>CM074199.1:29513830-30994452 GCA_037179385.1 Holothuria scabra
AACGGGGAGCAGGGGAGTTAAGTCCATTCAACTCTCTTGGATGCACTACTAAGCAAAGCTCTTCAGGGGTAAATATTTGAAATCAGCTCTTTGAGAGAGAGAGTGGAGTGAGGAGGAGGGGTTTAGTGGAAAGGTATTATTTCTGGGAGGGAATTTCATTTCATTAAATTCTTGCGTTTTACATAGAACATATAAGCTTAGACATCTTTAATCAAGCACAACTCCATCAGTCTCATCAGCTTTAGTGACTCCCACCCGAGTCATGAGTGCTCCCCTCCCGAAAATTTGTTGATGTTCTAATGTCATCGGGGAATCCGTAGGATAAAATATGTACTCAAAACAACCCCCGACAAATCACTAAACTTGATTTTGCCTGTACGCTGGAACAAGGTCAATAAAGAACCAGGTTTTCTTTTTAAAAAGTCCAGTCTTTCAGGTTTTATTCTAAGAAAATCCATATTTTGCCAATTACATACCACTGCACCATAGTCATGTGGACCACTTAAGACAATGTTCACCAATAAATGATGTAGATTTCTTTGCCAGTAGGTTAGCATTTACACATAGTTTTGTAATGGTGGAAGTCATGTTGAAGCCAATTTCGGTTTAATTCCGATCCGTGGACTTTTCATCCCCCGCCCTCCTCGAACCAACTCCCTGCTCGAACTATGTCGAGAGACCTACCACACCACACCATGCAAATTCAACCGAACTTTTGACCTACAACAAGTAGCGTAACCAGCGGGGGGCAGGGGGGGCAAACTGCCCCCGGACGCAAAAAAATGGGAAAGGAAGAAAAAAACGGGAAGGGAAGGAAAGGAAAGAAAGAAAGGAAAAAGAGGAAAGGGGGGGGGGGAAGAAGAGGAGGAAAAGAGAAAAAGGAGGGGAAGGAAAGGAAAGAACGGTAGAAGAAAAAAGGAAAACGGAAAAGAAGGGGAAAGGAAAGAAAGGGGAAAGGAAAAAAGAGAGCAATGAGAAAAGAAAGAAAGTGGGCCAACTATAACATCAAAAGCAAGATTAATCTGCATTCATGGAACACTGTTTTTGTCAATATATGAACATTCATTTAGGAAAATATATGAACATTCATTTAGTCGCCTGAAGTTAACAAAATAATATCTGAGGTCCACTTTATCCGAGGAAAGACTTTCCTCTCTTGTTCTTGGCCAGACAGTCGGGAGGACTTAAGAAAAGCAATCATTCTCAGATTTGCCACCAATATTTGAAGGAAGTGCAGATTCTTCAGTTTTCCCCCCAACTATTTAAACTTCCTCACACAAAAGCCGGAATCCAAAGCTTTCTGCAATATAAGCTCCATATCAACAAATTTTTGTTTCAAAAGGGCAGAAATTTCGGCGCACTTCGCCGCAATGAATCACTAATATAGGCACAGCGGTTTTCACTTTGCAAGAAAAATCGAAAAACTTAGCTACTACTTACAAGCCCGAGACATGCCATCTCCGGCTGTCTGAGGTTTCGCGTTTTTTCAAAATTTTCTGTCCACTCCGCGCCAACTGAAGATAGTCTTTCTAGCAAGACTTCATATTCTAGGCAGGGGATCCACTGGCCTACCGTACTCAAATGCTCTCATACACACCTGTCAGCAGATACCTTTCAACCCTGTCAGTTGTTTAGTCTTTGTAAATGGATTCTTTAGTTATTGAAGTGTCAAAATTTTATCAATGATCAATGTTGCAGAGCAGTGGCATAGCTACGGCGATTGTGCCCTTGCTAGAAAAAGTGAAAAATTCGAAAATTACCATTTGAGACACCCGTCAAATACAGTGCGGTTTTCCCAAGTTTTCCTTCATAAAATTCCGAATTCTTTCCAATAATTTATTATTTTAAAAAAAAGGTAAAATTTTCCGCTTGGTGCGCCTTAAATTGCAACCCTTAAAGCTGTAAGTGATCACTCTTAAAGCAGTCAGTGGATAGTTGATCCTAGCCTCTACAGTTTCGTTTCTCTAAAATTTTCTACAATATAGGCTTTCATTTTTGTCCAAAAAAAGCAACAAAGTTTCGAGAGTTTACTTAATGTCGTTGAGAAGCCTTAATCCGCTATCCTGAGATAACACGATCTTCAGGTGACATGCTATCACAGATTCATGCTAATAGGAAACGCAGATTCTTTGATATTCCCCCAAAATGCGAATTTTCTTACAGGAAACCCTGAATCTAATTTATTTTATGCAATACAAGCTCCATATTTACAAATGTGTAAAAGGACCCAAATTTTCGGTACATATCTTATACAGTAGTGTTCACACTTAAGAAAAAAAATCACATTTATTTGAAAAAAATTGCTCTTGCCCGTAGAAAAAGCGAAAAAATTTAGCATAAAAATGTACCTTTTGGTCAATGGGGCAGGGTGAGTTGCATGGTCCAAAACTATTGCCCCCCAACACTTCCCTTAAGGACCTAAGACACCCACAAGCTAACACAGCTCAACTAGTACAAAATCGGAAAACCTCTATGCTATTGCCTCCCCCCCCCCCCCCCCCGGACAGTCAGGTCTGGTTACGCCGCTGCTTACAACCCTGACACGCATTGTACGAAACTGGTAAAACAAAACGCAATCAATCGGTAAACAAAGACTTATACATCTTTAACAGCATATGGATAACTTCTGACCAAAACATTGCCCCTGTGATGGCAATTAATCTGCCCGTTTTCACAATATATTGCAAGATACAATTAAATGTAGAGTACTAGACAGTAAGGTTGGAAGGAAAAAAGGAACTGTAAGTGACGGATATCGATGTTTATAATGTGAACCTCAAGTCCAAAAATTCAAAAATACATATTAAACAGCATGAAAAAAAGGATTTTAACAGTCCCAGCTCCCATTTTCAAAGGACATTCATGAGCCGAGGTATAAAATGTTAAAGTTTATTCACTCATGTTAAACTAGTACATTGCCCAAAAATTTGTGAGTTTCTTGTTGCACAACTCATATTGCCTGCTTTGTTTCCCTTTAAAATTGAAAATGTTTCTATCAGCTTGAACTCTTCCTGTTTGCTTGCATAGCAAGTTGCCAAAGAGGGCTTAATTAATTGCACCGCCCCATAAAAGCCTCAACAACCCAACGCCGTTGCATGCTGCAGTCTCACGTTTCAAGAGGCTTGGCACCTGTGGCGTATGCACGGGGAGCCATTTGGCCATGCCCCCTCTCGCAGAAACTCAAAAGGTAGCATCTATGCATTATACAAATATTTCAAATTCCACATTTTACTCCAAAATGTAGCGTCCGTGGCACCCAACTGCATAGAAGGACACCCTTAAACTGTTAAAAAAGAACTGGAAGGGGATGGCAATTATGCCATCGCCATCCCTTAGACTCGTTCCCTGGTCCGGATAGACGTACTAGACGGGGGCAGGAGCGGAAGTCAGGTGCGGTGACCAATAGTGAGCCATTTATTATGCAAAAGATGTTAGGCGTAAAATCATTTATGATCTAGAGTTCGGACAGATATATGGGCAATTTTCATCATTTCAACGGATCTTGACTTTAGCCAAGAGTCACAACAGAGAATCATTAGCATATTTTCTAGTCCGTTTTATAGTTACCCCAGAAAAGGTTCAAGACCATTTCATCTTATGGTATTGGTAGGCCTACATTTTATCTGGTAATTTTCTGATCACTCAGCAATGGGGCACTCCAGGCCGCTTGGATAGTTTCGGGAAAAATTACATTTTGCGGGTCGAATGGATTTTTTAATAATGATCACTTTGCAGTTTGCGAACTTATTTCGATGAAGGCATTTTATTGCAAACGACAAAAGAAGACAGAAACTTCAGTCTGGGAAATTCTATCTTCGGCCATCTGAGGAGCCAATAGTTTGAAATTTTTGTTAGCTCCTTCCCAATGATGGTGGCGCTCCCCCACCTCCCCGGCCGGCGATCACTCGACATACTGCATGGCCCCTTCAGAGAAAACCTGCGTACGTCACTGGTTGACATCCTGTCGCAAAAGACTAGGCGGTGCCCCAGTGTAGGAATTGCACATTTAATTGAACATACTATATGTCTCAAGAAGAAATGAAGGGATTCTAGCTATAGCAAAGCAATAGGTTTCCTGCCTTGACAAAAATAGAGAACATTCAAGACTGAACGAAATCATTTGGGAATGCGGCTTCAAAAAGTAAAAGACACCGTTAAGATGCGGAAGAAAAGGGACGTTTGTAAGAAATGTTCTGTATCCACTTCTCCGGAATTTCCGCTTCTACGTCGTATAGTTGTACACTAAAAGTAAAAACATATTCCAACTCAGTGACTTCCTGTACTACCGTAAGTCAGTCGGTAGGTCAACTTGAGCAAATTTAAGTCAAATGATCAAATGAGCTGAACTTTAAATACTAGTAGACATTTATTTACGTGTTGCTCACCAAAGTATTGGGAGTCAAGTCTAACACCAACCACACCACCCCAACCCCCCAATAAGGAGTGATTCTTTAGTGAAAGTTATATTCTTTATGTTTTCAATGATTTTCTTTGAGTATTTAACTATTTGCAAGAAATATAAAACATGATAAAACAACACACTTTTTTCCAACGCTGTTATAGCTGTTTCCAATAATTCCAAAACAAAACCGTCGATGTTTTTTGTTTTTCTCTTCCTTCTGCTATAGATTTATCGACTTCTTTGCATTCCAACTTTCTTTTCGCTTCTTGTTTTCTTGATGAGACTTTTTCTTAATAACGACTTACAGTAAACTTCCAGATTATATCAATATATACAGACACAGACGCTATCAGTGTATATAGCCGACACGATAATGTCGATCAACGTTACCCCCCCCCCCATTCCCTCCCCACCGCCACCACCACCATGAAGTGTTTGCGGCTGGCCATTGGAAACGATTTTTTTTTAATGATTAAGCATTTTAAGATAAGTATGATTTCATTTTTACTATAATTAGTATTTGATTAGAAAGTTAGTATATATATAGAACTAAGCCCAAGCTACGAAGATAGACGGGCCTGAATATATTGAGAACGAACCTCCCAAAGCACAAAGAACATCTCGGTTTTTAGTGGGAAACGTTCTGGAATGAATATTCATATCTTATCGACTTCATGCAAAAAAAACTTTTTTTATTGCAACTTTTGATGAAGTTTTCTGGGGTAGACTAAAACATAGGTGAATGTTGTCTTCGTTCGCGTGCTTTGTAATAGCAGTCAGTGTTTGTTTTAGACTTGACCAAGTCTTTCTTTTGTGTATACCTTGTTCTTTGAAAGCAGTGCGTCTCCATTTTACAAATATTACATCACGAAGGGGACATTTGGACAACTTTTGCAATACGTTACAAAATATGGTAGGGTCTTTTGCCAATTTGTCAGTCATTGGGGGTTTTATTGGAAGTTAGCTACCTTGAATACGTTGTAAATATTTTTCTAAAGAAGTATCAAATTTAGTTTGATCTCCAGGTAGACCATAAAGCAACCATCAGTCCCCTATTAAATGGCGTCTTTGGTTTTGGTCCTAAACTGCCCTTTGAAATTTATGACAAAGACCCTCAAAGTCAAAAGAAAGTAATTATAAAGCAAAAATTAGCGTAACACTAAATATATTTCTCTTTGACTTACACACTAACTAAGGCTCTTTCCGCGTACCCGAGCCGCTAGCTCCTGGTAGGAGTTTTTAACCTAGAAATACCAACCATCTGGTTCAGGCTCACAGTGTTGTCTTTTTTAACCCCACGACAATTTACATTTTGAGCTAGAGAGCCTGAAATGATGGGTACCTGCTTTCCATCCTGGGACATCTTCACCGGACGGATTTATACATCAATCGACTGAAATTCTTCAAATTACCCTGAATATCGCAGTCTGTTTTTCAGTTCCGATCATTCACAAAAGTACATTTAAAAAAAGGATCCTTTTTATGAGTTCCACAGTTTACAGTTTGATGCAGACGATTTTCAAGCAAACAATTCAGCAATTTAAAGGGAAATGGCAGTCACCCAAATTTGAACAAAGATAGTAGTCTATACTAGTTTTTGAAAGGCTCTTGACAATCATGTGACAATGTGTTTTTCACTGAATTGTGAAATCTACAAGTAGTAATATCTTGGTTAATCTTGAATGTTGAATGTTTAAAGCGGCTCATTGAGTTGGTTCTTGAAATTCAATAAATTTTTCCAAACCTGTTCAGTTTTCTTCACATACCAGTGACAAATCGTCAAACTAAGAGAATCCCCATATCCTTCACACGAATAAGTGTCGTATGAGTGAGTATTTAACGGTTCAATTCGGTTTTCAAAAATTTGTGACCAGGCACTTTTTCAAATTATGCACAAAACCGTTGCGACTTCAGGAAATCAGAAAATTCAAAATTTTAACTTTTTCCATAACTATTGGATATGAAATTTGACTCATCGTGCTAACTATAAGCATTGCCATGTCGTGGTGACCCTTTAACACTCTCATTTAGGTATCAATATCAACTCAGTGAGCCCCTTTCAGCCTTTAAATATACCGAAAGCTTCTTGGAAGAAAAAATGATAGAAAAATAGCAACATTTAGTTGTTTCAAAATAATTTTGGGGCGACTGCTCTTGACCTTTAAACTAACAAGTTAGGAACTCTTATGTCCAGGTTACAACTTTCCTAGAAATGAAGATAACAAAAACACAGGCAGACAGGATAACGTTATGTAGCCATATGTAGTATGTTCCTCCCTCGACATCGTATAAGATTTGCATATTTAGTTCATGTTTATTCAAGATTAAGTGCAAATCAGAAATTTAAACTGCAAAATGGCCAATTTTAACAGATTTTGGTAAGTTTTTTTTCGTAGACAAGCGAGGGCAAATTTCGACTTTAAAATTGTTTCGAAATCACCACCAGGGTAAGAACTACTGTAAAGGTTACGAAGGCAAGTGCTAGTTGACGTAATTCTTCAAAATCCGGTTTTCGACTTACAAAGAAAGGTCGGAAAGCTGCTTCTTGGGAATTCACAAATTGAATCCAAGAATCACTAATGAAATTCCTCGCAAGTTTTGTAACAAAAACCTGGGTTGTCATTCAAATCTTTGCCTAATTTGCCGTTTCTGCATAATCTGATAATGATGATTTTCATAAGAGATATTTATAAAGATTACTATATAACTATGCAAAATGCCGCTTTGATGACTAATTAATGTCCGGATATTAGTTCTTTCGCTATTTATGTGTTTGGAACTTATTGTTGAGATATGATCTACCGCCGACGTTATCACGCAAACAACAGATTCCTTTTCCATTTAAATCGGATTTTCTTGTTTATCGTTCGCTAATTATAGTCCATAATCACCCTCTACAACGAGGATGGTTCGTTATGTGACATATGTACCAATTACTTATATATTAATCATACCGCCTTGTGCTCATTTTGACCTCGTTATACAACCTCATAAAGGAAGTTTTTGGTAAGGAACTACCTTTATCCCATCCTGAAAGTTGACTCGGTTCCAAAACCGTGAGAACGTCAGAATCCAGCTGAGTGGGACTATAGCAACATAATTAGGTTACTATTATATTACTACTACTATTTGTATGTGCGTTTTTGAGGCGATTAACTGAACGAAAAATCTCCTTCCTATCCCTTTCAAAAAGATAAATTTGTTTTAAAATCAAGGCCATGGATATATGCAGATTAAAGATATTTAACCTGGTGCTTTGTATTCCGGTATCACAAGTTACACAAAAATACTGTTATTTTGCATGGAATAGAGGGTGTGGTAATGATTTCCAAAAAACTGCTTGACTCAGATTAATGAAATTTCCCTCGCCGCTATACTAAAAATATCGGCCTTTATACAAGGGCTGAAGGAAGGCCCGAAAGATTCCCGAAGTGAGATGTGTACTTATGTTGGCGAGGGGTACGGGTGTAGAGAAAAATAGGTAAAATTACACGATACTTTTCCCTATTGCTCTGCTGTAAGCAATCAAGATTCACTCTGAGAACAACGGCTGCGTGCCAGCGGATGAAGTCTCTGAATGTTTCACATGAGCAAGGCAACAGAAAACGGGTCAAGGTTGGTCATAAGAACCAAAATTAAAAATTTTCGTACCCTGCAAAAGTTTGAAAGCCAATAAATTTTTCGAATGAAATGATGTTTAATGATTTCTAGCCCTCCTGTGAAAAATATGGAAAGTTCACCGAAAGTGTTCGTTCGCCGGATAGTGACACAGCGAACGTTTCTTTCAAAACATTTTGTAGCGTTATATCTGATGTATATTACCAATAACAGGAATTTTTACCAAACGTTGGTACGATTGGATAGTATGTAACTGAACTCATGTGGTCTCCCACTTCAAATTCGTTCCTCTACTAATTGTGGTAGTGGTTTTGCTACAAATAAAATCTTACTTTAAGTTACACAATTTTCAATTTAGACCAGTGTTTATTCACTAGAATAATTAACATTAAAAGAAGATTTTGAAGGGAAATGCTGCGTTTCAAATACCCCAACTTGGCAAACAAACGAAAAAGCTTTTATCATTATTGAAACATCCACACTCTACAAAAGTGTTTGGGGATTAATCTATTTTCTAAACACATTTTCGCCCCTCTTTGTAAACATGTTTAGATGCTAAATATGAGTGTCTTAAACCAAAGCATTTCGTTTTAAACAGGTTAAACACAAAATGTTTAGTGTTTAATTGTTAAACATTTTTAGCATTTAAACGTGTTTATAAAGTGGGGACAAATACTAAGTGTTTAATTGCTAACGCGTTTTAGAATGTATACATTATCCATGATAAACTAGTAACTTATCTTTTTCAAAATATCGTTGGGAAAGTTCTAGAAGTTTCCCTCATTTGAATTTTTAAAAGTATGAGTTAGCAAATTATTTTTTTTAACGACAAACAACTGAATTTCTGTTTCGGGTCCTTTTGGACCCAGGCGGAGAGCGCGGCTGTCACCCATATTTACTGTTTCACGCGGAGCTCGAAACTGCGAGTAGCTGGCCACAACAACGAGAGAGACAATTAAGGTCACTGGGTCAATAGCCTACGGAAGCTGATGCGGGGCGTGCTACGCCCACTTTTCCACCCACTCCCGAGGAGCGCAAATATGCCCCGATTGGAGCACAACGGTAGAGGGTTAAAGTTGTTGGAGACATAGAGAAAGGGCATATTTTCTAGAACAGGTAGTTGCTATATTTGAGCAATAAATGGATTGAGTGGAACGTTTAAAAGATTATTCAAGAAAGAATATCGCCGAGAAAGACTTTGCAAAGTCCAATTTTGAAGCAAACTACATCTCGCATTTCTTTCCTTTTATTTTTCTTCAAATTGTGTTTCATACGGTACCGTAATGTCTTGGAACTTAACTATTGCATACCGGTATTCAAGGTAAACCAAGGCTGCGCTTAGTTACTTTAACATATTTCACGTTTGTGGATGAAAAATACTGTCACATGACTCTCGAGAGCAAATAATAAAACAAGAGAGTCTATTATACCACTTAAAGTTTAGGTGACTGCGTTTTTCCTTAAAAGTTGATAAGTAGCTGTAATATTTTACATAAGCAAGACAAAAAAATCGTGTCAAGGTTGGTCATATGAACCAGCGCTAAAATATACCTACCCCGCAAATTAAAAATGCCAATAAATAATGAAATCAGATGTAATGATTTTGTTCCTTTCCGCAAAAATAACCGCGGGCAGTGACACTGCCTGACCCGTGATATCTCACGTCATTTGTAGAGTTATATACCTTTGCGGAGTTACATCTATGCAGTGTTGTGTCCTTGCTTTGACGACCATCAGTTCAGGAGTAAAATCAAGTGACTTAACATAACCTGATAACCTTTAAGCTTTGAAAGTCCTTAGTAGTTCAAGTTTAATTTATTCATGTTTTTGTCCACTCCCCATAAGTGTATCAAGGTAAAACAAGCCAGGGAGCCACAACTGAAAAAGGCCGTGGTCGACCCGAATTAAAAGAAAACTGAAATAAATCCTTTCACCCAAAACTACAAGTATTGCGTATAGCAGTCAACAGAAATTCGCAATTGGCTCAACCCTTTGATTGGCAGTAAGTTCAAAGAATGGAGAGAAATGTAGCTCATATCATACAGCATGTGCTGTACTGAGAGTGTTTTTATTATGCATGGGGTCTTATACACGCACCCTGAAGCAATAAACTGAAATTGTGTCTGGATGGGGATGGATTTTATACAGTTTGTGGGAGGGGCTTAAGTAAGACCTTCAAACCAATTGGTTAGAAACTGAGCCGTAAAATCGCATCTATCTACAACTACCCAGGTTACTGATCGTTACAGTTTCTTGTTGAAACTCAGAATGTTGAAGAGGAAGTAACAATGCAGACCCTTTCAAGTTAGCCAGGTAAGGTCCAGAAGAGATGCTTCCAGTATTCAGGGATACGTTTGGGGGAGGGGGAGGGAGGTAGGGTGGGGTAAAATGTATTTAGGCGATAGTTGACCTATTCGCACATACACGGAGTTACGGGACGGGATCAGAGGGCAATTTCCTCAACTTTCAAACGTCAACTCCCACCATGATGCCCGTTTCGGTTAAACATTCAGAACAGGTTAGAGTTCAATATTTTGCAAAGTTCTTTGTGTGATCTCTTGAACTGTTAACGAGGTAAGTTGAACGGATTTTCGCCCTATTCTGTACCCACCCAGAGTTCCCCGTAGCAGTAAGTTTAATCTGCGATGCAACCAGCCTGACACTAAGTGTATAGCATAACCAAAATCACTAAATACTGAACGGTAAGTCATAAACATTATTAATCAGTCCCGCGTTTGCACAAGACATCCCCGCTGGTTTCTACTAGGCCATCTTACTTGGAATGATACCTAAGGTTGGAACCATAGCCCCTGACACCTCTACCCTTAGAGCTATACCCCCTCCCCGCGACTGCCCATATAGGCCTAAGTTAGAAAAAATCGACAACGCATAGGCCCTAAGCACGAATCTTTTCAACTCACGAGGAGTTATTAATTTTGCCAAAATTGAAATCTTTTTGCCTGTAGGTCAATTTTGGCGAGCAAAAAATTTACAGAATGTAAGAGCTCAATCCTATTAATCCATTTCTTGGACAGTTAAGAGCTGACGAAGGAGTGGTCCAACCCTTGAAGTGTCATTTACAGCATATCACACTTGAGCAATATATTTTTTTTCTTGGATAGGATTACGACATCTTATGTAATTGTAATAATTTTAATGCCTGTGGTTAAGGTTGTAAAATCCTCTAAATGTACAACTGCTCAGTGTAAAATTTCAACAGTTCCCAAGTCATGAGGTGGACATCTCCAGGATATACACCTCCAGGATATACACGAATCCGGACAACAAGTGATGGTCTGATTTAAGTCGGCCAAAACTGGGGTCCGTCACCTTTAAATCTTTCGATTTCCTTGCTTACCTCTATCATAGATGGTTCCAGGGGTGCCGCCAGCGGGGGGGGGGGGGCGTCGGGAAACACTCCCCCCCCCCCTCCCCCATCGGGGAAGGTCGGCGGTTTCGTCGGGGAGGCCTAAAAATAAAAAAAAAAATAATGAAAAACCCCACAAGGACTGAAGTTACTGGATGGGCCATCTAGAGCATATTTTTTGTTTTGTAATGCTATCTTAATACATGTCAGAATTGATTTTAAATCACTTCTTCACTCTGTTAAACCGCATTCTATGTACCTTGTCCTATCTCTTCCCCCGTGGGGGAAGGACGGCAATTTTTCTGGCAGGCCTAAACATGAAAAACGTAAAGGACTGAAGTTACTGGGTGGATGACCATGATGCTTTTCTTTTTGAACATTTTTTCTTTTGTAGAGCTATTTTAAAGCATATCTGAATCGGTTTTAATCACTTCTTACTTGCCCTTCTATCCCTCATCCCATCTTCAATCTGTGCACGCAAGGTCGTGACTCCGTCGGGGACGGGCTACCCACCCCCTGTTTTTGAGAAATCCAATTGCGTCGGGGAGCCTTCATCTACAGAGTCACGATAAAAGATGTGGGTCCGTAGTCACTCGGACGACCTTCTTGATCTTGCATTTTAGAAGACCATATTCTTGAAGCAAACTCACAATTCCGAATTCCCCTTACAAAAACAGACGAGAGGTTGTTCATGTGCGTGCAGCAATCATCTGGCCTGCCCGGACGGACAGCCGAATTCTTAATCAAAACCTAAGTATGAAAAGTTTCCTGAAAGAAGGGAGAAATATTTCTTAAGATGTGAGCAGTCCAAAACAACCTTCAGTAGCCTAATTGGAAAGTTTTTCTTTGGGTTTAATTTCAGGCTGTGAAAATAGCACGCGAGACTCAGTATTAACCTATACACTACGGGTGCTTTTACACTCGATCCGGATCTGATCGCCCGATGTTATCAGTGTATCGAATTACGTGTATTGCTTGATCCTGGTGCATTTACACTTGTCTCGTACTCTGATCCTCCTCTGTGCTATAAGCGGAAGTCGCTCCAAATGAATTAAGAAGTACAGGCACATGCGCGTGCGCACCCAAGTGTAAACAAAAAGTAGACCCTGTACATGTACCATGCACACCGTACCTTACCTCACCGTTGATCCGGCGAGCATTTACACTACAGATTTGATCGCCTGCGCGGGGTCTGATCCTCCTCCTTACTAGGATCAAAATCGGGCGATCAGATCCGGATCTGATCTGCATTTACACTACAAATTTGATCTCGAGCAGTGGATCAGACCACGCACAGGCGATCAGATCCGGATCAAGTGTAAATGCACCCTACTACGATCCGGTTGAAGTGACGAGACGAAATGATTCAACGAAAGTCACGCATGTGTTGTCACTGCGATAAAGAATAGAAAGGTCGACCGGATAAGTGACCTTTTAGGAGGTCCAGGTGTCTTCTACTTAAATCATATGGAGTAAAGAGTGTATGTTGCCAAAAAAGTTCCTAACAATTTGTATCAAAGGTATTTTTGAAGTTTGCAAATGGGAGAAAATCTTTGAAAATGATTTACAACAATATTTTGTGGAAGTATTGATGTATAAATCAAAATAAATGTTAGCCCTCCATGCAATAAACACGATAATATTTTACTTTGCTCTCTGTTGATATAAGGTCACAACCACTAACTGACCCGAATGCATGTGCATGCTATTACGTAACTGCGGTCAGAAATCCAGCCGGACGTGTGACCTTTCAGACGGTACAATGCCTTTCACTTAAATAATAGGGAGTAAAGCTGTATCTTGAACTAAATAAAAACTCACAATTCTTTGTGAGAGCATCGAAGTACCTTTTACCATGCATAACAAGTAGTAAAATTATAATTCTAAGCAAAAATGTTGACAAAGTAGTGATGTTTAAATGTCAGTCACTTTGTGAAAACATGAAAATATTTGACTATGCCCTGCTATCAAGTAATGTACAACCACTTAGTAAAACACAGCTTCTTCATGATTGCTACATTTTACAGAAGGTACAAATATTTCTGACGGCCTCATGTGGACATATTTTCTAGACGAAATTTGATGTTTATGCAATTATGCAATCAGAAATTACAAATATCCCCGATGAAAGTCACAGTATTTTTTCAAAAAGAAACAAACAGGCAAACATTGCAATATTAGTGTCCAGCAATACCATTCACACAGATGTCTCTCTTAAAAATGATCTACCCTTGCAACAACAACCTCAATCATCCAAAATGAAGACAGTCTTTGGCTTGAAACAATTCTACTGAAAACAAAACAAAACAAAGAAATAATTCTCAATCGTTGAGCTTACAAAACAAAGCTTCAGCCAACACTAAAATGCACGATCCTACACATTTTGCAAAAGTGTAGTCTGCATGAGTCCAAAGGATTTCCCTTTCTGGAAACCAAAAAGGTAATGAATATCGGCCATGTCGTTTTCAGCTACACAAAATGATAAACAATGATGTGAGAAAATGTCCCCATAAGTCTGACTTAAAATTAATTTGAGTCATCTTGTAACGTGCCATATTTTCGAATATTTTTGGAGTTAAACCGTTTATAGGCTGAAGTTCGGGCAGTCACGTTAAAAATTTCATCTATTTAGTGGACCTTGCAATTGAATTCAAGGAAGATTCTTAATGCAGTCTTAATGCACCCCCCCCCCCCCCCCCCCATCTGACCGAAAAGTGAAAAGAGACAAGACCACTACATTTAATTGTAGCAGTACCTTTTATCTGGTACTTTTCTGATCATTAGCAAGTTGGGGTTTTTCCTCTAATGAAGTGTAACTTTAATTTTAAAGGAATGCTCAAAATAACGATTGCTTCATTTCTACAGGGAGGTAAACACACCTCCCTGATTTCTAGTTACAACTCTGGGAAGTGCAATTCCGGCTATCTTAGGGATTAGATTTTTTAACAATTTTCTGTACGCTTCGCACAGATCATGTTTTAGTCGAACAGATAACTGAACAGAAAAATGCGTGTTTGTAAATTATTCTCCGTTTTGGGCAGTATTATAAAGTAAAAATAATTTTATTGCGAAAGAAAGGGCAGTATAACATTTTTTTCGGACAAAAAAACAGTTCTGCCTCATCCCAAACTGACACGCTCCCGTACACCTACGACAATAATAAAATATAAAACTTCAAACATATGCGAAGCCAAATTTTTTCCTCGGGAGAATGCACCAATATGGTCCGAGGACCTAAATCTGCATGATGATATTCAGTAACCTCAACAAAACTACAAATCAACCCCTACTTGGTTTTCCTCAAGACAATGTCAGATTCTTCCATTAAACCACAAAACTGTCATTAAATTACAATTTTCTCCAATATTAGCTTTAGATTGTTAAAAGTGGCAAAATTTTCCAATTTCGATTGATACTCCGTAAAATAAATAACCAAAGCCAACTCTGTTAATCATCCGGCATGACCTAATTTTGCTCCCGAAAGGCATATCACTTAATATAAGAAACCATTTTTTTCATTATAACCTTAACAAAAAAAATTTTCTTCCATTAAAGTCCAAAAGTTCTCCATTAAAGTAAGCTCTTAATTTTCAAAGATTTGTTCAAAAAAGGGAAAATCTTTCCGGGCAAACTTCTTGTCCCATTACGAAGCCTTAGTAGTTCGTAGGTCTTGTACGATTCAATGTGAAACCCTAAAAGAATTTCAACTGTCGCCCATGCATATAACGTTTTTTATTTTTCCCTTATGAAGGACAGATTCTTCAATAAACACCCAAAATTTTTTTTAGTACCAACAAAAACCAAATTTCTTTCAAAAGTTTTAACTTTTACTTCAAATAAACTCCAGATTTTTAAGTATTTGTTACAAAGAAAGCCCAAAATTTCGGCGCGCTCTGCGCGCCTCAAATTTTGTCAAGTCACGTTCCACCGGGACATAACATCGCCTTTGTCGGGACCTTGAAATTCTGGCCCCCTGTCGGGGAGCTTGGCCCCCTGTCGGGCAAATCCTGGCGCCACCCCTGGATGGTTGTACACTAATTTGTATTTTGAATTCTCCAATTTCACTAAATATGAGCGTTTGACATTCATGTGAACAAAAAATAAAGACGATTTTATGCTAATGGACCCCACTAATGGCGGCCTACAGTCACATAAAACAAGCGCTAATCGGATTTGTCTATACACTTTGAAAATTCTCCAGATACCACATTTTCCACCAAACCGAAAGTCGCATTTTGAAGTTTGTTTTCAGTCTACGTTTCATTCAATGTACACTTATGTAAAAATATTGGAAATCAAGTAATACGGTCATCATGAACAGGAACCAGAGATATAGTGAGGCATTTCTAATCTGGTCCCTTCCTTAAAGGTCCAATCCTCTCATCGCAAACTAAAATTTTTTACAGTTAGGGGTTTACCGAAATTCTTGGCTTAGTTCTTTGATTGACAGCTTATTCATACAATGCAGAGTACCAAAGCTTACATTACACAACATGAACTGTACTGAGAGTGTTTTGATTTTAAGCATGGAACCTTTTTATACTCAGTCTCACCCTGAAGCAATCAAATTAGTGAGATTGTGTCTGGATAAGGATGCATTTGGACAGTTGTGGGAGGCGCTCAAGTAAGAAGATTAGGAGAATTAGCACTGTTTGTGGTGAGAGACTTGGGCCTTTAAATTACAAAATATGAGGCAATACAGCACAAACAGCAAAAACACCGACGCTCCAGAGTCCTCCGTTATACCCGTGTCGAAGATCCCGGCATCCCCCTAACCCGTTCCTTTATGGAACCTTGTTCCCCGTGGAACAAATTCTGATGCAAGGGAAAATGTGAGGATTAGGGTGCGGTGTAAACAGGTAAGAGTTGCTAGATCTGAACAACGTCTTTTACCACAAATAGTGACGGCTCGATCGTAGTAGCACGTTGCAAGCCAGTAGCCAAGAGGAGCATGGGTCAACGCGCATCTAAGTCTGTAAAATTTGGCCACCTGAGAAAATTTTTTGGTTGGCAAGGGTAGACCACATTTTTACGCACCCCCCCCCCCCACCCCTCCGAACGAGAATAAACTCGCTTCTCCATTAGATTTCCAGTTCCGCGGAAAGAAGTGGCAAGTTTGTTCAGCGCATGACTATCGTGAGGAAGGCAGCAAAAGCCTTAAGGGACCAGTGAAGCTAAAAGACTTCAACTTTTGTTGTACTCAATTTGGGGCAAGATTATCTTTGGTCACAGTTTATTGATGGGACGGAAATGTTCAAAGCTCTTCTACTACTAGACGTAATGATGTACATGCACCATTTCTTTTTAAGTAAATTTATACCATTGTCTTCAGGTTAATATGTAAAGCTTGCCTGTCAGTCTGTCGCGGTCATGTCCTCTCGGTCAGGGTCTTCTCTTTTTTTCTCACACAGCAGGAAGTTTGCATTAAAGACCAACAAAACGCTGGGGATTAGCTGAACTGGTGTCAAAACAAGTTCAAATAAAGATGATAAAAGAGGACGCAGAGGTGGACAATACTATAATACTGTAATAAAATAAGGCAGTTGAAGGTGTAAATGAACCGGATATGCGTCAACAGTCGATGTTTAATCCTTGTTTCCGAATCACACTGGGTGCAGAACCTATAATGGCGCCTTTTTCAGACTGTGGTAAGGAGATTGCAGCATGGCGCTTTTGTACGGGGGTGAATCAAATACCAGAGTGGAATCCATCATGCAGTTTTGTGGCGAATTTATCATTTGTATTCAGACTGATTAATGGCCACCATGGATAGTCATGGATTCATCTTTACACTCTGGTCAAAGGTTCGTTACCGTAATCTTGTGGAACAATTAAATAAGTACACATAACATACACAAACCTTTTGAAGTTTCTCCAGCGCTTCGCAGCAGGTGCGTCGATCCTGCGGAGGAAGGGGAAAGGGGGCAGGGCAGGGGGAAATCGCCCGACCAATGAAAATATTCTGAGGAAACATATCATTTTGCCCCCCTCCCCCCCCCCCCAATAATTCACGCAGATTTAAAAACAGGCAGAATAAATAAAGCGTAAACTAACATTGTGGTGCACAGATGACTTAAAGACTTCGAGAAAACGTCTAAGTTGGACCTATTTTAAAGTAATAATACTGCATTTGCAATGTGTCTTCTATTTATGTTTGGTGTAAATTCGTTTCAGTTTAGTTGTGTATGCCTGTTTCTCTGTGTGTGCATGTGTAGGTGTGCTCTCACGTTCGTGTGGGTGGATTACTTATAGACGAGGCAGCATACGGACACGATCTTAGGTTCTGTCTGTTGGAAAGTTTATGCCCCCGCAAACCAGATGTACGCCCTTTCTTGGCATTCCTTTACTTAAAAATACTTATCTGTAAAACATATCTTTTACTAATCATCTGATTGGTGAAATTTCAACCAATGTTGGGTACTTTAAAACTTTCCCAACATCTTTTATCAACTCTTGGATTTACCCAACCTTAATTAAACCAGCAAATATGGGTAGATTGTTAACCCATTTGTTGGAAAATTATTTGCCCATATTGAGCACTTTGGATATTGCCGCTTTTCAACCAACTGTTTTACGAGTGTGCTTCTTCCTACTCCCGCATTGACTTTCGTAGAAGCCGAAAGCCAGAGAAGAGCACTGAGCGCTAAGCCGCCGCCATTCGCGTTTTTGCGGGCGTTTCGATTGAAGCCACCTTTTAAACGAGTGAGCGGATCTAAAGACAAAATTTTGGCGTTCGAATATGTGTACTACCGCGAGATTTTAATTGTGAAGATTGTCTGGCCCTCCAACGAAATGATAAAATGACACACCCACTCTCTAGCTTAGCCTAACCCATCCCGTGTACGCTGCAACTGATCCACCCACACACATCTCAAGAAGTATCCCCTTAAAGGTCAACAGCAGTCGCCCGAACTTATTTTGAAGCAATAACTAAATCTTACAATTTTCTTTTCACTTCTCTTCAAAAGAATCTTTCATAATATTTTTGGGCTTCAATATGATTGCGCTTGCAAGGTGAACCAAGTAGTTACTTCTTATTAATTTTACAATTTAGGAGAACTTAACTGTTGTTAAATGACTCTCAGCAGCCAATCATGAAACAGGACAGTCTAGTACACTACTTCAAGTTCGGTGACTGCTCTTGCTCCCTAACCCTGAGTTACGGGGATAGGGAAGCGTCTTTTCCCACAATAGGGGATACATCCCCATCCGGCGGTCATTTTGTGATAAAATATTTTTTAAACCCAAACTTCAACTCTGATAACAACGGAACATCCCTTGTTTCATCCCAAAATACCTTTAGTCCAGTTATGGGCAATTTCCGGGTGATTGCCTCTGTACCAATTGGTCAGCGGAACCATGCAGGATCCATTCCCAAGGAAGGATGTTCATTGATAGCCTCTAACATTCACGATGACTCGGAAGCCGCCGTTTGACATTAGATTATACAATTTTACATTACCCAAGCTGCCAAGTGACCCTGAAGAGTCTTTTGTACTTTGTACAAAATGTTTTGCATGGTTTTGTATGGCGTTTGAACAGAAAGCTGCTCTCCGCAGTGCGTTATTACCGTCATATCTGAACATGACCCTCAGAGCGGACTGGACCTCCGGCAGACCCATCTAGCGGAAGTCAGTTAAAGAGAGCCAATACCCATGCTAGTCTGCACGGGCCCGAAATATGACCAAGGAACTGTGACATCTAGCTACATGGATGTCACCAACTGTCTATGTCAAGTTCATGAGTAAGAAGCAATGTTTCCGTTTTGAAACCATGCGCTTGTAATTCAGTGCACACGATGATGACGGTGAACAAAAGCAGACATGATTTCTCTGGAAAATCAAAAAGCCACTTCCTAAAATGAAGAGATTTTGATTTAAGAAGAGCAAAAACAAGTCTTCCGGAAATTCCGAAATTTCACAAATAGAATCTTAGAGCTAAATAACATAGTTTTAATGATGGGTTGAAAAACCGCGGAAACCCAAATCTAAACCATTATGACAGGACCGTCTTAACTTGTGGAGCTGTACGAGACCATCGTCTAGTTATAACCAACTATGTGGACTGCAATCATGTATTTGTGGAGTCCGGCTACCGAATGGAGAAAACCAACGAAATGACGGTTCCTTTGACATGGCAAATCATTTTGCATTGATAACAAGTTTTAAAAAATCCGATTAAGTATGTTTCGACGCTGACATGGCAAAATATCAAACTACTGCCAACGACCATGAATCACCGGAGTCAGTGGTGTTGCAACGGGGGACGGGGGACGGGGGGGAGGGGAGGCAAGAGGGGGATTTCCCCAGGTTTTGTCCTTGACGCCCACTTACCCCCCCCCCCTTTGGTCAGTTAGGAATTGGATCAACCGAATATATAAACAATATACCTCTCCAGAGACTTATTTCTTCATCCAGAGATATGATACAACCTCATACAGTCAGAGTTTCCGGGGGATTCGCCCCTGCACCCCAACCCAGATATCGGCGCTTTGAGTCCTGTTTCGTGCTGCGTATGAAACTTTTTGACCCGAACATTATCATTTGCCCTTAGTCCCCCCACTTTTGACATTCTGGGGCCACTACTGACAGGAGTAAAGCTTTCTAGACAAGTACCTTAGCCAGAGGAAGGAGGCAAGGGAAACGAAGCCCTACGATTTTAATGTGAAAATGTTGTCGCTTCCGTCTGTCCGTAGAGTTTGAGTTGTCATTGACGAAATACTTTTAAAAAAATTATCCAAAGGTCATATTTTGGACTCATTCGCAACATAAAATCCACCTTGTAATTTAGTTGACTGTGTGTGACATATATAATATATATATATTAGTTAAACAAATCAGTTTAAACATCCAAATGTTCAGAATAAAGGTAAACTTTGAATTTGTACTCTTACTTGCAATGACTTTGTGCCTAATTTGAATAAGTGTTCGGTCACGAACTTGTAAAACGAAACTGAAAAATCGTTAAATAGCCGCATACTTATTCGTCAAACATTTATTTGCATTTATGATATGGGTTGTCTAAGATTGACAGTGTGGCGGTGCAAGAATGTCAAAACTGGAGGGCGAAAACTAGGGATAATATAGGGGTCAGGTCAAATATTTGCGAGCAAATTAAAACTGAACGCAAAGCGTGCGCTCCTGCTGATGGAGTCCAAGGGAGAAACCCAGGTGGGGGTTCCGGGTGAATCCCAGGAGGCTCTGAGTTTTAGCATAGTTTTGGCATAATCTCTGCCCGACTGAGACAACAACTTCTGCCCCATTCGGCGGTCAGCAAGGTTTTGATCACTTTTTAAGGGGGTATAGCCCCGCCCCCGTCCCGTACGGCCATGTAATCGGCCGTAGGGACAGGATAGATGGCATTCTATTGGGTACTGCACCAGACCACCCTCCCCTCTGTTCGTGTAATTATTCTGTTATTTTTCAATTGAAAACGTCCCATTGCTTTTTTCAACCTTCGTCCGAATATTTAACCATTTCAAAGTTTTTGAAAGACTGCAGTATGCAGTTGGCTGGGCAGGGAGCTGGGCTGAGGGGAAAAAATCACAAGCTGTCCGAATGTATCGCAAATCTTTCTCATTTTTATTTCCCATAAAAATTTTACATTCAAGTTGAATATAGAGTTTTCTGTTTTTCGGACAAAAATTTGGAAGTATGCACATTATCGACCACTTCGTGCATTATGTTGAAAAAGATTTAGAAACAGGCTGAAGAATGATCAGATGATAGTTACGTTTAAGCGTCAGGCTTTCCTGGCTGCCTGGTGGGCCGCGATTTTTTTATCTCTTTGAAACCGTGCCATGATACCTTTTCATCTGTCGGACTAATGTTTGAAACAATTAGGATATTTGACCATTTCGAGCATGGTTGTGAAAGATAGTGAAGTAAAGCTCATAAATATATCTTTTTTGTGATGCCCTAATTCGTAGCGAATTTTTGTAATCTTGATTTGTCATGCAAATTTTACCACGACTATGATTTGTTTTTCGGCTACTTCCTTTTAAGAATTGGGCACGCTTATGAGTTTTCTGAAAAAAAGTGCATATTTACATATATTGTTTCAAGTTACTGTTCGAAATTTTCCCCAAATTCCTGCCCGAATTTTAGATCTTGCGGAAATTCGTGTGTGTGTGGGTGGGGGGGGGGGGGGGGAGTCACCCCCTGCTCCCCGCTTCGTAGGCCTATGTGTCCAGAAAAGGTTACCGAATTAGGAGAAAAAGCTTCTAGGTATAGGAGGGCGACGTATTTTTCGTGGGAAGGAGGATGTGCTTTGTATAAGGCAATTACAATTTGTGATCTTCCTAGATGCAGAAGTATTGTCAACGGGGATCTTCCACACTGGTTAAGGCACGGGGAGGGACATGTGCTCCCATGCCCCTTGTCAGTGCCAAAGACACGGCAATCCTTCCATTGTTCCTACTTTTTGTATCATGTATTTGCTTACATTTTACTGTAACTTATCATCACAAATGCAGGTTAATTTTTGTTTAATCATTTCTGAAACTGCACCACACAAAATTACCGCCGACGAAGGTAGCTCATCTCGGCAATGTGCTCAAAGCATAGGTAGAACTTAAAGAAGGCGCTCTTTACCGTCTGGCAAACAAGGACCTGTCTTGTCCCGATTAATAGTGACCCTGTTCTGTTGGCTAGGGGATGAAGAATTATTGCCCACGGAATTTCCAGTCTGTCGTAAGAGACAACTAAAGGAGGGGAACCTGAGCAGTATTTGAAACTTAACTTCATCATCATCATCATCGTGGGCACACTGCCCGAAAACTGTATATTAAACTGTATGTTAACTTTACCTGTTTATCTACTACTGAAAAAATTTTAACACACTGGCACCGGTGTGTCGTTATTTAGATCCTATGCAACAAATTCAAGTAGAAAGACATGTACATGTTGGATGAGGAGTGAATGAGTCATCTCACAATATCATAGCATACGCCAGGTTTACAGTCTCTCACAAACCACGTAGACAGGAGTATTATTGTAATGGCCGTCACAAGTCAGTGGCCAAAGGGTGTCGAATCCCTAGAATTTCTTTAGCCTCAAGAATATTCAAAATTATCATCATCTCATTGCATTGAACCCCAAGGATTTCTCCTCTCTTCAGCCCTCCCTTTTTAGCCACAAGCCTCACGGGAATGACTTTAAAGCAGTGAATGTGTAAACAGCAACAAAGAAAAGTATAGGGGGCCGTTTTGTGGAAGAATTGAGTTTGACAGTGTTTGTACTGTTTGGAGTTTTAGGACTCAGTTTTTTTGGTTTTAAGTGGGCCCGGCCACTGCTTTACTCAGTTGTGTTCTCTAGCTTCTCTTGAAAAAAAAAATCTTCACATTATTCTAATTAGGTATGAAGTCACTCATGCTCAGAGATTTGCCTTCTGGTTGGCACTACCTGGAGGGTGTAAGTGAATGATGCTGATAGTCCCCCCCTCCCCCCCTTTTTCATGAGAGTGATTAGAGTGTTTTCAGCAACCTTACGTAATTTATTGCATTTGGGAAAAAAATAAAGAACATTTTTCAAATGGTTTGATATGTTTTTGAAATGAAACATTTTAATAGATTTCGTTGGTGCAATAAAGTATCACAGCTAATTTTCAGACCAATTGGTTTAAGTTGGCCCAGCAATTGCCTTTTTCCAGTTGTGGCTGAATGCTTTGCTTTCCCTACTCCATTGTTTATACTCAGCTCCAAGCAAAATGGCTGTAGGTTCCATTTTAAAATTCTTTGGTATGACCCTGCTAGGACTTGAACTCAAGGCCCCAGCTGCACGGGATTATTTTTGTAGGTGCTCTCTCTGTTCCTATCTGGCTATGGGTGGGGAGGTATCCTTTCCCTCCGACTCTGGGTGGGGAAGATACTTTGGTAAGTTTGAAAACAATTAAAAAACAACAAAAGGAAGATCATTTTGGTGGATAAAAAATGGGGGGCAAATGTTTATTTAGAAGCACAGTAAGCATAGTGACATTACTTTTGCTGACATTGTCTCTTGTATTCAAAGAGATATTCAGCTTTTTAGTAAAGACAATATTTACAAAACTAACAGACACAAAAATTTTATTTCAGAACCAGTCATAACCTTCATTCTTTTTCTCGTCTTTTTAAAAGAACACTTAAAGAGGTGAATAAGTATTCATTTTTCAAATTTTTCTTCTTAGTTCTTCAATATCAATTTATCTCCGGAGTGTAATAATTATGTAAGGATTTACCAAATGGTTATTTAGCTTTCATCCCCACCCCTAATCCCCTACAAACACTTTTATACAGCTTGTGTTACCATAGTAGTACGTCTCTACAAATGTGTCCTATCCCAAAATTTCATCTAAAACCAGGGGATGCAAATTTGCATTTTTTTTTTTCTAAACAACTTGTTCGTGGGGACCTAGCCCTCCCTCCTACACTCTACACCGATTTAAAACTGAATCAGATTGCATTATAGGGCAACCAATCAGGTTATAAGAGTTGTAGAAATGTATAAGGTAGTCTAGGCTTGAGTTGGTTAGCAAATATTTGAAACAGGGTACATGATTTCATTACCCAGAGAGGGGACATGTATTTGAAAACTCTAGACCAACACTGAAAATCAAACCAACTCTGGAGGCCGAGCTACAAGTGTAAGACAGATGGAATTTTGTATGAGAGATGGGAGAGGGATCATTCTAGTAGTTTTTGACAGACTGGTACCTCCTGTTTTATTCCTTTTTCCCTTCAAATAGATGTATGTTATGTTGGGTACCAGGCTGAATGCAGTTTGTCAACTCAAATTTACAAACTCTTGAAGGCTATTAACACCGAGACAGTCCTAGAATCATTCCTCACCACATCAAGACTCTTGCCAAAGGCCAGGGTTTCCCAGCTTTTTTGGAGAGGCAAACCCGTTTCAGATAACAGCATCAGAAGGCGACACTAATTTATATACCTCCTGATTTGTAGGGAGTGAGAAGTTTTCAAATATTTTGTCACCATATCTGTAGTATTTTACAACACCAAGTTAAGTGCTCCACAAATCCAAGGCAAAAATACCATGTCACAGAACCTTTCCAAATAGCAATTACAAAGAGTTATGGGAAGGAGCTTTTGCATTCCATGATGTTTTGTTATAAGTATTTGAAAAGGATCAAACAGTTTATTTTTGATGATGGACCCAAACCTTTCTGGTTGAAAGACTCTTAGGTTATGACTGATTCTGAAGATAAAATTTGCATTACAATGTGCAACCACAATAGCATTTAGGTTTAATTTACACCCTAAGGTTTTAGTTTTCGAGCCCTACATTATTATCACAAAAAATCTTAAAGTGTACCTAAGATGTTCAAAAAAAAAAAAAACAATTGGAACTATGAATACTGTATAGTCTTAATAAAAATATGATAGTTGAGACTGCTAAATGAAAAATTGCTTACAAAAGACCTCTTTGCAGATGACCATTTGAATATCCAATATGAACGTCTGGTCATTTTATTTCCTGTGTGCCACTGTGGTAGGCTGAGAAGCCTACCCATTTCTACACCTGTAACTGGATTTCATAAGAGCTAATTTGGTACAAGGTCATGGTAAAAATGATACCAAAAACGGAGAATTTCCTTTAACAACTATGCAACATTTATGCCTCAATTAAACGTTTATATTTTGTTTAATATGCTAAGTTTTTCAATTAAGGTAAAAAATTTTGTGAACATTGATTTTTGAGCATGCTAAACAGATGATAACTTCACAGAAATATGAAGCAGCACTCCTGATATGCACAAAAAAAAAAAAAAGAAAAAAAAAAACATCCACCCTGTATATTTCATTTTTTAAGTTTCCATATAAAAATAACTGAATTGATTCTATAGACTATCCAGACCTGGGTTACATTATTACATACCACTGAGCTAGACATTCATCGGACACTTTATCTTAAAACATTGATAGTGATTTTAAACTCAACATAAAATGCAGCAACTTTACATATATGCCATAAATGCAGATGAATAAAATATTGAGTTTTGTAAATTTAGACACTCTAAAGAGAGGATAAAGTACACTGACTTATATACATGGACAGAGCATGTAATGTGTAGTCGTATCCATAGATTGTCGAAACCAACTGGGACAAAAAAGGCGCACCAAGATGGCCGCAGTGAAGCTATAAATCGTCCCATTTGATGACGACTCTTTTATATTTTGAACAAGAGGTAAACTTAAATGGGAAAGAATATCATATTCCTGCAATACGTGAAGTGATTTTGACCTTACCTTGCCATTATTTCAAAAATGTTTCAACTTGCATGCAAAATCTGGGAATTGACTTGAGCAAGTCCACACTTTTACACAAAATCATAAGCAAACAGCCATCTTGGTGCACTTTTTTCACACGCACGGTAGTGACAAAATAACAGTGCAGTATGCTCTGTCCATGTATAGGAAGTCTGTGACAAAGTATAACAACAGAGGGTATGATTTGGCTTCACAACAAACCTCTCAGTTGTGTTTATCATCTCCTGACTCATTTAAAAGTTGCAAAATATTGAGGAATTTGTACTTCAACACCAGAAACAATAACAGATTATAACTACTTCAAAGAATCCATTTGGCACCATGAATGATATTCATTTTCAGAATGGGGGACCTGTTGATCTTGATTGAACCAAAGTTTCAAAAAATTTAGCCATGAAAAAATTCTTCAAATGGTTTTGAAGATAGATTTTGCCATGCAGGCCAGTATCTGGTAGCAATAAGGTGTGATGACCTTCCCCCCAAATACGGTCATTTTGGCATAATACACTTTTGGCTCAACTTTCATCACCTTCATGATACCATCATACAGCCCATCCCAGTAGAAAAGAGATATCTGCAAAATCACAGGAGTACAAGTTAGAAGTTGTGCAAGAACTGTACAAGCTTTTGATAGGAATATAATAGGTGAGGATACAAGGGAACACACTCAGTCAAAAATTTCTTCTTCTTCTTCTTCTTTTACAAATATTACAGCGACCTGACTGTTCCAGTAAAAAGGAGTGCAACTAAACACTGGAAGGAAATATTTTTAGGTTTTTAAAGTACACCCAAAGAGAAACAGTAGGATTTTGACTTCGAATATATTGGGAAAAAACAAAATTTGTACACCTAAAGAAGGATAAAAGAAGGACCTTCACATGCTTTCATTTACCAGTACTCAGCTATGATGACTTAACATTTTTGCAAGAATGTCACAATTCCATATTTCGCATTTCTTGTAGGACTCAAAAGTAGGATATTAAAAGAAATGAGACAGAAGGAGGAAGGGGGTGAAAACTTAGGGTAAGGAAGGGGTCACTGGAAAGCCTGTCTTTTAGTAAAACAGTATGATAAGGACTGTCCATCAATCTCAACTCCACAACAAACTAATACTGAAATGAGCAACTGAAACTTTAGCAGGTCTGCAAAAAAGTAAAAAAAAAAATTATCAAGACCTTTTGAGTATCTCATCTTTATACAATAACAAGGCAGTGTTTGCACAAATGACATAAAATGACTTTAAGCAAGTCAAATGAAGGATGTGTGAAAAGTGATCCAATCTACTCAAAGAAAAGTAAATGTGTGCATCAGAGTTGAAATGGAAGCAAAGAGTTCTTGACATTTTGAAACAGCTCACAATGTAAATTTTAGACAGCATGATTCATACATACCCAAACACTTGTTGGGTTATACAAGGTGTTGAACATAAGTCCAATTTTTGAAGTCCCTTTTCGCATTTTTTTTATTCTAGTTTTTTTTTTTTCTCACTTTTGGTCAAAAACATAGGGGTAACATTTCCTAATTTTGCAGCTGTTTTAAACAATGAAGCATAAACAGACAAAAGTAATACACACTAAAATGACAAAACAGTTTTTTTTTTCCAAAAGAAGACTACTAAGTTTTCAGGTTTGTAAACTGCCAGTCACTTTTCTTTTTTTGCCATACTCAAAATCCTACTTAAATATTAACATTATATACAATAAATGGTTGAACAAAGAAGAGTAAATTAAGTAACTGAATAGCAGAGCACGGGAGGTGAATCAGAAAACAAAGAAAGAAATAAAAATAATATCAGAGTTGGTTATATCAAACTACCTGTTCAATATTATGGATACTTTTTCAAAGAGATTAGATATCTTTCAAAAAACATACTACACTGAAAAATCTGCAAATTCTTCTAAGACCAAAAAGAGAAGGAAAAAAGAGAAAACAACTTTGGAACTGGTTTAAAAAAAAAAAAAACTATATCTTATTAAGAATGAAATTACCAACTAACTTTTATAATTAAATGGAAGCAATCACAATACTGAATTTCAAATTTTTTAGGACAAAAATGTTTTACATAAATTTTTTTGAGTCAGATGTAAAAAAAAATGCCTGTGCCCTTTTTACCTAGTTCATGCATATACACAGCAAAGTCATCTCACACACATTCATAATATACATCTCAAAACCATTGCTCCGTTTTCCTTCATACTCAAATTTGGCATTTTTTTCTTTCACCACCACAGTGATGTTTTGTTGTGCTAGGTTTTCTGTGGCATGAATAAACACGAACCTCAATCTCTGAGACTTACTCCTACATCTCACTTCCCATACATGTACTATGTGCTTCAAACTTGACACCAACTCTTCAAGGCTTGACCCCCGCTGGATCAACCAACAACATTTCAAACCATAATTTTCAGATGGCTCTTTCTCTTACCCACTGCAGGTTAGATACATGATATTCACTTCAACACACTGATCTTTGCTGTCACAAGTTTGCAAAGGTTAAGTTCAGATTTGGACCCATTCTTTTATCCAGCACCATTTTCCTATTCTTTTCCCCCTCCTCCCCCAACACAATTCACTCACTTTCCTGACAGAACTATTCAAAGGGCTTCTATGATATGAGGACACCCTTCTAGTTGAAACTCTTCAAACCCCTTTCCTGCCCCAGAAAGAAACCAAACACTACTTTCCTTTTAATGAGTGCATTTGAAATTTGAAATCCCCTCCTCTTCCTCTTTCCCCAGTTTTCAGTATTTAAGGCAGAAATGTGATTCTTTTGAGTAAAAGGACAAATTAATTAATGACCAATAAAAATATAGGTTCCACAAAGTATCCTTTCTCAAGCAGTGAGCAATAGAAGGGACACTACCTCAATAATATGGCTTAGTATGAGGTTATTATATGAGTAACAAGAAATTAACCAACAGTACATTGAGTGCCCTCCCCCAATATGTTTAGGCTACCCCCTAGCCAACCCCCCTCCCTGAATGTGACCTTCCACCCATCATCCATCCCACAACAGCAACTAAAAGGAACTTTTTCACACATTTCTCTCAACCTTTTGTTTCACCACAATATCACAATTGACGAAATGTTCATTAGTTTACAGCCCTGTTTGTATCTTTGCATAATCAATATTGTCATGAATATTTATAACTCGCCAAGATGCAACCAATCATATCAGGCCTACCTACTGTAGTTAAGACTTAAGTACATGATAGAAAAAGACCTCTGCAGCTAACATTTTAAATTGGTAGAAAAAAACTCATAAATTTAAAGAAATGTCACAAACTGATGATGTCCTTTCCTTCACATGTGATGATACCTGTCATGCTAAGCCTGAGCCAGGGGTATCCCCAAGCTTTCCTGACCCACTAAACAGACCTTGTTGTGAAACTTTGGGAATCTTGGGAAGAGACACTGTTTGAGAAGTTGTTGGGTCAATTGTAAGAAAAACTTTATGCATAGAATTCCTTGGTCTCTTTCCAATACGCTGTGGGATCTTTGGCCTTGGCTGGCTCATCTAATGAGTAGCTGCCCTCATCCTTCTTTTTGAGACGGTACACCACAAAGAGGATGAGGAGGATGACTGATAGGAGGATGACAATCAGGCCGCCAACAATTGCTGTCAAAGTGAAGAAATAAAAAAACCTCAAAAATTATGCAATCAATTGCCTGAACTCTCTTCTAGGACTTCATCTTACACCCTAATATTCATCTGAACTTCAAAGAATTAGAAGTTTTTATATGATTATATTTTTTTCTATTTTTTTTTTTTTTTTTTTTTGAGTACATAGGGCTTTTGCTATTCCTGTAATCCCTGTAAAGGACCACACTCATTTCCTCATCTGCTTTTGTTTCAT
This sequence comes from Holothuria scabra, assembly GCA_037179385.1. Lineage (NCBI taxonomy): Eukaryota > Metazoa > Echinodermata > Holothuroidea > Aspidochirotida > Holothuriidae > Holothuria > Holothuria scabra. Next base: position 29,543,341 of record CM074199.1, read on the forward strand.
CCTGTTCCCTGTGGGCTGGGGGTTGTAGAACATGCCCATGGTGTTCACTGCCTGTTGTAAGAAGCAACTAAAGAGAAGGACTTGCTCCGTTCTGAAATGTATTTGAAACCAAATTTGAGCTTAACCTGTTTGAAACTGTATTTTAACTATACCTTCTTAATCTAATCGACAATATATAACACATTCATGTTGGTGTGTTGTTAAATCTCATCTATCTAACAAACTGTTACATCCCATTTCTCTTCAACTTTTGCTACCGATGTGGCTGTTTCTGTAGCAACACTGTTTTTTCTCCATTTTTCTAATGAGTCCACTGGCAATCTTCTCTGAGATGTTATCTAATGACTTCTTCCACACTCATTCCCATATTGCCAAAAGACTAAACCATCACTCTAACATCTACAATCTCCCCCCTCCCCTCCTCCATTTTCCCCTAGCATATTGCTCTGAAAAGCCATACTGAATGCAGGATTTTCTCAAAGTTTGCCCAACCTAGGTAGGTTAGGTTAGATGGAGTTTTACAGTCCAGTTTCCAACCAATTGGTTCAAGTCGAGCCGGCCACGACCCTGCCACGACCCTTTTCCAGTTGTGGCTCACTGGCTTGTTTTTCCTCCTCTATTGCTTATGCTGAGCACTCAGCCATTTTTCAAAGTCTCCACTATGACTGACCTACCTGGCCAGGACTCAAACTCCCAACCCCCAGACTGCAAGTCTAATGCTCTAACCACTTGGCCATGCAGTTGGTCCCCTACCCACATAAATGTGAGACTCTCTGTATTTTGTAAGATGAATCATTTGGCATCTAGCCTATATCCCCTCACCTTCCTTGTCCAAACTTAAGTTCACCAGCCCTGACCATTGGAGGGTTATAAAGCCATGCTTTCCCTTCCTGTTAACTTTCCCTCAGCTTTGTTATTATCACTTTTCCTAAAAGGATACATCGAAATAGTCTTGGTAACTTCCTTGCCCTTCACCCATCCACTCCATATACCACCCCACCTAGCACACTATGATGACTGGATGGTAACTTATATCCCTTCCTCTAAAATACTCTCGTGGGTGGGGAAGGGGGGTTTGGGGTGGTTGGTGCTGGACAGCCACACCCATCATTTGATAGTCTTCCCCCAGCACTCCAAGCAAAGGTTTCCCAGCCTACAACAGACCTATAACTAGTCTCTAATATACTCCCTAAAGTAAAATGAGGGAAAATGAAAAAAAAAATAACGAATAATCACACAATTTCATGACACTCAAATCTGGTCAATTACAACCTTGATCACCCTGTGTCCATCTCCCCTCCCTTTCCACTCTCTCTTTACGTCACTCCATCCTCTCACCTGCTATTATAATTGAATCACCAAGGATCATTTCTATGATGTCCTTGTCCTTTTCCTCTTTGTCAACTTCTTCATCACCATTACCTCTGTAAATATCGTTATTTGGATCGATCATGTCGTTATCCCTTTGAAAACAAAAACACGGACAGTCAATATTTTCAAAATGAAGGAAAATGTTGCACTGGTGGTAGGCCCTACTTTTCAAACACACAACTTACTGATGATGAACAATTTTGCAAAGAAATCTGTTTTCCATCTGTACTGTGGTGGTACAAATTTTAACACAGCATTTCCTCTTCTTGGAGAATTTGCACCATTTCCTGAATATTAATATGGACTTAAGTTAACAACACCATACTTTGTAATTATAAAATAATTGTAACCAATCCACCCTCCAATATCTTGTGATAATGCTCATTCAAATGAATATGAACTCATCTTGCATTCTTGTTTGACAGGTGTGAATTGATGCTGATTAAAGGATAAAACTTGCTTCAATAGGGTGCTTTCAACTACGTCACAAGCCTTGCCCGTTTTAAAGGGTAAAATCTAAGTACCAAACATGTAGTGTATAGAGGCTTTTCACATGACGTCATAATACTCTCCGGCGGCCATGTTGGAGTACATGTAACTATGTAGTAAACCATACGGGACGCGCTTGCTTGTTGAATGTGTATACACCGTGCATGGCTCAGTGCACACTGTGCAGTGCGTTCGGAACAAAGCCATGTGTATTTGGCCCGAATGTCCTCCAGTATGGCGGTTTCGTGACGTAATTGCAAAGTCTCTATAGTGAGCTGAGAAGCAGTTGTCAACTGTTAAACTAAAACCCTCTTGAATTTTGTCCTGCCGTGGGCGTGGCTACCAATTGCGACATAATACGAAAGCACTCTAAATTCGTGGCAAAACCAGAAATGTGATACTTGTACTTAATTAAAATGGTGACACATTGTACTGACACTATCAGTTACTTAGAGATTTACGGCCCAGTTTCCAATCTATTGGTTCAAGTCGAGCCAGTCGCTGCCTTCTTTTTTTTCAGTTGTGGCTCACTGGCTCATTTTCCCTACTCCATTGCTTATGCAAAGGATCAAACACAATGGCAGTAGGTTCCATTTTTAGAGTCTTTGGTATGACTCAACCTGGGAATTGAACCTGGGCCTTCTACGTGAGAGGCGAATGCTCTTTCCTGTTTAATACTCATTCTGACGACACGCATGAACCTAAACTTGAAACACATTGTACTCACACCATCAGTCTGTAACTCATTCTGACACTATGCTTGAATCTAAACCTGTGGCATGTTGTGCTCACAATATTAGTTTGCTAATAACACAGATCAACTGGAACATATTTGTGAGAAAAAAACTGGACAATTATTTGTTATTTCAAAATTGTGACACAGAATAATGAGGAATATTCATCATACAAGTACTTGCACCATAAGCAGAATGCTTCTAGTAATTTCACACATCCTACCATCTAATATGGCTGTAATTTCAGGAATTTCACACACTCCACTCCAACAAATGCAAAAAGCAATAATAACAGCCACTTGATTATGTCCTACAGGAATTCAGAACATTATTTCTATTCTAACGGAGGACCATCCTGTCCAAGGAATTTTTCATTATGATTTGTTTCAACAGACAATCTTCTGAGTCAAAAATTTATCGAAGAAATTCTCATCTTTCCTTAATGTAACAAGTCCTGCCAGAACTTGCTGAGTGTGTAGTCGTACCAAAGGAATATCAAATGAGAACTAAGATTAACAAGTCACACTCCTGTCCTTCTTTCTAACAACCATGAATTTAAGGGCAAGAATAGTGGCAGCCACAAACTTCTTTTGAAGTGACAACAAATTATTTTTCTCCTTTTTCTTCTCACCCAGGTACCTTTCATCATATTTTGGAACTTAAAATTGCTACCCCCAATGTAAAGCAATGGGCTATCCCCACGAATTTCCAAGTTTTGGGAAAAAGTGTCACATGATTCTCAAGAGCTGGGAAGAGTAAGGAAAGACTGATTTCAATTAGGAAGACTGCATTCCCCCTTTAAATATTAATGAACCAAAGAAATTTAAGTCAGATAATAGATATTAATTTTCCCAGATTCAAAAAAAATTTTGACAAACATGCACCTACAAGGGGTGAATAAACTCCTAATTAAAGAAGCGTCCCATTTATTTCCCTTAGGCCTACTGTCACTTGTTACAGCAAACCTGTCACCTCAACAAACATTGTCTAAAGAACCAGACTAAATTCAGACACACATCACTTCCAGATGTTGAGAGCAAAACCAGAAGAGACAAGCATAATTTCCTTTTTCCGACCAAATTCAACACAAAGATGACCCAAATTTGAATCACTTTGATGTGCACTTGAAGATATGCTATGGGCTGCTGCAGGTCAAATTTACCTATTTTATGTACATAGGAAAGCAAATGATTCTATCTCATTGTAGCTCTAGTCATTCTAGAAAAGTTTGATCCAAAATAACAATGAATGATAGACACTAGACTTCATTTTGCCTCAAAGAGTTGAGAATATATGCTAGTTACATGCAGATGAAAAGGGAATCATATGACTGCCCAATTTGTGACATGCCACAAGGAGACAATCAAAATGTATGATTTTTTTTTTCTTCTCTGACACAAGTCTCCCCCAGTAGATCAGGAACAAATTCAAGAACTACCACTTGACCATCACCACAGTCCACCAGGACTTCCCCGACACTAAAGCTGACTAAAGGCTAGGCTATGAACCAGGGCTTATAAAGACAGACCCACAGAGTGTGGAAAATTATCCATCCTAAGAAAACCCCCACCAAACATCAAAAGGGAGCTGGAAACAGGCCTAAGGGATTTAAAACAGATATAGTAAGGTAGTATGAAGCTTTTAGCATGAAAACTGTTGGGGGGCCAGAACCCCCCTCCCCCATGACCCGACCTTGCAATGCAAAGAACACCTCAAATAGTGACCTTTTCACTCTATCCTTAGACTTTTCCCTCACTCTGTGCCCTAAAACCCCCCATGACACCACACCTCCCCCTTCTCCCATGACACAATCCTGATAACCCCTTCCCCTGTTCTCAGTAAATTCTATTCAGCAACTTATAAATGAATCCAAGGCTTTGACTCAGAAGAGAGTGAGGACAAACATGTATTTCAAGATGGTGAAATAGGAAGGGAGGTGTCAGAAATTCTCTGGGCAGCCAATGCAAGAATAATGCAAACCAGATGTAACAAGGGGTAAGTATATGTGTGAATACAAGTGAATTTAGATATTCAGAGGGGACAAAAATAACAATGTTTTAAACACTACATGGGACAGATTTTAGAGGGTTACTCATACTAACAGTACAGAACAATTGCCTGTACTCATGCATGCAAGAATGGATTTATACTCCAACTAGCACTCACAGACTTTGGGACTTGTACATTTTTGGAGCTAATGCAAACTTTTGTACTTGTACTCATGAATTAGATGGCTAATCACACTTGTACCTGCAACAAGAGATTATCCACTTATCCACTTGCACTCATACTTTTGATAATATCCTCACACTGCAAGCATGACCCTTACAATGACAATACACTCACACTTGAAGTAAGGTATTTATAGGTATTACAATATATTCACACTTCAATAAGGTATGACAACATACTCACACCGCAAGCTGCAAGTATGGTACTCATAGTTATAACAATATACTAACTGCCAGTATTTTGACCATACTTGTGACAATATTCTCACCATCTAGGTATGGTACTCAATACTGACAACCAGACACTAGGCACTTGTACTCATATTCAAGAAAATGTACACAGTCACCATAGGAACTTGATATAGGATGACCCCACCCCTACCCCAACCCGGACATGTATCTCATCTGACCCCTTTCTCTGAAAGAATTAAGGTGTGAGAATAAAAGAAAAGCCCTGGAAACTCACCCTGCTGGTTCAGTCTTTTTAGGTGGTATTTCATTACTAGACTGTGTGGTAGGTTCCTAGGACAAAAAGAAAGAAAACATACAACTTTCAAATAAATCAACCTACATTCCTTATCTGCTAATGTTCCTTATCACCAACATTTTGGGATTTGGATGTCTCCCTTCCATCATTATTGATGAAAAAGGAAAATTCATCTCAAGATTTTAACAAACTTAGTACTTATTACACTGCAGATAAATAAACACTCCAAAATATTATTTTCATGCATTTTTTTGGGGGGAAATATTGAAAACCCACCAAAGTAATAGTTCCATGAAAACTAATACCCTATTTCAACTTCAGAAGGCATGGGCAATCTGTGCAACTTGTCAATCACACAACACAGGGAGCAATTTGTTCGGGTACGCATCACAATTTGCGATGCAAAAACGAGGAAAAATTGATAATTGCGATACATCATTCGATCTTGAATAGCAGACTTGCGATGCAAAATTTCAGCAGGTATTGCGTCATTTTGAATGTTCGCTGAACGAAATGATGTTAGGGGAAAATAAAAAACAGAAATTGGGAGTCAAGAAAACTGATCATGCAAAACCCCAAAAATTGGCCCCGTACTTGCTCTGCAAACTATGTTTTTTTTCCAAATAAAACCACCATAACTTTTCGCTTTCTTGAAGAGTTTAAGGCCATGAACTCGCTCCGCAGGAAATGCATTGTTAACTACTACGTAGAGAGCCTAACTGCTGTAACAGTGTACTGTACATGAAAAATAATAACCCTTGGCATCGACAGCAAAAGACGCCGAAAGCAACTAGTTTTACCCTTGATTACTCTGGTACAACAGGAGATTTTTGCCGTCAATCAATCTTCACATGTCATGCTCAGTCAAACATGCTCTACATTCTCAAATTACTGTTTAAACTCCTAAAAAGTGTGAATATTTACGGCTGTAAACATGGTTTGAAATTATAGATTATGGCTTAAATTATTCATGCTTTTGTTCATGTTGCATAACTCATGATTCCGCTCTGTACAGTCCTACTGCATGCAAAGAAACTTTGCGCCAAGCCACACCGGATTCCAATTCGGCAACTGCCGACCAATGCAAGTTTGCCCTCGAGATTAGGCTAGGCTCAGAAATCTAAATGTAAAAACCTGTTAGGATAGCACAGGAGCCAAAGCAAGAACTCTGAACGAAAACATATCGTACAAGGAAATTGCTGAGGTAAAGTTTTTAAAAATATTAGGCAGGGCTTAGTTTGAGTACTTTACACATGCCGTGAAACTATTTAATGAAGTGAATGTCATCTAGATAATTTTGTATGCCTATCAGCTTTTACGTTTTGGACTGGCTACCTTGAGAAGAGAATACCTGTACAGTAGAATGTACTACTGCACTGTATTTAAGTCAGATTTTAAGGGAAGCTGAGGAGATCATAGGCACGTTTTCGACAACTTATGAGAGGATTTAAAGAGCCTCAAAACTTGCTTGGATTTCCATAACTTTTAAAAGCTACTAAATTAATCTGATGACCTCTTTTTTCATCTGTATTAGGTTAAAGTGGTGAAATGTTTTGGACATTTTGGTGTGAATCTCTGTCCTAAAGGCACAGGATGAGCTTGATTCTGCACATAAGCAGTTACTCTGCTTGGTTATACATGGCACTGTAGATGGAGCATTGATTCATAAAATTTAATGGGTGTGGGTAGACTAATTGGTAGAGAGTATGTCTTACAAGTAAGTGGTGGCCCAATTTTAGGTGAGGGAAATCAGCGAAAAGGGGAGAACCAGCTAGTGACAATTTGGACAGGGATGATGAGGAGGATTCAGAAAGGTTGTATCTGATGAATGTCAATAAAAGATAGCACTGTTCTCTAATTGGTTGTTTTCATATGTCTTTATGTCATACCACTGCTCCTGTTCTAAAATGGCCATCTTGGCAGCTAGGACTATATGAATGGGATAAAGAGGATGCATTTTGTTAAGCTTTCTAAGATTAGGTGCAAACCAATCCAATGAGGGAATTACATTGCTATTAATGAAGTGTCATAGAAAATTTATTTTCATGGCTAGGAAATGTCAATATAAAAATTTGCTAATCATTTTGGGGGTATTGCTAATCAATTTTGAATAATGAGTAGCAAAACTGCTAAACAAAATTTCAAAAACAAATTGCTCCCTGCAACATAAATGAAAAATGTTGAATAGTAAGGAAATATGTTGCCACAGCAATCTTGAATGTCTCAATGAGCTAAAACTTAGGGGTTTTGCAACTTTCAATTTGAGGGCATGTCATGACTTTACCTCTGGTTCAGGTGGTGAAACTTTAACTACCAGGGATGATGCATTGGCACTAAGATCAGCAAATCTGCCTTTAGAAATCCCATCATTAATGATTTGAGAAACTGAGTCCTCTACGACAATTTCATCGTTAACAAAGCCCTGAAGTTGTATGGTGAAGTCCACTTTAACACTGCCAGGGCTGTTTAAAGAAAAGAAAGAATGAACATATTCATGTCACAGATGTTTCCTCATAGATAAAATACCAAGTTCTTAATCTACATTTATTCTTACCAGCTAAAGTTGAATAAAGTTTCAATTTAACTGTGGCCCCCTACCAAAATTGTAGTTTCAGGTAAGAGGTTTGGCCCTTTAATCTGCTTTTGTGAGACTGTCATCACATGCTGATACATTGCTAAGCCAAGGCCTCAAGTTCTACTGGTTGAAAGACCATCTTAACTAGTTGACTGTGTACCATACATCCATCATGTGATAACACTGAGCTACTGGATGTGATGACTATGTCCGTCTTGTAACATATGCACCGAATTATGTAACATGACTTCCAGTCAATCAACCATGCACACTTGAATGACCCCATCACTGCTCGGTGAAGGTTCAGGCCCTACTAACTGTTCCTGAACAAGTTGCAGCACAGTACATCTGTCTTCATATTAAGACGTTGATCAAGCATGCGGAAACGGGAAGTATTTTGATACGCTGCAGTGTGCAATCTAACTCTAGGCTAATGCTTCTGGTGGGTGTATTTTCTTTCTAATTTCAGTTTTGCAATGGCTGCATCAACATTAAACGGGAAGTGATTGTCTACTGAAGAGGCAAAGAGAAAGTGCAATGTTTATCTGATAAAGATGTCCCATAAGATAAGGAAAAGACACTGGATGAGCATTTACAATATTTTGATTTAGGAATAAATTGTTGAGGAAGGGGAATATTGTGTTTGTTCTCTCAATCCCTCTATCCCTTCCCATCATTTCCATCTTGATTTCCTCTCCCTCTCTCCCTAGCTCACTGCTCTGTGAAATTTGAAAGCAAGAATGAAGTACCGGAAGAAACTTCAATACACCATCCATTTGATGGATAGGAAATGCTGATTTGTGTATATTCAAACTGACTTTATTCAAAATTGTAGCATGTCATGTGTGAGCAAAGATCATGTATCTGCCACCACTCCCGCTAATTGACCAGGTAAACAAACTTGATGATCAGCCAAATAGCACTTCAATAACCCCACAGTATGGAAAATTGTGTCCCCACACAGCAAGGAGAGATCTGTGCAATGGCAGCTCCGTGGTAATAGGTACTAAAAATTACTGAAAGATGAGTAATTAGCTGATTGGGAACTCATGGTGTGTACACAGTGGACACAGGCAGTTGCAAGCTGAATAGGCCTATATGCTAGCAATTCCTCTACTGGGATTGTGTTTCTTGAAATTTTGCCTTGAGGCAAAAAAATGGTCCAAATGGCCAAAAATGGCCAAACATTCCCATTTTTCTCTGGTTTATCATGTTGCTAGGAAGGAAGTGTGTTGCCCCACTAATATGACACCTGTACAGCAAAGCTTAGAAAAATTGACTGGCAATTACAGAGGCTGAAACATTTTGAAAAGTGAGACAATCATCTCAGTGAGACAGACATTTTGTCCCTCTACATTACAACATAAGCTCTACCCACACTTTGTGGGTTGAGCTAACAAGTGTCAAAGTCCTCAGTCAGACAGACATTTTGTCCCTCTACAGTATAACATAAGCTCTACCCACACTTTGTGGGTTGAGCTAACAAGTGTCAAGGCCTCAGTCTGACACTCCGAAAACTCTTAATAAGAAGGGAATAGAATGCTTTCTCTGACTCTTGAACTCCAAATGGGTGACTGAAGATAGTTCAGACATTGAAAGATTTAGACACTTTCTGCTGGTAAATGATAACCATGTTTTTTTCCACGATGTGTGTCAAAAATGACACAAATCAGTTTTAACGGACACATTACTGGCAAACTATTAGAAAAAGCTTTGTAATTTAGTTGATAAAAAGTGTACTCTCCTTTTGAACAAAGGAAAGGAAGCCAAATACTCCTTTTAAAGAACTCCTGAGATTCCCCAGTTTTTATTTTTTTTTTGGTTTTTTTATTTAATTTAATTTTTTCATTTTTCATTTTCATAAAGCCCACTTGGATCCATACCTGCCATGGAAATTAAACCTGGTTGCAGAGATATAATACTGCAAATAAATATGACTTACCTGAAGCTGCGAACAATTGTGTCGAGGTAGTTTGCCCTCAATGGACTGTATTCCATGGTTTCACGCATCTAATATAAAAAAAGTGACAATACATATTTAAGGTATTTGAAAGAATCACAGTTGACAATATTGCAAATATCTTACAAAGGACAATTGATTTTCCTCTTCACAAATAATTAAAATTCCTATTTAAAACCTTTGCATAAGGCAAGGTAAGAGAATGAGGAGGCGCCCTTCAGAATCTTCCTGAATCCATCCTATCATGCTGATGACTTGCCAAAACATTACTGCAGGTTAGTTGGGTTACTTAATATAAATACGAGGTATGGTCTGAAGATGCAGATAATAAAATTCCTTTTTTAAATTTAAGAAAAAATTCCATTTTTAGCAAAGTCAATTCTTTCTCAACATGTACATTATTCTGCACAAGAACAAGGTCAATTCCTTTATGGTCACAACTTTCTGTGGTACGGAATAAAAGTAAAGGAAAGTGGTAGCGGTAGGGAGATAAATAATAAGATTAGGGAGCCAATTGGTTTATGAAGGACCATACAACAGATTGATGATTTAATTAAATGATTTAATTTTACATACTACCAAGCTACACTAGACATTTCAAACCGTGTCAAACTGACTTAGATAAAACAATTAGTTAAGCTTAAAAAAGCAAGAAAAGAGAATCAAAAAGGGCAAAGAAAAAGTAACATTTACAACATTAAGGAAAGGCCTTAAAAGATGGAAGTGTTAAAGTGCAGAGAGCCAGGCTAACAGGTTGATCTTCATGTCTGACCCCTTATTTTCCTGATTCCCCTTTCCCCAAAGATTTCAGGTGACAGACATTATGCCGCTCCTCACTGATAGCAGTTGTATGGTCTACAATGCACCCCTATGAAGAGCACATATGGACCAACCTAAAAGACTAATGTAAACTGACATCCTGACCCCCAATTTAACACGCATTATTTAACACTCTTCTTTTCACCTTGGAAGTCACCTGATCCCAGAGACATCACCCAGCAAGACAAGTAATGGTTTAATCCTAACACTGCGAAACTTCACTGATAATTTTATAAAGCTATTTTATTCCCTTCTTTTCTTTAATACATTACAATTTTTTTAATTATTTGTGTTTTCCTACTTTCTCCACATGGTAAAATAATGTGTTTTCCTACTTTCCCAATTTTGACAAGTAGTCTACAGTACAAAGGTCCCCCCCCCCTTGTAAAAATGGTCCATTCCAATCATATCTCCATTCCCACCAGTCCCTTTCTTTCCCTCATCTTTATTGCATACAACTGACATGGAGTGAAAATAAACACTGAGAAGATACAGTACATCTTTCTTGCACATATTGTGACAAATGATGAGGAAACACATTGTGAAGGTACAAAGTAGCTAACAAACATAGAACTACATGGAACAAGCCTTTATCCTCTTCTCAACTGAAAGACTGCAGTAGTCAGTCCAACTAAACACTGAAAAACAAATAGCTGCTAAAATTCCAGCTTAAAAACAGCTGAATGTCCTTCCAGTGTTTGACCAGTCTTATCTTCTCTAAAGTCAGAAAACATCAACAGCACATTCATGGGGTAATTTTATGCATGTGTTGTACTGTGTATGTTAGTTACATGGAGTTTTATGGCCCAGTTACCAACCTATTGGTTCACGCACAACGGCAGTCGGTTCCATTTTTAGAGTCTTTGGTATGACTCGACCTGGGAATTGAACCCGTGCCTTCCGCGTGAGAGGCGGGTGTTCTTACCGTTAGACCAAACCCGCGGTCTGTACTGTGTATGAAATTCACCAATGAAATCACTGCCACATACTGTTGCATGATCAAATATAGCCACACCTACACTAAATAGGGCAGGAGCAGCTGCAGCCACTCTAAACAGTGTAATTTCAAAACAAGCTAATTCTCACTAATTTCTGATTTCTCATCCAAATATGTTTTATTACACACTTAAGGGACTTAAAATATCGCATACATGTCTAATCCAAGGCATTAAATTACCCCTCATAAATGTCACAACTCAGAAAATATTGTTGAGTGATTACCAAGAGCCAAGCATGAAACAGAGCAAAATAGTACTAGTCTCATTCAAATAGATATTTTTCTCTGATGTCACAAAAATGACGTCATACTGGAAGCGCAGCTATACTGGAGATATCAATATGGAAACACACTGATCGAGTAAGATCATCCATTGACTACTGTAGTGTATGCCTAACATTGTTTGCAGACCTGATAGTTTCTTCCCTAAAATTTGATAGTTTCCTCCCTTAAAGTTAAACATGTTAATTAGTTATCCCCTTTGCTTCTGGGGAAGAAAGAAGTCTACATGGTACGTAACTCACATTTTAACAGAAGAAACTAATGACTTTGAGGGAGACAAAGTTGTGGAACTGGCGAGTCGAGCAACTAATGGTGCTCCTGCTGTACGTGAGTGCAAGTGCAGCTAAAACAATTTAGGCTACTAATGCTATGACTCTTCTTATGCAGTGTTACAATTTGACCTATTAAATATGTTTTTTCACCCCAAGTCCAAACTGACCATCAATGAAGCCTATAAATAGCTCAAAGCCTATAAATCATTTTGTATGTGGAAGGAAAGACACAAGCTTTCCATGCTTGAGATCGCTGCAATGTGAGTATGACTAATGGGGTATGATAATGTGTAACTGTAACATTAACACTAGGCCTAACATTATGCCTCACCATAGCCAAATATTTCAAGCTGACCATTTATATCAGTCAGTTATTCTACTGTTTTGGAGGGTATGCTTCCCGTCATATTATATCAAGAAACAAAAACCAATATGCCTTCCCCTGTAAAAAGATACTCAACATATTGAGTCCACTTTCATAATGTCAGTAGTACAATCTTAATGCAGCCAAGACGTATAGTATCTCCAATGAGCTGGAACATGGTTGATGAGGTTGATGGCATTGCGTGAAACCTCTCTATTGGGGTGCCCATTAAGGCACCATGTTAAAATGGCCAAGCCGCAGCCCCCTCAACCAAGCTGCAGCAGCTACAACCATGCTCTATTACAACTACTGTATGTCACAATAGCAGACCAGTTTAATCTCACTGTTGCAATGTGTTTTGGAACAAAGCATGGAAGGAAAATACAGATTGTTACAGTTTAACAATCCAGCAACTCTATATTCCAACAAATTCACTATATTCCAACACCCCTCCATTCCCTGCGTTGTCCAAAAGATGGTAAGCGAGAATAGGACGATGGAGGGCGTCCTTCCTCCTCGTGGGGGAGGTAGGGCACCCTCCCTTGCGGTGCTATTGGTTTACCAGGGTTGGTTGCGGGTAAGTGGAGATTACATGTGTGAATATGTAAGTAGAGGGGGGAAGTAGATTCACTATATTCCAACACCCCTCCATTCTAACAGGCCTTTATTTTGATAGCCCTGTATTCCCACAACTCAGCTGTTGATGAATATTGGAGGTGTGGATCTTGAAGTAGGGCAGTTACTGCTGCACCTTAGCTGAGCTTGCTGAAACATTTTTTGACAAGGTGCTTGAGAATGCTAATTGAAATCAGGGTATATCATAGGTGACTGCAGCTATCCCTTGAAACTAAAAGCTAGACATATAATTTGTTAGTTAGATAAGATTTAACGACACACCAACACGAATGTGTTATATAGTGTCATACTGTTCAAATACTGTTCAAGTCCTCCCATTTAGTTGCTCTTACAAAAGGCAGGGAACACTGTGGGCATATTTTACAACCCCCAGCCCACAGGGGGACAACCATTGAGGGACTTGCTCGATTTTGTGGCACTGAGTAATAAGGGTCTCATGTGTGCATTTTATAGGTGGCAGTCAGGGACAAACTTCTCGCCACACACAACCTCCTCAGCCCATATAAAAAGGAATAGTTCTGGAATCAAGGTATGAGTTGGGAAGGTGGGCTGTGTTAATATAAAATATCAAGGTTAATGCTCTACTCACAGATAGAATAAAATTTGTCTCCAGAGTTGAATATTCCACAGATGATGGGTCCAAGTATTCTTTTATAAATACTTTATTTAAATGAATAGATCCAAACACCATTTCTTGAGAAGGTTCTAGGGATAAAAAATTGTAAATTGTATAAGGCAATGTTTATAAATTGTGACTAAGCCACCGCACCAAAATAAAAATAAACTCCAGCTCAGCCAACTGCAGAAGCCATACACAATATAATAGCAGACCAGCTATCCTACCACTGTAATGTGTTTTATAGGATCAAAGCATGGTTGAAGTGTTCAGTAGCCTTACTAAGGTTAGATTAGATGGAGTTTTATGGCCCAGTTTCAAACCTACTTGTTCAAGTCACTGCCTCCTTTCCAGTAGACTCTGCAGAGTCTGCTCAAATCATCTTTACAAAATCAAATTTCACTCCCTCTTTAATAAGACCCGTAATCATTGCTCTTCTCGTTTACTCCCTCTTTCTGCGTTCATTTTCACAGACTCTGGACACTTGTTTTAATTATGCACAAGGTTTTTAACTAAAACCTTTATTTTTTGCTACCAAAATCGGTAGAAACCAATTACAACAAATGTTACAAAAAATAATGTTGAATATTCATCACCCACTGAAAATGGCCCAGCATGAGCTCTAACGAGAGTGAACCTTGATGTACAATATTGGTACAGTAAATGTTTCGCCATGACGTGGTTTTGCTAGGAATAGAAGCTGAACGTTTGAAAAAAGAACAGAAGGGAGCTGATGTTTATATTTTGGGCAGAGTAGATATCTTTGTTAGCCTTCTTAACTGAAATTGGAGGTGGAATTTTGTATCAGTCATTGCTACCGTGCGTGCTTGAATGTGATTTCGGTGAGTATACATAGGCTCACACACGCACGTGGTATCTATGTTCAGTTACAACAACTATATGTACTCACCGCGTGTTGTGTAGCCTAACGTTAGCAATTCAGTGTGGCAATTTGAAGTTTGTTTACATTGTAGCAAAATGGAACAGGCTGGAAGATGCGTGATTGGTAAGGTGTTGTAATTCGACAAATATTGTGCTTATATTACTCCTTTCAACAACGAAACAATTTACCTTAATTGTTTAGTTTAAGCTCAGTTAGGTTAGGTGGAATCTTCAGATCTTTCTGGACTCATCAGTCTGGACTGGAATGTACCATTATTCTCGTTTACTGTTCGAATGCTTGTATTGGTCCATTTTCAATGTTAGTAGTTTGTTACGTCAAACGTGAATAATGTATGTGTACATAATTATCACAAGTGTCCAAAGTCTCTGTGGCGGACTTGGATACAGGGCGGCCACAAATTGAGGGCGTAAGATTTTGAAGAGTTATAATGGCTAATCGGCTTGGATAAAACATTTTAAACATTGGTGGGAGAATGATATCGCCAGGAGAGACTTTGCAAAGTCTATCTTTCTAGCTGTTGCTCACCAGCCTTGCTGAGGAAACCACTGAGGAAATTCAAAAAGTTTCTCTTGTAAACACATGAACAGCAGATTTAGCAGCTTCTATTGAGAAATGCTTCAGGCCTACCCATTCAGCTTAATTTAATTGCTCAATTACATAGCCCAAATTTCAGCAAGTAAAAAAGCTGTAAACATTAAAATCTTAGCCAGGTGAAAAATTTGCACAAGCACTTAGGCCTGACAAATGAGGAATTCAGAGCCCTCGCCTCTAATAGAGGGCTCTGTTCCACTAAGATATTTTCCTTTTCCCAGGAAATACTTTTGGTATTAAGTGCAGATTACATTTGTCATGCGACATACTGTAGGGAGAGGCAATTTGACATTCATGCCATGTAAAAGAGGGGTGGATTTGTTGAAGCTGGAGAACTTTGGAGAAAATTTTATCAGGGGATGATTTTGTCAAAAGACCCTTTTCCAAAACACAAGTTCAAAGAATTATGGGATGGGGTCAAGGTCTGCATCATATTTTGCTGAGGTAAAATATCACTAAGAAATGTGAGAAGTACAAGGGAACACACACAACAGCCTAGGGTGCATTAGGCTAGGATGCCAAAGCTAAATCAAGCAAGGGCTAAATGCAAAAAAACTTCCAGCTACAAAAACACAACCCAGGGACTCACGAGGAGCAAGAAGGTGGAAAATACAAAGAATGAGATAGAGGTAATATGATAGGGCATTTTAGCGTAAATCAGACAAATTCAGTTGAAAACGACGGCAATTTGATAACTCCTCCTGAGCTTAACAGAATCGCGCAGAAGGCAAATGAGGACAATCGTTATTCCAAGATGGAGGACATGGGGGAGCGGTGCTAAAACTATCCTGAGCAACTCAAGAAGCGCTAATAATGCAAGTTAGATGTAGCAAAGGGTAAGTATATGTCTGCAAAGTGAATAAATATCACTAAGAAATATGAGAAGTATGAAAACTCTGTCCCACAATCTATTGTAAAATTTTGGTATTTGGAAACGGGCCTCCAGAAAACTTAAAATGAGAGGGAGCAAAGTTTGTAGGTTAGTTAGTAAGATGGAGTTTTACGGCCCAGTTTCCAACCTTTTGGTTCAAGTTGGGCTGGTCACAGCCTTTTTCCGGTTGTGGCTCACTGGCTTGTTTTCACTACTCTATTGCTTATGCATGGCATCACACACAACAGTAGTAGGTTCCATTTTTAGAGTCTTTGGTATGACTTGACCTGGGAATCGAACTTGGGCCTTCCACTTGATAGGCGGATGCTTTTACCGTTAGACCAAACATGAGGTCAGCAAAGTTTGTAGGAGATAATGCAACCTATGCATTGATGCCACTTAAATGTCATGTTTAAAGAAAAGGATGAACTTGAGGTTGAATGCAGAATTCATCCCACATGTGTAGCAGTACGACTGCATATCCAACTGGTTGACATATCATTGAAATCAACTATCTATACTTGTTGGTGTAACTTTGGATGATACACAACCTGATTCTCTAAAGGAACATACTGATATACATAATATGCATCTTTGCCTATGACATCATAAAACATATTAGACCCTCAGGTGACTTAATTTTTTAACTAACTTACCGTCTCCTGAGGGGCCATCTTCATCATCACTATCATACATAATGTCAGGATATTCTGACATAGATGAATCCCACTCTGATTCCAAGTCACTGCTCCAACCACTTCCTTCTGCTAGGTCATCCAAGTAGAAATCATCTTTAGCCTGCTGAGAAAACAAATGAAAAGTGCAACATAAGGATCACTTCCTCACAACACTTAGTCATATGTAACAATTGCACTCAGCCAATTGCAAGCTATAAACTTGATTAGACTATATCATGAACATGAAAATAGAGACCTGACACACACACAGACAGACAGACAGACAGTCACAAGGTTTCTCTTGGAATTCATTTTGTTAGGTTCCACCACACAGATACTGGCTACTAACCTCACAGAGAAATGATCTAACTGACATCTGCACTGTACTTGGAAGTAAATATTTGACAGTTGGCATGATTTTACCCAATTGCTAGTACTATACAACCTCCAAAATCCAGGGGAAACCCTGCAGACAGTTATTACTTTGGCGCAATAATACCCTTGGTTGCCTCTATAGAAAGTGGAAGTACTTAAATTAAAAAAGACCAAGATTTGTATCTGGCACTTCTCTTCTCTCCAGTCTTATCCTCCCTCCTCTGGGGCCTACATACTCTCAACACTCACTATACCCTTCCCTCCTCTAGGCCTAGACCCTACATACTCTTAACACTCACATTTCCCCTCCTTCCGCTGGGCCTAGGCCCTACATGTATACTCTCAACACTCACATTCTCCTCCCAGAGCCTTAGCCCGGCCTACATATTCTCAACACTCACATTGCCCTCTTTCTCGCCTAGGCCTAGGGCCTACATACTCTCAACACTCACATTCTCCTTCTCTCCCCTGAGCCTACATTCTTTCAAGACTCAAAATTCAAGTTTGTAAATAGAAGTATGAACATCATACCAGAAACTACTCAATCAGCAAAGCCATGCCACTCAAAAGAATGTGTGTGTAGAAATAAGTCTAAAAGTATCTTCACACCACCAGCAAAGCAATGTAAAGCAACAGTTACTTAAAAACGTTTGTAAAATTCTCAGTTTTCATACTACAGGTGAGTACTTGTGACAAAAGTTTCAATTTGGTATTAAATTTCTTAAGGTTGTAATTAGTCCAAATATGCTAGTTCTATTAAATATTTTTTTTGGCACTATTCTGTGCACCCTTTCCATTCTGCAAAAAAGTTTAAAAAATCTGTTTTTTACATCCTAATGTTTTTGACTGCAAAATACTCAGGGTGATGATTTTTAACCACAACAAGAAAGTTCAGTATAGACACAGCTGACTGATTTATGTCAATCTCTTTTGGAAATTCCTAGAAGACCCTGAGCTATAAAAACTGTACCTCCATCTGCTACACAACCACAGTGACAAACCCTGCCCTGTATGCTAATATGACTTTGACAAGGATGATGACAAGGTCATGGAGTATGACCTCCAATTAGTGTACATGCCTCCAAAGAATAACTGCAAAATATGTCAAATCCATTATATCCATCTGTATATACATAAGGAAAGAGATGACAACGAACCGTGGCTGAGGATTCACATATACACCTTCAAGATTTAACTTAACATTGAATTCATTATAACATAGGTGAATGGTAGACAATACTCCCATTAACATGTCTGTATTCACACTAAGCCCTTTCCAACTACAGGTGCCATGGGATACAAGGGATATGATTTGAAGTCCCAAACAATGTTCTTCCTTTAAGTTACAACAGGACTATTCCTCATATACTGTCACACTTGGTGTAAGACAAAGTGATTGGATATCATGCAATTAAGTTAAAGGGCATGAACAATTCTCCAAACCTGATAAAGTGGAGTGAGTCTATCATCAGGTGTGAAAAAAGTTGGGAAGCTGGGGGGTTCCTTCCTGGGGAATTTGGGCATCTAGAAGAAAATTTTAGCATTTGGGAAGAAATTTTCCCTTTTCTATACATGAAAATAAAGGGAAAATTGTGGAAAATTCTACTCCTTCCTGGGAAATACTTTTACTCCCTTCCTGGAAAATAAACACTTCTTCCAGCTCTATCATATTCAATAAATGGTTCTTCAGAACCATGGAACAATATTTTTACTGAATTGTGAAATTTATGAGGTGTACCTCACTGCTTCGCCTTGGATGTGCAATATTTTCAAGTCTTAAAATTCAAAGAAAGGTACATGGGAAGCAAAATTTGGACACATTACTGGGAATCAACCCTTCTTTTCAATAAAATTTTTGTCCCCATGCATTATCCCATTTGACCAATCATGAGACACCTAGATCACATGACTGATGATACATTATTTTTCTGAGAAATGGACATATTTTCAGCCATGTGAGTGACCCTGTGGCACTTTTACAATGCACTGCATGAAACTCAGGAAGGTGCTTTCCTGACATCAATTTTGCTTCTTCTTTTACATGTTCCATTTTACACAAAAGTATACAGCAAACTCGTAATTATGTGATGCTGTGGGATGCATACAAAACTTAAAAGGAGTTAACACCATCATATATTTCATATAATGTCATGATAGGCGTACTACCGTGGGGCCATGTTAGAGTACATGTACCTACATAGTAGAACACACCGGAATGAATGAATGTGCACACACCGCACATGCCAAATGGCTTTTACTGTGTAGAGCGTTTAAAACAAAACCATACATGTATTTGGCATAATGGCCCTCCAGCATGGCAGATTTGTGATGTACTTGCGAAACCTATATTGCTTTGATGACACAAGGAGAAACACCCTGTTCACTTCCTCTATTTAGTTTTGAAAATAAAACTGGTGCTACATTAGTACCTCATGCAATGTATTCCTTCCCCTTTCCTTTTATAACCAGGGAAGTTTACCACCAGTATTGTTTTCCCCCAAATCCCTGGTTTGAATGATAACAGGGCCTTGAAGGACAGTTGTTTTAGATGCCAAGTGACCAAGAATGTGGAAGAAGCCACTGGCTTATAAATTACAACTTCACATCGGGTGGCAACCAACGAAACAATCTGAAGCAATTTTGGTATTTTTTTGAAAAACCAGTTCAGATATGGGAAAACCCTAGATTGCTCTTGGATGAAAAACCCAATATTCTGACACGGACAGGAATCTTTACCTCCACACCTCCTGATTGCTTAGCTTCATAGCTTCACATGCCTTTATCCACTCGGCCACAATACATTTTTTTTGTTGAGTTTGACAACCTTTTCTCATGTACCCACATGCTGCTAACCAAACTGCACAATTAGTCCCTGACAAGGTTGATATGATCACATACACAATCACAAGAAATGAACACAATCTAGCCCTTACTGAGGGATTACTGACTGAAATTGAGGATTACATCAGCATTACCAAGAAGGAAACTATTTTGACAAGCTCCCAAATCACAGATGATACTTGTTTGTAGAATCTACATCAAGTGTATGACCAATCAACGCAAGAGAGACTTTCTTGAGGCATGAAAGCTTAAGCGAAGGTTTAAGCTGAGCCTGATAACAACAACCTACTCCTGCTCAGGGACTTCCTATACATGGACAGAGCATACTGCTTGGTAGATTGTCACTACCACACATGTGAGAAAAAGCACACCAAGATGGCTGTCTGATATGACTTTTTTGTGAAAGTTTGGACTTGCTCAAGTCAATTCCAGATTTTGCAAGAAAGTTGAAATATTTTTGAAATATGGCAAGGTAAGGTCAAAATCACTTCACATATTGCAGAAATATGATATTGTTTCCCATTCAAGTTCAACTTTTGTTCAAAATATAATAGAGTTGTCATCATATCAGACGAGTTATAGCTTGACGGCGGCCATTTTGGTGTGCCTTTTTTTGCCCTAGTTGGTGGCGACAATCTACAGATAGGATGTACAGGTTACATGCTCTGTCCATGTACATACGTCTATGCTCCTGCTACAATGTTGGGTACTATCAGTCAAGTACAGGTGATGTCTGTCCAGTCAGATAAAAGTTAGATGAAGCAAGGGTACTATAAAAATAGTCTCTCATTAACACACCTTTCAGGCAGGTCAGGCAATTGCCCTCCCTTGGGGTGCTATTGGTTTACCTGGGTTGGTTGCGGATAGGTGGGGATTAAATGTGTGAAAAGGAGGTTAAAGTAGAGGGGCAAAGTAGATTAGTAAAGGCAGGTGTAAAAGTGGTAACCAAGGAGATAGGAGCAATTTGGTAACAGCTCCCATAGATTTAGTTAGTTGGATAGTTTTACAAGTTGAGCCGGCCACGGCTTTTCTTCCAGATGTGGCTCACTGGCTTGTTTTCCCTACTCCATTGCTTATGCGGAACATCACGCACAACAGCAGTAGGTTCCATTTTTAGAGTCTTTGATAAGAAATTTTGGGGATTTTGTGGTATCAAGAACATAGCCAGCAGCATGTCTGCAATGTGAATGTGAAATAACACTGTGGTTATGCTACCAGCAAAGGGTGCTTGCTCTACACTCTTTAATTTCCTTCTGCATTTTGCCTTCCTTGTTTGCTTCCTTCCTATCTTGCTTGCCAGACGGTAGTATAGGTGTAAATGACATACATGCTATAGGGACATAGGAGGTAAGTGAGGAGTGAAACAGACTGGAGAATGTGCTACCCTAAGTTCACAGACTCCCTGCTGAAATTTCACTTGACATGAAACCATCACCACAATTGGGCGATGACTCTGAAACTCCCCCTGAAAGATATACCACAAGAATGTACAGTGTATGGGATGTCTGACACTAGATATTACTCATCACTCTCACATTGCAAAATCAATGTTACCAATTATACTACATAAGTATCTAGTAAAGTTATTGCGAATTTAACCCAAACATATAAAGTGGTAATCAATGTGCCAAAAATAGATTTTCAAAAAAATACATGGCAATGCTTAGAAAAAGTGCAAAAAGGGTATAGCCATGTAAGTTTGCCTGGATGATAATTGATTTAACTGCACATCACAGATAATTAGCAAGGGTGACATGAGGGAAACTAACCAAGAGGATAGCTGCAGGAGGATGGCTGGATCACAGCAAGAGGTGAATGACAGACAGGGAATACTGAATGCCTGAGGCATTATTGGAGACAAACTGACAACTCTTGTGATATATTTCAGCCAAAATATATAGATGTGATGATGAGGATCAAACTAGCAGACTTCAGAGACAAAGAAAGGCATCCAGAGATATCACACAGATAGGCAGGGAATAATTTAGCAGGTATTGCACCGTAATATGCTACACAAAATGGACTGATGACTGATGACACAAATCAGCCAATTTTGCTGCAGCATATGTATGATTTGAAACTTGCTATCAACTGTTGATTGGTTTCAAATATGAAATATTCATATGCATAACAAAGCACTTTAATGTTCTTCTGCAACAGTCATGTCAAGGTAACAGGACTTCTTCATTCTATGCCATCCCTCTGTACACTTGACTAAGCCTATTTCTTTAGAGCCAATTTCATTTAAGCCTAACACTGAAGTGGTCAGGGCAAAACTACAGCAAATTGGTCATGGCAAAACCTTGCCAATATATGTCAGTAACTAAGCGTGGACAGCTGAGTTTATTGTCCCTCTTGAGTAAACCTTTGCCAGGAATGAATGTCCACACTTCTTGACAGAGCACATTTCACATAATAATTTCCAATATATAATATGCCAAACTGTTCACTCAAACAAATTTAATGCTTCTCAAGCTCATATTTGTTGACTGAGCAATGAAAAAGCCCAATTGTTCCTCTTAAATTTGGGCAAAGTTCACCAATAAAAATGTGTGATATTTAAATACCATATCCTGTAGTATCAGTTGGTGAGATCAAAGGTTCATGTGTAATACTTCAATATGTTGAGAGAGGTACTCCTAGATCATAAGGATGTGACAAACCTAAACAGGATATTCATACTTGCCATAAAAATTACCATATGGGTGGGTTAGTTAGATGGTGCTTTACGGCCCACAGTTTCCAACCTACTCATTCAAGTCAAGCCAGACGAGGCCTTTTTTCCAGTTGTGGCTCACTGGCTTGTTTTTCCCACTCCATTGTTTATGCAGAGCATCACACACAATGGCAGTAGGTTCCATTTCTAGAGTCTTCGTTACGACTTGACCTGGGAATAGAACCCGGGCCTTCCGCGTGAGAGGCGGATGCTCTTACCACTGTGTTACCATATATCTGGGAATGAAATGTATGTTGCACATGATCCACTGTTCTCAGTGAGTTCATGAGCACTAACTTTAAAGGGCAAGAGCAGTCACCCGATATTTGTTTTGAAGCAACAGCTAAATCTCACAATTTTCTTCAAAATTTCACCACTTTCAAAGGATCTTTCATAATATTTCAGGACTCCAATATTGCATACTTAAGGTGAACCAAGCAATTCAAAGGCCTGCTAGTAAATTTCACATTTGAGGAGAAAAAAATATTGTCACATGATTCCCAATAGCCAATCATGAAACAGGACAGTCTACTACACTACTTCCATAAGGGGTGACTGCTCTTGCCCTTTAACTAGCTTAGTTGTCCAGAGTTGAACCTCTCTGTTTCCTTTCTAAACCATCATATGTGGGAATCACGTTAATACAATATCATATTTTCCAAGATGTTAACAATTTATGAGATCATGGCTACTGTAGCCACACTTAAAATCACAATGTTCTGATGTTTGCAGTTTCTGGAACTCAGAAAATAGACACCGTTCCCCATTAAACAAAATGATTGCCAAACTTATACAGTAATGCTAGTGCACAGACAGGTTTGGTCTTCTTTGCTACAGTAAATTTAAGTGCTATAACACTAAAAGAATTCATAAGACATTTTGCACTGTACTTTTGAAATTCAGATGAGCTGATTGCCCTTCGCCAAAGATGTATTTTCCAGTTTCTTCTGATTTTCAATTAAACCCTACAGAGCAGAAGTAGAGTTTACACAGTCCACCATGCATCTCAATGATAATTAAACCTCACTGAATTCAAGCATTATGCTAAACCATGGAGGCAAATGGCAATAACAGCCTACAAAAGACCTCTTCCCCCAGATGGACATAAATTAAGAGTCTGAGAAAGCTTTGAACATTCCCAGCACAATCTCACAACCCTTCTCAAAAATTTTACTTCAAATTTAGCAGCTGGTTCCAGAGATCCCATCCTACATGGCCATTACATGTTTTCAAGTCTTCACTATATCTTTATAGTAAATAGCCTCCAGTTTTTTATTAGAATTTGATTTAAAACATTTTCCTTTTTCTTTCAAACTCCTCTCCCAGAAGCCAATCCGAGTCAACTACAAACTTCTCGCCGCAAAACAGCAGAATAATTCTAATGATTACAAATTACTGTTGCTCTATTTACATCCAACAATTTTATTGCTCATAGCGTGCTAGCATGGTGTATCTGCAAAATGTCAACTACTGTATAAATACATTAATATACAAGTGAAGCCTAAGGTCTAGACTAGAAGAAGGAAGTTAAGGATTTCATTCTGCATTACACTATTTTAAGGGAAGATTAAATTTGTAGACCCTTGCTCAAATATTTATGTATCTCTTGTACTTTTGATTTTGAATCAGAATCTGTAGTGGGTCCAAGAACACCTGAATGAACAAGAGCCCAATGGGCACTATGGTTCCTTGCCGGATATTATAAGAACTGTACAGCCAGTCTGTGAAATAGAGCTAAGCAAAAGTTCATACTGTACTCAATGTTTGTAACATCTTCACAAGTGGTATTTTAGAACTAATTTTACATGAAATCAAAGATTAAATTTCTGTGGCCTTACTGACATTCAACTTTTGTAATGCTTGGTAATCCTTCAAAAACACTACCTCATTTCCATATGTATTTATGCTTGTAATCAAATTTGATATTATCACCAATAAATGATACACAATGTGGTCAGAGAGAGAAAAACACCCCAAAGGTTGTATTTCTCTCAGAAGTTATTTTTACCTGCTCTGAAATAAAACTTGCTGTTACTTTAAAACAATCTACCACTTGTCCTGTTTGCTACCTCTACACAGAAAACAGGGTTTATTCAGCAGTCACACAGAAAGCAAGTGATTAATGAAGTGTGATAATAGAATGAGGATAAGGTTACACCCACAGAGCACAGCAGTATTAAAGAGACATACTGCAGAATCCATGCATTGCTTCCACTGGCAGAGAGACCAGTTTAATGCAGAGTGACCTGTGCTCAGTGAAATCTACAGATTTCAGTTATTGCCCTCTTAAAACTTTGAATGATCCAAAATATGTGTACAACCCAAAGGAATCATTACTGAACGAACATAAAGGACAAATTTTTAAGGTGTTTGGGTGTGTAAGCATGCAAAACCAGGTGAGATAAAAAATCTATTGAAACTATCTTTATCTAGCTTACAAGATTTTCTAAATAACATTTCCAGCAGTTGACCTCCAGTGACCTTTGACCTTAACCAAACACATATTGCTTTGAAATCTGTCCTTTCTACCTTAAAATACTGTGTTAAAACATTTTTCAGTGTTTGACCCCTGGTGACCTCAGACGACCCTTTGACCTTCACAGAACATATCCAATTTCATCCTTACACCATAACACATCCACACACCAAGTATGACATCTATCCAAGTTTCCTAACTAGAAATATCCTGTTGAGAAGGTTTTTAGTTTTTGACCTCTGGTGACCCCAAATGACCTTTGACCTCCACTCAAAACGATAGGGCACACCTTCTCCCTATGACAAATCTATGTACCAAATCCAAGTTCCATCCAACCTTCCCTTGTTGAGTTAGAGCGTACCGAAGCAAGTGTCACACACACACACACACACACATACACACACACACACACGCCAACCTGACTACATAGGTTCCTTTGCTACCGCAAGGAACCAAAAATGATGGTTAAGAGAATGCAACAAAATGGGCTGTTAGGCAGCAAATGAGGACTGAGTACTTATTAAAAGCTTACTGTGGTTCAAGCAAAGACAACTGTTAGAGAATACCCCAAAATCCCTGAATTGGGAATCTATGGGCTATGATACAGGTTTGTATACTGGATGACCGAACAATGAATATGGACAAATTGACATGCTTTCCCATACTACTTTACACACACCAATTACGAATGAATTCCCTACAGCATATCCAATCCACCTTCTTACCAGCTAAGCCTTACATACTACTGAAGCTTTAAGTCAACATACTTTTGCAGAGGTTACAATATAGAGTGGCGGTTCACTTTTCTTGTATCAAATGCAATCACACCTTTCATGGTGTGTGTACCTAGCCAATCCATTCCAGTAGTCATAACTGAATTACTAAAATGCCAGGACAAAAAGCTAAATACAGCCTGTTGTTGATATTGCTTCCAAAAACGTGTTACTAAAATATCGATGTGTAGAAACCTTGACTGTATACAGAAAAATAAACTGTGTGCTGATGGACTGAATTACACAGGTTTACAAGATGTCAGGTAGGTTTGCATGTCTGGAGTCAGGTACTGTAACTAGAAGCAACTATTGACTGAGTCATGACATCTTAAATATGGGGTATTACTACTATGCCAGCATTAAGTGCTTCCTGCAGTCATAAAATGTTGCTAACTGCATGCACATCTGTGTAAAATGCCAAATGAAATAATTCTGACAGATTTTCGTCGGCAAGACGGTTCACAGAAAAAGCATGGTGGTCAAATGAAGAATTGCTGGTAAGCAAAATAGAGAAAAGAGTAATACAATTAAGAAACCAATTTTACAATAGATCTTGCCAAAGACCAAGAAGAAACCAATTTTACAATAGATCTTGCCAAAGACCAAGAAGAAACCAATTTTACAATAGATCTTGCCAAAGACCAAGAAGATGTTACTTAATACCAAAATGGCATGTTTTTAGAAAAAGAAGTAACCAAGGTTGTAACTCCATGACTCCAAGGATATAGAGTTTCAGAATTTTCTCTTCTAAACTCCTCAAAAATGGAGGGGGGGGAGGGCCTTTTTGTTGTCTTCCCCTTAACTCCTGCTTTTTATTATCTGCAAAATGAAAACTATATTTGCTCTAAGGAAATTACACTAAAGTTTGCCATGAAGACTCACTGAATACATGGTTTGCATTAAAAAGTATTTGATGGTAAAACTTTTATAAAATTTGAACAAATACCATAGAAGGACATGATGTCCAGTGAACAATTTAGTGTTCAAATTTTGCAGAGCAATTTTGCTGTTTCAGGGCTCTTCAGTCACAAGATCACTAACAACCCATATGTTTAATGTAGAAAATCTGCTACACAATTTTGCATTTGTATAGCAATTTGTCCATATTGTGTAGCAAATTGCGATGCTATACCGGAAAAATTATTCCCTGATATGTGGATTTATTTAATGGTATTCAATGATATTTACACATCTTGCTGTCAACTC
The DNA here is from genome assembly GCA_037179385.1 of Holothuria scabra. Taxonomy (NCBI): domain Eukaryota; kingdom Metazoa; phylum Echinodermata; class Holothuroidea; order Aspidochirotida; family Holothuriidae; genus Holothuria; species Holothuria scabra. The sequence continues at coordinate 29,570,604 of CM074199.1, forward strand.
CTCCCAACCATAGCTCTTTACTACATACCAAAGAATATTCCATAACCTAAACACACATATGAATGCAAACACAACAAAGACATATAGGATAACAATGCTGACCTCCCGATCTAGTAATGTGCAGTTAAAACCATCACGAAGCTCTTTGTGGACAGAGATTTGAAATTGTCTAAATGCATCAACTCATCCCATGAGAATGCAATTTGTCTGGCAAAAATCTGAATAAATAATTTCAGATTCTGAAAGGCATTTTTGAAAATTAACCTTCTATGTAAGGCTATAATAAGCCCTCTTTGCATCAACGGTATTTGCTAAAAAGGTTTGAGAGAAAAATAGACACAAAATGAAAGCATTGGTCAGGCTCATGATAAACCCATAGTTTAAAGCGATATCTTTGAAACTCTGGCAACCAATTGAACATTTTGTACAAGAAAACGTCAGAGTGAATTACAGTAATGCCAATGCACTAGAATCATATTGCCTTACATTCTGCTGATGTTCATATATACACAGTCTCATGTCAATGTGTTTGCTCTATAACCTAAATATCAATCTAACACCCAGTATAACAGAGATAAGAGATTTGTCTTCTCTTTGGACCGAGCGTATCGTGTGGCCGAAAGCAAAATTAATTTGAAAGAGGAGTTCTATACTTGCAAATGACATTATCCTCTCTGTGGTTAGGTGAATGAAAGCCTGTATTAAGCTATGTAGGAACTGCTACCATGGCAGCTTCAGAGAAATGGTAAAGCAATGCTTTTGCATCTCAAGCTAGTACACTTTCCATGTCCACAAATAATGTACTGTAGCATACCCATAAAAATGTCTGGGGTGCTCACGTGGGGCTCCACTATATCAAAAGAGGGACTTAATGGACTTTAAATGTGTAATCACCATATAACACCCCCCCCCTCCCCCCCCCAAAAAAAAAAACTCCCTAGTTTGGGAATCTACAGTCTACATCACGCAACCCTACTGATCTGCTATAATCCTTCAGCAAGTCAGCTTAAAGATTACCACAGGTGGGATAGAGAGCCATTATTGCCTCGCCAGGCCACAATTTTCAGAAAATCATATGGTTGTCCTAGGGGCAACCATTTCACTATTTTAGTCGCTCACAAGGAAATTTTTCACATTTTTTCACAGAACTACAAAACAGTGTTTAGTAAGTACCTTAATGTGCTGTTTTGTTGCCGGAACTCAGTATCTAGTGTGAGTGTTCATGTATTATTTGCCTTGTACAAGATAAGTCTGAATCGAAAGAGTCCATCAGCACTCATCATTTACATCTTGAGTTTAACAAAAGCAAGCTATGTTTTTATTGTTTTAGTTCTCACCAGGAAATATGGTTGCACATCAGTCAACCAACTCTACGATTTTGAATGTCCCTATGACATTTAGTTGTCCTTGACAACCAGATGTATCCACAAATACAAGTCCTCTCCACACAAGAAATGATGGTATATATAACATATTCTTCCAGTATTACACCTTCCAGAGGGAGGGGGGGGGATAAAGGGGAAAGTCTAAAAGCTGGTCAAACTTACATATTATCTACAACACTAGCTCCTAGACAAAAGGGGAACCATGGATGGGGAAGGGGGGGGGCTGGATTTTAATGCATCTCTAATACTAGTATCTCGGGTACTGATGTAAATTCTTGTGGTTGATGCACAGTTTTGCACAAACTTAAAGGGCAGGAACAGTCATCCCAAATTGAAGTAGTGTAGTAGACTGTCCAGTTTCATGATTGGCTGTTGGGAGTCACATGACGTTTTTTCTCTTCAAAAGTGAAATTTACTACAAAAAAACTGCTTGGTTTACCTTGAATATAGTTAAATCATAAAATGTAATGAAAGATACTTTGAAGAGAAATAAGACGAAAATTTTGCTATTTAGCTTTTTCTTTAAAATAAGTTTGGGGGGACTGCTCTTTACCTTTAAATAGACATTTACACCTAGACTCCAGTCACACTGACAAGTTCATCCATGACTGTGGTAAAATGTGATTGTTTGGGACTGCTTGTTTTGGTTTGGTGGTTTGACCTTTGAATCAGTGTTTGGACTTCAGGGCATGTTATGGAGCCTTGGGCCTCCTTTGCCCTTACACCTGTTATGTTATGTTAGTAGCTACTGAACATATGTACATGTATGTTGTCATTCAACACTACACATTCAACAAATTGTTCACAATGAACAAGTAAAACCAACCATCAACTAACTCCTCCTGTGACTCCTGAGTTTCTTTTACTGTATACATCTATTTAATTAAGTTTGGCTAAAACTTCTTGCTCTACCAATCATTTGAATAAATACGCAGCTTTCTAATGCAGAAAACTGTTTATGTTTATCACTTTTCCAGGACAGCTGTTCCGCTTTATAAATTTTTGCAGTCTGGCTTAAGTATTTTCACTGACAGGTATTTGAACCTTTCTTTCATTTTGACTAGTTACCTGTGGTTGGATATGCCTCAGTGATGCATTTATTGTTAGTAGACTTGACTTTAAATGTTTTAGCTGGCTTCAACTTTGTGTGTAGTAATTTAACGGACACTATTTTGTATTCCAAGGGAATGAACCAGTTTCAAAAGCAGGTGCTAGCTGGAAAGAGATTATATTGATGCCAAGAGGATGTGTTATATTAGGAGTGGAGTGACAGATTCCTTAACCTTACCATGTATGCCATACAACTGATTCAATTGAGTGCTTGCATCTCCATACAGCCCTACATGCTGCAAAATGGCTAAATAAAGGTCTGGTCAAACATCACTGTATTCTTAACATTTAAAACCGCAAGACTTGAGAAGAGAGGGAGGGAACTTTTCCTTGTACGCAGCACTGCAAATTTTCATTTATACTGGACAACTTCAGGCTTTCGTCACAAGGGGTACAATTCCTGACAATTTTGCGTGGGTCTGCCCTTAGGCAACTATGCATAAACAAAGAACCGTAGCTTGAGGGACCAATGGTTCATGTATCCGACCCCCCTCTTGTTATTGCTATTGTTCCCCTCAAAACTTCCCTCTTAGGAAGCTATGATTTACTTAATATAAACCCCATCTATCTGCAACGAACCCCTGTAAAACAATAGCAAAATGTAGATATGACCCCCTTCCATCCCCACCCAAAGTACATGGACAGCCTCCCATGCCCTAATATGGTTCCAAACCAAACTGGCTTTTGTTTTACATACTGTACTCCTCTGGTGATCTCACTTTTTTGAGGGGAAGCATTTTCCTTGGACAATATATTCCAACAGAAGGCCTCTTCTCCAAAACCAACAGTATGGTTTACATAAAATAGCAGATAAAAGGGGGACTGTAGATTGACACAATGTGATGTCGAACCCAAGGCAACATTTTCCCTGCCAATAAAATTTAATACATTGTGTTCGAAACAACACCAATCTTTCTTCATCCAGCACCTTCTCTTGCAAATGTTTGAATGCCAACTTAATAAAGAAGAACCTTCCCAGGGGAATTTTCCCTTCCCTTTCCTCACCCCACAGTTTCCAATGAGCAAATAGAAAGCACAGTTTCACAAGTCTTTAGCCAAACACCTTCCACATGAGCACCTCTGTTGCTAACCCTACATTCAGAGCACTCTTTCTCACTTTACTGGCAGATTTTATAAAAGATGTGGAGGCATCTAGGTCAATAGATGACCTTTGAACTGTACAAAGAAAGACTGCAGGACCATGCTGTTACACAATGCATGAATTTCTTGTCATGTTTAAGTGCCTAACATAAAGGAATCACAGCTTGCTATTTCATTATCTCAAAGAGCAAAATACTTCTTAGATAAAAGCCTTTGTTGACACCTCACTATTGAAAGCAATCAAAGCTTGAGTGTTTATTTCTCACAAGGCAAAAATGTCACTTAAAGGGCAAGAGCAGTCACCCAAAACTTATTTTGATGGGACAGAAAATCTCAGTTTTCCTCTTATACCTCTTCAAAGTATCTTTCATAATATTTCAGGCCCTTCAATATTGCATGTTTAAGGTAAATCAAATACGTAGACAAAGTAAATTTCAAATATGGAGAGAAAATATTGTCACATGATAATTAAGGACCAGTCACAGAACAGGACAGTCTACTATAACAATATGAGTCCCTCTTTAAGCAGAGAAAGGCAGATGCCAAAGTGGTAGAGACTTGCTATTTTAACTAGGACCACAAATAGCTTGGGGATCATGCTGTGTGTTCCACAGTGCACGAAATTCCTGTCAAGTTAGAATACACAAACATAGACAATTTAATACTGGATAAACCATCACCAATGATTTAAGAATGGAAGTACTGGATTAAGCAAAACAGAGTAATTGCTACAACTTGCCTAGCAAATGTACAAATGTTTGTTGAACTTTGTTCACTTCTCTTTTTTTTAATCCTGAAAAGGTTACAGCTGTAGGTTTAGGTTTCCTCTGAAAGTAAATATTTATAGTAAAAATATACATCCTGTGTATTACAATGTCCTTCAAAAACACATGAAATTGGCTCTGCACTGATATAAGTGTATAGATGGCCACACAATGCAAACTTACATTGCTGAAATATGCAGCTAGTTATGCAGAACTTTACACACTGGCATGTTCATATACATGCTGGTTGTAAAACAAAACATGAAGTTTATGACAGACTCCACACACAGGCGATAAATGCATCACCATGGAAGCCACCAGAACATCAAAGAGATAACATCTAACCTCTTCGGCCCAACCCATCTCAAAACCCAGAACCCATAAAGGGCATTTTTACAAGAAAGAGTTGTGGTATTCTACAGCTTTGTGTAAATAAAAAAGCCAGATGACACATTGGGGTGGTATTAGTTGTGGGACATTTTATCTTTTACAACCCCCTCCCCCCAAACTTATAATTTTAATACAATTTTAATGGCAACTGAATACAAACTTTCCATCAAAAAAAATGGAAATTTATGACCTTTCATTTGCCAGGTTGAAGAAATAGAGCATTAAAGGCATGTTCTGGAGACAAAATTCGTTAACTTCAAAATAAACAGAAAAAATTTTCTCTTTCAACAGGTGAAAACTGCATTTCAATAGCTTATAGCATTTGGAAGATACAAATTTTTAAAATATTGCAAATTTTTCTTGGGACTTGATGCATCATGGGAAATCTGTGATGTCAGTGTGGCAAATTAATTTGATGCTGTATTCAATTTATTTATAATTGTGATGCCGCTGCAGACAATATCAAGGAACATTGTTGGTTGCGCTCTACATATGTTGAAGGGTAATGCTAGATCTATAGGAAAAGATATTCAAACATTCCAACAGTATCAAATTTCAAGGACAAACAGGATGTTCAATTATAAAGAAAAACAAAAGGAATTTGAAGCAATGTGCCCACATTACATAACTTTCTGTGGCTTTGTTGAAGGGCAGAGGTATTTTTTAACAGAAATAACCAATCTTTAAAGTGAGATATCTTGAGTTAGGAAAATGGTATTGTGATAGGGTTTGAAGGACATGGTGTGGAATATTTTTGTTTTTCTTACAAGATACAGGCAAAAAGCCATCAGAACATGCCTTTAAAGGACCAGTTCTCTCACCCCAAACAGTACCAATTCTCCTAACCTTCTTACTTAAGCCCCTCCCACAATTGTCTGAAATTCATCCTCATCCAGACACAATCTCAGTTTATTGCTTCTAGGTGGGTACAGACAAACTCAATTTATATTATCAAAACACTCTCAGTACCATTCATGCTGTGTAATATAAGCTTTGGTACTCTGCATTGTTTGAATTAGCTGTCAATCAAAGAGCTGAGCCAATTGAGAATTTCAATACCCGGGTTCCAAAATTGCAGTTTGGGATGAGAGGTTTGGCCCTTTAAGCCCTGAAAGGTCTTTAAATGAAGTCTAAAGCTCATCTTAAAGGGCTATTCCTTTCATCTCAAACTACAATTTTTGTAAAGTTTTACAGAAATTCTCAACTGGCACAGCTCTCTGATTGACAGCTAGTTCAAAAAAATGCAGAGTGCTGAAGCTCATATTACACAGCCTGCATTGCATTGAGAGTGGTTTGATTACACAGTGGGGTCTTGTATACTCACCCTGAAGCAGTAAACTGAGATTGTGTCTAGATGAGGATGAATTTTAGACAGTTGTGGGAGGGGATTTAAATAAGCAGGTTAGGAGAATTGGAAATGTTTAGAGTTAGAGGATCAGGCTTCTGATATTAAATTATATTAGATGTTAGACTAAGATCTATGAACCTGTTAAGATGCTTCAGAACTAGGGCTGTCAGTTTCCGTTTAATTGCCTAAACGTTTAAACGGTCAAAATAAACGTTCGTTTACCGTTTAAACGATGTCCAAATATAACCGCCCTTGATTTCCCTTAGAATCCACCGTAAACACGATATGTACTAGTACTGGCTTTGAGACAATATTTTTGGCATGCCGCCCTCTATTATCACAAAACATCCGGGACATGCGTTGCTGGCTCTTTGGGTACCTGCGTACCCGATATGTATTATGTACGTAGTACAGGAAATGCATGTCTGAACACGGCGGCTTTGCCGTCCACGGGCAGCTAACTGCTGCCGCGCAGGCTTCTTCACTAAACAGACTACATACCTGGCCGAGCTAAACTGAGCTCGCGCAACGTTAAGTGATCGATATCATGGCATTAAAATTATACGTACACTAACGGGCATATTATTACCGAAAGTTCGGTGTTGTAATTGTAGACTTAAGGATTTAGTTTTAATGAAGATTGAAAGTAAAATCAACGTCGCAGATTCGACTTGTAGGCCTAGGCCTATGCATGTAGTTAGGCATTAGGCCTAACGTTAGTTATTGTGCAGTGTGCTACACTGACTAGTCACACTAATGTTATAGTGTTAGCTCGAAGAAGTTTGGGAGCAAACTTCGTTCATATCGTTTAAACGTTTGGGCTATGAAAGCGCCGTTTAAACGGCCGATCGTTCGTTTATACGTTTAAACGTGACAGCCCTATTCAGAACACACGCACCTACGGTAGAATAACTAAACATACTGTACCTCTACTGCTAAATCTAGACTGTTGCAAACATCTACTGTATCTTACAGCCTTCCTTTCAGTTAACACAGTCAGCCATGCCCTGAAAGTATTAAAATACTGCTATGGCGCCAAAGACATTTTTATTTCACACTAAACTATGACTTTTAAGAGAGGCCCGTCCTTTTCACAAGGGGAAAATGCAGCCAGCTCAATTTAGAAAAGTGTATAAGAGTATCCTACTTCATGAATGGTTCTTGAGAATCATTTGACCACATTTTTTCAACAGAAAGATTCCTCAATTTTTGTACATTTATGTTTTCTAGTATCATCTAAGATACATGGAGTGAAATATAAGGACATTTGTAAGAGTACAGTAGGCTGTTGTTTCATCAAAATAAATTTTGAGAGACTGCAAAAAGAAGGCCCCACCAATTGAGAGGCGACTGCCTGTTTGCACTAACCTTAACAGCATCCACCTCTCACATGGAAGGCCCCAGTTCTATTCCCAGGTCGAGTCATAACAGAGACTCTAAAATAGGAACCTCCTGCCTTTGTACATAATGCTCCGCATAAGCAATTATGGAATAGGGAAAACAAGCCAATGATTCACAACGGGAAAAAAGCTGTGGCTGGCTGGACTCGAACCAATAGGTTGGAAACTGGGCCTTCAAACTCTATCTAACTAACTGACCACCAATTTAGGGAGAGGACAAAACCTGAAACACTCTTGCTTGGGAGTCTATGGGCGCCACTATAACCCATGTCACAAGTGCCTGCAATAACTGTCTGGAGGAACTAATACCACTGTAGTATAAACCCTAAACGCCCTAAGAAAAAGATACTCATCAAAATCTTCGGAAGAGGGCGTCGGAAAGGGCCAGCTATCAGTTGAAATCATAAAAATCCGTCCCCGCGGAAGTCCAGTGGTAGGAATCCAGGAGGAAATACCAAGGCCAAAGTTGCGTTTAAACGGTTTGGTGGTAAGGGGAAAGAGGACTTGGGAAGCCGTCCTCCTCTCGGAGGGCACCCTCCCTGGCTACTGTGCTATTAGTTTACCAGGGTTTAGTTGCCGGTAAGTGGGGATTACATAGGTATATATGAGGTAAGAGAGGGGCGATGTAGATTAAAGGGTGCACATACCCATAACCCTACCCTCATGCTTCACCATGCTTCCAGGTACTGTGGGGAGCAGCTTAGACCACATAAGCCTTTTTCCTTTCAGATGATGAGTTTCCAGGGGGAGAGAGGAGAACGAAATATGAAAGTCGCAGAAAAGGGGGGGGGAGCTGAGTTAAATCTTCCATATCCCCAAGTATGCTTCACCACTGACAGTCAAGAGATCTCTCGATTCAAACTGTGGTCACTCGAAACACACGGAAAAATCAATGGTTTGAAAACTTGGGATTGAAGAAGTTGGAAGTGAAACGGGTAGAGAAAATCTGGGTGCAATATTGAAGGGAAGTTTAAAAACTGTGCAAGGATCAAAGCAGTAATGGTAATGGTTCAATGGAAGAGAATTGCCACTTGACAAGACATAATCTGACCAATAAAAAAATACTACTGAGCTCACACAATGCATTTCATGCCTGAATCAATCAGTAATGGCACCATTCCCATTATAAACTAATTCAATTATTTCAAATTATCTTTAACAACTGTTTGGTACTGTACTGAGTTATAACAAGAGGACTCCAGGTGGTAGCTGCAGTACTATGTCAGGGTCATCTTTCAGAAAGTTTTGCTTGTAATATTTTGTATAAATGACAAAAAAATGTTGGTCCTTTGATAGTGCAAAACTGTAAATTTTCAAAACTTTTCAGACACTTTCCATGGGATTTTCACTTCAATTTTGTGCACACATTAGTCTGGAAATTCGATCTTTATATCGGTGGGGATGTGTCAGTGTCCGCTACCAACACCTGTTGGCTAACTAGAATCCTGATGCTGCTCATCAATATACATATTTTTTTTCCTATGATCCTGGGATTACTGTAATACATGTTCCATTGATGTAAATGATTATGGGAATCAAAAAATAACCACCTCAACAAAATCTGCTAAACCGAATATTTTCATAAAACAAATCTGGAATGACTAAAGATATGGCTCTCCTTGCTAAAATTTAAAGAAAACATTGACAGGGAAACATTGCCCACAACCATCACTCCATCTCAATGACATCTGCTGTATTTTCAATAAAACTGCTCTAAAAACAGATAACAGACCAGATTTTTCGCTCCAGCGGAATGGCCCTGAACTTTCCTATAATCATTTCCTATTAGTATCACACCCAAACTGTACTAGTATTGTGCACCCACCTGATATCAAAGTCAAAGTGTGTGGCACCATGCTTGATAACTTTAAAGGGGTGCCCCTGCCAAAAGCCAAAAAAGTTATCCAGTGCAAAACCTTAAAATCATGTCTACTATGAGCTTAACTTGTCCTTTTTAAGTCAAAGATTAACAGATGAGCTAGCAAAGATACTTTTAAAAAGATTAAGCTTACCACGATTCTTGTTGAATGAAAAACTCACTTACTATCCTAAGACTGCTACTCCCCCTTTAATGTTTCATCTTCACGATTCACCTCTTTTCATGAGAAATTTCCACAAAAGATACTCATTTGCATAATCAATACCTTGAGGGTATCTGACTTGGGAGAGTTTTCGTTGCATTTTTATTTTATCCATTCCTTTTGAATCTGGCCTTCATTTTTCCCACTTCAAAGAAAAAGCTTGAGAATGTTAGCCACAGACATTGTGCAATGAAACATGTAATAAATAGAACTGTGTTGCTTGCCAAAACATGCTGTGCCACTGTGATGATGTCACAGCTAGCCATTATAACCACTGACAAAACAAGCAGCATGTGTCACATACAAGTTCTGATATCTTGCAAGTTACACGAGAGGACACTGAATTTTGTGCAGGATACTGCTAAGTAGTAATGTACAGTCATAATATCATTGAAGTTTAGGAAATCTTGAAAAGGAGGTCTGAGACTGTTTTCCGTGAATTAACTCTAACAAAGAAAACAACCGCACATTCTACTGTTTGGGGAGGATAGGAGGGGGTGAAAGTGCCTAAGGTGGGAGAGGAGTTATCTGTGCTCATATCAAATTTTCCTCTACACAGAATAAACCCCTTGCTATGCTGACATACGTAAGCTTCCTCTCAACATGCTATTCATCCATATGCAGGGCTCCAAATCGGAAGTAACAATATCCATGGCTGCCCCTTAACTTATGGCTGTGGTGTCCCTCAGGAAATGTTCTATGATATAACATAGACCTACAGCAAAATTTGTTTACCTTGGCTGTGCCCTTTTTCAAGCTTATTTCAAGCCTTGCATATTGCAAAATGCCACTCAAGTAAAACAGTAATAGAAAGAATAGCCATTACAAGATAAATGCAGCCCCCCGTATTCATGAATACACACTAGTAATACAGGTTTAACAACAACAGACTGAATCAGTAAAGGATGGTGCATGATTGGGATCAATGCAAGCAAAGCCTGAGGGCACAGCCCGAGTGCAGCAATTCACGATGAGCAGGGGCAAAAATCCCAGGGGGGCGAGGGGGCCTTTGCCCCCTCAAGTGAAAAAGAGGGGGCCAAATCGTAATTTGGCCCCCCAAAAATTTGAGTAAACCTAAAAATATGGTCACCTTTTTTCGTTCAAAACAGTTTTTCTGAAGCTTCGGAAATGCTAGAACACAAGAGCTCCCAGGAGCTTCGCCCCCTGGACCCCCACAGGGGCTTTCACCCTGGATCCCACCAGGAGTCCTTTGGGACTTAGCGCTCGCAGTGCCCACCACGCGTGCACAGTTTAAAATACTCATGGGCACATCATAAGCATTTTCGCCCCCCACTCTCAAACAACGATTTGCACCCCTGACGATGAGGGCACCCCTGAACTTTGCTGCAGGTCTATGTGATCCTCAAGCTGTTTGTGATCCTTGTTAAAAAAATCCAGTAGTGACAGCATTATAGCCTCAGAGTGTATTCTCCTCTGCTAATTCAAATAGTCAACAGTTACATTCAAAATAAATGCTCCTAGGTAAGTTTGTTAGTTAAAGGAAAACACTGCATTTAAAATGCTCCAACATATAGCTCTAGTCATTTTCAAATCATTCCTTCTCAACAATAAACCTTAGCAATAGCATCATCTCCTAAAAATATTAAGCACAAGAAGACTTATGCAAGGTGCATCTTTTAAAATGTTGAAAGTTTGTGTGAACAAATTATTCTTGAGCATCAAACAACTGAATTTCTGTCTGAGAGGGACCTTTTCCTTGAGAAGAAGGCTACCATACTGCCTTATTTGTAATTATTTGGTTTTAAAAGGATAAAATTTCCTTGTGAAACAAATGCAATCTCTCCCTTTAATTGAAGGAAGCCTATTTTTTTTCAGGCTATGAGAGAAAATGAGGCTACTTTTAACATTCATCAACTTTTACACCATACAGGCAAGTATAGATTGCATTCCACTTCATAAGGTGCATATATATGAACTTTTCTTTTCATAACACACTACAATGAATCACCTATCTCCTTCCTCCCCCCACCATCCCCCTTCCTCCCCCACTAAGAAGCTTTAGGCAACCAATTTTTTGTGTTCAACCTCCAACACACCATTTTCTTGTAACAAACTGGATATAAGTACTTCTCTACCATGGATACATGGTCAAGAAATACATTATTCTTACTGAAATAGTCAGTGTAGTCCCAAGACATCAAATTCCGTTTTATACCTTTACAAAACAGAAAATTTTAGTCCCCACTAAAAGTGCACAAGCCTTCTTTCTATTCCTCTCCCTGTCTCCTGCAAATGCTGTCACGCAAAGCCTCCACCCAATAACATTATGTTAGGCTGTGAGTTGCAACTCTAACGTGAGAAATCAACTTACTCACAGGCTCATGTGGTTCTATATTGAAATTACAACTTTCATTGCAGATAAATTTGAAAAGGCTTTGAACCCTGCGGGGGTTAAGTAGGTACCAGAGTACATTGTATGACGGTAAAGCTAGGCCATCAAACAAAAGAAGAAGCGGTTGTGATTTTACAATCCACAGCTTTCGCTACATAGACAGTACATTGTGCAACAGGAAATATGATATTACTTCACAACTTTTTGGCAGGAGAGAATGAAAGAAGAGACATTTCAGAAGTCTCTACTGACCACAGAAATGTTTAACTTGTAATCATTGTTCACAATGATGAAGCAACAACTTTGAAGGTTACACTTTCAGAAAGGCTATTGGGATTGCTAAAGCAGGTCTGATTTTGACCTCTTGACCTAAACCCATGTGACAATCAAATGGTTTCAATTATTGACTGCCCTGCCAGGGAACTGATGTTCAGATGATGAGGATCAGAGAGAACAAGATCAGCTATCCTCTCTCTCTCATGGGTCACAACAACTGTTCTTTAACCAGCTTCTCATTTAAAGCTTGGAAGGGCAAATTTTTCTCATCTTACCAAGAAAATGAAAAGTAGGGTAAGAGAACCTTCCAAGTTTTAGTGACACATGATTTATGATACATATTGCAAGTGACCCATGTCAAATACTAAAATGAGTTGGATTGATTTTTAAGGAATCATGTGCCATACAGAGCACTGCCAGAAACACAAAAAGCCTTTATGTCAGTCTTTTCAACACAAATTACGAGGACTGTGGATTGAAAGGATCCATATGGAGGATGTTACAAAACAGGGCTGGAAAAAGGAAGCATGTAACATTTTTTCCAGAAAGAATCAAAATTTCCCAAAATTTTTCTTATATTTTCATGAACAAACTTCCCTCATGAAACAGCGATATTTCCTGGGAAAAAACCTTCCACCTTATCTCTTTTCCACCCTTCCAGCTTCCCTATTTTGTAACCCATGGTAAAAAAGATTATTGTTGGAGTTCACCACCAGTACTTCCATGATGAAAGTTTGATGCAACATGGCAGCAGTGCCATAGCTAAAGGTAATGAATGGGGCTTGGGACTGTGATTCCTCTAGAAGGGCATGTGTTGTTGCTTGCTCCCTTTGCCATGGTGCTAACAACTACTGCAAGTGACTGATTGCATACCATTTTTTTCAGAACTAAATCTAAAATGACTTTCTCACACACTGAGATCAGCCTTAATGACCACGATGAACTTCACATCCTTTTCAGCAGAAAGCGGATCTAACTGCAGTAATATAGCTTTTTGTCAGCAACCACTGATAAACAGTATGCCTTCCAGGAAAGAAACTTAACAAGAAGGGACCACTTTCTTTGAGAATTCCTTCCTGTTGGTGATATTTTATTACTTCTAGGGATGAGAGAACTTCCATGTTCTGATATAAAATGGATGATGTGCATGACAGTTGGCATAAAGTTAGTAGGTGTCACAAGTTCACTTTACAAGGCACAGACTGATGATGTAACTTTTCTGCAAGCACTCTGGTATGAAGATTTTCCTAATACAAAATTTACAATATGCATGGAAAGACTGCAAACAGCAGAAAGGTATCCTAACTCTACCAGGCTGTTGGTTGGATTTCTCAGGAGAGCAATTGTTCCCCATCACAGGTTGGACAATGATGATGAAATCATGGAACCCCAAAATTGGGTACCACAAATCAGTTACCACTCATGGATGTCTTTACAAAGTCAAAAAGTGGGTTTTCTATGATGAAAAATTCAGAACCTTGAAATGTTCTCACAAGCTGATTTTTGAAATCCAACCGCTTGTGCAACTCTGGTCAACTAAGTGATAATAACAGCGACTGAACAGAAGTAGAAAGTGAGAAGTAAAAAGAAAACTTCTATCACAAGTTCAAAAGTTCTGACCTGCTCAAGTCACATTGACCAAAATAATTTTTTTTTTCTCCCCAACTTCCTGGTTTGGGAATCTACAAGCCCGATACTAACTTTTATTTATATTTGCATATATACTGTAGTTGCCCCAACCCCAGCCCTCTACCCTGATCTCACACCGCTTCCCTCCCTAGTTGGAACATTAACTAACAAACAGTTGTTTACTAAGCTAACCAAACTCTAACATGAAGCAAACAATAAGCCAGTTCGGTAATCTGTGTTGTTGGCTATGCAAATGCACGCTTCCTCCAAATTGTAGGGATAAACAAACCAATCCTGCACCTACAACAGGTGTTCCAAAATTTGAGTTTACATGAAAATTTGGGGAAATCGTTCTTTCTTAATCCATCCATAACATAAGGAGGGATATCAAGTCCTGTTTAGTGAAGTGGACAGTGTCTAAGTTGTCTTTTTGGTGTAAAAATTTCCATTTTAGTTCCTGCAAAATAGCACTTACACCCGTATTTTCGTTGGAGTTGGCTTGACACTTACAGAGAGTGGTGTGCAGGAATTGCGAAAGCAGAGAAGGTTGTACGCTATGTGCTAAGCTTGGTTTGTATATCCCAGGCTGTGCCCCACAATTCCATGCGGCAACGAATTACCGAACTCGCTTACTGGGATGATGTGGTGGCATAGAAAAAAATAAGGACCACACATGTACACTTCTGTTATGACTACAAAGTACAGTATCTCCAAAAATAATTTTCATGGAAAGCAAAAACAATGTGCAAGACGAAAGGTGTTCGTAATGAAGCACGCCACAGAAATGTGCACTAAATAAATAGTAAAAACAATGCAAAATCAAATCAAAGCTTGATAGGGGAAGGGGGCTTAAAGCAGAATGATAGACTGAAACATGCAGCTACAAATATCATGGTCCTAATAAGGCAGTTTAAACCTCCTGTGGAGTGTGGAGTAGAGATTGTGGAATATATTCGCAGTATTCCCACATGTTGTTAAAATGTGACTTAAGGGGTGGACTTAAAATTTTTAAGCTAAATGAAAAACACATAATACTCTCTTGTTGGTGTGTGGTTAAATTCTAGCTAACAAACGTGTAGTGGCCAGAAACAGCTCCTCACAAAAACAAATTTTTATTGGAAGACACTTTACATACAAAAAGAGCATAGGTTGGACAATAATTAACCAAAAGTGTTCAAATCTAGTTTGATACATACAGAATACTCCTCCTGCAACAAGTTTGCCTATTTTGATAGACCAAGGAAAACACTTTCCATGGAAGGAATGCCATAGTTCATACTGTGAGGGCCTATACACAGTACAAACAGAATGCATGGTTGTTGATTGACCCACTGCAAAAAAACCTATTTTGCTTTCTTTTGATTGAGGAGTTGGATTGGAGAATGCTACAGTTGAAATAATCTGCATGAGTTCTCAACTAATCCAAATAATGTGGGTCAAAGGCTATGATCACTCCTAACAACATTATGAATTGACAGTGCAGAGGGTGTGCAATGCTGTTAAATTCACTTAGAATAGAAAATACTTCCACAGGACTTAAAAAGTGAATGAAGGCAATGTGAAAAAAGAAAAATTGAATGGAAATATAATGAGTAACATCACAGTTTTTCTTTTTTTTTTTGAAAATAAAAGCAAAGGGAAGCACGAGCAACATGAATCACCTTTTCATATATTCCATCCATTTCGGACTCGTTTCTGAGCTTTAAAGCAATTATATGCTCTATAAGCTCTTGTAGATGTGTTAAAATCGTGGAGCTATCCAAGGACTGAACAAGGAAGGAAGAAGGAGAATTTATATTGCAACAGATTTATTACGCAGCAAATTTAAACACACCACAGAAATACACAAGGCTTTTAGACAAAACCTGCAGTCTTCACTAATACTTGAGTTTCTTCTCCCTCCCCCCTCCTTGCTTTCTGACACTCTGTCCCACCCTGCTCCCTAATCACTGCCTCTACCATTTCAAATCAGATGGGTGACACATCGAGATCAATAATCCCAAGTGCTCCACAATGTCAGCGATGAAGGTTGAAATAGACCTGTTCTATTCTAGGTCAAAAGAAGGGTTAAGTACCAATTACAAACCCTACCTCCCACAAAATACATGACTGGGTACCCCTCTACCTCTCTCCTAAGTCTACTACATTTTGAACAAATGGATAAGAGCTTCTCCCCCTACCCCTCCCAGTTAGATTCTTGCTGATTCTATCAATTTTTATGTATCATTCCAAGTGAAATTACTGACCTTTCTATGACCAACTCAATGCTATAACCAATCCCAAGCCCTGGAATTAGGATATAATTACAGACTGCATACAGTATGTACAAGTTATAAAACTGTGTACTATTGTGAGAAAGTCACCCATGAGCAGGATCTGCTTTTGGTTGTTGATAATGCGTAAGACATAGGGACTATGGAAATACAGGAAACTAGTCTGCTACTCATATGTTTGTGTAAGGGGTCAATCACATGCTAACAGCTATGCAAGAACCCCATTTTGAACAGTTGAACCAAGAATGACACTTTTAAGAAGAAAAAATACTTCACATTTTGGTTAATTGAGGAAGTTTTCCATATGTTACTACAACATATTGATACATACCTTACACTGCACATAGACACAAAATGAGACATGAGGGTACGCATGCCAAGACATGGCAACACAGAAATATGTTCAGAGAGACTTTGAACACAAAACTACAGGTAGATTTAAAAGATAGATCTTATGAATATAATGTAGAAACAAACAGAGGCGTACCCAAATCTTTTGGAAATTGACTTTTGCTAGGGCAGGGGGTCGTACCAACTTTTTCCTCTACAGGCCTTGAATTTTAGATTTTCCAGGTATGCTAAAAATCGCACTCCTCAAGAAATAGAGGAGTTGGGTACTGCTGTTATGTAAAACCTTCCATTTTCATCAAGGTATGCAAAAAAAGTACTCTCCTCACACTGATTTGAGGAGAGCAATTGTGGTGCTATCCCATTCACATGACTAAAAACTGAAGACCTGCCTCTGTGCATCCTTCTCATGGGAGGTGACACTTTGTACCATTCCTTATTTAGAGAGCTTGAACTTACTATTAACTGAAGCAACTACAGTCACTGATTTCCCACCATAAACCAAATCACAAAATTTTCTTTGGTAAATTCCTTGATGAAGGTTTTAAAATTCTGTGATACTCATTTTGAAGGATAGCCAAATTCCAGTTTCCAGCATCTTTAGTTTTGATAACATCATGGCCTAATGTGCTCGTGTGGGCCTATCCTAATAAACTCTTGCATAAGAAAATTAAAGCCTACACTAACCAAATTTTGTTGACATTTGATAAGTTCCTTCACGAATGAAAACTTTTAATAGGTGTTTGATAATTTTACAGGTGATTTGCAATCACAATGGATGGAAAAGTTCCTGTACATCTTGTTGACAAATGCAGGCATTTATTTAAAAGGTTTTGAAAAAACAGAAGCTAAGGTTTCCTTAAAAAAAAAACATCATGTACATGTATTTGTTCCTGATTTGGCGCTATATAAGTTCAATGTATTATTATTATTGTTATTATTGTGGTTGTTATTGTTATTGTTGTTGTTATTGTCACTGTCATTGTTATTGTTGTTGTGGTTGTGGTTGTGGTTGTTGTTGTCATTGTCATTGTTGTCGTTGTCATTATTGTTATTATTTTTATTATTATTATTAATTATTATTATTATGAGCCTGATAGTAATTTCAATTGCCAAATTTTTTTCTCAACCCTAGGTAACAGCTTTGTAAGGGAAGGAGAACAAAAACAAATTGCTCCAAAAAATGGAGGTCATATAGGTCAAAGTGTCAAGACTACTCAACAACAGAGAACAGTATAAAGCCAAAATGTGGCATAACCTTCCTTTATGAGGATACAAATATACCCTGCACTTGAAATCAAAATAATACATGCCCCCAAAAATATCCGAATACGGGAACATTTAACTAACATGTACAGATATATATATCTAAAAAAAAACCAGACAAAACCTAATTTTTAAAAACATGCAGCTATGACAACATGTCCTTTCCATGCTACATGAACAAGACCTCTACGCCTGGTAGTACAGAGCCAAATCCCCATGACTAACTTTACAAGGAAATGGTACGCCTTACCACCATCTGCAATACTCAGTGGGATGTGTTTATGTCAGGAAGTTCCTACTTATATAATGAGTAACACAGAAACTATCTAATCTAACCTTTACCATCCATTTCTGAACAGAAAAAAGGACTTGAAATGGTACTAATGATATCTTATTTCAAGTGCAACTCAAGTCAAAAAATTCAGAACACAAAAAATGACTTCTGTCTAATTCTTGTCTTCATAGGACATTACGGCCCTGAGATAAAAAATGTGTGAAGAGTATACACTCAACTTAAATAATACATTGTGCAATAATTTATGATGTCATCCTTGTACTAATTAAATTCAACTTAAAATAGTACATTGTGCAATAATTTACGATGTCATTCATGTACTAATCAAATTACAACTAGTGTGTTTCATTGTTTTATTCTAAAGGTTACTGCACCTTGTACCAAGGTGTGATAGCACTCTTACTTTTATGGTGTAACATAATTAATTAAGCCCTCTTTGTGCAACATGCTATGGAAGTAAACAGGAAGTGTTCAAGGTCATAAAAACATTTTAATTTTAAAGGGAAGCAAAGCAGGTAATGTGAGTTGTACAACAAGAAAGTCACAAACTATTGTGCAATGGACTATTTTGTTTTCAGTGGGTGAGTTTCAACATATATCTAAGGATGGAATGAGCTATCACAATGGGAGTTGGATGAATAAGAATCATTTTGCAGCCTCTTAAATTCTAGACTTGAGATACACTTTAAGGGGATTGTAGTACAGATGCCACTGTCACTCTGCATAGTCATTTGTGAAGCACCTCGTTAGCAATTAACCAAAAAAGGGAAAGTAGTCTAACATTGGATGGAAAAAGGTTGGGGATGAAGGCGTAATCATAAAAAGGCATTCTGAGGAAATTTGGACAATTAAGTGGAAAAAATTTCAACAGTTGATTGGAAATAAACATTTTTACCCTCACTGGTGTCTAAGTTGCATTTTGATTGAATTGAATCTGCTGAAAAAGCTGTTCCTGCCACTCAAGTTACCAACCATTTCATGACCTTATCAGTGTTGTCTAACAGACATAACTTTTGGGGAACAACTCTCAGAGGGCATGAAGGCCATATGGCCTGGCTTCTTGTGGACTTTGTCTACTTCCAAACCATGTAATAGGAATAGTGTCTGAATTTCACAAAAGCAATCCTCTTGGCAGACATTCGATCAGAAGAGCAACAAGGAAGAACTTATCCACTGATTTCAGTGACATCGGAGGGAAGTGTTGATACTACTCTGGGAAGCATACTATGTGTTGAGATATGGAATATTAAAGCGAGTTGGGTAATTTGTTGCCGCAAAGAATTGTAGAGCGCAGCGTAGGATATAAAAACTGAGCTCAGCATGTAGCATACATCATTTCCTTGATTTGTCAGTAGGTGCATACAACACTATTAAGTGTCTAGCTAAATCGAATGAAAATAGGGGTCTTAGTCCTACTTTGCGGCAAGTTAAAATGCCAAATTTTACACCCAAAAAAGGTCATTTAGACACAATCCATCCCAC
The DNA here is from genome assembly GCA_037179385.1 of Holothuria scabra. NCBI lineage: Eukaryota > Metazoa > Echinodermata > Holothuroidea > Aspidochirotida > Holothuriidae > Holothuria > Holothuria scabra. Next base: position 29,590,105 of record CM074199.1, read on the forward strand.
AAAACAACAACTGAGATTCTCCTTATATATTATGGATGGATTAAAAAAGAATGATATCGCAAAATTTTTGTGTTTAAAACTCAAATTTTGGAAACCATGTTGCAGGTATGGAACTGGTATGTTTTTCCTGACAACTGTGCATAGCCACCAAAATCAAACCCGCTTATTTTGAAGTAAAATGAGGTAAGTATATCTTTGATGTTAATAAAATCATTGAACCCTTCTTTCACAAGAAAAGTTGTAACCCAATGTAATAAAATATCAAACATCAAGACCATACAACATTTTTTCCCAGACCAAACACTACCAATTCATGGATTTTAAAAACCCATGATAAAATTCCAGACATTTCCTATTTCCCCACTTTGAGGGAATCCTGCTTCACAGACTTGAACAGGACTGGTAAATTCATACCTAACAGAAAAGAGGCAGGTGAAATTTTTAATTTGTAATTCAGTGTATCAGAAATTGCAGTTTTTGCCAGATAAAGTGAAAAGTGATCAAAATTTGGTTATACAAATGGATTTACTCTCCAAAACTGAATGGAGAATTATAAAGTTATAGAATTTTCCTGAAGCGAGACTTCTGTTTTGACATTGTCTGCACAGCAGGATTTTTTCATGTTCCTTATTGCTCAATTACTTCCTTTATACATAGCAGTGACCTATTCAGATGCCTGTCATATGATAGTAAGAATTACACAAGGCGAAAAAAAAACAAACAATGACACATACATATAAATATCACTTTCCCTTTCATATTTATTATACTCAACAAGGCATGACTATATTTTCATCATTTAAAACCACCAACTTTCAATCTTCTTAGAATAATCATCTATCTGCATTTTAACAAATTTACCACTGTATGAAAACATCCTTCCCTAACAACAAATACATCAATCCTACAACATTGTTTATATGAAACTGTCACAGAGGTCAGAATTGATAGAAGGATGCCTTCTTCCTCCTCTTTCAAACTGCACATCATGCATGCCTAAAATTTGTAAACTGCCCGTAATATGCGAGTAATGTCTCTACTGACTGAATTTGTGTTCCACTATATTATGCAGAACTTACAATCCTCATGCAAGGATTGAACCTTTGTGACTGTCATATTAGTCGCCTTTCTTTCCATGTTTCAATTTATCATTACTATACACACACACAAAAAATTAATAATATTTGCACACTGATTGATTAGATTGATTGATCATTATTTACTCATTCATCAATCCCTTTCCAATGGACCTCCTTTTACTATTGTGCTTAGGACTGCATCCTGCTTTATACCATGCATCATTGTGACTTCCCTGCAGTTTTTTGCAGGGTACAGTTCTTCTAATGGAAAAGTATGTTATAACAAAGACAACATGGACATCAACATAATACATCCAAGAATAAGGATAAACCATGACATATCCTACAAAACATGCTAATTATGTCTACAACCCTATCACTTCTACATTAACATACACTATTGTAACAATGGGTTGTGACATGCCTTCCAGATACAGCCAGATGAGTTGCAGAACATTTCACTCTGGTATCAACCAACAAATTTTAATCAGTTTAAACTGGTGAGCGTAGAAAATCCCTAGTGTTTTTTTCTGCAGCTACAGCGATTGCAAAATGGACAGGATGCAGGCACCTTCAGGAAAGCAGCTGGGGGCCCCAAATACTAATTTGTGTTAGTCATACACATTTCCAAGTGCATGGTAGTTTGGAAGGAAAACACATCCTCTCGGATGAATGGTTACATCCTCTTATACAGGAAACCCTGCAACAGTTCTGAGATTTTATTCACTGCAGGAAAGTTTACACAGCAGACAGTTCCACAATTTTTGGTATTTTTCTTGTAAACAGTAAAATAAAATAGAGAGGAAAGGAAAGAGACAGAAAGAAACATACTGCAAAATCTCTTCCTGCCAAATTTTTGGATGTTTACGCTGATGACTAATAAAGACCGAAACCAACACTCATGTATTAACGAAGTCAAGTATCCATCCTTAAAAGCACCATCGAGTATAATAACAGGATATTGCTAATCTTCCATCATACAAGTGATATTAATTAGTATACTTAACACATTTAAACAACTGGGCAATTTATGATAACGATTTTTATACAGGGAGGTCAATATGTTACACGGCCTTGGATTGGATTTAAAATAGATACTTGCAATAGTTTCTTTCATTATTTGTATTGTATTCATGGCAGCTATTCAACAAACCCACAATATACTGAGAGGAAATATGACCTCTCGCTGATACTTCTGTGCTTATGATTGTTTACTTGAGTCATAAAACAATACACAATAGGATAACAAAAATTCCTTGATGCAGATCTAAGAGCATTTTTAATATTTTATAACACTTAATATCAATATTTCATGTTTTTATGTTTATTTATACGGTAAAATCATAAAATGGAAAATGAGAAAAGGGAAAGTTAAAATGAATATATGCAGACTTTGCAAAGTTCACTCACTCATCAAAGTAGTCCATTCCATATTTAAAAAGGTTTCTTCGGCCTTCTTTAACTATCCTGTACCGCATGTTTGGTCTAATGGTAAGAGCATCCGCCTCTCATGCGGAAGGCCCGGATTCGATTTCCAGGTCCAGTCATACCAAAGACTCTAAAATTGGAGCCTACTGCCGTAGTTTGTGATATTCTGCATAAGCAATGGAGTAGGGAAAGCAAGCCAGTGAGCCACAACAGAAAAAAAGGCCGTGGCCGGCTCAACTTGAACCAATAGGTTGGGAACTGGGCCCTAAAACTTTATCTAACTAATACTATCCTCTCCTCCCTGTTTCCCACCAGATAGCAGGAGAAATTGCAAAACATCTGGAGGGAAAGGCAATGCCTTTTTGGCATCAGCAGCAGGACAGCTATTAATAAAGGCAGAATGTACATTACAAATGTAGTGAGCACTGTGTCAAAGAAAGGCTATCCAATGAGCCTGCTGTAGGCTAGGCTTGGTGAACAATGCATACAATTTCTGGTTTATGAGGGAAAATTATGGCATTGAGCCAGCTGGCAACCCATCAGAGTTCCACTGGATGGTCACTAAGCAAACATACAAGGATTGCAATTTTTAAGTGTGAACCCATTTGAGTATGAATTTAGACCTGCATCTGACCCCACTTCCAAATTTGGAAGTCAAATTTGGTATCAAATAGGAGCAGGACTTAACTGTTTCATTTGTGTTAATGCTTTACTTATTTCACATACAATCCCACATTTAAAGGGCCAATCCTCTCACCCCAGACCACAATTCTTGTAGGGATTTACCAAAATTCTCAATTGGCTCAGCTCTTTGATTGAAAACTAATTCAAACAATGCAGAGTAGCAAAGCTTACATTACACAGCATGAACTACACTGAGAGTGTTTTGGTTATACAAAATGAGTTTTTTATACTCACCCTGAATCAATTAACTGAGATTGTGTCCAGATGAGGATGAATTTTAGACTATTGTGGGAGGGGCTTAAGTAAGAAGGAATAGTAGAATTGGTACTGTTTGGAGTGAGAGAATTGGGCCTTTAAGCTGAGCTATTGCAGTACTATGAATACAGCAAAGGCTGATTGCTACAATATTCACAGATAAGATTTCTAAATGTTGTCATCAATATTGTTGTCAATCTCATGCTAACTGCATTCACATCATTATGGAAACTTGCTTTAATCAAATGATACTCTGAGTTACTCCCTTTCTGAGAGTTGTCTTTTCCCCATTTTTTAAATTTGACATTTTCTCTTGGCTTTGGAGTTCGAAATTTGCTTTCACGTTTTTCCCTCACTCTTAATTCTTCAGGGTTGATCCTTCTGAAGTTTAAAGGTCAAGAGCAGTCCCCCAAAACTAATTTTGAAGCAACAGCTAATTTTCAAAATCCTTCCGACCCCCCCCCCCCTTTTTTTCTTTACAAAATATCTTTCATTATATTTTAAGACTTAACTATTGCACATTCAAGGTAAACCAAGCTGTAACTTCTAGTGAATTTCACATTTGAAAAAAGTGCTGTCACATGACATCAAACAGCCAATCATAAAAACAGACAATCTACTACACAACTTCAAGTTGTGCACACCCCTCCCCTAGTCCCCTTTAATCTTACCTTTAACCTTGAGATTTTTTTAAACAACAATTAAGTCATTAGATTTTGTCTGTTTCGAGACTTGAACTCTCTCTTAGGTTTTTCAGGGTTTTTTCTTTCTGTCTCTTTTTTTGTTTTTTTTGTTTTTTTGTTTGTAGAGTTACAATTTTGACCCTGATGGATTAACATACAGCATTAGAGGATAACAAGGGGTTCAAAGTGTATCTGTATAGTCCAAGCAATAGGGAACCAATAAGACAAAGACCAAAATCACTTTGTGAGTTTTGACTTGACCATCTCTTTACTGAAAATGGGCAATGTAGGTGGTTGATGAAATACATTATCTTGTAAGGCTCTTTTAAAGTGGTTCATTGAGTTAATTGGTTCATGAAATTCAACAAATTTTTTCCAAACCTTTTAAGTTTTCTCTACATACCAATGACAAATGGTCAATCTTAGACAATCCCTATACCCTAAATACAAATAACTTTTTTATGAGTGATTAATAAACGATTCAAGTCGGTTTTCAAAAATTCGTGACCAGACACTTTTTCAAATTATGTACAAAACCGTTACAAGTCATGACAATAGAAGATTCAAAATTTAAACTTTTTCTGGGACGTTTGGACTTTAAACTTGACTTGATATGCTAACTGTAAGCATTGTTATGTGGTAGTGACCCTTTCAGACTCTCATTAAGTTATTGACATTAACTCAATGAGCCTCTTTAAAAGACAGCTAAGGTTTATATACAACACTGTTAGCCTTTTTCTACAGCAAAAGTACTGATGGTACACTAAGCCCTTTTCTGTATCTTCAGTTAAAATAACAGTTGAATACACAACTCAGAATGCCCACAGAGGTTCATCAAATTCTAAGAATCTGTACCTCTTAAAAGATACTGATTGAAAAAAAAAAAAAAAGGAGAAATAGTTTATGATGTTTACCCCAAGTAAATATAAAATGGGTTAGTCACTACCATGTAGCATCAAATAAATGCACATGCATTTCACTGTGGGTGGAAAGTGTTTGCCAGAACAAACCCTTGCAGTGGTGAAATTTCAACTCCCTCACACTGAGTTGGACTGATCAATCAACACGCTTGGAGGAAGAATTCATTACAACTGGAGGTGACTAATTGTGGTCACGATGAGCTCCCACAGTCCTGTAAAATGTGCTCATAGCTTGACAAGGTTCCGCACATGCTACACTACAAGCCATTTCTGCATGGCTCTATGAAATATACTGAAGGAGTGAACACTAGAGGTAGGACATTTTCTCAATCCACAAGTATTTTCCACTCCTGATGATTGTACATTCCATCAATCATTCTTCATGGGTGCTCTGATTAGTCACTAATCATAGCGAGGAAAGAGCGGAATGTTGAAACAATGAAACAAGTTGCCTCCAGGGAATGGTAGTCAATGATACTCTCATGAAATGAGTGAGCACTTTCGTCTTTCAATGTAAGGTTCCTAGAGATGCAAATTACACTCACATTGAGCATAGCCATGCATACATGGCCTATCACGTGCCAACCACAGAAACAAATCAAGATTTAATTTTGGAACAGTGGTGCTTGATTTAAATCAAGCTGATTTGAATCATGATCTCAAATGGAAAAATCATGATTTAATTAATTAATTTGAGTAAGATTAAGATTATAATCGAAATCACTTGTTTAATTCTGATCCTATTTTGTTTTTGTTTTTTTCATCAATCCAGCTTTGATGATAAAAGTAGTGGATATGGCAGATCAAGATGGAATAAAATTCACAACTTAAAATTAACAGTAGTGCACAAGGGTAGAATGCCAACTCTCCTTGTCATTTTCTATGAATACATTTGAAAAAGGCTCCATAACGCCAAGTACCTTTATGTTAAATTAATATTGATGGCACAACTGTGAAGAGTACAAGTATTACTGCACAACAATAACCTATGTTCCTTCCATACTACAAGACATTTTTTTTTACATCATATTGCATTAACTCCCAGCCCTGCCTCAAGATGCATTTAAATCATTTGCATAAAGTTTAACAGACACTGTCTTGTTTTTCTGTTCATACATGGCGAGTGGGCCAACTGTTTTGGTTAATCTCCACAAAACTGAAAAGCAGAACGGAAACATACAAAATTAACAATCATAACTGCAAATGTAGTCATAAGCAGGCTTGATTTTACTTCATCCCTGGGAAACAAGGATGGGGCATATTTCTTTAACTGTTGTTAAATCGATATTACAATTTTTTGACACTTGAGCGCTTAGAGAAAATGACATGTATTGAATGTAAAGTATTTTAATCTATGGATCACTTGGCTACGGATGTGTTACCTGGCACAGACAACCAGTGATTTGTTGAAAAAAATCCACTGCTCTAAATAGACAAGTCTTGTAGCTGACGCATATTAACATCACAGCAACACTGTAATCCCACACCCCAAAATCATCTCATTAAACTTGCTTCAATTTCAAACACTGTAGGCTTCCCCGTATATTTTACCCCTCAGCACTTGAAAAATTTGTCATTCAGGTTGAAGTACTCTTGAGTATAATTGTCCATTCTGTTTCTGGTGTTATTATCTATTGTAGGCAAATGCAATAATCTCACAACATATCACGTATCAAAAATTTCAAGTCAGATTTCATCTGGTTTTTTCCTACAGACTGAAAATCTATGAACAACTCCATTAGTGGTCCATTGCAGAGTCAGTAAGTCTTATGAAGTTTTACAGATTACTTTCTTACAAATTGGTTTAGTCAGGCCATTGCCCTTTTTCCAGTTGTGGTCAACTGGCTTGTTTTCCCTCCTCCATTAGTTATGCTGAGCACCAAGCACAATGGCAGTACATGTAGGTTCCGTTTTCATAAGTCTTTTCAATGCCAGGAGTCAAACTACGGGTATTTGTTTCACAAACAATCCAATTTTTCTAGGACTGTTTGAAAAACTCTACCTTTAAATGCAATGTCACGCCAAATTTGGTTTTCAAAACTTTTCACTTTTGGTTTTGTATATTCTCTGACTGGTATAAATCATATACTTGGGGAGATTTGCCAGGTTTTTGGCTCCTTCTGATCAGTGGTGGAGATAGCTACCCAATCCAAATTGGTACAGCAGAACAAACAAGAGCCCAATGGGCACTGTGGTTCCTTGCCGGATATTATAAGAACTGTACAGCCAGTCTGTGAAATAGAGCTAAGCAAAAGTTCATACTGTACTCAATGTTTGTAACATCTTCACAAGTGGTATTTTAGAACTAATTTTACATGAAATCAAAGATTAAATTTCTGTGGCCTTACTGACATTCAACTTTTGTAATGCTTGGTAATCCTTCAAAAACACTACCTCATTTCCATATGTATAAATTTATGCTTGTAATCAAATTTGATATTATCACCAATAAATGATACACAATGTGGTCAGAGAGAGAAAAACACCCCAAAGGTTGTATTTCTCTCACAAGTTATTTTTACCGGCTCTCAAATAAAACTTGCTGTTACTTTAAAACAATCTACCACTTGTCCTGTTTGCTACCTCTACACAGAAAGCAGGGTTTATTCAGCAGTCACACAGAAAGCAAGTGATTAATGAAGTGTGATAATAGAATGAGGATAAGGTTACCCCCACAGAGCACAGCAGTATTAAAGAGACATATTGTAGAATCCATGCACTGCTTCCACTGGCAGAGAGACCAGTTTAATGCAGAGTGACCTGTGCTCAGTGAAATCTACAGATTTCAGTTATTGCCCTCTTAAAACTGTGAATGATCCAAAATATGTGTACAACCCAAAGGAATCATTACTGAACGAACATAAACGACAAATTTCTAAGGTGTTTGGGTGTGTAAGCATGCAAAACCAGGTGAGATAAAAAAATCTATTGAACTTTTCTTTATCTAGCTTACAACATTTTCTTAATAACATTTCCAGTGGTTGACCTCCAGTGACCTTAATGACCTTTGACCTTAACCAAACACAGATTGCTTTGAAATCTGTCCTTTCTACCTTAAAATACTGTGTTAAAACGTTTTTCGGTGTTTGACCCCTGGTGACCTCAGACGACCCCTTGACCTTCACAGAACATATCCAATTTCATCCTTACACCATAACACATCCACACACCAAGTATGACATCTATCCAAGTTTCCTAACTAGAAATATCCTGTTGAGAAGGTTTTTAGTTTTTGACCTCTGGTGACCCCAAATGACCTTTGACCTCCACCAAAAACGATAGGGCACACCTTCTCCCTATGACGAATCTATGTACCAAATCCAAGTTCCATCCAACCTTCCCTTGTTGAGTTAGAGCGTACCGAAGCAAGTGTCACACACACACACACACACACACACACACACACACACACACGCCAACCTGACTACATAGGTTCCTTTGCTACCGCAAGGAACCAAAAACCACTGGGGGTCATAAGTGCCAGCTAGACTACCTATCAGGAGCACCACCATCAGTAGGCACTTGGCTCACAAGGAAATGTTTGACTTTTCAACCCCCCCCCTCCACACACACACACACACACACACACACATAGCCAAAAACATGGCATGTGAATTAGACCCACCCAATAAAAAATATGTTCAGCGCCCAGTTCAACTCCTCCCCACTTCCTAAACCTTTCGGCAGATATTGGACAGGGGGGACTTAGTCCCCTACTGTTGTCACTGTACGAGCTGCATCCCTTGAACATCCTTCCAATTCCACAATAAAAGCTAGTAAATAAGTTTAAGATAAAAATGGGGTAGTACACAGGTTTATGTTGCAATGATGACTCTTCTTAATTCAAACACTGTGCATACAATAGCTCACATTAAGCTTCTGAAAGCTAAATCAAAACATTACAGCAAGGTTATGGAAATGCTAAATTTCCCAGCTTCATCAATGACTTCAAACAGAAGAAAAATCCAAGAAGGAAAGCAAAATCTGAGAGATAAAGCAACAGGGCCTTAGCTTGCAATTTCACCAGTCTGGTGGTAAGTGAGAAGACAATGATCGAGGGGAGTCTTGCTCTTCATTAGGGTAGCAAGGGCGCCCTCTCTCTCTCGGTGCTTTTAGTTTACCAGGGTTAGTTGTGTTTAAGTGGGATTACAAATGTGAATAGGATGTAAGTGGAGGGGCGGCATAGTCTTTTTCTGGTCCTCACCTACCTCCTATCACCCTATATACCCATAATTACCTTCTGGCAAACTATAAGGACACCACTAACAACTGGTTTGGATACACCCCTTCTGTCAATTCAGTGTCAGGGTAACCGAGTAAATCAGACGATGGGTGTGTTACAAATTATAAACGTCACATGCCAAATTTGCAGACCTCATACTGTAAAATTACCCTTTGTTAAAATTTAATGATATTAGCACCTTTTATCGCACCTTTTATCAATAATTCACCCTTTTACGATGTTGTTTTTATAAATTTAGGTTATGCTTTTCGATATTTCGAGTAGTCCTACAATTTTCCTATGTGCATGAGAAGAGGGACTTCATAATATTGCCGTATGCATTCTGTAACAAAGGATACTGTAAATCAAGAAACACACAAAAAGTAAAACTTAATTGCAGGAACATTTGATTCAAATGTTACCAACGTTTTTTAGTTTCTGATCCCATGTTTCTGTCATGGCATGCTCATCAAGATATTAAAGTTTATATACCAGCACAGGACACTAACTTCCCTCTCAACATTTACGACATTCCTAAGTCCTTAACCATAATGGAGAGTAATTAGCAGCTCTGCTGGTTTATAGAACATCAACAGGATTGTGAACTTTAAACCATTTAAGCTATGCACTGTATGCACTGGCCTCATTACAATGGTTGGGCAAGCATGACTGAAGTGTGTACAAGGACATTCTCTTGAGGGGATTCTCTTTACTCCCCTTCGCTGAAATCAGCATTTGTATTTTATGTATGTGGATTTAATTTGCTCCTTTAAACAGATGGAACTTCCTGTGGAAATGATTCGAGGAGATTGGATGGCAATTTTTCCTCATAAAATGAGCATAGGTGCAGTCTACTCTTACTTCAAATAGCTTCCAAAACCTGCAATCATGTGTTTGCTGAAGCAGCATCTGAATGTAGTGCATCTTTTAATAACTATTGCATGATATTTTAAAAGTATATTGACATGCACACAAAGAGGACAGATTTTACCAGACAGAATTTTGAAATTAAAAACCTGCTAGAATTGTGTCAATTCCAGATATATCTTTACCATATTTCCAAGATCCATTCAATATTTGGATGTTTCTGGAGTACTCCTTACACTTTCTTTTGGTAACGTTTGTTTTAATTATCTTGTAAAAATTTGTTACGTAATTCCCATAAGTCCCTGGTTTGGGAATCTACCAGCCCGATACTTACCTCCTATTTACACACTGTAAACCCCCCTTTTCCACAGTTAGTCCCTGGCAAACTTTAACAGCACGGTGGCTCCGGGTGACCTCTGCTAGAGGTCACCCGGAGGGGTCTTCCTCTTGGTAAATGGGGATTACAAAGTGTAAATAGGAGATTAGGAGGGGCGATGTAGATTGAATGATTTGGTGAGTGACACTGATGATTTTCAATGCACACTTCCAACTTCAAAGATAAAACCCTGTATTTATGTTGCAAAAACAAGGGATCCATATATGGTCTGTTCCTCACTAGATATCACATAATTTAAATAATTCATTTCATGTTTAAGTCCAAATCAGAGATCACCCTCTACAGCAAAATGGTCAATACTTGATGGAGTTTACCGGGAATTGTACTTAAATCTTCTAAGTTTTCAACATTTTTTTACATTGCTATCCGACTTTGTTCCTTATTAGGTCACCAGACGTTGAAATACAATAGTATCTCTTTTCAAGAAGCCATCTTTTGAAGTTATCTAAATGAAGACCTGATTCTCACTCTGTACTCATATATGTGAAAGGTTAACATGTCTGTAAAAGCAGGGAATTTAAAGGCAACTTGCTATTTAGACCAAAGAGCGTGGGAGGTGGAAGCATAATTCTAGGAAAATAATGTATTCACATGTCACCGTTTGCTTGAAATGAAAGCATGGCCAAATTAACTACTACACAAGTGAAACTGAAAACGTTCCAAATTGAATCAGTGTGTTCTAACTCATGAATGGCTGTTTCAAACCATGTGATCATGTCATCTTTTTGGAACTTTCACACTTGTTTAATTGATGTAGTATTACCCTGCAGTACACTAGGTACATGTAATAATTAGACATCAAATGAGTACTGTAGATTCTCAACATTCACTTAGGGAATAGGAGATACTTCTGTAACACTCAGCAATTCATCAAAACAAGACAACTGCAACAGCTTATTTGGATATGAAAAAAATTTCAAAACAATGCAAATTGAAAAGTACAGTAGTGTAGAGAGGTCGTCCACCGACATCACTAAGTTGTGCATGTTTCTGTTTTGCAATCAAGGCATCCATTTTACAACAATTGTTATTGAGGTGCTGTCATGCCCACACATGGGTAACAAACGTACTGTGCATAATCAATTCCATCCAGTATGCCAAAACATGCTGATGTCATGGGCATGACCTCTATAGACTACATATTCTGTGAGATTTACATTTTCGCAAAGCCGGTCATTCGCCTTGTAAGTTTCCAATTACTACAGAGTAATCCAAACTGTGTACGCTTCCGACTTGTTTTTCTGTCCACTCTTTTATTAGTAATAGACCTTTCTGGTAGCTGGTAGTAGAATTATAAACCATCTGGATCCTAATAAAAACATTGCTTTCTCTACAGGTAAGGCTGATCCTAGAGCCAAGCTTTGTTTTCCTAACCAAGCCAAAGGGTTACAAAAGAAATTCCTGTTAAATCAATTGAAGTGACATAACCTGTCAATGAAATGAAATTGACATGTGTTCAGCTTTCTCTACACCTTCAAGTGATACAGAACACATTTATATGTACATGGAATCTTCTTGATAGTGGTTACAGTTTAACAAGCTTATTTTTTGGTTAATTAGATAGAGTTTTACAGCCCAGTTTCCAACCTATTTCTTGGAATGAAATACACCCTACCACTCCAGGTGTGCTGATTAAATGCATTTAATCTTTTTCACATGTGAGTAGGCTACAATAGACCAAATAGCGATTACAAAGAGCTTTGGTATGCAGCCTTTTATTAAATGGCATGCTACTATGGACAGAATCCCACAGAATTAGGTAAATAGGAGGGACAATGTAGATTCATGATGTACCAAAATTCTATCCCATAATCCTTTACAATTGCTACTAAGGGAAAAGGGAATGCTGCCTACTTTTACATTGTCTCTGTAGGCCCAGAGTATTCCATTATGTAGGAGATAAACAGAGACCTTGAGCAACAAATTACAAAGTGTTTTGGGAACATACTAACATACCATACGAAGTGCAAGAACCATGCAGGCAGAAAGCTTGAAATGAGTTACAGGCTTAAAGGTCCAATCCTCTCACCCCAAACTACACTTCTTGTAGGGGGTAGAGAAACTCTCCATCTACCTATTTCCAAACAGCAATTACAATGAATTGTGGGATATAGTTTTGGGTGTGCATCAATTTTAACCACAGTAAAATGCCTTTGACAAAAATAACAAACACCAAAACTCTATCCCACAATCCTTTGTAATTGCTATTTGGAAATAGGTCTTGTCCCAGCTTTTTGATTGACTGTTAACTCAAACGGTGCAGATTACCAAAGCTTATATTACACAGCATGAACTGTACTGAGAGTGTTTTGATTATACACATAGAACTTTTCTATTCACCCTAAAGCAATAAACTGAGATTGTGACTGGATAAGGATGAATTTCAGACAATTGTGGGAGGGGATCAAGTAAGAAGCTTTAGGAGCATTGGTACTGTTTGAGGTGAGAGAACTGGGCCTTTAACAAACCTACATGTGGGCAGCTTTGCCAAGGAAGAAATACGAAGAGCTGTGAGACATTCAGAACTACATGGGGACACAGTGCTACTGTACATCTACTCTGGGTAGCATAGCGTGCACTTACTACATGCAACTAAGCTGTATAGCAAGGGGTAATCATACATTTGATATGGGAATTAAACTTGTAACAATAGGTGCATTCCATTTAGCGGCTTGAGCCGGCTCAACTGGCTCAGCCAACCAAAGATCTTTGTGAAAAGTGATCTTAACATCATCAAAATGTCACAACTTGAGTCAGCCAAAACGACCAGCCCCTCCAAGGTGGTCTAGTTGAGCCGCTGACGTCGTTTACGTCATATTTCGTCCAGTCACGTGTTGAGCCGGCTCGAGCTGCTAAATCGAACGCACCTGTTGACAAGGACATTTCCATAAAATCATCATTCATCACAATTGCATCTTGTAGCCTCCATTCTACATCAAATATGAAACAAGCAATAACACAAAACAAACTATTAATAAATTATTAACAATATTTTGCTTCAAAACATGCATTTCTAATATCAATTAATCATTTATTTGCGACAATTTTAACCAAAATTATGTGAATCCACCAAAAGACTGCATGCAATGACACAGGATAAAAGCAAATTCCGTGGACAGTGGGATACTATCATAAAGTATACAGGAATGTGCAGTGGAAAAAGGGACTGCAGAGACCAGGTAAGGGCTAGGGTGGCTTAGCCCCTGCACTTTTTTCTGCAATGAGAATTTGTGGCTTCAACTTGAAATCAGACGTTTTCATTTTCTTAAAGATTCACTGAGCTGCTTCCATGAAAATGAAAAAAAAATAGCTGACTAGATTTGTTAGTTAGTTAAAAGAAATTTTACAGTCCAGTTCCCAACCCATTGGTTCAAGTCGAGCCAGACACCACCTTTTTTTCAGTTATGGCTCACTGGCTTGTTTTCCCTACTCCACTGCTTATGCCGAAAATCACGCACAACGGCAGGTTCCATTTTTAGAGTCTTTGGTATGTCTCAGCCTGGGAATAGAAGCCGGGCCTTCTGCATGAGAGGCAGATGCTCCTACCGTTAGACTAAACACGCGGTCTTACTAGAGAATTGGCTTGGCAGTTTCTGTACTAACCTTAATGGTAGCATTTTAAACTACATGTGAACTTTTCTTTTACTTCCAAACAGGATAAAAATTTTTCATAAGGGGCACCCTAAATCAAAGCATCCACCCCAAAAAAGAAAATAGTGTAGTTTTGTAGGCAAACTTCATTACCATACTATGACTTATTCATGTATGACTGATTAATATTCATGCTACTGATGCTACTGTTTTTATCAAGAAGTATTTTTGTTTACTCTGGAAACCCCAACACATAATTTAACTTTGACAGTAGGTACAACTGACATGACATACTAAATTGTATCTAGTTGAACTATGGTAGGCTACTGAGAGGTTACTAACAGGACCAAGGGATGCATGGTTTTGAATACTTATTAGTAAATTTAAAACCAGTTTTGGGGAACACAAATCTGAAGAATTAGGTTCTTTGTGCAAGCGTTATGAATCTGACCAGGATGTTGCTGTATACATACAATTACATGTCGTATACTGAATACAGCTATGCAGGCAAGACTAACACATTTCTTAGGTCATTCTATTTCTTATTCAGCCATTCTATTCAAAACAAAAGAAGTCCCTGTGGGGTTTATTTGGAAAATACAGAGCTGTCTCCTTGAAAAATGTCAATATCACACCCATGATTCCTCACTGCCTAGCAAGTAATTATGAGGTAATTTATGTTACATAGACTGATAAAAGAAATACTGGCACAGAGCAACATTCTACATTCAGTAAAAACTTTTGAAAAATTGCTTAGGAGAAATTTATTTTAGAAATATCAGATCATCATTCATGAAATGCACATATTAGGACTTTCCCAAAATATTTGAATAATTAACTTCAATAACTGTTAGAATGGAAAACGGATCTGTTTGGATGACAGTCCACATACAGGTAACAACACTTGTGCTCATATCAATAACATTGTAAATCTCATGTGGAAAAAGACATTTTCTTTAATTAGTGCTAGAAGCATGAAAGTGCTGAAAAGGGGGGGGGGGGGGTAGATTACAAGAGGGAAAGAAAGCAGGAAGGAAGAAAAATCTTTACATCTCTGAAAAAAGATAAAAAATTTCCATAATCCCTTCCACTAATTTCATGTATTACAAGGTTGAGAGCCCATTTATTATCAAAATTTTCAGACAAATACTTGGTACGGAACCTCACAGCATCCCACATTTTTTCCAAGCAAGGTGCTTTTTCCTGTATTGAGGTAGAGGAGATAAATAAATAGGAATGAGGCACAGGAACAGCTTGAGATTCAGGTGACTAAGTCAATAATCTGGCAAGTATAATGCAATCTCTAAAAATTTCCAAAATGACGAACACAATTGTATTACATTTAAAAAATAGATTGGAAATTAACAAACTTAAAATACATAAAATAAACAGGTTCTCCTCTTCATAATTAGACCTTGTGTCTACCTAGTAATGAACACTATAAAAAATGAAACAGTTTTCCAGATGAAATGATTTTGCCTTTAATATATGTGCATGATACATGGTCAAATATTTCAATACAGAAACATCAATCCAATCAGTGATACAACCAACCAACACATGTACAACTTTGCACTATGTATAATACAACTTTGCACTATGTATAATACAACTTTGCACTATGTATAATTCAACTTTGCACTATGTATAATTCAACTTTGCACTATGTATAATACAACTTTGCACTATGTATAATTCAACTTTGCACTATGTATAACTATTATTCTGGTCTCGAGAAGGCAGTTTTTCTAAAAGCCACTGCATGTGGGAGTAACCTATTATGAAGGGTTATGGACATAACTTCTCTTGGGTGCTAACAAACTCAACATTTAGAATCTTTAATTGGTTCCTTTTGAAAGGCCAATTAATATGACTGTGTCTCATTATCAGACAAAAATTTCTCCACAAATTGTCCAAATTTCCAAAGGAATATTCCAAACAATTTCTACAGTATTCTTCAAGCCAATATCAGTATATGCATTATTCCCCATACCCATTCATAATTCTCAAAAATTTAGCTCAGTTTTGGCACATACCACAAAAGTGAAGTCCCCAAATGTTTCAACAACCTTATCTTCTCAACATTAACTCTGCAAAATTCACATAGCAGGGTTTTCCACAGGTTTTAGAGCTTCTTAGGTATACTTTGGAGTAACATGATTGCAATTTTGGCACCAAAAGGGGATTTATCTTATACTTACAGAGTATTACAATGCTTGTGGCAATTAAAACAATTTTCTGTGAGATGATAGACAAAAAAAAAATGCCAGACATGGTTTTTTTGTATGGAAATCTTTACTTAGACCCAGAGAAGGTTTGAACCCACAGCATCATGGTTGCTAATCTTTAAATGGGAAATATATAGAATTAAACAATGTTTACTGTATCCCATCTCAAATATTTACCATTTTTATTTTGTTTATTGTATACCGTTGTTTTTGTCTTATGTACATATGGAGAAATAGACTGAAACAAAAACTGAATTCGCACATGAGAAAAAAACAGCTATTTCAAGGTCACTGTACTTTTACTTCACCAGCAGCATATCTATTTACTATTTGAGAAAGAGGCAACTATCAAAAGTTCATTGTGCTTTTACTTCCATTTATCCTCATGATATAAAAGTGCTAGTGCTACAGTAAATTTATCCTATAGCTTTTTGAAGCCAAAGCTTCTATAAGGGCAAAATAGATTACCTGTAACTGAGCAACAAACATATATTGTACCATACAGCACATTCAAGTTCTCTGCACACTATACATGCATATTTTTATGAAACACAGGGAGGACAAAAGAAGCGCTTGGGAGCAAAAAACAAAGGTATGCAGGGAATATGAAATGTAAAACAATGACATCTGTTGTAGAGGTATAATGTAGGAGACAAAATACCAGTTCCATTACTGAATCCCCAAAAGGGGGGTGTACTATAGATGAGCCTAATCCTAAAGTGTAGGTATTCATTTCATCTTTATTCAAAATACCTTTTTTTTTTCGTTTCAGCTATCTGTAAAAGGGGGCCGGGAGGGGGGTAACTTTCACCAAATCTTACCCCATACCCTTTGTCTCCTACAATGCAGCATTTTTCTTGACGTGAAAAAAGGGACAAACAATAGGATTTCACACTGACTTTTCATGCCACTATGCTACGATTTTTGACATGCCAACTTCTGCAGTGTCTTACCTGTGCAGTTTCTTCTCTGTGCCCAACAGTGCGTTGACCGATTTGGGTCTGTTGTAATGTAATACAGTACAAACAGTATTTAATTGCAGTTTCTCTGATTCTGCTTTGAAATGCTACTCAATAAGACACAAACTCTCAAGCAGCTTTTTTCCACATTTTGGATCTGCATACATCCATATTCTTAAACAGTACATTAAGTTACTGTAATAGGAGCAAACACTCGGCCACCAATTAACAAACGGTAACCATTTTAACCCTTTCCTCATAATCATCCTCAAACAAGGACACTGGCAAAAGGCCACTGCCTGCCCTTCTAGGACAACCACACCAGATGTTTTTCTCAAAAGAAAATGGATTTATACCGAGAGTTACCACTCTGAAGTCTGCATTTGCTCTGTGCGGCATACTGTATATTAGACCTATTGAATGCAGGTCTCGATTTTCAGAAAAATTTATGGTTGTCCTTCGGACAACCATGTCAGTATTTTTAGTTGTCCGCAAACAAATTTAGTTGTCCGAAACATTTTTTGCATAATTACAAAACAGTTATTGTGTTTATTTGTATTGTTAGTCTCAAAAAATAAAAAGAGAGGGTTTTTGAGGGACAAAAACACTTGGAAATCTGAAATATTGCATAATAGAAAAAGTTGAAAGCGCTGATCAGCCAGCAGTATACTTTTTCAAGCAGATAAAGCAAGCTGCTGTATAATTCATTGTGAGAGAAAAACTGTTGTCCATCGGACAACCAACCTTTAACTTTTGGTTGTCCATATGGAATTTCAGTTGTCTGGGGCAACCGGACAACCGCGAAAATCGAGCCCTGGAATGATGCATACTTTAATGCGTGTTGCTATTGAAGATTTGCAAGATCTCATGCAATGTGACCAGGCCAGGCCCTGTTAAACTAATAGGCAACACATACCGTACACGTACAAATCCTACAATATAGCCTGTTGCTGTGAAGGGTTTCAGACAAGGCTTGTTCCTGTCCAGAAAGTTTATAAAAAGTAAGAAATACACCATATTTTTGGTACCAAATGAAAGATTTTGAATTTTTGAACAAAACTTTGGTTCACCACCTTTTTGTTGGAAGGTTATTTCTTATCTAGGAGACGAAGAATGAATACATAATCCCATATTCAGTACCACAGTGCTGCACTGTGGAAGGGATGTTGGTCCTGAGAAAAAGAAGTGCACGGTCTTCTTGGGAAAATTATGAACACAACCCCAATTTGACTAAGTGTATACCTGAGTATAGTATTTAATGAATGGCTCTTTTAAGTCATGTGGCATATTGCTGCAGAATTCACACATAACTCCTTACTGTATGTCAAATACATTACAAAGTTTACAAATCTACGGTATGTTGCAAATTGATACACCTGTTAATTTTCTGAAAAAAAGACAATATTGCAATTCTCACCACTGTCACAGAAAAATGTTATCTCTTAGAACTTTGCCTTCTTTGACCAATAACAGTGATCCATTACTTGAAAATTATGAAGAAAATCAATTGTTAATAAAACATTGGGATAGTCCTAAATTAGTTATTGTATGTTTGGAGTAAAGCAACAGGTTCTTTGTTAAAATTAGCATCACAAAACACTGTACCAAAAAGGACATCATTAGACAGTACATAACTAGCCAAATACCAATTCAACGACATCAAAGTAATGCAAAACACCTTAGGAGACTAACCTGGGTAACAAGCAAAACACTTAAAGGCATATTTTCATCATCCAAAACAGTTCCAATTCTCCCAACCTACTTACTTCTAGCCCCTCCCACATTTATCTAAAACTCATCTTTATCCAGACACAATCCTAGTTTATTGCTTCATGGCTTGTCCCAGTGGCCATAAAGTCCATAATGTGTAATCAAGACACTCTCAGTGCCCATGCTGTGTAATTTAGCTATGATGCATTGTTTGAATGTGATGCCAATCAAAGAGCTGTACCAATTGAGAGTTTTGATGTATGCATACTGAAACTGTAGTTTAGGGTGACGAATGACTGCCTTTAAAGCCTGGAATGGCTTCATTTTCTTAAGAATACACATAGCATCAACTGAAGTAATTGCTGTGAAAGCTAGGAAACGGATCCTGTAAAGCAAATAAAACATGTAGCTGAAATTGCTCTTTTTCCTTGACTAAAGAATTACATCTTTGTGTTGTTTCCAATCAAGAGGGATAGTAAGGACTTGCTAAGTAATCAAATCTCTCCACCTATCAGCTCTCTCTGACTCTCTCCAGAGAATCTGGCAGACCAAGATTGATAATAAACTTACTGCAGACTGTAGGTGGCACAACTGAATGAATTCCCCTCATGTTTTTTTTTTTTCCTTTCTTTTGTGACAACCAATGTTTTTTGACCCAGACTCCTATCAGCTATGGAATGCTTTGCTGGAATTCACTTGCAAGCTGATAACTTCTCCACACCTTGAACAATAAGTACACAGATACAGTATGTAAGTGGGGATTACATTAGTGAATAAGAGGTAACTAGATATCAATACATCAGCTAGATGAGGTTTTATGGCTCAGTTTCAAACTAATTGCCTATGGCATAGATAGTATCATATCTCTAAATACTGGTGACCATACTTGGACATCACTTTTTGAAAACTTAAAGGCCCAGTTCTCTCACCCCAAACAGTACCAATTCTCCTAACCTTCTTACTTAAGCCCCTCCCACAATTGTGTGAAATTCATCCTTATCCAGTCACAATCTCAGTTCATTGCTTCACGGTGAGCATAGAAAAGCTCTATGTGTATAATCAAAACACACTCAGTACAGTTCATGCTGTGTAATATAAGCTTTGGTAATCTGCATTGTTTGAATTAACAGTCAATCAAAAAGCTGGGCCAATGGAGACTTTCTGTACCCCCCTACAAGAAGTGTAGTTTGGGGTGAGAGGATTGGCCCTTTAAATGGGAATATTTGGTCCTAGGAACTAAAGAATGTCGTTCAATATGGCAATTACAAAGTTATTTTTACATTCACCCAGTATGAATACCCGCCACAGTATGGCAATTTTGCTACACCAAACACCAAACGATGACGAGGGCCGGGGGGGTCCAAACTCCAAGGTGTAGCCGGGAAAAAAACAAAATCCCCAAAACATTCCACTTGAGATTAAACAAGGGCAAGTTTAGTATAGCTAGCTGCAGGGAGTAGCAAAGCGCCACCAGTCGAGGATTTCACTGCCAGTGATCATTCCGCAGTAGATAGACTGTCCAATAGCCAATGCTGGTTATAGCAGAGGTAAGTAGGAGCGTAATAGGTTTCAAGCATTTACAACCATGACGGAATTCCTGAGTTTTTTCCATTTTCCTAATCCCGCACAGGAATGCTGTCTCCAAGGATTAGCAAATACATAAAATCAAGACAATGACTTTTGGACAAAACTGATACCTTGATATCCTAATACATGGACTGGTACCCTAATTCATGTACAGTATGACTCTCTCTTGTGGTGTGAACTGTGAAAATATTGAAATGTAAACTTTTGGAATGACTCTTTGTTTTGCCTTCTAGACAAGAAATATTTATCTTCCTTTAAAAAAAATTTGTGGGTAGGTAAAAGAAAAAGTGGAGATTTATGAGATTTGGTAATAAATCTCAATTAAATCATAATCTTTCATTCATAGAACGAAAACCACATGATTCTTATAATTATTACCACTTAAACCTGACAAAAAGCATGATACACAGGCACCTAGTCCTTAAAAAACATTTCAATTTTCCCAGCATGACATTGGAAAGTGCAATGTATGTACGTGCTAACTGTGACTGCACTGAAAACAACAGAAGGAAACGAATGGGAATGTCCCTGGGAAGTCCTTCCCAACATCTTATCAATATTTACCCTTAATTTGAAAACCAGACCCTTGTATTACACAACAAAAGTTCTAAAATATCTCATTCAAAGAGGACAAAGTTCACCAGGATGAAAATTGCATTCATTTAAAAATAATCAACTTTCATTAAAGCTTTAAAAAGCCACTAAAATTTAGTCATGGCCAAATAAAAAGAATATTGTGAAACAAATTTCACAGCACATTAGTTGGTTGGAAGTTATGTCCTGACAGTATTCATTCTTGTTTTCTTGTTTAGTTTATTGTTCTTTCATTCTGATTTGCATTAATCCCTTCCAAAATGACAGAACTGACTT
This sequence comes from Holothuria scabra, assembly GCA_037179385.1. Taxonomy (NCBI): domain Eukaryota; kingdom Metazoa; phylum Echinodermata; class Holothuroidea; order Aspidochirotida; family Holothuriidae; genus Holothuria; species Holothuria scabra. The sequence continues at coordinate 29,611,585 of CM074199.1, forward strand.
TTGTTTCTGTTGTGGTGAAAACTCTACAGGCAGATTTTTGCCAAAAACCTTAGCTGGAGGACGACTCTAAAGATGACAGTATCCTTCAAAAATTTAGGTTAATGTGCCATAAATTTCCAGTGGAGTAGTCAACCAGGCAATGCAGCCTCTGAGCAATTTATGCCCCACAAAACTTCATGGGGAAATGATAAATGATGAGAAATTTCTACAAACAAAGGAAGTTATGAATACTGCACTGGAGAACAGCTCTGCATTCCCTGAACTCTTTTTACGTAGGAAAAGTTATGAGTATGCAAGGATTTGAACCCTTGTATGTATTTCAGTAATTAACAGGCCTTACTGTTAAAAGAGGTCTAAAATACAAACAACGAAAAATACCATACAGCCCCGCACAGGTCTACAAATAGTCATGTCCTTCCTTAGTGCTTGGGGTCCTAAATTATCTATTTGTATGCATGCATGCATACTGTAGTAAGAGGTAAGCTTTATCTGCAACGCAGTTATCACTGATTCCTACATCCCTGATATGAACAACTGAGTAAAGCTTTGCCATCATAACATTCTTATTGTCTCGAAACCTCCCTCATAAAAAAATGTGACGTAAACTTAGTTATTCCATAGATCTGTAAACATATTTAAGTGGAACATTTGGGACATGCACCCTGACTAACAGCTTATCACTATCAGAGAGACCTAGATTGTAGTAAAGTGAAAGATGGAATATTAATGTTGGTATTTTAACTGATCTGAAGTGATCAGGTATTAAATTGACTTACACATTCCATCATCTGAAGAAACAAGATTAAGATGTGGTTGAGAGATGAGAAAGGATGTTTTTCAAGGCTTCGCAAAACACACTTGAAACTGCATTGAATGCAAAACTGCTGGCACCCTCCAAATTTGCAGCCATACAGGGTACTACTGTATGGTATTCCTCAACAACAAACAAGCAATGATACTGAAAATATAGGTCGATGTTTTGTACCCTACCCTAGAGGCTTGGTCTCACATACCCAGCGACACTTGGTGTTACCTCATGTTTACAATAAGGCAAAACTGAACCCTGTGTTTTCCAGTCTGTGTTCTCAGGTACCATGTGTTTCATTAATTGGGTGGTGCTACCATAGTAACAAAGTAAAATATTTCACATGTACTGCATGTATACCAATAACTGTAAAATGTTAGCTTTACATCATCAGCACCACAAACACCATGGTTGATTAAAACAAACACAGTGTTTATAACCGCGTAACCCTGCAATTTGAGGCGGATGGAAATTAAAACACAGACCCTGCATTCCCGCATCAATCGAGCATGAGGAAACACCGTATAATTACCTTGAGCACAGGGTACGTGAGACCATGGTCTAGGAGTACTATCAAGAAGACTGTTTAACCCTCTACTGCCCATTGTATCACTACAGACAGAGAGCGCTGCCCACACACGTCTTTACTGTTGCACGCAGAGATCGAAACTGCGAAAAGCTACCCGAAAATTCGGCCACAACAACAAGACAAACAATAGACTAAGGTCACAGGGTCAATGGCCTAGAGAAGCCCATGCGGGACATGCTACGTCTGCTTTTCCGATGACCCCTGAGGCACGCAAATATGCCCCGACTGGAGCCGGGCACTGCAGGCTTAATCTAAAGTATCTGCACCGGAGGGCTGTGCACACATGCAGAGGCAGCTACGTCAGCTTCGCAGTTAACACACTCCAACAAAAGCTTTGAATAACCCTCTACTGCCCATTGTATCACCTCTGATACAGACAGAGAGCGCTGCCCACACACGTCTTTACTGTTGCATGCAGAGCTCGAAACTGCAAGTAGCAGCTACCCAAAAATTCGGCTGCAACAAGGAGACAAACAATAGATTATGGTCACAAGGTCAATGGCCTACGGAAGCCCATGCGGGACATGCTACGTCCGCTTTTCTGCCGACACCCGAGGCGCACAAATATGCCCCGATTGGAGCAGGGCACTGCAGGGTTAAGTGAGCAATGGATGGGGGTTGAAGTTTAAGTGGCACAATATAGTAAGGACAAATGGTTACACTTTGACAATCTTCATATCCTACAAACAAAAAATGTTTCATGAGTGAGTGAGTCATTAACAATTCAGTTCTTGATCACACACTTTTCAAAACTATGCACAAAACTGTTACAAGCCAGGATACAAAGAATTCAAAATTTCAACTTTTTGCATTAAGTGAGAGTGAAACTTGACTATTGATGCTAATACTTTAAGTTGCCATTTGGCACCCTAAGTTATTGAAGTAGCCGTTTATATGCTAGCTTCCAACAATTTCAATCTTCTGTGCTCTTTGAAAGATGTATACATATAAACCAAGGCTGCCTATTACACACAAAGAAAAACAACTAACAGATGTACAGATTTAATATCAAGATAATCTTTCAACATTTAAATCTTTCTTCCAGTAGTAAGTGTTTCTCTTGTGAAATCCCCAGGGTTCTGTATTTTACAAAGAACAGCTGAACATCACTTGCTTTGAATTATGTGCTAGCATTCCATCACACTACACACAGATGACACACACTCCATTTCTTCAGCTGTTGCCATTAACAGTGAAGAGATTGCTACACTGGATTTTCTCTCCAGCAAAGCTCAACATCTGAATGTAAACATTTGCAGAGTTTTTGAATTGTGGGGTGGGGGAAGAGGGGGGTAGAACTTTTTTTTATTTGACGAACTATAAGACACTATACCTAGTGAGTGCACCTGTTTTAAACATTGCATTTGCCAATGGGTTAGGCTGCAATCCACAGGATGTTTAATTTCAACAAGCTCTTTGAAAGGGACAATAAGACGAACCGCAGCCTATCCTCAGCATTGTCTCAAAATATCCTCCTCAATGAATTTTTCATTCTCTAATTAAGTACTCTTTCTGGACATATAAACTGAGGTAGCTACTCAATGTGCATCTATGACCATTCTACAGCACTAACTTTCCTACACATGGGAAACGGAAAGGTGATAACATGTCCCACTGTAAAAGCGGTAAAATAAGCGTGGAAACTAACGATGATTACTTTCTCTGACAGAGGAAAAAAGGAATGGAAGGTGCAATGCGTATTAATCATGTTTTGTAAAATATCAAAAAAACATGGCAGAGCTCTTAATCCTAACAGCTTTAGAATGAAATATTATAGGACAAGACAATTTTCTAATGAAATTATTGACCACATTACCACAGTATGCCTCTAAATATGCAAAGCCAATTACCGAAATACATTTTTCTAACTTTCAACTAAGATGATAAAATCCTTGAGCATGTTTTCCAAGGTGCTGGCTACAAAAATTCTTAACCTGTCAATTGAGTTAGCTAACTTTTAGGTCTACTTTCTTTGCATTTGTTCACTTGTAATATGATACTGAAGTCCCTTTGCAAAGGACACTTTGCTGGAGAATTTGCCCAGCAGCTGGCTATGACATTGAGCAGTGCACTTACCAGAGTATTAACTGTTTACTTATCCCAGATTGTCTGGTGGGGGACTGGTTCATGCCTGCTAAGGAAGTGTGCAAAGTGACACATGGCCTTAACCCTTTCACAGCCACATATGTAATTTTATTATCCTAAAAAGTTTCTGTTCACGGTCAGGTATGTACTATTGTGTAAAATTGCTACATAGTATGCAGTTTTTTCCATTGTCTTGGCTGAAAAGGGTGCTGTGCCATTACGGACAAGGCTGGGAAAGGGCTTAAAAAAATCAATTTGTGGGACACTAAGGCCACAGCAAAAAATGCAAACATTCCAAAGTTATATCAAAACCTCAAGTTGTGGCATGGATGAAACAGGCCTTGAATTTTGAGGTGTGCGTGTGCAATTCCACACCATCACTCACCCCAAAAAACTGTGAGGAGTGTGATTTTTTGCACACATATATATGAAGATCTAGAACTCATGTAAATCTATTACAGTGTAATTAAACAGCACACCTACCACACTCCTTAAATTTTTAGAGGAGTGGGATTTGTAGCACACCTGTAGAATCTATAACTCAAGGCCTGGATAACATTTATTTTGCTTCACTACTGCCCATCAGCCACTACACAAAAAGTATGCCTTCATCCAAAAGGACTTTCACTTGGGGGCTCCAAAGACAAAAACTGCAGTAAATTTTTTTCGTTTTAACTTCCATAGATGGCTCTGAGCTTTCAGATAGCAAACTGACATTACCCACAGTGTAGTTTCAACTTGTACATGTACAGAACTAGCAGACTTTTATTTTCATCAAGACCTGATAGAACTAAGTAGTAGGTACTGCGTTAACTGAATGGCTGAAACATGCTCATGCAGACAATGCAGGTTATTATGAAACATTCTCAGAGACTCGTCTGACTAACCCATTGAATACTGTAACATTCTCTACAACTAATCAAATGTTTCCAAACCAGAAATTTTTATTACACTTCACCCTTTGTTGTTTTGATCTCATAATAAACAGACACTGATGCATTGACTGTGACAAGAATTGCTTCCAGTCTGCGAAAATTTACAAGAGTCAGTTATTTTATAGCAGTAAACGAAAACCTAGGTTTCAATTTTAGAGGATTGTTGTCATTGGCAACGTGTCAGCAACTGTTTCTTCAACATTACCTCCAATGGCAAACAGCTTCCTGAAAATTTTTGATCTGTTTACATCCAAAGTCCTTGGTTGAAACTTGATACAAAGCAGATGTGTGTGGAAGGAAATAAAAGCAGAACAGAAGGAAGAGTAGCAGGAAAGGAACTATTCCAACATGAATTACATACAGTGATACTTCCTAAAATCCTGACAAGTTTTCTATGCAGCCATGCCAGGGAGCTGCCAAGTGCTCTAAAATGGCAGCTCCTTGGCCATATAACCAAGGAGGAAGGGTGCAAGCTGATTAAGACATGAGGGTATGATACTTCAGGTTGGCATTAGGTCTCAGAATTTGAGGGAAGGGGAGGGAGAAATGAGGAGAGGAAGGGATGAAGGCATGGCTGGAAAAGACCAGCAATTTGGAGAGCTCATTGCAGGAAAATTTTGGTATTTGTGGGGAAATTTGACTACTTTTATATGTAAACATGTGAAATCTTTGGGAAATTTTGATTTGCTTGCTGGGAAATTTGATTTGCTTGCAGGGAAATTTACATTTTTTCCAGCCCTGCATGAGGGGAGGGAGAGATGGGAAAAAGGGAAATTCTCCCCATCCAAAATATTACCCCAGTTTTGGTTCAGAGGCGAGAATTCCATAACTGTTGCAACAGGGGAGACATCAAATTCCTTCTATGCTCTTCCTTGAAGGTGCAAGATATTACTGCATGCCATTCTAAACCTTGCAGGATAAGCCTATTGTGTTTTTGTGATAGCCTGTTCCAAATAGCAAATTAGCAAAATTACAAAGAATTGTAGGATACCCTTTTAGTATCTGTTGCTTTTTATTAATGACATCTTGGTGTTGCATAAAATGACATATACCAAAACTACTGTATCCAAGAATCTCTTGTAAATTTGAAAAGGGTCTATACACCATATTTTGATACTTTGCAACTGCACTACATTAATACAACTCTTGTCAGCTTGTTCATCCATCTTTTAAATTCTGCCATTTTGGATGTTTGTTCATGTAAGATAAAATAAAAAAAAAATCTTTTTCTGAGGCCCTCCCAACTCTGTAGTGAAGAGCCCTTCAGAGAAACCAAATGCTCACTAGATGGCCAATTCCCCTTTAACTACCCCTCTAACTACACACAAATGTGTTGAGGAGGAGAAGCCACCAGATTTGGGTCTTCCACTGCAAGATATTGCGGCTTGGTTTTAGAATTAACAATGTTGTTGTGTAAGGGAAAGCTTTTCTGGTCCTTTATTTTCTTTTTATTTCATGCTCCACTAAGTGTAAATCCTACAGACCAATAAAGCTGATCAATAAAGAAAGATCTTAACCTTTTAAAAACATCCCTTCCTACTGGACACACAGTCAATACATACAGTGAGCTCTTTACTACAATTGTCAATTACCACAGTGGCCATCTCTCTTCACATTGCATTTATTTGCTCTGGAATTTAACTGCCCTGGCAGCTGTCCAAGATTGTAGTGATTTCCTGAGAAACCCTGGCTCTTATTTCTTTAAGCCTGGTTGGTCACCCAACACATACTGCAAACATCATCAACAAAGGTTGTTCATATGCCAGTGATCCTTTATCCCACTTACCTCATAATTAAGATGTTTAAGCAAAACTACTAGCGCTCAACCGATAATCGGATCGGACATCGGATCGGGCCGATATTCGCCACCATCGGTAAAATATCGGATCGGCATTATTCAGCTAAGTTCACTTGCCGATGTTTGCCGATGTTTACCAATATTCCGTTTCCTGAAAACTTTGTAAAAATTTCAAAGGAACTTTTTACTGCGTGGTCTTGCGCCACCGTATACAAGCCACTTCCTACGCCTCGGCTGCAAGAAGTTTGTTTTTGCTGAAAGTCCTTCCCTTCTCTGGTGAACAGCCAAGGGACGTAACCTCAAGTTAACTGCAGATACATAATGACACTCTGTGAATCCTCACTGCAGGATAAGTAAAAGTTAGTAATAACAAGCCAGCAAAGTTGTTATTCCGTATGTAATATTTTACAAATTTCAGTTGCATTTTCCCTTCACTATTGTCCCATAGTTTTTTTATGGCAGTTTCATACATTCCTTATGCTCAAATAAAGAACAAACATGCAATACATGAACTGTATGATTAAATTTCTTTCAAGAGTTACTCCGTTGTTGTTACAAACTTTGCTCCGCCTTTTTCATGATGGAATGATCCAATATTGGCATGGGTAAGACCTAGTGTTTGCATGTGGTATTAAAAAAAAGTTTCAAAAAATGGTCCCGACCGCAAAAGCCCTCAGGTTCGGTGATTACCCGTTTTTTTCTTAAGTCCTCCCGATTCTCTGGTGAAGAGTTTTTTTGGGGAAGACAAGCAATACTCCCGAAGATGAGTAAAGTAGACCTATAGCAACGATTTGTTCATGCTCCTTTGGGTACTGTATATGCATGAGAAATTAACAACTGTATCAGAGAGGTAGCGATCAGGTTCACAAACTTGTTCAAATCAAAGGGACAGATATTAGAAATATGACAGAAAAAAAACCCTTCTAAGAAAATCAATACTTCTTTACACCTTTGCCTTTTTCATGTTTTAATTTTTGAACGTTTTTGGACTCAAAAAGCAATCCTGCTAACTCCACCTCGAAGCTGTTTGTGTTACTTCTTTCAAAACATAAGTTAAAAATATCTACCGATCCCAGCATTTGTTTACAGTACTCTCTTTCACGTCCGAAAAATGACGTCAATCGTGTTAAATTTGCATCTAGCGTACACGTGTACCAACACCCACGCTATCGTGGCCTTATTCGGAAGTCGCGTACCTGGCCGCTGGGAGTACTACATAGGTTCATTCATAACCGCCCTGCCGTTCAAGTCGGGACACCCTTTAAACTCATGTCGAAAGGAAACTCTCCATCACACGTGTGTAAACGGCAATATTTGGGGCTCACAAGATAATGAAATTTTGCTTAGATCGTTATTTTTCCCAAACAATTTTAGTGTTGGTAGTTACATCCTAGTATTTCATACATAACACGAGGTTAATTTGCGTCGTGGTGAAGAAACAAACCAACAATCGTGGTGTCTTAAATTATCGTCAATATTTACGAAATCATTGCAGTCATGTCTTGGCACTAAACATATAGTGGAAAAGTGTTCATTTGCATAATATTGACACAATAAACCATTATATCGGCCAATTCGATGCTCGATTTTCTTTCAAGGTTTGGTTTTCATTTCGGTATACTCGAGGTAGCATCCCATATTGTGAATTTAAGAAAATCGCCGTTAGTATTACAGTACGCAGGGTAGGGTTTAGACAGAGTTGTTACAGATTCTTGCAGAATATACGGCACGCAGTACATCTTGTCTGCAAGTTTCTACATAAAAAAGAACTGATTTGCAGTGTTGGCGCGCCCGTTGCTACGGTATGAATTACTGTAGCTGGCATGCAGATTTTAAAGTTAGTGTACGTTGTAGCATACACTGATCTGAGAAGCAACACTACTGTACATCAGCATGATCGGCCCTCGCACCGGTGAAAATTTCAACTTAATTAAATAGAGTACAACCAACATTCAAACTCAAATGTAATTTCAGGTGACCAGTTCATTCACAGTCTTGATTAAATTCATACTAATTTGCAAACTATTAGACAATTAAAGATGACTTTAAATAGGAGTAAATGCACGGGCAATGTACATAAAGAGGCATTGCCTACAGTTACAACAAGGAAATCTAGACCTACTAGTAAATGGGGAAAAATTGTGGGCCTAAACGCATAAATACGGCGGGGTGACGAAAATATCGGATCGGATCGGATATCGGCTGATGTTGGGGAAAAAACATCGGACATCGGATCGGCAGTGAAAAACCACATCGGTTAGGCCCTAAAAGCTACCTAAGGCAAACAAGAAGTCTCCAAAATCTCCTTAAGAGGGTAGTAAGGTACTCACTTCCACACTACCACTCCCCCCCTGCTCCCTCCAGTCTTAGGGGCCACAATGTGGAGCATGACTTACGGGCATTTGTTTATCTTGTTTTATAATCAAAAGAGAATAATGGACCCATCTTCAACTCTCCCCTCTCCCCCCTCCCCCCCCCCTAATACACTGGGAAAAATCTGTCCAGTTTCTTATTGGCATTTGACTACAAAAATGGACAAACTGCTACACAAACATGACAGTGCTCATATTTTTCCATGTATGACAGCAAAGTCTTCATATAATTAAGAAAGTAAAGTTCAAAAATCTCAAAATTAGCAAATATTGAACACAGTATCTCAATCTGAGAGCAATGAAATACAATGGGGCACTTGCCACTTGCATGAATTTACAGTACCATTTACAACTTGGTTGAAACATCACAATCGGCTCGGTTCTAATTCTGTGACACAGTACATAACTGTACATAAAATATTGAAATCCATGTACAGTAAATGTCAAAAGCAGAACAATGAACCTAAGCTTATGGCTACTGTAGTACTGTAATTTAGATCTGTGATTTAATAATACATCAACAAGAATGTGTGTCACCTAGACAAAAAGCTACAGTTTAAACACAGTTCAAGTATGGTTTAAAAGTTCTACCCTTTAGAAGCCTCTCACAACAGACAGAACATGCCATGGGCATATTTCTACAAATCACAGCCAACAGGGGTGGGGGTGGGAGTGGGGGATGTTTTTGGATTGCTATGTATGGGAAGGGGCTAAAAATAATGTGGCACGCCAACTTTGATTAGTTGATCCCCCCTTCTCAAATCCATCCCTTGCATAAGTTGTATGTCAAGTCTGCTGAACATTACTTCCTCTGTTGGTTCTAACATACTGTTTTTCTCCAAGTTTTTGCTCCATAAAAATTGCTGCACAAGTTTTTCCTTTTCTTCCTGTCTCCCTCAGCAGTGCCCTTCAGACTTCTAAATACTCAAAATATCATAGAGAATGAGGGTCATTCTAGTACAGGAACTCCATAAAGTTTGCAATTTAAGTTCATACAGGTCTATGTATACAGAACTATGAAAAACAACCTCTTAGAAACCTCCAATTGCCTTGAGCTAAATATCTGAAAGAAATTCCAGCACTACCAATACAACAGAATCTGTTTCTAAATTGCAAAATTGCCAACATTGGTATGAATGGAACATTTCAACTATGTCCTCAATGATACCCAGAGATTCCTCACATTTTTCTTAAAGAAATGAAGAAAAACAGCTTTGGAGACAGTTGTTTGTAAAGATGTCCCCTCTAGCAATTTTCTTGTTTCTTTCTCAAAACTGAAGACACTTCATTTCCATGGGGGAATGAAAGTAACCCGTTGCTATTCTTACATCATGTCAAAAGTGATGATTGTCTAGCTAGACAAAGACTGTTCTTACTGTAGCCTAATACACTCACTTTACAAAATCCCTATAAGTGATTACAGTACATAAATTTGAACAACAACATAATGATAGATTCTATAAATAAATTACCCACATTTAAAGGCAGTACTAAGACCAATTCTCTCCTGATGGACAAAATATCCAGAAAGAAAAAACTTCAATTCTTTTCACAAATGCATGATTCAATGGTTTGGCACATAAAAAACACACACTGTGCACAAATGTATCATAGCGTGTAGGACCTACACTGACCTGGATGTATTATCTTTGGGTCATATTATGAATCTTTGAATCATAAACATTTGCCACAGATACATATAGAGCACTTTTCCCTACAAAAAAAATTTGCTACTGACTAGATACCAGCTTTATCAAACTTGCGACTTCGGAACAAACAGAAAGGCACAACTCGAACCACTGGCAAGATTTTTGTGTTTCAAATCCATCAATTTGATATGATTGGAATCTACTGTGGCCTACCTGATTCATATTCACTGCAAACAATATACAGTAAAGACAGTCCCTACAGCTACCACTTTTCTAAATCTTTCAGCCTTTCATGACACTGAAAATTACCTAAAATACAATACAATACAGTGAAATAATCCAAAGAGAAAACCAAGACTATCTCTACACACTTACTTGAAACCAACCAGACTGAGTAATTTCGAAAGTACAAAAACAACATTCAATCTAGAAAACCTTATCCCTAGGTATTAAAATTAAGCTGGATTCAGGATACTTGAGGTCAACTGCAAAAAAAAAAAGCATGAAAAAATGGCCCAGTCTTGTCTTAAAAGAGCTTTCAGTAAAAAACACACTAGTTTCAATGTGTTACAATGCACAAAGAATGTCCTTCTCTGGGTTCACAGGTCATACAGACACAATGGTATCAGCCTACAGAATATTTTTGCCCTCTACTGCATACAAAGATTTGCATTTCTGCCAACTCTATCAACTTTCCAGACTGACTCATTGCTACTGCGGTCCCTCTGGTCTAAAACCTGCTGAGCAGAATTAAATTAATTCACACTTCCCCTTGTATCTTGAACTGCCACCAAGGTAGGGGAAAAGCTTACAACCAGTGGCACATAGGTTATTAGTGTATAGAGCCATGTACCAATTATGCATACAGTACAGCAGGTTCACATTCACAGTCATGTTCTTAGTGGGTGATTAAGCCATGAGCCTCCTTTACATTGGAGGAAAAAGCATGGTTTCATGAGACACCTTTTGATACCACAAAATTTACCGAGCCCATTGATGTGAAATGAAATTTAGGCATGCAGAAGTAAATATGGACTTGAATATGTTGTACAAAGAATAAATAAAGACTTATGAATTATGTGACCTGCTTCCTGATATAAAACAATTTTTTCTCACCCTGTGTTCAGTGTGTTGTGGTAATGCTAAAGCAATTAATGTCTGCATCACTGCAAAATTTGATTTATTAATATTATTTCAGCTTTAAAAGGTAATTATATTCTTTAACCCTGACCTTGTTTTCAATTAAACAACATCTTTAAGATATTACAGTCACAGGGATCACTTTCATTATTTAAGAGAAAGTTAAATGGGATTTAATGACATATAAACACAGGTAATGAGGCCATAACTACACATCATCAAACTTAACTAAGAGTAACCTTTTGTGCATTTAGAATACAAATGAAAGTAAAACATGTTTAACACCCTGGAAAGTACAAAGAAATTGGGAAATAGAGACACTGGGTAAGAAAATAAAGTACCTACTTTACATAAGGTTGACTTGGTTTGTCCTTCAATAAATGATCACAAATTTCATGGGAACATTACTAGCACCCTGACATACTTTTCAAAGGTCACCATAAATGACCTAAGTTATGTATGATATGTGTCTCCATAGTTACAAGGCCTGTCAGTACAATCATCATTTTTTGTCTGATTTGGCAAAAGTGCCTCACACTACCTCATGTCATCTACCCCATTTTTCAGCAATTAATTTTTCAGTTTTCCCTCTCTTACTTTAGGGAGTAATTTTGGGGCTAGTTTTATGGCAGATTTGCGGTGGAAGGGGAGGCATGTGTTTGCCTGGAGTGCCAGACTGTAATATCAAGTGCTGAGTGCGGCCGGCCAGCACGGCTAGCTACAAACCACAGTATGGTCTGAAGTATTTATAAGTCCAACAGCAGACCCATTTGTACCTGATTTATCGACACCTCACTGTCCTCTCCAAATTTCCTTGACAAAACACCTTAGAATGACTTGAAGTGCAGCTTGCAGAGAACCTTGTAACTCATTATCCTTCACCTAATATACCCCAGATTGGTTGACACAAAGAAAACTATGCTACCTGAGCTGCAATCTACAGAACTATCAAAGCAAAACACTGAAGTAGCCTGTATAGCACACCAATACACACTTATATTTAAATTTCTACCTCCCATCATTTTCATTACACTTTGCATTTTCTCTGTGGCCAAGTAAAGACAGAGTTAAACAAGTACTCCCCAATTACAACTGTGTCCAGATCTACTTTACTTTAACAACACACACAGTCTACGACAGCCAAAATGCATGCATGCATACCAAAAATGAGACACTTTGCTTTTCATATTCATGGAATATTGTTATATAAAGACAAACTATGGTCCTACAGGGTATTTAACTGGTGTGAATAGTCATTGAGGGGCCCTTCTTTGTTGCACAGCAGGCCTTCATCGAGGGAAATAAGGTCACTTACAACACTTGGTACACATATTTTCTGCCCAATGTCCACTTTTTTACGAGCAAATGCGAAGTATAGCAGCCGCTTTATAGACTTGTTACAGTGTTTTTATTCTGTGCCTTGTTGGTTTTGTTACTTTTTAGTGTTTGTAAATTAAAAGGCATTGACCATGAAAACAGATAATTTTTTTAGGGATGTCTCAGGTTTCATCACACGATGAGGCATATTAGTTCAGGGATATTTCGATTACATGGTTCTTGGAACGACCAGGGAGCGACTACATGGGGTTCTCAGAAGCCCTTTCTATAGTTTTTGTCAACTGCCGTTCTTTATGACATGGTCGCTACCCTTCTTTTCTTACAGTTTGAAACATCCGAGCAATCTGTTGACGTGAAAGTTTCGGCGTTGTTGTAAAGAAAACACTGAATGGGTGATTTCTTTTCATGACCAAGGAACTTATAACTGTAACAAGAGCGACAAACTTAAATTATACCTTATTTTGTTCAAAACTGAAGACAGTCACAGAGGGTTAGGAATAGAGAACGGATAAGATAACGTAGTCTCCCAGATGCGAAAATTGCGCAATGGTAACTGTGTAGTTTTCTTCTGACCTAAACGTTTCAACTGAAACTTGAATCGCCCTTACCAATACGTGCTTGCTTTGCCGGTGACCACGTGACCAGCCGAATGACATGTGATACAGTTGATGATATCAAGTGCTACCGCGGCTTAAAAAGGTCATTTCGAGAGTCAGATGTGTTTCAGTGGAAAGTTAAATATGGGCCATGCGCAAGGCATTATTTGCTTAGCTGCATCGAAATAGATGTGTTTCAGTGGAAAGTTAAATATGGGCCATGCGCAAGGCTTTATTTGCTTAGCTGCATCGAAATAACTTAGTTAACCTCAACCCAAGTTTTTTTTTTGTTTTACATTTTGTAAATATTCTCACATTAGATTCTTTTATTGGTGGCTGTGCTAATAATTTAGCAATCTTGAAAGACAAATTTAAAATGGTTCCTTTGAGCAACCGTACTGTAAGGGAAAAGACTTTCTAGCTGCGCACCTATCCAACCAAAGAAAGAAGAGGAAGGTGAGAAATTTTATACCGGTACTGTTTATGTTGTTGACAATTATGGTAGGAATGGGAAGAGAGATCTCTGACGAGGGAGTAGCAAAATAAAAGGCAAAATAGTTATTTCTCTCTATTCATTAGCCACTCGAGATGATAGTTAAGTTACATTCCTTCTGATCTGAAAGTGCTTACTATGTTGGTGATAATGCGATGCATATACATACAGGTGATCCGGTTGAACTGCCGAACCGTAATAAGCACTGTCCTCGAGCAATACGGAGAACACAAAGGAAGTTTAAAAAATGAAATTGTCATTCGTGAGGAAATTTTGATATTTTGAACTGTCAATAATATGTGTGAAATTTTGACAGTTTTGGCTACCGTCGGAAATTATTTATAAAACAATTCTTCTGCAATCGAAGCACTTCCATTTTCTAGATCTAGTAGAAAATATCATCCACCACCTGTTTTGTTTAGTCAATTTTAACATCATATATACGTATCACTCATATGTACTTTTCTAAAGGTCGAGCTTGTAGCATAAACAATTCTGTTTCCCTTTCTTCACATAACTTATGTTTCACCTGTATAAATTTTCAACACTGATATCCTTTTCTGAAATGCGCAAACATCTTCATCATAACAAATTCACCATCTACTGCCTGTTCATATCAGGGAGTGGCTAAAATTTAGCAACTCTGTCAATATCACTAGAACCGTTAGACCGCCTCCCTTCGCGAGTATGAATGCTTTGCATTCTGGTTAAGTATACATACAATGACAGCACCAGTACTGCAACCTTGTTTCAAAAGTTGTCTTTACTTTCCTTCCCTTATGAATTCACTAAATAAAGCCAACCTTCAACTAAGTTGAAACCAAGGACCACACTGTATTAACACAAAACCATTCTGAGAGTAAACAACTTGAGCACAGACACTTGATACTACACACTTCACTGATTTTACACAATAGGCAACTGATGAATCAGTTTAACAGCTGGAGGCTCAACAAACTTTCAAACTTTATTCAATAGACAGTACTTGAATATTCATGTCATAAGAAAGTCAATAACACACCAGTTTACTGTCATGGTCTGAGGAGCTTTCAAAGTGAAAACTAGTTTTAAACCTGAATTGTAACTTGCATCTCCCCCACCCCCTGATAAAAAGGTGAGAGAAAAAAAGCTGGACAAGAAGTTATTGTTACACTGAAATTTATTCTTATCAAGATGCAATTATATTTTAAACAACTGTTTCACATTCACAAAGTGGTAGTTTATTGTTTGCATCCATAAGTGCAGTTGGGAAGCAGGGAGGCTCATTTTGATGAAAATCCAAATTTGGACATCTAGAGGCAATTTTAGCCATTGGAGGGAAACTCCCCCCTTTTACTACATAAAAAATGGTAATAACCGTGTTTTTCTTTTTTACTCATTTACTGCAATTTACAAGGAGTTACTGTTTAGATTATGTTATACCATGAAAGATACTAGGAAGGGAAGGATATTTCAAATTTATGAGATTAGCAGATACCTTGTTTTAGGAGTACCTATACAATACTCTGGAGAGAAATGCCTTTTTGGAAAAGAGGAGAGGTGCAGTCACAGTGGTTTTTTACACAATTGCATGCTATTTTGAGAATGACCCAAACATATAAACCTTCTTGGCCAGTGCAATAACAATTTGTGAAGAATTTACTATAAAGTCCACTGAATCTCCACTTTTGAGTGGAGGCACAGTCGCAGTCACAGTGATTGTTTCTGAATTTGTATTATTTTCCGACACAAAATTATGTGTATTTGTGTGAATATATCCGAGGAAGTCACTAAGCTCACTGCAACTCCACTTTTGGATGGAGGCACATTCGCAGTCACAGTGAGCATTTCTGAATCAGAATTTGTGTGAATATTATTAAGGAATGTCTTCAAGTCAACTGAGCCTCCAGTTTTGAGTGGAGGTGCAGTTGCAGCCATTGTTTCTGAATTTGTATTATTTTGCAATACCAAATTGTATTTGTGTGAATATTACTGAAGAATGTCTACGTCAACTGACCCTTCACTTGTGACGGGAGGTGAAGTTGCAGTGATTGTTTCTGAATTTGTTTTATTTTGCAGTTGACACAAAATGACGATCTGTAATTTGTGTGAATATTTCTGAAGAGTTTACAAAGTGAGATTTTGGATAGGATGCAGTAGCAATCACAGTGACCTTTTCTTCACTGATTTATTTTGCACCTGTGTAAGCTTTACTGTGACTGTCCCTCCAGAGGAGGGGTGAGGTCTCTCGTTGCCTTGGTATTGCCCACGTATTGCTTAAAACAGAGCAGTTGGCAAGTATGGGATGGGTGGAAAGTTCTGAGGCTAGAAGATTCCTTCCTCAAAGATAAGCAAAGGTATTTTCCAGGTAGTACAAGAATTTTCCAGAATTCCACCTGTAGTTATTAACAAAGAACTTAATATTCTCTCCAATTCCCCAAATTTTGTTCCATATGCACCAAAGGAAAAGTACTATGGGGACTGAATCAGTATCAAACTCATTCCCAACTGAACAAGTTTTAGCTTATGATCCAAGTGTTCAATTGCATTTCTAACTTAGGAATAACTAAAATCAAGAAATTTGCCAAAATTTCCTGAGAAAGAAGCTTAGGAACTACCCATATGAAAATGAGCAAGTTGTGAGGCTTCTTTGACCCTATGAATGACTCTAGTCTATCAGTTAAGATGCAACATTTATTTTCTAATTCGACCCCTGTGTGGGTAGGAAGTAAGAACAAATGTTGACATTTATAACTGCAGTATAAGCATAGCCTATTGCATCATTCTGATTAACAAATTGAGGTAGGAGTAGGTAGGGATTCTACCAGAAACAAAAAAAAGGGGGGGGGGATTTATTACTGCTAAACCACAAATCCAAATTGATGCTATCCTAGGCTAAAGTTATAAGTGGGTTCAGGGGGACAAAAGCTTGCTTCAAGGCCCCTGTAAGGTGCAATTTGATGGTTATAAAGGCCATTTATCTGTGAAAGTTCAAACATTGCTGCAAAAGTATCGTCTTTTTAAACTTGTAAGAAACCAAGATATTGACAATTTTCTCATTTTTATGGAAATGAAAAGGGGGGATTTTACCAACCTTCTTCTGGAAAGTTGGGGACAAATCCCCTCCTTTCCCCCTCTGATGGAAACCCTGGTAGGGCCTAGTATGAGAATTAGTGGGAGCAGCATACATACCAGTTTGGACTGCAGACTTAGCCTAGGCTTTATCACTATGTGACAAAATTTTATGCCTAACCATAGTAACCAATGTCTCCATATAGATGCTACACGGCTCAACTGCCACCACTGTGTGAAGAAATAGTAATTAATATAGGGGCCTAGGCCGGTTACAGTTAGTTTCCGCCCTCGCTACTTTCCGCCCCTCAGAAACAGTGTTTTCTGCCACTTTCATTTTTAGCAGAAAACATCTTTTTGGGAGGCGGAAAGTTATGGAATCGAATGTGATATCAGTGTTACTTTTGTCAAATGAAGATTCCATCAACTTTTCCTTAAAATTGCGACACCCGTTATTGCCATGTTAACTCACTGTAGACTTCAGTATACTAATACGTACTTATGTACAGGTATACGGTATTCAATACTGTGAGCAGTTGTTCACACAATCAGCATAAGCCTACCTACAGACAAGCGGACTACTTATACGTAAAAAAATAAGAGCCTGTGACTAGATTTGCTGTTTAGAAAAAAGGTCATACAATTCGTTCTTTTCGATGAGGATACTGAAAAAGTTTTAGGCCTATCCACAAATTTCATTGTCGTCTTGTACTTGGGTTTGAAATTTAAAGTTAACAGTTATATTTAACACATGTAAGTTCAAACATTACTTTCGGCCCTAAGATTTTTAGGGGCGGAAAGTAACGGGCGGAAACTACCGAGGGCGGAAACTAACGGACCCTGCCTAGGCCTATTGCTTGGAACTGGATGCCAACATGGAAAAATAACGTATTGCCGGGATGCAATGGGGTAGCTGACTACACCACAGTGGCAGGGTATTCTATATGCGTACACTTCTTTTATTTCTCATGGTCTAGCCTAAGTTCAGTGTACAAAGTTTCAGTGTGCCTAGAACGTTAACTGTTTTTAGGCTAGGGTAAGTTAAGTAAAGCATAGCTCCTAACAGTTAGGTCTAGCACAAACTTTTAAAACTTGCTGAGTAGCACGTCTGTTTTGCAATTAAAACAGTAGGAGTAATTATAGAATACCCCGCCACGTGAAAATACCCCTTTAACTGCATGGCTACATCGAGCTGTCAAGTTGTCGAGGAGGCAACTTCTAAGTTATTTTGAGAATGACTCATCTTTGCCCCCATTGACTTGTACTGGGTAATAATGTTGGGAATGATTGCAAAAATGTTCTAAGTCCAAGACATTTATCTCGAGTGGCTACACCGGCTCCGCTGGCAACATCGTGGCTTGTTCACCCTTTACCATAGTCATTTATGCCCAAAAAATGTTCTAAGTCCAAGACATTTATCTCGAGTGGCTACACCGGCAACATCGTGGTTTGTACACCAATTACCATAGTCATTTATGCCCCCAAAATTTTATAAGTCTAAGACATTTATATCGAGTGGCTACACCGGCTCCGCCGGCAACATCGTGGCTTGTACACCCTTTACCATAGTCATTAATGCCAAAAAAATGTTCTAAAAATGTTCTAAGTCCAAGACATTTATCTCGAGTGGCTACACCGGCTCCGCCGGCAACATCGTGGTTTAGATTTTTTTATAACTCGCAAGATTAAGAACCCTCTGTTTATTTCACTATACTGTGCTTATTGTATTTGAACACGCGAGTGCGACACCGTGGACTTTTTTATTGGCGGGGTATTCTATAGTTGTACCAAACAGTATATTTCTTTACTTTCAAAATTACTATAGACCTAACCAAATTTTCCTAACTTGAAATTTAATTTACATAGGGGAGGACACTAAAAACTAACTTTTTGTAGGGGAAATTAAGGGGTCCGGAAACTAAAGGACCCCAGTCTAGGCTACTGCAGCAGTAAAGAGTATCAGAAATGAGTAATTAACTGCTTCATGGTAACCTATGCAAAACCCGATGCCATGGTACTAAAAATTCATGAGAATCTGTAATAAATAGTCGTTTCAGAGAGATATAACTGGGCCATACTCCCAGTCACATTAGTTATTGTACAGTAGAGAGTACGCAGCAAGTCTATTCAAATTTCAATGATATAACATTAAGTTTAACGTTAGCCAAGGGAGTTACAGTGTGTTGGTATGATGCACTTGCTATGAATACCGTAAGAATCCACCGGAACAAGTCCATTTTCGTTTTCACTTTGAAACTTACCTGATCTCCCCTTCCCGTCCAAAATGTGACGGCCAAAACCGTCAAAACAAAGAAATGATTCCTCATTATAATTCCCTTGTTTGTGTTTATAATCTATCCGTATAGTTCCAAGATTTAATGTAAAAATTTCTGGAGGAATTTTCTTAGTCGTTCTTTCCGAGCTTCTGTGTATAGGCTGTACGTACAATATACCACCAATGAACCTCTAACGTACGTCATGTGTTGTTACACTTTGGTGTCACTAACGGTGCCTATGCGGTACGGTGCTCCCTGTCTTTATGACATTGTACGCAAACGATGTAACTGGGACTATCGCACATGTATTTCGTTGTATGTGTATACGTAGTTACGGACCGTCTATAGGCTACATACAGCATAGACAAACCACGTAAAAGCTGGGGTGTTGATGAGTAATATATCCTTCCGCCGTGTGCACAATAAATGGAAGAAGGTACCATGCACTGCATTTTTCTAATGAAAGGAGGTTTCTAAAATTGTCTATTGCTTGTCACTCAAAGATATCGAGTAAATCAATAAACCGCCCAAATTCTTCAATAACAGATCAACACCTTCCAAAGATTTTTTTGAAACTGCCAAAATTTGTTTTCTTTCCTAACCTTTCCACCAACACGTTACCTCTTCTCGTGGTACAAGGCGTACGCCCTCTCAAGACCCGGTCACGGTCCCCACAACTCTTCAACCAGGATAACCAGTTTGCCGACCTGGGGAAAGTTACAAAAGGAGACGTCCCCTATTTGTCCCCCTTTCCAAAGAACCTGATTAGGGAATGGGTGCGTGATTATTGTCTGGTAGTTGTGATATTAGGATAATCATGAATGCTCTGAGGTTTTATCAGTTCCACTATCAATTATTTTTCAGAAATGTCTTGACTCAAATTTTGTTCCTACTGACTGGCGGGTTGCTAATGTCACTCCAATTTTTAAAAAGGGGGATCGGAGTTCACCTTGTAATTACAGGCCAGTCAGTTTAACTAGTGTTGTGTGCAAAATTATGGAATCCTTAATCAAGGACTGTTTGCTAAAGCATCTCTTAGATAATGGGTTACTCAATCTAACTCAGCATGGTTTCCTACCCAGTAGATCTTGTGTTACAAATTTGCTAAGCTTTCTTGAGGATGTTTCTTTGTCTCTCGATTCAGGTTCCAGTGTGGACGTCATTTACCTTGACTTCCAAAAAGCTTTTGACAAAGTACCTCTAGGTAGACTCATGGTAAAATTGCATAGGTTAGGCATCATGGGCAAGTGCGCTCAGTGGATCAATTCGTGGCTCAATGGTAGGTCTCAGAGAGTTGTTGTCAATGGAAATTTTTCTTCCTGGAAAGAAGTCTCAAGTGGTGTACCACAAGGTTCTGTTCTTGGCCCACTTCTTTTCTTAATTTTCATAAATGATATTGATAGCTCTATCACTTCCAGTATAAGTAAGTTTGCTGATGATACAAAGCTCTATAGGAAGGTTGGAGGAAAGGATGATTCTTTATTGCTTCAGAAAGATCTGGATAGGTTATTTTCATGGTCTCAGACTTGGCAAATGTCTTTTAATGCTGATAAGTGCAAAGTCCTCCACTTTGGTTCTAAGAATCCCCACCATGATTATACTATGAATGGTACTAATTTGAACAAAGTGTCTTCTGAGAAAGACCTTGGTGTAGTTATTACAAGAGATTTGAAGTCATCTAGGCAATGTGCAGCTACTGCTGCAAGGGCAAATAGGGTGCTTGGGTTGATCAGGAGGAATTTTAAGAGTTTTAGTAAAGAAATTGTGCTAAATTTGTATAAGCAGCTGGTTCGACCCCATCTCGACTATGCTGCACAGGCCTGGAGTCCCTTCTTTGAAAAGGACAAATTGCTTTTAGAGCAAGTTCAGAAGAGAGCTACCCGACTCATACCTGAGGTTAAAAATCTACCTTATTCCCAAAGGCTTAAGCTGCTTGGGCTTACCACTTTGGAGCTGAGAAGGATTAGGGGGAACATGCTCCAGGTATACAAATTTCTATCTGAAGGGAATCCTTTGTTAGCTTGCAGTTATTTAAAGGTCCAGAGTAATCCTCGGGTTAGAGGCCATTGCAAAAAGCTTGAAAAGTCTTTTGCTAGACTTGACATTAGGAAGTTCAGTTTCTCTCATAGGGTTGTTAGTGAGTGGAATAGCCTGCCTGAGTGGGTTGTTAACTCCACATCAGTGCACCGTTTTAAGGTTAATATTGACAAGTTTTTCCATGACTGTGGTAGAATCTAATCTTTCTGGGCTCTTTAGGTGTTGGTGGTTTGCTTTGTTTTGGGGGGTTTTTGGATTACAGGGCATCTTATGGGGCCTTTACAGCCCTCCTTTGCCCTTGAACCTGTTATGTTATGTTATGTTATGTTATGTTATCATGCAGCATTGCACAAGGGCCTTTTGGAAAATTAGGGGACACCCACGTAGCTACGTGTTTGCCCCCTACGGGTCAGTCTGAGGTAAGCCCTTGTACCATTCATACGCCGTTTTCTTTTCATGTCATGACGGACATCATTTAATTATCGAGTTGAACTCATTGACATTGTCCAGATCAGTGCAAGTAAAGTCTGCTGGAGACCCAGGCCAATTTGAGTGCGCCAGAAAAATATGTAAAAAATTAACAACAGCGAAATGATCCAGTGAGAAGTCCCACTTTGGTGTTTACGAGAGCAGGGACGGATCCAGAATATTCTCAAGAGGGCCTATACTATCTGGAATCCCCACTGGTCGGGGCAATAATCAGGAGCTCAAGAAAGATGCCATTAATAATCCAAGCTATTTACCAAATGCAGCTTCCCGTTCAGCTGTATTGAGATCAACGTAGTACAAACTTGTTGCTGCATTCACTTCAGTTGAATGCAGTAGTGTTTGGATGGTATAGTTCTTAAGTTCATTACTGTATAACAGTTCTTATCAATTAATTGGCTTGAAACCCGTGAAAAGGCCTTTTGGTCGGGCAAATTTGGCTAAATACTCCAACTGAATCCCGGAGCAGCATGGATTGCAAAATGTGAGATAGATACCAGAGTATACTTAAATGCAAAAAGTAATGGTAGATTTGGTCTTCCTAGGGGAGTTTTACATGATTGGTAAAAGTAAGCTATACCTTGGGATGGGAAAGACAGAGCACTGAAAGCCAGCAGAAGGGACGGGAAGACTAGGTGTCCTTCCCATTCAAATAGTTTTGTCACCTAGAAAGTAAACTGGTATCACCATCATAGTTTTAGTGCAATGTCCTGAAACTTTCCCCCATCTCAATGTGACATTTTTTAACGCTAGTTGCTTTCAGATGACGGGTCGATTGGGGCTCATGGGGGGGGGGGGGGTTCTGACCCCAGTACCTCCTCCTCGTGGCTACGTCACTGGGCTGGGAAGACTTCACGTGTGTTGGATGATGTGTGCTCGACGACGCTCCTCGACTTTAAAAATGTGGTGCAGCCTGGGTGTCCACATGGGTCCAAGTGGCACCCTGACCTAAAAGGTTCACTTTATAGCCTTTTGGAGTGATTTTTTTCCCCAAAGATTGGGTTTTGAATTACCGTCTAAAATAGAGAGATCTTTTGTCTTTCGTTGCACTGCTCATTGTTTTTGTTTCCTTAGGAATAACTTTATTTAGAGCTAGAAGATGCAGGAAAAAAAGTTGAGAGAAATCTTGCAGTATTTGCAAGTATTTACAGTGATTAATTTAAATTAACGCACATTTTCACACCTTTATACAATTACATATACGTATACTAACTAGCAACGATCATCTGGTTTCATCATAGAAAATTTTAAAACTGTCCCCACATGTTATGTGCCAAAGTACTCCTGCAGTTCAGTCAATACATACCAGGGGTACTCAAAACGGGAATTTGTGAAAAAGATACTGGCCCTGCAGGGGCCCGTTTTTATATCAAAGGGAACTGTTATACGATCGACAACGACGACGAGGAATCTTATTCAACAATAGCTTTTGTGCAATGTATGTGAATGAAATTTCTAAGAAATATTACGTCACCATGTGGGTGGTTAGTGTCGACTTTCGACCTGACAACTGCGTAATACGAAATCTTGAAAGAGGTCGCTCTTCGGTAAAGCTCATTCATCAGCATTTTCACCCTCTTTTCTTTCTTTAGAATAAAGCAGTATTTCCTCGCAATAGGCACCGAACGCACTCGTTGAAGGTCCTTTCTTATATTGAACCAGGCTTGACAGCTACCTTGAGAAATGTTAATTCGATTTGAATGGCAGTTTCACCAAATTTAGTTCCCTTTTTTCATATGAAAATGAATTGTTGCTTTAATTTCCCTCTTATACAGCTTTGTTTTATATGTTTAGTGATTTCCATCGCCTTTTGTAACATATATACTCACCGCGGCTTAAAGGGAAAATGCAGTCAACCCAACTTGAAAAGTGTAGTAGACTGTCCTGTTTTATGATTCACTCTTAAGAAGTCATAAAACCCAGTTCGGAAGAACTGGGTTTTATTGGAGGGGGGGGGGGGACGTACATGGGACGAAACGAACGTTGATAATTTATCCTTGCATGGTAGTACCGACATGGTGTACATTCGTTTTCCCTTTGTCAGTCCGCTTCGAAAGATCTACCAATTTTCTCCAAAGAGATGAAAAATTCTGCAGGGTCCAAGGGAATTGTCGATGGTGCACGCGTACCTAACACTTGAAATCTCCAAGACTAAACTTTTCACGTGCTAAGGAGGACCCAAAACGACGACCACTCATACCCTGACCACTCAACTAGCACTTATTAAATATACTTTTGTGTCAGACTTACAGTGTGAGTGCAAATTCCCGAGTACGAGAACAAGGCCACGACTACGAGTGCGAGTGCGAGTGATTACGACTAAGAGATCAAAGCAATGGGTAAGACTACGAGTACAGAATGTTATTGTACTCGAGTACAAGGGAGCATATCCCAATTAGCAGGTGTATTAATGCGTCCGTTTGTTCGCCCTCAGATAAAGTCCCTAAAAGGAGCACTTTTTTGATATGTTATGGAATGAGCTGCATGGGGTTTTCTGTAAGTTTCTTTTGAAAGTACATAAAATGAAGTACCATTTGTGAAAAAATGGGCTTAATTGAAGCAATTTTGTGGAAATTATGGGCCTTAGAAGCTGGCGGAGGCATACCGAGATTTTAGTGAAAAACAAGGCTCGGAAAAGGTGGTTTGAACTTTGAGGTGAAATAGCAAAAAATCTTCACGGTCATGACATGGTAAATTGAAAGTGCCATGAATGGCCAACTTGTCAGCTTTCATATGAGGGGGGCGAAAACTTTGACAAGCTTTTAGATGGCCCGTTTACTTTTTGGATTTAGTGTGTAAATCAATGGAGGAATTAATTGTGGTATGCTCCCACAAGTATGAGGTTAGGATAAGGTTAGATCGAGTTTTGCAACCAAGTTTCTAACCAATTAGTGTGAGTCAAGCCGGCGACAGCTTTTTTCCAGTTGTGGCTCACTGACTTGTTTCCCCTTCACCAATTTAAAAGGGAGAGGGATTTCCGGATTTGTCTTTATTTTAAGACTTTATCTGTCTTATCTAGCCGTCAAGGTTGAGTATTGAGTTGGTCCAGTGGTTTGAATATGATGATGCCTTGATACTAGTTCAAACCCTGAGGTAAACACTTTGAAATTTTTTGTGGACTAAATTCATTTGCTCAGCTAATCTATGTTACACTGGTGAAATAAATGGGGGTTATTTGACTGTCAGGAAGCTGTTCGATTTATAAGGTTATGTTATCATTATAATGTCCATTTTTCTTGATTCGGGTTAGTGTCAAAAAGCCTCGTCTGAAACGTGGAGAGCATGTAATCTGTATTCATCCCAGCCTTTGAGTGGCCGTAGTTAAGTTAGTTGTATGGCCAGTTTTACGGCCCAGTTTCCAACCAATTGGTTTAAGTCGAGCAGTCAACGACCTGTTTTCAGTTGTGGCTCACTGGCTTGTTTTCCCTACTCAACTGCTTATGCTGAGCACCAAGCACAATGGCAGCAGGTAAGACCCGGCCAGGACTTGAACTCCCAACCTCCCGACCACAATTATGATGTCCTAACCACGGACCATGCATTCTGTCCGTACAGCCTTTGAGAAAGTGGATAAAGACTGTATGGGGTTATACTCACGTATGTTAAATGAGGGCGTTATATGGATATCCCAGGAAAAAACTGGCCGAGTGGTTACTACAAGCCTGATTTTGTGACTCTCTAAGTGCTCGCTGGAAAGAAAAAGGCAAATCGTGCCGGGGTTGATCCATTACTATTCCGGTACAGGGTCCTCTGAACTATCCCGGCAAGTGGTTGGTTGCCTGAAATTCCAGTCTTTCACTATGATATTAATTCAGTGTCTGTTTGTAAATAAACGCTGCATTTCCACTGTACCAGTATTGCTGTTACATTTTGTGAGTCATGTAATAGTGGTGCATGACTGACTCCACAGATAAACAAGCATTTTTCAAAATTATGATCAAGTGGTACTTTATAGCTAAAACACGTTATGCCCTTCAATGCGGCAGATGTTTAACTGGAATACTCAGCTGAGAATTGGGGCCGTTTGTACAACTTGCAAGGATGACCATACATTTATTTACTGCATATATCATATTGCAGATTTCATAAAAATTGTAATGTCGACCAGTTGAGCACCATGGTACACGACCGTCAGCGGACGTTGGAAGTAACAAAATCTAATTGTTTCAAAGTCTTTGTATTACTGGAATGGCGTGTTTAAGGTTGTAATTCAAGAGCAAAAGCTCTTAGACTGTTAGAGTACAATATTTTTGGTTAACTGCAGTCTTTTGCAAAGCAGTTTTCCAAACTTCGTGTGGTGAATGAACAAATGTTTGCACTTACCAAACAAAAAGGGGATAAGATTGATGCTAGTCTGTGAAGAAAACTTACACAGAATTTCATTCTGGAGTTTGCCTTTTTATAAGTTTAAGTCAATGCAAAATCATGCCACCCACCGATCAGGCAGCCTTTAATTATTTTACTGTATGTTATACATTTTGCCAACAACAGATGATCAGTTTGCAATAGGACATGATCATAATAAAACCATGACCAAGGACTTCCTTTACATGGACAGAATATAATGTAGGTTAGATTGGCGTACCGTACGTTTGAGTATAGGCGTAGCAAGATGCATGGCCGTCTGCTACAGTGGGTTTTGTGTGTGAAAGTTTGGACTTGCTCAAGTGGTTCAAATCAACAGATTTTGGAAGAAAGGTGAAATATTTTTCAAATAATGCAAGGAAAGTTTAAAACCACTGCACTTTTTGCAGGAATATGATGTTTTTTCTCATTCAAGCTTAGTTTTTGTTTAAAATGTGACAGGGCCGTCGTCAAATCATACAAATTATAGCTTAAAGTGGCTCATTGAGTTGGGTCATGTAATTCAGCAATTTTTTTTCCAAACATGTTGAGTTTTCTTCACATACCAGTGACAAATGGTCCAACTTAAAAAAATTCCATATCCCACAAACAAATTACTGGTTTATGAGTGAGTACTCAACGGTTCAATTCAGTTTTCAGAAGTTTGTGACCAGACACTTTTTCAAATTATGCACAAAACCAGTACAAGTCAGAACAACACAAAATTCAAAATTTTAACCTTAACCATAACTATTGCATATGAAACTTGACTTACTATGCTAACTGTGAGCATTACAATGTGGTAGAGACCCTTTAATACTCTCAATAAGTAGTACTGATATCAAGGCTCAATGAGCCCCTTTAACGGCGGCGGCTATGATCTTGGTGCGCCTTTTTGTCCCATGGCAGACGGTGGCGACATCTACGGATAGGACGTACGCGTTACATGCTCTGTCCATGTATATATAGGAAGTCCGTGACCATGACTCAATCGGGCTTTTCACATGTCACTCTTCCCTTACGGGAATAAAGCTTAAAAAGGTTTAAGGATAACAATTGGCGTCACTGAGATATAGCGTGTGAACTGTGACAATTTCCAGGCTTCGAAGCGACAAGAATTTTGCATGTAGAACTGCTGTGGGATTCACCACACAGTTGAACAATCGATTGTTCAAATCTGAATGCGGTTTAAACTCTTTTCTCCGGCTACCTATGCCAGCTACCAAGAACGCGTTTAACCATTCCAATATTTTTGTGACTAGAAGTATTAATCCTTTTAATTATGTAAATTTGGGGTGAAAAGCACATTTTTGCGTATAGACATCAATTCTCATAAATAAATGATTTACGACAAATCTAAAGGGTGCGCCCAATCAAAAAAGTATTCACTGGGTGTGTAATAGTACGAGCATCACAAATCCAAATTAGCCAGACCTTAAAACACAACCCCGAGTACTACAGCAAACCGAACAATACACCATGCGCCCACACGTCGGTTGTAACGAATTTGTGAGGTTCATGATCGAAACTTTTCGATATGCATTGTGCTCAGCATTTGAAGTGATTGACCATGATGGGTCGATCCCAAACAGCTTTTGAAGGAACAGACGGAACAATTGATTGAATTGGTACGGCAGAGACCATATCTCTACGATGTGCGCGATCCCGGTCACGCAGACTCAACATTAACAAAGGATGCAAATGCGTGGCTGGCAATCACAGCGAAAATGGACCTCAGAAAAAGTGGTGAGTTTCATGGACCCCCTGTATCTGCCCTTGGTGTATGAATGGAATTTCAAAATCAAGGAAATTTGCTTGATAGACTTGAGATATTAGTCAAATTCTTTACGAGAAAGTCACAACGTTGGGGAAAATTATTTAGTAATAAATTCTCTGCATGCTTTGTGCAAAGTGCAAATCTAGCTAGAGGCAAATCCGCGCCCGTCCGCCCGCGTTGGCGTCTGCCTCGTGGAAACGGAAAAACGCGTCAGTGTCGGCGTCAACGCTCGCGTCAGTCTCTTTGAAATACTCATCATGGGGAGGAAAATGGTCCACCAAAGTTTAAAAAAAAATGCCAAAAGAAAAGTGCGCCACCTTTTTGCTGTAAGGTCTTGCACATAGAGCAGGATAGGTTCCTATCCTTGTACTAGCTCAGACCCAGACCATACGCTATGGATGCATCAACATACTGGGCATGACGTTAAACTGCATCCAGGTTGTGGCTTCTGTTCTATTCAGCCAGTCTAGAGCAGGACCACCCAGTGTTTGCCCTTTGGAGGGCGTACTTGTCCTTTTGGGACGTTAAGCTCCTTCAGGGAGCAGAACTCCTCCGGGAGTAATTGTTTGGTTTTCGCCCCTTGGCTCTTCGCCAGAGAGTCGTGGGGACTTTTAGAAAAAAACTAGTACGTGCATGCTGCACGTATATATATATCTGGCATAAGCTGACGTTATATGTATGCTTAAATAAACGTAACTGCTGAAGACCTAAAATAACTATGACCCTGTCAGACACCGGAGCTTTGTAGCCTTTCATTCTAACTGCAATAGAGGTACACGGTCCGTCACAGTTTATGAATATTCTCATTTTTCCGTTATGCATTTTAATCCGTAAGTGATCTATCCTAACTGTAGCTTAGCCTTCGTAAGGCTAGCCTAGATGATCTTATGTTAGGCCTAACATCCTAACGTTAGGCTAGCCTGTTTGTAACTGTAGTCTGAGGCCTAGCCTATGTTAAATTGTATTGTAATGTAGGCTAGGCTAAGTGTAATCGCGGGCAGCAGCCTAATCACGTTAACATAATAGACAAGACAGTCACCTGTTAAGGTCCAAGGATTTTTCCATTCAGGCCTAGGCTAGGCTAAAGGAACACAACTTTCGACAAGTTAATTGTCACTTAAGTTAACTGAAATAAAGAAGGTCACAATGCTGAATCTTGAATAGGCCAGGCTAGGCTAGCCCTTGAACAGGGCTGTGTGTTACGTTACATGGCCAAAGCTCATTACACTCCACATCACAGCCCTTGCCCCGCTAACACAGGGAATCCCATCGTTAGGCTTTCAGAACAAAATACGTTCTAAACTGGTAAACATTACACACATCGAACTTATATTACCACAAAATGATGTGCAAGTGACTTTCAATCGAAAAGTTAGCAATAAATCGGCTTTCATGGACAGTCATGAGGTCAAAATGCAGCAAAATGACACTTTGATTCTGGTTAGAAACTTGGTCGTTTGAATGAGCCCTCGTACAATAAGTGTTTCTACATGAACTTGCAAATAGTCAAAAGTCATTCCTAGAACGTTGTAACCATTTCACCAAATTGATAACTTTAATGGTCATTCCACCTAATGAATGCAAATTTCATATGAAAAATTCTTTTTTGTTAGTATCTGAAGCTTCTAAGTGTTTTTGAAATTGTTGAAACATTGTCGAAATTTCTTTAAGTGTGAAAACTTTTTGAATAAGTGGAAACCCCCGGTATGACCTTTGACCCCAAAGTGGATATCACAAAGACGACGAGTCCTTCCATTCCGAGCGCTGACACCCGCTAGTACGCCCTGTTTCAAGTTCCACGCGCTGCCGTACAAGCCGATAGCATTTAATGAAATTAATATCAGCGTTAACTAAATTAACATCCAGCGTGTCAGCGCATGCGTGGGTACACAAGGCATAGCCAGGTGTGCCAGCGCGTGGTTTAGTAGGATCGAAGACCGAAGACTTAGTCGTTCAAAAGCTTGCAAACATGGCGCATTGAGTTAGTGTTTCGTTCAATTTTTTGAGGCAAAATACACCATTATAACATCGAATCTGGGTGAACAGCTTATGCAGAAAGGTGGATGCGGTGCCAGAGGTCATCTGTGTAAAGTTTGGTGAGAAAACAAAGGAATTTGTGAACGTGAGAGATGACGACCCTGGCCAAGGTCGCCTAGTGATGGGATTCCCTGTGTTAGCGGTGCAAGGGCTGTGATGTGGAGTGTAATGAGCTTAGGCCATGTAACGTAACACACAGCCCTGTTCAAGGGCTAGGCTAGGCCATCTGATGTTACTTGTTAGCCCTACCCTAGGCCTACTTCCATTGCAAATTGACTGCAATGCTGCATTCTGTGAAGGATTGTCTAGGCTTGGCCTATTCATAATCTTACATTGTAAGCCTAGCCTACTACAAATGTGAGGCTATTTTCCAATCTTACAGTTAGGAATTAATTAGTAGAATTGAAAAGAGAGTAAGAAATGTGGTAGTTCAGTTCTCTTGTTGTATTCCTCACTAGGCTATATATTACAAATCACGGTACAGAGTCCGGGTTACCTTATGGATGAAAAATAAAAGTTATACTTGAATTTAACACTGCAAAAGCATATAGCTAGCTGACAGGGACAAGACCTCTTGGTTGGAGGAAGACTAGATTTCAACTCATGTTACCCAACTAAAGATCACACGCTTCCTGTCTTGTTGAGGGAAAACCACGTGGCGTTAACTTAAAGAATATAAAAGAATTAGAATGAAACCATGATCTCTGTGTGTCTATCACAACAAGCAGGGAAGTCTAAGAAGAAACTAAATACCACTGACGGATGTCCATGGGAATGACACATTGGAAATAGTCTTACTACATTATTTACAGCTGAGTGAGAAAGTTAATGAGATATCTAATCAACTGGGCAATGACCGGCAGAAACTTCTCTTGCACAAATAGGCCTAGGCTAGGCAATCTTTTGCAGAATGCAGCCTTGCAGTAGGCTAGGCCTAAATTGGCAGAGGTCCAGCAATAATCATTAAGGACAATGACTGAGTGGAATTCCTTGCCCCAAGCCACAGCGGAAAGTACATTTGCCATACGCCAAAGAATCACGCCAAGGTGGAGGTGTTTGGAATTATACGCCACACCAATTGTTGCAATTGTATGCCAACTGTTGTAATTTTCCCTGTAGCAGCCGGGTAGGCTGTACACCAAATTTGTTGGCGTACATTTCTGTACGCCAAAGATCTTTCTGTGAAAGGCCTTACTTTCCAGTATGGGCCCCAAGCTGTTAGGGAGGCCTCTTCAATTGAAACTTTCAGAAACCAATTATGTAAATTGAACCTGTTGTCCTTGAGAAGATCCCAATTAAAATAATTTAGTCCTTGTCCACTAGCCAACCGTATATCCTGTCTGCAGGCTACTGTTTGTAGTATTTCACCAGAACCTCTTTAATCTAATTGGCCCACTCTTGAATGTAGGCCTAGGCCTAGATGTAATGTCACTGACCTTTCCACTTGTCACAAGATTTTACATAACAAATTGGCTGTCCCTACTCAGAAATTTTTGTCACCCATTCCAGTTGTACTAGGACAAACTCATACTCCTTTAAAAATATTACCTGTAGTGTTGGTGCCCTTGGCAGTTCCTACTTTCCAAGAACCATATCCAGTTGGAACAAGCTCCCCCAGGACATAGCCCAACTGGAAAATGAGACTACCTGCAAGAGAGCAATTAACAACTGGTTTCAGCCTCAAATTTTCCACCCTGTTTTACCAACTATCCTGCATCAAATGTGCCCTTGTCAGGGCACATTGGAGTTTCACAAAGAAGAAGAGGATTAGAGGAATAAGAAGAAGAAGAATATTTAACAAAAAAGGCTGCTGAAGTGGTTTTTGCCATTCCATTCTGTGCTAGCAGTTCTACTACTAGCCTACTAGCAAATTTACAGTGGGGCCAAGCAATACCATTTACTTTAAGGTTTTGTCAACTTTCTATCACTGTTGAAATTGTTCCCTTTCACAAATTTTCAATTCAATATAGCATTGCTCCCCTAGCCTAAACTTTACTGATTGACCAAGGCCTACCAAATCATTTTGTCCACATTGAATCCAAAGGTCAGCTAATTAAATGGGGTGGAAAACACCATTTTTGAGAGGCGGAAGGTAGCGAGGGCGGAAACTAACGGCACCCATTTACCTTCAGCCAGTCCAAATAATTTTGGTCTAGGTGGGACCATATTGGAAAGATCATTTTCATGACCCTCAAAATTATTACACCAGTCCTCTGTCAAACTTAACTGGTATCTTCATGCTGGTATGAATAAGTACAGTGGTTGCATGCCTTGGCCCCATCCTGAAGATATTTAGAGTAGCATACAAACTTTCCAGTAAGGAGCTTGGGGATGTTTGGTTTCCCTGGAGAAACCTTGTGTGAGTTAGACTTAAATGACTCAAATAATGTAAGCTGTAAGAAAAGTGAGTAAGGCTTTTATAAAAAGTAATTCCATTAGCTTGACTCGCCTAGCAGAAATAAACATCATCTGTTAGGAACTGACTCTTGGACAGCCATATGGGGCTATGATCATAAAGGCGAAGGGGCCTTGGGCCTAGCAAAATTGCTAAACATTATGTCACAGAGATTTGTGATCTTTCATGTCTGTAGTCCTAGCCCCAAATATTATCAAAACTTATGCACCTATAACACCTACAGCAGGCCTCAAACTTCAGATCTCAAGGGGCATGGCCACTTGGCCTTCGTTTATTTTCCATTTTTGAGGGCATCAAGGCAACAAGTCAGGGTGTTACGGCAATTTTCAAATTTCAATAAGGGCACAACGGCAATTCTTTAAACATAACAAATGTAGCAAATACCAACTCAAGAGATTTTCTAACCCAAGCTCCTGGGTCTTAGACGCACGGACTGCCTTTCAAATGGTTCACAATTGTAGAACTTACACACTGCAATCTTAGTTAGACTATTCAAAGGGCTTGGCTATAAAGCCCCCAGAAACTCTCGTCCCAATGAACTTCGATATCAATTTCAAATTGGAGGTGCACAGGTCATAGGCCCATTTCGGAAGACTCAAATTCAGTTACAGACTGACTTTGTTTAAATACTATTGGCAAAATAATTTGCATCATACAAAATGGAACAAATTGCATCGCTTACCGAAATAATGTAAAACTGCAGTGTGTGTAGTGTGAGCTTCTTTAGTACGTATTTAAAAATGAGAAACAAACGAATCCAACCTGGAACCAAAATGTAACAGAAAACCACAGTCAGTATCCACACACGCAGCAAAGGAAACGAAAGTCTTCCACTCCAGTGCAGTACAGTATGCACATGATCGACACAACTCGATCTCAATGCGTGGATTTTTACACACTAAACTTCCATTGACCGTATCGCGAGTTGTGATTGGCCATGGTTAATGAACCAATTTTGGTGCTTTTTATATAGACTCGTTGTTGTATTTCGGTATGCAACTGTGGAGCAGGCTACGTAGGTTTAGCTTGTATAATGCTGTATTGCAAGGCATACAGTATGTCTCATTGTTAAAACTGAAAGAATGTAGAAAGTAGCATTTTTTATGTAGGAAGAGCCAAGTCTTTTGAATAAAAAAATTCACCAGGATGCTAAGAATGTTTTTCTTAACATATCAAAACTAAATTTGTCTCTGGACTATTCTTTTAAAGGGCAATATTGCATAATATTTTGAGGAGATGAATCTATTGCTGGGGTTTATGGTTGAGACTGAATGATATGAAAATGACTAGAGCTGATTTACTTTTAATGCTGTGTTGGAGCATTTTAAAAGCAATATTTCTCTTTAAAACAAATTTAGGCAAAAAAGAAACAAACGCCAAGAGCCCTTTTGGATGATTTGTGTTTACTACCACCAAGATCAAGATAAATCACAAGAAGCATTTTACAAAATATTTCATCCCACATGATCCTTTAGCAATGAATTTCTACACAGCCACAGCCTTGCAACAAATCCAGTTCAACCCGTAGCGTAATTCTTTGCTTATGACATGAAAGATAGGACCCTTGACCAAAGCAACATAGTGAGTCGAGTCGCACCTCATTTGTAGTACAACAGACACTTCCCCAGCATAAAACTTAGCTTTTTTTCCCATTTTCCTACAGGTCAAAGAAAGAACACAATGTATATGTCCATGAAGCTAACATAGGCAGCCTGCCTTTTGCTTGAGAACTAAGGCATCAGGACAATATTGAAAATGGCTAAAGAATCAGAAACAAGTAAAAGAAAAGCGTAAGTAATTTGAAGTTTTCCAAAGAGCAATA
Source organism: Holothuria scabra (assembly GCA_037179385.1). NCBI lineage: Eukaryota > Metazoa > Echinodermata > Holothuroidea > Aspidochirotida > Holothuriidae > Holothuria > Holothuria scabra. Next base: position 29,645,631 of record CM074199.1, read on the forward strand.
TTTGTGTGTTGAACCTTAAGATATAAATCAAAACTTGCTGAATGAGTTAGTTGAATATCTTTGCATTAGTTGTGAGTGTGTACCAATACCAAGATGTTGCATCACAAAATTCCACTATGTGGTAGTATATATGGTAGTGTGGAGAGGTTTCTTTTCAAATCTTGTTGGTCAATTCTCCCCCCCCCCCTCTGGTTTTACTTTCTCTCAAAAATCCTTAATCTGGATAATTCCTGTCTGAATAATTTCTCCATTTCTCCCTCTCCCCCTCCCCCCCCACAGTTCTCAAATTCTAAATTTAATTGTAGAAGAAGTTTTGTGGGAGTAAAGTTTCATGCTTGGTTGGGGATAATATTGTTCAGCATAGAATATTTTGAGGGAAACTATCTTGTGAAAAGAAGCAGGGTGGGAATTCTTCCTAGGGAGTGGTGGAGAGAGGGTAGTAATGCAGTCTTCAGGTGATAAAAAACTGCAGATGATGATTTCTAGACTCATGCTATTACACTAAATGGACATTTTGACCATTTTATGTGTGAAAATGGTTGGCATGGAGAAAGGAATGCAAAGATCGTGAGAACAGAAAACAAATGGGTATGAAAGAAAGGTATAAAAAATAGATTATTACATTCAGGAGAATAGAAATCAGTTAATTTATACTTCGTCACATTTTTATGATCATTTTGCAAAATAAATTGCGTGATGGTCACAGCCCTTCGTTACATTTGTTCTATGGTACAATAGGTTTGGCCTTTCAGTCAATTGCATCACATATTGTTTAGAACAAAAGGCTCCATTGCACAACACATTTACCAAACTATGAACTGTCTAAAATTGTTTGGAATCTTTTCGCGAACTAGAAAGATTTATGTAAAAAAACTCCCAAACACGTCAGTCAATATCATTGAGACAGGTTCTTTTCTTTTGTTCTGTTTTTCTCTTCCAGGGATATTAAAGTTGTCATAATTGGTGATGCATGTGTAGGGAAGACAACTTTCATTAAACGGTACATTGAAGGAGAATTCACAGAAAACACAGAGGTAAGTGAAGTTTTAGTGTTATGGTCCATGTTTCCACTTAGCTGCTGTAATACAATTTGACAGAATGACTTGTCAATTTGATGCACTAATCTTCATTAGTAAAAATGAAATGAAAGGATTTCATTTTGTTTCTCAAGTTGATTTAGGCAAAGTTCCACAAAACTGAAAATTCTTGTGAAGCAAATTTTCTCATATTGCAGGTATCTGACTTAATGGATAATTTCGTAGAGGAAGCACTGGCAATGAGAGTATTGAGCAAAAAGGAGCATAAATATAAAGGGAAAATGCAGTCCCCCAATTTTAATGAGTACACCCCATTTCCTCAAACAGGGATGGCTCCTTTTAATGATGAAACAATAATTTTTCACACATGAAGTTTTTGAAGAACCACATCTTTGTCCTTAAAGGACTTAATTTCTCTCACTCCAAACAGTACTAATTCTCCTTACCTTCTTACCTAAGCCCCTCCCACAATTGTCTGAAATTTATCCTCATTCATACAAAATCTCAGTTTATTGCTTCAAGGTGAGTATAGAAAAAATCAATTTATATAATCAAAATACTCTCAGTACCGTTCATGCTGTGTAATACAAGTTTTGGTACTCTGCATTGTTTGAATTAGCTGCCAATCAAAAAGCTGAGCCAATTGAGAATTTTGGTACCCGGGTTCCTAAACTGTAGTTTGGGGTGAGAGGTTTGGCCCTTTAAAGATCAAGAGCATGGGAGTCGAATGTATTTTGAAGCAACAATGAAATCTCACAATTTTCTTTATCTCTTCAAATAATTTTTCATCATATTTTAAGACTTCAAAATTTGCATTATTTAAGGTAAACCAAGCAGTAACTCCAAGTAAATTTTAGATTTGAGGAGAAAAAATATTGTCACATGACTCTCAAGAGCCAATCATAAAATAGGACAGTCTGCTGCACTACTTCAGGTTGGGGTCTCTGCATTTCCCCTTTATTATTGAAGGTTCCTAGACTGAAGAAATACTTGTGTGAAAAGATAAATAATAAATAAAGAGTAAATTTTTGCATTTTTTTGAATAATGTATCTTTCTTTGTCAGTTAGCAAAAATATCAGTGATTTAGGTAAAACAAATGTTTGGCTCTAGAGACTTCGGTTTGTTGAGCAAATAAAGTACTTCACTATTAATATCTCTGGTTTCCTTTGGTGTTCCTCTCATTTAGACACTTGGTGCCTGTTTTTACCTCAAACAGTGGGGACCACATAACATAGCTATATGGGTGAGTAGTGGATTATCAAAAGATTTTTGAATTGTCTTAACTATATTTTGCAAATTTAGAGCATTTTTCCTGTGGTGTTAAATCACTGAAATGGCTTTTAACAACAAAACGAATCTTCAAAGCTAGCCATATGATGTGCTGGTTTTTGTTTACCCCATGGTCTGTGCAATTTCGCCCATGGTATGCCTTCACACTGCATGACTGAACAATACCTTATTTTCATTTAAAGCACCTGCTAAAGGTCTGGGTTGCGAACTAGGCACCTGAAATAATTTTCAATGTCCTCAATATGATAAGCTTCTAGCCATTCCATAAGCCCAACACAATTATGTTAATTTCTTTGAGATTATGGGCCCTGGCTCTTGGAAAATGAGAAACAGCTTGTGATTCCAAAAAAATTCTTGGAACCCACCCCACCCCAAAATGAGGTCAACTGTCCCCTGATCCTTGGCTGCTTCAAAGACTGCTTGCAAAGGATACACCATGCCAGCATTCTCCTTTACTGAAATTTATTTTTTCCACACTGACATGTCAGGCCACTTTTTGCACATGAAAATCTGTCCATGGTTAAATTTAAAAACTAAATTGCAGTAACCTCAGTCATAGTTAGGGTCGTATACTCCATTCCCCTAATAAGCCAGTTTGATAATTCATTTTGGTGGTTATGCACATGTGCACATCGTCCAAATCTTTGGGATAAACAAACCAATCCCACGCCTACAACACGTATTCCAAAATTTGAATTTACATGAAAATTTTGTGAAATCATTCTTTCTTAATCCATCCATAACATAATGAGGGATCTGAAGTGTGGATTTGTACAGTGGATTGTGTCTAAACTGTCTTTTGGTGGAAAAATTTGCATTTTAATCTGCTGTAAAGTAGCACTGAGACCCCTATTTTTGTTCGAGTTGGCTGTACACTTTCAAAGTGTTGTATACGCGTACTGAAGAAAACAAGTGAATGCTGTGCCCAATGGGCTGAGCTCGGTATTGTATATCCCACATTGTGCCCTACAGTTCCATGCGGCAACGAATTACCGAACTCACTTATTCATGAATGGCTTGTTTTAATCATGTGATGACTTTTTTATTTCTACAATGTTTTAGTCATGGAGAATAACTCTTTGATGTACGTTCTCTTTTTAAACAGTTTCATGTTTAAAAATATGTTGAAAGATATTTACAAGGAGAATAAGAAAGGGTTTGCAAAAGTCAACAGATTTTTCAAATCAAACCTTGTTTGATGCAATTTTTTTTTCACGTTTGCATTTCATTTAAGTAAGAAATGGGTTGAAAACAATTTGTTGCAGCATTTAAAATGTAAAAAACAACCTAAAATCTATCTCAGTCAACTTTTTAAAAAACAAAGTAGTGATAGGTATGGTGTTGACTGAAATGTAATACGCTGTTTAACACAACTTTTACGTCAGAATCATGATATATGGACCAAGTAATGTCCTTGTGTTGCTTATGATGTCGTGAAAAAGTCACAGTTCCTTCATTGCCACAACTATGTAACAAGGTGACATGTACCAGACTCCAAAACATCTGAGCTATTAGAGCCCCCTCCCCTCTCCCCCCCCCCTCCCCCCTAACTCTTGTGGTGGTAATGATGTTTCTACATTCAAAATAGTTTGCTTTTTATCAGAATCTCTAGTAACAATGCAATACCATCATTTCAAAAAATTGGCCTAAGTCATGTACAAGGACTCAAAACCATGTGGGTGTATAAAATTTGAAACAAGTATAGTTACTCCTTTATAACTAATCACTTTTGTCGTCCAAAAGAAAAGTGTTTTATGTTGTAAAGGTCAATGACTTTTAAGTTCAGAATATTTTTGCATGGATTCTAACCCCAAAATAAAACCTAGTTCAGAGGTACTGTACTTTATTGACAGAGTTTATATTTGATCAAGAGGTAGAACATGGTTTTCATTGAGACTATGCTATGTTATACTTGTAGGTAAACACTTCATACTTTGTGAATATGTTTTGCTAAATTACCCTTTTTGTTTTTGTCTTCCTGGCTTATTTTTCAGAAAGTACTGAGTTCAGGTAATCAAAGCAAGCATAATAGTATCTACTGTGTATCAAACAAAGGACACTTGACTTGTACTCTGTTATGTGGTGTTCCTACAAGCAGACAGTTTAAGGCAAATTACAAATCTTGTTAATTTCTGGATTAATAGGGTTCCCATTTTTTGTTAATTTTCAAGGACATCATAGTCATTGGGGAGGGCATTACACCAAAAAACAAATACAAAAGGGCCACCACTAATAGCCAAGGTTACACCTTTCTGTTGAGATGTCTCTACTGTATGTTTCAATTTATGGATTACTGTTAGGATTATGGCTTGTTCTAACACTAACCTCAATGCAGTCAACTTTTTGGATCATAGAGACATCATCATATAGAGAGCCATCCTCAATACGCAAAGTTTTGATTTAAAGGAGCATGATTTAAAAATACTCTTTATCAAGTTATTAGACAACATAGTTTACCAGCATCATAACTGTGTGGGAGATTTCTCTTGTTTGTGGAGGTCAAAGGTTGGGTCACAAAAGGGCAAAACCTTGTAGACATGACATTTTTATGTGGATATTGAACTGTGGAGGGATCTCATACTTAGCTTGTAAATTGCTCATATTTAGCATGTTGATGGTCTTTTTAGGTAGTTGCTCCCTATTGTTTTAAGTGAGGGTGAAAGGTCATTTTGGGTCACATGATCTCAAAAGGTTTCATCCTTACTAGTATACCTCAATATTTGTGAGGGATCTCATGCTTGTCATGTGCATGTTCATTATTACAATATATCATATGGCAAGGAATCACTAAGCCTTTTGGCTTTCTGGTTGTTTTTGTCTATCTGTGTTTAGGCTCGGTATCACTTTCAGAATTTATTTTGAAATTAGAAGATATAATTGGAACTTAAAATTAGAAAGAATGAGAGTATACTGTATGATACTTGTATGCACATGTAATACTTATACCACAATCAGTTTCAGTATATTTGTCTTTCTCAGTTTGTTACATATTAGTGAATAGTATAAGCTTAATAACAACAGGCCTTAAATGTTGAGGAGTGCCAGTACGATTGCACACCATTGCTCATCGCAAATTACTGGCAGGAGTGTAATTTTTTGCTCATCTCAATGAAGAATTGGAGCTCATATAGCCTGAATCAGCTCATCAGCACACTTGCCTGGTTTGCAGCATACCTGGAAAATTGAAAACTCAAGACCTGAAACAAGTCAAACAACATACCAAACAATAATGATATTCATAATTCATAGTTAAAAATGACAAAAGTCAATAAAGAATATCACTTTAATAAAATATGGGGGTGAGAAGGGATAAGGCCAGAAGGAAATTAAAGACTTTATTAGTCTGGTCCCAAAAAATATACAATAATGTTGTGTCTTATTTACAAAAATTGGACTTAAAAAAAGTAGGAGGAATATATACCATCAGATTGTGTGAATATAATAATGTTGTAACAGTGACTTCAGTTTTTAAAGGTATTTAAAGGGAAATATTGTGTTAAAAATGCTACAACATAGCATTAAAAGAAAATAGCTCTAGTCATTATCAAATCATAATTTGGCCTCGACAATAAACCCCTACAATAGCTTCATGTCCTCAAAATATTATGCACAAGAGGAGTTATGGAAGTTGCATCTTTTGAACTGTAGAAAGTTTGAGTGAACAAATTATTCTTTAGCAATGCGCAACTGAATTTCTATCTGAGGAAAACTTATTTTGTGAAAAGAAGGCTGCCATACTGCCTTATTTTCAAGTATTTATCACTCTTTGCTAATTAATATTGGTTTTGGAAGAATGAACATTCCTTGTAAAAAAATGCAATATTTCCCTTTAAATTTTTAGTTCTAGTTTGAGTTTGAACAGATCATGGTTAAATCACAATAAAAGCTATGAAAAAAAGGTCTCAAAGTACATTGGCTGTGAAAAGTAATATTGAAAGAATGAGGAAACTCCCAAATTTGCCTGTGTACAATATTCTTGTCAATTACACACTCTTCAATAGTTCCTTTCTCAATTACAGGGGAGATGTTTCCTTCCAAAATAGCACTTGAAAATAAAATTGAATAAATAATGCAGCTTGTGCCATTAAGATGCAAAGTTGCCACAAATGTGTAAGGCTTCAATATGCTGCTCCTTCAGATGAATTGCAAAAGCTACAACCATGCTTCCCCTTTATATATATGGTAGTAGGAGAACTAGCTCTAAAGGTCAAGAGCAGTCCCCCCCAACCCCCCAAACTTATTTTGAATCAACAGCTGAATGTCACAATTTACATCTTCTTTCTGTTTAAAGTATCTTTCATCATATTTTGTAACTTCAATATTGCTTATTCAATGAAAAAACAAGCAGTTGTTTCTAGTAAAATTTCACATTTGAAGAGAAAAACTTTTTGTCACATGACTCTCAACAGCCAATCATGAAACAGGACAGTCTGCTACACTTCTTCAAGTTGGGGTGACTGCTCTTGCCCTTTAATTGTAATGTAAGAAGTAAATAAAAAGCTGCATCTGTAGCCTAGCGAAGACAGTTGCAGTTTTCAAAAGGGATTTACGCAGGCTGTTTTGTAAATGCTGACTTCTACTTTGTAACTATCATTTTTAAATATTTGCTCAGACATTCAATTTTGTAACCTTGGATAGAACTAAAATTTTGAAGTCAGATTTTGCAGTTATAGTGGTCTGTTTTTGAGAGTTAACGTAAAAAGCATACTTCTGAGTGCAGTGCTTAGTTGGCCTTATGTGGTTCTTTTTGCAGTGGAATTGGTACTAAATTGGTCTGGTTGTTGGGCATCAAAAATCAGACTTACTTAATTTTCTTCCATTAGAGCTATGGTGTCTTTGCTCCTGAAATGCCACACATATTAGCTGCCAGTGTGGCCAGGAATTCTCTCAAGGGATGCATGTATGCAGTATGTGCTGTGATTGCTGGCCTGATGATTTAAGGGGGTGTCTACCCTGGTTGAAAAGTTTTGAAAAATTTTGTTTCCTTATATGCAATCTGGTGCCACATATGCAACCTTTTGAAAGTAAAATTTTTATTAAATTATTTTAGATATTGTAAAACTAAAAATGTTTGGTTTTCTTTTATATCTTTACAGGACACAGCAGGAGAAGAGAGGTTTTCAGGATTAAATTCTTTCTATTGCCGAGAAGCATCAGCTGCCATCGTGGCCTATGACATAACAAACCCAGAATCCTTTCAGCGTCTGCATGAACGATACATTCCTCTACTAGAGTCAGCCAAGGATGATTGCCTTTTATGTGTTACTGGGATGAAACTTGACTTAGAACCTAGTGCCAAATTTCGTGTTCCGTCTGCGGAGGCAGAAGAATTCTCTGCTAAACTCAATTTTGATAGGTATAAAAACCTAGATAGGTACAAGAAACCATTTTTTGAGACCAGTTCTCTCACCGGAGAGGGAGTGAATGACGTATTTGAATTCATCTTTACAACTTTATTGACTAGTGGGAGACCGTTGGCTGCTCCTCAAAAAAGCCTTGTGGACTTGGAAAAGACGCAACAGCCCAGAGATAAACCAACATGTTGCTGATATGTCTTGAGATTAGCACTATTCTCAGTGTGAATATTCATGATATGACCACTCCTAAAGATCAAAGAAAGCATACTTTTGATAGATCTTGTCATTAGCAAATGTTATCCTTTTTATGAATATTCATGATTTAACCTAGCTCTGACAGAGCTTGTCATTAGTGTTATTCTTTTTATGAATATTTATGATGTGACCACCTATGAAAAGAATCATACAGCTGATACATCTTAAGCTTATAATTAGCATTATTGTTTGTATGAATATTCATGATATGAGTAACCATAAGATGGAAGAATGCATGTTGCTGACAGATCTTGTTAGTAGAAGTATTCATAAGGTCAGAGAAAGCTTACTTCTGATAGATCTTGTAAAAGGCATTATTTTTGGTATGAATATTCATGATTATGAACAAACATAAGATCAGTGAAAGCATACTTCTTGTTGGTGGAATGATTCTAATTATTCTCAGTGTGAATATTCATGATTTGACCTACCATGAGGTCATTGAAAGCATGCTGCTGATAGATCTTGTTAGTAGAATTATTCTTTGTGTGAAATATTCATGATTGGATCTACCATAATATGAAAAATAAATGCTTTGATAGGTCTTGTCAGGAATGAAAATCATGCATGAATTATCAACTTCACTCAGTAAATCTGAATGAGGTCAGAACTCAACCTACAATCAAGAATTTAATACAGACAGAACTTCAGAAATAAAAAATCGTTCTATGGCTTTCACAGGAGTGAATATTCAAAGCGTAAACAGTGATTCTTATATGAATATTCATAAACATGCTGCTGATAGCACTTCTTTGACCCAGTTCGGACAATTATATCTGTTCTGCTGTCATAATTCATGCTTCAAATCATGAAAAACTGCAGAAAGATGCAGGACAAAATTATGTTAATTTATGTAAATTTTCCGGGTTAGGTTAGCAAATGCAGAACGAGTGCTACATAGCATGAATACCTGTATATTGTAGCATGCTTTTGAAGCACAATAGGGTTGTCCCATCTGGTTCCTCCATGCTATTGTCAGATGAGGGGCTGCTAAGCTCTAAAGCATGTGTGCTCTGTGGTATGAATATGGCACTGATAGTATTTAATGCATATTAGAACATTTAACAAGATTAGGGGCTGCAAAAGGTTGAAATTATGGTCTACATGTACCATTCAAGCTTAGTACATGTATCATATTTGATGGCACTAGGCTTGAAATCATGTATGTCCTGTTCATTGAGTCCTGATCGACATTGTCGCTGACCAACCCATTGGTATTCTTGTCAGAAAGCCATTATGGGAATAACTGAAGTCTATAATAAGTCTCTCCACTGTGGAGCCCTACACTTGAGAATAGTCTCTCTGGAGTCCAAAACGCAAGGGACCATCTCTCTGGATTCCAAAGCTCGAGGGACCAGTCTCTCTCAGGGTCTCAAGTTCAAGGGACCAGTGTTACTGGAGTCCAAAGTTCAAGGGACCAGTCTTAGTGGAGTCCAAAGTTCAAGGGAGAAAAGATATCTTGAGCCACACACACTTCAAAGAAATTTGTTTATCTTGCCTTTGTTAACATGATATTCCAATAATTTTTTTCATCATTCTAGAACTGTAGCACTGCATAAGGATAGGGGAAAAGATTTTACAGTGGAGGTGGGTGGAAAGTTGGAACAGACACATCGTGTAGATAGGTCTGAAAGTTAGACCTGTCTACATGGTCATGCTAATTAATGTGTTCTTTTGGAGGTAGCGTATTTGGGAGAAATATTTTCTTCACACTTTTGCATTTTGCCAGAAAGTCTAGGACACTTTTCAATGTAAGTGAGGGTGAGGGATGGGGATCTTGACTCAAAAATACCATTTAGCAAGTAATCACAATATGAATTTTACCCTAAAAAAATTACACTAAAAAGTAATCCTAAAAGTTTTTGCCCTGTAGTGGCACATATGGGGTTGGGGGCTGCTTGTCTAATACGTGTACAGTATGCTATTGTTCCACAAAAAAGTTATGAATGAAAGGCTTGGTTGGGTTCTCAAACTGATGAAATCTGAAACCAGAGGTGACATGGCTTTTAGTTTTACACTTACAAATGAGATTACATTGTATTGAAGAAGATTCTGTGAAACTTTTTTAGTCTAAGGAAAGACTTGAACCTTCTTGAAATATTATAGATTGGGATATGACTTCGGAGAAGTTTCACTCTCATATGATTCCAGATTTTGCATTAGCAGATTTTGAGTTTAAAATTTGCCAGGTGCACTACATTAATTAAGGAGTGTGGTGAGTATGCTGTTTTATCAAACTTTGATAATTTAGCTAAGCTCTCTATTTTTAAGCAAGGTGTGCAAAAATGGTGTGTGGTCACAACTTGCAAATCTCAAATTGCATGGCCCTCATGTGCTGTAATGACATAACAGCACTATCATTCAAAAGTTTGTAGAGAAAATAAGTTTCATGGAAATTTTTTGTTGCCTTGTTGCCCTGTCAGGCAAGTCATCTTCTGAGATTAGCATTTTTTTGGTTGCCCGAAATAGTTTGTTGCCCGAATAAAGGAAATAAAAGATCTAGAAGAAACATGCTTGTTCATTACAAATGTTTCTGTTACTCTCTGCAATGGCAATCACAGTAGCTTAACTGTAAGAGTTCCTGAAATGTCAATCATTGCATTTGGGATCCATAAATTAATAGTGCTCACTGATCCAAATTGTCAAATGTGTCTGAGTGTTACCTGTTCAACTGAACATATATATACAATACCAGTGGAAACATAATTGTATAATTTATTAGTTATGGGCAACTTTCAAACACAGTGATTTGTCTGTACAGTGGTTTAAGACAGTGGCTTATGGTGCCCAGTCAGGCATGTTTTGCTGTGCACTTTATAAATTTTTGTTGCCCAAGTCATCAGACAGGGTGCCCCCGGGCACTCGGGCACCCTATTTTTCGAGCCCTGCTTGTGCACCAATCCATTTTGGCTGATACATTTTCTCAGAAATAGTGCATATAAAATCATGTTTATATGAATTTAAATTCAAGGGAATGAAATCTGAACAACCAGGCTTGGACCAATCATTACCCAACTCTGCTTTAGAATCATGGCTGCTGGCCAGAGTTCAGTCACAACTCCACATTCCTTGAAAATTTTACCTCTGAGTGATTTTCAAATTTCAAAATATGCACAAAATTATGTTTCAGACTGTACATTTGTGTTTGATTTGCAGGTTCTTCCTGTAGACATATTTAGAAGGCTGGCACTTTCGTTGTTTTAAAGAGCATTTTTCTGACATTTTGAGTTGAATATCTCAGATTTTGGAAGCCTGTATTGCATGATTCCTGGCATATAGACACTCATTGAAAGTTTGTAGTCAACAGTTCAAAACTGCTGACATATGTGTTTTTGTAACCAGTTTCAATTTTACTGTATGGGTCACATTCCTGAAAGAGTGGCAACCAATTGGGCTACAGGCACAATAGACTACCACTGTTTAAAGCTACTCAAAATATTGTACTCACCTCATTAAAAAGGTATCCTAAAACTTCTGTGAGACTTGGTCTACACCTATATGTACAAGTGCAGTCATTGGTGGTGGCCCTAGGCGTCACTGGGCACTGGGCATGGATCCAGGGTGTTCCAGTTTCAGCCCGTTTCGGTCGTATCAATAAGAGCTCCCTTTTGGTTATATCAACAATAGCATGTACACAGAAATTAGATTAATGTTTATCTAGGAGAATGTTCAGGGCCCCTTTTCGAAATTTCTGTTTCCGCCCTTATCAAATAGCTCTCACAGAAACAACAAATGGTCATTTCATGGTCCTTCTCTTCAATAATATGACCTTAATGTGATATCTAATAAGAAGGGACACAGTATTGAAAATAATGTGATATGTTTTATAAAATTTGTTTTTTGTTTCTGCTTTGAATTTGGGCAATGTCGTCTCTCTTCTCCCATTAGGCTGATTTTCGTATGACTTAAAATATAGTCCATGTGACCATATTTTTGTAATTCTATTGTTGAATACATGCAGAATACCTCCTTGGTTTCACTTTACATATGCAATGTTATGTATGTTCTTAACAGTCATGACAGATTTTTATAAAGGAAAATTAAGAATTTGAAAAATTTAAGGTCAAATTTTAAAACACATTTGGGTGACAGGTCATTTGCATAAATTGAATAACATTGATCACAGTTTTTGTAACATATTGAATTGAACCGTGGAGGTATTGGAGAATGGTGGTCTTATTGAATAAAAATCATTATGGAGTTTTATCATCTTTATCTTGTTCTTGATTGACTGAGTAGCAGCATAACCAGGGGGTGTTGGGGGTATCCCCCCACTCCAATGAAAATGAGGGGAAAAGACAAAGTGAGGAGAGAAAAGGGACGTAAAGACGGGAAGAGAGGGGGAGGCAAAGCTGCCATCAATTGTAGCACCATTCTGCATCCAGCCGATCCTTCTTAAGCCCATATTTTCCAAAGGAGTGGGAATACCCCTCGTTCAGGACAGTCGTCACTATATCACCCCCTCCCCCACCTCAATATAAAATTATGGATGTGCCCTTGTGACTGAGGTTAACGAAAAGCAAAGTTTTTCTTCCTACACCAAGTATGCAATATTTTCAAATCTCATCTTTAACCTTTTAAAATAGTCCATCATGCACAATGTTTTCATTCTTTAAAACTTCCATTGGAAACCATTCCTTGTCAATTTTAACTAATTCATATAGATTATACGCATTGTCATTAGATCATATTCCAATGTTTTTTTTTTTCAGATTTTCTCTACCTATGTGCACCATTTGTTTGGTGTGATATTAAATTAATTTAAAGTCTTTAATTGAAAGTGCAATGCTATTAGACAAATAAAGTGGGCCCGACCCCTCTTGTAGCTTGAATTGATGTGAAATATTTTTGCCGTTTTCATCTCTTATATTCCTCATTTATACTATTATCATGCAAAATTTGTGACAATGTAATAAATCACAGAAGAAGTGGAAATACAAGAGTGCTTTGTTTTACAAAAAAAAATGCAGGGTGAGACATAAAACACATGCATATTACTGTAGCTGTAACAGCTAGAGGTTATAAGCAGCTTTGAAATAATCGTGTGTTTCACTCAGGAGGGTAATGTTCAACACATGGAATTTGCTTCAAGGTTTTCATTTAACATAAGTATTGTTTGAATTATTTTACACATAACTATGAAGAAAAATCGAAGCATTTTAGCTGCATCGTTTAAATTAAAAGGTGAACTTGTTTCAAATTACATTCTTATGGGGGTCGATACAGTTTTTTGGCAAGGGCATGCACAGATCCTGACTTGAGAGAAGGCAGGAATGTGAGGGAGTTTCATCGCAGATTCCCTACATGTTTTATTGTCAATGTGGCAAAAAAGGGAGGGCTGAGGTCGTAACCCCCCCCCCCCCCGGATCCGGGCCTAAAGGGGTGTGTAAGTTGCAAGAGAAAATTTTCAAGTGGGCAGATGCCCCCTTGTCAATTGGTTAGGATTGTTTATATTCAAAATACAATTTTGATTGTAGGTGTAGTTTAAGTTAGGTTTAGTATTTCATATTCAAAGTGCAAAAATCTTTCCCTTTCATGCATTGGTTTATTTTTCCATCAATATAAATGGGATGTGAAGGCAGCATCTACAAAAGAGGCGAGGATTTATTGAAAAATAAATATCAAATGAAGATTCTAGTCAAAGACTGGTTCATCATTTTGACACATGTACTAGATAATATCTAATGGGAGGAGGGAGATAGGAACATGATGGTAGAGACATTTTAGCCATCTCTAGTTGACCATTGTTAATCGAGAATCTATTTAGAGAACTTCCTGTTCAGGTTTTTTTGAGATCAATAAAGTTAAAGAGGTTTGACCCCTTCAAAGGGTGTTTTGCCAATAGAGCAGCAAGTTTGTTTTAAAACAGATTATCAGGTGCAATTATATAGAGATAAACTTCACCCAGGAAAATGCCTTTTTCTCAGTTAGTATGGGCTGAAATGCCCAATTCAATTCTAGCAGCATGTTAAATGCCAACAGGGATTCCTTGGAAGTGTCTGTCACTATCCCTGCCCCCTCCCCTCTCACCATCCTGTTGCTGTACCAGTCTTTTCAATCATGAATATACCAAGTTTGCATCCTCCAATCATTGTAGCACATCATGTTAAATTAAGAATAATTGTAATGGGCCTTTCTTGCTGATGTAATTAATACCTTTTCCAAATAAAAAAAAACCTCATCATATGGTGAAATGTTGAAAGTCAAATGTTGTTTTGTCATCTTTAATTTGAAGGCAGTGAACTCTCACCCCAAACTACAATATTTGTTCCAGGCCACAGAAATTGTCAATTGGCACAGCTCTTTGATTGACATTGAGTTTATAAAATGCACAGCACTGTAGCTCCATATAACACAGTATGCACTACTGTAGTGCTTCAGTTACACACTGGGGTCTAGTATACTAGCTCACCCTGAATCAGTATACTGAGATTGTGTGTAGCTGAGGATGAGTTTTAGGCAGTTGTGGGAGGGGCTTAAGTATGTCAGGAGACTGGGAACTGTTTGCAGTGACCAGATTAGACCTTTAACACTCGGCTTCTAATGGAAAATTTTGTTCTGCTCCCTGCTAAAAATTCCAGTCTACCTGTTACTACTAGAGACAAGTGTCAGGTTTTATTGGGATTTTAATAGGTTTTTAATGCATTTTCACTGGTTTTGTCAGGAACTTGACAACAAGTACCTGTTAATTGACTGGAATTTATTTGTGGCTGTCATGTACCTGTTGAAATCTGCATCAATTCCTTGTTTAGACAGGAATATGTACTGAGTTTAACAGGTACCTAATACCAATAACCTGTTATTAACTGGAATTTTCAGCAGGGCTGTGCCTGGTTTATTTTATATCATGCCCTGAAATGAATGGAAACAGAAATAGTCCAGTTTGAAATATTCTTGAGTAATATTTGTATTAAATACTTCTGGTTTGTAGAAAATTTGTTATTTACAATTCATAGTGATTGCTTGATAACAAGATACACACCTCTGTCAAAATTTGTTTCCTTTATATCAATTTATACATACAAAGCACTAAAACAGGCTTTCAGGATCATCCCACCCTAAGTCAAAATTCAAATATCAAGGCCAGTTTGGCCAACATGTTGGACTAGATCTGGGAGAAAGGGCTTAATACATTTTGAAAACAAGATACTGGTAAAATACAACCTATGGAAAACATTTGGACGATTAGATAGTTTAGCATTACAAGACCTTTTGAACTGGCCTCTCTCTCACCTCCAGCCCCAACAATCATCTGTTCCTATGTCTTTACCAGCCTGATGCCCTCATGCACAGTGCTACGATATTAATACTTGGTAATAAGTTTGGAAGTATACCTTTTCATACTCGTATAAAAGTCACCAGACTATCTATCTTCTTCCTGTTTGGTTTAACAGAAACAGCATCCGCCTGTCACGCGGAGGGCCTGGGTTCAATTCCCAGGTCAGGTCATACCAAAGACTCTGAAAATGGAACCAGCTACCATTGTGCGTGATGCTTCACATAAGCAATGGAGTAGGTGAAACAAGCCAGTGAGCTACAACTGGAAAAAAGGCCACAGTCGGCTCGACTTGAACCAATAGGTTGGGAACTGGTCCATAAAACTCCATCTAACTAACAAACTAAGTAACTGTATTCCTCTTATACCCCCATCCCATTACTCTTCCCCAATGCTACATCCGCAACTCTACACACAACCACCGGAATGTGAAATTCAACTAAAATAAAGGCAAGTTATAAACGTACATCAGAATAATCTTAATAATTCATAGAAAATAACTGCAAGAATTACCTACCAAAGATGATTTGCAATTGATCTATATAGACTCCATGACATACCATTCTGCAACAAACAGGATATGTACCCACACCACAGAATTTATATTCTTTTACAATTGAAAGAAAGCAAACCACAGCTAAGGAAACAATGTTTTCAAGAAAATTCTGATGGAGTATTGTTCAGAAGCAATAAATGGACCCTGCCCCTGGCTGAAGTCCTTATCCATGAACATGGAAATATAACATTGTGCATGTGTCTTGCCTCACCGATCGTGTCACTTTGTGTAGGACATCTCAGTGGGCAGAATGCCATAGCATTCACCCCATGTGTGTACATACTTATGCGTAAACCTGCCTGGTTGACCAATCACTTGTCTGAATTTGTTGGGTGTTAGTTTCCACCCAAAGATGTCGTGCCAATTATTACCCACAGCAGAAGTGCAAGTAAGGAAACAGAAACTTATCAACCAAGCTAAATATGTATATTTTGCTCTCACTAAAGTGTACCTCAAGTCAAAAAATTCAAAAATATATATTAAAGACCATTTAAAAACATATTCAAACAGTCACCTCCCAACAGTCTAACTCCTATCTTCATAGGACATTCCTGAGCTGAGATATAAAATATTGAAGTTTATTTTTCCAACCTAAAATGGTACATTGCACAATAATTTGTGATGTTTTACTACTCAAATTACTATCTTTGTCTATATTTTTTGGTTTTTACGAACATTACTGCACGTTGTACCAAGGTGTGGTAGCACTCTTACTCTGATGAGGTGATGTAATTAATTAAGTCCTCTTTGTGCTACAGGCTATGCAAGCAAACAGGGAGTGTTCAAGGTCATAAACTGATTTCTAATTTCAAAGGAAAACAAAGCAGGTAATGTGAGTTGTACAAGAAGAAAGTCACAAAATATTGTGCAATGAACCAATTTAAGTTAATAAACTCCAACATTTTATATCTCAGCTCAAGAATGTGCTATGAAGATGGGAGTTAGACTGTTGGAATTAATTTTTAATGTGCTTTAACTTGAATTTTTTGACTTGAAGTACACCTTAATTACATTACTTGCAAGGTTTTAGCGAGACCAATATTTGTGGCAGGTTCTATGTAAACAGTCTAAACCCAAGACAAATGAGAGTGAACATCCACGCAAAGCTTATTTTTTCACAATTGTTAACTTAACCTTAGCCCTCATCCTTCTCCCAGTGCCAAATCACCTATAATGCTGTCTCTTGGCATAATCATAATCCAAAAAGGAGATTTGGGGTTCAGAAAGCCCTTTTCTTAATAAACAGCTTCTCTAGAGAGTGTCACCTTCTAAACTGAGATTAAACATTGAAATATCATAAAACTGTTAATTTTTAATTCCATTTCTTCATAATATTAGTTAGTTTTTTGAGCTTCTACTACATTAAGATTGTAAAATTAGAATTAGCAGCACATGTCAGTACTTACAAGAACAAGCAATCTTGATTGACCAACCAGAAATTGTTCTGTTCTTCTAACAACAACCCTCATCATATGACAAGATTTCATTCTGCTGAATTGTAACATTTATTCCAGCTTTAAGGGAAATATTACATTTAATATGCTCCAGCATAGCACTGAAAGTAAATAGCTCTGGTCATTTTCAAATTATTCAGTCTCAACAATAAACCCCAGCAATTGCTGCATCTCCTCAAAATATTATGCACAAGAAGAGTTATGGAAGGCGCATCTTTTGAAATGTTCAGTGTGGGTGAACAAATTATTCTTGAGCAACAAACAAGTGAATTTCTGTCTGAGGTAAACTTATTTCTTGAAAAGACAGCTACCTTACTGTCTTATTTGTAATTATTTATCACTCTCTGCCAATGAATATTGGTTTCAAAAAGGATGAAATTTCTTTGTATATCAAAATGCAATATTTTCCTTTAAGCAACATTTAAAAGAAGTCAAACTGAGGGTCCCTCAGCAAAGCTGCAGTAGTTGCAGCCATGTTTTGTTATTATACACATTATAATAGCAGACCAGCTTAATCCTACTATTGTAATTTGTTTTTGAACAAAGGATGGTTGAGATAACTGTAGCCTACAGTTTTGACAACAAAAGGGGCTTTACTATCATAATCTTTACTACCTTAAAGGAAAAATGCAGTCACTCTAATGTGGAGTAAGGTAGTTACTTGTCCTGTGTCATGATTGGTTCTTGAGGGTCATGTGACAATGTTCTTCTCACTAAACTGTGCCCAACTTAAACCAATTGGTTAGAAGGAGAGAGTTGTAAAATCTCATTAGACTAATCAACTATAGACGAATCCAGACAGATTGTGATGGTCTGATTTTAGTTGGCCATTACTGGGGTCCATCACATTTATTTATCTGTTTCATGGATGGTTGCACACTGATGTGTATCTTGATTTTCTCAACTATACTGAATATGAGGATTGGAAATTCACGTAGACAATAAATGAAGACAATTAAAGGTTGATGAACCCCACTAATGGCTGCCTACAGTGACTAAAAACAAGTGCTAATCAGATTCGCATATACCCTTGCTTCTCAAAAATAAACTGGTACCATGTCACTGAATGAGGTTATTATAGTTAGTTCTGAAACATGACCAAAGGACATTGTGAAAATAGCCAAAAATGTACCCAATATTTCACAATAAGGTTCGGGTATTATCAACTGAAATTAAAATTCAGAAAACGGTTATATTAATTTAAATTTTTAACAGAAATGTAACATTACATCCAAAAGTAAGTATTTTTCAAACCAAAAATAAAATCTTGAAGTATTGTCATTGGCAACTTTACGTGAGTGCCTCACAGTGCGTCAGAGTATGGAAACAAGTTTCACTTTTGCTTTGAAAATCAAATTAATTCTCAAATGGTGTGATATTACTGAGAAATTTGTTTTCAATTAAAAATATAGACAAGAATCTCTTTGTTTCAGTTTGGCTAGCCTTGATTAATGATTTAGAAATATAAATGAAGAATTCTAAATTTTCATGTAGCTATTACACTCCAAGAAGAAAGGTTTGTAGAATGAGATTCCACAGAAATAGAAGAACTTCAATAATAATAATGACATCAGATGACTCGCACGTCTTTGACTCAAGACTCTTAAGTCCTTGTTCTTCAATACCTGTAAATACACTCGCAAATAGTATTTACATCCTCGTCTTTTACTGATCTTTTCATTCTTCTTTTTAAGCTGCCATTTGAAAACTGATACAATAAAAATATGATTAGCCTGTATGATGGCTTTTGAATGAAATCTGTAACAGGATAGCATTAAAACAAAAATAATCCCATTTTGCTGTCAAGTTGACAACTAAAATATAGAAATACTGTTCAATACAAATAACCCATCACTTAAACTCACAAGCCACTTTTGAACATTGACACTTTTTAGCGACCCAAAGGCCAAATTTGGTCACTTTCCGTACTATCAACAATGTTCCTTACTGCAGAAATATACCAACGTGACAATCCTAGGCATCCAAAAACCAAATTTGGTTGTAAGAATTGGTTTCAATTGTCTCTGACCAACTGCTTGGTAGTGGTACCTCCAAAATAAAAATTTCATTTGTGAAAATTTAATGCCAAATTTCAAGGCACAGATTCTCTCCGTCTCCTTCATCAATTAAAAGAGTAAAAGCCACAAAATGAATGAGTTCAAGAAGTAGTTATTACCATAGCTCAATGGCAGTAAGTCTGTGTGTACCTGAGAAAAGCACCACCAAGGTTCACATGAATCTTCCAGCTATATGTCTGAAACTAAGGAAACCCTTTAAAGTGTGTAACTCATTTCATGAATCATTCATTCCATTTTAAGGTTGATTTGGTGGTGTGAAGCCAGATCTCCATTGTCTCCCACAGTGTTAGATAAAGTGGGGGGGAGAAAGGGCGGATTGCATATCAGAAACTTCAAAGCAATAGATGCCAACCATTATCAGTCATCTGCCTCAGAACTATCTCAAACTACAATTCCTTTCCAGGAGATAAATTGCTCCAGTCAGTACCCACAGATAGAAAGTCTTGAGTTTCTTGGTGTAAGGCTGTAACTTAATCAGGGTAGCCAACAGTCCAATTTGAGTGGCAGTGAAATTTCTGATATGGCAGATGTACCTCACCCCACCCTCATGGAATATAATCCATAGGCTAATGTGGGCCAGTGCAATTACTACTGCAAATGCAATATGTAGGCCAGTGCAATTACTACTGTAAATGCATATGGATATATCCCTACATAACTTGTAGGTGTGCTTGGATTTTCAAATCATTTTGAAGTTGCCGGTAGGCCTTTCACAAATTCACGATGCTCAAAGTCAGATCCACTCAATGATTTATGGGTATCATTCTGAACAAATAGTATGTGCAAAGTTTTTACAATTTCACTTGTTCAGATAGTGATTTTTATAAACTTTTTGAAGTTAAATCATTTTTGTGCCAGTCAGAATAAAGCATTTTTAGCAACATGCCAGCCAGCAATTTCCAGTCACTTAACAGTGTGATGTCTATTCAGCACTTAATATCTTTGAGACTTAATAAACAACTCAAAGACATTGGTACAAGCCTTGATCATACATTAATAGTAGGACAATAGATATGACAGGAAGTCACAATTTAACAAGGATAAAACTCTTCTGCTTTTGACAGGAAAAAAATGAGATGTCTGGATACTGTCTACATCCTGATACAACTTAAAAGATGGGACTCAAACCTGTTTGGTAATATCATCATACACCAATACTACCAATGGCAAACACTCTTCATGGTAGTACAACCAAGACCTATCTCATTACACTAGATTCTTTCATCTCAGCTGCATACATACCAGCAAAATAATGTCAATGTTATGAAGCCTTTCTAGGACATGAAGACCATCACTAAGACAACATTACAATTTTAAAGTCTCTTTTGAATCGACTGATCACACAAATCTGTAATGAAACAGATATAATAATATGCTTATGCCTAGAATGTTATTCCAATCTGTTATTTGTCCAAGGTTCAGCTGTCATAAAATCAAGGCATGACAATATGCCATATTTCCCAGGATCGGTTGTCATTTCAAAAAGGTTCTACAAAATATGATGTGACAGAGTAACTCTCGATCATAGAAGGGGAGAATGGGACTGAAAAATTTTTCTGAGCAGTCTACCGTGGTGATTGTTTGACATCCTCCTTTCAAAAACCATGTTACTCAGATGACAAAAGGAGTTTTTAAGACTACTTCCAGGGATTTTGCCAGAAACACAAAAAGGGGAGGGGTTGGGGAATTTATTACTGCTAAACCCAAAGTCCAAATTGATGCTGTCCTAAGCGAAAATTATGAGTGGGTTCGGAGTGCCAAATTTGCTTCAAGGTCCCTGTAAGGTGCAACTGAAGGATTTTGAAGACCATTTATTCAAGGAAGGCCAAACACTGATGCAAATATGCCCTCTACGAAACTAAGATATTGACAGTTTTGTTGGGGGGTGGGAATGTTACTCACGTTCCTCTGGAGGGGACAAAACCCCCTCCCTATGATGGAAACCCTGAGCTTTTTTGTAAGGTATTCAAACATTTGATCTAATTTACATTATCTTACAAAAAGAGAATGCATTGGCCTGTTTTGCTTCTCCACTGATCTGGGGGAAACGGTAAAACTTGGGTGATGTTTCCATTTTAAACTTCACTCAAAGGCATCATTTTGTCATAATTCCCTTTCAAATGAGACAATAATTTGCTCATCTTGTGTAAACCAAATTTTGGAGTGGAGAGACTACATAGCAGTTAGCACAAACATGAATATTGGGCATTCCTTACCATGTGGCTGAACTTGTATTATACTGGTCATCAAGTAAACAGTGCCCTCTGCAGTTTTCAACATGAGTAATCAATCACATTTTCTAAAATGATATGAGCAAAGAATTACAGTAATAACAATATCTTATCATAGCAAAACCCCATCATCTTTGTTAATGTCACCAAACATGCTGTATAATTATGTTTTTCAGTTGTATAATGACTGAAAAGAACCTCTTCAAACATGAATGACTGGATACACTGATTCTAACCCCGGTTAGGGAGAGTGGTGTATATTCCCCTTTTATAAAGTATTCCTTTCTTATCCGTTACACCGAAACTGAAACTGTTGTTATTAGCAGCCCTCGAAAAAAGCCTCGGCATTTGGCAATGCCGAGGTAAATGCCAAGGTAATCAACTTTGACTTCAGCAAAAATCTTGCCGAGGGGGCAGATTGCAGGACATTGTATGTGGACTTAATGGTACAAAAGATGTTCAATACACTGCTCGAAATAAGGCCTAAGCTTCGAGGAAATGACTTGATGAGAAGTGGTTTTATGATAGAAATTTCCACTATGATTGAAAATTGAGTGAATGCATTCTTCACAACAAAACCTAGTCGCAATTTTGCAAGTTTTTACAAAACAAAAATGACCAAAAAATCTCACTATGAAAGGTACTTACCAGACGTACCTAACTCACCAACTGTTGTCAAAAAGTGATCACTGCACACACATGAATGTGACATGGTCAAGAGTGACCTTTAGATTTAAGAACCAGCCGTTTTATGGTTTTGATGCGTAATTTAAAAGAGAAAAATTCCCAGAGTGGCTGGATTGGTTTTACTGGAATTCCAAAGCTTCTGAAACAAATTATGTCTGCCTAAAGCTAGAACTGTAATACCAACTTTGTAAACAACTTTAGTTGACTTCATTAACTGCTGTTTGCATTGGACGGTTACTTCATGGTTATAATGCCGAAGTAAAGTGTATTTTTGCCAAAGTCACTCCTTTTTACTTCAGCAATTTTTTGCCATAGCCAATATTTTATTTGTGAGGGCTGAATAAGCTATCTCACAAGGTGAAATCTAGGTTTCTCAGCTGAAAGGAAGAATTTTATAATTGGAAGTGATCTTTCCTTTTCTTCTACAGCAAGCTTCACCATGGTATCTTGAAGACCACTGGTCTCTTGAGGAGAAGAGATTTAAATAATGTCTGAAACCATTTGAATGAAACTGGAGTATGAGGAAGGTCACAATCCTAGCCTCTTAGCATTGCAAACCCCCCTTTGAAACTGTACCACATTCATACCCTACCACTTACAACGAAGACATGGCAGCTATGAATAGGGCAAGGTAACACATTCCCACAAGGATGGACCACAGTCATCTGTTAAAATAACAAAACAGTCGGTATTTAAAAATACCCTCCAGCGATATTGCCAACCCCACCCCTCCTTGCATTCTTGCCTCTTCATTCTGACCAATCACAAATCTTGTTAGAAAAAGCAAAAGATGTTTAGAGGTCTTTTCTGATATTGTCATTGGCTGATGCTCTTCCATGACATTTGAAGTGTTATTGCACACTGGATTCTGTTTTACCATCTTTTTGATTTTCAAAGCCCTCCATGACTTGATGGACCTCACTCATGTACAAGTCATTCCCAGGCACAGTGGCACCACAATGAGTTGGGGTACAAAGACCCTGTTCATTTGCATTTTATTATCACCTTGAAAAGGCAGTTCTCCATGAAGAATTTGAATGACTTTTTTCATGATCTAGGTCAGTGACGGATGTTCCATTTTGAAGCTTATTCCGATACTGCAGGATCAGGTCTCCGCCACTCTTCCATATAAAGTGCTTAACGGTTCTAAGATCCAAACGTGGGTCAAGTACCTAAATAGGGAAATATCACAAAATAAGAATATAAGAAATCTGTTCTGCATAAATGTTGTTAAACATGAGGAATAAAATACAATATGAAGCTTTCAATGAAGTTTCATAACATGAAAACACCTGACCTTTGTCCAGTAAGTTGGGTTTTACTTGAGGTAAGCACCCACAGTTTATTATTTCTCCAAAGGCTCACTGGATTTTATAATTTTTTTTTTTTATGTTTTCAGGGTTGGAATGGCTATAAACTGTAAGTGCAACCATCAAGCTGAAACCCGACTTGCCATTCAAAAGTCGGGTTTTAGACTGTTAGTGGTAGTTAATTTTTGTAAGGGCTTTTACACGTAACGTGCAGGCTAGTGTTGGCATTACAGACTGCCTATTTAACCCTTTACCGTTGTTTGGGTCCTTTTGGACCCATGCGGAGAGCTCGGCTGTCACCCATCTTTACTGTTTCATGCGGAGCTTGAAACTGCGAGTAGCTACCCGAAAATTCGGCCACAACAGCGAGAGGGACAATAGTTTAAGGTCACGGGGTCAATGGCCTACGGAAGCTGATGCTGGGCGGGCTACGTCCGCTTTTCCGCCCACTCCCGAGGCGCGCAAATATTTCCCCATCAGAGCACAACAGTAATGGGTTAATCTAAAATATCTGCACCAATCGGCTAAAGGGTTTTGTGCACACACACAGAGACAGTGGCATCAGCTTTGCAGTCAGCACACTCCACAGGCTTATTTTAACCCTTTACCGTTGTTTGGGTCCTTCTGGACCCATGCGGAGAGCTAAGCTGTCACCCATCTTTACTGTTTCACGCAGAGCTTGAAACTGCGAGTAGCTACCCGGAAATTCGGCCACAACAGCGAGAGGGACAATAGTTTAAGGTCACGGGGTCAATGGCCTACGGAAGCCGATAAGGGGCGGGCTACGTCCGCTTTTCCGCCCACTCCCGAGGCGCGCAAATATGCCCCCATCAGAGCACAACAGTAATGGGTTAATCTAAAATATCTGCACCAATCGGCTAAAGGGTTTTGTGCACACACACAGAGACAGTGGCGCGCAAATATGCCCCGATCGGAGCACAACGGTAAAGGGTTAATTAACAATTCTCTACAATCTGGCGAGTTTTCAAAGGTGGGAATTTTTTTGCACCTGTTATAAAAAACCTGTTTGGGAGAAATTTTGCCTTCTTATGTTGCAACTGACCAACTACCCTCCCCCCCCTTCCCATCTTGAAAAGAGTATGAGATCTTTCACCAATAGTAATGCAGAATCAAATTATATTTTATGTTATAGAGAGTAATTATGAACATTTTGGCAAAACTGGGGGTGATGATCACTGTTTGACAAGAAATTTCCTCACTGGCTAATGATAGTCGTAATTCCTAACCTAATCCCTATCCCTTCTTCTTAAACGGAAATATTTCATTTTTTTTGCAAGAAAAATTTATCCTTTTAAAACTAATATTTATTGACACAGGGTGACAGATTATCAAAAAATAAGGCAGTATGGTAGCCTTCGTTTCAAGAAATAAGTTTCCCAAAGAAAGAAACTCAGCTGTTTGTTGCCCAAGAATAATTTGTTCACCCAAACTTTCAACATTTCAAAAGATAGAACTTCCATGGCTGTTCCTGTGCATAGTATTTTGAGGAGATGTGGCTATTTCTGGGGTTTATGATTATGACTGAATTGTTGGATAGTGTCTGAGCCATTTTCTTTGCACTCTTTTTTGGAACATTTTAAATACATTATTTCCCTTCAGCCAAACCTACTTTATATTCCCCTGCACTTTTCAACCCAGTTTTCTTGATATACCTTTGCTGATTTGTGGACATCAATTCCCACCAGGTAAATTCACAAAGCATACTTGTTCCAAGGTCCAAACAATACAATACAATACAATAAAAGACTAGAGCAGCTGTGCTACAGAATCTCCATACTTTAGTAAATATGTGATCAATGGTAAGCAGTGAAAGTATGCTTTAAGGTTTCAAATGATACAACAAAAATAAAAAGTCATCATTTTTGGTAATCAGGCACTGTATCATGCATAGAATTGAAAATATACGACAAACTTCTGATATCATGGCATTTACTCTTCTTAACAGGTAGTTTAAGCTATTGTAGTCTGGTCATTCAAATATTTAAAGCAGAGACTTACAATATCCTGATGATACTGTACATTTTATGCTCAAAAACTGAAATGGTTATGAAATACTGAAACAACAAATTCAATACCGAAATTGTCTTACAAAGTGATAGATATAACCATTATAAAGCATATTGAAACTTAAAAACAAAAGCAATTATCCAGCTAGATGTAGCTCAGCCTTATAGGCAAAAGCTGTTTTTAACAAAACTAGTTTTTTTCGTGAGCCTAAGATAAACACAAAGAAAACGATGCATTGCTGATCAGAGTGAAAATATGACATCGCTCCTGTTTGCTTCAAGTCCACTATGCGTTACTGATGGCATAGTAACTTCATCAGCTAACATATAAACAACTGCACATGAACTTCAATTAGATTTACATAAGAATGTATACCTTCAGTTCCTTTTACTCAATGAAATTAAACATTTGCTTCAGACCTTTTTTTTAAAGGTACCATGTATGCATAAATAAAACATTGGTTTTCTTTGATTTTACAAAAACCACAGATCCTACACAGAATCATCTTCGGTAATTACTGCCCCTACTGCTTTCCCTTTCTATGTTCAACCGGGCATGAAAGGCCATTTGTGGCAAACAGAATAAAATTTGTCATGCCTATTATTTCAAGTTTTAAAGGACCATTCCTCTCACCCCAAACTATAATTCTTGTAGGGGTCTACCAAAATTCTCAATTGCCTCGGATCTTTGATTGACAGTTAATTCAAACAATGCAGAGTACCAAAGCTTATATTACACAGCATGAAATGTACTAAGCGTGTTTTGATTATACACATTGAGCTTTTCTACACTCATCCTGAAGCAACATAAACTGAGGTTGTGTTTGGATAAGGGTGAGTTTCAGACAATTGTGGGAGGGGCTTCAGTAAGGAGGTTGGGAGAATTGGTGTGCTTGGGGTGAGAGAACTGGGCCTTTAAACTAAAGGTAGAAGTCCTACCTGATCATGACAAAGCAGTTCCACCTTCTCCATTGCAATCTCTGTCAAGTCTTCTTCTCCCTTCTCACTAGGTTCACTGCTTCTCCTTGACAGGGTCGACGAACCAGAGACTGATGCAGTGTCCGACTGTCCCATGAAATTTTTATACACATGTTCTTGAATTTTTTTGACTTGAAGAATGTCGTTAGCAGATAATTTATCCCTATAAAGGAGGAAGTAAAGTATATAAAATTATGACTGAGTGAATCTCCTTATTACTTATAACCATTTTTCAAGGGAAGCACAATTTACAAAAAGCTTTGGACAAAGTGTTGCAGACCGAGATGTACATAACGGAAAGAGGTTGATTGGTCCGTTTCCTGAAACTGTCATCCACAATTATAAGTCAGGGAAACGGTTAGGTTAGGTTACATGGAAATTTACCACCCAGTTTCTAACCAATTGGTTTAAAGAGCCCATGAAATGACTTAGTAACAATGATTTAGGGTCATTCTCTGACACTATCTATCAACAAAAATAGCATTTATTTTAAAAAATCCCACCCACGAAAGAGAAATGCTCAAGTGAAATGGTATCCCTTCCAGCACAACAACTGAAAAATGTTAAAGTGCTTTGAATCAAGAATGACATCATCTCAGGAACCCAACTTCACAGTGTGTGTACTATAGTGCACTTGGATTATACCCTGCTCTGTTGATGTTACAGAATCTTGCGTGTATAGATGGCCTAAAATGATTGATATAATCAACAATACAAAACCTAAACCTATGTTTGCTTCACAAAACAAGTGAAAAAGGAGGTTCCAACACCTAGGAGTACCCCTGTTCAACAGATGGAGTTTTGTGACTTCTCAATATTCCTTGAGCCAACTAGCAGGAAAAATTAATTTGTATATATCAAAAAGTGTTTGGAAGTTCCCTGGTAAGAGGTTATACACAAAGAAAAATACCTTAGGCTCCTGGGGGATGTAACTGCATCTATTTGTCCTCCAGTGTTATGTAACTATTATTTTTATTGGGGAGGAAGCAGTGATCCTCTCATTACACAGGCGCATATGCAATACTGTATACCATTCTGCACAGTGGTTTAAATACTACCAACAAGTTCTGTGTTGTTTTGGATGCATGTGCTAATGCTGAAATTTGACTTGGTTCAAATCAAAGGAACAGTGATTACAGTGAGAAAGGAGACTAGCTGATATTTTGGTCATTTAAGCCGGGAAGTATTCTGTATTTTTATCAAAAGTTGGCATGCAGTTACTATTTCAACCTCATGCATTTTGAAGTCTATGCTAGTACAAGATCCATTGTATGCATGATTTCCACATTAATGTTTGTGACAAATTTACTTGGACTGAAGGGATGCCTTTCAAAGGAACCCGGGTGAGATATCAGTCTTCTTATTCAACAATCTGATTGAATTTGAGTTGAAATATTTTCTTTTTCTGGTGGAAAGAATTGCTGTCTAGTCATAAATCGACTAGATTGCTGGAACCAAAAATTCAAACTGATAGGCCTAACATGAATGCGACAGCTTGAGTAAATAATGACAAAATTCCTGTGAGAATTTCAAATTTTGATTGATATATTTTTGGCTTAAATACTGGGACATTCTTCAGATATAATTCAGAAACTATTTGGCCAGTACCAGTGTCATGCTACGCAATCTGTGAGCAAAATGTTACTTAAACATAACATTATAATACACACACTGTGAAGTTGGGTTCCTGTGATGATGTCATTTTCAGTTCAATGCACTTTTATATCTTTCACATTTTTCAGCTGTTGTGCTCAAAGGGGTAACATTTTACTTGAGCATTTCTCTTTTGTGGGGCAGAATTTTTTAAAATAAATGTTTTTGTGTTGATAGATAGTGTCAGAGAATGACTCCAAATCATTGTTATTGAGTCATTTCATGGGCTCTTTAAGTCAATTCAGGCAGATTTTTTCCAGTTGTGGTTCACTGGCTTGTTTTCCCTACACCGATCCATTGTCTATGCTGAACACCAACCATAATCGCGTAGGTTCCATTTATAAAGTCTTCGGTATGACCCAGGCATGAGTCAAACTCTAGACCTCTCCACTGCAAGTCAGATGTTGTAACCACTTGACCGTGTGGTTGGAAATAGACTAGTGGATGTGAACAAACTTGTGGAAACACAATAATAATAATAATCAGGCCTTGAAGGGCAGTTGTTTTACGATGCTAAGTGACCACGAACGTGGGAGAAGCCATTGGCTTATGAATTACAACTTCACGTCGGGTGGCAACCAATTCAACAATTTGGATCAAATTTGGTATTTTTTATTTTGAAAGGCCAGTTCAGATGGGAAAAACGTAGACTGCTCTTGGATGAATAACCCACTTTAGTTTGACCTGGCCAGGAATTAAACTCTAGACCTCCCAGTTGCTAAGCTTCATCACTTCAAATACCACTACCTTTATGCACTTGGCCATAGTACCAATATTGACTACTAGTTACTAATAGCAAACTGGAATTAATCTAGGATTTCAAAGTATGTCCATCAAAATTTAGTCACGCACTAATCTAGAAATACAGAGTGAGGCCTTAATATATCTTGGGAATGAAAAAGCCCCATTGCCATCTCGGAAGATAGAACATATGTAACCAACGATCTACTGTGAGAGGTGAGGAACAATCACTAACTTCAATGGGTGGGGTCCAGGGGATGACACTCATCTATTCCAATCTAGATGATCAAAATACATGTAAAAATCACAAAGTGTATGCAAGATTTGACTTTATTTTTGTCAACCTGTTCCTTTGCAATTTTTCTGATCATCTAAGCATTAGTATATGTTTATTACTAAAACACAAAAATGTAACATTCTTATTTTTATGGGTTTCCAGGATTAGAGAAAGGAACCATTCTGCTAAAAACAGAACAGTTGGCAAGTATGCACAGGTTTTTACCAAAGCAAAATTGAAGGGGGTCCTCAACTTAATTGATCATGATATGGATTTATTAGGAAATATGGTCAATTGCATTTTCAGAGACACAAAAATATAGACTGAAATTAATGGCATTTTATACAAACTAAAATTTCATTGTCACATGAACAACGATATTAAGTGCTTTAACTGACCTCAAAATACGACACACAAAGTAGTATGCTAGTTAGTGCAGCTATTTGAGAAGCAACTGATGACTAACATGTGACCTTTGCAC
Organism: Holothuria scabra; assembly: GCA_037179385.1. Classification (NCBI taxonomy): domain Eukaryota; kingdom Metazoa; phylum Echinodermata; class Holothuroidea; order Aspidochirotida; family Holothuriidae; genus Holothuria; species Holothuria scabra. Next base: position 29,675,320 of record CM074199.1, read on the forward strand.
TTAAACACTGTTGATTTATTTTGTAGTGGGTCTGGCACTCTTATAGACTTAAAGAAAATTCATAGAGAAACGAAAAATAATAGGCTCAAATAAATTCCATTGTCAGAGAAATTAAATACTAAAGACTTACTTTTTGACTTGTTTGTTACTTGATTGTACTGAAGGTTGTAAGAAAAATGGCATCTTGTTGAATTTTGGAATTTCATTCTGTTGAAGAGGTACAATGACAGATGAACTAACCAGAAGCATGGATGACGTAACTTAACATCTATTCTTTGAATTGGGTACATGAGATTCTTGCGGACATTTTGCACTCCTAAGACTTTTCCCTTTCAAATTAAGTACGGTTAACATTGCTCAGCTCATTTTTAATATATATTGTATTATAAAGGCAGCCGCCATAGGAAATTTCAAAAAGTTTGTAAAACTGTCCGTGTAACTTAAAATACACAGCATTTCCAGCATGCAGTGATAAAAAGACTGCATGAAAGCTGAGCAAACATTTTCTCCTGTTTGTTCATACTTGGTTATCATTGTTAACTCCTATTGGTCCATAATGGTCTTTTGACTTTTAATTATCCTGGCATTGACTCATCTTGGACTATTCCATTTTACTCAAGGTTGTGAAGTGGGGACAGGTGGTTCAATATCTGATGTTACCTACTTGGTGGAAAGCATTTCTTTGGGGGAACAGTACCCAATCAAGTCAATATAATTATGAAAGATTTAAGCAAAAGCTTTAAGGTCCTCTCCTTCAGAGGGAGGCACAACATTCTCAAAGGGACAATGGAGCGATTTGTTAAAAACCGCGAACACCTCAAGATATGCTGCTTTTGGCTCTACATGGCAAAACATCAGAGTAATCTTTTCACAATGATAGGATTCGACCTGAGAGTTAGTAATGCAGCTAAGAGCGCATCTAGGGATTCGTCCTCAAAATTAGAAAGCTAAGAGCACATCTTACAATTTTCCCTTGTTGGGCAGGTTTTGTTACCACTAAAGCTGATAGTAAATAAGAAAGCATGTAAGTCATCTACTCAATGTGGTTCATTTACTCTTCTTGAAACGAGATGTTTACAAGCAAGTCACATCCAGACAGTCACACACACATGCACTGACAAAAGTCACACAAACATGCCCATAACTACAATATCACCACCACAAAGAGTCCAGAAGAAGTAAATGTGCACCAGTGGGAGAGAGGGTTGAACCATGCACAATTATCATCCTTCATTAATAGTACCTGTACTGGTTTAGTTTGATAGTTTCAAACCTCAGCTTGTAAACTTCTGTTATAATCTAGCATTACCCAAAGTCTTTTTAGTTGTAAGGCACTAGACTCTTTCCCCTACTACATTGCTTAGGAAGAACATCCCACACAAAGGCAGATGGTTCCATTTTTATAGTCTTTGGTATGATTCGATCTGGGACTTGAACCCTGGACCTCCAGGGTGAGAGTCAGATGCTTTATCACTAAACCCAACACTTGGTGTTAAAGCACTAAGAAGGGGTTGCAAAACACCCTACACTACTGGTGGGTTTATTCACGAGGGACTATACTTACCCCTTGCTATATATGGATTACATATTACAGACAGCTTGAAGGAGAAGTGCTTGCTCAGCACAAGGCTACTCTAACTACTTGCAAGTTAAAAGTAAGGCAAAGAAGGCTAAGCTCTAAGCCCAAACAGGAAAGTCTATAATAAATGCTAGCTCTCAAAAGCCTAGCAGACAGACCTTGTAACAGAACAAGGATAGTTTAAGAAAGGAAATGGTACAAAAAAACGTAAAACACTTAGTGTGATGTACGAGATTGAGAAGCTCAAAACAGCAAAGATTTCAGCCTCAGTAAACTTCGGATGTGTAGTACAATTGCACAGAAGAGTAATGAGAGGAGTTCGGGGCAAGGTGGGGGCGCAATATACAAATAAGATGCTGCAAAATGTATAAGTCAGCGATAGGAACCAGTTCATTGATGTAACCTGATGCAGTAAATGGACAACAACCTTTAATAAACACATCACATCATAAAACATTCACAGGTCTAGCACATATGAAAAATACATGTCATTAAGATTCCCCTTCCCAACAATTTCCCATTACATACCCCCTACCCCTCCCCAAAGACCATACATACCTCTACTGTGACTGCTACAACCCAGGGGGGTACTGTATCTGACAACAACATTCTTTCTGATTCCCCTCCAGCATCTCTGCAGAGAAATCTAAATAACGTTCTACCCCCAGCCTCACTGAAGATCACTGGGGTGTGAGGGGGCATACTGAAGTATCCATTGCCCTTCACAATTAGTGTATTATGTCGTCTGTGTTCAGGAGGTGTAGAAGGACTAAGGGAGACTTTAATGTCATCAGTTTTTGTGTCCAAACCATTTTCTGAAAAAGACATAATTTCAGAGACAGTAGTGATAGTTTGCTTACTTTGTAGAAATAATTGTTTATTAGCTTTTGCATCGTACCTTTTTTACAGAAATTTTTTCCATATTTTTAAAAGCAATATCCCTAGATACAAAATAATTGCCAATTCAAAGTAAGGCAGTGCAGTAAAGTTGCTTTGAGTTGTCAGTTCTCACAGAAGGAAATCACTTATTTGTTGCTACTTTTTGGCCTTGATTTCAAATACTGAAACAGTGCTCTTCTGTAACTCGTACAGAACATTTCAATAGATAAAGCTACTACTAGAATATACAGTTGCAACTGAATATTTTAATGATGACTAAAGCTTTTAACTATGCAGGTTATTTTGGTGCATTACAAATGCAACATTCAACTACAAGTTTGTTCTAATGACCAAGAAAAAAAAATGAATGACCATTTAAAAATAAATGAAGTGAGGGAGTAGAGCACTTGGACAAGCCTTCAAGTGTTTTCTGGTCTTCTCCCTTCACATCACTGAGGATTACTTTATAGACATAAATTGTACACATATATTATATGTTTATACACATTTATGATGATGGAAAAAAAAAAAGGAATGAAATAAAATATACTTTGTATTGACATGGAAGAAAACAAACTGAGTGTCAAAACTGGAACTCTTTATCTAGCTTTTATCTTTTATATTCCCCAAAACTATCTGGTTTGTGAATCTATGAGCCCTGATACTTCCCTCCTATTTACATATGTAATCCCAACTTACCCTGGTAAACTAATAGCACTGAAAGAAGTTTTCCTTGCTCCCCACACAATGAGCAAGGATGCCCTCTATCATCCTCTCCTCGCTTACCATCAGCAATGGTCTACACAATGTAGGGGCGATGTAGATTCATTATACCAACGCATGGCTCAAAATAACTGACAGCACTTATAGCCATGGCAATCAAACTTTCACTAAACATTGTGGTGCCCCTCACAAATTTCAGGGTGTTGCAAAGCAAGCCATAAAAAGTAGTAATGAGAAGGAAATCTGCTACATGCACAGGGTTCCCGTAACTGACAGTCTTGGCTTTAGGGTCCTGACTAATGGGGTGCCCCTTACATAGTTAGTTCCTTAGATAAGATTTTATGACACACCATCACTAATGTTATATGGTGTCATACAGTTCACATACTGTGCTAGTCCTCTCATTTAGTCGGGAGGGGGGAATACTGTAGGCATATTTTACAACCCCGGCCCACAGGGGAAAGTGATACCCCTTAGAAATATCCAACGATGTAACATAAACATGAAGTCAAATTAATCACTGGCTGTGCCCTTTTTTTAAGGTTATTTCCAGCCCTGCTGTGGGGTACTTGTAAAACGTCACCTTACAATTGTTTGACTGATTTAATCCTTTTAAAGTAATGCTTCTGTTGCTCTAGATTTATGGTATTTGTTCTTCATCTAAGATCTTTTGCTTTCCCCATAATGCATCTCACCTGTTCTCGGAATAACACTGTCTGGGTCATAGGAATGAGCGTTGGGCCAATGCTCCAATAATGCCTTAAGTACCAAGCCACCATAGTTTACTGTCAAAACAAACAAATAACATCACAATTATTGTTCTCAACCAGTTCAAAATAGCATATTGTGGTAAATGTGAATTTGTAATGCTTATAAAATTTGAAGGATGAACAGCAAGTTCCAAATAAGTTTGACATGAGAACTTTGCAGATCAGTAAGCTTGACAACTCATCATCAACCTTACACAATGTGAGCATGGATGAACACAGACTGGCATTCTTTTTTCCATTGAGTAGAGAGAGATTAACAAGGTAGTCATGTACTAACTGCTCCCATTCATGCTCCCAAGAGTGCCATCTACCCATCCTCACTCCACAGACATGAGAGTTACTTCAGTCTGTGGCCACTTTCTCAAAGGTGGGGAGGGGTGGAGGGCACCACTGTTCAGTGGCTAAATAGAGCAAAGTAAACAACTTCATGAACTTCCTGAGTCAGACAACTTCCTGCCAATCACATTCCAAAACAATAATTCACCATGAATCTGAACCCTCTCAGCATCACTGTGAACAGCTATGCTGAACAAGTGAGACAATTTCAAGGTGGTTCCACCAGGACTTGACCCACGGACCTCTAGTGTAGAAGGAAGTATACTCAATAATAAGGCCACCTCTTTAAGGATATTGTAGTGAGACTTAAATCTACACCATTATGTTGCCTGACCCATTTCAGTTTAACAAAGATAACAACATTATAACATGGTTGGGTGAAGCAGACTGTTTGAACAGCCACCTTCAACACAGTTTGCATCAAAAGTGAAACACATTTTACATCACGGATGAATCCACGTTTCAAAATTTCATTCAACTGAGAGTATTATAAATATGCACTAACCACACTTACTTCATATTTTCAGAACCTCATACAATGATCAACAATGAGTGTGTCTCATATGAATAAATTTTGTAATTATCATCTATCTCCAACTGATCAGAGAAATTAAGCATATATTCTCCAGTAAATCCCCCCAATAAATACCCCTGTAAATTTTTAACAAATGTGAGTCCTAAATCTAGACTTCAGCCTCAAGTTAAGGTCTTCAGAAGAAAGTCACTTTTCTACTAGAATATACCCTAAGATAAATGCTTTGGAACATCTACATAACATTCTTTAATATGGAATTTCAATTCTATCTCTTCTCCACAAGTCATCTGCAACTAATCTAGAATCTCAATTTAAGTCGTCAACTCTAGTCTCTTTGTTACTTCAGAAGAGATTTAATTTTGCAAGTTCAACTAAGGTACAGTAAGCCACTACATCTATGCCATTGTGTGTGATGCTCCGCATAAGCAATGGAGTAGGGGAAACAAGCCAGTGAGCCACAACTGGAAGAAAGGCCGTGGCCGGCTTGACTTGAACCGGGTGGGTTGGAAACTGGACTATGAACCTCTGTCTAACTAACTTGACTACATCTATGATAGGTAATAATTTCAAGCCTTGCCTTTAAAGGAACCGTGACTCATCACTAGCATTGGTTTTTATAAAGGGTGAGCAAATTTTGTGATTTAGTTATCTAATCTGATTAAACTAATGTATTAAATTGATATATTACATTTTGTTTCTGGTTCATTACTATCTCCAAATCCAGCTTCTTTCGAAGAGATCCATGCTGAGCAACAGTCAGACTCATCCAAATGAATACAGAGCATCTGAAAGACAATCGAAGGATTAATTGAAGTGGCTCATTGAGTTGGTTCATGTTCAAGTTCAATTTATTTTCTTCTAACCACTGAAGAGGATTCAGAAACTCAATATAAGTGTTTATACATATATATACAAAAATTGCCACCTTACAAAAGTATAAGAAAAAGACCAAACAAGAGAAAAAAAGAAAAAAAAAAGGAAAAGAAAAAAAATCTTAATGCCATAAAGTATTCATTAACTAATGAAATTCAACAAATTTTTCCAAACCTGTTAAGTTTTTTCAAATAGCAATTACAAATTGTCAAACTCAGACAATTCCCGCATCTTACACACAAATATTTGTTTTATCAGTGAATACTTAACGGCTCATTTGGGTTTTCAACCTGTTACTTTTTAAAATTACACACAAAACCGCTACAATACTGGACACCACAAAATTTAACATTTTCACTTTTTCTGTAACTATTGAATATGGAACTTGCCTAATCATATTTATTATAAGCCTTTTCATGTGGTTGTACCTTTAAACACTTCCTTTAAGTTATCGATAAACTCAATGAGCCCCTTTTAGAAAATTGCATTCAGTAAACTTCCTATCAGAAAGCATACACTTTAGTTTAGGATAGGTTAGATAGGCTTTTACACCTCAACCTATAACCTCCTGGTTCAATCTAGCAGCCCTAAAGCCTTTTTCCCGTTGTAGGTCCCCGGACTGTACTCCACTGCTTATGCAGTGCATCACACAAAATGACTGTAGAGATTCCATTTTTTTCAGTCTTTGGTTGAACTCTGCCTAAGAATTGAACCCCAGAAGTTCTGAGTGAGAGTCGGTTGCTCTGACAATAACACCATTCATCCCATAGCATTTGATGTAAGAAGCGTTTTAAGGTAACATACTTTTACCACAACCACAATTGAAATCATTGCCAAGATTTTAAAACTTGCACTCAACTTTGGTGTTTACTTTTGTTCCCCCCATAAGTACCTCACTTGGATGTTTCACATCATTGCATACCAAGTTAGACTCGGAAGTTTTTCTACATAAATTGAACAACTCCAGAACAACAAACTTGTCACATCACTTATAATATCACCATATATTAATTTAAACAGCAAGGCCAGTATTACTTATTCATACAGGGAAGGGGCTTGGGAAGGGGAGGGCTGAATTTAATTGCCCTGGATGATGGTTTGACAAAGGAATGTTGGATGCTATTTGTCTCCCTATCTATATGATAACAGAGAGATTTATGAAAAAAAAGGAAAAGTACAAAAAAAAGAGGGAACTTCCTCTAAAAAGAGGAAGTATCTAATACCTGAGTATTATCATCTAAATCATCATAAACAATAAAGATGTTACACAACTGAACTGTTAAAAGGGAAGTTTAAGCAAAATTTAATTTTCAGATGTGAAAGAGAAACCAAATCTACACAGTGTGGTGAAACTTCCATCTGAATTGGACATGTATTTCTAAAGATATCAGTAAATATATTTAATACATTTGTGTTTGAGCTTGAGGGCAGAAGAGGTTAAATATCACTTCCTCACATTGACAAGAAATACTTTGTTTCCCTTTGTAATTTCCAACTGCTGTGTTAACCTTAAAAGTTAATAGGAATAAGACCTCCCTGTGTGAAATACAAAGTTTGTAAAATTCTCATGCCACTTATGCAATCATATTCTGATAATATGGGATTGTTGAGGAGGAAATTGGCTGTAAGTAATAACGAAAAACAAAAGGCTGTCAATTAATATGAGGATATGATGTCATATGTGCTTGCTTCAAGTTCACTTTTTGTAAAAAATTTCACAACTATACCTGCTCATATCCTGAGAACCACACATCGGATTTCAAGGCAAATCACTGAAATGCTTAGAAAAAGTACCCCTCTAACATATCAAAACTTGATGTGACATTAAACCCTTCTTTTAACCCTTTACCGTTGTTTGGGTCCTTTTGGACCCAGATGGAGAACGCGGCTGTCACCCATCTTTACTGTTTCACGTAGAGCTTGAAACTGCGAGTAGCTACCCGAAAATTCGGCCACAACAACGAGAGAGACAGTAGTTTAAGGTCACAGGGTCATTAGCCTACGGAAGCTGTTGCGGGTCGTGCTACGTCCGCTTTTCCACCCACTCCCGAGGGGCGCAAATATGCCCCAATTGGAGCATAATGGTAAAGGGTAAACATCATCAAGTTGCAACAATTTATATTTACAATAAAACCAAGTTATAGTTGCTACTGTTATGGATACGGCTAGCCATTTAGACTCTCCCAGTAATATAAGCATTGAAAAGAAATGTCTTAGGCATTTATTGCAAACTAAAATGAGTTTCCCAATAACACAATGTTTGAGCAATTATTTTGTTAATGCAACTAAGAATTACTCCCTCCTATGGTCTATCATAATCACTAAAATATTGATTAAAGAAAACAACATCTTACCCCTATTTTTAGGTCCACAGAAAACCAGTTAGGAACATAGACCATTTTAAATCTATTTTTTATTTCTTCTTGAAAGTCAACTTTTCCAAGATCTTTCACTTTGACAGCCTGTAAGAACAAAACAAAGTTACTGGTAAAGAAAGAAAAAAAATTTCAATAAAGGTTAAGTTAAAATTTCAGTCAGAATTTTTTACACTATACTACAACAAAGGAAGCATGTAACATTTGGGGCAGATCCCACACTTTTGAGTTAGTGAAATTCCAAGCATTCTTCTGCCTTTATTAATTCTGAAATTCCAAGCATTCTTCTGCCTTTATTAATTCTGAAAACTAAATGATAAATCATTTCTCACCCTTTCGTCAAAAATAATATTTTGCCAACCCCAGAGTTGTACAACCAACTGAATATGTCCATTTTATTTAAAAAGTTCAAAACACATTTTCTAACATAGCTCTCTCCATAGTAACTAAAAACCTACCCAACATTATGATTTGGATAATTTACACAAATTAATTAACAGAAACATTGTAAATAAACAAAACTGTCCCTGTTACATCTAGAACAACAGCCAGAATTTAATGAATCTTAGGTATTTCACAATGTTTCATATTACAGTAGCATCCTCCCAAGTTCCTAAATACAGCTCTTTGACACAAAATTGTGACAGGCAAATGAAGCATATACCTGTCTTTACTTAAAATAGCCAGTTACAAACTTTGCCTTACATTGTACAACAATATTTTGTCTGATAATACAAATAAAACCTTTTAGGTTAAGGTGTAAGTATCAAGAAAGCCTGACTGGCACTGAATACTTACCTTGACTGCATCCCATAATGCAACATTCTGGTTACTATCCAGTGTAAGAATGTGTCTTTTGTCATTCAGGATATGCAGCTGCCTTATACTAGACCCTCCTGTTTGAGAAAATTAGAAAAAAATTTATCACCAGAAATGTTTGCTTTCAGATAAACCATCTGCTTACACTTGGATTTGAAACATGGACACTAATTTTACCATTATATCAACCTTAACTCTCCATTGGAGACACCTAAAGGAAACCTAAACGATATATAAAAGAAGCCTAGACAGAAAACCTACAAGATTTTCAAACCCCCAAAACCATGCTACAAGACCTCTGGAGAAGATGGTAAAGGTCTAAGGGGAGACAGCAAAGCAACGAAAGTAAGAATAAATCACTAAGCTGATGTTCCTAGACAGGAAAGCTCAAAGCTGAAAATTTCTGGACTCAATACACCTCCAAGTGAACCAGATTTGCACTGAAGAGCAATGAGGACGATTCACTGGTTGATCGGGGAGTAGTAGGGGAGCCATGTTAGAATTCCTCTGAGTAGTGTGAGGTGTGTGAGTAATATTCGATTTAGATGTAGCAAGGTGGTAAGTACCATGTCAGCAATGAGAATTGCTAATTTGCTTTCTAAGTTAATTTCAAAAATGAATCACAAGCATATTTTTCTACACTTCAACCATGAATGCTACCAGAAATTTGCGACATATGCAAAATTCATTTGCCCAATGAATTCATGGATTTTCATCATCAACTGCATTTAATAAAACCCATTTCTTCAGACGTCGCCTTTTAATCTAATGCAGTTACTGAGATAAATTGAGAGATAAAACTGAGAGAAACCATCATTTCCAGCATCTTTCTCTCTCATTTCCATTCCTATTTACTTGTTTCTTTGCTTGTGTACTTGTTTGTTTGTTTATTTGTTTACACACTTAAACAAGTTCAGTCTCTCCATGCTTTGTTTCACTTACCCTTTATAGCTTCCTTTGGACTTGTTAATAAAGGCCCTGAAGAGATATTATCATAATCTCCAGACTTTCTGTGGATGCTATCTTTGATATCCTGTCGGTAAAAAAAAAAAACAGATTTATGTAAATCTTTTCCAACATTTGTACTCTGAAACACATGGCCAGAAAACTTGTTTTGCTTTTAAAGGTCTTATTATTTTTAAACAAGGTGTTGACAAACTGATAATAAATCTATAATTTAGTAAGTCAGTTAGACAAGGTTTTACAGCTCAGTTTCTATCAAATTAATGAAAATCAAACCAGCTCAGCCTTTTTTCCAGTTGGGGTTCACTGGCTTGTTTTCCCTACTCCATCACTTGCACTGTCCACCAAGCACATTGGCAGTATATCTTTGGTATGACCCGGCCAGGGTTCAAACCACAAGTTGAATCTATAAAGGCTAAGCAGTTCAAAGTACTGTTAGCCAATACAACAGGTGCAGCACTTAGTCCCTGTCAAAATGTGAATTCCCCCACCCTTTCACACCTTCCACCTGCCCACCTCTACTTCCCTCCTCTCCCATTCTCTAAATTCTCCCTCCCTCCTTCCCTCAGTCTCAACCATCTCATTTTCTTCCTTTGGCAGTATAAACAAACATTTAAAGTAAGCTTTAAGTCTTGTCTGAGCAAAGCATGACAAAAGTGGATTGTATTGTTGCATCAAACTAAATAACACTTGTACCCCTTTTACTTTTCCAACTATGAGCATACTTGAGAGGGTTTTGCCAAATGCTTTCTGTGAGGAACTTGCCTTTTCAAAGTAATATTACATTTAAAATTTTTCTACCTCAATTTTTTTTTTTTTCACAAGACCACAAAAAACTACACAATCAATAGAAAACACACACTGAAATAGCAAATTACATAATACTCACCCAACATTTAAGGTCAGACTTCACTGTTGCCACCCAAAGGTTTTCACTATTTTCCCCAAATTCCATCCTGAGCACAGGTGAGTCTGTCTCACACACCAATACGCTGCTCCCTGGAAATCTAGGGTCTGTTTGGAATATTCTGCAATCCCTGCCCCCTGAGTAGAACTGTGTGAAGGACTCGTTGGCACATAATGCCCAAACACCTAACTCATGAATGTTGAATGTCGCTATACATCTCTGCTGGCTTAGAGACCATAACCTGACTGAACCATCAGAGCTTGATGATAAACACTAAAAGGGAATTTAATTCAAAAAGATAATCTTTATGTTGAGAATGCTATTAACTTTGCATGCTTTACCAAGAGCAGAGTCATCATCTAACTTGCAGTTATTGCTGAATCACTTATGTAAATTCCTGTGCCCAACTGACCATACTCCCCAGTTACATAAATGACTCTCCCCTAAGAAGTGTACAACTGAATATTTCATGTTCACAGGTCAGGGAGCCACTTTATAGGATCGCATTTAACGAGTGCTTAAAAGGTAATGAAATAGGACCGTACTGCTTGCTCCTAGTACTACTCCCAGTTCCCAGACCTCCCACTTAACCACCCCCATCCAAGGGGACTGGGTTTATCCCAGGCCTTACCTACTTTCCCCAACAGCTGTAAGGGGTAAAGGATCATTGCTCTGCACTAATGCTTGAAGGGGGAACAGAACAAAGCGGATAAGTTGTCACAAGACATGCTGAACTTTGACAGCGAGATACATAATTTGGGATCACCAATTTATACCCTCTACATTTATTGCAAACAGCTAAGTCCAGCAAGTGAAGGGAGATGTTTGTGGAGACTGAGGCAGTGAACTTGCAAACAGAGGATGTCTGGTTTGACTCGGGCCTGGTTCATTACGTTATGTCCTAGGGTGCAATGCTTTATCTCAGGTGCCTCTCTTCAACCAGGTGCTAAATGGGTTCCTGTAAGAAAACTTCTCATTGATGCACACTATAAATGCAGTTGTATTACATGGATAGGGGGCTGTTTTCAGGATGAACTTCAGCTGACCAGGGTTATGATGAAGCACTTAAATACCACATTCATAGAGTGCAATGAAAATACCAGACACCATTTACTTTTTTAATCCTACAACAATTCCTCAATTCTCAATGACACTACTTTCAAAAGGATGTCACTTAAGTTTATAACAAAAGTAAATGAATCACATTCATGAATGTAAATTAAGGTTACTATCTGACCTGAGTAGCATCTTTATTAACAATGATGGCTTTGACATTGTCTGTGTGACCTTTCAACTTCATTATCTTTGCACATGACCTTGGATCCCAGACTCTTAAAACCTGCAAGAAAAAGGTGATACACTGAACTAAGAACAAGTATTTGAAGAGGGCTTAATAACGTTTACCCGTCAGGATCAGTGATATCATTTTCAACATTAGTCAGGGACTGAGTCAGAAAAAATCAACAAGGAGAGGAGGGGAGATTTATTATTACCAAACCCCTAAGTCCAATGGATGCTGTCCTTGCTCAAAGTTACAAGTAGGTTTAGGGGACAAAAGCTTACTTCAAGGCCCTTATTTGATGCAATCTGAAGGGTTTTAAAGGCTATTTATCTATGTAATTATTTATGTAAGTTAGAACATTGCTGCAGAGGTGATCTCTTCTTACATACAACAAAACAACTTGAACTTAAATCATATTTAAAACCATTTTTACTTAACCTTTAAATCTAGCTGAGACTGTGAAACATGTTTGTGTTGGTGTGGTTAAATCCCATCTAACTAACTAACCATACTCTATATTTACATGCTTACACATGCTTCCTCCAATAAACGAGGCACATGGTTGATGTTGCTATTATGCATTTAGTCAATTAAGGGTCATGTTCAATTTAGAGACCACACCATTCCTTACAATTAAAACGAGCTTTTACAATCATAGACTGGCTTGACCATATTTGTCATTTATAGGTCTTCCAGCACTGTCTTCTAACACCCTTCACCTACAGTATGTAAACTTCCACAACAATAAAATAATCCTACTAGATGGACTTACTTTTTCTGTTGAGCCTGAGATGAGTACTGTTCCAGAGGGATTCATTGCTAGACTGTATATGGAATCTTTCTGACCATTAAATGAAGATGCTTTAAAATATAAGAAGAAAACATACAAACAATTAGAAGAAGGAAAATGTCTCAGCTTGACTATTTTGCATTTTAAAAGGAAATGCAGTCACCTCCAATTTTGAAAAGTGTTTACTTCCTGATTGGCTCTTATGAACAAATGTGACATTTTTTCACTGAATTGTGGAACAAAGTGCAGAGAAAATCCTTGTTTGCTTTACTGTATGTTGGGGCATATCAGATACTTGAAGTGAAATAAAAGGCAGAGCTGCCAACCTTGTCAAACCAAAAAAAGGAACTCAAATGGCAAAAAACAGAATTTCCAGCAAAAAAACAAAATCTTACAAACAAAACTTACAACCTTGTACAATAACTGCACAGCATACTATTTTTGACAAGTTGTGCAATCTGTGCCAAGGTCACAATAATGGGGTCTGGGAAAACTGAGTTCACTCCACTTGTACAGGAATGCAATATCGCTGTGGGCCATATCTGGCACCTGCAGTGAAGTACACATATCATATGTGCATAAAAAACTAGTCACCATTCAGTTTAATTTGTCATATTACTCCAACTTGTTACAAACCCTGATATCCTTCTTGCAGAGTAACCAGAGTAAACCTAGTGACAAATGAAATCGTGGAAAAGAGTATGGGACATTCTCCATTTATTGACCTTTTAGGAGGTCCTGTATCAGCAAAATCTGGGAAGCTGTCGAAAAAGGTGTTTTTATCCAATGCTTTCAAAAGTCACTTGAAAGCATCCAACTTACTACAGCTGGAAGTCAAGCTGGTACCAGGAGATGCCAGGCCTAAATAACGAACAATAGTCCTGGGCACTACAGAGGCTAAGCATTTCCTTAACGCACCACCCAATGCTGCCCTCTGCTGCTATAACAGAGCTGCCAACATTAAGGTCTTGAAATCAGGAAGATTTATCTCATAACTCAGGAAGATTTCAGGGATTAGTGTGTATTTCAATGTGGGAAATTCTGTTCTCAATCAGCAACATTGTATATTTTGCAGGTTTGGAGATGAAATTTTCAGGAAGTCTTCTGCAGAATCAGGAAGACTTGGCAGCTCTGTTATAACCCTGCTTGTGACAATATTCCTTGCAACATCCTATTCTATGTACTTATCATATCAATCTTGGCCACTGATGACATCACCTTAATGTGATACTTGTGATGTCATTCTTACAAATGTATGACATAACTTCCTTAACTTCTGACATCATTCTTGAAATTTATGACATTAGTCTTGCCACTTGTGACATTACCTTCATAGCAGGTGTAAAACGTCCCCATTCTTTTCTGAAGTATGTACTAATGACAGCTGCCAACAATGTGAGACATACCAGTCAATTTTGCTATGTACATGTATGCTAATCCAACTCTTGATTGCTGATTGGTTGAATAAATGATTATTCATTTACACAACTGAACTTCAACTGTACTGTTGTTCACTGAGAGACACACCTATATACGAATACGATTAGCGCTTGTTTTTAGTGACCGTAGGCGGCCATTAGTGGGGTCCATCAGCCTAAAATCTTCTTTATTTATTGTTTACATAAATGTCACACTCTCATATTTAATGAAATTGGAGAATTCAAGATACCAATTAGTGTACAACCATCCATGATAGAGGTAAGGAAGGAAATCAAAAGATTTGAATGTGACGGACCCCAGTTATGGGCGACTGAAATCAGACTATCACTTGCTGTCCGGATTCGTGTATACACAAAAAAAGTTAATGGGAATTCTTTATTGTGTGAGATTAAGGCCGGTCAAAATAACACACACTATATCCCACAGACCATGTTCATCTCAACTGTATCTTGATCAGACTTGCTTTAGTTGTTTTTGTTGGATATTTATAACTTGTGTTTGTTGCCGTTCCATATAAAGGGTTAACAGCATACAAGTTTTACACAGTTTGTTGGAGAATTCTTGTGCAAGTTCATGACATTGGTACTATGAATGCAGTATGAGGAATACATGTCTGCTGAGCCGGCAGCCTGTGAAATTGCATTGACTACATACGTATCATAATCTTCTCTGTATCTGTGACATCACTCTCACAAAAGTACAGTACAACATTGTTACTTACTTGTGACAGTGTTATTTGTGGCAGTGAGTGCTGTGAGTGTGTTGACATCCCACAGAAATATCTGTCTATCCAGACCACCGGATGCCACATGTTCTTTGTCTTTTGCATATGCTAATGCCTTTACATAATCCTGCAAGAGAAACATGAATATTCATTAATGAATTATTATTACTTTATCAACATGTAAAGACACACAATTCTCCCCTCCCCCCCCCCCCCAGCTTTTTATTCTCTTCATATTTATTTATTCTACTCATTCAACAAAATTGCAGTGCTGGGTTACAGCAAAACCTTGAAACTAACCATTGTAGAAATTTTGCACATGACTGTTAAATGGGCATCTATACATCAGGCCTGAAGTAATTCGTTCTGTGTCAAGGCAAACCTGCAAATCAGTACAAGTGCCAAGGTGCATAATACCTTTAACCAGGCACTCAATCCAGTTCACGAGGCTCCCAAACAAATATATTCACTTGCAAGGAGGTCCTACATGGTTTCCAATGTACTATCCGAAATCCCCCTAAAAAGTTGTGGAAGGTGGGAATTTCTCCCACATATTTAAAACCTAGTGGCAAAATTGCTGCAAATTTGCATAAAGTAACAGTAAGGCAAGGGAAGATCTGATCACTCCTGTCTGAACAGTGCCAACAATAGCAACTGTTTGCGCATTTCACAAATTCAGCTTTGTCAATACTTGTCAAGATTTCTTATCATTATCAATCAGTTGTTCATTCAAGCACTTGCCAATAGAAGTTAAGGTTGACATTTCACGGCAGTTTATCTCAATTTAAATGGATAGGGGGTCTAACACTTCAATACACCATGAGTAACTTGATCCCCTTTTTTGTCAGCATTTGTCTCAGAATTTGTTGTTAGTTGTAAATTAAACCCCGAAGTTGTTGAATTTCTTTTGTAGTAAAAGAATCTTCATCAAAACTGAGCTGCTCATTTAGGTTATGAACCCAGTGGTTGGGTTCTTCAATTGGCAACCAGTTTTTCCATCCAAACTGGGGTATGGATGACCCATTTCAGCAAAGGTATATTTTCCCTCATGTCAATGGAGGGCAACAAAAAAAGGTGCTTAGATTACAGATGACAAAAATATATTGCAGACAGTTTACTTCTGTAGATGCATGCAAGAAGAAGTGCAACAAATTTTTGAGGCTCTGTATGCCATCTAATGGGGCATCTTAACCTACTTATCTCACCCTAACACTACATTAGCAATAGAAAGACAGAGGCTTTGACTAATCTTTTATCTGATATAAACTTTAACCTTTCAAAAGGAATACAAACATAATCCTTCAAGAAGTTCTTCCTGTAAACACCTCTTGTGTTACTTACTTTGTGTGTTCTTAACGTTGACATACAGAAACCTTTGTGAGCATTCCACACCTTTACTGTAGTATCTGAAGAAGCTGATATTACTGGAAGATAAAAAAAGAGGCAAACTTCAACTTAAAACTCATCTAATCTTTCAAATAAATTGCTCAATAAATAACATAAGCTGTGAGATAGAATTAGAGTCTATGGAGAGGAGAGGGAAAGAGGTAAAAATTAAAAATTAATGGCTGAAAACTGGGGTAGATGCTATGGGGTGGAATGAGGTGCTTTTCCCAGATCAGACAATTACCCAGTACTCTACTTTAGGGAGTGAATTTTGGGATAGTTTTAGGTCAAATTTGAAAGATTTGTGGTGGGTGGGGAAAGGTGCATTTGCTTGGAGTGCTGGGTGGGATTATGGAGTGCTGAGTGTCACCACCAAGCACCACCCACTGTACCTACCTAGTGAGTAGAGTTGCTTGGTATTGGACAAGAACAGTCACCCCATGCTTATTTTGAAGTAACAGCTTAACCTCACAATTTTCTTCTTATTTCTCACCAAAATATCTGTCACAATATTTTGGGACTTTCTTGTAAACAAAGCAGTTACTTTTAGTAAATTTGACTTACAATTGAGGAAAACAATCATGAAATAGGACAGTCTCCTACACTTATTACTAATTTAAGTTTGGGTGACTGCACTTCCTCTTTAAACACAAATTATTCCAAGCAATTAATTCCTAAACTGACACTAAGTTTTGTGGGAGAAAAATAAAAATCTCCAACATTCTTCAAGACTTCATTTACACTATGAAAACAAGAGATGATGAGCCAAATATAGAAACTTCCTGGATAAACAATGATCCATCTGTATACAATGTCCCCACACAGCAAAGAGCTGTGTAACAGATACTGCATTGCTGTAGGATCAGTTTGCTTTCAGTATGTAAGTCTCAGATACAGTATTACTTCCATGGATGCTTTAATGAAACTCTGCCTTAAGAGGCTTCAAAATTCCAGCACAAATGCGCACCCCCACTTCCGCAAACAAACACACTCCTTCAAGATATTTACACCCAGCATAGCAGTGGTACACTGGAAACAAACTGAAATGGAGGGTTACTGAAATGGAGGGTTACTGAAATGGAGGGTAATTGAATGTAAAAGAAACACCAGCCGAAGAACCTTTTTTTAAATTTGATACTGCCTCAACCGATATTTTCTAAAATTCAAAATTCCAGCACAAATGCGCACCTCCACTTCCGCAAACAAACACACTCCTTCCAGATATTTACACCCAGCATAGCAGTGGTACACTGGAAACAAACTGAAATGGAGGGTAACTGCATGTAAAAGAAACACCAGCCGAAGAACCTTTTTTTAAATTTGATACTGCCTCAACCGATATTTTCTAAAATCTTAACATCTTTTGCCATGGCTATACTGTAATCATCCTCTTGTACAAATTACATACACATCTAAAGCTATTTAAAAACACTGAAACCTTTTGAAGAGAGGGATAGACATCTTACCCCACAGTACCACATAAGATCTACCCACACTTCATGGGTTGAGTTCAAATGGAACCAACTACCCTTGTTCTTAATGCTAATGGATAAGCAATGGAGTATGGAAATCAAAAGCCAAAGGCTTCTAGGCTTACAATAGTCTCTTAAATACGCGAGCGTGACTGCAATCCTAATTTATCCCTCCCCCCGCAACCCACTTTCTGAAACTTGCTATCGAAATAATAGGGGCTGCATGCGCTTTACCAGTTTAGGGGACTTCACAATTATACCAGTACGGTGTTCTATGAAAACAAATATTTCAAAAGATACACTACATTTTTGGAAGTTGCAGTGATCGAAGTGGTTTAAGCCTGCTTTAAATTTTTTGACCTTTCAAAAGAAATCAAATGATCAAGTTAGTAGAGTTAGATGGAGTTTAAGGGCCCATTGCTCAAGTGATCAAAACAGCTGCAATATTTGCATTAGGTCTGAGAAAAGAAGTTATGACCATGGGGGTCCAGAGAAATTTTTACAAGGGGGGCAAGGTGATTCATGGATGATTGAATTGTGTACACTATCTAAGTGGAGCGCCACCATAGGTTGGCGAGGAGCGTACAAGAAAATTTTGGGCCTTACAAACCCTCCAGATGGCTGGAAACGACACTTGGCGAGTGTTCTAGGCTGCATGTACCCAGCTCTGAAACAGGAATTTCATGCCTGTAATTTTTAGATTTTTAGAATTTTAAATGTAAAAAATTGTTGAAGGGAAATCTGTCTCTCGGTCACGGCCTCGCACGCCCTATGCACGATAAAAATTACAAGGCCTATGTCCGTTACCCAATTATGAATCATACCCCCCCCATATTCACCTTGTATATCCCAGTTACATCTGCGAGTCGCCACCTGAGATCAGCACGGGACCAAACCAAGACCAACGCATTCATCAATAGTCGGATGCCATATGCACACAACATACCTGACAACTAGTACAATTTTGGCATAGTTTTTACAATTACAAATTTCCAATAGATATCACCAATGATGGTCTCCAAATTACGATTTCACTATTCAGCATACCATCTTCTCTTTTGCTATTCCTGGTCAAATGTCCGCATATTTCACGAATAGAAACTGACGCTGTGAGTGAAGATATTTTGATGATTTATTTTTAATTTTTTTTATTTCAATTTTTAATTAATTTTTTCACGTTTGATTTTCCGGGGGGGGGCAAGTACCCCCCTTCTGGACGCCCATGGTTGTGACAACTTAAATGTCAGTGATTTCAACAAGAACCATGATTTCAAAAGTAAGGAGAGGGAAAACTGAGGGCACAGGAAAATGTTTGGGGCAATAATTAGTCACCCAAAGCACTTGCCTGCGTAGCAGACTATGGGTCATATTCCTTGATCAGTATTGATTAGTGTTATCCTTACAATATATATGGTTTGTGAAGGACTGAACAGACTTGAGTCTGCTCCGTGAAGTTTTAAAGAACAAACTCTTTAGGGCAGGGTCAATGGGACCGCCTTAGAGCTCTGGGGTTCAGTGGGGTCCAAATGCTCTTCAGGTTTAAGTACATCTGTGGCTGCAAAAGAGAGCCTAAGCATATGTATATTTTACTTTAGAAGATTGATCCATGAACCGCCAAGGACCCCTGTTCCATTGGGAAAACTCTTGATGGGCTTGGGGTCTATGGGGCAATATGTTCCGGCTCCGAGGCTTTGAGGTTGCAGCATACGGCACATGTCTGCGTGAAAAACAAACGGCAAGGTGCGTTTATTTTCCACTGGCTTACATGGGGCTTAGCCACAGTGCAGAGCTGGAGAGAGTCCAAGGAGCACAGTCCCGAGGAGTTTGAGGTCTTAGTAGGGGTAGGCCTCCGGTGAAAAAGTATTAGGAAAAAAGTCTCAGAAAATGTAGGCCTAATATTAAGTTTTTACTATTTTGTTCATGCACGTCTGAGTGATGGGGGTCTGACTATGAGGGTAAATGCCCCCCCGCCGCCACTGATATACTAGGCTGAAAAGAAATCAACTTTTGCCTAGCACACCGTTCTGGTCAGTCGAAAACCAGTCTCCCAGTAGTCCGATAGGCCAAAGGGTATATGCCCTGTAGTTGAACGACGAGACCCAACACGTCCCTTTTAATATTAGGCCTAATGTGCGTTAGCATTTAGCCCACTCTAGGAAGGAGTGTTCGGATAGGGTACATCAGATATCAGTCAACTAGCTGTTACAGGTATGGCCATAATTATACTGGTCATACTTGTTACAATTACCTATAATTTCTGTTCCTGAGTGTCGTTATAATTTATCAACGAATGGATAGCCTAAACGTCTTTCAAAGCAAAATAGCTACCGCTGGCTCCTGGTCTGTGTTGGACATTTAAGCCTAAAAGTTTACATAGCTTAAAGCTCTAAGCTACACAGAAAACTTGACACAAACAAAATTAAAGACGAAAACAAAAACGAAAGTATGTGAGCCGCACTAGTCTTGACTAGACTGTACATACTACAGTCTACATAACCTTACGGTAGATAATCTGTACAGTACGTAGTACTAGCCGCACACGTTACTATGCAAGTCTAGTGCCTGTGGAACGCTAGCGTCGGAAAGTCGCGTCACCGACTGAGAAGCAAAGCAGGATCATGGTAGTATTTCCACATTTTTGAAAAGTATTTCCTCAATTGGTGCATTTACGTTTCGTAGAATGGAGTGACTTTTTTTTTTTAAAAAATTGGCTGATTCAACGGTTTTTAAAGTATCAACTGTACCTTATTTACAAGGATATGTTCCTTTGTATCACCCAATATTTCAAAAATATTTTTTGAAACTGTTGGATTTTTCAAACTTCACACTTAGCAAAATTTGGAGAAACTGAAGTAGAAACACTGAAACACAGTTGAAACTAGTTCTGGTTATGATAAAAGACAGTCCGCACTGTGACCAGGCTACTGGAAGTGCGTTTTAAGTTGGTTTTGGTAGCTCTCTGGGTTGTTATTTTTCGTTTTCGTCTCATATTTAACTGATCGACTTTTCTTGAACTTTAAACAGTTGTTTCTGGGGTAGCATAGCATGTGCATATTATTGCAAATAGGCAGAACTCTGGCCCTATATACAAAGTGTCGCAATGATATTATCAGAGGGTGTAAAGAGAAAATCCGCATTTTCCAAATGTATTTTATTGTTTCATGACGTCACAGGTTTCCAAATGGGGTTGCGGCTGCATAAGCTTACTATTGTAAGCTAAAAAACCTGAGAGCTAAAACAGGATAGAGGATATGACTGGCCTAACCTAAACCAACCTACATCTAGCTTCCAGGGAACTTTATGCAAACATTCAAACTGACTGTCTCCAACCTTAAAGTGCCAACCCTAGCTTTAAGCTATGAAAAATATTGGGTGGGGTCACTACATTATTTTTTAAACTTAAAGTGTGCCTGTCCACCTCTTGTAATGGCTAATATTATAAATAACAGAAGGAACAGCAACTTGTTTCAGACATTGGCATGAGGAAAATGAAAGAAGAGTGCTATCACACTGGTCACCCACTAGAATTCCAATGCTAAAAGGTGTTAAATGCAATCTTGATGGCCTGCAGGCAAGTAGGGGAACTATAGAGGCTTTGCAATTAGTCACAGATCCATCCTGCTAGAGGACAGTCACATGGACAAATACACATGGCTTTGTGCTGAAGGCACTGCACTATGTACAGAGTGTGGTCTATTACGTAGTAACATGGCTGTTGGCGAGTATTAGGCCCTACGACGTCGTATGAAAAGAGGTAGTAAGGAGGGAATCTGACAGCACTGTATACTGTAGATCATTGCACACTGTAAAGATTCCAGTTTGTAAGTTTCCCCCCTTAAAGGGCCAAACCTCTCATCCCAAACTACAATTTTGGTATGGAGGTACCGAAATTTTCAATTGGCTCAGCTCTTTGATTTACAGCTAATTCAAACAATGCAGAGTACCAAAGATTATATTACACAGCATGAATGGTACTGAAGGTGTTTTGATTAGTTTTTCTATACTCACCTTGAAGCAATAAACTGAGATTATATCTGTATGAGGGTGAATTTCAGACAATTGTGGCAGGGGCTTAAGTAAGAACAATAGGAGAATTGATACTGTTTCGGGTGAGAGAACTGGGCCTTTAATGATTCTGAACAACAACATTACAGAGAGTGAAAAGGAGGAGGGGGGAGTATTTCTAGAAAGGTGGCAGCAGACCCTTATTCAGTCACAAAGAGGAACCTGGGATTTTTACTGCTGTCTCTGTCAACAGAAATTACTATGCAACTTATAGAACAAGGTTCAGAGTTCCATTATGATTTGCATGTTTGGGCATTAAGCTGATGGGAGGTTAAAATTTCTGTGATTGTATAGTAATAAACAGAACGGAAAAGTTTCACAGTATACTTACAAGTTCTACCTCCACAGCAAAGTACAGTGTCATTAACCCAGTCAGTGTGATGTTCCATGGAAAGCACATAGGGATCCTGATATGGAGAAATGGAAATTATGTGTTACATCCTGAATAACAACTTAAAAGAGATGATGGTCTTCATTTTGGCTATCAATAGGGATTAGGAAACTTTAAACACATTGAGGAGAATATGAAATGCTGGAAAAACTATTGGAATAACATTGAAACATTGGGAAAATCCCATACTGAACACTACACCAGTTGAATATGACCACCTTGTTTCTGACATCCCCAACCTCTGTAAACAATGGCAATGATCAGTCAAACCTTGATGAATTGCCTAAGTTTTTCCTTGACCGTGGATCAAGGTTTGGATTAAAGTGCAGGACTGCAAGATTTCCCCCTCCTTTTTTTTTGGGGGGGGGGGGGGAGGGGGGATGGATCCCCTGTCTCTAAATAAAATGAAGGAGGAGATTTCCCCTCCATTTTATTTTTTAGTTCACTTACTTCTGACCAGCTTCACATAAATCCAGGAGTAAACCATTTGTTTCTGACTTGTTGAATAAAAGAAAATCTACTATCGCCCTATTAAAGATGCTGTATCCGTGTCATTGACCCTAAAATAGATGTTCATCCAATTATGTTGCAGCTCTTGTAAACCTGTCTGTAACTTACATTGAGGAAGGCACCACAAAAACCACATTGCCCAGATAACATAACACAATAAGATTAAACCCCCTCTTCCAAGTTCCCTCTTTCCCCCCCCTTTCCCCCTCCCCAGTATATGGGGACACTAATTTGAAAAGGGAAATCCCCCTTCATGTTGCAGATCTCCCTGCTTTTAGAAATTCAATTTCTAATTCTTTGTAAATTATAGTATACACAATATCTCATAATTTGCCTTGGCATCCTACCTCTGAGAAAACGAAGGCAGGGTACCTTTAAAAAAGTTAATGGTGGAAATAAAGTACCCAAACTTGTTACTTACAAAATTTCGTTTCATAACTATGTACACAGATGATCATATTACTATATACAGGAAAAGAAAGACGTGACCTTGTGAATATTTTGATTTAAAGTTGGGGAAGCCACCTAAATTGCAAGAACTGTCGCCCCAAACTTGTTTTGAAGCAACAGCTAAATCTCACAATTTTCCTCTTATTCTTCTTCAGTATCTTCAGTACCTTTATACCATTTTGGGACTTCGAAATTGCATTCAAGGTAAAGCAGTTTTTCCTAGTAAATTTCACATCTGAGGAAAAACACCACATGACCCCAATGAGCCAATCACAGAACACATGAACAGGATAGTCTACTAAATTGAGGTGACTACATATCACCTTTAATTTGTATTGGATTTGGTTGTGTTAACTGATTAAAATACTGTAGGTTGTGGACAAGCCAAGCCAAGTGAAAGGTGAATTATCAATTATCAAGTAACTATAGTATAGTACTTGACCATTGAAATGACAGCATGTGCAGGACAGCATGAACACAGACAATGGACCTATTGAATTTTTCAATAATTTTTTCCAAGGTCACAAGTAAGACTAACCTCCATTAACTCTGAATTCTAGCACCACTTTTACTAATGCCAGGGTTCAATTTTCATGGTTGTCCTTTTGTCCAGGACAACTAAAATTCAATATGGACAACCAAAAGCTAAAAGTTAGCTGTCTGATGGACAACCATTTTTCTCTCACAATGAATTACAGTGAAGCAGCTTGCTTTTATGATTGAAGAAATACTGTTGACTGATCAACTCTTGCAACTTTTTCCATCATACAATTTCAGACTTCAAGTGTTTTTGTCTTGAAAAAAATCATTTTTTGTTCTTGGAGACCAATAATACATTAGCACAATTACTGTTTTGTACTGTAATTGAGTGCCAAATGTTTCGGACAACCAAATTTTCTTTCGGACAACTAAAAGTCCTGAAATGGTTGCCTGAAGGGCAACCATAAATTTTTCTGAAAATCAAGACCCGAGTGCTATAATATTTGAGAAAACATTTTGGCAGCTTCCTAATTCTAGTTCCAGGCTACTACATTAGTAACCTTATGGCTAGAACCCAAACTCAAACATGAGTACCTACAGTACCCAATGAGTATTTCTACTGACAAATTTGGACAAATTTACAGCACTTGGCAGTAAAAGTCTAGACTGAAACTGAAATTTGTGGGTAAGAAATACATTTAAAGAGTCAATCCCAATGTACATGAAATCTATAGTAAAATTTGAACAAATTTCATTATGTTTGTGACCTTCCCTCTTCATTGTTCTTGTGACTTCTCTCCAAACTGGCAGCTAAGGAGCCATTTGGCATATTGGAGCATGAATTTGGCTACAAAGTTAGAGTAAGGGTAAGCAGTCCTGTTAAGTGCACCCCATTTACAGTAAGCTATGGCTCTGCTTAAAACCTTCTTGAAGCCAACGCTACGGTGAGCTAGTGCAAAGTTTTGACGACATAGCAACTGATGTACTGATGAGTTCCTGGATAAAAAGTTTAATTTTTGGCCTGATAATCTTCCTAAATTGTTGGATAAATATTCATACAAATAGACACTTTTCTACTTTGAAAAGCATTTCATACAAGTTACATCAGAAGTCCTCATATTTTCCTTCTGGACCAATCTAGTCCTATGACTTAATATTGTAACATGACTAAAATCGGTAATTCTATGTCAGGCCTTGACTTTTAGATTTTCCAGGTGTGCTACAAATCACACTCCTCATGAAGTATAGGGGTATGGCAGGTGTGCTGTTTTATTCAACTTTAATAAATCAATACAAGATTACATTCTTCATCTTGATGTGCAAAAAATCACACTCCTCACAGTGATTTGAAGGGAGTGATGGTGTACAATCCCATTCTCAGGCCTCAAAATTCAAGCCTCACATGAGAGACAGTCTTTTCTGATTCTGTGACTGGAAAAAGACAAATTCATTGCTCAAATATACCTTCATTTGTAACAGTGGTAAATAGGAGGTAGATAGGGGGTGACAACGACTTTCAGGGCTTGAAATAACTAAATACCATTGATAGACATGGATACTGTGCCCTTCCTGATGGCCCTGGTGACAGCACATTGCATACCTTTATAGTAGCTGTAGGCCTACATGCCATATGGGTGCTTCAGGGAATTGAGAAGCCGGCTACCCAATCCTGTGAGCCGTACTATGCAATTCACAAAGTATAAACCTATCAATCAAAGAATACCATCTACTACTGCATGTCTGACAAATTTATGCATTGAGTATTTGAATAAAACTTGGTTTATAAAAAGCACGCATTATTTGATGGTATGATCAGCATGACACACATATCTATCTGCCAAGTTAAATTACTGTTAGGTAGATAAATTTCAATTCAAAGAATAGAGTATACATCCAGATAATACAATACCAGGTTCAATACAGTAGCAACAATAAAGTTAGGTACAAGTATGCAACCTTGTTGGCAAAGAATTTCAAAGGACCATAGTTTTTTAGACAATACTGGAATACTTCACACTGTGGTGGTTATAGATTACTCAAACAAAGGGTAAATTTTTGGGGCTATTGCCCACACACACACACACACACACACACACACACACACACACACACACACACACACACACACACACACACACACACACACACACACACACAACATCACCATCGCATAGATTCCTTGCCTGCCTACGGCAAGGAATCAACAAAGGGTAAATTTTTGGGGCTATTGCCCAGTATTGCTAGGGCAACATGCCAGGGCAACCTGCAGTACTATACACTAGCTCATAAATGCATTAAACGGAATACCCAATTCAATTGGTACCGGTTGAACCAAAACAAACAGCATAAATTTCATGTAAACTTCTCTAAACCACTTAAAACACATAATGTTGTGATTCCAGTCGATGCAATAGCTTTGTACACTAGATACTCAGGACGCAACTCATTGGTTAACATCTTTTCATACCAAAAATGAGTTCAGACATCAGAGGTTTTTGCCAGGTCATTTAAACTGGACCATGTTACACCACGCAAAAATTTGACATTTTCCCAGCTTTTCTCAGTTTATAAGATTTGTAGAGTTCTAAGTTTTTAGATTTCCAGTTCACAATAATAAAAGAATACCAAAATCAAAACCGACAACCAATTTGTAACGGTTCTTCCCTGTGGTCCTTGGTATAACACTGAAGGTGTTTAACCTGAATTAATTACTCCTTGTGAGTAAATTCCTGAATAGAATCCTGGATTCATGTAAAGACCTCAACTTTTTCCTGAGTTTATTTCAAGTTCATGGGTTCCATACTAGGATATTTGACTAACATATTTCACCAAGCCTAAAGGATGTTCTAGGTTATCACTAACCTGAGCTCCTGGGTCCCTGACATATGAGTTTGACTCAAGACGCTTGAAACAAAATCCTGTGCGTCCCAGGGACGTACAGGATTTGCTTGCATAACACATGTAAAATTTTGGCAAGGAGGCATAGAAAGTTTTGTGTTGAAAAGTTCACATGTACCCATTGCCTTGGAATGTTCATTGTCGATGTCACTTCACAAAATCCATGTAGGAAATTTGCCTACCGAAGTTGCTTATCACCGCAGTTCGTATTCGACTGGACCAGAAAACTTTCTCTGACTAGACCGATATTAGTAATGTGGCCCAGTTCTGCAATATCGCTGGTGCTACCTATGTACTAGATCATCCGCCGCACTGTCATCCAGCTTAGTCAGAGTAACATCACTTGTCAATGCCAGACCAGTAGTATGCAGCGGCATGTTGCAAATATCACGGCAGAACATCTGAATGGAAATTGCTAAGCGCCACTGATTATTATATATACATATGGGACCCTCAGAAATTCGATAGGACTCTTGGAAAAAAAAGTTGAGGGTTCAGGGACTCTTGGGTTTGGGGGCCTTATTAGAACACTGATGTTTGAACGAGCCCCCAAAATGATCCAAGAATATTCAGATCCAGACTGATACATTTACTGTAGTAGTGAATGAGACATTTTCATTGAGCTAGTTTTAAACAAGAGCAATCACACACTACATCCCTAGCAAAGAAGGAAGGTGTGAAATGACCAACAAAATCAGATTTGCTGTAGTCAACTTCTGTGAACACTTATGAAATATCTGTTGTGATCAAATGAACGATTAACAGCGTACAGATTTTACACGATTGTCAATCCTACAAAAAATTTGTTGCATGTAATTGATATTTCAAACACAGCCTGTACAGGTAGATGAAGACAAGTCTGTAGGGCCAGGATTTTCACTAACCTGGGGTTTCATGTCTCAGATGTACATTTAAGTCCCCCTGGATGCTTTTTCTCTAGTGAGCCACAACTGGAAAAGGTGCTAAGACTGACTTGACTTAGACCAATCGGAGAAAAAATTGGGCCATAAAACTTCATCTTACATAACCTTATCTCCAAAAAGTTCAAAAATGCATTTCTTGCCAAGGGTGAAATTGATATAGGTCTAATAATTTTATGGCACTCTTGAAGAAATTGCAGGACCCTTCAACATTACCTCCGACTCTTGAAATGAAATGTCCCAAGACCCTCAGGTTTCAAGCCCTTTCTAAAACACTGTACAGAGCCATCATTCATCTGGCAGGAAAAAGGGCACTTGAGTAGAAACCCAAACAGGTGTAAGACTGAAGCATTTTAGACAAACAATTAGCCTACAACAATGTTATCTGTAGAGTGCTGTATGGGAACAAAAAGAGAATTTCATGGGTGCAAAAGCCAACAAATGCAAACACATGTACGCTGGGTCAGTACTGAAGCAATTCAGTGCATGGCCAATTCCCTACAGAACACCTAAACCTTTTGACATTTCTTGCAAGCTCCCTATGCCAAAAGAAGCTGACAAATCATTTGAAAGGTTTCCTCAATTGTGTAAAAGAAGGTTGCCCCAACAACCCCAGGGAAATAAGGTCACAACAGTCCAGTACGAAATGATTAATTTATGGGATAGCCGACGAACTACAACCTGGAAATAGATGACAGTTTTATTGTCAGAACTTAAACTTGAACACAAAACCTCACCACTGATTGGTTAGTTAGAGATTTATGGCCCAGTTTCCAACCCATTGCTCACCACTGATTAGAAGACATCTTGTAACAAAGTTGTATAGTATGCTGCTAGCATTACAGTGCCTACTAAACAGGGCTAAAATTAACAGCACTTGTCCTATTCTCCATGACAGGACTAAACACACTGCAAGTGTTACAGCACCTTGACCAAACAAGGCTTATATTAACACTTGACCTAATTTCCATGACAGGACTAAACAGTGCATAGGACACAACCACTTTCTAGGAGGTTGTCCAATAAGATTTATTTGTAATTGACTTCATTTCTACATCTGAAAAGAAAAATGTAAAAATGCTTCTAAGAGATGGTACTGATACAATAGTATAGGTTCCCACTGAAACAGAGATAGAAACAGAAAAATGCTTTAAAGTTTGTTTTCTATCTGTATGGCAGAGACATCAATTACAATTTTTTGACCATCTCTTTCCTGTTTCATTTGGTCATATTTTTTGAGGACAACCAAAATTTGGGTCCTGCTTATTCCATGAACAATAAAAAATTTCCATGAAAATCAGGCCTGCTGAATAGTAAGTTTTGGTACAAAATAAAAAGCAAATATGGCTGAAAGGAAATAGAATGCTCAACATACATCCATTGTATTGAGGTTCCATATTCTTATGATGGAATCCCTTCCACCTGAATAGAGTCTGTTTAACACTGGATCATACTGCATACAGTTGATGCCGGAACGATGTTCTCTCTCCACTTCATTTCGTAGAACATAGGAAACCTGCAAGACAAGGAAAATATATCTCACTTAGAAACCAAAGGCACATTATAATCACTACAGAGGCTGCACTTATTCCATTATCCTCATTACAGTCTACACGAACCTGTGTTTGGTCTAATGGTAGAGCATCCGTCTCTCACGCAGGAGGTCCAGGTTTGATTCCCAGGTCGAGTCATACCAAAGATGGAACCTACTGCCATTGTGCGTGATGCTCAGCATAAGAAATGGAGTAGGGAAATCAGTGAGCCACAAGTGGAAAAAAGGCTGTGGCTGGCTCGACTTGAACCAATGGGTTGGAAACTGGGCCGTAAAACTCCATCTGACTAACTTGAAACCTGACCAACTTCAAACCTGAGGGTCCTGGGTGGTTCATTTCAAGAGTCTGAGGACTTACAGTATTGCATTTATTTCAACTTTCAAGGGTAAAACTCATTTAGCACAATAAAAGCTAATCTTCCATGAGGCCCTAAAACATTCTTTACAATTGATAAACTTAAAAAGAAAAGAAAGATATGAATATATATACAAAAAGAACAAAAGTTAAATGATGTAAAACACAGAAATGAACCTATAAAAAAAACTAAAAAGAAAGTAATAAAAAAATATAAAAATGAAGTAGGACATAAAATCAAGCTAAGACTAATTTACATAAAATTATATAACATTGGAAATTAAATTCTTAAAACATAAAAGTGTATTTGCATGCTTTATATTTGCATCCAGACCATTCCATTCTGTTGCTGCCAAATACTTAAAACTATTTCTATAATATTTGGTATGCCCCCCTGATATGTAAAAATTCATTGACGATGAAGATCGTAGAGCATGGGTGTGTATGTCATTAACAGGAATAAACATTTCTTTCAAATAACATGGGGCAAGCTCATTTATAATTTTGTACACCATTATCATGCGTTTTTCTTTTACATGTCTATCAAAAGTCTTCCATCTTAGTTCCTCAAAGAGTAATGATCATCTGTCAGAATAAGAAGCATTTAAAATTATCCTAGCAGCACTCTTTTGTAATTTTAAAATTCTTTCTTTACTCCCAGCATTGCACGATCCCCAAATAAGTCAGCAATAATCTAAGAATGGTAAAATGTATCCCTTGTAGAATAAAACAGAAGTATCCTTATCTAAAAAAGGTTTGATTCTCCTGAGAAGGGCAAGTCTGGAGCTGATCGTGTTACATACAGAAGTAACTTGCTCATGCCATAGTAAATTACTGTCGACTTTAACTCCTAGTATTTTACAACTATTTACATTGCTAAGACAATTAACATTTATAGAGATACTCAACTCTCCAACATTCAAAGTCTGATGTTGTCTAGTGCCAATTATCATGGTGCTTGTTTTATTAGTATTTATTACCATCCTATTGTTTTTACGCTATTTACTTATACTTTCAGCATCTTCACTTAACTGATCTTGAATTTCGAGGAGATTGGTTCCAGTAACATGAAAAGTTGAGTCATCTGCATACATGTCTGCTTTACAGTGCTTTAGGCATAATTCAAAGTCATTGCAATAAAAAATGAGATTGGGCAAAGTATTGAACCCTGTGGCATCCCCTCACAATATTCAAGAACGATGATTTGGTACCATTAATTTGAACACATTGCGTTCTATCATTTAGGTAAGAAGCAAACCATGCAGTTGCAGATTTGGAAAATTTATATACTTTCAACTTTTCTATCATCATTTTGTGGTCAACCAAATCAAATGCCTTCCATAAATCAAGGAGTATTGCCCCTGTTTGTTTGCCCTTGTCTATGGCTTCTATCCATTGATCAGTTAGTTTTAACAATGCTGTTTTGCAAGAATGTTTTGTCCTGAAACATGATTGAGCATTGCATAACAAATTATATCTGCATAAATAATTGTATAAAGACTGGTGAACATACTTTTCAAAAACCTTTGACAGGACAGGAAGAATAGATATAGGCCTGTCATTAAGAATATCTAATTTAAAGTCACTCTTACATATTGGGATGACCTTGACCATTTTCCATCTATTCGGAAACATATTGGTCACAATGCATCTATTAATTATAAGAGTAACACAGTTTGCTATATAAAGGCACTGCTTTTGAGTATCATTGCACTTAGGCCATCAACACCAGTGGCCTTAGATACATCAATAGTTTGAAGAAATTTTAAAACAAATTCCTTAGTTACCATTCGAATTTCAAAATATACCTCGTCGGGAACCTTGCTTGAAACAAAAGAATGAAGCATCGCTATTAGTCACCATTTACAGCATCATTAGAATTAATGTATTTAGAAGCAATGGATGTAAAATGAGTATTAAATGCATTACATATATCCTCACTGTCTGTCAAATCTTTGTCATTCACTTTGAAGTGACTTATAACGCTCGTTTGATTCATGTGACTGTTAACAGACTGTACATTACGTAAAGTAGCCCATAACTTCCTGCAGTCTTTCCTACTTTTAGAAATTTCATTCTTAAAATAATCCTGTTTTGCTTTACGAGTGAAGGAAACTACTTTATTTCACCAGTACCTGTACAAGTGAGGATCACTTCCTTTGGCCTTATCCCTCAGTTTTATCACATTGACTACATCAGAAGTAATCCAGGGTGGTTGTGTTTTCCTTTTCACCTTTTTCTATTGCTAAGGAGCATGCTTGTTAAAAATCCAATTAAAACTTTCCATAATCACTTTTCAGTTTAGTATGAAAAGAAAAAAATAGCAACATGATCACACAGAGGCTTTGGTAGAGATTGACCTCTAGAAAGTTAATTGCAAAAATGCTGTGGTGCCATGGCCAAGTGGATAAAGGCAGTGGCATTTGAAGCAATAAAGGTTAGCAACTGAGAGGTCTCAGGTTTGGTTTCGTTAAAATTCCCGTAAATACTCAATCCTTTAACTTCCCGCCAAAACGTACGTATAAATTTTACCCCCGCCATGGGAATGATCATTTGATGTTTTCCGCTATAACCCGGTAGTATTACTTGGAATTCGATTTAGAAGTGCATTCAAGGTGTATTCCTTGCTGTCTCGCAGAAAGCGCAGCGTAAGTTGCTGTACAAACTGTTCTGCACAAAACACATAGTACAGACTATCTAGCTGCAGTGTTTCGCCGTTTTTTCAAATCCCTAAGCTCTGCATGCATATTTGTGCACGTTTTGTACACTTAGCACCTAGAATCTTGTGAAGTTCGGTGGTTATTACCTTGCATAAATAAAGGCATTCCCATTATTCCTTCCATTATGTTATTTACAGTAGGACTGAAGCAATGTCATACGACGTCATTGCAAACGAAAACAGTAATGCATGTGGTCTCTTGCAGCAAACTTCTTGGCCCACGCATACACTAGACTTACGTACATGTCCGTTTTTACTGCCAAACAAGGCATATTTTATTCGGTGACATCATATGCAAAAGATCCATAGCAAAATTTAAATTGGCCCCTGCTTCGTGATTGGTTCAATTGCGTTGATTCTAGGCAGCCAATCACAACTCGCGCCTTCGCCTGTGTGATATAGTGTGTGAAAATACTCGGTCTCGAGACAAATTTTCCCGTCGAGTTTGTGTTACGACGATCGCGCTTGTAATGCCGGCTAGCGAAGCCGGGCAAGCCCCGTGCTAAATTCACCTAGAAACGGCATCGCAAATCTCAGCGTACGTGGATTCTTCCGGGATCGGACTTACGTGCATTTCAGTTGCAGATTCTTTTTTAACAAGACGGAAGTTTTGGACGAGAACTGCTTAAAATATACGGGGATATTTATATTGGCAAGGAATCATCAGATACATTATATGGGTGCCCCGAACTGCTAAGATTATCATGATTAATTGCTTTACATGGGGTTCGTTATTAAAAGCAGGAAAGTAGCTACAGTACATTAACGCAACTACAACCCAGTACAGTAAAAGAATGCAATGTTCCGACATGATTGGGGGATGAAAACTAGACACAGCATGATGTTGGCCTTAGAACGAAATTATCAAAGGGCATGTGACATCGACTGCAAACAATTGTACAGTATTAAGGGTTGATTTGTATCTCCACTTCTGAAGTGAAAATATTTCGCACACAAAAATGATATCCAGTTCATGAAACGAACAGAACTATTCCCAATATTTTCCATCCTGAACTGGTTATGGTAATACGATATGCACGAGGCAAAGGGCACATACTAAAGTGACAAACATGTGACTTTCCTCTTTTTTTAATAATCGGTGATTGGTAATCGGCATCGGGCCGATTGTAAAATTAAATAATCGGTAATCAGGTATTACCGATTATAGCAAAATCGGTCGAACACTATACAAGACCCCAATGAGTGGTCAAAATACTCTCAGTACAGTACATGAATATGAGCCTTGCATTACTCTGCCTTTTTTTTGAACTAGTTGTCAATCACAGACTGACAGTGCTGTGCCAATTCAGAATTTCTGTGGACTGTGAAATAAATTATTTTTAGGGTGAGAGGATAAGCTCTTCTAAGTTTCTAACTTTAGGGAATCAGGCCTAGGAGTGAACTTTCCACAACTTTTAATAAAAGGTAAACTCACCTGAGATTGATTAAAAATATCCCTTTAAAATACAACCCCAATAACTGGGAAGGCATACCAGATCCAAATATTGCCACCATGTCCAAGCATTAAAATTTGCAAGCCTTGTGTTGATACAGTATGCACGATGTTATTGGTACATGTATCTACCCTAAGCCTAGACTGCTGTTACACAGCTCTGAAATTTACCCATAGGCCTAGTATCTGTACTGGAAAGTACATGCTGTGCTGGATATCTTTGGCATACGGTTAAGACTTACTGTACACCATAATGTAACAGCGTGATTGCTTGCCTATTTGTATATGCACTGTAATTAGTTCATAACATGCCAATTTAGCATGGTATAAAAAGGTTCAATTATAGAATATCCTGCCTTCCAGAAAATCTATTTACCAAGTGGAGTCAGAGTCACAGTCAAGCATGTTCAAAGTAATGGAGGGTAGGGCTGTGGACATATAGGGATTAATCGCTAAACGATCGCATGTGTAATAAAAGTTTAGTACAAAGCTACAAGCGATTAATCGCAAAACTTGTTTTTGACATTTTGTTAGAGTAAACAATGGATAGAAAAAAATTTTCATCCATTTGTATACTCTGATAGTACCTGGTTTTTGCTAAATGGAACATTCTGGGCATATTTGAACTTTGTAGGCTTCAAAGTTTCAGAATAATTTGATTTCACAATGCAAGGTAGCAACAACTGCTACTTCTGCATTACATTCAGTATCAATCACTACATACTGAATTTTGTTGTTGTTGTGACAAGGTAATCACGATTAATCGCTAAACGATCGCAAATTTTTGAGGTTAAACATTTAGTTATTTTGCTAAACGTTCACAGCCCTAGCCTAATGGAGGGTGCAAGCCAACTTCCCCTGTGACTCCGACTCCACTTTCAAATACATCTTGACAGATGCTGTCACTACACTCCGATTCCACTTGCTAATATATCTTGAAAGCTACAGGCTTCAAATCAGTGGGCTTACAATATTTTTGAAAAAAAAAAATTCAGGGCTTAAGTAATTATACCTAACATTATTAGGGTCTATACTATTTGAAGGTTGGGGATAAGAATGATTCCTTATTGCTTCAGAATGATTTGGATAAAGGTTATTTACCTGGTCTCAGACTCGGCAAATGTCTTTACTGCTGATAAGTGCAAAGTCCTCCACTTTGGTTCTAAGAATTCTTGCTATGATTATACCATGAACAGGGTTTTCCCTGGGTTTAGAATTGAACATCGTGCATCTGATGCGTCCATAGGTGGATCGCCGGCCTGGGGGAGGGGTATATGGGGAGGGGGTGTCCCCTTCCCCTTATACCCCTCCCCCAGATTTTGTGACTTATGCAAGTCTCTAGACGCAAAATGGTGACACTTTTGAGGCAAATTCGTCAACACCATTTCTGTAAGTTAACGCAAAAATATTAGCACTGAAACTCACATTCGTACAAATTTTGATCTAGTGATAGCGGTCACATTGGCTTTATATCACCGTAATTTCTGCTGCGAAAGTTTTGGTTCATCGGCATGACTTTTACTGAGCGCTGGCACCGGACGATTTTTTACCCCCGGTTGGCCGTTATTTCGCGCCCGTCGCTCACCAAAATTGACATGATTGGGTCCGGGTTGGCTTGCAATACTACCAGCTCTGGATAGAAAATATTGGGGATACGAACTGGATACCATTTTTGTAGGCGTAATATTTTCACTTCAAAAGTGGAGATACAAATCATCCATTAAATACAGTACTGTAGAATTGTTTGTAGTCAATGTAACATGCCCTTTGATAATTTATTTCTTAGGCCAACTTCGTGCTCTGTCTAGTTTTCATCCCCCAATCATGTCAGAACATTTGCGTTCTTTCACTGCACTGGGTTGTAGTTGCGTTTATGTACTGTAGCTTCTCTCCTGCTTTAGCGAACCCCATGTAGAGCAACCATTCATAATAATCTTAGCAGTTCTGGGCAGCAAAACAATTGCACCCGATTAACGTATCTTGTGGTTCCTTTCGGATGTAAATATCCCCGTACATTTTAAGCAGTTCTAGTCCAAAACTTACGTCTTGTTTAAAAAGAATCTGCAACTGAAATGCACTTTAGTCAGATCCCCGAAAAAATCCACGTACGCAGAGATTTGTGATGCCGTTTCATGGTGAATTTGGCACGGGGCTCGTCCGGCTGCGCTAGCCGGCGATCGTCGTAACACAAACTCAACGGGGAAACTTGTCTCGAGACCGAGTATTTTCACACACTAAATCACATAGATGAAGGCGCGAGTTGTGATTGGCTGGCTAGAATCAACGAAATTGATCAATCACGATGCAGGGACCAATTTAAATTTTGAAATGGATCGTATGCATATGATGTCATTAAGCAAAACATGACGTCTTGTTTGGCGGAATAAACGGACACGCACGTAAGTGTACTGCGTGCGTGAGCCAAGAAGTTTGCTGCACGGGACCACGTGCATCACTGTTTTTGTTTGCAATGACGTCGCATGACAACATTGCAAAAGTCCTACTGTAAATAACATTACGGAAGGAATGCTAGAAATGACTTAATTTATGCAAGATAATAAGCACCGAACTTCACAAGATTCTAGGAGCTACGTGTACAAAACGTGCACAGACATGTATGCTATGCTTGGGGATTTGAAAAAAGGTGAAACACTGCAGCACGATAGTCTGTACAATTTGTTTTGTGCAGAACAGTTTGTAAAGCAACTTACGCTGCGCTTTCTGTGAGAAAGCAAAGAAAACACATTGAATGCAAATCTAAATCCAATCTAAATCTAATTCCATGTAATACTACAGGGTTACAGCGGAAAATATCAAACTATCAAGGGGTAAAATTTTACGTTTGTGATTATCAATGCATCCCGTTTTGGCGGGAAGTTGAAGGATTGAGTTTACGGGAATTTTACGAAGCTAAGGGCAAGTTTCAAGTATATTTTAGCCCCTTTTTCAGTTTGCAAATAGTCTAATTGGTGGTAATGATCGAGTGAATGCCAGAATTTATAAAAGCAATGGAGTGCAATG
The DNA here is from genome assembly GCA_037179385.1 of Holothuria scabra. Lineage (NCBI taxonomy): Eukaryota > Metazoa > Echinodermata > Holothuroidea > Aspidochirotida > Holothuriidae > Holothuria > Holothuria scabra. The sequence goes on from CM074199.1 coordinate 29,711,987, forward strand.
CTGCAAGCATTTATCACAGATTGTGTGCGTACCGATCTTTCATGAAAACATGTTGGGAAAACAAGGGTTCTATGACATCATTCACATAAGTTCCATTGCACTTATTTTAAGTTACCTCTACGTAAGAAACATCGTAACATCGTGATTGGTTCATTATTGCTTTTAATCAGCCAATCATACTCGCGACATCGTCAATGCAGTTTTACTGTGATAGGAATTACGTGTAGAAACCAATAATCTTCGTATAGAATTCTAATGCTCCCATTGCATTTGTGCTACGATCAAATTTCCCAAACTTTGGTTGTAGTCCGGCAAAACAGTTCAGAGATAGAGTATTTACTGAGGGGAGGGGGAGAGGGTTAGACTGCAGTGTACGTTCGCACAACTTTATTTTCCAATTTTCTGAATTTCGGCGTAAGTTTTAAGAACGATGTAACAGGATCAATATGTGGGATTTCATCGTAAAGATGATGACATGGCTTGTTCGTTTGATTGATAATTTCCCCAATCTGAGACATTAGTCCCGCCTCTGACCTGCAAAACGGGAGTTTGTGTTTTGGTCGTGCAAGTGGTGTTGTGCCACGTAGCTACTGCGCTCCGGAGTGAGAACAACAGTTTCCTGATAGGAGCCTACGAGGGCAAGTGCAGGCTAGTAATACTGTGGTGTTACTTGTTCAGTAGTAGGCCCAATGGGATACATATACAGAGCTCCGACTCGCATGCAGTAGTATGTGAATGGAAGTTATAAAGAGTTAGTTCCAGTTTTACAAATAAGTCGATGATTTTGTCGTTTATTGTACTAACAACAAAAGCAATCGTTGACAGAAAGAAGAAAAATTATGGCGACTACTGGCAGCAATTTTGAACATCGCTGCCGTTTTTTGAACGTCGCGGCCTCTTTGATTTTGAAGCTTGAACGTCGCGGGGCGCAACGTTCAAAAGGCCCAGGGAAAACCCTGATGAATGGTATAATTGTGAATAAAGTGACTTCTGAGAAAGGCCAAGGAGTAGCTATTTGATTTAAAGCCATATAGGCAGTGTGCAGCTATTGCTGCAAGGGCAAATAGGGTGCTTGGGTTGATCAGGAGGAATTTTAAAGAGTTTTAGTAAAAAGACTGTGCAAAATTGTATAAGCAGATGGTTAGACCCCGTATCAACTATGCTGCAGAGGCCTTGAGTCCCTTCTTTGAAAAGGACAATTTGCTTTTAGAGCAAATTCAGAAAAGAGCCACTCTACTCATACCTGAGGTTAGAAATCTACCTTATCCCCAAAGGCTTTTAAGCCTCTTGGTCTAACCACTTTGGAGCTAAGAAGGATTAAGGGAGACATGCTCCGGTTTACAAATTTCTTCCTGAAAAGATACTTTGTTAGCTTGTAGTTATTTAAAGGTCCAAAGTAATCCTCAGGTTGGAGGCCATTGTAAAAGGCTTGATAGGTCTTTTGCTAGACTTGACATTGGGGTGGTCAGTTTCTCTCATAGGTTGTTAATGAGTGGAATAGCCTGCCTGAGTGGGCTTCTAACTCCACATCAGTGCACTGCTTTATGGTAAACATTGACAAGGTTTTCCATGACTGTGGTAGAATCCTATGAACTGTTTTTTTAATAAAAATGTATCAAAACACTATCATTCCTAGTGTAAGAGGTAAACGGAATGCAAAAAGTTTATGTTTGAATATTCAGTATTTACGTCATGGCCTTTATCATTTGAATGTTATGTAGTTCCCGTTGTTGATTCATTTGCATATAATTTTAAGTTACGTAATGAAAATTTAGTTGTGATAAGTTTTATTTGAGTTGAGAGAGTTTTGATTTGGTCGCAATACAGTTACGTTTGTTTTCGGCCATTCTCGTCTCCGTTCCTTTTTTTGTGTCTATGTTCGTCTCTCTATTTTACTTCGCCCACGTTTCCGAAATACCCACGTTACACTAGATTTGGGCTGTAAGATTATGGAGAACATATAGTAGCCAAGATCCTCTTTTGGTTTCCCATGCGTTATATCACGGGACATTTGGTAAAAAGCGGGAAGGTTTAAGTAGCAAAAAAAAAGGGGACGTTTTGGTGTGGGGGTGTTTTAATTGGATACCCTTCAAACCACCAAGATCTGGGGCAAGTTCCTTTAAAAGAATAGTCCAAAAGCTTAAACTATCTCAGGATGTTGAAGATATTAAGAAACAACATCCTGGCAGCAGCATTAGGTTCAAAATGTTTTGATCTTGGAGAAAACTGAATGAAAACTTATTAAAAACGCTAGACAGAACTTTTCAGGTGTTGCTCCCCTAAAAACCGTGAGAGGCATTGCCACCTCCGCCATTGAAAAAGCGAATGTTTTAAATGCACAGTTCCAATCTGTATTCACTCACGAGGACTACACTAGTGTCCCTACCCAGCATGGGGATTTTCCAGAGATGGCACCTATTGATGTTACAGTCCCAGGCGTTGAGAAACTGTTGAACGATCTCAACATCCAGAAAGCCCCCGGTCCTGATGGGTTAATACCAAAAGTTCTTAAGGAATGTGCCAGTTGTGTTGCGCCAATACTGACTATCATCTACGGTAAATCAATCTCTACGGGTCAGCTTCCTGAAGATTGGCTGACTGCAAATGTAACTCCATTATTTAAAAAAGGAAATCGCTCGTATCCTAGTAATTATCGTCCTGTATCCCTTACATCTATTCCATGTAAGTTGCTAGAGCACATCATACATTCAAATGTAATGGGTCACTAAGAAGACCATGGCTATCTTCATGACAAGCAACATGGTTTCCGCAAGGGTCGCTCTTGCGAAACCCAATTAGCCTTGACAATCAATGACATTGCCAGAATCCTTGATGATAAAGGTCAAGTAGACGTTATCATTATGGATTTCAGTAAAGCATTTGATACCGTTCCTCATGAGCAGCTCCTAGCTAAATTAAAACATGCAGGGGTTTGTAACTCACTACATACCTGGATTAGAAATTTTCTCACTAAAAGAACTCAAAAGGTCACTCTCGATGGAGTGTCTTCTCCCCCAGTGAGCGTGACTTCAGGAGTCCCACAAGGTACGGTTCTGGGTCCCCTACTCTTCCTAATCTACCTTAATGATATTGCAGAGACTTTGTCCTCTGAAATCCGTCTTTTAGCCGACAACTGTATTTTATATAGGCATATTAAAAATGAACAGGACACTAGAGAGCTCCAAACAGACGCTGATAAGCTCTGTGCATGGAAACAACGCTGGCAGATGAAATTCAATACAAAGAAGTGCTATGCTATGCACATAACCCATAAAAAAACGCAATCAAATACTCCTATCAGATGGGCGATTCGATTTTAGAAACAGTTGAAAATCATACTTACTTAGGGCTCGAAATAAATGACAAATTAAGTTGGGCGAATCATGTCCATAAGGTGACCTCAAAGGGAAATCAAATCCTTGGCCTGCTTCGCAGAAATCTGTGTAGTTTTAACCGTGACGTAAAAGCAGTGGCATACAAAACCTTAGTAAGGCCACAGCTTGAATATAGTGCCTCTGTCTGGGACCCCTATCAGAAAGACTTGAAAAATCAGCTCGAGGGGGTCCAGCGCCGTAGTGCAAGATTCGTTTGCAAAAACTCTAGGCAAAAGGCCAGCGTCACAGACATGATTTCTAGTCTAGGGTGGGAATCACTGGAGCATAGGAGGGCTGCCCAAAGAATGACCCTTATTTATAAGTCTGTCAATAAATTAGTAGCAATTGATACTGATTCTTACCAGTTAGTTCCTTCTAGTGGTGTGTCTACTAGAGCACATGCCTCTAGTTCTTTTGTGAAATTATCTGCCCGCAAAGATTGTTATAAATATTCACTGTTCCCTAGGACTTTTGCTGAATGGAACTGCCTCCCACCCAGTATTAGGGATGCCCCCACTGTGAGTGCTTTTAAGTCGGGGTTAAATTCTGTGAGTCTTGAAGAAATTATTAGTAAAGCCCATTTTAGTAATTAGTACGCTGCTCAGCCTTCTGTGCCTTCTGTGCCTGCATGTTACATCACGTCTCGCGGAGTTTATGCAGTATTTCACCAGAACCAGAACCAGACCTCTCCCAAGCCTCATGTGTTTCCAATGCTAATGCAGCACACGCACAGACTGCTGTACAAGAGTCCCTGACATAGTTTACAAACCAAAGTGAATCCATGACGTCAGAGAAAAAGCCTCACAAATATTAATGAAGCAGACTCGTTCATTTTGATGTACAAAATTGGCAAGGTTTTTTGCCTTTTCTCAAGTCTGCAAGGCCAATTTTCCTTCAGAAAAAATTGGAGCTTAAGGTATAAGTTCTTTCAAATATGCTGTGCCCCTGCAGGGAATAATTTATCCAGTATCACATCGCAATTTGCGACACAAATGGGCCAAGGTTCCAACACAAATGAAAAATTATGTAGCAATTTTTTTGTGTGCATAACCCTTGCATTTGCACAAGCAATGTGTGAAAGACCTCAAAATTCTTCAAAACTGCTACGCAAAATTTGAATGCTAAATTATTCCCTGCCCTGCCAAGTGGCTTTGGACTATTCTACAATTATCATGCAAGAAACAGAATTTCAAGATGCCCCAATTTCATTGAGTGTTAACTTGAATCAGCAACGAGTAGTTAAGCGGTAAGCTAATGATAGCTAAATTGAAAATTAGCCTAAGCCGGGGCTACGCAGGGTTTTCCCTGGGTTTAGAATTGAACGTCGCGCATCTGATGCGTCCATAGTTGGATTGCCGGCCTAGGGGGAGGGGGTCCCCCTCCCCTTTTGGAAATTTTGGGACTTATGCAAGTTGCTAGACGCAAAATGGTGACACTTTTAAGGCAAATCAGTCATCACAATTTCAGTAAGTTGACGCAAAAATAATAGCACTGAAACTCACATTCCTACAAATTTTGATCTATTGATAGCGATCACATTGCCTTTATATCACTTAATTTCTGCTTCAAAAGTTTTGGTTCATCGGCATGGCTTTTATTTAGCACTGGCACAGGATGATTTCAGTACCCTCAGTTGGTCGTTATTTCGCGCCCGTTGCTCACCAAAATTGACATAATTGGGCCGCCTTGCAATATTACAAGTTACGAACGGCCTGGATATCATTTTTGTATACGTAATATTTTCACTTCAAAAGTGGGGATACAAATCAACCGTTCATACAGTAGATATTTGTTTGTAGTTGATGTTACATGTCCTTTAATAATTAAGTTCTTATAGGCCAGCATCATGCTCGTTCTATTTTTCATCCCCCAATCATGTCGAAACATTTGTATTCTTTTACTGGGTTGTAGTTGCGTTAATGTTCTGTAGCTACCCTCCTGCTTCAACGAAGCCCATGTAGAGCACCCATTCATGATAATCTTAGCTGTTCTGGGAAGCAAAACAATTTTGCACCCGATTAGCGTATCTTATGGTTCCTTTCGGATATAAATATCCCCGTATATTTTAAGCAGTTCTTGTCATAAACTTACGTCTTGTTTGAAAAGAATCTGCAACTGAAATGTACGAAAGTCAGATCCCCGAAAAATCCACGTACGCAGAGATTTGTGATGCCATTTCAAGGTGAATTTGGCACGGGGCTCGCCCTGCTTCGCTAGCCGGCTATATATGCATGGGAAGTGCGATCGTCGTAACACAAAATGGGAAAACTTGTCTTGAGAGCGAGTATTTTCACACACTAAATCACACAGGCGAAGGCGCCAGTTGTGATTGGCTGGTTAGAATCAATGCAATTGAACCAATCTCGATGCAGGGACCAATTTAAATTTTGAAATGGATCGTATGCATATGATGTCACCAAGCAAAACATGACGCCTTTTTTGGCAGAAAAAAAACGGACACGCACGAAAGTCTACTGCATGCGTGGGCCAAGAATATTGCTGCATGAGACCACGTGCATCACTGTTTTTTTTTGCAGTGACGTCGTATGACAACATTGCATAAGTCCTACTGTAAAAAACATAATGGAAGGAATGCTAGAAATGACCTAATATATGCAAGACGATAACCACCGAACTTGCAAAAGATTCTAGGAGGTACGTGTACAAAACCTACCCAGACATGTATGCTACGCTTGGGGATTTGAAAAAAGGCGAAACACTGCAGCCCGATAGTCTGTACAATGTGTTTTGTGCAGAACAGTTTGTACAGCAACTTACTCGGCGCTTTCTGCGAGAAAGCAAGGAAAACACATTGAATGCAATTCTAAATCTAATTCCATGTAATACTACAGGGTTATAGCGGAAAATATCAAACGATCACATCCATGACAGGGATAAAATTTTACGTTTGCGATTATCAATGCATCCCGTTTTGGCGGGAAGTTAAAGTATGAATTTTACGAAACTATTACAGTGCAAGTTTCAAGTATATTTTAGCCCCTTTTTCAGTTTGCAAATAGTCTAATCGGTGGTAATGATCGAGTGAATGCCAGAATTCCTAAAAGCAATGGAGCACGTGGCTGCAAGCAATCACAGATTGTGTGCGTACCGATCTTTTTATGTAAACATGTTGGGAAAACAAGGGTTCTATGACATCATACACATAAGGTCCATTGCACTTATTTTAAGTTACCTCTACGTAAGAAACATTGTGATTGGTTCGTTATTGCTTTTAATCAGCCAATCATACTCGCGACATCGTCAATGCAGTTTTACTGTGTAGGAATAACGTGTAGAAAACAACGGTCTTCGCATAGAATTTTAATACTCCCATTGCATTTGTGCTACGATCAAATTTCCAACACTTTTGTTGAAGTCGGGCAAAACAGTTCAGAGATGGAGTAACTGGGGGTTAAGACTGCAGTGTGTGTTCGCACAACTTCATTTTCCGATTTTCTGATTGTGGCGTAAGTTTTAAGAACATAGTAAGAGGAAATATGTTGGATTTCATCGTAAAGATACAATGAAATGGTTTGTTCGTCTGATTGATAATTTCCCAAATTTGAGACATAAGCCCCGCCTCCAACTTGCAAAAATGGGCGTTTGTGTTTTGGCCGCGCAAGTCGTGTTGTGCCACGTAGCTACTGCGCTCAGGAGTGAGCACAACAGTTCCTTGATACGAGCCTACGAGGGCAAGTGCAGGCTAGTTAATAATACTGTGTTGTTACTTGTTCAGTAGTAGGCCCTATGGGCTATACATACAGAGCTCCGACTCGCACTGCAGTGGTATGTCACGGCATGGAAGTTAAAAAAGTTAGTTGCAGTTTTACATATAAGTCAATCTTTTTGTGTTTATTGTATTAACAACAAAAGCAATCATTGACAGAAAGAAGAAAAATTATGGAGGCTATATAGCTGGCAGCGATTTTGAACATCGCGGCCGTTTTTTGAACGTCGCGGCCTCCTTGATTTTGGAGCTTGAACGTTGCGGGGCGTGACGTTCAAAAGTAGGGCTGCCATGATATTGCGATATCGCGATATCGTCGATACAGTTTTGCCCCGACGATATCGACCAATGTTTTGTCAAGATGTGATATCGCAACAAATCAAATAAATGACTAAACCACTGTGAAATCCCCCTTTTTTTTATTGTCTTAAGTCAGTAACCTGAAATGATCATAATTTATGATGTCACAAAAAATGAAAAACTTCACTTAACCCACCACAAGAAAACATGATATAAAATCAGAAGCTGTTTCAAAATGCATACAATGAATATTGTAACAGCTCACATACGTTCCAGACTTGTGAAGAGTTCTTCTGCACAATCAATATTGCTACATGCACGCATAATCAATCTCCCCTCACTTTTGGTATGTAGTCAGTAGTGGCTGCATGCAATAAACAACTTTTTTGCTAATTCCTTGGCGCTGATGGAAAATGTTAAGACTTAATGCGCGATATCGCGATATTGTCGCGGAAATACTGACGACATCGATAAATGAAAAATGGTTATCGTGGCAGCCCTATTCAAAAGGCCCAGGGAAAACCCTGCTACGATACATCTGATTTGAGGTAGGCCTAGCCTAGTGTATGTTTATTGGGCTAAGAAGGGTGCATTAAGTGTATGTACAGCCTAACAGATAAATAGGTACGACAACAGAAGCCTAACCTAAGTTCCAGCACGGCCTGCAATGATTATCTTGAATGTACCACATTATATTTGCATGAATAGACTTTTTATTATTCTGGCAACATTTCAAATAGAATGCATTAATTAATTTGCAACTGAGAGCACCACAATGTTCTCAGTTGTAGCTAGAATACCTGAACTTTTCGCCGTCCTTTGCTATTTGGTCTGTGGTGTCCCGCCATATCGCTAATTTGTAGCAGGTCCGGTGATCAACACACACGAATGGTAGGCTATATCGCTCCGTGTATTCACAATTTTGGTGCGCATATTATTTCACTGCACGCAATATGTGTTGTGCACAGTAGTTCAGCTGTGCATCATGCGAAACGAAACGAGTGTAAACAATGTAGATATGCTGACCTCCCAGCGCAGCGTAGAGTGGCATGCATTCTGCCTGGCCTTTTACACTACACTGACGGGGGTCTCAGCTGATTGTTTTACATTATTGCAGTGGCGTAGCCAGATTGGGATTTTTTTTTTTTTTGGGGGGGGGGGGGGCTAGGTAACATGTAGGGGGGCCTGGTACCTCCGAAGGTCAGGCACGGCAAGACTATCTAAGCGGAGCGCCACCATCAGTTGGCGCGGAGCGTACAAGAAAATTTGGGCTTTAAAAACCCCTCCAGATGGCCGGAAAAGGCACTTCCCATGTGTTTTAAGCTGGATGTACCCAGCCTTGAAATACGAATCTCATGTCTACCTTTTCTCAAATTATGAGAATGAAAATTCAATCTATGAAAAATGGTAATACATACATTTTTTAGGACCCCAAAACTTAGCACATCGGATCTGTGGCCTGGGGGATGAGACTAAAGGGAACCGGTATCTCCCCTTCCCTTGAGAAAAATAGTAAACTTCAGAAGGACTTAGATTGCAAATGCAGCAATATTTGAATCTAAGCGGAGCGCCACCATCAGTTGGCGTGGAGCGTAAAAGAAAATTTGGGGCTTTAAAACCCCTCCAGATGGCCGGAAACGGCACTTCCCACGTGTTTTAAACTGGATGTACCCAGCCGCAAATGCGGCAACATTGGAATGGATTTCAGCTTACCTAAGGTAGTACCTTACCCTTTAACAGGAAAACCAAAAGTAGTTGTGCACCCCTCTGAGAAACTTTCTTTGCGTTAGATTTCCTAGATGTAAAATGATGCTATGTTTGGCAAAACTTTAAACTGATTATAGGCCTAAGTTTTAGGATTTTTCCTTTTTGGGGAGCATGAAAATATTTTTAGTTTTTGTAGAGATTTTTACAAGAGACATACATACTACCAAAGAAACAATGTGCAAAATGGTTCAGTATTTGTCCATCGGTACATTACGTAGTCAAAATTAAAATACTACGAATAAATCTCTCAAAATAACTGAACCGCAAAGCAGAAGTATGGATCATGTGGAAAACACATGAAATCAGGACCTTGTGGACATTTTACAAATCCCCCGGACGCCAGTGCCAACTAGTAAAAAGAGGACTTGTCGAAAAAAATCTCCTACAGTGGCACTTGTCATGGGCAGGAGTGAGGCACGACATAGGCCTAGGCCTACTTGTTAAGGATGGAAGGGAAGAATTATCCGAAGGCAGTACCTTACCCTTACCTGCTTACGGCATATTTTGTGTATGATAAAGTATGGGAATGGTCGTGTAAGAGTGGTCTCCAGTGTACGATTGCCTTATTTTCAGTAAATCAATCAGCCATCCGAAAGGCAGAAAGGGTCTTAACCTAACAAAGTCGCAACAAAATTTGTCGTCGAGACTTTTGTTTCATCTTCTAAGTGAAATGCAATAAACGACAGTGCAGATCACAAACGGTATGTAACTTAGTGAAAGTAGGCATTTTGAAGTTATTACTTGATTACATACGTGCGCACAAAATGTATTTTACACACATTCATCCATGTTTTTTTTTTAATTTTTACACATTTTATTTATTTACTGTTTTGAAGGAAATATTTCAAACTTTATTTCCGTTCAAACATTTTATTTTTTTCAAATACTTTATCAGGACGCAAAAAATCTGGGGGCCTGAAGAAAATCTGGGGGGGCCTAGGCCCCCCGTGGCTACGCCACTGCATTATTGGGGGGCGTTCCACAGACTTACGCCAACAGTAAATAATACTTAAGATCGTGCGTAACTCTTTGTGGGACGGGCCCCGGGTCATCCAGCTTCAGTGCAGTGAAAAAAAACTCCCAAAAGGCCAGAGAGACGCAAAAAATGCAAGTGCTCATTTTATATACAAGACCACAAAACCACAAAGCAACGAGTGCAAGTATAAGCAAAAAACAATAGGCTGACTGGGTGAGGACCCATGTGTGTTTTGAAGGGCCTCTGATCCAACTAGAGGGGAGGTGGATCCATTTGTTGGTAGCAGCATGGAAGTATGAAACACGGAGGTTGCAGAGGGGCAGTATTCCAGAGGCGAACACTTCTAACACTTTTATTCTGGTATTTGAACGCCTCATCAGAGCACATGACCTGTACATATAACAATGAGAATGCTTGACAGAAGCTTCAGGAAGCAGAGACACCAGTTTTGGTTTGGCCGAACGGCCCTTTGCCAGAGGGAACGGAATCAAGGTTATTCCTAGTTGGCATTACCAACACCTAACCGTTCCTTGCCCGCAAAATACACGCTGCATGCCCGCATCTGACCGTGCGCGCTCGTGTCAAATTGCCATACGGTAAACGAACAATCGGGTTAATTGCTGGTGACTTGCGGCCACTACGACCCCCCTTCGGGTGTTCTGCGGGAACCTCTGCGAGCAAACACCCGCGGTTCAGTCGGGAAAAGTTTTGAGCATGTTTAAAACTTGGCTGCGGGCAAAATTCACTTCGGTGCACACCTGCGGGCAAGTTAACGGGCAAGATCATGCAGGTGAGATACGGTTTAGCTACCGTGACGAATACGTGCTACTTGCGGGAGCTGAGGGGCAGCAAAAATTGTCACCCGCAAGTTGCAGACAGAGCTTGCCCGGAATAGTGTGACAGTAGCTTTAATCTGAAGGTCGTTGATATACTTCCAGTTTTGCCTGACAGCATGAGGTACCGTACTGCTTACGGGAACACTTATTATTCAGCAGGCGGGCAAGAGCATTGCACAAACTTAGAAAGCAAACATTTAAGCAGTGGCGTAACGACGAGGGGGGAGGGGTATTTATGGGGTTAAACACCCGAATGACCCAACCTTGAAAAAGATACTACGCCTAATTTCGAAAAACACCTTATCACTATAAACTTTATTATATTTTTGGCACAAACATTGCATCATTTTGCATCGGGAGACCTAAAATAGCGGTCGCCTAAGACACGATTGCGCTCCAAACTAGAACCCTCCCCACGACACTATCCCGGCTGCGCTACTGCATGAAAGTACTAGGGCGATTGGGGTGGTCAATTTTTGGACTTTGTAGCTTACCCTACGTATCCGATCGGACCTAAAGGTACATTTTTATGCTAAATTTTCTCTTTTTTCTTCCAATGCGAACGATTTTCCCAATAAAATAATTGCAGGCTATATCATTTTTTTTTTTCAAATGAAACTGCGCACTGAAAATGGTTATATTAGTTTTTGCCAGCCATGTTGCACTAGACAACAATTCCAGTATAATGTATCTAATTGCCCTAGATCTGCAAATGAGAACATTGATAACAGTGACACTTCAGTAATTAGATTTACACAACCTACTCAACTGACAGGGTTGAGAGGTATCTGATAATAGGTGTATATGAAAGGATTAGAGTAGGCCAGTGATTCCCTGCCAGAAATATAAAGTCTTTCCCCAAACACTCTCTAAGCGGAGCACCACCTTCAGTTGCGCGGAGTGTACAGAAAATTTTGAAAAATCGCTATCCCTCAGACAGCCGGAAATAACTTTTCTCGGGCTTGTATGTAGTAGCTAAGCAGCAGGGGTCAAAATAACACCTCAATTTTCCGATTTTTCAATCTTTCAAGTGTGAATATATCACTGTAGGCAGGGATGCAATTTGCAGCGCGCAAAAGGCGCCGAAAATGTTGCTTTTTTATAAACAAATATTTGTAGATATGGGGCTTGATTGTAGGCTATTACAGAAAGTTTTGGACTCAGTGAGTTTCCTGTAAGGAACTTTAAAAAGTTGTGGGATTAGTGAAGAACCTGCACTCACCTTGTATATCGGTGGCAAATCTGAGAATGAAAGCCTATACACGACGACTGAACATCGTTGTTGCATGATAATGTTATCCAAGGCCCATACGAACTGACCGTGACGAACTGACACTCTCCCATGGCCGTTTCAAAAGTTTCCCAAATTTTGTTGTCCCTTTAGACAAAATATTTCAAAATCAAAAGCTTATACTGGAGAAAATTTGGAAGTTAATGAAAGACAATTTATGAAAATTGCAGTGTAGCTGTCGGTGTCTCTTGATGGTGGGATGTCACATACGGCCGCCTATCCGATTTTGTAATTTCCAGAGCTCGGAAAAGTTTACCAAACTGATTTATGAGCAAGAAATACTTATTACAAATTGAGAAGCGCGCCGAAATTTTGCTCTTTTGAAACAATTAGTCACAAATATGGAGCTTGTAGGCCTATTGGAGAGAATCCGTAATTGCAGGAAAGAAGAGTTTGGAAAGTCACACTGTAAATGACTACTGTCACAAATGGCAAGTTTCCGGAATTTTCATTTTTTAGAGCCAGTGGGCGATCGCCCTCTCCCTACCCCCTTGTAGCTACTCCACTACTTAGCAGTCCTTACTTTCAACTTTCGTTTGCAATAAAACTTTCACTCCAATGATTTCACTCACTTACAATGAGCAAATTGCGAAATGATCAGAAAATTGCCAAATAATAAGTACGGTGCCACTGAATACGAAGTTATAGCTAATCATGCGCATTCTACTATCTTTTTGATTCATCCTTAAATTTTTACAGTGACGATCAAAATGACGCTTTTTCTATTTCTGGCTATTTAATTACGTTACATTCAGTGTTTTTCAACTTTGAAAACCGTCTGATAGTTCGAGTTTCGACCGAATTTTTTCGAGGGTCACTGAAACACGGGTGGCATACTCGCATAAGCTAGTTGCACGATGTTCAATGCATACGCTGTTGAGTTGGCCTGTCACGCCACCTTTTCGTACGCGCGAGAAACGACTTGAGGTAATGTTCTTGGAAACAATATAAGATGTCAGAGCAGCTATGAGATAAAATTCCATGGTGACGATCGTAGGACGCGCGAATGGGGGAAATGGGAAGAGCCTAAAACTGGGAGACGAAGGTTATTCGATCAACATTGTATAAGTTGATCCATTGAGATTTGGATAAATGAAAAAGGGGATTTCTGACCAGAAAAGGTGGGGCGATAGCATACTTCAGCTCCCTCATTTTTCAATGGGGGCTCTCATCCAGCCCCCCCTCCCCGGGCTCTCATCCAGTCCCCTCTCCCCGCAGGCTGTAGGGATTGCATAGCGAAGTTACTGCTTGTCTTTGAATAATAATTTAGATCTGCTGCGGGTGAATCAAGGGATGTCTCATCAACAGTGTATGATTGCTGTTGGAAAGTAAACAACGTCCGTCGGTGTTCCGCTACACCTAATCCCTCTGTTCTTGTAATGACTCGGTAGTAGTAGAATCTCAAACTTCTTCCTATGGACTCGTTAAATTTGACGATTTCCAATACCATCGTTAACATGATAATTTTTTCATGGTAATGCTTAAAGGATCTCAGTAGCAACAGTTTTGATCAGAAAATTACCAAATGAAATGTACCGTTGGATGAAATGGTCTTGTATATCTCTTCAGGCGAAATACCGTTCATAACCGTTGCCATAGTTTCTGCCGTAAAGGGTACGATACTGATGGCGAACTAGCTAGTAGACTCTGTGGTTTGCAAACTTATTTTGAAGTGATTTTTGTTTTTGCAAAAGACAAAAAAGATAGCGACTGCTTTGATTAAAGGTATGAGTCTGGGAAATGCTGTCAGTTTCGGCCATCTGAGGAGCCGACTTTTTGAAATTTTCTTTACGCTCCGGGCCAACTGATGGTTCTCAGCTTAGATAGTCTTCATGGCATGCTTACGCAATTTCGGGCAAGAAAAGAATAACCAAAACTGCAATTCTCCCGTGGTACGCCCATGCCGATCACTGATGCTCTTTTATTGTGACTCCTTAAAGTATACGCAAATTTAAAAACACAAAATACTTCTAAAGGTAGCGTAGCATGCATTAGATTTCACGTTAAGACACAAAATTTTCAGTTTGAACCCCATTAACTAGCAAAATGCAACTCTCAAGACCATTTCTATCAAAGTTTATTGCTCAAGACTATATGTTGGTGGTGGACATAAACGTCCGCCCGCAATGCCAGTTGCCATAGTGTGTAATCAGAACATTCAGTGCATGCTGTATAGTATGAGTTGCTCTTCCTGTTTTTACAGTTTCACTTAGATTTCAGTCTTGCAAAACGTACGGTTTGTAACCTTCACTTTATACCAAAGGCCTATCTAAAATGGGTGTAAAAGAAATGTAAATGCTGACGAGTGTCCAGTACGTCTAGGCGAGAAAATGTATTTCAAGTTTATAAAAAAAACGTGAGTAAAAACTAAAACAAAAACCCTCTTGTGGATCATTTGCGGTATAGAACATTGCTCATAGTTCTGATCGAATTTTCACATAAGGGTTGACAGTAGTTCGTACGTGGACATGGTTTCACGTTCCCTTCCCCCTAATGGCCAAGCGACAGACTGATATGGGCCTTTTGTCAGTTTAACAGAAGGTATGAGAGGCATTACTTTGACACAGAATTAATAGATATTTGAATGAGCGTTCAATTAAGGTTAGTAAGCCAGAGATATACATCGTTTTCATCAAACTAGGGTCAGAGTATTCACTCACCATACCCAATATACCTCTAATGACCTACAAAATAAGTGGTACGGATTTGATTTTTTTTTTTCGTTTTCAATTTTGATTTAAAAAAAAAACCTTGGTCGACCTAGCTAAGGGGGAGGTCACCCTCGCCCCCCCCCCCCCGATCGGCCCTTCAATGTTTCCATGCATTCAGGGAGATGGGGGGAACTTGACGTAAAAAGAATTTATACCTGCAAAATGAAAGCAATTATCTACACGTTGGAATCCTTTTAAAGTTCATTGATGATTGATGTCATTACATGAAAGGGATTTTTTGTTGCCAAAGGTGCACTGTGTATACGAATGAAGCACTAGGGTCTTCTTTGCACTTACTGCAATGTTGCATGGCCGCGCCGGGTGTAGTGTTGTAAGCGTGTGCGAGGACACAGACAGTGGCGATGTGCATGGACGACTGCATGGCCTCAGCCCCGGAAATGTAGGCCCGGGAAATGATGAGTCCTGTTCTTCCGAGTTGTGACGCAGGGGTGTACCGAAGTTCTCCAAATGTTTCGTCAATGTAACGTAATAGTTGGTGCGGCGTAGGTGCGATACTATACAGGAAACGTACTCCAGTCACTGAAATGTTGGGTCATGTCTTCTTTTAATTGATAAGTGCATTATACTGAGGTTCTTCCCTACCCGAAACATAATTACCGCAAACGAATCCAGATCATAAAACACTTCGCGCACTACGGGCGCTTCATCACGGTTAGAGGTCCCAATGTTATTTATATTAGGCCCCTATCCTTTTTTATCATTGTTAGGGGGTTGGGGTTGGGGGTTAGAACCCCCCCCCCCCATGCAATGCGAAAACACCTAAAAACAGCGGTTTTACCCTCTATCCTTAGATTTTTTCCATCATTTCGTGCCCAAACCGCCATGACACAATCCTGGCTACGTGCCTGACCGATGCTAATTGCTTTTGGAGTTCTTGGTGGAACTTCGATGTATTTCAGATCACCGCGATCCACCACCCCTCAAAAAAGGAGAGATGCATACGCACCCAAATACTGTTTTAATTGTAAGGACTGAGAGAGGATCCAAACTTTGCTTGATATACATTATTTGTATCTAAAATTTTAAAGGTTTTTACTCTTATACTTGTTCAAGGATTGATATAAACATTGTACGTAGTTGCTAACTCATGGTATATGAAGTGAACATCTGGTTCCAAAACTGGCGCCAGTTTTAAAACTGCGTTAAGGTCATTGAAGGTCACTTAAGGAGTCACATAAGGACAATGTCATCAACAATTTCATACCGATAGAGCTGAATAAAAATTATAATAATATTTCTTTTAAAAGATTTGCATGACATTTACTGGCCGCTCCTTTGTTAAAGGATTACCTGATTCTGTTCTCGACCTGTCCTGTTCACCGCAATGGCAGTTCATCTAATTAATCAATCTAATCTAATCTAATCTAATCTAATCTAATCTAATCTAATCTAATCTAATCTAATCTAATCTAATCTAATCTAATCTAATCTAATCTAATCTAATCTAATCTAATCTAATCTAATCTAATCTAATCTAATCTAATCTAATCTAATCTAATCTAATCTAATCTATCTAATCTAATCTAATCTAATCTAATCTAATCTAATCTAATCTAATCTAATCTAATCTAATCTAATCTAATCTAATCTAATCTAATCTAATCTAATCTAATCTAATCTAATCTAATCTAATCTAATCTAATCTAATCTAATCTAGTCTAATCTAATCTAATCTAATCTAATCTAATCTAATCTAATCTAATCTAATCTAATCTAATCTAATCTAATCTAATCTAATCTAATCTAATCTAATCTAATCTAATCTAATCTAATCTAATCTAATCTAATCTAATCTAATCTAATCTAATCTAATCTAATCTAATCTAATCTAATCTAATCTAATCTAATCTAATCTAATCTAATCTAATCTAACTAACTAACTAACTAACTAAAACTTATCAGTCACAACCTAAAAAGAACTTAATTAGTCTAAAATTCAAATCACACTTTTCAACACAACATTTTGTTTGAAGGGATGCTGTTTTCTGTGTTCTTCCCTGTAACTTCATTTAATTGCGCTATTACTTTTGATTTATTTTCTGCAAATATGCTCATCGTCGTTCTTAACAAATACTTTTATAATCAACTGATCTTACATTGTAATACTGGATTTATATTAACTTTTACTTTGAAACAAATTTCAATTGCAGTGAAGGGGTTTGTAGGATATCAAGTTTCAGTAGTTGGAAAAGATCTTAATTAGAGATCGCACGAGATTTAAAGGGCAAGAGCAGGCCCCCAAACTTATTTAGAGACAACAGCTAAATCTCACATTTTTTTCTTATTTCTCTTCAAAGTTATCCTTTTTTTTATATGTTAGGAATTCATCATTGCAAATTCAAGGTATATCAAACACTTACCGATTTCACATTTGAGGAAAAAATATATTGTCACATGACCCTCAGGAGTCAATCAAGAAACAGGGCAGTCTACTACAAAGCTTCAGTTCTGGGGACTGCTCTTGCCCTTTGAATGGAAAGTGCAATCAATTGTTCTCTATAAGGGTCCATAAAGGTTGTTGGCAGACAGATGTGGGAGCTAGTTTACCAAACGTTTGATTTACTACCTTTCTGAATCGGGCAGTTTTCGGTGACTCGGTAGGGCAGAGATTAACTCTGGGGTAGGATCTGGGGGAAAAAACTCACCGTCTCCCCGAGAAAAAGAGTCCCTTTCGGCAGTGGAAGTAATTCTCATGATATGTTAAAATATACCCAGTTGAACCTAAAATGCTGTTTTGTAGTTTTGGTAGCTTTAAAATTCGTCTTGGTACAAAAAGTGCCGACATAGTGGTGGCGCTCTGCTTAGATATTGCTCCCTGTACGGCTCTGATGTTACTGTTGCTGTTGTATAATTTCATGATGTACAATTACACCTTTGTATCCTTCCATGCTATTACTGGACTAATTATATATTTCATAATGAGCTATTGGGGGAAAACATTTCGTTTTGTCGCCCTTAATTATTTAGGCCGTTTAAAAAAACAACGACAGACAAATTAAACAAAATGTAACATTGTGGTGTACAGATGACTGAAGGGCTTCTAATAGAAAACGTCAATTCGAGCCTATTTTGAAACCTAATGCTGCATTTATAAAGCGCCATCTGTATATTGAATATATGCATATGCGGGTCAATGTGAGGGTGTATGCCCGCGTGCGTGTGGCGTGTGTGTGTGTTTGGGTAAGTTTCAGGTGTAAAGGTTGCTTACAGACGGGGTCCGGTCACGGACACAATCTGAGGTTTCGACTGCTGGAAATATCCCCCCCACCTAGTCTAATCTACAAGCCAGATCTACGCCCCTGGTGCAAGTTAAACTTCCTGGAGTTCCTGTCCTCTGAGAGCGGTTGTTACATGTTTGTTTCGTCTTCTCAAAATAGTTACTTATTATCTCCTTAGCTGCTCTTTTAAATTTTTGTTTCTACCAGGTCTCATTAGTAAGCCTAATTGCTATACAGACCAATCTGTCTGTTGTTACGTTGTTTCCAAAACAGGCGCGTAGCCAGGGTTGTGTCATGAGAGGGGGGAGGGTTGGTGTCACGGGCCGGGTGGGGCACGAAATGAGTGAAAAGTGTAGGGATTGAGAGAAAAACCCGCTATTTTAAGTGTTTTTTACATTGCAAGGTTGGGTCATGGGGAAACAATGGCGTAGCCACGGGGGGGGGGGTCTGACCCCCAACCCCGCCCCCCATGACTACGCCACTGTTTCAAAATACCAGTGATGAGGACATATATTTCCAAGTTATTTGTCCTTAATTTATCCGTTAATTGTACCTTTGCAAATGGAATTGTCTTAACAGAGGGACCCGTCACGTTGAAACATAGGGCCTTTGATATGAACCATATTAAAAAGATGACTGACTGACTGACTGGTATAGCTACATGCTTCTGACAGGCGCGAATGCAAGGTTTTGAGAAAGGGGACCCACAGACTGTTGGCCATGGCCGACGACAGAGCGGCGAAGACGCAAAGCTACGACATGGCGGAGTTGGAGGTCTTCCCCCCCCCCCCAAGAGAATTTGAATTCTAAATGTGATGAGATGTATTTTTCTAGCATGACAGAAGTATTTTTTTCCATATCTATTCGCTCATTTGCTCAAATTCGTTAGTCAACATATCGTTGGTTATCAAAAGGGTGGGACAGGCGCCGGGTGAGCCCCACCTGGACACCTGGAGGCTGGACCTGCGCCTGCCTTCTGAATTTAAGAACGGAATTTAATCGCGTTACTGCCATAAAAATGGACATGAGCTGCTGACAAAAAAAAAACGAAACATGATCCAGACCAGTCTAGTGAACAAAATTTCAATCTATTTACATATCAGAGGTAACACCATATTAAACAACAGGTTTAATTTACGAAATGAAACAAAAGAAAATAATGAATGTCACAATAAAGATTTGTCGGTGGTTTTTCCTTTAAAAATATGAATCCAAGGTTTCCAGTCTGAAACGACTCTTCGAACGAAAACAAATTTAATACATGTTTTTGTTTTGAGTTGGCTGGCTATCCCGATTGAAAGGTTGTAAATTTAAACCACAGACTAAGTAGCGTAGCTAGGATTTTTGCGTAGGGGGATATGGGGTGGGGGTGGACTTTACTATCTAAGCGTAGAGCCACCATCGGTTGGCGCGGAGTGCACAAAGAAAATTTTGGATTTTAACATCTCCCAGATGGCTGGAAAGTGCATTTGCCAGGTTTAATTAATTTTAATTCTGGTGAGAAATATTTGCAATTTGCTTCTATGTCATGGTAGCTGGGTAGCCCGGTTTGAATTATCATCGGCCAGAAAAATATAATTTTTGCCCAGGTCGCCAGTGGGGGGCTGCTGGGGGCTGGGCAATTCAAAGGGGGGCTCTCCAAGCCCCCCCCCCCCCGTAGCTACGTCACTGCATAGATAGTCTGGACGCAGGATGTTTGTGGGCACTCAGCGTCGTAAAATATATGCGATTTAAGTCTAAACGCAGATCCTCATCGCCCCAAACAGCTCCAATTCTCCCAGCCTACTTTTTGCCCATCCCACAGCCTCCTTTTACCAACATAATAATCCGTGTATAACTTAGTGGGTGAGCATACAAGGTCCAATGTGCAATCAAAGCACCTCCTGCACATACTGTGTAATATGAGCTACTCTGCATCTTTTGAATCCGATATCAGTCAAAGACAAGAATGAATTGAGAATTTTGTCCAACCCTTAAAATGTAGTTTGGAGTGACGAATGAATTTTAGATATGCAGCTTCAATATGATTTTATATAGGCCAAATGATACCCTGTGATGTTTACCTTGGTGGTCTCTTGCACGGCTGAGCGTTGTGGTGGCTCAAACCTGAAGCTCCTGTCACAGAACCTCGCAAAATTCACGCAGGTATCTTGCACCCAACACCCAACTTGCACGCGAAACTCTACCAAATCTTGGCCTGCCCACAAAAATTGTCCTAGTACTCGTGCACAAAAATCCACACGAAATACGTAACAAGCACGGGATAGTATGACAGGGCCTAGTATTAAACCCTCTGCAAGAAGTAACTTTTAGAAAGGGAATACGGGCCCATCTGGCCTGAAGTAGTTTACAATGTATTAATATGCAGGCACTATCAGGGTATGGGAAAGCGGACGGATCTATGGTATGCTGAGCAGCCATCTATTTTATTGCTTTTTCTGCTTCATTTTCTTCTTCTGTTCTGTTCTGTTTTGCTTGTTTTCAGTTTACTGTTTTATTTTCTTACTGCTGTACAGCGCCTTAGTGCTTTTAATCTTTTAATTGGATAAGGGGCTTAATAAGTTTCATCTATAATTATTTTTATTATTATATGTTTTGAGGTAGGACATGAAAGTAAGTATAGCAACTTAACATAATATGCAAATAATAGCAAAATGGCGGGCCTCGATCAAGTGTTAAAACCTGAACACACGTCACTACTCTATTGTAAACCAGTGTAAAATACTCTTAAGAATACCAGCGCAACAGCTCACTCTTTGACAAGACATCAGCAGTCGTACGTCTCATTTGAACCCCGTCTCAATAGTTCCCTTCATATGGTAAGTGTACGGGCAGTGGCGTCGTCAGAATCTTCCTTCTAGAGGAAACTGAGGAAAATAACGATTTTGCAGTGGACCCTGCTTGACACAATCATGGCGAAGGAGGCGCCACTGACCGCAAAGCACGAGTCCCTAACGAATGGGTACCAGGGATCCGTTTTAGAGCCCCTGGTGAGATCCACGGGGAAAAGCCCCGGTGGGGTCCAGGGCGACCGAAACCATCGAAAGCACTTTGGTTTTCTGGTATTTGTGAGGTATCAGTTGCGTACCGTAACCTTTAGTAAGATTTTACTGGTAATCAGACTACAACCAGAGGCGATCCGGCACACATTTTGAAAAAGGTATAAAGGGAAGCTGAACTGTAAAGAAAGCATCTAATAGGCAGTTAAATGTGATTCTCGACAACAAACATGTAAATTCTGCCTGAAAGGCTACCTGAGTTGAACGCATCCTCAATTTACCTGTCGCGTACTAAAAAATTTGAAAACCTTACCCAAAGATAAACAGAAATGGCATTTTCTAGTTATTTTGGGCGATCTTTTCATTGGAGAAGATCAACATTACTGCTCTCCTTGTCCAAAGAGGAATCAAATCATTAGAAATCTGGAAGTCACACTCTAGAGACTACTGAAAACTATCTGTTTTTTTTAAATCACAAATCTCATTTGGAAGGCACAAGAGGTACAGGATTTTTCATGAGAAGCGTGGCCCTTACTCATCCGGCCATCCCCCCCCCCCTCCTTCGGCAACGCCACTGGGTACCAACTAGAAGGAAGCAATTGGCATTAACAATCAGATTATTCCTTCTGATTAAATAGAACTGACACTTCGAACAGCATATATGCACCCACTGCTGAGAAGGAAGTTGCAGTGAGTCATTACATAAGCAAGCCATAATTAGTCCCTTTCTGTAAAACACATTTCAAAAGGAGACGGTTTGAAAGTGATACCCATTTTGCCATCAGTCGATGGTGTTGGTGAGTCCTTCGGTTTGAAAAATGAAAATCGATGCAGTAAATGCGTCAGGAATATAAACAGTTCCATTTTGGCAAGTTGCTCCCCTGGACATTGTCTCGAACCTGAAAGAGACAAATAAAAAGATCTTTACATCAATGGCGTTGGGTCTAATATCGGTATTCAATAATGGTATTCGACAATGGTATTCAATATCCGTAATTCAGTGTCAGTATTAGACGATGTTTTCCTCCTGTATCATCAATACCATTGATATTTACCGTAAAGGACACTTTTCTAAAGCAATATTTTCTAGTGCCATGTATAGTTCATTGATTTTTTTGAATTCAATAGCCGGTGTGCAATACCCACATGTAACCATTTTTCTAAAATGCAATTGCAAAGACTTGTGGGAAGAAGTTTCGGTGAGCATCGTCAATTTGGCACAGTAAAATGGCATTGCCAAGAGGGACGCGTACAAAAATATATATGCCATAATCGTTTGTAATTACTATTTGGAAAAAAGTTTATTGCTCAAATAATGTTGCGTAGTCAGGTCAGAGTTTTAAACTAAATTAAGCACATTTAGAATACATATTGAACCCATTGGGACATCGCCGGAGAGCTTAGCTCTCCCCAAGGGCGTTTTGGGACAGGAATATGTTTTAACCCCCATGCCCTCCTGTGGGTTTCAGGAACAATCACTCCCATAAGAAGGCCGGGAAGGAAAATACCAGGAAGATGATCAAGAAGAGGTGTTGCACTACCTTACCCTCTTTTTTATAATTGTCTGACCAGGAACTTATACTTGGCGTCGACCACAGTCACCGAGAGCCGATCGGGCCGGGCCCGGCTACAAAGTTCGCAAAACTAATTTAGGTACCGTAGTTTTTGTATGTAGCCCCAAAGCTAATGTTATGCAGGTTACGTATGGCTATTGACTTAATAAAAAATATATAAAATATTTATTGCTGTCTTGCAATCTTTATATTCGTCTTCATTTTCGTGTAAGTGATTCCATGCATGACCTCATTTTCCAGACCCCAAATTGCCCATGGTCGGGGATATTTTTAGCCCTGTCCCCCTTTCGACTACACCGGGCGTCACATTCCCCAGATCAGGACTGGCGCCAGCAAGAGTTGGGACAGAGGAAATAGCTCCCCTGTTGGGGATTTTTTTTTAAATCGTCATTGGTCAGGGAGCGTTAACCTTAGAGTAACATAAATACATTAATCACAACAACCTTCAGTACTTCTAACAATACCTTTGATTTTACTCAAAGAAAGAGCAGTTCTTCAATTAAGAGCAACGACATCTTGCCTCCCAGTCGATAATCCGGCTAATGTACAATGTGTGACCGACTTGTACAGCCAACATGATTTCACGAGTCCGTCAAAAGTAAACATCAGGTCATGAAGTCCATGAAACAAAAACCAGTTTACCATTTTCCAGTAGCTAGGAAGTATTGCAAAAATTTACCTACTTACGAACTGCTATACTGTCACCTTTCGCCAATACCAAAACTTACCTGTATTAAAAGGAATGAAATAATCTGGTTTGCTAAAATTGCCCTCTTCATCCAGGAACCTTTGCGGACGGAATTCCAAGGGTTCTGGCCACAATTCCGGGTCTCGCATGACGGCATACACATTAGGAATGACAGCTACACCACTAGGAATTGTATACCCACAAATGTTGACATCTTTACTAGCAGCGTGTGTACCTCCTATGGCGGCGACGGTACCGATTCTTTGCACCTCTGCTATAGTTGCCTCAATAAATGGCATCTTACTGCGATCCTCCCACCGCGGCATTCTGTCTTTCCCGACTACGCGGTCCAACTCCTCTTGGAACTGAGTTTGAAGGTGAGGGTTGATGATGAAATATACCAGGGCCCATCTTAGAGAGGACACAGATGAATCTATCCCAGCGAAAAATAAATCTGCAATAACTGCACCCAGGTTCCTGTCATTGAACACTTCCGGGTCAGGACTTCCGGTTTTATCACTCGATATTATTTCGGACAAGTATGCATCCACTATATCGTTAATGTCTTTATCATTAAACGCTGATTTATGGTCATTTATAATACCTTGGAAAAACTGAGCAAATTCCTTGACATTACTTAGAACCTCCTTGATGGGTCCAAACTCAAACTTAGTAAGAATTGGAAAGGCGGCGAGGATCGACGCTGACCCGATAACCTCGAACTGCCGTAGGACTAAGGAAAGGAGACGATCGAATTTTGGGTCATTGTACTCGAAACGTTTTCCAAATGTCACGGAACAGATAATGTTCGAAAGTGCATTCGAAAGCATTATCTGTGGGTCAAATGACATATCTTTCCTTTCCAGCATGACAGTCATCATAGCATCCGCTTCCATGGCAACGGCGTCCTCAAAGCTGGACTTTCCGACACCAAAACCTCTAAAGGCATTGACAAGGAATTTTCGTTGGTCTTTCCATGCTTTCCCAGATGCCATTGCTATACCTGAAGAAGAAGAGAAAAGTATACAGTGAAAAGGTTGACTTAAAAGAGGGGAACGATTTCATCAAACATGGAAGCATAAAGTGGGGGAAGGGGAATACTGCCCCCATTTTTTTTTTTTTTTTTTGCAAAATCTGAAATTCGGAAAGGGATCTACAAAAATTCTGGCAACTTAGCTGTATTCTGTATAGCAAACCCATAAGGGTAAACTTATATGGAGCCCATATGGTCCATATGGGTAGCCCACATGCATGAGGGATTTTACATGACAGTTGCTAACATAGCCCCATGTCTACCCACATGGGTCTAGCCCATATGGGCACCTTACTAGTTCATGTTACGTGGAATGAGCCTAAACAATATTCGGCGGCTTTTAAAATACGCGTGATAGCTTGTTAGGGGGCGGGCTTGTCACCTGGCGACTTTGTTGACCGAGGGACGATTTTGTCAGGAAGAGACCTTGTGGGGGGAGACTGTGCGGACAACTTTGCAAGAGGTCGACTTGAATAGCAACTACACATAGACTATATACGCATCACATATATTTCCTTATTGTCGTTAGAACAGCCTTTTTACATTATCGGTATTTTTTACATTATCGGTACAAATGATTTTTTACATTAATCGGTGATTTTTTTACATCGGTTAAATGATTTTTTACATTGGGCCTATCTGTATTTTTTAACATAACCGGTTGTTTTTACATTATCGGTAATTTTGTTTCCACATTGTCGGTCGTTTTTACATTATCGGTTAAGTTTTTATTATAGGTTGTAACACACCTGATGGGTCCTGGGTATGGCGTAAAACTGCATCCAGGTGGGTTGAGGAAGTCGTGTGGCGAAAAGTTTGAAAATCGCCTATAAAATGCGCACATAAGACCTTATTGCTCATCCCATGACTGGCGGGTTGTCGGTGCCACAAAACCGAGCAAGTCCCTCAGTGGTTGTCCCCCAGCTGTGGGCTGGGGTTGTAGAATATGCCCATGGTATTTCCCGCCTATCGTAAGCGGTGACTAACCGGGAGGACTTGAAGAGTATTTGAACAGTATGACACTATACACATTCGTGTCGGTGTATGGTCAGTCTTATCTAACTGACTAAGTAACTGACTAACTAAATGTAACACACCTGGTCAACTTGCCCCGACCGTCTAACGGCCTAAGCCTATATGTCGAAAGTCGGGATATTGAATCACTTACCTTCAGATTTCCCACCAACAATTTCGGCAAGCTTTTCTTCCATGCCTGATGCTCTTTTTGGTCTTTCTTGTAAATCAGGGTGGTTCATCGCCATCTGAATAGAATTGATGTCATTTAAAACAACAGCTTTTGAAGCTCCAAAGCTCACAAAAATTATATTTCCATATTTCTTAGACAGTTCCAATAAAGCTTCTGGGAATTCTTTTTTACATGAAGCAAAGTAAGGAATATTTCCTATGATAGGATAACCCCTAGGGCCCGGGGGGAGGTTTTTATGTCTACCGCGAAACATCCGTGACAAGATCATAAACACAACCATGCCGAGGAGAACCGTTGTTATATCCGGAAAACTAAAGATTGAACCAAATAAACCCATTCTTTAATCTATATGGTCCAATTTCTATCAGTACTTTATCCAGTTCACGATTTTACCGAGGCAATTTACTCAGTGTTTGCATGTTCCGCCTCGTTGAGTCCACGGTCAGCCTGTCCCAGGCTCTGAGATCGTATACCTCTGGGAGTAACTTCAGGTATTTTCACCAAGTTCATGGAAGATAACACGAATCCTTTTCATTCTTAAAAAAAGAGAAATAAGTTAGAGCACCACAACTCCCACAGCACAGAAAGTTAGTCAGCACTACTCGGTCCGGTACCAGAACATATCATCAACACACTTCCGCAAGTGTATAGTGTCTAAATTATACGTTGACATATGATACTGTATTGATAAAGTCTATTGTACAAAGGTACGGTATAAGATATGTCGTACTTCGCAAAACCGGCGGGCGATTTATAAAGACAAATTATTTTGATAGCATGGATGCAGAGGAAAAATTCTGAGTACCAACAATATTTTTGCTTTTTAAGGTTGGCACATGTTATACCAACAGAAACTCCAAATATGGTGGCAATTGGGTCTATTGTTAAAAGCAAGTACTAGCAACACAAATTTACAATTTGGCAGAGCACTCTGTATATACCGCTGTATGTTATGATCACACACTGTCTGACAGATTTCGCAATCACCTTAAAAGGAAAGGTAACCGAGACCACGCCCCCATATTGTGAGTTATTGAATATTGCCACTTCAAAGGTCATTAAGACGGTAAATATTATGTGCAAAAATTGTTTACTCAATATCCAATTCAATATGCAGTAAGTTCGGCCTGCAAAGTTCATAAGCAAGGATGAGCTGTAAAATCAAAGATGACAGGAAGTGAAGAGTGTTCCCATATAAAAAACTGAAGTCTGCATGCATGGTCATTGAATTTTATAGCGCCTTTATTTTTTATTGTCGGTTGAGTTCCCAGGAAAGTTTTGCAGTCTGAGAGAAACCGTGTCCGAGGAAAGCCATCAGACCATGGGAAGGGTGAAACGGGGTAGGTGAGGGTGGTGGCCGGGGAATATTTTGTCCGATGATTTTTGCCAAAGGTATTTTTATAAATCATGCAAGTTTCTTGATAACGGTCCATAAGTCAGGGGACTTTCTGTAATTTTAAGGTGCATTCATTCAGGAGGAACATTTTATTGCAGTATCGCACGGTTACAAGCCTAGCTAGGTCCGGCACCTCCTATTTTGTTTCCGTCTCCGTTGTAACTTACTAGTTTCCCCAAATTTTATCTACGACAGCAGTTGGTAAGCCTAAGCCTGCCTTTTCCAAGAAAATGTAGGTAATTTGGGAATGACTTTTGATAAAAAAGATACATTCATTCTTTCGAATAAACCTTTCCCCTGCAGAAAAAATGGATGAAGAATGAAGTTTTTCTTCTATTTGGAAAAAGCACTGGTGCATCTCCATTCGATGTCTGCACAGTGTTATAAGGTGTCCTTTCAGATATGTTGATTGCATGAAAGCAGTTTTCGAAAACACCTTAACCTACCACTGCAGTGGTGGAGGAATGGAATTCAGTCAGAGGGGCAAGAATGGACTGTGGGAGCGCTTCAAAGTTTATAGAGCAAGAATATGGTCCGGACGGGGCGAAAAATAAGTTAGGGGAGCTTTTATGTAGGTAGACACGTATGTCTCAATATGGTAAAAAGAGTAAAAAGGGCGCTGACAGGCAACTTGAGTCCTTCAAGGGGGGCGACCGTCCCCTCTGGCTATATGGTAGCTCCGTCACTACCTACCAGTAGTTGTGCGCCGGGTGTTATTCTAAACACTATAGGCCTATCAAATCAATAAAAATTTCGTTTTGCTATTTTTCAGTTGGATTCGGACTCAGAAGATTTTTTATCCGAGAGACGAATCATCATAATATATTGAGATTAAATTTCTCATTGATAAGTTCTGAGTAGTAGAAGGGAATTCCCCTGCAGACCAATGCCGTCGTTTCTCACCCCAATACGAGTATAGGCCTATATTTTTTATGAGAAAGCAAACTTTTCAATCTCTGACTTAATTATCTTTGTTTATTATTAAAGAAAAAAGGTGCAGGATAACACCATGGATGGGGTTACCATATTCCTGTTAACTGAAAATAAGGCCTCTTCACTGAAGACGAATATGGGGAGGGGTCTAAGGGGTGTCCTCCAGTCCCCTTTGACGAAAATTTGGACTTTGGTTATGTCTGAAAGCTAACTTGAAATTGTGCAATATTTAAAGCCAATTTCACTTGTTCCAAGTTGTTTGTTCAATATGCCAAATTTATTTCGGGGATTTTATAATCATGATAAATGGGCGGTTTGCATCAAATTTGCAGTTTCTGCACAGAACCAGTCAACTATAATACTCGATCATAGGGGCATCGATTTGATTTTTTAAGTGGGGCCGGGGGACACTGGCCTAATTTTTTTCTCTTGACCTGGTAAGGTGTCTAAAGCGGCGTAGCTAGAAATATTTGCGGGAAGGGAGTGGGCAAGCATCCAAATTTTAGTACAATTTTTCAAGTGTGAACACCACTGTACCGTGAGGAGCGTAATTTGCGGCGGGCGAAGCGCGAGGAAATTTTTGTCCTTTTCAAATATTTGAAAATATGGAACTTTCATTACAAAAAAGTTTGGATTCTGGGTTTCCTGTAGGGAAATTTTAACAGATGGGGGATTACCGCAGACTTCCTATTAGCAAATCTGAGATTCAGCGGCAACAGAAGATTGTGAAATGGCAGTGTATTTACCGGTGACACTTGATCGTTGATGATCATGGTATCACAAAGGCCTATCGCAAATTTCAGATTTTGTCACTTCCAGAGCTCGGAAAAGTTTACCAAACTGAAGGTATGAGGGAGCACTTCGGGTAAGCACTTCTGCTTTGGAATTAAAATTTTGCTTTTGTAAAAAAAAAATGATGAATTTGAAGCTTTTATTGCCAGATTATTCGGAATTTCATGAGTTGTCAACACCACACAGTAGACCGGTTTCACAAATGGCAAATTTCAGAATTCTTCATTTTCAGAGCCCTCTGCCCCCTGTAGCTACATGCCACTTGGTGTCTAAGAGACCGGGGCCCAGATGCAAAATGGTGTTAAATGTTTCAATATTTTGAGTTACTTGGAAACTCCAAATTTTCAAAACATGGTACTGAATTTGTGGGTATTACTTCAACGGACAATACGGTCAATTGACTTTAGATACCGGGTGTATTTATATAAGTTGCAGGGCCGTAGCCAGCCCATGTGGAGGGGTGGGTCTTCTTACCAAGATGTGGACCTTTTTCCAAATACGGAGGAGGCTGGCGAGTGCCGTAAGCATTCAGTTGCTAGGGGTCTGGGGGGATGCTTCCCCGGAAAAGTTTGAAATCTGCAGATCTCCTGCAATCTGGAGCATTTTAGAGGACTTTTGAACACATCAGAAGTCCTTTTCCTCCGGGAATTCCACACTGTACACCACTTTTTGAGATACTGTGGTCAGTTTGGGCCTGTATACATTTTAAGACATGAGTGGGAAGGCTTTATCTTCTTGCTAAAAGTGAACGGAAATTCGTCCCCAGTATGTCAAGATAAAAAAAAATATTTCATAGCTGACCCTTCAAACACGGTGCTGGAGAAATGGACCACCATCAAGTTTGGGTGGGTCGTTCGAACGCTCCGACCCCCCCCCCCCGGCTACGGGCCTGAGTTGTTATAATCACAACGAAAATTGTAATGGCTGAATAGTTTGCGAAGGATTTGTGCAAAACTTGTTCTAATAGAAAGGAACCATTTGTAACGAAAGAAGGTAAAATAAATCCATGAACTGATCGAAAGTCAACTTCGATCTACTGCGGGAAACTGTGCGCGTTTCGAAATTTTGCATTAAAAATCATTTACGCAGACTGTGTACCGAGACATTTTCAGTTTCATTAAAATGTCTTTGCCAATTTCAGCCTGTCAGGCTGTTCACTACAAGATCAACACAACAGATTTCATTAAAAGTTAGTAGGGGCGATTCCTCTCCTTCGCACTGATTTCCTAAATGTTTTGTTCCTTCATAACCACACGAACAACCGACATAATCAAAGAGACCGATAAATAATGTATGTTTCATATGCAAGTGAATAAAAGATCATCAAACGATGACTGCTGCTGCTACGTACAGCGCGCCAAATTTTGGGGGGGATTTGCAAAGTAAGCATGTGGTATTATTGATACAGAAAATCGATCGTAATCGTTAGAAGACACCTTTCATGCCCCCTGCCCCCCTCAAAAGAAAAAAAAAATCGATGCCCATGCTAGATCATCACTTCACGCATATTGCGTCTCGCATGTGTAGGCTATGTCCATGCACCCTGTCCGATGAGGCCAGGCTCCACAGCGATAGATATACAAATGTGAAACG
This sequence comes from Holothuria scabra, assembly GCA_037179385.1. Taxonomy (NCBI): domain Eukaryota; kingdom Metazoa; phylum Echinodermata; class Holothuroidea; order Aspidochirotida; family Holothuriidae; genus Holothuria; species Holothuria scabra. The sequence goes on from CM074199.1 coordinate 29,742,423, forward strand.
ATAGTGACAATACTTAAAGAGGAAGTTAAAGCAAAAATTTCATTTTCATATGTGAAAGATGAACCAAATCCACACAGTGTGGTGAAAGTTCCATTAAAATCGGACATGTATTTCTCTAGATATCAGTAAATAAAGTCAGTAGATTTGTGTTCCAAATTGGTTTTGAGGGCAGCAGAGCTCATATTATTTCTTCACATTGACAAGGAATGCTTTGTTTTCGTTTGTTTTATCAGACTGTTGGAACAGGTCATCCATGTGGGGATGAAAAATTTGTAAAGTTCTCATGCCACTTATGCAATAACATTTTAATAATATGGGATTGTCGAGAAAATCTTTTCTAAATTCTAAAGAAATCAAAAGACTGCACTAATGTAGGGATGTGTTTGCCATATGTGTTTGCTTCAAGTCGGTCACTTTTTGTTTAAAATGTGAAAACTTTACGTGCTCATTATCTTGAGAACCACACGTTTTAATGCAAATTTCACCAAAATGCTAAGAATTAAGTGTCCTCTAACATACCAATCCCTGCTGTGACCTTAAACCCTTCTTCTAAAAGTTTGTAGCAACAACCGACCATAAGGATTGAGCCTGTCTCAGGCTCAGGCACTGTCTCATTCAGGAATTAACCAGGGTCACGTGTATACCCTAATTACATATTATGGACTAGTTGCATGCCCCTCAAGATAATTTTGTGAACAATGTAATAAAGTATGCGCACGTACCTCCACTAGGGAGAGACTTACACCGTTTTGCAAGAGGCAAGGAATAAGTTCGCTGGGTAAATTGGAAATGTCTGGTATTAGAATCATGAGCCAATCTTTTTCAGTATTTTTCGGGAAAACCCACGGCGTTTCGAACATTTCGGTGGCGCACCTTTGGGTTGCTGTTCCTTATTAACAGGGTAGAGCTGACCCGGTGTCGTGTATATCCTTTCATGTCCCCTTTACAATTACGTCGCGGATCCGCCATACTGGAAAGCACTGCACATAGTCTGCACCGTGCTATGCGCGGTGTGTAGGCTAAACATCCGTCGAGCAAGCGCTTTAAGTGTGGTTTACATGTAGTAACAAGTACTTCACTATGGTTCGACTTGAACCAATAGGTCGGAAACTGGGCCGTAACTAACTACTACCATGGACGCCGGGAGTATATATGACGTCATATGAAAGCCTCTCTATATACCGCATCAGGCTAACTTTTAGCAGCAAATTTAGTTTCCATGTCAAAGCTAGTGAAAGGCTGAAATTTGTTCCCGGGACCATGTTGCCTTCTTGTGAACATGCTGTTTCGATTGCGGTAAAAAAGTTGATTTTCTGACCTCAGTAAAACTATTGTTCAACTGAGGTATATCAAGTTTCCAAACCTACTGCTGGAGGTCTATTATTACCACTTCACCGAGCTTCTAGTCCACTTAGGTTGCAAAAAATTACACAGTTCTTTGGGCAGGATTGTAATCAAAACCCCCTCTATGTGCTATGCATACTGTGGCTAGGGTTTCCTGACTTGGATCAATTAAATGTCTTTGCATGGAGTATTACTGTCTGTCAATCATCAAATTGTGTAATTGGGCAAGGAAGGAAATCAAGTGTATATTTTTACCGTAACCATTTCGTCATGAATATTCACTAACTGGCATCCATCCAGTCTCGAGGCCACATTTCTATGAATACCAAAAGAAATCTGTTCGTTGTTCACTTTGGCAGATTGGGTGGGGATAAGACTGAACAAGGAATATGCCCTACAGGTCTGCTATGCAGGCAAGGTCAGAACATGAGACCCGGTCACAAGTCGGTGTTTTTTACTTTGACCTTAATTGTAAATTAGGCCTAGTATTCATGAAGAGAAAGGTATTAAAATAAAAAAAAATTGGGACTACATGTTACTTGGCTATTTGTCAAAATTACATTTCCATGTCAGTCATGTGACGTATTGCATGACGAGTTGGAGCCGCACTGCACTGCCACACATGAAGTTGAAAGTTCATGCTAACTTGAATGGAACTGCTTCAATTCTTCGAACTTGCCACATCCGCCATGAAAATACGAAAGAATAGATGGACCCGTCTGTTGCAGTTCTAGGATTGCGAAAGAAAGATCTAATTCATAACCTTTACGTGTTTTTTACTCCATACCATGAAGTTGAAACAATTATTTTCTTTTTGAAAATCGATTTTCCCTTCAGTGACCCGGCAGCCTCCCTCAAAAATGCGCAACCCTGAGTCATTCATGTAGGTACATACATGCATATAGGCGTACCGAATTAGGCCTACAAGTACGGAATCGGATCCCTTTATATACTGCTCTATATCATGAAAATATGACACGAAAAAAGTATAATTACATCTATTGCAACTACTCTATAATTATTCAAGGGTTAGCAATTACCATATGGAGCCTACATAATAACTTAGGCCTATTAATTTCACCTCAGGGACGAGAAAACTGCAGACTTTTAGAAGGATGTTACAATTATGCAGTTCCCACGAAAGCATGAAATACGGCTAAACAACCAATGATGCACTGCAATTTGATACGTTTATGAAGGATTGTATACCCATAGCCGGGGCCCAAAATGTCATTTTCTACCGTGCGAATGTGCATTTAAATGAATCATGAATGCGAACACTCCAAGATAAGGGAAACTTTGCAGGAACCGTGATTTATTTTGTAATTCGTGCTTCGATCATGGAGTAACTATGCTGCACGTCAGCTCAGGTCAATGATGTACAAATGCAAGACACAACTGAACCAAATATTATTATCATTATCAAACCAAAACAGTAGGGCTACATGTCATTTTGAAAAATCTCATATCATGCTGCAACACATCCAATACACAGAAAATTCACAAAATCTTTAATTTTCGGCATTTTATCCTGTTCTCAAGTTGTTTGGGGAATCCTTACCCAAGTGTCATTCGATCGTGAAGAATGCACGTATATGCGGCCATGTACGTGGAGTGTACGATCATCAACATAAACAACGTTTTAAGAGACTTTGTTTCAAACGATGTAAACTGTCTAAGAACAAAATTCCACTTCAAATTTTAATTCTGCATGAAAGAAAACTAAATTATCTTCATGTTTTACATTTAATATAGGCTGAAATATTGCAAGTTAAGAACAAAAAGGTGCAAAATTTTGAACATATTTTGCAACTTTTTGACAAGTTTTTAGTTTAACAACTAATATCTCTCTGAAAATTGTACCTTCGAGGAATAAAATATAGGTTAAGACAGAGTTTCACCTATTGTTTAATTGTTTTTAAGCAAAAAGTAGTATTTTAACATTCCAGATGAAATATAATTGAAGAAATATTTTGCAAGACTAACACGTTTATTCGAAGTGTCTACATGTACAATTTGCCACGCAAAGTGCTATGAATTCTTTCAACCAATCAGTGAGCAGCATTTGGGTATTCTCTTTCACGTCGTAAATGCGATAAATATAGTGAAGAAACCAAGCAATTCGTCACAACTTCCAAATCCAAATTCTGAATCTGCACGCTGATTTTAAACTTTCGTAATTTGAATTCGTCAGTGTTCGACATGGCAACTGAACAGAAGAAGAAGGTATCAAAGCCAAGTGGTCCCAAAACCATCGACCTCATCAAGAAGGCCATCATTGATTTGAAAGAACCGAAAGGTTCCTCCGGTCCAGCTATCAAGAAGCAACTGGCCGCGAAAGGGGTCGATGTCGAAAAGAAGAACACCATCATCAACAAAGCCCTGAAGAAGGGTGTCGCCGATGGAGTTTTGAAGCAAGTGAAAGGTACAGGTGCAAGTGGTACCTTCAAACTTGATACTGCAAAGGCCCAGGCCGCTGAGAAGGCAAAGGAAAAGAAGGCCAAGGCAGCTCAACGCAAGAAGGACGCCGCAGCTAAAGCTAAGGCAAAGAAAGCTGCAGCCAAAGCTAAGAAGGCAGCAGCCAAGAAGTCCAAGCCAAAGAAGAAGCCAGCTGCCAAGAAGGCACCCAAGAAGAAGACTACCAAACCCAAGAAGACTGTAAAGCCAAAGAAGGCAGCTGCAAAGAAACCAGCCAAAAAGCCTGCAGCTAAGAAGCCAGCAAAGAAGACAGCAGCAAAGAAGAAGCCTGCAGCCAAGAAGTAGGCTAAGTCACCTGCACCTTCAAATTGGCTTGAGTGCCTGTTTGTAAACCAACGGCTCTTTTAAGGGCCACCAAATACTCCAGAAAGAGTGGCTTCTCTCCTCTTCAAACATGCTCTAGTGTCTTGTGTGCTTTCTTTTTTCTAAGTCCTAGTATTACTGTAGGCCTAGGCTAAGCAGTATGCACGAGTGGTAAATTATTGTATCATGGGCCCTATAGCTGTAGGACATATCTGCCCATAGTGTGTTGTGCCCATATTTGTATTGAAAACTAGATCTAGTTGTGGACAGTGTTGAGAATATACATAGGCCTAGGTAATGGCATCAGGGTGGGGTAGTATATCACAGATCAATTTCTCCCAAGGGGTATGGAGAGTATTGCAATTGTTGCAGGTCCCTATGGTTCATGTGTGGAGAAAATAGTCGAGTCGGGTGTACTGGTTTTCCAGGTGTGGCATGTCTTTTCAAAATATGCCATCAGCTGTTTCTAGGGGAGGCTCCCTGAAAATCAAGGTTTTTTGTACATACCAGCTAACAAATATACCATCTCCACTGAGTTGCATGTAATTTTGAAAAATCTCCATGATTCCTGTGTGAAACCTCCCTGATTTCTGGATGTAAGTGTTGGCATCTCTGTACCATCCAGGGGGATTTTCATGAGCGTATTCATCACCTGCTGAGTGGATACAGGTGGTGGCATTTGAAGCGATGGAGCTTAGCAAGGGGGAGGTCTGGAGTTCGGTTCCTGACAGGGCCAAAGTAAGGTGGGTTTTTCATCCGCAATCTACGGTTTTTCCCATCGGAACTGGCCTTTCGAAAAAACACCAAATTGTTGAATTGGTTGCCACCTGAGGTGAAGTTGTAATTCGTAAGCCAATGACTTCAACATTCTTGGTGGCTTAGTGTTGTAAAACAACTGCCCTTCAAGGCACAAGGCCTGATAATGTATCCTGTAGGATTGTGCTGTGCATTAATATGGTTTTGAATTTTTTAAGTTCAGGAGCCTTGGGGGCATATGAGGGGCACCAAGTAGAAGTAATAAGAAAGCCTACATAGGTGCATTTCAAATTATATCCAGACCACAGCCCAATGCAGTTGTTAAACTGGTAGCATTCCCATGTGGGCCCCATATACGTCAAACCATATGGGTCCCATATTATTTTGCACCCAAGACCCATATGGGCCAACCCGGTATGCCCTTATGCCCATATGGGATAGTACTGGGGCCCATATGGGGCAATTGCCCAAATGGGTCCCAGCACTATCCCATATGCATCATATGGGTTTCCTGTGCTGACCCATATGGGTCCCATATGGGTCTTGGGTGCAAAAGGTATATGGCCCCCATATGTTTGTCGATATGGGGCCCATATGGGAATGCTACCAGGGATAGTATATTGAAAACCCATCTGGAGTAATTTTTTTTGAATTAGGGATTTAAAAAAAAAGCAGTTAGCATGCATTCAAAGCCCCACAGGGATTCTGCCAGAAAGGAAAAAAAAGGGGGATGGGGGTGGGGTCGGATTGATTACTGCTAAACCCCACCTCCTAATACATTCTTTGCTACTATAGGGTAAAGTTACAACTTAAGTGGGTTCAAGTGGGTCCTTGCCTAATGGCCTGTAAAAGGTACAAATTGGAGGGTTTTAACTTGGGCCTTTTACTTGTGTAAGTTCATGCATTGATAAAAGGTCCTTTCTTTAAAAAGAAGCAACAGTATTAACAATATTTAGTTTTTATGGAAATGGAGGGGGGGGGGGAGAGGATTTTGTTCTCCTTGATTTGGAGACTTTTGGAAAGGGACCCCCAATTCCCCCTCTGCTGGAAACACTAGCCCTATAGGTCTATTATAGTACTTGGATAATTTTCCACAAAAGTGCTAGTGCTGTGCTAGATCTATGGGGTCTCAAATGTGAGTACTCAACCTGGCTGAAGGCTCAAAAGAGGACTTTTTCAGCAATTGAATGAAGTTAGCACAGAGACTTATTGGTTTCCCCTTTTTTGCACAGAATATGAGCCTACACAGCCACTCAAATTTTAGATTGCATATCTCTATGCTTGGGCAGTAATGTCTGGAGGCAGGGTGGCGGAGGGCATTTATACTCATAATGTTCCTCTAGTATTTGAGAAATTGCAATATATAATTTTGTCACACAGTAATTATTTGATGAATGTCAACCCCTGCAGTTTTGAGAACAATTAATTGCCGTCGATTGCACAAATTGCCATCCTCATGCACAATTCATGACAGACCCATTTTTGATCATGTGACAATGTCACATTGTTTGATTTACACAGTCAGACAGGATAATTACTTTCAGGTTGGTTTGTTCATGGCAAACTTAAAGGGCCAAACCTCTCACCCCAAACTACAGTTTTGGTATGGGGGTACCAAAATTCTCAATTGGCTCAGCTATTTGATTGACAGCTAATTCAAACGATGCAGAGTACCAAAGCTTGTATTACACAGCATGAATGGTACTAGAGTGTTTTGATTATATAAATTGAGTTTTCCTTTACTCACCTTGAAGTAATAAAATGAGATTTATCTGGATGCATCATGAACTTCAGACAATTGTGGGAGGGGCTAAAGTAAGAAGGTTAGGAGAATTGGTTTTGTTTGGGGTGAGAGAACTGGGCATTTAAAGGTGAAGAGCAGTCTCCCCAAACTTATTTTGAAGGAAAAGCGAAATATAACACAACTTTCTTCTTCTTTCTCTTCAAAGTATCTTTCATTACATTTTATGACTTTAACATTGCATATTCAAGGTAAACCAAGCAGTTATTTCTTGTAAATAACTCATTTGAAGTTAGAAAATGTTGTCACATGACTCCCAACAGCTAATCATGAAACTCTACAGTCTACTACACTACTTCAATTTGGGATGACTGCTCTTGCCCTTTAAGGAGAAGTTATTTGATATTCAAGGGCTTTTTTCTGATAAACCAAATATCAGAGTTTACCATGAATCCCCAGTTTTTATCAACTGAAAAACATATTTATGGAAAACAGTGTAGTTTGTTTTCTGTCAAAAATCTGAGTTTATCATCATGGCAATTCATGTTTGTCTTGTATTGCCCTGGTGGTCAAGACAGGAAAGCTGCCTTAGCCTGCCTACAGGCTACAGCATATTTGCTCAGCCCAAAACAGCCATGGATTCTTAAATGGCAAAAGTCTTCAACTTTATGTGATCTTTGGGACTGGGAGGTATATGTCCATGGTTCAAATCTTAATAACAGCAGTCTATTAGGTTTGTATTTACTCAAGCTGCAACGCGAACTGATGCAGGGGAATTCCCTTTATGCTTCCTTCCCGTCCGAGGTCACACCTCTTGTATATCAGTCAGGGGTAATCCTTCCTACGAGGTGACTTTGCCTTGTTACATAGAGCAGGTTACCACTTCATCCTCAACAGAAGGGTTACCCAGACTGGAAAACTCTGTGTACGTTTCAAAGCTACAGCTGCCTAGCCTCGCCCATTATTTTGTAACAACTAACAAGCTAGTTGTTGTATAGTAAGCAGAACTCGAGATAGACGAGAGACAGGACTTGACTACTGGTAGCCTACAGGATAAGCTCTTTTCCCCAGAGTGACTGCGACTTGGGAAGATATGTCAGCCAATATGGATGAGGATTTCGGAACTGCAGAAATAGAAGCTATTGAAAAAGCATCTAAAAGAGTGGAGAATATGTTGAAGGTATAGCCTGGCCTGTAGCTTGAACTTGAAGGGACCTAGCCAAGCCTAGCGTAACGTTACGTGTAGCTTAATCTTGAAGGGACCTAGCCTAGCCTAGCCTAACGTTACGTTACGTTCAAATGCAAATTATTTACTAACGTTATTCATAGCCTTCTAAGTTGTAGCAGACAGCTTCTGCTTCTTCTTCTTCAAAAAAGGTGACACATCCAAAGGACATTCTTTCACCACGCATGCGTCGAGAGGCCAAATATGCCCAGTAATATAAGTAACAGGGTCCGTATGGACAGAGGCAACCCTCATTACATTGAGGGGGAGACGATTCCAATCCTTTATGGTTCGAGGCAGGAAGCTAAATTTATAACAGTTAGTACTGGTATGTGGGAGACAGAAATGAAGGTCATGCTTTAAACGGGTTCTACGAGTAGGCTGCTGGAGACAATCAACAGGCATCTGAGCCTGACCAAACACACCTTTGGAAAAAAGGATCAATCTACTTTTCCTCCGCCTATCAGTTAAGGGCAGAAGGTTTAGTGCCTTAAGGAGACTGGTCATTGATCCTGGCTCCCTAGAATAGTCAGAGGCAATGAATCTAGCTGACCATTTTTGTATTACTCTCAAGCTTGTCGCGCAGGTAAACCTGGTGGGGGTCCCAAACAGTACTGGCGTACTCCAGCACAGGCCGAAGAATTCCTTTATAACTTATAAGCCATTAACTTGACATCACCAGGGCAGGAAGATAGTTTCTATACAAAATACCAAGAACCTTATTTCCCTTGTAACAGATATTTTGGATATGCTTATCCCAGTTCAGATCTTTAGTGATGGTAATTCCTAGATACTTAATACTATCTACCTTCAGGAGCTCAATCCTATTAAAAACATACCTAAAAAGTATGGGACTGCTAACACTTGTTTAAAAGTTTATTTCACCTTCCACCTACTAACCTGTATGCAAATGCTCTTACATAACTTCCATCATGACATGAGTCTTCCTGAGAATAATAATAGGCCACCCTTCTATGTCTAGGCCTACATCATGTTTCACGGTACCACTGATAATTGGTACCCTTGGTACTGCCTCAAATGGCTTTAATACTGTGGTACTGGTACCAGAAGAGTAAAAAAGAAGGATTTTTTATCACATTCAAAATATCCGTCAACATACCATGCATTGGCATAAGTGAAGTCTTCTGATAATCCCTGCCTCCCATTTCACTATTTTTTATAACATTTAGCCACCCCAAATGGTAAACAAAAAAAAGAAATAACCTCTCTGCAAATAAGCATCTGATAAATATGGGAAAGATTGACAATAAATCAGCGCAGCACTGCAATTCAGCACTGGAGCTAGACCCCACAAGATGACAAGAGCACTCAAAATTGTAATGAAGATTGCAAAAATAATTTCTAAAAATAATGAAAATCATCCTCCTAAAGGCTAAAGTGTAACCAAAAGTTATTAAGTAGAACTTTACAAAAAATATTTATTTATCACTAGTGTTTGACCGATCATCTGTTAGGTAATCGGCATCGGGCCGATTATTCTGTTATCGGTAAATAATTGGCATTGGTAAAATTCTGCCATTCAACCGATCACTACCACCGATTATTTGCAAGCTGGAAAAAGGGGCTAAATATACTTGAAACTTGCTCCTAATTTCGTTAAAATTCCCATAAATACTCAATCCTTTAACTTCCCCCCGAAAGGGGATGCATTGATAATCACAAACGTATAAATTTTACCCCTCCCATGGGTATGATCGTTTGATGTTTTCCGCTATAACCCGGTAGTATTACTTGGAATTTGATTTAGAAGTGCATTCAAGGTGTATTTCTTGCTCTGTCGCAGAAAGCGCCGCTCAAGTTGCTGTACAAAACACATAGCACAGACTATCTAGCTGCAGTGTTTCGCTGTCTTTTGAAATCCCCAAGCTTTGCATACATATCTGTGCACGTTTTGTACACTAAGCACCGAGCATCTTGTGAAGTTCAGTGGTTATTACCTTGCATAAATTAAGTAATTTATGCATTCCTTCCGTAGTGTTATTTATGGTAGGACTTAGGCAATGTTGTCATACGACATCATTGCAAACGAAAACAGTAATGCACGTGGTCTCTTGCAGCAAACTTCTTGGCCCACGCATGCACTAGACTTATGTGCATGTCCGTTTTTACCGCCAAACAAGGCATCATATTATGCTAGGTGACATCATATGCAAAAGATCCATTGCAAAATTTAAATTGTCCCTGCTTCGTGATTGGTTCAGTTGCGTTGATTCTACTCAGCCAATCACAACTCGTGCCTTCGCCTATGTGATTTAGTGTGTGAAAATACTCTGTCTCCAGACAAGTTATCCGTTGAGTTTGTGTTACGACGATCGCGCTTGTTATGCCGGTTAGCGAAGCCGGGCGAGCCCCGTGCTAAATTCACCGAGAAACGGCATCACAAATCTCTGCGTACGTGGATTTTTCAGGGATTGGACTTACGTGCATTTCAGTCGCAGATTCTTTTTAAACAAGACGGAAGTTTTGGAGGAGAACTGCTAAAAGTATACGGGGCTATTTATATCGGAAAGGAACCATGAGATACGTTATACGGGTGCCAAGAACTGCTAAGATTATCATTATTGCTTTACATGGGGTTCGTTATAGCGGGAGAGTAGCTACAGTACATAACGCAACTACAACCCAGTACAGTAAAAGAATGCAAATGTTCTGACATGATTGGGGGATGGAAACTAGACAGAGCATGATGTTTGCCTTAGAACTAAATTATCAAAGGGCATGTGACATGGACTGCAAACAAATGTACAGTATTATGGGTTGATTTGTATCTCCACTTTTGAAGTGAAAATATTTCACCTACAAAAATGATATCCCGTTCGTGAAACAAACATAACTATTCCCAATATTTTCCATCCTGAACTGGTTATGGTAATATGGTATGCACAAAGCAAGGGGCAGGTACTTAAGTGACAAACATGTGACTTCCCCCTTTCTAATAATCACTGATTGGTAATCGGCATCGGGCTGATTGTTAAATTAAATAATCAGTAATCGGGTATTACTGATTATAGCATAATCCGTCGAACACTAGTTATCACTATCAAAACTAAATCAAAGTGCTTAATGATTGAATTAATGGAAAGCATCGTGCAGCAATCCGTTGCACAATAACACTACTGTTCTTCAGTAGCTGCTATCAATAGTTGATTTCAGGTGAACACATGCCGATGTTTTAAAAGGGATTTACTGTGTGTTAAGTCCCATTGCTTCACTGTGTAATATTCTGAAAGATATGCATTGCGTTCGTACGAAAGTTTTTCTTCCACAGACAGTGAGCGTTATGGAGCAGTCCCATTACATCACTGTGTTAGAATCAGAAAAAGTTAATGCAACGTTCGTGTCAGAGCTCGCAATGTTATGATTCTTTGTCCAATTGCAACGAATTTCTCACTTGTATAACTTTGTGTGCTATCGTAATCAAAATGAATTCAATCAACCAATGCATGGTAACTATTCTTAATACACCAAGTGAAAGCATTTGCTGATGAACAGCGATCGTTTGGAGGTTTCACAGAATGTTGAAAGAAAGCAAGGTCCCCGTCAGTGTGGAAGGTACTAGTTCTGCAAAAGTAACGTTAAAAGACACTTTCCGAAATTCTTAGAAATTAAAGGTGCCCTTTCAAAAGAAAAATAATAATAAATAATAGTAGTAAACTTCTTTCTTTCTCCCACAGAGACCAGACCAGTTAGAGAGAGTTGAACAGTTGAGGCGAAAAGAAGCAAGAAAGAAAGTAAGGAAGTAAAGTCTGCTTCTTGAGAACCCAATATGTTCTGATTAGGGTTGTTTTAGTTTTGATTTAAATCATTGAGTGAAATTATGATTTAAATTAAGCTCCCAAAAATCATGATTTTAATCAGTCATAAGAATACAAAATATTTATGAAAAAGTCATCGATTTACTCCTCTAATACTAAGTAAAAGATTCACAGCAAATTTAAAGTGATTAATCAAGAACAATTTCAATTTCTATTTAAATACAGCAAATGCATCTTAGAAACAGAAAAAAAAAATTGATGCAAATAAGAAATATTGGTTTGATTTTTTTTTTTTAAATTACAATTTTTGTCAAACCTGCTTCTCATGAAAACTTGGCTGATGATGTGTCAAAGATTTTAGTTTATAAGGAGTGCATGCAGGCAAACTGTTGTGGAAGTTGTAATCAGTTTTCCTTGATAAATATTTAACCCTTTTACTACTGAAGGGCCCATCTCTCCCCACTGAGCTCAGTATATTCTGTATACACATCATGCACTGGTTTGGTGAGTACTAAGTCCAGCATTAGAAATGCAGGTGTTTGCACATTATCTTTGGAATCATGTCCTAAAGAAAAATTTGTCCTTTCTTTCTTCCTTGGTTCATCACCACTGTCCAGGTCTGTATTCAGAGCTGCACATGCTAAACACAAATTACTGTATATTCCCTTGTATGGAGACCTCCAAATTTTTATAAGCTATAATCCAAGAGGTTTTTAACTTGCAGATATGTATGAAAAATCTCTTAAAGGACCAATCCTCTCATCCCAAAATACAAATCTTCTGGGGGTTTACCAAAATTCTCAATTGGCTTAGCTCTTTGATTGACAGCTAATTCAAACAATGCAGAATACCAAAGCAGTTATTACACAGTATGAACTGTACTGAGAGTGTTTTGATTTTACACATTGAGTTTGTTTTTTCACCCTGAAGCAATAAACCTGGAATGTGTCTGGATGAGGATGAATTTCAGACAATTGTGGGTGGGGCTTAAGTAAGAAGGTTAGGAGAATTGGTACCATTTGGGGTTAGAGAATTGGCCCTTTAAAGCCTGTTCCCTGCCCAAGACATGATAACACACAGTTGCAGGTTTGTACAAAGCTATTCCAGAACCCAATAGTGCAATGATTTTGCAACAGAACCCTTCATATAGGCCTATAAGTTAGGATTTTGTGAAGAAACTGTGTGGCAAAGGAGTTTAAACCAATTGAGAATTTTATGTTTAATGGTGAAAGGTCATAATAATTTTCTAAAGGGAAACCATCCCCCATGCACTTGTGATAAACTGTATGTCACTAAATAAAATTTAAAAATGTTAAATTTTCAAAGGGCAGTCATTGGTTCTAACATTGTGGGAGTGGGAGGTAGGGATGGGGGTCAAAGGGCGAGAGGCCTCATTCTTGGAAAGGTTTCTGTGTGAAGTATCTAAGTAAATGGGCAATTTCTGTGTACACAGTCAGTGTTTTTCTAATGTCCTGCTGCCATTTGTGTTTTCAGTTATTGCACTCAAGTACATGTTCCTTTTAATATTTCATGAAATTGCAATTCTTTCCATGCAGGCATCAGTAGAAGCTCGTTTGAAAACTGCCATGCAATCTCAACTGGATGGAGTCAAGACTGGTCTTACACAGTTGAATGGTGCCCTCAGTGGTATCAAAGAAATCAGGCAGTGGTATGTGATCAGAAAAGATGGGTTGATAATTTACTCAAAAGAAATAATTTAGAAGAGTTATATGTAGCTTGAAAATGGTTACCGGTGCCTATTTTGTATATTATTTGTGAGGGACTTTTGATAACAATGTGTTAGGCTGCTACGTAGCATTTTCACTGTGTATAAAATCCCTACCTGGGTACCTGTATGCCATTACCAATTGTCACACAAGCCTAGAACAGATATATATTTTTTCAATTGGATAATTTGTGATTCTTTGTTCAGGATTGGAGAAGTGGATGAGATGTACATAGAGTGTTCAGAACTGACATCAAAGCTTGGAGGAGTAAAAGAGGTTGCAAATGAACACAGTCAGGTGAGATGAATTCTTGAGTAAAAGTAGAGAAGTGTAAAAGACTAAAAGTTTTAAAAAAATAGTTGCAAGATTAACAACTTTAAAATACCTGTTGATTCTGTAGTCTTATTGAGACCAATAAATTTATAGGGTTTTAAATTTTGCACAGTGACCTTTGTCAAATTTTACTTTTTAGTAGTGTACTATGATAACTCTCAGGCTAAACAATCAGTCAGATAGCAAGCTGTTCTTTTTCAAAACTAAAGTAAAGCTTTACCTAACCTTATTTTCATCATCCATTCCAGGATTTCCATCAGGTGGAAATCCTTAACCTTGTTCATTTTGTTATGAAGTCATAATACTCTTTGAGTAGGTTAGATGAGTTAGTTAGATGGAGTTTTACAGCCCAGTTTCCAATCTATTGGTTCAAGTCGAGCCAGCCACCGCCTTTTTTCCAGTTGTGGCTCACTGGCTTGTTTTCCCTACTCCATTGCTCATGCCGAGCATCACACACAACAGCAGTAGGTTCCTTTTTTAGAGTCTTTGGTGTGACTTAACCTGGGAAGCGAAGCCGGGCCTTCTGCGTGAGAGGCAGATGCTCTACCATTAGACCAAACACGCCTTTAGATGAGGTGTTACAGCTCAGTTTCTAATCAATCGATTTAAATTGAACAGACTTGATTCTTTGAGAAGCAATCTAAAGTGACTTGCACTCACAGACCAACAAGTAATGAACAGATGTTACTCAGATATTATTAATGCAGTTAGTATTTGAGAAGGAGGAGAGGAATTGCTGACCTTGGGAAGGCATCTAAGAGGTGGGGTTCCCCCTTCTCTACTGAAATTTTTTTTATTATTTTAGGGTACTGTATGCTAAAAGGAGCAATATTTTAAGTAAATCCAGGAAAAACCTGTCTAATTATGTGAGAAATGAATGAAGTCTGGACATTCTAGGCAATTTTAGAACCAGATGCCACACGCAGTTGGTTTATGAAAAAAGGGCTAAAATGTCATTTTGAAAATGACTCACATTCCTCCAAAAGAGTGGAATTAAAAGTTTTTGTTTAAATGATGCAAATATTGACATGATGGGTGCTATTCCCCCAAAATAAAGCACTTCATCAACTAGGTAACATCAGATCGTGAACCGCCTAAATCCCACTATTACTTAAGAAGAGAACACTTTTTCAGCTATGGTTGAATTTATATAAACAAGTAGCCTTTAAAACCTTCCAATTGCACCTTATAGGCACCTTGAAGCAAGCTTTTGCAATGAGTTCTTCTTTTTTGAGGTTCTGACAGAATTCATGGTACCCATGTTTAAAATAACCCACTTGTGGAAAATATTGTTATCTTTCCATAACCCTAATTGTGAATAAATCTTCTGAGGATAAAAGCTTCACATTCCTGTCTTACTGCTCTGCTGTAAAGAGTAATGACTTATAACAACACACATAGTGAACTAGTAACAGAACTCCTGGATGTATTGCAATATATCCCACAGTACAGAACAGATGGTACGGAAAATTTGGTGGTAGTTAGTCGGGAAGGTCGATTGTATTACCCTCTTAAGTGTTATGTGACCTACCACGGCTCCTACTACAATGAATATGCAGCAGTTTGAATGTTGGATGGGGCCAGGCCTCTCTTGCAATAATGAGCCTGTTTGATGAGAAAATTGTTGCTTCTTTTTGTCTGTATTTCGTAAAATTAATGTTGGTCTACTTCAAGTTATTTGTGATTCATATTTGGAAATGGAAAAAGATCACGAAGGGACCACATTTGCTTCTCTTTTTTAATAGAATTTGAAATGTAATACATCATTTGAAAGCAATCTAAATGAGTTTTAATCACCTGAAAGTTGTAAATGTATTATCCTTCCCCCATCCCAACCCATGGCTTTACCTATATCCTTTGTTGTGTTATGTCATTGTATGTTTTATTCAAGAGCAAATAAGAAAGTACTATCCCTGTTTAAAACCTTCGATGATACTTTTCTTTATATTTATTTCTAGCTTGCTGCTGCTGTTGAGAACTTGAAACACATCTTCACCGTCCCTGAAAATATCCGACAAACAGAGGAACATATCAATGATGGCAACTATTTGTTAGCTCATAAAGGGTAAAGTAGTTACTAAGTGATACAATGTTCCCTGCAGGGGGATTTAGGGCGGTTTGCACCCTCCAAGCTATTAAGCCACCCATCAAAAACAGTTGCTGCGCTCCAAAAATATTTATCTGCCATCTGAAAAGTAATCTCTCATTTTTTTTCTCATATTGTTTAGCAATTAAATTAAATAGTTCAGCTATTTCTTCATATTTGACAAATTTTGTTTGGTGCCATTCTCCATGATGAATATCAAAATTTTAAGAGAGAGGGACACATTCTCCTACCTAAAACTCTCTCGTGGCAGTTGATCTGTAACTTGTTTCACATACTCTAACCCTTTGTTGTTTTGTTTCGAACAGTCACCCCCGAATCGGAGACAACCAGAATTTCTATTGAAATTCCATATATTACAAGAAGGTGGTGCTGTGGATAAACAAAAATATTAAATGCATCGAATGTAATTTCTGAAAATTCTAGCATTTCTGAAAAATCAGCGGGACTTTCATATTTCTAGCAGAACAGCCAGTTTTTCTACTATGTAGTTGCCCTTGTGACAACTACTTTAATTTTTCTTAAAAGAAGGGTTTAAGGTTATATCAAGTTTGATACATTGAAGGGGTACTTATTCTAAGCATTTTGGTGAAATTTGCATTGAAATCCGATTTGTGGTTCTCAAGATATGAGCAAGTAAAGTTGTTACATTTTCAACAAACAGTGAACTTGAAGCAAGCACTTATGACATCATATCCCCACAGTAATGGCCAATCTTTTGTTTTTCTTTAAACTTTACAGCCTATTTTCTCCTTAACAGTCCCATATTATCAAAATGTGATTGCATAACTAGCATGAGAACTGTCAAAAAATACAATCCCCATAGGGAGGTCCTATTCCAATTAAAGTCAAGGTAAACACAACAGTCTGAAAAGCAAAGGGAAACAAAACATTGCTTGTCAATGTGAGGAAGTGATATAATCTCTGCTGCCCGTAGTCTCACTTTGGAACACAAATCTGGTAAATTCATTTGCTGATATCTTGAGAAATACATGTCCCATTTGAAAGGAAATTTCACCACATTGAGTAGATTTAGTTAATCTTTCACATGTGAAAATTAATTTTTTGCTTAAACTTCCCCTTTAAACTTTTAAGTATTAGGAGATGGAAAAGTTTTCTTTGTGATTTGAAGAAGCTTGTGAAAGAGTTTCTGAGTAATGGTAAATTTGTTAAGTGCTCGTCTGTTTAGAAGTTTAACATATAATCTCATCTGTCTTTGTTCAGTTTAGGGCTGTGAACATGTAGCGATTAATCGCTAAACGATCGCATGTGGAATAAACGTTTAATGCAAAGCCTCAAGAGATTAATCGCAAAACCTGTTTTTGACATTTTTTTAAATCCATCTCTATACTCTGATGGCTCCAGTTTTTTGTTAACAAAAACATTCTGGGCATGTTTGAACCTTGCAGGCTTCAAAGTTTCAGAATAATTTGATTTTACCATGCAAGATAACAACTATAACTATCTCTGCATTACATTCAGTATTAATCTCTACATACTGAAATAATTTTTTTTGTGATAAGGTAATCGCGATTAATCGCTAAACGATGGCATATTTTTGAGGTTAAACGTTTAGTTAATTTGCTAAATGTTCACAGCCCTAGTTCAGTTCACAACAGATGACATTTCCTGTTATGCTAACCCTAACCTTGTGCTTGTTGACAAACAATGGTATATTGTTCTGCAGTTGAGCTTGTATTATTGTCTATTTTCTATGCCATGAGTTGTTAACCCAAAACGTTCATTTTGTCCAGATTATAGTGTATCTTCATTTCAAGATTGGACAAAAATCAGATAGTTGTGGAAATCCTTTCAGCAAAGAACGTACTGTTCAAACATAGTTTGAACTCTACCTTCCTGCGTTGCTCATACTTCAGCATGTGCATATGGATTTAACTGGGGCCCTCCCTACTTGCTGATTTTGGAATTTTGACTGGAACATCGTGGATTTGACTCCCAGTTGGGTCATTCCAAAAATCTTAAAAATGGAACTTATTGCAATTGTGCTTGAAACTCAGCATTAGCTATAGATTAGGGAAAACAAGCAAGTGAACAACAACTTGGAAAAGGCCACAGTGGAAATAAGCAGTAAAACTACATCTTAGAACTATCCTTCTATTGCTGATTGGGTAAACACCTAGACCACTCAAACGATGGGGGGGGGGCATCTTGTAATACATCTCTGTGTTTCCTTGCCATCATTTCTTAAGAAACGAGCTCATGGAGGTTTGACAGTCATATTTAGTTACAGAACAATCAACACTTTTCCTAACCAAGTTGAATTTTGTTACAAATAATTCAGGATTGAGATATCCTGTTGTATGACATGTCAACTATGATAAAGGAGAGAAATTAATTTAAAAGCCCTTGTCGGCTTTTTCCAATGTATGCATGTATCTAGTCAACATTTTCAAAGCAATCATTTCCAAAGGTAAATTTTTTTAGCATTTTTGACCACTCAAATTAGGTTTTATGCCATTCTCTTTGTTTTGACAGCTTAATGGAGTTAGAAAGTTCCAGAGATGACTTGTTTTATGAGCTTCACAAAAACCCATCTAATAATCCCACAGATGACATAGTAAGATCAAATTTTCCTTTGTTTTGAAATGTACAGTCTTTGATAGATTTTTGCATTGAAACAGAATGAGTAACATTGTTACATCTGCTTGCTTGGTAAGAACAGTTTTGTTGTGATCTTCTGTTGCCTAAGGATGTATGCAACTACTTGTTCTGGAACAGAGAACAGTGTTCTCGTATAATTTGATCATGAAAGAGAACACGTTCATGAACTGTCATTGCACTAAAATCTCACACCGGTGCAGCGACAATCAGAATAAACGAAAAAAAGCAATGATGGGCCTCACCAGGAAGAAATTCCAGATAAATCTCAGCATGACGACAAGAACTTAAGCATTACATGTGCCTGGCAGGAGTATATGACTAGAACAACAGACTTGTGGGCTTATTATGCAAAATAATAGAAGTTATGAGTTAGAGTGAATCAAATATGACCCCACACATTAGACCAAGTACTTTACATATGCTCAGCAGTATATTGTCACTTGCATGTACTGCTGCAGCTCTGTAGGTCTGTTTTTGCCACTGCAGAACAAATTCTCATGCTCTTGTCATGTCCAAGAAAGTCAAGAGCAGGGGGTGTTGAATACAGCATAACATTTACCTCATTTGTAACCTAGGAAGTATGTGAGAGATACTTTGATTGCTTAGATATGGTGTTTTAGACAACTTTGAACATTTTTTCATGCTTTTAGAGGTTTTGTGGAATTTTCTGCAGAAAGAGTAAACAAAAGCGTTTTGTTGCCATTGTGGGAAAGAAGAATTGTACAATTTTGTTTGAGTGACTTCCACAGTTGCAACGCGTTTGTACAACTGTCTTTTGCATTATGGAACAGGGGGAAGGAGGATATGGCATGGGGTAAGCCCCCAAAATTTCATAGGCCACCAGATTAATGAAGTTTTAGTCTACTGATATTTAAAATGACTTGTTGAGCCCCCATATTCATGTGCCAGAACCTTCCTCAAAAAAAAAAAAAAAAATTAGCTGCAGTCCTGAAGTGGATGTTACTGCTACTGATGTGGACATATCACTGATATGAGATAGAGTTAATTTAGACCCTATGTTTTCAATTTTCATGAAATAAAAAGTAATGAAAGAAATCAAATTGTTGTTGGATTTTTTTAATTCCTCACAGCTGCTGAAGAAATATTTTGAGAAAGTTGAGGCATTGTCGGTGAGTTATGACTTTCACTGTCATATGATAAATTTAAAAATATGAAGTGTTCTATGCCTCCATTACAACCCTAACATTTAAAAAACTAGGAAACAAAGCAAGGTTTGGAGACATGATACTTTTTAGTTATAGGGCTAAAAATAGAGAGGTCACCTGGGGTGTCACTGGCTTTTGAATATTTTGGAATAGTTTTGGTACCTCCACAAAGTAACAGACAGAGTTCTTCAAGGCATCTGAGCATTTTTGCCTATTCTATGGTGACACCTCAAACATGCACTGAATAACATTTTTTTCAGGGGAAGGGAGGGGGGGGGGGATGAAATGTGGGTGATTTCACCCACCTCCTTCTGGAAAGGGGGTAAAAACCCTGCCCCCTCTTTTTGTTGTGTTGCTTATTTTCTATTTTAATTGTGACACTTTTTTATTTTTCTTCAGGAAATGTTGTTTAAGCAAATCAAGTCTCTATTACTGCAGCTGTTGAATGCTGTACAAACTCGACCAGCCTTAGTGGTCACATGTCTAAGAATCATTGAAAGGGAAGAAAGGTAAGCTTTCACGAAATTCCACAGCTGCCCCCAGATGTCATGTATTTTATATTATAGAAGAACCCACACACGATAATCAATCTAAAATGATCATTGGGGGTAATCCTATCGTTCTTAGTAACAAGAGCCGGAAAAAAGGTTTTTAGGGCCAAATTTTTCATGTTTGTTCGATTGTCTTCGACAACTGAAATTCCATGGGGACAACCAAAAGTGTAGGATTGGTTGTCTGACTGACAACCATTTTTCTTGCTAAGAACTAAAGAGCAGCTTGTTTTTATCAGATTGAAGACTTAAATGCCTAATACTGATCAACTCTTTTAGGTTTTATCATATTTCAGACTTTTATTAATATATACAAGCACACACACTCCACTGATTAGTTGTGTGAAAACATACAAAAATGTGTCTGACAACCAAATTTTCTTTAAGTCATGGCCTGATGATGGTAATAAATTGTAGAAAAAAAAAAGAATTCAGGAATGCTGTTCTGATACCGTTACAATTAATAAACTTCCTTATAAATAATATTTTCTTTCCTTTGTTGATATTTGTGACATGTGACGGAAGTGTGAACTTTAAAGTGTGAAAGAAAATAAAGGTTCTGAAAGTTAAATAAGGTGTGGGGCTTTTCAAAAGCCAGTTCCATTTTCCTTTGCAGTATTCCTAGTGTACGTCTTCTTTTTCACTTTCGCTAGTTAAAACAAAGTTCAAGTTGCTTTTCCACGTTTTACAATTGTCTCCTTTCAGATTAGACAGGAAGTTTGCAGAACGCAAGAAAATGAGTGGTTTTGAGGCACCTGGCAGACCCAAACGATGGAAGGAACAAGCATTCGAACTTTTGAAGAAAAGTGCTTCTGCTAGGTAAAGTCTTGAAAATAAAAATGTTGTTTGTACATATATTGGTTTGCCAAAGGATTCTGAGATTTGTTCACTATTTCTGGGGTCAATCTTTTCATTTCTTTGTCTATGTCTTTCGTCTTCTATGATTGAAGACTTGAATTTAATCCCCTTATTATGGAGTTTCAGATTGTTTGCAGCCGTCTGTGGTATTGGTTATTAAAATGATTACTAAAATTAAGGCGCCACCACTTTTTATCATCATTACTGCCAGATTTGTCTACATTTTGCTGTAATGAGTAGACCCACAAATCAGTGTGGGTAGAATATCCTGTCATTGCTATGTAGTCATGTGACAGTTATCACATGTCCTTTCACACCTTTCCTTCTTCCCCCCCTTCTCTCTCTATCTACTTGTTAACCATTACAAGTGATGTCACATCAATGGAGCAATCAGAGTTTGATTTTACATGTTTCCAGGACTTCTAAATCACAATCATACAGTCTATTTTGTCTATTGTAAATAGGAGGTAAGTATCGTTGCTCATAAACCATTAAATTTTGTAGATTTAGTTAAATGGACCAAACAAAAAGTTATCTGTCATCACGGTCTGATGTTTGTGATTGGCCACAGTATGGACCATGGTGTCAAGTCTTGCATCTGTGTGGCATTTTTTTTACCCGAAAATATAACAAAATTTTCATTTAATAGTAATTTACACAGAATTAATGTTCCTTCCCACTTGAAAGACGTTTTGATTGTCTTCGGATTCTGGTTAATAATCAGTTAATAGAGGGAAAGGGCGGTGTTGAAACAAAAGGTTGATATTCGTTGTCAAGCTCTGATTACCAATGTAAAGGTTAAGTTTATATTGCCTGTCTTTTGGGAATGTTTTCTTACAACCCATTTAATGTTGTAAATTTTTAATCATGCAAAACTGCTTATGGTGATTCGTGTTACAGGATAGAGGGCAGCCAACTAGAAGATCGTTCAGAAGAGAGGATGTGGCTAGTCCGTCACCTGGAACTCATTCGACAGAATATCTCTAGTGATCTACGCATAGTGAAGGTGGGCATAGTTTTGGAGGAGTACTTTATTAATACTGTTTTGGGAAGGCAAAGATTTTGCTCATATTTAGAAAAAAAAGAATGTTAAATTTCTACTTTTGTCAATGAAATACTGGTGTCAATGTCCTGAGCCATGCAGGATGCCATTGCAGTGAACATCCCTTAAATGTGCTGCTCTGCATCAGAGTTCAAAAACTAAGAAATTGAAGACCACTTCTCTGTGTCAGCTGCTGCTCTAATGAATATGCAGACTATTGTAAATATTTTTATAAAAAAATGAATTATTCATTATGTTCTGAAAGTAATGAATCTTTCCATCTTTCTTTCCAGCATCTTTGTACACCTTGCTTTCCACCAGACTATAAAATCTTTACCACTTACATCCAGATTTATCATGAGTCTTTGCAGAAACATGTAAGTATGCACCAGAAATTTCATTAAGAATTGTGGCATGTTTAAGGGGAGGGGGATTGAAAGTGGGGAAGGATGGGAAAGGGTAGGTGTGGTATTAGGGTGGATTTTCTGTCTTTTAAAGAGATCAGCTAGAGTGGTACATTGAGTTGGTTTGTGAAATTTACCAAATTGTTCCAAACCTTGAGAGTTTTTTTTCATACCAATGACAAATAGTTAACCTTGTGCAATCCCATATCATACAAATAAAGGTATCATGAAGGAGTGAATTTGGTTTTTAAAAACTTGTGGCACAACACTTTTTCAAAATTATGCTAAAAACTGTTCCAAGGCAGGATGCAAACACATTTAGAAGTTTATCTTTTTCAATAAATATTGAAGGTGAAACTTGATTACTTTTCCTAATAATAAGCATTGTTGTGTGATAGTACCCTCCACAACACTCTTGTCAAGTTGTTGATACCAACTCAGTATGTCCCCTTTAATGAAGAACAAATTTTGCGATTATTGATTTGGAAAATGAATGAAAGATAAGAATAATGAGAATCATTATGTGATAGATTACATTGTCATCAAGTATTTTGTTTTACATAAATGATGTCTGTGAATACAAAGGAAAAAAATTTCTTTCTAAAATTGACAGCTTGAAGAGCAGATTGAGTTGGGACTGGAACAGAACGAAATCATAAACCTGTTGACATGGTTATCAGAATATTCGTAAGTAAATAAAGTTCCACTTCATAGCAAAAGCAGCATTTACATTTGTGGTTGCAAAAATTCAGAAATTGGAAATAATTTGCAGTGTGTCTTCTAAAAAGTTTTTTCTTGTTGCACTGGAATACATAGCAGGTCACTGAAAATTTAAAATGAAACATGACTTTTTACAATAGGCTATTTAAACAAATGCATATCTTTTGGAGTCTGTAATTCTCATGGAGGTAGATTAATGATTGGACTCTCAGTCAAGAGTCAGAAGTCATGACTTTGGAAGTCAAGTTGGGTCAACCCTGACCAAGCCTTATTGTAATCTATCCCTACAGTATTGTGTCATATCTGTCCAGGGGTCTAATGAATTACGAGTCATATCTTTGTGGTGGGTTAACCCTGACCAAGCCTTATCATAGTCTATCCTAAAGTACCTTTGTCATGTCTTTCCAAGGGTTTAAGGTATTATTAGTCCAAGGGAATAAGGTATCAGGAATCACAACTTTGAAGTCTACTGGGATAATCCTGACCAAGTCTTAATATATCAGTTAAGTTTTTTTGTCATGTCTTTCCTGAGGAATTAGGAATGAGGGGTCATGATTCTAAAGTCCAGTGGAATAAACTTAATTAACCTTTATCTTAACCTATCATTTTAGTCTTTTTATCTAATCTTTTCTAAGGAATCAGTAGTAACCAAGAGTCATGATTTGAAGTTGAGTGGGGTAACCCTTACCAAGCCTCAGTCATCTATCTGTTAAGTCTTTTTGTGATTTCTTTATCAGAGGACCAACTTGTCTTGGTCATCCTGACCTTCAGCTCAAAACATCAAATATTCCACCCCTGCTCTCTCCCAAGACTGTTGATAGACTCCAGCAAGAGTAAGTAATACATATGTATATATATTCTTTTTATTGCTGAATTTCCCTATAATTTTCCAAATATTTTACTGCTAAATTTATAAGTAATTGTGATAGTTTGGTATCATGTGTATTCTAACCTTTTCTTTTTTTTGTTAATTCATAGCTTTATGCAGACACTTCATCACAATATACAGATGTGGATGAGTAATGCTCTGGACTCAGATTTTAAGGTAAGAGTGCTGGTTTATTAGTATTGAATATTCATGACTTAAATGCATAATGCAGAATCAGTTTCAACACTATCTCATTATAGCTTTTAGGTTGTTATTCCATTCATCTGTATCCATGAAATTGTACAGTATCGGATAATTAACCCTTTCAATAGAGTGCTCTTACTGTCACAAGCCCCACCCTTTTCCCAGGCCAGAACGAGCCAGCTGAGAAGCAGCTGATGACAAACGGGATGACTATTATTTTTTGTGCAGCAGTGGGCGTGGCTATCTAATTATGATGTCACATAAAAGCACTTTATAGGGGAAAGAATGGTGTGGAGAACACAGCATTCTCTCACTGGTCATATTTTAAGGTACATTGTTGGTTAATTGTTGAATATTCATAATGCCCAATACAACAAAATTTTGGTGTACTACAATTCTTTTAAGTTGTCATTTGTCTTATTTATATTAATGGTATTGAAAAAGCATGGGGTAAAACAATGACTGGAGCTCTGTGCAGTTAGTGAGTAGTTAGTTTATTAGTTAGATGAGTTTTACGGCCCAGTTTCCAACCAGTTGGTTCAAGCCTGATAGAAAAGGCTACAGAATTTTATAGGTTAGCCTGCTATAAAGCAGGCTATTGTTCAGTTTTTATCAGCTACAAGAACAGTTCAATTCTAAAACAGTATTACCACTAGCATGCAGTATGGGGATGGAACTCCAAATGTAACACAATACAATGCCATAGGCTGCCAACTCTCTAGCCAGTCTCATTTACAGTCAAAAATAACTTCATGATAGTGAATTCATACCTAATCAACATTGGTAAGGGCTTAAGTCAGCATAATGAATGGTTGCCCCACAAGTAGACCACTCTCTTCACTGTTGGGTATGATTCATGTTATATGCATGCAGTATATAGGCTAATGGTGTATGGCTCACCGTGCTGTGTACTACTACCGTATGTACATTTCTACATAAACTTTGCTGGAAATGAAGCAAGTAGGATAACGAGCTGAGAAAGATATGGACCAAAACTCCAAACTCTCTGCTACTGAGCCTGAAACATGTGGAAAAGTAAGGTAATGACTTCAGTGAGTTCTGTCAATTTGACTGAGATTAGATTTATGCTACAGAATACAGCCAGTATAGACTTAACAATTGGCCTCAGTTGAAATGACGGGAAATGGCTTATATTGTCTTGTAGTAAGCCTCACGTTACTATGTAAGGCTTGACTTTTTACTGCAATTAGGATTTTCTCAATATTTATGTCCACACCGTTGCAATTGCATACTATTCTATGGTATCACCATATTCCATTATGTGATCGTCCCTAGCAACTGTTGTACAGGAATGCTCAGTAGTCGTGAAACCATGTGACTACATCATGAATACTTATTTACCCTGCAAATCATGAGAAGGTCGTAAATCAGATATGGACGAAAGACTGCAGACACTCTATATAGTGTATATGAAGTTTGTATTAAGATTTCTGAGAGAGTGCCATCTTAAAGAGTCTGCCTCACAGGCTATTTAGTAGTAAGAAAGGGATTATCAACATCTTGTAATATTCATTGTCTTGTTTACATCCTGCTAAATCCTAGATTTTTCAGAAAAAATATTTTTACATTGCACATCTCACTTTGTCGGTTTCAGTGATGGTTTACTTTTCTCTTGTTCTGTTTCTTTAATAAAATAACCTTTTATTCTTCCTTACCGACCACTCCATTTCAAAGATAGCCTGTAGAAGTTTCCTCAGAAGAATCTGGAAACTTTGTTAGATTTGTACCTAAACCAAAATATGTAAACTTCGAAACTTTCTTTGTCCAGATATCGTTTATGGTAGATTTAATTGACCAGCCATTTTCTTTGCCAAGATTACTCATGGTTATATATATTCCTTGAATTGGGGTCATTTGGTCACTAATGGTTAATAAATTGAAAAGAATCACAGATCAGTTTATCTTTTCAACTGGGATTTTAGGAACCCTACCTCTCGTTAGACCGTTCTTTAACAGTTTTTCCTTTTTTCTGTTCACAGGATTGGCATCAAGATGCAGAGCCAGACTCTGACAGTGATGGGTATTACCTTACACAACTACCAGTGATTATCTTTCAAATGATTGAACAAAATGTAAGTACTTTTAGCTTATAGGGTTTTTTTTAGTGGGGGGGGGGGGGGCTTTGAAATGTGATAATGCCCCATGCCCTCCTTGTCAAACTCTGTTCATTAAAAGCATTTGTTGTACTTTGCATGTTATAACATTGAAACTTGGAACCTGCTGCTGCTGTGCGTGATGCTCCACATAAGCAATGGAGTAGGGAAAACAAGACAGTGAGTCACAACTGGAAAAAAGCCGTGGCCGACTCTACTTGAACCAGTAGGTTGGAAACTGGGCCGTAACTATAACATTGAAACAAACATGCTTAATATCACAGCAGTGAATTGATTTCCAGGTATATGTACAGAATCATAACCAAGTCACTCCTTTTTGGGGCAAGTCAAGTCAACTGTACTCATTTTAGGGACCGTAGTCAAGTCATGACTCAAGTCACTGTGTTATTTTTATATGGGTGGGGGGGGGGTTGGAGTTTTCAAGTCAGGCAATAATGCAAGTTGTGGCTGGAGCAACTAATTGATTGTAACTTTTGATAAGCAAGAAGGGAGTTATCTGAGGTGAGTACTACAGCTTTACATCTAGGTTTCCTTTGTGTGAACCTTTGTGTGTGAGGGGAGGGTGGGTGTTAGGGGTTAAGGGGTGGACTTGCATGGGATTAAATTTAATGACAGCACTTGTTCTGTTTGTCTGTGTATGAAGCACTTGGAAGGTACTTATTTTGAAATTTAAAGAAATGTTATTTTACAAGATAAGCAGTGTATGATGGGGATCTGTGATGCTATCATGAAAAAGTTAATCAGACATAGCATTTTATTTCTTTGTAATATTGACACTGCTGTATGAAACATTTCATAACTTTGTTGTATGCACCCAAGAGGGGACTTATTGCAAAGTCCATTTGACTGTCTGGCCAAGAGCCAAGGGCTGAAACCCAGCAGATACTCTCAAAGGAGTTCAGTGTCCTGAAGGAGCTACATCCCTGAAGGGACACAAACTTAACCAAGTCAACAACCTCTCCACATTTGGACCTTCAAGTGCTGAGGTTTTATGCAGGATTTAAGAAGTTTGCCCCTAAAAGCAAACTAGACACCAAGTTTAATATTTAGGTCTTGCCATGTAATAATCAATGAAGCTTTTATGAGGAAAGATAAACAGTAAAGAAACTCTTGGAGTTCGATAGAAATATTCCAAGTTTATTCTGAGGAACCCTGTGCAGGTCAAGTATCGTTGATGACTATTGTACTAGTATGCAAAACAGAAAAAACGCATTTTCTGACTTCCTTGTTGGCTCTTGTGGAATCTTCCATTTTATGCAGGGAACTTAGTTACATTATATAAACAACAGAGTGGAAATTATAATGAGGTCCACAGCAGTGTGTAAAAATATGACTGTCTGTTGTGTGTTTGTGTGTGAAATCTGTTATAACAACAGTCTGACATAAAAGGAAAGATAGATGCAAACTGTTACCTTTTTATCTCCTCACAGTTGCAAGTTTCTAACCAAATCAGCAAAGATTTGACCTCAAAAGTTGTTCTCATTTGTGTGGAAGAACTCCAGGATTTTGTGGACATTTATAGAAGTAAGATATTACTTTTGCCTACTTAAATATTTCATATACCTCCCCGTCTTCCCTGTCTGCCTCTTGTTCTCCTTCTGTGTAAGAAGGATATAGCTATTTATTGTTCATTATTCATTTTGTAATTCTAAAAAGGTACTTTTATATTTAAAGTATCCAGCATTTACTGGTGGGTGCCCTAAAGACTTTCGTTTCTCAAGTCTTGGCCAAGTATCATCAAGAACCCCTCTTCCTGTTTTTCGTTTTCTTAAAAGACTGCAGCTTAGTTCATATCAAAACTTTGTGTTCGTATTTTAAATTTTTTGGTTGGTTTAGTTAGTTCATTTGAATCTGTTGAATTGTTTGTATTCTTCAGAGAAAATTCAAGAATACAAGAAGGAGCACAGTGTGGACAGAAGGACACCACAGTATTTCTTCCAATACTTGGTAAGGACAGAATCCTGTTTTCCCATTTACACCCCACACCTCATTCATGTGTCAGCCTCCCAATACTGAAGTTGTAAAGTATTGATGACCCTTGTTGTCAGATTTTCAGATTGAAATGTATGTCACATTTTGAGATTGGAATTTATGTCATATTTTCAGATTGGAATGTATGTCAAATTTTGAAATTGTAATGTATGTCATATTTCCAGATGGAAATTTTTTTGCTTTTCTGAGTGGAATTTATGTCTCATTTTCAGACTGGAATTTGTCATATTTTCAGATTGGAATATATGTCATATTTTCAGATTAGAAAATATGTCATTTTTTCAGATTGGAATTTTTGTTGGATTTTCAGATTGAAGTGAAACTGGAATAATTGTCGCTGTTTTTTATTTTAATTTTAACATTTTCAAGGTGGGGTTTCAAAATGTTCTCAGGTCTTAAATAAAGTATGTCTCATATTTTTGATTGGACTCATAGAGTCACGCATTTATCGTAAACCATGTTCTTTTTTTTCCAGGTTGCTATTGCAAACAGCTTCCATATTTTTAAGGATTATGCACAACAATTGGAGGTAGGTATTAGTTTGTGTTAAAATTTAGAAGGTGAAAATATAAAGAATTTCCACTTAAGAGTTGTGCTTAAGAGTTGGGCAGAGGGGGGGTTGAGAAAGAAGAAACCTTTGCATTCATGCAGGCACATGCATATTTGTATGTATTTGTGTTTGTCTGTTTGTATTTGTGTGTTCCCTTTGCTGGTTTCTTTTGTTTTTAAGGCAGTCTCAAGAAGCATAACATTGGTGAATGTCATACATGGTATATAGGTGCCTTATGCTGAGTTGAATAGATCTTCTTATTGGTGGTGATAGAGAAAAGGTCACACATGGTCATAGGGGGTTTTAATTAATGAATTTGACACAAACCAGCCAGACAATTTCTCTACATAAACAAAACTTTGAAAACAAAGCATTTTTGGCTCTCAAGTTTGCAATAAGTGGGACCAACCATCCTCTGACTTGGTATGTTGCCTCTTTTATTTGAAGAAAAAAAAATGCTATTTTTGGTGGGAGGTAGAAGGGAATCCAGACAAGGTAGTGTTTTACCAACTTGAAAGGGAAAAATTGAAGTGATACATGGGAATGACTAAGTTAACATTTTAGGAAGAAGGGTGGACAAAGAAAACACACTTATCACAGCAATGGTTAAGTTCAAGTAATTCAAATGTAGGACTTCTCCTT
Source organism: Holothuria scabra (assembly GCA_037179385.1). NCBI lineage: Eukaryota > Metazoa > Echinodermata > Holothuroidea > Aspidochirotida > Holothuriidae > Holothuria > Holothuria scabra. The sequence continues at coordinate 29,771,964 of CM074199.1, forward strand.
TACAGAAACGTCATCTTCAACTTCCAAATGAAGATTCCGGTGGCTCCTCCCTCTTTAATGGTCTCCTCGGAGAATATAGTAAACTTGCAAGAGAATGGTGAGGATTAAATTTTGTTAAGGATCAGTGTTTTAAGTAAGCCTAAAAGAAAATCCTGGAACTCTTTTTTTAATCTGTAAAACACAAGAATGAGAGAAAATTTATGCAGTGGAATCTTGAATTTTGTCAGTTAGAGGAGGTTTAATGGCTCAGTTTGTAACCAATTTGTTTAAGTCAGGCAGCCACAGCCGTATATCCAGGTGTGGTTCCCTGGCTTGTTTTCCTTTTGTCATTGCTTATGCTAAATGCCAATCACAATGACAGTAGGCTCCATTTTAAAGTCTTGCCACTCCCCTGCCATGTTATCACAAGGGAGGTGTCAATTTATTAAAGTTGACTTGTACTGGAGGCTTTTAGCTTCAACCACATTTATTCAGGCCTGAATGGAATAGTTAGTTTTAATTAGATGGAGTTTTACGGCCCAGTTTCCATCCTATTGGCTCAAGTCAAGCTTGCAACTGTCCTGAATGGAAATTTTTTGTGCCTATGTGGCAACAAATGTGGATGACACCTTTGACATACAACCTGTAACTCAACATAGGGTGGCATGCCAATTCAACAATTTTGATCATTCAATTCAGCTCTGATGAGGAAACTGAAGAAAGCTTTTTTTTGAATGACACATCTTACTTAAAATGTTGCTAAATTCAATAGCAAAGTTTAGCCAAAGGCCTTATTCTGGTGTACAACCATACCTTTGTGAAGAGCTGTTACTCAGTGATGATGTTTATCAGTGTTGACTTTTCCCATTTTTCCACAAAGTGGGGAAAATGAAAAAAAAAAACCCTGGAAAAAGTCTGGAATTTTATTATGGTATTGAAAATTTTGGAATTTAAGGTTTCTGGCCTGGAAAAAGACTTACCATATAGTTATGAAGTGTGAAAGATTTACACTCATGATTGTTGCAGTCATGTGTTGCATGTATGTATGTATCCATGCACTTAAAAAAAGGGCCATGCTACACAAAATTCATTATTTTTCAGGACTAAATATTTCTGTTTTAGTCTTTAAAAAGTCTGGAATAAGTCTTGAATTCAGTATTTCAAACTTGTGGGAACCCTGTTAATAACATCAAAACCTTAGTGCAATTTCACAAAAGACCCTTTTTACTTCATTGATCTCAAAATAGCTGAACATGAAGCTTCTCTGATAGATCCTGGATCTGAATTGGTAGACTAAGAATGACTAAAATTGGTATACTTTTCTAGCAACATGTAAACTGGGGACTACTTAGAATTACCTGGTTGCTTTAAATTTGTAGCTTCAAATGCCACATAGTTTTAAGCTCAATGTGAGTTGTACAACTAGAAAGTCACAAATTACAGTATTGTGCAATAGACCAATTTGTTACAATTGACTAAACTTCAACATTTTATGTCTCAGCTCAGTAAGGTCGTATAAAGATGGTAGTTGGACTGTTAGCATTCACTTTTCATGCTCTTTAATATATATTTTTGAGTTATTTGACTTAAGGTACACCTTAAGGGGATAAAATAACTACAGAGATTTATCCCTGACACAGTACAACTGCTAGGCGAACAGTGTTTACATGCTGGTCCGCCCAGCTTTAGTTGCCTTGGTATGTGTTAAGTGTACACCATGATTTTGTTCAAGATGATTAAAAAACTGAACTGGTAACATCAGAACAGTTGAGCGACAGTAATAAAACCTCTACCGTAATCTGAAATCCAACACAGACAAATTTGCCATTCATATTTTGAATGGTAATAATTTCCTGATTTGTGGCTTTGTGGTTGGAATGTTAGGAAATTCTAAAACACTGAGGATGACCTTTGTACAGAAACCTTATAAATTATTAAATTTCTTTACTTCTACAGTCTTGGTGAGCTGTTGGCAGAGATGTTCATGGACTTGGACCCTCAGTTTAAAGACATTATGACCAGACAATGGTAAGCTCAGGTAGAATATTTTGTGCATATGCCCTTAGAGATGGCAGACAATTTTAAAGTGCAGGGACTAACCATCAAAATGGCCCAATTTGTTAAATAAGACTGCCCAAAATTCCAGTTCAGAAAAAGTGGGGGGACTAAAGCTCTGCATCCCCCACGTTTCTGCAGTCCCTGGCCTAATTGATAGTATGCTCAATCTATACAGGGGTATCGATGTGTGTATGTTTTTGGTGTAAATTGGTGACATTAGTCTTTTTTCCAGGCAAGTGTGAATACATGTGCAAGTAGGGATATCCCCAATTGCCAAAATTTGCCATGATATCGACTTTTTCACCTTTCAAAGATGTGCCCAGTAAGTTTGAGGCACTGTGGAGTTTTAAACATTTTCCATGTTACATGAGTGTGCTTATGTGTGTACTACAAGTAAATCAGGGACAAGCCTTTTTTTATGTTGGACAGTCTTAATTTGGCTTTAGCTTGTCTCCAGATTGTGATTTGTAAAAGAGTGAATATAAGGGGTGGACTTCAGTGCATAGTAGCCATTTTAAATTATTGGGGGGGGGGGGGGCTTCCTGTGTGTCTCCATTAGCTGCTGGGGAAGGAACAAGTATCTGATAGAAGATGCCTGGTATTTTATACTTCCTGTTCTGCTATAATTTAAAGAAGAAAATTGCAGGTGATTGCCATTTCCTATAATTGTTTGTTTATGCAAAGGCTGGAAGAACAGGGATGTATCCAAGTTGATACAGTGTGTGCCACCATTGAAGACTATTACAATGACTTTGTTCATCTCAGAAAAAACAACTTTGACTCTCTCATGGATAATTTAGAACTCCAAACATTGGCATGCTACCTTAGAGCTGTCCTTGCTGGGTAAGTGCCTTTCAGCTATTTTTCCTTAGGAATTTGTGGATCTTTTTTTGGGGGGTGGGGGTGGGGCAGGGGGGATCTACCCCTCTGTTGAGCCCTAGGCACCATAGGACCAATGCCTAAAGCTTGTGTTCTTAATGTGAAACTAAAGAAGAAATATACCCCTGAGGATGGCACATTAGTCCATTGCTGGTGTATTTCTTCTTTCAGCTGGGTGAAGCTACTGCCATTGTGTGTGGTGCGCAGTGTAAGCAGTGGAGTACGGAAAACAAGCCAGTGACTCACAACTGGAAAAAGACTGTGGCCACTTTGACTTAAACCAATTGTTTCGAAATTGGGCCATAAAACTCAATCTAACTAATGAATTTCAGCTGGGAGAACCAGAGTAGCAAGAGTGAAGTGCTTTGCTAAATAACATCCAAACTGTAACAGCTTAGTCCAATGTTTGGCTATCAAAGCCCTCCCCCTTCACCTCATAGAATGGCCCGGGGGTTAGAAGGAGTGTAGGTGCCTTCACCTCATAAAATGGCTTGGGGGTTAGAAAGAATTTAAGAAGGGGAGAAGAGCTAAATATAAGAGTGACATATGATCAAACAAAAGAAGGTGTGCAGAACAAATTTGAAAAATATAGAGTTGGAAGCTAATGACCAAATCAGCCTGTATGGAAATTAAGGGCAGTGGATATTTAATTCTTGCCACTTTAATGCCTCCTAGAATGGCTAATGGTATATCCAGATGCAGATAGTGGCAATGGAGAGAAACAAAGGTTGCTAAGTAACCATCTTCAAAGAGAAATCCATGGAATTTTCAAAATTATCTTGTTGAACAGGATTGTCCATCCTATGGCCCCCAGGTCACTTTCCTGCCCACAGCAAGGTTATATCAAGTCTGTCAGAAATGATCCATAGTGAAAAATTTTTCAGTTTAAAAATTCATTGATAACTTGATAACCTTAAGGGAAGTTAACATGTAAAAGAAGAACTAAGTCTACTCAGTGTGGTGAAATTCCCATTGAAATCGGACATGTATTTCTGGACATATCTGTAAATAAATTTCTAGATTTGTGTTCAAAAGTGAGATTAAGGGCAGCAGAGATTCCTGACATTGATGAATGAATGCTTTGTTTCCCTTTGTTTTTTTCAGACTGTTGTGTTGACCTTGACTTCAATAGGAATAGGACCTCCCCATGTGGATTGCAAAGTTTGAAAAATGTGCTTTTTCAGACTGTTGTGTTGACCTTGACTTCAATAGGAATAGGACCTCCCCATGTGGATTGCAAAGTTTGAAAAATGTGTCATGTACTTATGCAATCACATTTTAATAATATGGGACTTTTGTGGAGAAAATAGGCTGTAAAGTTTGAAGAAAAACAAAAGAGTGTCAATTAATGTGGGGATAAGATGTCATATGTGCTTGCTTCAAGTTCACTGTTTGTTGAAAATGTGACAACTCTACTTGCTCATGTCTTGAGAACCACACATCAGATTTCAGTGCAAATTTCATCAAAATGCTCAGAATAAGTACCCCTCTAACATATCAAAACTTGATGTGACTGTAAACCCTTCTTTTAAGGCTACCCCATCTGCCACAGTATGGGAGCAACCCTTCCAATTTTCTCAGGAACTGAGTAGTCTATTAAACCTGAATAAAAATAATATTAGTAATGTCTGTTACTTCTTTTGAACAGACACAAAATCTGAGATTCCCCTTGTGCACTATTACCAACTTGTTAAAATTTTGCATGTGTAAGGAACACTGACTTAATATATATAGCAAGTTTCCTTTTGCAAGTTTTGTGTTTTCTCATGAGCTTTGATTGCACTTTGTTGCCTTGGGCTTTGGACAAGAAATACAAAAAAAAAAAAATGAGTAGGGCTATAGCATGTGGCCCCTCACCCATCATAGCCATTACATGTGCTGTAAAAGTTTGGACAACTTACCAAAATACAGGCAGTGTCATGTTGTTTTAGGCTGCCTTTTTTGAACTTGTTAAGTTTGGTTTTGGTTTGTTGGGCTTAAATGTATCAAATTCTAACTTTCTAGTTCGATAGAGCAGTGTCCATGGCCATTTTTTTTCCAGTTGTGATTCACTTGAATGTTTTCCGTACTCCATTGCTTATGCAGAGCCTCTCATACTACCTCAATAGGTTCCATTTTTTAAGCCTGTGGTATGACTCAGTCTGGGGATACAACACAGGCCTCCCAGGTGAGTCATACCCCTGAATCAGTAATATTTTATCTATAGTTGTTCCAATAACACAGATAGAGACAAGAGTCACATTCCAGTCTTTGCCTTTAACAGAAAAATAAACTTCAGGAGTTATGAAGAACGCAAGAAGGCTGGAGAGAAGCTTTGCCGTGAAGGAGAACAGTTGAAGATACTGTTTGAAAGGATATCCCCACAGAAAGACAAAGTAAGGGTAAAATCTGTTATTCTCATTACTTCCAAATTTTATGTTGTAGAAGAAAATTTTTAAAAAAGGGCATTAAGAGGGAGGTTATGAAAATTCTTTATTTGGTCCAGGGTGAGTCATGAAAATTGATTTTATAGAAAGTGCAGGAACACTGAGCTGCCTAAATGAATTTTAGTTATGAGAACTTACAATGCCCTCTCCAAATATTGATTCTCTTTTAAAGTTAACAAGCAGTTGCTCCAATCTAACCTTACCCCTCCCCCAAAAAACCTCACCCCCCAAAAAACCCTGCCCCCCCCAAAAAAAAACCTGTTTGTTTGCCTCTTGGCATGTTCTTCGAAAGTGTGTCAGGCAGGCCTTTTTTGGGAGGGGGGAGATGGCCTATTTTTTGGAGGGGGAAGAGGGGGACACTGCAATATCAGCATTGGAAGTCATCCACCAGGTCTTTTTTATCTTTCTGATCCATAATTGTTTTCCAGGATAACTCCAAGTTTGAATCTGTCCTAGCTTTAGCAGAAGTGATCAAGATGGAGGATACAATGCTGATTTCACTTGAAATATCAGTAAGTAAAACTACATGTCACTAAAGATGTTTAAAACTGGGAAAGCCAGTGGACTGCACACAATGATCTTCATTTTGGACCAGGAATATTTTCCCTCAAATTTATGGCATTTTTCAGGCCAAAGTGCTCATCTTTCCCCTTCACGTTGACAGTGCTTTATATTTCATTATTTGACTGTAAAATTATGTCTGCCAATATCCTCACAACTAGGAAAGAGGATTTGGGTGCTGCTAGATCAATTAGCTATCTTTTCCTTGGATTCCATAGAAAGAAATCTATTTTTAGCCTGACCCAGCTACACAGATTATTCAGTGAAAATAAAATCCATTAAATAGAGTTTTACGTTGTGATTAAGTATTTGAAAAAGTGACATGTAGTTTCTCATATTTTGAATAGAATCAAGATATCAAGCTAGACCATAGTTGAAGTGAAGAAGGGCAGTGGTGTGTCCAAGCAAGGGGTGCAACAGGCACCTGCTCTGCTGTTGTATTGGTTGTTATGTTTATTGCAATGCATTTCAAAATGTGTCAAAGAGAGCACATTTTTGCATATCAGTCCTCTTTCTGAAGAAAATTTTTTTATATCAAAAAGGAGTTGGACATGCTTTCCCTTAGATCTCTCCATCAGGAAGCAATCCATTAAATGTTGCCCCCATTCTATTGAAACTCCCAAGATATGCCCCTTGGTGGGTCCCTCGCAAATTTGTGTTTAGAAATTCAGGGTTCCCTCACAGTAGGGAAATGGGAAACTGGGAAAATTCTTGAATTTTACCATGGTCTTGAAAATCCTTTAATTTTCAATATTTGGTCTACAAAAACTGCTATGTGGTGTGGTGTGCTTATTGTTTCCACATTAGTCTTCTTCAAATAGTATGGAAAAGTCTTGAATTCAAGTCTTGAATTTCAGTACTTTAAAATTGTTGGAACCCTAATTGCCTGCAGTCATCTGATGGAGTGATTTTCCTTGCAGACATTGCTGAATAAATTTCCTGACATAAAGGTAGAACATCTCACAGCTGTTCTGACTGTCAGAGAAGATGTACAGATGAGTCTTGCTAAAGAGGTGAGTGAGATTTGAAAGGACAATACTATGTTTTCACTCATTGTTAGCATTACTTCTCAGAATTAGGGAAGGGGGGGGGGGCTCCTTTTTTAATATTTTAGGGACATTGTCAGAAAGGCAGGTCTTGAATGAGAAAGAGTCATCTTGTACCTAACCTATTTTCCCTGCAGAGCAGAATATTTCTGCCAGCTATTTTGAAACCTCTGCACCTGTTTATATAGACGAATCCGGACAGATTGTGATGGTCTGATTTTATTCGGCCATTCCTGGGGTCCATGACCTTTAATCTTAAAATTTCTTTCCTTACCTGTTCCATGGATGGTTTTACACTGAAGTGTATCTTGATTTTCTCAACTTCACTGAATATGAGGATTTGAAATTCACAAAGACAATAAATGATGACAATTAAAGGCTGATGGACCCCACTAGTGGCTGCCTACAGTCACTAAAAACAAGCGCTAATTGGGTTCGTCTATAAACAAAAGTAGGTAGTTATTGGGGCTCGTAGATTCCCAAACCAGGGAATTTTGGGAAGATTGTTAGGAAAAGAGCAATGCTGACCCTGCTGCCTTATGGGTGAAGTAATTTGCATAGACCCTTTTCCCAGTAATATGTACAAAGGATTTTGGGTCAGTGTCACAAAAAAAAATAAAGAAAGAAAAGATGCATATCAAAAATTTGTCCTCCCACAATCCTTTGCAATTGCTATTTTGAAAATGATCTATGACATAGACATGACAGAGTTAAAAATAGCTTCAATTGGAATTAAACCACTCATCCTCTCAAATTAACTAAATATTGTAATAGCAAAATATAAAATGTTACTAGAGCTGTGTGTAAAAAGTTTGAAAGTTTGGAAGGAGAAATAAGCCTTGGTCCTCAAAGGAGGCAGGCTGTATCTTCAGTGAAAGTCTTATTTCTTGAATTAAAAGTTACGAAGGCAAAAAGTGCTCAGCGAAAAGTGTTGATTTAAAGGACATGGCAAATAGAAGAGACAAAAGATGGCTGTTATGATGCTCAAGTGTTTAGCCCTGCTCAGGTTACAATTGAATTTGGATGAAATTCCAATCCATTTTTTGTGAGTTTTTATTAAAAACTTTGGAAAGAGACAAATATTTGTCAATAATTTTTAATGCATGAGTTGTATCAGAGGTCCATGAAAATGAAATGTTAACTGATTTTTTTGTAAGTCAAGCCAACAGAAAACTTTTAGCGGACACGCGTAATCTGATAAAAGTTATCTTCCAATGTGATGTCACAAAATAGTATAAATTTAATTTTTTAGAATATAGTATAAATTTAAATTTTGTAGTCCTATGATACAAAGCACTGACATCAGTATATTTACACTGGTTGGCAAATTTTGAATTCTTTCCTACCAGAAATGGAGATTTTAATGGAAACTCACAAAAATTGTATCAAAAGCTGATCTAAATTTGTTGTAATTTAACCACGGCTTTAGTCCAGTAAATACATCAATGTTCCTATATTCTGGTAAACAATCAGTTCAGTAGGTAAATCGAGGTGCTGGAACAAAAAGGTATAACATTGTCTGTCAAACTGATTGCCCCTTTAACTAATCACTCATTAAGTATTTATTCATGTGAAAGATATGGGGATTACCTAAGTTTTGCTATTTGTTATTAGTGTGTGATGTTTAAAAAATTTTACAGTTTTCAAAAAATTTTTTGAATTTAATGCACAAAGTCAATGTACCACATTTTACTAAACATTTACTAGCCATTTACAAAACATTTTAATGTATTTTCCCTTCCACCTTAGATTGTTGCAGAGGCTTACAAAGCAATTGAGAATGATCAGAGAAGAAACAGGAAAACAGTTTTCTCATGGATTTAATGAGAATGCCGTATCATGTGGGGATGGTTGAAGGATGGTTGCCAAACTGGGGGTCTTGAAACCACCTATTTGAGCTCGAGAGTTCCATTAGAAATAATTGGGGAAACTTGAAATTAATTCTTTTAATGATTAAGGTCACAGCTAAGTTTGTAATGGGCATTGCAGGTGGTAATGGTCATCCCCAGCTTACAATAACAATAGGGAAACAATAAAACAATACTGATGCTGTTTCCTTCAAATGTCAGTTGGCTGTTTTATGCTAGCAGAATTTTGTGATGGGGAGCGGTGGGGTGGGAAGACTTCTTGTGCATCCTTCTTCAGGGTCCATTATAGAAGCTTTAGATTTGTAACAGCAAGGGAGAGGGGGATTGAGGACAGGAAAACAACCAAAATTATGAGGGTTTATTGCCAGAGAGCCCTCTTACCAGGTTGGACCTAGTATTCTGGGTTTAAGTTTTCCCAGGGTTCAATTTTCCTGTTTTGGTATTATTTCAATGATCAGGGAGGATTGGAAGGTCTGTTATTCCCAGGGTTCAATGTCCCAAGAGATGATGATCTTGCCAAGATTTGGGAACATTGAACCTCTGGAATGTTGTACCCTGGGAACATTGCCATAGCCCCCCTCACTTATGGCAGTGGATGGGTGGATGAATCTGAGAGGCAGTAGTAAAGGTAAAGGTGTGATAGCATGCAACTTCCCTTGGACACCATCTTGAAGTAATACCACTACACAGTTTAGGGACATGTGCAATATTTGAGTTACATGCCAAAATATGTGAGGTGATTTGTTTATTATAATTAATAGTATTTGAAACCATAGTCTTAAGTTTGATTCGTTGGTAAAAAAAAGACTCAAATTCAGAATTGGTTTAGAAAAATGTATCTTATCAGAGCTTTTTAATTTTGAGTAAGTTGTGATGGAAGGTACCACCTGCTGAGATAATATAATACCTTGAGAACTGCATCTCGGAGTTGAATGGGCATTTACTTCACTAGCTTATATGAAGTTTCACTTTATTATGAAATGGAATATTTTTGTAACTTTCTATAAGGTGCTTTATTTTTTACTTCTTTGCATTTTATTTTCCCTTTTTTTTTTGTTTTGCTTTAAGATTTGTGAAAGAAAAATGTCTTTGGTAACATTTTGGAAAGCATACAGTAAGGCTGTCTCAACTTTAACCCATCCAGCACGAGAGTCTCAAATTTTAGCAAAATCTCATGCTGTCATAATGATTTCACCAGTGTCTCAGTATGGTATAAAAATAACCCTTATAAAACAAATGATATGGTAGGTGTCTTTTATATCTGGTTAACACTCTACCGGATTCCCTTCTTCCAACTAATTGATAATATACAGAGGCCAAACCATAGTGACAGGAACGAATTATTCCTTTGTAATGATTTTCATTGGGTTTGGTTTAATACACCTCCATTCAATGGGTTTTAGGCTGTCAGTATAATGTGATCAAAATTTCAGCAAGATGGATGCTCTAACATCTTGACCATGTAGTCAGTCTTGCAATTGTTGTAAAAATGTTTGTAGGATTTCAGCTATACCTGTCATGTCTTAAAGGTTGTGTGACACAAAAATGGCAAAATTCAGTATTTGATGTGAAAAGCATTCTAAAGAAAAATTATCACAATTCCCATCAAAACTCATCAAAAATTGACCTTTTCACAGGGTAATTTCTGATTTGTACCTAGTCATGCGTAAACATGAGCTCAGTCTGCAATTATTGCAATTTCTATGGAGGGACATGTCATACATGGTTAATGTTATCCTTTGTTTTTGCTATCTCCATTTCAAGGACAGTTTTAACATAAGTATGTCCTGAGGGTTTTATTTTGAAAATTTAAATTGCATCCTTGAAAATCATCAGTATCAGTAACCAAATTATGAACTATCTGATTAGTAATTAAGAGGTAGTTTATATAGGCTTAACAAAAGAGATGTCAACACTGTGCAACATTCCCCATCATTATTTTTGCATAGACAACAGGTTGCTTCAGAAACATTGAGACTTTGAAGAGGTATATCTTGAGAATGGTAAAAGATGTTGCCGTAAATCCAACAGATTTTTCGTTACAAATCCTTTCTTTCTTTACTGACAAGTCACACTTCCTTAAAGAATGCCGCTGGGCATGTGCAATGGATAAGAATTTGGGATAAAACATCATCATATCTTCAAGTCATGGGCAGTGCCAGGATTTGCAAGATTGAGATGGGAGGGGGGACAAGATTGGGGAAAGTAGGGGGTAGCCATTTCCCTGACAAGGTGTACAGGTTGCAGAAATTTGTACCTTCTAGGAAGACATAAAAATCTTGTGGCCTAATGAAGTGAAGTTTTTAGTGAGCACAATGGAATAAGTCGGCAGGATTTTAATGAATTTCCCCAAATTTAGCACAAAACTATTAAATTGTCCAAGTGAGTGCATTCTATCAATTACTACATATTTTATAGTTTATATTATGGCTCTTCAACAAAACAACAAAATTTGAAGCTTTCCTCACCTGGAATAAGTACTGCCTAAAATATCTACATTAATTAGCGTAGTATCATGTTGCTAACCACCATTTAACTTCAGTGGTGTTGTTATGATATTACCAAGCATAAATATGGAAAAGTGTATATGGTGTGTGTAATCAGTGAAACAATAAAATGTTTGGCTCAAGTATTTTTATCCTGTATTTGTTTCTTTAAACCCAATTGTTATTGTGATGAAAATTACAAAATGAAATGACATCCCTCTAGGTTTGATGTCATCAGTTTAGGAGGGAGAAGGAGCATAGAGGGGGGGGGGGGAATGCATGATCCAGCTGCCAATTTAACTTCACATAAAGGGTGCACTTTTTCTGTATGATTGGTACCACTAAGGAAAGATAGTTTATGCTGGGGTGAGATAGCCAGTGATATCTCAATTTTTGCTCTACCACATGTCAAAAATTAATGCTATCCTTTATCTATTGTAGGTATTTATGACATTTCAAAACTAATGTTGCATTTTCTAGTTCTTGACTTGCACACATAACAAGAAATTATGTGTGATATTTCAGTTTATATAAAATTAAAAAAAAAAAATGGCCAGAGAAATATACTATTAGAATTTTGAAACCTTACCCACCGCAAGCCCTGATTTGTTTCACATTTGCAAATTAGAACAAGTGAAGTCATGCGAATTAAATGTTTTCACATAAGATTGTTTATATTTGCATAGGGGGATTCCATTTAAATGATTTGTTGGAATTAGCATTTAGGATTGAAATTCCACTTGTAGGGCACTTGATTATTATCTCTCCTCCATGCTTAAGCTGATCATCACACATCTAGTCTAACAGGTTCCACTTTTTAAGTCTTTGGTATGACCCAGCCTGGGAACAGCACCACAGACCTTTTCTGAATGAATCAGATACTCTAAATGAAATAAAAAAAGGACACATTAAATCATATTTCATGTTCACATTCTTCTACTCTTCTTTGATCAGCTCTCAAAACATTTCTGCATTACATCTTAATTCTAAATTCATCTTACATTATAGCATTGTCATATTTATTCAGGGACATGGTGCCCAAGCACAACCTTCCATAAATCAACCCTCCCCCCGGCCCCCTCCCCCGATACACACTTCCAACCTGAAACAAAATGACCTCTGCGGTACAAAATTATATCTTGATCTTTAAGCTTAGGAATGATGTCCCAATACTTGTCCAAAATTCAATTACAATACAGAGAGAGAGATTTCAAGCAGTGGCATGCATGTAGCCTGTTGCATTTCAGCAGGGGACACTGGTGGTTAAAAATCTTTTGTGGGAGACATATTTTGGCCTAATGATTTGACCACAATATAAAGCTATGCATTCCAATTTTCTTCACAAGTGGGACAGCTCTGCAAACTAACCCTTCCCCCAAACCACCCCTTTACCTGTTTCTGCCACTGATCTCAATCCAACCCAGTGCAGTGTTGATTTAAAAGCTTTCTAAATTAGTAATGGTACTCATGAAGTTCTCAAAATAAAAACTTCCATAATTAAATACCCAAAAGATGACCTAATTAAGGCAGGGAGGCTTTCAAACAGGAGTCCCACACAGTAATACTGTAAAATCATACACTTTCAAAAAAGTTAAAGACTACTTCAAAAAGGTGAAATTTTTCCAAGGGAAGGAAGGGGATACCTCCTGTAATCTTTTCTAAGACCCCTCCTACACATCAGAAAACTGTCTACACTGACGTACACCAATTGGTCATCTGGCCATGGGCTTGATGAAATTCAAAGAACAGATCAAACATTTTTTCCATATATTTTACCTTAAAAGAGTTGAAGCATCACAAGGGCAAGATTTGAACAGTAAATAGACATTATGTTTTAGTATAAGAACAATTTAATTGCTGAAACACTACTTTAGAGTATGTGCTTTGGAACAACCCCATCCAACATGACGCAACAGCAATCGCACCTGCCAAGCAATTGGACGAAGAAAATATACTGACAAGCACCCCCGGCCCAATAAAGAACATGTATGACTCTTATCGGAGTCGTGTTACAGACAAAGATACCTTAATGTCATTTCAGGTATGGTAAGGTTAGGTTAGATGGAGTTTTACGGCCCTGTTCACAACCACATCGTTCAAGTCAAGCTGGCCACAGCCCTTTTTCCAGTTGTGGCTCACCGGCTTGTTTTCCCTACTCCATTGCTTATGCTGAGCACCAAGCACAATGGCAGTAGGTTCTGCTTTTAAACGCTTTGGTATAACCTGGCCAGGGCTCGAACTCCTCATCATTCCAACTGCAAGAGTAATGTGCTAACCACTACGAGCCCTCCCGAGTTAAATGATCAGGACTTTCAACAGTATGATGGCATTATCAATGTACATAAAGCTTTAAATGTGTCCACAAAAATTAGATGGCCTTCAAGTGCCAAACTACCCTCACTCATACAACACTAAGGCAAAGAATTTTGATTCTGATATGACATTACAATGATTCCAAAACTGATTGGTACCTCATACTCCAGCTCCCCATCCACACAAAAACAAAAGAATTACCTTTAAGAGAGGAATTGCAAAAAATGATGACAAATGTTGTCAGGCAGAATGGTCTACTCTAGAAAAATAAAGTATACTCTAGATTACAATGTACAATATAACATACAGCTGAAGTAATACTTTTAAGATGCTCAAACTCAAAATTTAGACATGATCCTTTTGTATGAGTCATCCATAATTATCAACATATTCATATTGAGTATGCAAACTATAATTGGGGAGGGGGGTTTAGGGGTAGGGGTAACAAGGGGGGGGGAGGAATCAATCCTTTCCAAATTACCTTTAAAATGAGTGGGTCAGCAATTTTGTCTATATATGCACCTGTGAAAATGTTGGTAATTATAGAAGACCCTTGACATGAAGATCACTATTGCTTAGATGAGGTTTAAAGGTTGATCCCGTTTTGGAGCGTACCTCAAGTTAAAAAAATTCAAAAATATCTATTTAAGACCGTGAAAAATGACTTCAAACAGTCCAGCTCCCATCTTCATAAGACATTCCTGAGCTGAGATATAAAATGTTGAAGTTGCGTTAAAATGGTACATTGTGCAATAATTTGTGATGTCACTGTTGTACTACTCAAATTATAGTCTTTGTATTTCTTTGTTTTTCTAAACGTTACTGCATCTTGTGCCATGGCATGATAGGACTTTTATTGGGTGATGTAATTAATTAAGCCCTCGCTGTACAACATGCTGTGCAAGTAAACAGGAAGTGTTCAAGGTCATAAAAACATTTTTAATTTTAAAGGGAAACAAAGCATGGGAGTTGTACAACAAAAAAGTCACAAATTATTGCACAATGGACCAATTTGTTTTAAGTGAATAAATTCAACATCTTAAATCTCAGCTCAGGAATGTCCTATGAAGATGGGAGTTGGACTGTTAGATGTCATTTTTCATGGTCCTTAACATATATTTCTGAATTTTTTGACTTGGGGTACACTCTAAACCATCCTGGCCATGGCCTTCTTTCCAGTTGTGGGTCACTGGTAGTTTTCTCTACTCCATGAAGGTCATTGAACCATTCAAAATCCTCCAATTGCAATGCAGTCTCACATGAAGTGACTACAGTACTTTTGACAACCAAACCTCTTTGAACATTTCAAGGGACACCTGTTTGGACAGCAATAACCTTGCAGCATCCCATAATTTCCCCAAAAGCCCTTCAAAGAACTTTTGGCAATTTCAAGAAACATTTTTGCATCAGTCCTTGCAAATGACTCGAGAATACTCAATCGAAAATGAGAATACTCAATCAAAACTGTGCGTGAATCAATATGCATGCCATACACCTTTTTCGAGAGAATGGTTTGAAAAGCATCACACGAATTGTTGTATCCAAGTCATTCAAAGAGTGAATAGTTTGTTCCCCAAAAAGCAAATGTTTTACCTGGAGGGCGGGAAGGTTATAGCCCTTCCCTATGCCTGCATATACAGAATTCAAATCTCTTAACACTAGCCTTACACATGGCCAAATTCTGGTAATACGTCTATGATAACAAATAAAAACTTAAGTGTGTTTTCATTAGCTGCCAGGATGAACACAGCCACTTAAAGGGCAAGAGCAGTTACCACAACTTGAAGTAGTGTAGTAGACTGTCCTGTTTCATGATTGGCTCTTGAGGGTCATGTGACAACATGTCTTTTGAAATGTGAAATTTTCTAGAAATAACTGCTTAGTTTACCTGGGATATGCAATACTGAAGTTGTAAAATATGATGAAAGATACTTTGAAAAGAAATAAGAAAATTGAGACATTTAGCTGTTGCTTCAAAGTAAGTTTGGGGACACTGCTCCTTGCCCTTTTGGCAGTTAATCATCACCCCAAACTAAAATTCTACAGTTGGTCTAAAGAAGTTCGCAATTGGCAAAATTTTTTCATTACATCAATTCCCTAAAAATATACAGTACATACTACATATACTGTACTATACTTCAGTGTGTCTTCATTAAAACGACATAATACAACCTAGATTGCCAACCAGGGTATGACCTAAAGGCGGATTGTGCCTGGACAAGGATGGGTTTAGGGTGGTTGTGGGAGGGGGATAGAAGTAGATAGGTTGAAAAAATTGAGAGCATCTGGGTGATGAATGACTGTCTTTAAAGTGTACCTCAAGTCAAAAATTCAAAAATATATTTTTAAGAGCATGAAAAATGAATTCGAACAGTTCAGCTCCCATCTTCATAGGACATTCTTGAGCTGAGATATAAAAATGTTGAAATTTAATATTCACTTTAAGCAAATTAGGTTATTGCACAACAATTTGTGACTTTCTTGTTGTACAACTTGCAGTACCGGTTTTGTTTCCCTTTAAAATTAGAAATGTTTATATGACCTTGAACATTTCCTGTTTGCTTCCACAGAATGTTGCTCAGAGAGGGCTTTAATTAATTACACCACCACTTAAAGAGTAAGAGTTCTATCACACCTTGGTACAAGTTGCAGTAACTTTCAGAAAAACAGAGAAATACAAAGATTATAATTTGAGTAGTACAACAATGCCTTCACAAATTATTGCGTAATGTACCATTTTAATTTGAGAGAAAAAACTTCCAATATTTTATATCTCAGCTCAAGAATCTCCTATGAAAATGAGTGTTGGACTGTTAAAATTCATTTCTCATGCTGTTTAATATATATTTGTGATTTTTTTTTACTTGAGGTACACTTTAAGTAGTAAATTATTCTACATACATAGTTGCTACTAAGGTACACAAGTCTTTATACCATAGAGTGTCGTCATGTGACATCATAATTGATTGGGCATGCTGTGCAAAAAATCAACAGTCATTACACACATTGCACGTTAGTTGTCGGCCCATTCTCAGCTAGCTATATTAAACCTACTTCAACAAATTTTTGCCCAGTAGTAGAAAGGGAAAATGGCAGGGCTTACGACATCAGTGAAAATACTGTATAACTTATGCGGGTCAATCACAGGTTGTCAATTTAAAATGAAAAAAAAAAAAAAAATACAAAAATGCCACTGACAGTTTGAACAGCTATGAAAACAATTGCGTAATAGTGACCCAAATGCAGGAATGGGTCATCTCGGGCTTAAAGTAACAGGCAACACCAATAGCCATGGCTATAAGGCCTTTGGTAATGATGGCTGTGGTGTCAGGCACCTCAGGTTAAGTTAGATCAAGTTTTACAGTCCAGTTTCTAACCAATTTTTAAATCCAGCCAGCCAGCCAGGGCCTTTTTTCCAGTTGTGGCTCACTGGCCAGTTATAGTGCCCCTCAGAAATATCCTATGATATAAAATCAACCTACAGCCAAATTTTTCATGTCAGCTGTACCCTTCTGGAAGATTATTTTGATTCCTGCATACATGTACATAACATTCAATGAGCACTGACCAAAAATAGCACCACTGATCTTGTCTGCACTTGCAAGAACAACCAAACTATTAAAACTGGCTTTAAAATGCCAACTGACAATAATTGTAAACTGACTTTAAATGTAAGAG
This sequence comes from Holothuria scabra, assembly GCA_037179385.1. Taxonomy (NCBI): domain Eukaryota; kingdom Metazoa; phylum Echinodermata; class Holothuroidea; order Aspidochirotida; family Holothuriidae; genus Holothuria; species Holothuria scabra. Next base: position 29,789,258 of record CM074199.1, read on the forward strand.
GCTTGATCCACTTTTGTTTATACTATTTAAATTATGACATACATATCCATTATAACTTTTAATCGAACAAACATTTTGGACATCGTCCTCATAAAAACAAAAAAGGTCAAAACATGCTTTCAAGCAGTTACCCTTTCATGAAGTAAAGATACACCCATTTATTATTAACCAGAAAGCCAAAGGGCTTAGTAATTCCTTGCCTCTGAAGTGAAAGTCTTCTCTTTTTTTTTCAAATTGACTCTGCTTCTTAAATTATCAAGCAAGGTGTTTGGACTTTGACCTCTGCGACTTTTGACCTATACCCTAAACAAAAGGATTCTTCCTCTCATCATGGCAAAGCTACGTACCAAATATATCAAGTATTGGCCATTCCTCAATGGAGATGTTGCATTTACAAGGAGTGTCATAACAGCCACACACACTGGACATTACTGTTGCAAAGATTCCTTGAATGCCTTCAGCAAGGAATCAAAATGACTGAAATTATTAGAGGTCTCTGAAATGTTTGAAGTTAAAAAAAAAAAAAGGAACTAGTTTACTTCTACATATCATGTTGGTGTGTAACAAAATGACATGTGATTCAAAGAAAAAGTGTTGCCTTTAAAATTGAAAAATAATCATCGATGACAGCTCAAAAATTTAATTTCTAAGATAAAATAAACAGAGTTTCTGCCAAACAGGATATAATTACTGCAAGCACCTCCATATTTCAGTCTCCTGCATATTAAAATATCTCTATGTCATTTTTTTTTCATGTCTTTCTCATGAAAATTATTTGCTATGATTCTACAATTATGAAGCACCCCTTTTACATCAATGCTCCTTCCAAATATGAGGAGTTCCACCCCTTGCATAAATGCAAAAAGAAAAATAATACTAAATTTAAATTGACTGTGAGAGAAAAAATATAATACAAATTAAGATTGCACATGCCTGATCATTTTCCTATGTACATCCTTTCTTGCACAGCACCCCCTATGCCTAGTCTTTCGAAGCTGCTATATGTCATCAGCTGTCGTATACGACCAAGCGCATCGGTCCCTGATCACAACTTAACCGTTGTTACAGGTGGGGGGTAAACAAAATCATATCTTTGCTTGCGCAAATTCAATGGTTCGAGAAAGTTCTTCAAGTCTATCTCTACAAGTTGATAGTTGGTGATATTGTCAGCTCTAAAAAAAACAGCTACTTTTTCAAATTTGTACATTTTGTACGAGACTTGACACTAGAAAGCTATCTTCAATTCCAATTGAAAAGTGTGGGTAGATAATTGAAGGAATATGGTTTCTTCCCCCCATGGTAACTGATGCTCATGGCCTAGCTGAATAATGATATGTATGCAAATATTTTCAGCAAATTGAAAATAGAGTCAGAATAAAAGTGTTTTGTAATACATGGTTTGCCAAAAAGGCATTCTACACTTAGTTTGTTCTGAAATTATACGGTGCATGGTCAAAGTAAATGACTGCCTCTTTGAGGAAATTTTACTTGAGGGGGAAAATGTCTTGCACCAATGGGCAAAAAAAATTACATCCCAAAAGTTTGGCACTTGTACTCAGTATTCATTAACTGCTCTAGGTCAAATTAACAGCTAATCTATGAGCTACTGTACCTTCCATACATCACCAGACACATCACTGAGTGACCATTCTACACTGATGCTGTGTTTTGAACTGAAAGTTACTTCCAGTGTTGTTAAACTGTATGTAGATTATCAGGGTATACAGGAACAGGTTGACATGTTGCAAACTTCTTTGTCATTCTGTGAAAGCTACTCTCAATTAATAGCTAAACGATCACACATTTTTTGATTAAATGTCTACTGATTTTAGTACATGTTCACATGCAGACCTTCTGAAACCTGGCTAAGAACATTTCAAATTTAAGAAAATATCCTGCTGTTCTTAAAACATCAGTCATGCCCATCTTTCTGTTCTGTTCTCTTTCATTCAACCTATTGTATACTTTCAAAAATCCACTTCACATCTTGGATAAAGTCTATTGCAGGTGACTATAGACTTCATTGTGTCCCAAAATGAAGTGGACAAGATATCAATGTATCTGGTCTATTGCTACTGTCCTTGATACCCACCCATTATTATCTACTGACTGTGTTCTTAACCTTTGTCAACATTTTTGTGAAAAATTTCCACAAAGACTACAGAAGCCATCAATATTCATTTAACTTTTTCTCAACCTGCTATATTAGTTTGCCCTTCAGTCACACAAATGCCACTTGAAATCATACATTTAAATGTGTCATAAGTACAATTACCTCAGCATTATACACCAGTACTCGTGCACTGCTCATACAGGTGTAGTCCGTTTCACATTGTAAGCAGTCAAGAGTATTTACATACATACTTTCATACATATACTGCACAAGTGCAAACATGCCAATAGACTGTTTAGTGCAACCATATATATAACCACTATTTCATTTAACTAACACAGCACACTTTCAAACATATTTTACCAATAGATCCATTTTTAAAATCACATGAAATATTTCCTTGGACGAAATTTTGCAACCATGCTTTTATACAATAGCCAAACCATGTGTACATTTGTATGCTATTTACAAATACATTTCCACTGTGCCTTGGCCAGGCAACTTTGCCATAATGTACTTCAAAAAACCTTCTATGCAAATCAGAAGCATACCAGTGCTATCTATACAAATGAAGCTTCCCTGTCCATCCCCCCAATCCATCCTAAGTCTGTACAATAGTCAAAGAATGGAACATGCAACACTAGCAGGCCACAGGCTTCCCTTTTAACGCTTTGTTTTCATGCTACTTATCATTGTTCCCAGTTCTTCTTGCTTGTTCATCAGTTCTGAGGGATGTTTGCTAAGCAGGTGTTGTTTAAACCATGTGTAGTTCCTTGAAATGTACCCACAGAAGCGGCACTTAAATGTACTGTACCCTAGATGGCGCCCCACGTGCCTCTTTAGAGAACTCATCGTGGTGAAACGTTTGCGGCACTTAAGGCACTTCATTTGGTTCACATTTATAAGGGCTTGGATCGCTTTAGCCTTACGTGGGGCCGCATCTGGGTTAGACTTAACCTGTGTTGACTGATTGTCACTAGGTAGTAGATGGTACCTGACATGGCGCTGTAACGAACTTAAGTACTGGTACTGTTTATTACATGTGATGCAACGAACATTCTTCTTATCCATAATGGCCTCTAAAAAAACCTTATCTTGTTCTCCCCAGTCTGTCTCTGCCTGCCCCCTCCCTGGGGTAGTAACTGTAGTGATATTCTTGGGTGATGGATTGGGGCGTAATGGACGTTTAGTGGAGTCCCTTGGGGAAGTGGCATTATCTGAAGTATTCTTCTTTGGGGTAACCTGAGGCGAAGACTGAGGGGTACTGCTAGTTGGCACATCCTCTGATGCCGTTTTTCCAACTTTTGGAGTTTCCTCTCTAATGTTGGTGACCTCAGAGTCTGACATGCTATCTGACGCATCTACCCTCCTTTCTGGTGCCTCGGGTTCCTCATCCTCTGAGGATTCCTTGGCACCGCTTGTCTCCCCTTCTTTCTCTTTCTCTCCACTTTTATCGTTTTTTGAGTGCTCTTTGCTTTCATCGGAATCCAGCTTCACATCTTTACCATCCTTTTGTGAAACCTTCTTTGCAGATGCATCAGCTGACTCAGCACCTTCAAACTGGGCAAAGTTGATCCAAATACCAACCTTTGGGGAGAGAAAAAAAGCAAGAATATTTTGAAAAACAACCAGAAAGCAAAACACAACTTGTTATACACAGAGTTACTAGATCATGAAACTTAAATAAAAAGTTATCTACCCAATGTTATAAAATTTTAAAATCTCTGATTGTCCCATACCAAACATGCAGAATAGCTTGCCCAGTTCCATTCTAATCAACAGTGTTTCCCCCTGTGGACTGTATGGTAAGAAACACCCATGGAAACCCTGTCTGTACAAAGTAAGACGCAACTGAAATGTGTTTTTCCCATATTTGAAACTGAACCCGAATTGATTTCAAAGCATACCTGAACTTTACCCATTCATCTAGCAGACACTTGCCATACAACACATTCACACTGATGTTTCCTTACACTACCTACTCAAGCTAACAGTATGCTACTTAGTCAATGACTGTTTTTTTTTGCACAAGTCTGATGCAATATCAATTATTGAAACAGATATATGTACTTGGAAATGTATGGTTTGCATACGTTGTGTCTGTCCCATCACTATACTAAATCAATACTCTGGTCTATTGAGCAACGCTTAAAGGGCAGGAGCAGTCATCCCACATTGAAGGAGTGTAGTATACTACTGTCCAGTTTCATGATTGGCTGTTGGGAGTCATGTGACAATGTTTTTTCTCTTCAAATGTGAAATATACCGGAAATAATTGCTTGGTTTACCTTGAATATGCAACAGTTAAGTCATAAAAGGTACTGAAAGACACTTTGAAGAGAAATAAGACAAAAATTGTGTTATTCAGCTTTTTCTTCAAAATAAGTTTGGGGGGACTGCTCTTTACCTTTAAGGGTTGCTGGATTGCAGCCAGTAATACTGGATATAAGGGATACTGATATGTACAACAGCTTTGGCACATAATTTTGCTAATTTAAAACAATCAACAGATTGCCTGAGTCTGCAAGGGATACTTTTCACGTCTCCATGACTTCAGCAGGAGTGGTGCCTGGCATGGCACAGGAAAGCAATGCCACCCTGGCCAATCATAGATGGCCAGCTCCTTATAAGAGAGCCTTCTATTTTCTCCCAATGGCCTCCTTCAGTAAAATGGAGTAAGATTGACTTCAATGTCCCTAACTTTTTGTTCCTGTCACCAAGAAAAGCAGGTTCTATTGTGCTTCAAGTTGTTGCCCTCTCTCCTCCTCCCCATGAGATTAAGCAAACCATAACTAAAAACAAAAGCCTTCTTTTGGAAATGGCAAAAAAGATATTATTACTGTACCTTCATTGACTTAATAGCTCCAGAAATCTGTTGAATGGTGCGGAACTGACGGCCATGTTTCCCCATAATGTGCCTGCGCATCTGAGTGTAATCACTGTTCTCATACGGGCACGACTTGCAACGATATCGATTCAAATTGAAGTGGTTGCAAACATGTTGATGGAGCCGTCTCATAGATGACAGCTTTTTATCGCATTTTCGACACATAAGCTTCTTTTCGTCCATGATCTGCATGACTTTCAACCGTGCCCAATCTTCCTTGCTTGTCTGTGTTGGCTCCTTTGGTTTTCCTTTCATGGGGCCCTTTTCTGGACGCTTGTGGATCTCCATGTGTCGGAGAACATTGCGACGGTTGGCAAAGGTCTTGAGGCAGATATTGCATGTTGGAATGTTCCCCTCAGACATCTCGGAGGGAGGGGGGCGAGAATTCTTACCCTGTCTTTGGGTAGGGTTAAGCATTTTATCAACCCAATCTTTGTTGAAGTGATGAGCCTGCTGCAAGTGTCTCCTAAGATTGAAAACTGTTGCTGCCTGGAATGTACAGACAGAACATTTGAAACAGGGTCGTTTGTGAATCCTAATGTGCCATGCCAAAGCGGTCCAATTCTTGCATTTCTTATTGCAAATCTTACACACGTTTTCCTGGGCTGCTACACTAAGGTCAGATGACTTTGTTGTTACTTTAGGTTCTTTGGCAGAACCAGGACTCTTTTTAGGGCCGGCCACTTTCATAGAAGGAGCATCAGCTGGTCCCTCAGGACTTTTGACTGGTTTCTGCACAGGGCTTTTGACAGGTGGGTGAATCACCTCTTGAGGAGCCTTCTCTGGGGGTGATCTTTCCCTGGAGTCACTTTGTAGAGGTGAAATCTGTTTCTTGATAACCTCATGCAGAGACTCGCGTTTTTCCAAGACTGAAGACTTTCGTGGGTGCATTACCTGTTTCATTGTTATCTCCCCAATCAACTTTGATGCTGTATATTCTTTCTGATGTCCAAACATGCTCATTTCATCAATGTCTGCCCTCGAAATAATTTGTTCAGGAGTCAAAATCTGCTGCTCCAAAGCTTGTGACGTGGAAGGAATTTTTCTGAGAATGATGAAAGAATTTTGTTGCCTATTCATAGCTTTGCTTCTTGTTTTTGAGCCACACCCATTTGTAACACTGTCATCTACGCTCTGTGGTTCTACATAAACTGCTTCTTCGCTCTCTCTCGAGTACAACTCCTGCAAATCAAAGTTGGCATTTTGGGCGGACAAGGCATCTGATCCTGTGACTCTAGAGCAGTACTTCTTTTTATGATCCACAAAATTAATCACACTTCTAAACAGACTGCGACAAACTTTGCATTCCAGTATTACGTCTGTTTCTTGGAGCAGCATCTGCCTGATCTGGGGAGTTCCAACTGTAATGCATCTTAAAATCTGATGGATTCCTGAATGGGACGTTGGCATCGGAGGAAACAGGAGGGAATGGTCGATCATATTGTTCGAACCACAGGGTGATTGACTCTCCTTGTTAGAGCTTCCTGCACCAGCGTTAGCCATGGTTCAGCTTAACTTCAATAGTACCATTTGGGTATGATTAGTCTCAACTGTGGAAAAAAAAAAAATTGAATATATTCTAGAAAAATGTATAGACACAAATTCTCAAGATGAAGACCCTTAGCTTCACTGTTTTACAGGGACTGCACATGTATCCGACCTCTATAGTCCTGCCCTCCTGCCTCCTGTGAGGACAGTGAGGTCCTTCTGCACCCTTACCCCTGTACAATGTTTTCCTTTACCCTGTCCCTTTTTTCAACTTCCACTTCCAAGTGTCATTTTTAAAACTCTAAAATAGTTCTTGTGCGTGGAGTGCTAACATCTCAGTACAGGCAAAAAGCTGTATTAAAATGCAGGAGCTTCAGGGAGCTCCCATGGATCCACAGTTGATGGTTCAAACATTCCATTATAACAGTCCTTTAATTGTGTGCAAAGTGCTAACATCTAAGTACAGAAGACAGCTGCAATAAAGCCTAGGCGCTTCAAAGAACTTTTTCTGGATCCTGGGTTGATTGTGTACGAGCAACATGTTGCACACAACAAAGCACACACTGTTCTCTCCAACTGTAATACCCTGCCCCTCTCTTGGCCACTGAAGCTAGGGAGTTTGGAATAATGCTTCACGGTGGACATGCAAGATAGGTTAGGTTAGATTTTTTAAGGTTCAGTTTCCAACCAACTGGTTCAGGTCAAGGCAGCCCTTTTCCCAGTTGTGGCTCACTGGGGAGGCTTAGGGATATCTGCACTTCTGGGAACATCGAACATTCCTATCATTGCCAAGTCATCAAGATATACGCAAACAGGGAAAATCAAACCTTGGGAACATTGAACCCCTGGAACATCAGGTAACTGGCAAGCTAAGGATCACCTTACAAGATGTCAACTGGTCTTGAGAGACTCACTTTCATAACCCTTCTCTCAATACAAACATATTTGTACAATGCTGAATATGAAAATGTGTTTTGTCTTAATTTTTTTATGTGAAACAACCTGCCAACAAAAAGGTGATGAACATGACTTTTTGGAAAATGAAAAACTCTTATTAGATAACAACAGTATGATGCATTTATTACCTTAATAGGCTTATTGGACAGAAACAAGACACAGTCTTCATAGCACCAGGCTACATTGCACACACACCATATGGTTGTCTATTACTATGAGCCTAGCCTAATCACATTGCACATATCTTGCAAAGCTTCCATTGCAACATGCACTATAGATACTGCACTACACATTATTCATAAAGTCTCATTAAGCCGTACGCAATGAATGTTGTCTTCAAAGGTATTGACACAAGATTAGTGTTCATACACATTCAAAATGACAAAATTCCAAGACTTTTTCATGATGCTAAAGGGGAATAGCCAGTTTTAGCCATCTCAACCTGGCAACTTATAATCCAGAATCTATCAGAGAACTTCCTGTTTAGGTATCTTGAGATACATAAAGTTAAAGGCATTTGCCCCCTTGAAGAGGCTCATTGAGTTGATATCGATAAGGGGAGATGTCCAAAATACCTACGTTCGTTTGAGTGCAGCTTCGTTCAAATGCATCTATTTGCATGCCCAAACACTTCCAGGAACGAACATGCCCCTGTTTGAACGAACCGCCATGAAGAGCAACGTTCAAATGTGTTCAGTCAATGAGGGAAGATTTTTAATCCTCTGAGCAACACAATGGACTTGCATAACAATGGGAACAAAAGAATATCGATCTGGCAGAGCACTCAGTTTATCTTTAGCTGAGTGATGTTATTTTCGTTCAGCTTCGTTTGTTTGCATTCATTTGAGTTCTTTTACGATTGGTATAGTATATCTTTTAGAAGCACATGCAATACCCGTTCGCGGGCCGCGGTAGTTTTTGTCACGCTGCATGCTGTTGAGTTCAGTTCCGTCTGGCATGGTTCTGTTTCGTTCGCATGAGCGCAACTTCGTTCTGCCACGTTCGCACATTCTAACATTGTTCTTTGACTTGCATGACTTAATTTTATTTAATTACTAATACTTCATTACTTTCGTATACTAGTTTAAACTTTTGTTCATTTATTTGTGATGTCGATTTATTGGTTATTTTGTTTTTCAAAGCAATTACGATCGTGCAGCTCTGTTGTCTTGACGATTAATATACCACTGATTGAGAAACGTTAAAAAACGGGAAGGAAACCAGACCTCCTAAAGAGACCCCCACTTCATGGTTCATGGGTTTGACAGACATGAGCACGCGTATCTGTTGGTCTCCGCAAACCTTACTTACTTTCTGTAGAGTGCTTTAGCCAACGATCCCTTTGACATGTTTTTAATTTCAATTCAAAATAGGCTACCAAAGGGGCCTACAGGTAGCCGGCCAAAAATCGTAAAATTGAGTATCGTCGTAAATTATCAGATGGTATTCAATTCATAATTTAGCTTCAGCTCTAGTCTAAAGCCCAATCCATTATTTTCAAAACCTTTGTTTGATATTTTGCCTGTCAGCTTACGATATTTTTGCTTCGGAGTGGACTGGCCTATACTATACCTGTTTTGGCTGATACGCTCTCCTAACAAGATTAATAGGCTACGTATAAAGATAAGACCTAGGGAGTCACAGTTTTGGTTGCTGTGTTTTACTTTACGTGCAGCTGAACATGACCTGATAACCTTGCACCAGCCCGATCGATCGTGATATATGCAAGGCAAAAGTTACGGAGAAATTAACGGGAAATATAAAACCTTAATATATTATGTAGTTTGCAAGGCTTAGCAATGAGAAAGCCCAGCTTTATAGAAAAGTTAGGCGTAGGCCGACTTCCAGGTTCGTGGTTGTTACTTCACTGAAATGTGCTCTTATACCCAAGCGCTGTTTTAAGGTTTTCCTGTAGCCTGGGCGGTAAACTCTCTGGCGTTACACCTTAATAGTCGGTCATGCTTGCATATATTTAGGAAAGGTCCGGTACCATCACTCGTGATTTCATGGGAACGTTTTAATGGCTTCACATATTTATGTCAGGGTGTGAATATTTCAAAGTTGGTTCTTACGACAGCTCACCAGTCAAAACGTCCCCGTATCAGAAGGGCAGCCTTTTAAACATAGCCCGATCCTGTTACGCATTGTCTAGTACTAAACTACACTCTCTCAAAATGGCGCCGTGACAAAAATGTCGATCTCTATAGGTTTGCTCACTCTTTCCCAGTCATTTTGAAAGAAGATAATGCTGTGTTTTGGTACAAATGAACGGGGGGGGGGGGGGGGGGGTCCGTACCATAGGCCGGGAACTTCTGCAATCCCGAAATTGTTTAACATATTCTGCATGGTAAATGTTACGGCATGGATTCCATCCGTGCCTTTGATACATTTCGGCGGTCAACGTTCAAATGAAGCCTAAACTCGATGTTCAAACCACAGCCAGGGCGCTCAAAAAATCATCATGTCTACTAGGAAAATATTTAAAATGTTAACGACCTTATTTTGGGTTTAGATAATGCATCATGTAATGAACTTATTTGCAAAATAATGATACAACATTTGCTTAATGCGCAGCATTAAATAGAAAACTTAGAGTCGTGAGGTTTAACAAATTCTTTGGTTTGAAGTGATGAAATTAAAAAAATATGTTCAAGTAAACGTTTACTGAAGTTACAGGAGTATTTTATCCAAAACGAGGTTTGTCGGCGTCCAGATAAAGTGGGCAGTTTTAGTAAGAAAGGGGTGGGGGGGCAAGGTGGACGGAATAAACACCTTGAAAAACTTATACAGAAAGCAAGGAGGTGACAAGTGTCCAACAATAGCCAAGTCAGTCTAGTTCTTCTAATCTGATTACACGGTATTGCCGTCGCAACTTTGAATGCTCCACAACACCAGTCAAATGACCAGTGAAAAGGGACACAAAAGCCTGATTGTACTTAGGATAAGTGAAGTTAAATATCACACTAAAAATCAATTTGAAGATTGTGATGGTAAAAGCATTCCTAGACAGGCTAATGAAGCTTTTGAAAAGTAGGTCAAATTTGTGTGTATTTTGATGCATTTAAGCTGCCTGGATATTATAAATTCATTGATGGTAGCGATGGAGATGAATTTTGGGCATCATTTAAAAGGCTGTGGCAAACAACACAACCTAGCGATGGAAATTTGATCGCCAAAGTTTAGTGAAATCATTTCAAAAAATCGGTTGCTAAATTGTGACCGATTTAAGATTTAGCAATGGATTTCGGCGTTAGCGATGATCGCTAAACGCAGGCCTAAATAAAATCAGCCCCAGATTAAGGGAACGTTACGGAAAGTGTTCTTACCTGAAGTACAGATCATGGTTACGCTTTACACAAAAAGTATGTACGGTATATATCCTACTTAATAATCCTTTAACCAATAAGCTCATCAGTATGGGTGTGTGTCATTATCATGAATAAACCCCAACAGTGTGCAAGTTAAGAAACCAGCTGGTTTACACTACAACACAAGTTTAAGTAGTGCTTGTCCCTATTGTTTACTAAACATACCAGCTAGCCAGCCCCGTTCTCCCACGGTCCAAATTATACGATACGTAAACATTTTGTGCACCTGGGTAAAATACATTTTCACTTTGCGCGGTAACGTCTGATATCACCGCTGTAGACTGTATGACGCGATGGTTGTCTAGAACTTCGGCCGCGAGTCTAGCATTCCAGTAATGAAGGCGCCGCACTGTGACCCGACTAAAAAGTGTCCTGTATTTTTGGCAACAACTCAAGAGACCAGAAAATGAAATAAGATCCGCAAGACTTAAAATGATTAATAATATAATCTTCTATCGGTAAGAGAAGTATATCTGGCCGTACCCCCTGCGAAGGTTTTTGTTTTTCAAATTTTAGGCCTGCTGGAAACTTAAATTAACTGCAAAGATGATAATTATTGTTTAGCGCAAGTGGGGCCATGCATGCGCTGGCTACAGGCCTGCCAATAAATAGAGCCAGCTCTGCTCCCGATAAAACTGACCGTCGAATCCCAATTTACACGTAAAATTTTCTTTATGAAATCTTTCGGTTTGATAAACAGTATATAGAATTTGATGCTGTTCGCCAATTGAGAAATTTTTGCTTTCAAATTTTCGGAGCATTATTTGATTTAGAGGGAGTATTCCTTCCCACCCGCACCTCCCGACAGCTCGAGTGCACGCTCACCCAAGCTAAATACAGCGCAGCGCGGACTTTTAAGCTGATAGGGTCGTCGGGTTGAAATTTTGATTTAGAAAAAGAAAACTCCTACTGTTACTAGTCTAAAGTTAGAGTCTAGTCTAGAGTTATTATCGCAAGAGGGCTGAGAGGGTAGGCGGAAAGCGCGGCTGTCACCCATCTTTGCTGTTTCACGCGGAGCTCGAAACTGCGAGTAGCTACAAGAAAATTTGACCACAACAACGAGAGAGAACGTAGTTTAAGGTCATGGGGTCAATAGCCTAAGGCAGCTGATACGGAGCGTGCTCATGCGTCTGCTTTTCCGCCCACTCCCGAGGCGCGCAAATATGCCCAGAACTACTTGGTTTTTCTCAGGCTGCCCCCCCCCCACTTGTATTGGGTCCGATTCCGGCCCTACACCCCTGCTTTCATTTAAGCCATCCCCCTCCCTTTTTGGGAATGTCTGGATCCGCGTCTGCACTTTCTGTTCAATACGGAACCTACACTATTGCTGAAAGCATTCTTAGTTTTCTTACCTTTGAAATGTGAATTAAAGTTAACAGCCGCCGGAAGGAACCGCCACTCCGCCAATAAGCTTATATATCCTAATATTTCCTAGTTTTGACTGTCTTTACACTAGTTTTACAATTTTCAGTTGCACCACATTTTGCCGAATTAACAAAGTCGGCCTCTTAGATGAGCAGAAGATCTGCTCGAACAACACCCACAGTCAAACACATTGTTTTTGAGACCATGCACTATACAATGCTTAATTTTGCATGTTTGTTAAACTCGGGAGATCTCTAACACCTTTTGGCTAATAACACTGCTACATATGAATTGACCGTAGGTCCCTATGTGTTCCCTTCTACGAGAAAACTTGTTTAGCTCTCGCGCTACAGCAGAGAATATTTCCAGGTACTGTAAATACATCGATAATGACATGACGTGACGTATTTCCATTGGCAGCTTCCAATCTCCGTGAGTTTTCTGTCATAACAACAAACCTTTATATCCCACCCCTTATAAGCCACACCCACCTCAAGAAACCTTGAGCGTGGTCTGACTTACGAACATACTACTGTTTCCGCGTGTAGGCCTAATCTTAGTACGGTAGCCTAACACGGTTATTTCATGCCTTATGTCTAGGGTGCTCCATTCTAGCGCGGCAATTGGCGAAAAATGATTGTGATTATCAGCAAAATAAGCTTTTGCGAGCTCCATTTTATGCCTGATCTTATTAATCGGTGTAAATTTAGTCTGCTCATGCAAAAAATGTGCGGTAAGAGTTTAGAATCGTACGAAATGTTGAAAATTTGTAAATACAAAGATGGCGCCGACTCTCAAAGCTTGTTGAAAACCTGATATAATATATGAGAGTGACGTCACGTACTGTGAACGTCTAGCCATTTCCAAAAAAGGTAACGCAGCTATGGGGGCTGGCCGGTGATCAATGAGTGAGTATTTCGTCTTGCAGTTGTGATTGGGTATTTTAGCGAAGAAAAAACGTGACTGCATTTCGTAGTGGCGCTAACTAATTTGCATGCAGCAGTATGTGCAATTTCTACAGGTGCAAAACAACCAAGGCCCACATGTTAACATCAACGCAATTTTGCACGGAAAGACAATTCTCGCTGGTACCTTTATTTTAGCGCGTTTGACAGAGCCGTACTGTACGACATTGCAGATATAGCCTAGAGATTTTCTGGCCGGGCTGAAATTTTAATCATCATAAAGTAAGCCGCGAAATGTGTGATGGGCAGGTTAAAAGGCGATGCACGGAAAAATGAGATCGGGAGGTTAGGCAGTGGTAAAACTTTAAAATTCATTGAAAATTGTCATGCATCTTCGGCGTTCTCAGACTTTCTCCTCATGGACTATATTTGGATTTAATGTTTCCTCCCAAGACTTGGACTTTATAAGTTATAGTTTAAAGTCTCATACCGATATCTGGAGGTAAGAATAATTAATTTAAACCTCATAAAAATAACTTAATTCTTGTCATTGACTTTCAGGGCTCCATTTAATACATGAAGCATACATCGATCGCCTGGCCTACTGTCAGTCGGTCTGAACGTTTGATAAGTGTGGGATATTTGGAGTGATTTAGAGCAAAATTCTCCATAAACGATATCAGAAATCAAACCTTTCAAAGGAGAACTCAGTGGTAGCGTGATCTATTCTCAATACTGATAAGGAGGGGTTGGGCATTTTAACCATTTTTTTTTTTCAAAAAATTACTGAGTGAAAAAAATCAGTCAATAGGGGATTTTTCAAAGAAAGAGACATGATCCCCGGGGATCGCCGCCAGTGAGACTACTGTACGTACGACCGTCATCACTTAAGTGTTTTGTAAATATTATCGTGAACCGGCATTGTGCAAGCTGCCTTATACTTAGTCTTTAATGTAGACAGGTATACGAAAGAAAACAGATTTTACCTGCCAGGGGATACAGACTAATTAGCCGGTAAAACTTTTCTTTAAAGTTTGAAGGGAAGCTGTGCGTAATTCGGAAAGTGCTCGGCAATGCCTTGGAGGGTCAGAGAGATAATGAGTGTAGCTTCAATAAATCTACCCAGACCCTCATTTCAATTTTCAAATATTTCTGCATGGGGGGGGGGGGAGGTGAAACCACGCCCCTCTGTCGCAAATCTGGAGAATGCTGAGACCAAGGCGCGGGTCACCCGACAGCAATTTCAGATAGGATTACAATCCGACTTTTTGCGTTTTAATGAAAATCTTCAGCCATCCCTGGTCAGAAAGAGCAAAAACTGATTTCCCTGTCTTCGTAAAATGTATGATATTCATTAAAGAATTATGAAAATAAAATGTAAGCAAAATTATTTTGAGATATCACACCGACAAATGTCTTGTAGGCTATCATACCAGCCTCCACAGATTGGATCAGTCTTGGAACAAACGTTGCCCTGTTGAGCGATATAAGTTACATGAAATGTAAAATAATTATTTCGGGAAATTTAGGCTACAGCATGTCTATATCTATAATTTTAAACCTGTAAACAAATAGGCCTATCACAAAACTGTAGGCTACCACATTTGGTTCCAACATCAACGTAACGGGGAAAACACAAAACAATTTGTATTGAGTACTATTTTATTTCATTTAAAAAGAAAGGAAAGCCTTTTTCACGTTATTGCACTAAAAAAATTCTGTCATTGCGTTTGTCATTTTTGCCGGTTTGTGGTCGATGACCGAGTCCTGGCACGGCATGTATAAACCAAAAAACCCGAAATGTGATCTTCATCACTATACAGTATGTACACCTTGTGATTTCATCGTGTTGTAGTACAGGTAGGCTTTCTATGGAGCTAAACATCGATCTTTTTGTGTTGTAGTACAGGGTAGGCTTTCTATGGAGCAAAATATCGATCTTTTTGGTGAGCACCGTAACACACATCCTGCAGGCTTTTGTGTTACAAATCGGATTAAATCAAGGCCAAGAACAACCTTTGCATGAATTCGGAAACGATCGTGAACTTGAGCATCCTCAAGTCCTCTCTGGACAGTTTGGTCCCAGTGAGAAAGGCAGTGACCCCTTATATGCACTTCGGCCGTACATTGAACACACTGAGAGGCCCGATAGATAATATGTATTACACGTGCTATGTAGGTTGTTTGGCGCGTGGTTTATTCAGATATTTTTTTCTCTTTTCAATCCATGGTTTTAGAAATAGCCGTACATGAAACAAAGGCATAAAAATTGGTAAGCTCAACTTGTTTTCTCCTGAAAAATGTTGACTAGGAGTACGATATAGTGTCCAGAGTGCATTTATCACGATTCTCAAACCATCACAAAATCTTCATAGGTTGAAATTTGGGAAGACCGGGAACAGTGAAGTGAGCGGTGTGCAGTATTGGAAGCGAACAACAGAATAGTACCAGTAGGGAGGCCGCGCGGGAGCTGCTATTAAAAATGCCTACGTTTGAGCTACGAGCAGACAAGTGCAAACTAGCAAATAACACAGTTTATGTGTGGGATCTAATGCGGGGAAACAATCTTCTCCAGTCCCCAGAAAGCGAATAGGACCAATCGAAATTACGAGAATTTCAGCTGATTTTGTGTGTTTCACAATCAAGAAAAATGAACACTTTTATTATTGCCCGGGAAATATGTATTCAGACGGGCGAAACATCGCATAAAGGTCACAACGGTCACATCGTTGCCCGTCTGAGATAACTGTTTCAAATTGCTCCCACGGCGGACGTTTAGGCAGGCGCAAGCGATCACCCAGGTTAAAACGTCAGTCTTCATATAGCCTACAGCCGAGAAGCATGTTGATTTTTAGACCGACTATTAAGTGCATGCAGAACCCATTGGTTTTCCCACACACTACCTCCCTTAGTTATTGCACGGAAGCACACAGTAGTGCTTCCGTGATTATTGATTTGTGTTTCTTGACTTCCTTTTTTAACACCTCAAAACACACAAAGCAGAACAATACAATTTCTTGCTTTGATACCTTTTCTTTACTTCCAAATCTGCAAAACCTAAGAGGATTAGTGAACAATAGTCCAAAGTTAATGAGCATGTATTTGAACGTGTTTTAACGAAGATGAAAGGTAGAACGATCATGAACGCATGGGTTGCATCTGAATGAAAGGGAACTAGTTCGAACGATTATTTTGGACGTGATCCCTAACTCAATGAGAGTCTCAAAGGGTCACTATCACCAAACAATGCTTATAGTTAGCATAACAAGTAGGGCTCAACCGATAATCGGATCGGACATCGGATCGGGCCGATATTCGCCACCATCGGTAAAATATCGGATCGGCATTATTCAGCTAAATTCACTTGCCGATGTTTACCGATATTCCGTATCCTGAAAACTTTGTTAAAATTTCAAAGGAACTTTTTACTGCGTGGTCTTGCGCCACCATATACAAGCCATTTCCTACGCCTCAGCTGTGAGACGTTTCTTTTTTTCTGAAAGTCCTTCCCCTCTCTGGCGCAGAGTCAAGTTCGCTGCAGATACTCAATGACACTCTGTGAATCTTCACTACAGGATAAGTAAAACTTAGTAATAACAAGCCAGCAAAGTTGTTATTCCGTATGTAATATTTTACAAATTTCAGTTGCATTTTCCCTTCACTTTTGTCCCATAGTTGTTTGATGGCAGTTTCATACATATCTTATGCTCAAATAAAGAACAAACCTGCAATACATGAACTGCATGATTAAATTTCTTTCAAGGGTTACTCCGTTGTTGTTACAAACTTTGCTCCGCCTTTTTCATGATGGAATGATCCAATATTGGCATGGGTATGACCTAGTGTTTGCACGTGGTATTAAAAAAAAAGTTTCCAAAAATGATCCCGATCGCAACAGCCCTCAGGTTCGGTGATTACCCATTTTTTTCTTAAGTCCTCCCCATTCTCTGGTGAAGAGTTTTTGGGGGAAGACAAGCAATACTCCCAAAGATGAGTAAAGTAGACATATAGCAACCATTTGTCCATGCTCCTTTGGGTACTGTATATGCATGAGAAATTAACAACTGTATCGGAGAGGTATCGATCACGTTCACAAGTTCAAATCAAACCGACAGATCTTAGAAATATGACAGAAAAAACCCTTCTAAGAAAATCAAATACTTCTTTACACCTTTGCTTTTTTCATATTTTAATTTTTAAACGTTTTTGGACTCAAAAAGCAATCCTGCTAACTCCACTTCGAAGCTGTTTGTGTTACTTCTTTCAAAACAAAGTTAAAAATATCTACTGATCCCAGCATTTGTTTACAGTATTCTCTATCACGTCCGAAAATGACGTCATTCGTGTTAAATTTGCATATAGCGTACACGTGTGCCAACACCCACGCTATCGTGGCCTTATTAGGAAGTCGCCTACCTGGGAGTACTACATAGGTTCATTCATAACCGCCCTGCCGTTCAGGTCGGGACACCCTTCAAACTCCTGTCGAAAGGAAACTCTCCATCACACATGTGTAAACGGCGATATTTTGGGGCTCACAAGATAATGAAATTTTGCTTAGATCGTTATTTTTCCCAAACAATTTTAGAGTTGGTAGTTACATCCTAGTATTTCATACATAACACGAGGTGAATTTCCTTCGTGGTGAAGAAACAAACCAACAATCCTGGTGTCTTAAATTATCGTCATTTTTTACGAAATCATTGCAGTCATATCTTGGCACTAAACATATGGTGGAAAAGTGTTCGTTTGCATAATATTGACACAATAAACCATTATATCGGCCAATTCAAGGCTCGATTTTTTTTCAAGGTTTGGTTTTCATTTCGGTATACTCGAGGTAGCGTCCCAAATTGTGTATTTAAGAAAATCGCCGTTAGTATTACAGTACGCAGGGAAGGGTTTAGACAAGAGTTGTTACAGATTCTTGCAGAATATACCGCATGCAGTACATCTTGTCTGCAAGTTTCTACATAAAAAAGAACTGACTTGCAGTGTTGGCGCGCCTGTTGCTACGGTATGAATTACTGTAGTTTGCATGCAGATTTTAAAGTTAGTGTATGTTGTAGCATACACTGATCTCAGAAGCAACACTACTGTACATCAGCATGATCGGCCCTCGTACCAGTGAAAAATTCAACTTAATTAAATAGAGTACAACCAACATTCAAACTCAAATATAATTTCATGTGATCAGTTCATTCACAGTCTCATACTAATTTGCAAACTATTAGACATTTTAAAGATGACTTTAACTAGGAGTAAATGCGCGGGCAATGTACATAAAAAGGCATTGCTTATAGTTACAAGGAAATCTAAACCTACTACTAAACGGGGAAAAATTGTGGGCCTAAACGCATAGATACGGCGGGGTGACGAAAATATCGGATCGGATATCGGCCGATGTTGGGGAAAAAACATCGGACATCGGATCGGCTGTGAAAAACCACATTGGTTAGGCCCTAATAACAAGTCAAATTGCAAGTCCAAAGTCACAGAAAATGCTAAAATTTTAAATTTTATTGCGTCCTGACTTGTTTGGTCACAAATTTTTGAAAACCAACTTGAACCATTAAGCACTCACTAATAAAACAGTTATTTCTGTGAAGGGTATAGGGATTGTCTAAGATAGACCATTTGTCATTGGTATGTGAAGAAAACTCAATAGGTTTGGAAAAATTTGTTGAATTTCAGGAACCAACTCGATGAGCCACTAAAAGATTATTTGTTCAATAGAGCAACACGGTTGGTTTGAACAGGGTTAACTGCCGCAATTATAGAGACAAGCTTCATTGGAGAAAATGCCTTTTCCTCAGGCAACATTGCCTAAAACATCTGATTCAATTCTAGCAGCATGCATGACCATTGAAGACCCTGATATTTCCAGGACATTTAAAATATTCATACAGATATTTCTGTCTTCTCTCCACAAAATAATGTATCTGAACATTGAGAAAATCAGAACAATAAGTCCACTTCATTAAATTCCCCCAATTTTCCAGGACCTTTTGAAAAATTGCTCATTTTCCCTGACTTTCCAAGCTTGGAAATTCATGTAATTTTAGGCATTCCATGATTTTTCAGGACTTCCAAGACTTGTGCAATCTCTTGTATAAATTAACTTTTTCTAGAGAATAGCATCAGTGTGGCCTTTGTTGCACATCAACCATGGTATTTTGTCAATGTTGTGTTTGGTTATGATGGTCCTGAATGGTTCAACAAAATGATTTCAAAGACTCAAAGGAGAGTTTCCCTCACATAAAATTACTGTTACATCATGTCCTAGGAGATCTACTGTACCAGTTATGGCCCACGAAGTCATTCATGGCAGCCAAAATCTAGAACAGGATGAAATTTGGTTAGAATCACAGACTGCAACTCAGAATTTATAACATTCAAATGTACGATTGTCCCAAGGATGTCAAGGCTTTTGGGATTTCAATTTGATCTCTTAAAGGCCTCAAATGAACTTTGACCAATTTCACATTGGAAGGCAGTTGCTTTTAAACGCTGCTAACTGCATACCCAGAAAAGGCATTTGGAATGGGACCCTGGATTTTCATCAATTACCACATGCAGTGGAAAGTCATCCAAGCAAATGCAAAGATACAGAAATTATGTATTGTCCTGCTAGATGAAGCAAACATTCTTCCTGATCAGAAGAGAAAGTAGGGAATTACAGGGCACTATACTTTGGATTTAGCAAAATTTGTAAACTTCAACGGACCTTTTCATCTCATGAAGAGTATAGTTATTTTGATGACCCTTCACCTACTGAACACCCTATCTATGGTAAGACAAGGACTCTACTAGCGGTTACGGTAGGTTAAATAGAGTTTTACGGCTCAGTCTCTAACCAATTAGTTTAAATGGAGCCAGCCACAAATCTACCCTAGATAAAGCTTTTGAATAATTCCAGTGCTTGAAATTCAAATGAACTTTGACCTACATCAGAAGTAAAATTTACATGACCTACAGTATTATCAACTGGACAGTCTGGCCAACTTTGATAAAAATTTGAATAAAATGCTCAGGAGATGAAGACATTTGAGTAATTTAACAGTTCCCTCTCTAAAACTTTGAACATAAACCCCATAAATGGTTCAGGGCGTTTTCACTGGTTTACCCCCGAAAGACCAACATGACCTTTGACCTACTTGGAATTTCAGTTTTGAAGACTCTACTGACCACTTCGCTTAACATGATGTTAGAAGCTGTACGGCTATAAATAATCCTTGTAAATCCTGCTCACAGGGGACTCATAACTTACAGTTGTCGAACTAACATAACACAGCATGCCAAATAGGTATGGAATAGAGCTCACCTAGGCAAATCATGAAGACCCCAGGTGTAGACCGGGAGGACTTCTGAAATTCAGATCACTTTCGTACCTCAACCTGATCAGTTTCAGGAATTTTTACCCTCTTGTCTCAACTCTAATTTATTTTAATATTCCAGTCTCGCTAATGCATTGATAAAACTTTACACAACCACTGGAAGTTCAAAACTGCACACTTCCACTGAATGCGAAGCAACTCATTGCCCAGCCTTAATAGTCATACCAAATTGGCACTGCCTCAGTTTGTTCACAAGACTAGGATAGTCTCTGTACTTTTTATTCTGAGCACTTGTAAAATTTGCATAGCAGCCAAAGAAAAACGAATTTCAAGAAAAACCCATTGTACAAGAAAACTGATGTAAAGAAGTACCTGAATATCATCAGTGATTATTGCGTTTTACACATACCTTGAAACTATATTATGAAGTTTGAAATCCAATATATTAGGAAATTTTGAATGCCTTTTACATTTTGAGCAGGCTATTCTGAGAGGGACTAACCAGGAAACTAACTAGGAAATTTTGAATGCCTTTTACATTTTGAGCAGGCTATTCTGAGAGGGACTAACCAGTTTTTTGTGTACTACAAGTAGCAAGAGTTAAGGTATTAAATTATTGGAAAACATTGTAATTTTCATTACAATCTATTTACAGAGTATTTGGCTAAACCGTTACATTGAGACTGGATCTTGAGGGTCTAATCCTCTCACCCCAAGCAGTTCCAATTCTCCTTACTTACTTATTAAGCCCCTCTTACAAAAGTCTATGTTCCAATTCTCCTTACTTACTTATTAAGCCCCTCTCACAAAAGTCTATGTTCCAATTCTCCTTACTTACTTATTAAGCCCCTCTTACAAAAGTCTATGTTCCAATTCTCCTTACTTACTTATTAAGCCCCTCTTACAAAAGTCTATGTTCCAATTCTCCTTACTTACTTATTAAGCCCCTCTTACAAAAGTCTATGTTCCAATTCTCCTTACTTACTTATTAAGCCCCTCTTACAAAAGTCTATGTTCCAATTCTCCTTACTTACTTATTAAGCCCCTCTCACAAAAGTCTATGTTCCAATTCTCCTTACTTACTTATTAAGCCCCTCTTACAAAAGTCTATGTTCCAATTCTCCTTACTTACTTATTAAGCCCCTCTTACAAAAGTCTATGTTCCAATTCTCCTTACTTACTTATTAAGCCCCTCTCACAAAAGTCTATGTTCCAATTCTCCTTACTTACTTATTAAGCCCCTCTCACAAAAGTCTATGTTCCAATTCTCCTTACTTACTTATTAAGCCCCTCTTACAAAAGTCTATGTTCCAATTCTCCTTACTTACTTATTAAGCCCCTCTCACAAAAGTCTATGTTCCAATTCTCCTTACTTACTTATTAAGCCCCTCTTACAAAAGTCTATGTTCCAATTCTCCTTACTTACTTATTAAGCCCCTCTTACAAAAGTCTATGTTCCAATTCTCCTTACTTACTTATTAAGCCCCTCTTACAAAAGTCTATGTTCCAATTCTCCTTACTTACTTATTAAGCCCCTCTTACAAAAGTCTATGTTCCAATTCTCCTTACTTACTTATTAAGCCCCTCTTACAAAAGTCTATGTTCCAATTCTCCTTACTTACTTATTAAGCCCCTCTCACAAAAGTCTATGTTCCAATTCTCCTTACCTATGTATTAAGCCCCTCTCACAAAAGTCTATGTTCCAATTCTCCTTACTTACTTATTAAGCCCCTCTCACAAAAGTCTATGTTCCAATTCTCCTTACTTACTTATTAAGCCCCTCTTACAAAAGTCTATGTTCCAATTCTCCTTACTTACTTATTAAGCCCCTCTCACAAAAGTCTATGTTCCAATTCTCCTTACTTACTTATTAAGCCCCTCTTACAAAAGTCTATGTTCCAATTCTCCTTACCTATGTATTAAGCCCCTCTTACAAAAGTCTATGTTCCAATTCTCCTTACTTACTTATTAAGCCCCTCTTACAAAAGTCTATGTTCCAATTCTCCTTACTTACTTATTAAGCCCCTATCACAAAAGTCTATAACTCATCCTCATCTGGATACAATATCAGTTTATTGCTTCTGAATGAATATACAAGACACTGATGTGTACTCAGAACACTCTCAGTACAGTACAAGCTGTGTAATATGAGCTACAGTGCTCTGCATTTTTTTAATTTGGTGTCAATCAAAGAGCTGTGCCAACTGAGCCTGGTTATTACAATACCCCAAACGGTGAAAAGCAAAATTTTAGCAAGAAGAAGTGACTCACAGCAACTCTGTCTTTGATTAACAACAATAAAATATTGATTGGCAGTAGGGTTGTCACCAGACCATTTTGAGAGCTGGGTAACTTATGGTCATGGTCCTGAGGGAGTGGTCTAAGAGGAGTCACTGTCCCATCTCCCTTTGAAAATTTTTTGCAGGTTGGAGAATGCTTTCAAAAAATGAGAGATTATCACTCAATTTTAAATAAATTTAAGAATTTCATTCAGTTAGGGTAAGAAATTTGTGATGGGCTGTGATGCTGATATTCATGGCGAGCACCAGGTGGAGATTTTGAGAGCCGGGGAGCACCACTCAGTGCCACTAGGTGTGGTGACAACCCTGATAAGCACACTACTTCTACACAATATTCCTATCTGCTGCAATATTCAGCTTTCGAGGGGCAAGGATATATTTGACTTTGTGCATTTACATTTATTTTGAAGATATCAAAGTCTTCAGTTTGGGAACTTATGTTGTGTTATTTTAAAATGGTCCTCTTGTGCTTTATGAATTTAAATGGGACCAAAACTAAACTAAACTAAACCCACGAACTTAATTGTTACCACAACAGGCTATGCAAGGTGTTAGGCTAGAATATGAATAGATGCCAATCTGTATGCAATCTCAAAATTAGGATTTTTCAACCTACTGGCTTCGGGGGGTAGACTTCCCATTTGTGACCATTATTGCACAGTGTTCACACCCTTAGCAATGAGGTGAAATGCATTCTGGAAGGCCATACTCGAGCAATCCTACACAGAGTGAAAATGGACGCTCATTAAAAATGTCAATAATTTTTATTCACAGTCTTACTAAATTGACTATTTTTTGGCAATTTAAGAAAAATTGAAACTTGAATTCAAAAGAAACTCATTTTAGTAGATACTGTTGCCATCTTCAGGGAATA
This sequence comes from Holothuria scabra, assembly GCA_037179385.1. NCBI lineage: Eukaryota > Metazoa > Echinodermata > Holothuroidea > Aspidochirotida > Holothuriidae > Holothuria > Holothuria scabra. The sequence continues at coordinate 29,812,852 of CM074199.1, forward strand.
ATCTTTGGTTAGATCCACACTGTCATAAGCTTTTCCAGAAAACTGAAGGAGTGGAACTCACTTGCGAAGTTTCAAACTGCACATTTCCTGCACCTTACTACAGGTTTACCATAGACAGATTCGTAGCATAAACAAAGAGGGATTAACCATCCCCAGGAAAGTTGGAACAATTTATCAGCCAACCTATGAAGGAAAATATATTTTGAGACTTAATTTGAGCATCTAGTGCTTGTTGTGCAACTTTGGAGATGATTTCAGGACCAGTTTGTGACCATTCATTAAAGTGAACCTCAAGTCAAAAAATTCAAAAATGTATATTTAAGAAAATGAAAAACAAATTCTAACAGTCCAACTCCCATCTTCATATGACATTCCTGAGCTGAGATATAAAATGTTGAAGTTTATTCCCCTAAAAGAAATTGGTCTATTGCACAATAATTTGTGACTTTCTTGTTGTACAACTCACATAAAATGCTTTGTTTTCCTTTAAAATTAAAAATGTTTTTATGACCTTGAACACTTCTTGTTTGCTTGTATAGCATGTTGCACAAGGAGGGCTGAATTAATTACACCACCTCATAAGAGTAAGAGTGCTATCACACCTTGGTACAAGGTGCAGTAATGTTTGGAAAAACAAAGAAATACAAAGATTGTAATTTGAGTAGTACAAGAATGACATCACATATTATTGTGCAATGTACCATTTTTATTTGAGTGAATAAACTTCAACATTTAATATCTCAGCTCAGGAATGTCCTATGAAGATGGAAGTTGGACTGTTAGAATTTATTTTTCTTTAATATATATTTTTGAATTTTTTGACTTTAGGTACACTTTAAACATTCAGAAAGGGTGACCTAAAATCTCCCAATGATTTTGGGACCTTTTGGCTGACAATTTTGCCTACAGTTGTGTGATATGATAGCTTGCAAAATTATTCTGGTAAGTTTCATAGTTTACTTGATTGTAATTGGAAGTATACAGAAGAAAAAAAAACGTTCTTTTTTCTGAGGGTACACTTCCTTAAGTGGCTAAAAATCAAAATTGTATGACATCAGAGCTAATGTATCTAGGTGACCCCAAGGTCAGCTTCCCAACTGTGGAATGTTAGCAAAATTCAGAAGCAGTCCAATAAGCAAGTTCGGTAAATTTGTTTTTGTGGCTATAGCACATGGGCATATCCTCCACATGGTTGGGATAAACAAACCAATCCCACACCTACAACACGTGTCCCAAAATTTGAGTTTGTCAGTGTCTGTCTACATTGCCTTTTTAGTGTAAAATTATGGATTTTACTGAAAACTAGAGCTAAGTGCCTATTTTCATTCAAGTTTGCTATTTCAGATTTTATGCTCAGTGTGGTATTCACATTCACATTCAGTGGCAAAGCTAAGATTTATTTGTGGGGGGCTATGGGGGGGGGGGGCTGGATATTTTTGTAGGGGGGATGGAGTTTACTATCTGAGCGTTGCCCACCAACAGTTGGTGTGGAGCGTACAAAGAAAATTTTGGATTTTAATACCTCCCAAATGGCTCGAAAAGGCATTTGCCAAGTTTAATTGTCTTAAATCTGGTGAAAAAATTTGTAACTTTTCTGAGATTCAAACACACTTTTGAGATACTGATTAGCTCAGTTCATTACTCCACTGGACCACGTATCCTGGGATTGCAAATCAGGAATCCTGCTGTATGTTGCAAGCAACTGTTCCAGTGCACTCCTGAGTAAGGTATTTCCATAAATGTAGGGGAGCATTTCAGTTTGGGGGCAGAAAATTTTTGACCCAAAAATGTAATTCTGCCAGTAAGACAGTCAAAGCATAGCACCAACACTGGTTGGCACAGAGCGTCAAGAAAATTTGCACCTCTCAGAGAGTCGAAAATGATGTTTCCCAGGCTTATAAAGGGGATACCAATATTAAGTTTCCATTGCAGAAAATGTTCACTCTTAACTAAAATTCAGCCAGAAAACTAATTTTGAAATATCCAACCTTTCAGACAGTTGAAAATGGCATTTCCCGGCTTATAGGGGAGCTAAGCAGTTGCTATTTTGAGTTTCCTTTTGCAAAAAATGTTCAATTGAAACTTAAATTCTGCTATGAAGCAGTCTATGTGGAGCACCAACATAAGTTGGGACAACACCTATGGGAAATTTTGAAAAATCTGACCCTTCAGACAGCCAAAAATGTCATTTCCTATGCTTATAGGGAGTCTATCTAAAAAGCGCTCGCTATTCTAAGGTTCTGTTTGCAAAAAAAGTGTTCACTTGAATCTAAAATTCTGCTAGGAAGACTATCTATGCAGAGCTCTACCACTGGTTGGCGTGGACTGAACAGAAAATTTTGAAAAATCGGACCCCTGACTGAGACGGTTGAAAATGACTTTTCCCAGGCTTATAGGGGGATCTAGCACTTGCTATTCGATCAGAAATTTACCAGATAAAATGTATCAATACCAATCGATGAAATGGTCCCGCATATTTTCGGGGTAAAACTACAAAATGGAATTGAAAACATGCTAATGGATTTTACTCTATTGCAACACTTGGTTAAATTCAATATATATTGATATAATTGTGTAACTGCCCAAACTTCTGACTATATATGATTTTACTTTGAAAAAATGTAACATTACAAAGTGTGTTTAAATGAATTTTACGGCCCAGCTTCCAACCTATTGGTTCAAGTCAAGCCGGCCACTGCCTTTTTTCCAGTTGTGGCTCACTGGCTTGTTTTCCTTACTCCATTCTTTTGCGGAGCATCACGCACAACGGCAGTATAGGTTCCATTTTTAGAGTCTTTGGTTTGACTTGACCTGGGAATAGAACCTGAGCCTTCCGTGTGAGAGGCGGATGCTCTACCATTAGACCAAACATGCGGTCCCATTGTTTACTCTAATTTACCACAAAGAAGAAAACCTACGGTTCATGGGCACCCTTTGTTTTGACCATTACCTCCTACCCAAAGAAACCAATTTCTTGTGCTTTTCATGATTTTCACAAGTTCCACATGCCATATTATATATGGATTCTACTTCTGGTTTTCCCTAGTTTTTTCCAATTACAGCTGGGAAAAACCTCCTGATAAAGACTGCCACAGGTCTGTCAATTACCAGGTGGTAAAAGCTACCCCTTAAAACTGGCCAGTCGTGTTCTTAAAGCCTACAAATTTCATTTTTCACACAAAAAACACCCCATGACATAGATGAACTCTGTGAACTTTCAAAAATAGATGCACTCTGAAGGCATAGATCAACGTTTTCTGCATAAATTATGCTGTGACACAATGCGTTCTCTTTCTGTTTTCAAGCGCTTTGATCATTTGGAGCTAGCGCTATATATATAAATATTTGTAAGTATGTATGCATCCTGCTCAGACAGTTCAGTTGGTTAAAACGCAAAGTGATTGTAGATATGTATGCAATGCATACATGTACTCATCCCAGTGGCACATTTAGATGGGGGGGGGGGGGGAATTGGGCCATGTCCCCAATTCTGGTGCAGTTGTTTTGGTAACTTAATTAAAAAGGGGTGATATGACACATGGTTTACCGAAGGCTACATGCTTTATTTAAAATGTTACCACCATTCTGTCACACATAGGTGGTAGGCAAGCATGCGGCTGTGCAAATGTATACGAACAATTACAAGTCTAAACCACTATATCACCCAATGTTATTTCAGTGCTTTCTAAGTTACTTCAAAGTATAAGTAGCACATCCCCGCAGAGGCTAATTTGCACTGCAATTGTTTGTCAGAGGGAGTTGCAGGGTAAGCAAGGTGAGCATACAAGTTAGTGTCCACAAATTGGGTGATGCCATCTTATGAAACACCTTATTTCTTCATGATAGTAAAATCAGGCGTCACTAAAAGTCCACTGGGACGTATTAGCCTATGTGACCACAATTTTGTAGTTTTCAATATTTTATACTGAAGACTGTGTGAGAACGTACTAAAGTTAGTAAGCCTGCAATGCTGTTGACCTGAAATTCCAGCAACTGTGAAGAAGGAGGTCAGAGTATCTTTTGTTCAACTTCAATTAAGAGTATTGCCCATACAAGCTCATTTTTAATAGTTACATTACTTTGGAGTAACCAAATGTGGATATATGTTTTGCAATCTTAAATGTTTCGTTAACCTTCACTTCAAGGAAAACAGTGAAGGCAGCATTCCTTACAGGAGTTTTGAGAGCCCCAAGTCTGGAGTTCCCAATTTAGGGCCTACTACTTGAGTTTAAAAATTTCCATAATAATTTGTTAGTCAGTTAGATAAGATTTATCGACATACCAACACAAAAGTGTCAACTAGATCAAAAGGTTAAGGTGAAATAATGTTTTGAAAACAGAGAACAAGTTCAAGTTTGGTTTCAAATACAGTTCAAATATGGTGCCCATCCTTCCCATAAGTCGTTTCTACTGTGGGCATGTTCTACAACCACCAGCCCACAGGGGGGCAACCATGGAGGGATTTGCCCGGTTTTGTAGCACAAACAATCCGCCAGTCATGGGACGAGTCTTATGTGCACACAAAATGTCCATGAGCATTTTGTAGGCAATAATTAGGAAAAAACTAGAGTTTGGGCCACACACATCCTTCTCACCTTCTCAACAAGGTCAGTCCACACGGGATGTGTTATGGTATAGCCAGGAGCATGCGGATGGGAAGGGTGGGCACTTATCTGGAGTGAGATTGATCCAACCCATCAGTTACCAACCATGGATTTCTTAACAGTTCTAACCCAGAAGTGGGTTCCCATGGTGACAGAACTATCAACTGGGTTTCTCAGACTGTTAAGTGTTGACCTGTACAGGGAACAAGTTTCACACACAAGCCAAACTCCCTTAGTTTTCCATCTGCATCCCTTGGCAGCTTTCAGTGAAATCTGCACACATTTTCACCAATTTCAAGTTGAATGGTTGCTGTAAAACCCTGCTGTCAGATAACAAACAACAGCTGCCGGCATGAAGAACACGAACAGTACACAACAGCAGTCACCCTCTTAGAATTATCCTTTACTATGCATATACTGAGAATGTCTGTGGTATGCTCTACCTGTGTCATCTGTGTCACAGGGTATGCGTTCTCGGCACTCAGATATTTCCCTGGAAACCCCCCCAAGAGGAGGAATACTTTTCAAGCCTGTAGTAAAGTGCCAAGCCCATCTTAAAATTGATGCCCTTGCCGTCATTGGCTAAAGATACAGGTGGGGTGGGGGGGAGCCCTGCTACAAGGCCCCTATAAGGTGCAATCTGAAGGGTTAAAAGGCCAGCTGTTTGAACATGATTGCTGCAAAGGTGCAATCTATTTTTTTAAGTAAGAAACCAAGGTACTGACATTTTTTATTTTAATGGTTCAAGTAAATAAGGGCGGGGGATTTAACCATCTTCCTATGTAGAGGGGAGACAAATCTTCCCATCCACCCTTCATGGAAACTCCGACACTGAGTACATATATATTTTCAGTACACTAACTGTACACTTCATACATGTGTAGTGTGTGTACGTGTACAGTAGTATATGGGGAAATTTAGGTGTGTGGCATACTGTATGTGTGGCAGTTAAGTATGACCATTCCTGGTGACATAGCAGCATGTCGACAGAATTTCATGACTTTTCCATGACTCTCTTGAAAGGACCTTGACTGGTTATATTCAAAGTCCCATATTTCTGTGTTTTTACCACAAAATATGCTAATATTAGTGAACATTTAAGGACCTGTTCGAACCCTGTGATTTATTGGTACAGTACAACATTCAGATCTCCACAGCGATTTAAAGTGGCAATCAGAGATTGACAGCAAATACATTAACTCATGTGATCCAGCACTTTGTTTTTATTTCAACTGATTGTTCACTGGAATTAATACCCATTATAGGCCTTGAATTTTAGATTTTTCAGACCTGTGTGCTACAAATTACTCTCCTCAGGAAATTAAGGAGTGTGGTAGCTGTGCTGTTTTATTAACCTTTAATAGATTTACCTGAGCTAATATTCTTCATCTTAGGTGTGCCAAAACTCACACCCCTAACAGTAATTTAAGGTGAGTGATGGCGTGCAATCACACTCGCACGGCTCAAAATTCAAGGCTTGACATTTAAAGAGGTCTTTCAAGTGAGAAGAATCATTTATTTGCTGTTCATTACTGGTGAATGGGAATGTTTTAATTTTGTTCCTGAAGGTAAAAAAATTCCACACAGATGCAAGATTAGACAGCCTCATTCATATTGAGATCAATCACAATGTTTGACCATCATGACAGATCATTTCTTTTTTGGTGGTTACTTTTTAACTCAATGCATGATTGCGGAGCAAAACTGAAGTGGTGGAAAACTTGTGAAAACAAAGTTTGATAGTTCCTTTAAGAGCTTACATTGTCATTGTCTTTAAGTTACACTTGTTACCATAGCTACCAAGACTGGGACTTAACTGCAAGACATATTTTTGGCATGTAATTTCAATGAAGCAAATGTAAGCAAACAATTTTTGGCCTCTGAGGAATTTGTAATGTAATAAGGTCATAACACTTCAATATTAATGGGGGCAGCAGTCAACTTGAAATACTGCCCTCAGCTTGAACTACTATCAGGTGACCTTGAAGACAAAGCAATTATAGTAAATTAAACAGTAACTGCAACTCACGGTAAAATTACAAAATACCTGCAACAATACTTATATTTCTTCTGGTTTTGCAAAATTAAAGGTGTTGAAGATTATGCTAATGTTTAACTCTGATGACCTGCAAAGGCAGAGGGCAGCCTAATGATTGTTCCATCAACTGATTTTGTTTAAAAATGTTGAAAGAAAAGAACTCATACTTTATCAGTTGCGCTTCTGAATTGTAGCAGAAGGGTATATAATCCTTACACTGCAATGATTTGTTAACCCATGCCAGCCCAACAGTGTTTTCTGCTGTTTCCAAAATCATTGCGAAGTTAGGCATTAAGAAAGTGATGTCAACAACTTGTGTCACACATTGTCCATGCTGTACACCTGATCTGTTCTTCACCATAATTCAATTACATGCATGTTTACCTTTAATACCTTTTATGCACTTCTTGTGGGCATTCAGAAAATTAGAAGAGTAATTTTTTTACTACCTTCATAACAACAAAATGTGTATTATCCCCTCACTCAAAATATTTTTAATTACCAAAGCAGCCCAATGAAAGACAATATATAAAGACAACACTTCACAAATTACTTATTTACATTAAAAACAGTAATAACACATGTAAAATTGATCCTCATTCTTTGCTGTAACTCATTTGCAAAACCAAAAACGTAGAAGGTGAAAACACTGTTAATACCTCACCAAATGCAAGCTAACTTACTAGTTCTAGGCTAGGCTGACTGAATTCACTAACTTAGGTACACACTATCCCATCATGGCAACTGAACAAGCATGGGGAAAAAGACAGCAGGGTCGGTAACTCAAATTATCTACGATTCGTGGGACATGAAGGGTTGTGAACGAGGTTGATAGTTTATTATTTCTTTGTTAATGATATACACGGATGACACTCCTTTCAAGCCTTTTCGAAATTTCTATCACCCAACTAGTGATCTGCTACGTGCTGCTGGTTTGTTGTTTCCGAGTCGGCCACAGGAATACATTCATTATGTTACTACACGGTAACACAGTCGTTCCGCACGTAGGCAACAACGATATTAGCCAGAAAACGCCGAACAGGCTTAGGGTAACGTTTCAATTTGGCACGCTTCAGTCCTTTGTTTGGGACTGCAGTCTACAGGGTAGTATCTTTGTACTGTTTTTCAGGTACGGGCTGTTTTTAATGAACCGTTGCGAGAAAATTGAATGCAAAAATAGGGAATTAATGCCACCGCTAAATCGAGAACCGCCGTAAATTTACAACGTCTCGTGTGACGCATAGCGTCTCGACATAGGTCGACTGTAGGCCGCAGAGACCGCCTAAATATATCTCAAAAAATCGTTTGTGAATCCACTTCAAACCTCCTTGTTTCTAGAGATAGGTGAAGAAACGCCTAAAGAAAGTAATGGTGCAATTTTTAAACGACTATAATAAAATAAGACTAGAAAAATTGGAAAAACTTACGAATCGACACACGCCGGCTACCGCGCCGAAACTGAACGCCAATGTAAAGACTGATCATGGCGAAATCAATGATTTGCATAACAAAACCCACAATGCACTGCGCCTCTGCCTACCCGCCTGGTCGCTCGACGTTACAATAACACTGAAGAGGTCGCTTGCAACGGTTTAATAATGGGAACAACTTCTCTGAACTCCACATAATCCATCCAATTTATCGTCTGTACGACAGATGTTGGGTGCTTAAAAATTGAATGTGATCTTAGGCTTTAGTTGTGAAACATATCAATTGATGTAAATTTAGGAGGCTATAATCTACAGAGAAATGGAAAGTAGTCCTTGGGAAAGAAGGGCGATTGGGTAGAGACGCGCCCGCGGTGACGTGATGTCGAGACACCCAACTCCGAGTTCACTTTTAAGAAATGTCTGTGGACAGCGGAGGAGTTTACATGAATATTTCGGTTGTTTGATTATGCTTCTGAAATGGAGATGGCTGCATTTCAAACTACGTGGTTATTTAATAAATGAATCACCAATTAGTAGTCGTCAATGTTCGGTGGATGTGCAAAAAATGTCTGTAACACTAAGTTTCGCCAGCGGCGCGTCCGCTCAGACACGACACGGTTTTGGCGGGAATTGGGTAGAAAAGTTGCACTTAAAAATCTTAGCCGACGACCTTACACGCTTCAAAGATCGCAGCCCTAGTTTTGAAATTGCTGTTTTGATTCATAAAACAAAAGCAAACTTGAACTGGTTCAGTTAAAAAGACAAAAGAACTGATTGTCTGGACAAGAGAGTCAAACCGAATAGGTAAGCTGGTATAATAAAATAAGACAAAGGGGAAAGTAAAGTGAAAACTGATGTCACATTTAAAGTAGCGACCCCGGTTCCTGCCAAGAAGAAGTCAAAATCACCCATCCCCTTTGTAACCCCGGTTCAGTCCTGTACTTTGTGCCACATGCCAATGCATTCATTTAATATCCAGTTACATTGGCGCGAGGAGGGACCTATAGTGGTACCTAGGCCTACAACTTTCCTGTTAATGGAGACGCATCAAAGCATGCATCACTGGTTTCCTCCTCAAAGGTGCAAATAGTAGAACAGAAGCGTAGGTTAGGCTCGAGGGGTTGCAGACTCCCCCACAGTGGCGTAGCTACGTGAGCTTTTGCTCCCTGGCTCTGAAAAGTGAAAAAATTCGGAGATTTGCCATTTGTGACACCGGTTAATTACAATGTGGTTTTGTCCAACTCTTCTTTCATGAAATTCCTAATTCTCTCCAATTAAAGCTCTGATTTTATAATTATTTGTTCCAAAAATACAAAATTTTCCGCGCGCTTCGCCCGCAGCAATTTCCACTTACTAATGAAGTCGTTTTTCCTCATAAGTCAGTTTGATTTATTTTTCTGAACTCTGGAAATGGCAAACTCACTAGCCTAATCATTTGATGTCGGCAACTACAGTGCTATTTTCATGAATTTTCTATCATTATATTCCAAATTTTCTCCATTATAAGCTCTGGACCCTTGAAAGGAGAGCCTCAATTTGTAGGCCTTAGGAGGTAACACTGCGTAGCAACAACGATCTTCGGGTCGCCGTACAATCCGGCTTGCCAATACGAAATACAAATGATTCGTCACTTATTCCTGAATTTTGCACATTCCCTTAAATAAAGAACCCAGAATTCAAAATGTTCTCCAATGGAAGCTCCATATCTTAAAAGAAATTCTTAAAAGGGCAAAAATTTGGCGGGCTTCATCCGCTGCAAATTACGTCCACAGAGCCTCGTGTTCACACTTGGAAAAAAAAATATTCTGAAAATTTGGGTGCTTGCCCCTCCCCTGAAAAAAATGTCTAGCTACGCCACTGTTCCTCCATGAATTGAAAAGCGTCATACAAACCGACCGTGGTCGGGCAACTCAATTGTCAAAATGAAAAATAAGTTTCACTATTTGTACTGGACCTAAGAACAAGCAAGTTGCATGTGAGTTGCTTCACTAGTCAAATTTGAATGAATAGGAATTAGATCAAGAAATGAACAACATTGAATTATTTTTTTAGCAGTGGTTTAATCCACAGCTCAAGAAGACATTAATAGAACCTAGTGTGTAGCGGTCGGTTCATATTGCAGAACAGGAGAACAGTGTATTTTGTTTCAAGAAACATGACTGAAGGGGCTACAGATTCCGAAGCTTGGCACCCTTCAGCCACGTGCACACGCGGTATGCCTATCTAGAGCCAGTGACTCGGTCTCCAGAAATAAAACCTGGTGGTTTTGCTTCTCCTTCTATGCATTGATGCCATTTTTAGCCCCTAGAAATATGCAATATAAAATTTACTTCAACAAGTAATCCTTTATATGTGGCACCAGATTGCATACTACTACACCCATTTTTTCCGATTTTTCAAAGGGAAGGGGGAACATTTCCTCCACCGTACCTTTCACAATATACTACATGCGCTCTCCCTTCAAAACAAATTTTGGGCCGTATGGAACTATGTGACTTCAGTTTTATAGTAAGTGGCAACTCTTCGGTTTCTGGCTGTCTGGCTGTACTCTCAAACTCCGCAATAGGTGTGACTACGCATTGTTACGCGTGAAGTCGAGACATGCGAATAACGTCCACGGGGTCGCTGGCAGAGTTTATTTTTATTTTTTTTTAAAATTCAGCATTCCAAAAATCAAGCCTTGCTTGTCGCATTGAAATCCACTGTTCTGCTCTTGATGTAGTCTTGCTGTGTTGTCGATAGGAAACTTCGTCGATGAAACCAGGAAACGATTGCACACAGCCAGCCAACCGCACCGACACAAATACAAGGATCAGACAATGACGTCACTCTTGGCCACTCCATTCTGACTGAGGGGGGTCTTGCATTCATTACTTTGACTGCCGTAGGGGAGACGGGTTTTTCCTTAACATTTACTTACATTACACTGGGGAGGTTGTACAACTCCCTGACTACACAGGGCTGATAATGTAGGCTTACCATGTAAGTGTATTTATCTGGCGAGTAAAAACTAAAAACCCTACTCTTCCCACAAAATTCATATAAGTGGGAGTCCTGTGGCGAAGAATTTGAACTCCTACATACAGGATATATTAGCCTACCAACGCTATTCCAGTCAAGTCAGCCAAATAAATATGAGCTGTAGAGAAAGATACATAAGCAGTAAACAAGCGCTGCACAAGTATGGACCAATCCATTATCAATGGGTGTTACACTCTACAATAAAACGGAAATTTGCATTGCAGTGCAAGGTATCACCGAAATAAGCCACATGGCCCGAAAGAAACGGCATTTTCAAATCATACACATGATAACATGTTTTTTCTGAAGTCCTCCCGACCCTCTGGAAAGGGGCCGTTTGGCGAAACCAAAACTTGAACTACTTCCCGAAGAAGCTACTACGTTCACTGAAGTGACAATACGTGACCAACCTCACAGCCCTCAGACCATTTACATTATTGGTCTGTCATGTATGGCTCCATCCTAGAATGGATAAAAAGAACAAATACTACAAATAATCTCAGCCATATATATATATATATATATATATATATATATATATATATATATAAATATCATATATATATATCATATATATATATATATATATATATATATATAAATATCAAAATATCATATATATATATCATATATATATATATATATATATATATATATATATATATATATATATATATATATATATATATATATATATATATATATATATATATATATATATATATATATATATATATATATATATATATATATATATATATATATATATATCACCTAAAATAAACACCCTCCCTCATTTCCTGTCTCTCCCAACTTTTTTTTTTATTTCTCTGTTCACAAGGATAGAAATAATTTTGTCTTGTACTGTAGGTGTCTGTACTGTAGGCCTAAATCTTCCACGACACTTCTACCTTGCATCTAAATTGTCATGATGCTGTGACTAAGACACAACAAAATTCTTGTCTGGACAAAGGTCTGGGTAACTCCACGAACATGGAACGAAATGATCATGTGACGTTTGTTGTTTGTTCCCGGGCCAAAGAATTTTCGTAGACTCATTAAACCGACCATAGGGATCTTGAAAAAGCGAACCTTGCCTCTGATATATATGCACATGGCAATGTTTGAACATAGGCCTACCCGTATACATAAATTAAACCAACCACGCACCGTGCTATGAACGACGGCTCCTGACGGTGCAAGAGTGACGCACATTGTAGGCTGATATCTGCCTCCTTATACACAAGAGTGTTGTTAGCTCATAGTTGTGGGGATTTGTGGGGCCGGGAGAGGTGAGATTAGCCAAAATGTGAAGGGAAACGTTTTCTGCGGGGAGTAATATTTTGCTATTTATTGTTTAAGTCTGTCAGCTAGTCGGAAACGATAAAAGGGCAAGAGTCTCACCCAAACTTAATTTGAAACAGCGTCCAAATCTAACGATTTTTGTCCTATTTGTCTTCCAAACATCTTTCATAATATCTTTGAATTTCATTATAACATATTCGAGGTATGTCAAGCAGTATACCCACCCGTAGGAGTAGAAAGCCGGAGGGGGAGGAGGATAGGGGCGACAGCCCGCGGTGAAAAATGACGGGGCGGAAGTATCCTCCCCCCCTCCCCCCCCCCCCATTTCCCAGGTCAGAAAACCTGCTTTTTACTTGGGTGGTTTCTTAAACTTTTCTTTATCTCGAAATTCCGAGATCTCTTCCATACAAGCGCCATATTTGTAATTAATTGTTTCGAAAATGCAAATTTTTTCGCCCACCGCAAAGTGCACTCATGCACAAGTTCTCTCTTATAAATCAGTTTCGTAGTAAACTTTTTCAAGCTCTAAAGGTGACAAAATCGGAATTTGCCATTTGCGACACCAGATCATCAAGTGACAGCGGCAACTTCCGGTGCTTTTGTTACAAATTTTCTTCCATAAAATTCCAAATTTTCTCCAATATATAAGCCCTTGGCCTTAAAATAGTTTGTCTAAAAAAGGCAAACACAGTTTCGGAAACTTCTAAAATATTATCGGAGAGCTTCAGTTCGTAGGCCTTATAGACAACATGATGTAGCAACAACGATCTTCAGTAACCTTGCAATCATGCTCAGATTTGCCAAAAGGGGAAGGAAGTGCAGATTCTTCAATAGTCTCCTATAGTTTTCCTACAAAAGATCCACAATCTAAAACTTTCAGCAATACAAGCTCCATATCCACAAATATTTGTCTCAAACACCGAAGGGCAAAAGTTTCGGCGCCCGAAGGACGCCGAAAATTGTGTCCTTAATGCAGTGTTACATACAGTGGTGTTCACACTTAAAAAAAAAAAAACTCGGAAAATTCGGGATCTTGTCCCCTTCCCCTGAAAAAGTCTTTTTTACCTCCCTGCTGCTCTGCTACTTCTTACAAGCCTGAGAAATTTCATTCGTTGACTGTATGGGGTCCGATTTTCAAAATTTTTTTCTACGCTCCGTGCCAACTGAATCTGATGGTCTCACTCACCTTAGATAGTTTTTTCTGCAGACTTAAGAGAACCATTTGCCTACCGTGCTCAAGTGAATACCTTTCATCAGATACCTTTCAACCCTGTCAGTTGAGAAGTCTGTGTAGATGGATTCTTTAGTTATTGAAGTATTAAAATTTTATCATGTTCCTCAGTTTGCAGAGAGAATTGATAAACTGGAATTGTTGTCTCGTGTAGCATGGTTGGCGAAAAACGGAGATTTTTACCTTTTTATTGCCCAGTTTCATTCGAAAAAAGGATTTATACCTTACAGTTTATTCATTCATTTATTTTTTTGAATCGTTCTTTCTGGTAGAAAAAAACGAAATTCAGCATCAAAAATATACATTTTGGTCGATGGGATAGGGTGAGGGGCAAGAGTCCAAAAAAATTGCTCCGAACCGTACTTTCATATTGCTTCCTAAGCCACAAGAAAAATTTCAAGATTTATATGCAAATATATTGTCACATGACCATCATGAGCCACTCATGATTAACTTCTGATTCATAATTGAGTGACTGCATTTTCCCTTTATCACAGGGAAGTGACGTAGTTCTAGTTTGTGGATTGGGGGCCGGGTGGTGGCAAAAATCTTCCAATAACGAGAACCTCAGATCGTGTCCGTGATCGAACTCCTTTATAGGAAATCCACCCACACGAACGCGAACACTTATACACCCGCTATACACACTCAGCGAACGATATGTTTGCCCCTAAATATTTTTATTTGTGGGGCTATTCCCCAAGCCCCCTTCCAGAATCGACGTCCATGTCAAAGGGGAGATGGAGTAACCACACACTTGTGTATTCCGTAATGTTGGCAAGTAAGTGCAGAGCAACTTAGACCACCAACTGGACGATATGTTGGGGTAAGGCAAATAAACCATTCACGATTTTACAAAGATACATTAAGAGACTGGAATTTAGTCAACCTTTATTTGTCGATAAATAAAACAGCATTGTATCGGTATGTTCATCTTGGGATTTCTTATTATTTTGCTCACAAGTGTTTTGGTAGAGTGCTCCACATCATTTAAAGACAGTTAGTTTGTTAATAATACTAAATGGCACACTAACAAGAATGTGTTACAGAATGTACAGTCCATACAGTTCAAATAAGGTGCAAGAGGCAGGCAGTACCGTGTGCATATTCTACAACCCCAGCCAATAGATTCTTTTGTGGTAATTAAAGCGTTAATGAAACTGACAAAAACAGAAACAACAAGTACACACACTCACTACCATAAACCCAGTATTTACCAGCGATAAGGGACATCCCCGTTGTGATTTCCATCATCAGATTTATTATCAGAAAAAATCCCATTAGAGCCGGTACTAATTACTTGCTTTTGCTCCCAATAGCTCAATGTGGGCAAAATTGACGGAAATATTCAAAATCTTCAAATTTTTAAACATCCTTAATTTTCATCAAAAGCTGATTCCGTATCCGTACAGTGCGAAACCATGCCAGCCCCAACGCGGTTCCCTCGACTCCCTAGCGTAGAGCTAAGGGGCGAAGCCGTAAACAAATCAAGCCAAGGAAATACACAGTCTGTGCGCTACCATCTGCAGAAGTTAAAATCAGTGCGCCTCATAGATTCGTCGTCTGCATTTTTCATACAACATTTTTCCATCAATAAGAATACAGAGCAGAGATGTCAATGAGGCGAACATCACTTGAATAATCCGGAAAACGAGGCTGTTTCTTTGCATAAATTTCATCCCTAGCGCCTGTACGCTTAATTACGTGCACGCAAATGAACGTTACAGCATCGCCACTAATTTGCTTTACGTGTGTAGATAATTTGATAAGCAACGGTGTGTACTTAAATGAATATTCATAGAGTAAACGTGACATAGCTGTTTGTCGTCACTCGAAGCGCTTTGTAATGCCCAAATCGACAATTTGAAAACAAAAAGGAATTCTTTCAAGCTAAGGCTATCAACGCATACACACATACCTATTTATGCTCTAACGGAAGCTTCGATCATTGATGGTATTAAAACATGAATGTCTCGTAATTTAATGTTCGGCTGCCACCGTAGACAAGAGAAATGGATAAGAGCTATTTGCGCATACAGCCCAGAAATCGACAATGCTGTCTAGTGAATCTGAATCTACATACATGCCTTCGTCACACATCTATTACACCGACGCACCGGAAATGCTCGACGAGATTGTATGAAAAGGTTGTGTTGAAGTCGTGCACGTGATATATTTTGTGTCACGGTGGCGCGCTGTAACTGCACCATCAATTGACGACAAGTTTCGCAATTTATATAACGTCGGTTTTCGTTGAAAAAGAGCTTTTCATTTGTACCGCTATTGTTTCTCCTACTGATTAAAGACCCACAAAGCGGACAACTTGAAGGACTGGGGTGATAGGTAATTATAAACAACGTCCAATCATCCTTGTACAATATTTTGCCGTCCCACATGGCGCGGTGACCTCGCCATGAAGTCATGTAGACTAATTATGACGTCAGTGCACGATCTCTATACTAGAGTCTTGGCCGGGTCACACCGAAGAATTAAAAATGAGACCATTTGCCTTTGTGTTTGATGCTCAATAGAGAAGCAATGGAGAAGGGAAACAAGTCAGTGCGCTACAACTGAAATAAAGGCCGTGGCCGGTTCGACTTATAACAATTCGTCTGTTGGTTAGAAACTGGGCCGTTAAACTCAATCTAACTTACTTACTCTATACTAGCCTTGATTTTTTCGTAGCAATGAGCTGGACAAAAAAAATCGTCCGCCCCGCGGGCTAACTCTGTACTAGACTTGGGCCTCTCCGATATTTTTGGAGTCGGGTACCTGCTAACTTTATGTAGTCGCTATCATTGAACCTAGTTCCGACTATTTCTTGGCACTGGTTTCATGGCATTCAATTACGTCATAACTGACACCTTCACATGCATACCGTAATATTTTGACAAGGAATTATCTCGCAGGCAATGAAGATGTAGGCCTACTGTACTGATGCATTAAATATAATTACGGACATTGACAAAGGGTCGGGGTGCGTTGTCGAATTTTATTGGTAGATTGAAAGAAAACGTAGAACACTTGTGTAATGCTAGGAGCGAGTAATAAATTTACATGCAAATGAACATTAAAAAGGTTTTTTTTTATTGTAATTTATTACACTAGAAAAAGAACATTAATTTAATTCAAACTGTAAAGCATACAAAAACGATCTTCAAGAATGTTTTCTTACAGTACGGCTTAAAAATTACCACGAAAGTAGGGGCTGCAAGGAAAATGAAATCCAGTTGTTTTTCCTGGCCAATAATCGAACGCACACGCACAGTGGAGTTGGGAAAACGCTCAAGCCAGTGGCGTTCGCAGCATATCTCTGAAGGGGAGGGGGGGGGGGGACATGCAGTATGTTGAGTGCTCGCCGGTCTGTTGAGGGTAATAAGGGGATTCCTATTACGAAAGATATATGAATAACATATTATAACAAAACATGGAAAATAAATATTTTAACAAATATTCAAAATTATTTACAGGATTCACTCAAACTAAACAGACAAAGACAAAATCATATTCATTATGTACCTAACATTGTGTTGCATCAACGTAAAGTATGCTGGTACTCTACTTGTTAATCTTTTATATTATTTATTATAAAAAAAATCTTTTTTTGTTATGCTGAAACAAACTTACATACTAACAAAACAAATGCTTGAGTAGATATAAGGTCTACGAGTGTTAAAGAATTGTAATCGTGTAATTTACATGACAATAACACCTACCTCCACATTGATGTTTACTTTTAATTGAGGGGGAAGTTTAAGCACAAAATTAATTTATATATGTCAACGAGGAACCAAATGTACTTACGCACTTTTCAAGATATCAGCAAATAAATTTACTAGATTTGTGGTGTAAAGTGAGTTGAGGGCAGCAGAGATTTTATCACGTGCTCAAATTGACAAGGAATGCAAATTGTTCCCCCTTGTTTTTAAGACTGTTGTGTTGACCTTGAAGTTGATAGGTATAGGACCTCAATGTTGAGAATGCAAAGTTAGTAAAGTTCTGATGTCACTTATGCGATCACATATGGATAACAAGGGAATGTTGAAAAGAAAATAGGACGTAAAATTTAAAGAAAAACAAAAGACTGTAATTTAATGAGGAGTGAGGATATGACGTCGTATGTGCTTGCTTCAAGTACACTTTTTGTTGAAAATGTGACAAATTTACTTGCTCAAATCTTGAGAACCACACATCGGATTTCAATGCAAATTTCACCAAAATGCTTGTAATAATTACCCCTCTAATATATCAAAACTTGATATGACATTAAATCCTTCTTTTACCGATTTTTTTCTTATTTACATCTTGTACATATTTACAAACAAACCCAAAGATTGAAAAGAAAGATAACATAACATTTAAAAGTATTTAAGATTTGAAGAAATTTCACGTGGTTTTCACCTGTACATCATAACTTCTCTGAAATCGTAATCTTGTTCCTTTTACAGGAACTTTCTTCCGAAATTCATTTATTACTTCAAAATCTATTAGGTAGAAATTTATTACAAGCCACTTTGAAATTGTTTTAAACCAGTGTTAAACCAATAGAATTACGTCTTTAAAACCTCACAAACACACTAAAACTCAGGAGCTTCCATGAGCCTCGCCCCCTGGACCCCACCAGGGGCCCTACCCGATGGCTAGTGCTTGGCGTTCCTTTGGCGCCTCCAACTCCATAAGTGGTGTTTACACTGTAAAAGAGAAATGTAATACTACAGTGAAAACACTGGCAGCTAGGATTGCAGGAAACAAATGTTATTTTACAGGTTTTCATTAGACATCTATATCTTACAGTGGTCGTACATATGGAACTATTTTATCCCCAAATGCTAAACTAGAAGGATATTTTAATGTTCAGGAATAAAGGTAGCTTCATAGGTACGGTTTATACTGGGTTTACGCACAACTGTAAATTAACGGGTTGAACATTGGTCTCCCATTTGCCAATACTACCATAAAATAACGATTTTTTAACAGTGTAGCCGTCTCAAATGCAAAATCATTGTTCCCCCAGTGTATGGCGACACCACTTGTGATATCGTGAGATATATTACGGACGGAGCTGGTCTGTGTTCGCATCGAACGTCAAATCATTGACCATTAACACTGCACTAGATCACTTTGCACTTGTCGTGTGGGCAATACATACAAAAAAGATCCACAGTATCGCATGCCCGACGACACCCGAGGACGCCCGATTAGAGTATACCAACTCCACCCACACCCCTCTTAGTCCTTTGCTTCTCATCTTACGATGAAACCATCTCATCTGTCTCTTTCGACGGCCTTTTGGTCGGGTTTGTCCGATAAGTAGGCCTTTGTTAAAAGTTACCCGAGGAGGAAGTCAGGATTGTACGGTCCTAATGGCTGAGTCAGTCCAGGGAGTTTTTAATGAAAAGTTCCCTAGAACCTAATAGATAGAGTTTGTAGTTTCAGACATACAGCCTGAATTGAAATTGTAACCGTTGCGGCAACTTTTCTTTCGTAGTATAATTTTTTTCAAAGACAATTAAATTTGTTTAAAACAATGGTTAGGGTTTAAAATAAGATTGGGATTTCGTGGGTTGGTGATATTTGACCTGATCTTTTATAATTTTATAATTGTAAATGAAATGCCTCCCCCCCCCCCCCCCCCGCTTTCCTTTGTAAAATAAAATTAGGCCTAAAAGAAAAAAACTCGCGTACCACATTTTGCAACTTTTAAAGGCGAAAAAGTCACTCGATCATAAACGATAAGGGTATTCGTACCATTAGATTTGTGTCTTCATGTCTTGTGTTCATTGTCTTATTAACCAGCTGATAAAGGAGCTCTAAAATTGAGTTAATGATAAATTGAGTTCGTGCTAAGTGAATTAATGCAGTGCTACCTATATGTCACAGTTCTAGTGGGGACCGACGCACGCATAAAAAACAGCATATCTTGAACGTAAGTATGGCAGTAAGCTACATTCACTGCAGCTGCAATTAAACAGGGAAGCTTCTTAATGTATCAACCCTCTATAATACGATCCCATGAGCCCATCTTTTGTCACCAAGCACAGTGTCAATCAATATCAATCATTAAAAAATCACGTGACTTAACAACTGTCGTCACATATGAAACAATGACCACGCCCGAAAGCCCTTCCCTCTTTGGAGGAAACTTGAATAAACACTCAAACCGGCATTAGTTGTAGATTTCCTGAAGTAAAATATATTTACAAAAGTGAGGTATTTTATTTAAATCGTTTTAGAAATCTCACAATGAACAATTAATTGGTTGTCGTACTTGAAAAGTTGGGAGGTATATTGAAACCCCTCCCCCATGTTTGACAGGGGGAATTCGACACTCAACTCAGTCTCTCTTTCATACGCATTTGCCTTAATTTTCTACCTATAAAGACTTATGTTTAGACAAAAAGTTGTATCGTACGTTTACAGAGGACACTTAGTCAAGTGGTTAGATTATCCCACTTGCAGCCGGTTGGGAGGTCTAGATTTCAACTGTTGGCCGGGTCATTTCGAATTAAACTTAAAAATGGAACCTACTCAGTGCCATTGTGCTTAATGCTCAGCATAAGCAATGGAGTGAAAAAAACCCGGGGAGTCATAACTGGAAAGGGTCTTTGTAATTGGTTAGAATCTGAGCCACAAAACCGGTATCTAGCCCGGGAGTTGTTAACAACCGATTTAACAAACTATACCTAGGATAAGGCTATTTAAAAGGTGCACTATGTAAGAAGTGTGCGTTTCACTGTTTTAACCTTCCGTAATTTTTAGCACGGTTGTCAAACCAGGTACACAGTAAATGAAAAATTGACTCAATTTACTATCCTAAAACTGGCACAATTTGTCCCAATAGTGACTCACTTTACACAACGTTTATTTCCTGTAGTTGTTATTAGAATTTGACTATCAGCACCCTTTTCAGACAAGTTGCTAAGGTGCGAAAGGAAAATGGGCCTTATGCATTGACGACCCACTGACGTCATCCGTGAGGGGAAAACAATGGAACACGTAGCCACACGTATAGACGAATCCGATTAGCGCTTGTTTTTAGTGACTGTAGGCAGCCATTAGTGGGGTCGATCAGTCTTTAATCGTCTTCATTTATTGTCTACGTGAATTTCAAATCCTCATTTTCAGTAAAGTTGAGAAAATTAAGATACACTGCAGTGTACAACCATCCATGGAACAGGCAAGGAAGGAATTTTAAAGATTAAAAGTGATGGACCCGAGTAATGGCCGACTAAAATCAGACCATCACGATCTGTCCGGATTCGTCTATAAGAATTCGCCCTTCTTGTGCGGCAGACCATGCGCGTATTCGACTGGTTGTCAGATCAGCTGTCTCTATTTGTCGCTGTTGGTTTGTTTTGCCCCTCCCCCAAAGGAAGGCGTACTTTCCGCTCTGTGACATCATATGCACAAGGTCTATAGAAGGGAAAAAATGGTAGGGCAGAAGTTTTTTCGCAGCCAAATTTGTAAAAACGGATAAGGTCAATGTCTCAATGGCAACCTGAAATATTCTAGGCACGAAACAGTTTCCATTCTCAGTGTATTTGCCCATGTCCCCTCCCACTTGGCTACGCGCCCAGGGAAAAGACAATGTTAGAGTACAGAGATAGCAAGAGTTGTATTAAAAAAAACTTTTAAAAGAAGGGATTTAGGGTACAACAAGTTTGATATGTATGTGTGTGTGTGTGTGTTTGGGGGGGGGGGGGTATTTATTCTAAGCATTTCGGTGAAATTTGCATTGAAATCTTATGAATGGTTCTCAACATATGAGCAGGTAAAGTGATCACGTTTTCAACAAAAATGAATTTGTACCAAACACGTATGATATCATTCCCACACTAATGGACTTTTTTTGTTTTTCTTTAAACTTGACAACCAATTACCTCTCCAGCAATCCAATATTTAGAGAATGAGATTGCATAGCATGAAAACTTTTCAGACGTTGCATTCGTCGCAGGGATATCCTACCCATACTAACTCCAAGGTTAACACAACAGTCTGAAAAACAAAGGGAAACAACATTCCTCGTCAATGCGAGGAAGTGGTTTAACATAATACGCCACGTGAAAAGCTTCTATTACGTCACGTGAGAACCCTTTGTATGCCTTATGCGTATGTTGTCACAGAGCAAAAATTACACCACGCCTTGGGTGCAGAACAATTCAAAATTGCCAAATGCAGACCATAGGCGGCGGATGATTCTTTTATTGGGGGAGGGGCACAAGTTTTCGGCAGCCAACATAATGGTGACACCGTAAGGCATCCGGTTTCGCGCGAGGCGCAAAATCCCATCGGCGTACGGTCCAGGGGCCCCCTTAAGGGCCTCTGGTGGAATCCAGGGGAAAAGCCAGGCGCGGATCCAGACATTTCCAAAACGGGGGACTGAACTAACAGAAAGAGGGCAATGGGGATGTACCTGTGGCTCACGCAGGATTTCTCTGAATGGGAGGCATGCAGTGTGTTCAGTAATCGCCGGCCTGGGGGGAGGGATTTAAGGGGAGGGGTAGTACCCCTACCCTTTGAAAATTTTTGGCGTTTTCAAGGAGCCTAGATGCAAAATGGTGCAATATTTTCGACTTTGATGGTGGTTCATGAGGATAAAACTGAAACTTCTGTGTCTTTACATGCAGTCTTACTCCATTTACGCTACATTTTGAAGTAAACTTGTCATTAAAAATTTGCTTACTTTTAGGAGTCAAAATAAAAGAGCATCGATCGGTATAGGCGAAAGGAGCGTTTTAGATTGCGGTTTTTTTTCTTGGCCACAAAATATTATTCTGCCATAAAGATTATCTAAGCGGAGCGTCATCATTCGTTGGCACGGAGTGTACAGAAAATTTTGGAAAATCAGACCCTCAGATGGCCGGAAATAGCATTTTCCAGACTCATACGAAGAATCTAAGCAGTCGCTATATTCGCTTTATAAAATGCTCACTTCAAAATAAGTTCGCGAACTGCAAACTGATTAGAAAGTTATTAAAAATATACTTGTAATGTAATTTTGCCCGAAAGACTATCTAAGCGGAGCGCCACAATTTGTTGGTGCGGAACGTAAAGAAAATTTCGAAAATTATCGCGACCCCTCAGATGGCCGAAAATTGCTTTTTCATGCTTGTAAAGAGTATCTAAACATGCAGTCTATAAGCTTAACCTTTGTTTGCAAAAATAAAAAAAAAAAAAAAACACAGGAACATGCTAAGTGATCAGTAAATTACTACCACTATTATATTAAATGGTCTTGATTCTTTTCGAGGAAACTAAACAACGGAATTGAAAATATTCTAATGCTTCTCTATGGTGACTCTTGGCTCAATTAAAGATCCGCTGAATTGATGAAATTGTCTGTGACTGCTCGAACTCATGCCTGTTAATTATTTCCCCCCTAACATCTCTTGCGCGATAAATGGCAAACTATTTCTCACCGCAACTGACCACCCTCCGCTTCCTGTCCCTGTCTCGTACGTCTATGCCGACCGGGAGAGGAGTCTAAGGGACGGACCCCTCCCTTTTGAGTTTTCACCCGGACTATATATCATACGAGGTTCGTTTATTTGGATTTTTGTTGTGAGGGAGAGGATGAGCCTGAAATAGCGCTCTTGTATATTCTCTTAGATAAGCATTATGCTTATTTTAGTGTATTTGCTTTTGTTGATGTGACGAAAAAGGGGGCCTGAGGCTGAAGCTCAGCGATTTTAGTGATTTGAGAGGCTCCAAAATGGTCGAAAATCATCAATTTAATCAAATTAAGGATTCTAAACTATGAATTTAATCCAGGAGAGGGGTGAGGTGAGGGACAAAAATGGAATGGGGAAGTACTATGGCATTTGATTTAGGAGAAACATACTTAACAGTAATTTTAGGGGCAAAGCCAAAATGACATGCTACTCAAAATTGAACGTGTGACTGATAATTTGAGACAGGGCATTTTAAGAGATCCAAAGTGTTTTGGGGCATTTCATCAATAGGGAGTTCTATTTAAAATCCCGAAGCAATATGCCTGGGGTCCAGGGGCCCGCAACAGGGCCCCGGAAGCTCTGGCATTTTAGCCTTTTTAGGGGACTTATTAGAAGCAAAAAGTACCTTTGCATAGGTATTACTTATAATCCTAAAAGGGACATTGTTACTGGCCGGGGCAAATGTGTGTCATTGCGGCCAATAAGGGGAAAAGGGACATGCCCCTCGCTCAGTATTTTTAAAAGGCATTGAGTTGAGAAGAAGAATTGAAGAAAGATACTGTAATCTGAAGGAAAAATAACTTGCAAAAGGGTTTGCTTTTAACTGTTTGAAGGGCGAAAATAAACTCTCCTACAGGTTATCGTTAATGCGGGGTCCAGAGGGCGAAGCTCCCGGAAGCTTTGCAACTTTTGCTCTCTGTAAAGTAATAATTGAGCCAAAGAAAAGCCGAAATGTAATAAAAACAACTTAAATTTGTTCAATTACTTTATTTTGCGACGTCCAGTTTTTTGGGGGCCATGCCCCCAAAAATCTCAATAAAAAATTATTGGGGGAGCCAGCCCCCCTGGCCCTGGCGAATATGGGCATAGTCTGCTTCACGTACAGGGAGAACCCTTATGCGTGCGGCCACGTGTTGCATTGTTTTGCCCCAAGGATGACGTCAGTGTGGTGTCATTGCATAATGTTTGACGTCATAACTGTGTAGCCACGCCCACTGTGGGGTAAAATGCAACAGTCATCACAGCGTCATCAGCTGCTTTTCAGCGAGCTATAGATGCTGTTCGTTTACCCTTAGCGGCCATGTCGGAATACATGCAACTACGTAGAAGACCACCCTTGACACTCTTGCTCGATGAACACACCGCGTATGCAGCAGTCCACACTAAGCAGTGCGTTCCGTACAGAACCACGTGTACTTGGCATGGTTGTGGTGGATTTGTGACTTAATAGCAAAACCTCGATATACTCTGAATTAGTTTTTGCCCGGAAAAGGGTACGGAGTTTGTGATGTCAGTGAAAAGATGCACTCTATTCTATTGTGACAAAGAGTTGGCCGGTCAGCTAAGCGCTGACGCCGCTTTTTACGCATGCCACTAAAATTTAATTCCCGAAAGAAGACTTCACCTGGAAGGAAGGTCCTCACACATTATCCCTACAAGCTGGAGGTTTCGATATTCCGAAAATTTGTGCAGAATGATTTATTCCTTTCGTAATTTGGTGTGAATTCAGCTTCCGTAGCGTTTTATAGACTTAACGTTCAAATTCCTTTAAATTAGACTGTCGCTGCACGCAGTTTCGATTTCTTTCGACAGCATTGCCCACTAGACGGAGTTTATTACTGACTCCACCTATATTGTTGCAGTGTTTAAAATGTACTCGATTAAGAAGCTTATATATACAAACCGGCTACGCAGGATGATCAGCAGCTCACCTCAATTGGGGAAACGCATCTGTAGTCTTGTACTCCCGGCATGTGTTACGTTACGGCTCTCAGTTACCTGTGTGGTGTGTGTGTGTGTGTGGGGGGGGGGGGGGGGTACGTGTGTGTGTGGGGGGGGTCGTTCCGTTGATGGGCGGGAACATGCCCCATTGACTTTAACACAGAATTTTTTTGGAGGGGGATAAGGCTAATATCGCCTCAATTCATGAGAAAAATTCCCCGTCCTTAGAATAGAATATTCAAGGAAGGGTGATTGTTTCTAGAGGAAAAAGTTGTAAATAACAAGGACCGCTATTTCTACAATTTGAGAAGCCTTTTATGACCTTCTCCCCCGTATAAGTGTGGGGGACGTTTCTAAGCTCCATAAGACGACTGCGTCGCACTACCATCTGGGACGGGGAGAAGCTCTCATGATGGTATTTAGACACATAAGAGAAACATAAATGATGATAATTTTAACAGGTTTTCAGAGGGGAAAAAGTGGTTTCCATCTTTGAAAAGTTAGGAGCGAAGCAAACTCTGTCACCCTTTTCTGTACAACTCCAGTCCTTCTCCTGCTCCAGGCACCCATGAGCACTCGTTAGGTAATGTCTTTCGGATCCGTTGGAAAAAATTCTAATTTATGGATGAGATTAGTAATGGGGTACAATGAAGAAGATAATGAAATGAAAGGCAGATTCTTCTCAAAAAAAAAAAAAATCCTAAGTCATATCCCAAGATACGATGTATTGATAAGATGGGATATACATCGATAAGACCTCATAATTTTTCTTCAATAAGACGTCCCAGAATTTTGTCCTTAATATGGTCCCAACATGCCGCCTGGCAAAGCGCGACAAAATGTGTGCTTTTTATGCATCCTTCCAAATAAGTCGCTTTAGCCATGTCCTTAATGGACTTGGAGTTACTGATCCTTTTATGAAGGAGCTCATTCAGTCAGTTATCTTCAGAGTGGTTGTCGAAAATGCAATCCTCTTTGACGTATACATGAATTTGACTTCGAGAAGAGCGTACGGTACAGTGTGGGACTAATACGTCGCCCGTATGGGAAGCCGTTTTAGTGCCTTAAGTGGAATTGCATTGGACTTACGTGAAATAGAATTTAGCTTACGTGAAATGCCGTAGGCTCGTAGCAGACCATGTCATTCCACTAAAGTAGAATTGAATTCCACTTAGGTGTTATTGAATTCGACTTAAATTAAATTTTACTTAGGCCTTGGTGGAATACGTTTCACTTAAGTGGAATAATTCAATTCAACTTAGGTGAAATGTATTCCACTAAGTGAAATTGCGAAGTAAATTTTAAACGGCCTGCCGTACGCCCTTCAAGTCTGTCCGACAAATCCTGTCGTCTGTTTCAACTACAATTAAGCCTTTGTACGTGTCGTCACATAATGAGATTTTCGCGAAAACAGATTTTGATGAACTTGGTTGTTATGATGACATTACGAACACCCTTTGTCGGATAACGGTCCCATAATTATGCAAACATAACACGACAACAAAGGATTATTTTTGACAAAGAACTTATTAACTATAAACGCGGAACGTACAACAACGAATGATGAATGGTGCAAGCTGTCCTACCAAATTAATTTCAAAACCAACTGAGTTGAACTTATCGCGGATGGAGATTGACCGAGTGAAGACGTTTTTTTTATAAACGAAATCGCGACATGTTGGAAACCGTGATCATTAAAAATATCAAACTCCCCGAACGGCGAATCTCACTGATTCCGTTCCTAAAATATCGCTCCTTTTCGCAACGGGCAGAAATGATTGGATATCATATATTGGTTGAGGTGTCCGATTGATTAGTTTAGGAAGCCTGCAGCAGGATTTTATGTTAAATTGTCGCAGTGCGCAAGAGTATAATTCCGCAACGTTTATCTAATTAGATGCAGTTTTGATAGCGAACGAACTTGATCCGTGATTAAAGGGAAAGCAGGCCATACGCATGTAGTTAGAGAAGCTGACGATAGCCTAAATAATAATATGAACGGTATTCTTTAGTTTTAGGTGGGGAGTGGGAAATTTTCGTACATATAGCACATACAAGCCCAAAGGCAAGGGAACTGGAGCAAAGAGTTTCGCCCTCTGCAAGTTGCCGTTGCCTTATTGCATGTTAAAAGAAAAGTCCACGGCCAAATGTTATGTTTGGAATGTCGAGGAACAACTTGTTTAAAGAATTCTGGTGAAAATTTTCCATTCATATCCAGCGTTCAGTTCTCGAAATATTATTGGCGACACAACTGGACACAGCGTTTTGTCCCTGTGTACACTAGACACATTATACCGACACATGGTGACATACAAGTCGCAAAGAAGGATTTTGGAAAGAACACTGATGATTTACGAAAGGAGAAGAAGTGTAATTTGGCAGTTTGGGAGAATCTGCAACAAGTTACATTTTTCTGAGAGGATCAATCCCGTATATTTTATGTATTATAATGATCCAAAACGTAAGCCACACTTTAAGGACATAAGGTCAGGTGGTGGATCAGCTGATTCAAACTGTCAAATATGATTTTTAATAGTGAGAGAGTGGAAACAAGTTGCCGGAAAATTGAAATCTGAATTGTTAGACACATGCCGTACGTGACCCATGTCATGACACAGGTTACCGTTTGTTTTTGCTCTGTTCACACTGGCAATATTTTGGGACCGGTTTTTGGCAACTTGTGTCGACAGATGTGTACTGAAATGTGTCCCTGCAGTGTACACACGGCTTTATTAGGGGTAGGCCTACTATCTTTCCCAAAAGCCATATAAAAAAGCTCTCAATTTCTGTTGCTCAGAATACATTTTTGGTATCATAATATCAACTAGAGCGTTGGTGTATAAAATTGGTGGTAATTAAAGAATTGTCGCACCCATGTAGAAATCACTTCAGTTCAGTTCAGTATGACTTTATTCCAATCTCTTACCATAATTTAAAATATATAACAACATTCTGCTGTTCTGAGAGAGGTAAAGGTAACGAAATTACAATATGTAAGGATTATCATGCTTAAACACACCATAAAATAATTACTTTACCTAACAAAACAAGGTAAGAGACTGAGGAGTGGCAACTAAAAGCTCCTAGGAGCTTGTGGGTGTTGACACCCCTTAAAAAACAAACAGAATACACGACAAAAGGGAAGAAAAGCGCAAAAACACGGATGTTCAAAGAAGAAAGTTCAAAGGTAGTTTGCAATGAAATGAACTTTAAGCTGCTTTTTAAATGCATATGGTGCTTTACAGTTAGTAACTTCCGAGGGGAGAGAATTCCATAGTTTTGCACCAATAAATCGAAGACGAAATTGAGATGACCTAAGTCTACAAAGGGAGTGATAAACTGATTTGAAGCACGATCACTAAACGTTCTACAGATTCTGATTCATTTTCCGTTAAACTAATTCCTTTCTGGGGCAAGTGGGGGCAAGAACAAATGCTGAGGGAAAAATTCCCCCTCTCGCCTCTTCCTTAGCGCCGCCACTGGTGGCCTCCATGAAATTCGCCCGAGCTGGATCCCAATAGGGGACCTTAATTGCCCCCTGTATCCCTGGTGATAGAGTGTTCGTGTGAGTGTCACCCAGTCTGTAATAGATCGCCGTCCTTGCTTAAAGGTGAAATCTTCTCACCCCAGACGGTTTCAGCTCTCTTAATCTACTTACTTAAGGCCCTCCCACAACTGCATTCTCATCCAGACACAATATCAGTTTTTTGCAACAGGGTTTGTACACATAACCCCATGTGTAATCAGAACACTCAGTACAGTACATGATGTACAATATGCGCTAAAGCACTGAGTGTTCTGCGATTTTGTAATTTGCTATCCATCAAAGAGCTGTGTGCCAATTGAGAATTAAACAAAT
The DNA here is from genome assembly GCA_037179385.1 of Holothuria scabra. Taxonomy (NCBI): domain Eukaryota; kingdom Metazoa; phylum Echinodermata; class Holothuroidea; order Aspidochirotida; family Holothuriidae; genus Holothuria; species Holothuria scabra. The sequence goes on from CM074199.1 coordinate 29,841,733, forward strand.
TTTTACAATAATGTAGCGTGGGGTGAGAGTTGACTGCCTTTAAAACGTCCTGAATATTCAAACCCCCAATGCAGATCCGGGTCAATCATATACTCCACAAAATAAGCTTTCAAACCTATATAGAACTGTTTCCAAATTCGGACTGTTTACAACTTGCTCGTCCAACATGCCGCTAGAATTCAATAGGGTCATTTAGCCAAACTTCCCCGGGAAAAGGCCATTTTCTCGGGTGAAATATATAGATGTCTTATGTCGCCTGATGGCTAAAACCTCCTATTGAATTCTAGCCTCATGAACCAGTACTTCCATGGTCCAACCTATTATACAAATGCTGTCACTAACTTCTCTACGCGTACGATCGTATTTCCACGAGTAAAAACTGCCCTTCGATACTTCGCATGCTGAGTGATAACGGCTTAGAAAATTGCTTCTAACAGGAAACAGCACACGACAAAAATGGTTTAGAAAGACCAGGTCGTATGTCTGATATGTTGACGTTTACGTATTAACGCGAAGTAATGAATCAGGCTTGCATGGCGCTGAGCCGGACTACTACAGTCGCAGTTTTCGTGTCACATTGACAGCGTTAAACGTTGTGGGCTGATTAGTTATTCCAGTGGTACTTATCTTCTTTGCAAACAGTGGCATAACCAGACTTTTTTCATTAAGAGGAGGAGGGGCACTCAACTGTTTGTCCCCTGTGAGGCGATGACACCATCTTAGCAGAGCGCCCCCATCACTTAGCGCATACCGCACAAAAATGTTTTGGCTAAAAATGCCTCCCAGATTGCGGAAAATCGCAATTGCGGTCTTTTTTAAGCAACTCTCCAGGGACATTTGGGAAGTTTTTTGCCCAATAATTTTCACCTCCAAATTCTTTTGGAGGGGGAAAAATATTTGACTGGGGTACTCCCGCCCCTTGCCCTCCCACTGTTTGAAAACATAAAAAAGGCATTTCAATTTTTACTGGTCCTATAATGGTCCTGCATGTGACGTCATCTTTTGTCGCACAGTGCTGTAGCTGTATGAGGAGGGGGGGGGGGCAAGTTTCTCAATGTGACCTTACACAAATTACAGAGAATGATTTCAATATCTCGGTTTTCGATAACAATGTATGAGTTCGAAATGAAAAAAAAATCTCCTACTGATGGAAGAATTTTAGCCGATATCATGGTGGAATAAGTGATAGAGAATTGAAAACAAAACCCTTGTAAAGGCTTTTCATGTTACGTCATAATACTCCCCAGCGGCCATGAAATTGGAGTACATGTTACTAGGCTATACGCAATAGGCCACGCACGAAACGCTTGCTCGTTGAATGTGTACACACCGCGTATATAACAGTGAACACTGTGTACTGCGTTCAGCACAAAGCCAGGTTCATTTGGCATGATTGTCCTTCAGCATGACGGATCCGTGACGTAATTGCAAAGCCTCTGTAATTCGCCTGTTTCTAGTTCGGCGTCCATCATGGTTTCCCAACGCTCATTTATCCTCCCTTCGGACTTCATAGTTATGACGTCAGCGTAGGACCTCTACCGTATATGGTAGCATATCCCCATTTATTTCCCCATTGACTTACATACTAAATCCAAAAAGTAAACGGGCCTCTAAAAGCTTGTCGAAGTTTTCGGCAGGGTCAAGCTACCCCTCATCTGAAAGCTGACAAGTTGGCTATTCATGGCACTTTCAATTTACCATATCATGACCGTGAAATTCAAAGTTCAAACCACCTTTTCCTAGCCTTGTTTTCCACTAAAATCTCGGTATGCCTCCGCCAACTTCTGAGGCCCATAATTTCCACAAAATTGCTTCGATTGAGCCAATTTTTTTTCACCTATGGTACTTCATTTAGTATACTTTCCCAAAAAATTACAGAAAACCCCACATCATTCCATAACATATCAAAAAAGTGGTCCTTTTAGGGACTCTATCTGAAGGGCGAACAAATGGACTCATTTAATACACTAATTGGGGTATGCTCCCATATACTGGTACAACTATACCGGAAATAAGGACATGTTGAGTATGGAGTGATATGGTTTAACTGCATATAGATGTCGTGGCTTCCTGTCAGGACGTCATGGTTATTGAAAATTACGCCTTGAAAATACTATATTAGGTATTGCACAGTCAGCCTCGAACTATAGCTAACTGATCAACTGGTCAAACCAGTTCGAATCGAGATAGCGTCAACATATGCGGGCAGGATGTAATTCAAGCAGGTCCACTTTCGAATTAAAATTATCAATTTCTATGCCGACTATTTACAGTATATAAGGGAGTTTGGTAATTCGTTGTCGCTCGGAATGGAAATATGGGGCGCAAGGTGGGATAGTGCGAAAGCCTACAAATGCCAGCTATATAAATATTTTAATCTTTAGTAACAGATTATGAATATGTATTCACAAATTAATAATCTGCAAACACAGATTACTAATCTGTATATAGAGATAAAAATTTATATAGGTGGCATTGCCATTAATAGGCTTTCGTAGCACAGTGTACCATGTTTCATCGTTTCGTGCTGTAGCCTACATGCATATAAAACTAAGCATAAATCTGAGTCTAGTCAAATCGAATGAAAATGGTTTTCGGCAAAGTGGAGGAACGGCCATATGGTTGGTTGATTAGATGAGGTTTTACGGCTCATGTAGTTCTAATCAATTGGTTTAAGTCAGACCGACCACTGCCTCTTTCCCAGTTGTGGCTCACTGGCTTGTTTACTCCATTGCTTATGTTGAGAACCAAGCATAATGGCAGAAGTTTCCGTTTTTTAAAGTCTTTTGTAAAAACATGCTTAATGGGAATGCATACATGATTGTCAGTTTGATCTACGAGTTAAATATATTCCTGTATATGATGGACCATTGCAGTTGGTTCAGGCAACCGCCGCCCCTGACAAGAAATCTCTGCGACTGATGTATTGACGTACTGGTTCAAGAGGAAAGTCACTCTCATGTATACTTTTCAGTGCATTTCGAACAACATTGTCAATCTTCAGTTTCCAATAGCTTACTATAGTTTTCACAATAAAAATAGCGGTTTGGTTTGATTTCAGAATTGTAACAAATAAAAACAAATAATGGTGAATTCAGAGTAGACGCCGACTGTAATTTTTCATAAAACTAAAGGAGAAAAATGAAGTCACTCCAACTTGAATTAACGAGGGAGATATAAAGGTTCCCTGAATTAATACAGTAGACAATCCTATTTCATTAATGGCCATTGTAAATCATCAGTCATCAATATTTGAGTTCTGAAAATGATAGAAGCGAAACAAGTAGGAACATTTTGAGAATAAGCTTGTGAAGTTCAAAATAAGTTTGGGACGACCTCTTTCAATGCTCTAATTTACAGTGCTATTTAGTCATTTGTCATCAGCCTGTCCGCGGCCTTTTGTTTTATTACTTCATCATTTTAAAGATATATTGCCCTAAATTAATCAAGTCGGTTTATTGTAACAAATCACTTTCAAATACATGCCTTACCAGGCCAATTTTCTAGTCCTAGAAGCATTGTTTGAACTTATATAATATATTCACCAATTAGGTGTAGTTTCATTGATGTTCACTCCCACGGATTTAGTTGAGTGCAAGATTGTCTTAAATTTGCAAATACGGCATCCATATTTCACCCGAAATTGGGTGTGCGACACCGTCCCTTTAACAGGTTATAGTGAAACTGATTCGCGACCTCCTTAATCTACGTACTCCTCCATACTAATCTGTAAATAACTTCTTCGAACCGCGTTTTTATAGTATTGTTACTTTGTTAAACTCTGGAAGTATAGCATCTTGCTTCACCCTCTGTTTTCTTGTTTATATAAGCAACTGACAATGTACAAGAATAAAATAGGAAACTTCTGTATAGGCCTAACCCTCTTGCCGTCCTACGATGACGCTGCTGTTTCAATATCAACTGACTCGGACCTACTTGTGAGACATTCCGCCCAAAATTTAATTCATTTGAAATATTGCATTCATTTTCCCATTGGGAAAGTACCAAGAGCATATAGTAACACGACACTTAGCATTATACTTTTGTCCCATCTATGATTTTCGGTGATACCAGGTGATACGACCTACATTATACGTGGAAGAAAGTAAAGCCTCGGTAGCTTGTTATCCAGTCCCTATTGAACTTCTTTAACAACTCACAGATTTAACATACCGGGAAGTTGGCATGCATTTATAATCAATGGCGATCGGAAGTTTAATAGCAACACCTGTCTGCAGGAGTCACGTCCAACGACACTCACGTCGTAAGCTGTACCTTTTGTCCGGCAAAATCAATAATTATTATCGGTGTTATTATACGTGCAAGCGTAGGCCAAACGGTTTTTTGCCGGAACTGAACTCGCGGACCTTCGTTGCAACTTTAATTATCTGAATGAAAACGATCTTCCCTCATGGGATTTTTTGGGGCCATTGGTCTGCCTGATGTCGCCTCATTCTGGACTAGAACGTAGCATCGAAGCGGGGTCTGGCTAAGCGGTACCAAGTTGGTCCGGCCGGCGTTGCAACTGGTCAAGACGGTTGCAATAAGTTGTATTATTTCTTCCGAGTTGCGCGGTTATGAGAGAGTGGACCATGCTATCAGAAAGTACAAAGAAAGTGCGTTATGCGTGTAATGACACTTTCAGCTCCGTGAAGTTTTATGCTGTCGGCGGCTCTCGCTCGCTCATCTTACGATAAGTTAACCAGAAGCCACAACGTTAATTTCCCGACCGAAACGAGAGCCGAAAATTAGTCGGAAGCTGATGCAGCCTTCCAAATCACCATTCAATGCTTTCTTCGAACAAAGAGAGCAAGAACAAACGTAATGAATAATAATAAATTCTTCTGGTAACGGACTTAAAAAGAATATTTCATCACCAAATTTATGTTTCTAATGTTAAAGGGGGAAAAATTGTAAGCATTCTCTGGAAATTCCATTCATTTCCCGTGTTCGCTTCCCAACAGCCCGAGGTAGGCTTGCTAGCAATAGAAGTTGATACATTTTCTACATAATGCGAACTTGAAGCAAGCAGGTGCGCATGTTGTCACGGTTTCAAATTAACTAGTTGAAAGACAATGCTTTGTTTTTCATTCAATTGTTTGATCTTCAATTAATTAAACAAGTATTTTCCCCCAAAGGTATGTCAAGATTTAATATTTCTTGTGGATTCATTTATATCAGACTTTTTTCACCTCGGCTGAGATAAGTTTAGTAGATTCCCGATTGGCTATTGAGAACCATGTTTCAAGTATTTTCCCTCCTAGTTTAACTTGAATATGCAGTATTGAAGTCCTGAAGTATTTTGTAAGATACTTGAAAAGCTCTAATTTGCTCTTTAAATATGGTTTGGCAATTGATACTGATGATTTTCAAAGACATAATTTAAACTTATAAAATAAAATCCTCATGAACTACTAATGTTACAATTGTCCTTGAAATGAAACTTGCCGAATAAAGGATAGCTCCAAAGCCATATATGGCATGTGCCTCAAAAGACAGAAGATTTGCATATCAAGTTCATGTTTATCCATGGATAAATGCAAACCAATAATAACCCTATAATTACAGTGGCGGCGCCAGAACGTTAAAATTGGGGGTAGGGGTAGGGTAAAATAAAAAATAAGTCTCATGGAGGGTTATATTGCTTACTTTTCGGTTATCCCAACCCCATACTGACCTAACCGGGGGGTGGGGTGGCAAAATCTGGGGGAAGGGGGGAAATACCCACTCTTGCCCCCAGTAGCGTCCCATTGCTTTTAAAATGCATAGGCGGCGGAAGCGAGGGGGGACCCTCCCTCAATATTTTTTATGAGATTTTGGGGGGCATGACCCCCAATAACTACATGTCGCAAAAACAGATTTTTAGTTGCTTTTATTACATTTCGGCTATTCTTTGGCTCAATTATAACTTTTCAGAGTGCAAAAGTTGTAAAGCTTCCGAGGGCATTCGTCATTCACTTATGTACGATCCGAAACGAACTCTATCTACGATCGCCTTCTTTTTTCCCAGTTGGCAAACCCAGTCCGGCCGCACGTGTCCCATACCAAGCAACTGTACTGAGGACAAAGAGAAATTAGGCCAGCAAGTAGCCTACGTAAGTCGGCTTTCAGACTGATAGATATAGTTGCTAAAAGTCACACCTTTAGGACTTGTGGCCAGCTTCCATCAGTCCATACTCTGACAAAGATACGGAAAACTTATTTCTCTGAAATAAAGCTTACAATTTGTAAGCCAAAGAGTACTGAGAATACCCCTGCCGCAGAATTAACTTTCTAAGTACATTGGTCTTTCGCCTCCAATCGACTCCAGGGATCAAACACACAGAGAGTCACCAAAAGAGTGTTATGGAAGACCAATCAGGGATTAAAATTTTCATTTCCTATGACTATTTACAGTATATAAGAGAGTTCGGTAATTCGTTGCGGCGTTGACGCATGGAAATATGGGACACAAGGTGGGAAAGTACTATGTTCTATTGTTTCGTTCGGTTAGATAGACGGAGTACGGCCCGGTTTCCAACCAATTGGTTCAAGTCGAGCCAGCCACAACCTTTTTTCAGTTGTGGCTCACAAGAGATAGATGGAGTTTAACGGTCTAGTTTCCAACCAACTGGTTCAAATCGAGCTGACCACGGACTTTTCTCCAGTTGTGGCTCACCGCTCACTGTCTTGTTTTCGCTACTTATTGCTAATGCTGAGCACCAGACACAATGGTAGCAGTTTCCATTTGTAAAATCTTCGGTATGGTCCGTTGTTTCGTGATATGCATGCTCATAACACTAGGCATACATCTGAGTGTCTAGTCAAACCGGATGAAAGAAGAAGAAGGGTTCTCGCCAGAGTGACCACCGGAACTTCCGTGTTGGTCAGTTAGTTAAACGCAAAGTGCCAAAGCTTGTATTACACAGCATTAACTGTAATGAGAGTGTTTTGATTATACACATTGAGCCATTTTACACTCACCACATATTCACGCTGGTGTGTCACTCATCTACAATCCTCGTCAAAAATGATGGGACAAAACAAACAAAACAAGCAATGAACGGAACACCACCCCACTCCCCCATTCAATGTTGCGGCAGCCCAAGGAGTCCTGAAACTTCAATATTGATACATGGAGCGGGGTTTGTCCCATGTATTTTTGTCGAGTATTGTAGCTAACAAGGAAGCTAACAGCTCCCTAAACTAAGTAACCTGCTCCCCCGATAGAGACGTTGGTTCACACTTCGGATGGACACCAGCAGTGGCGGCACAGGGATTTCAAAACTAGGGGGTGGCTGCAAATGGAGGCAAAGTAAAACGTTGGGTGGGAGCAAAACATTTCCGCGCGTACATCTTTGAGGGTGGCGTTAAAGAGCCAGCCTTAGGGTTCTGGTGGGTTCTACCGGAGAAGCCCTTGAAAGTTCTTTTTAGGCGTATGATTGGGTGAAAACTTCGATGGAGGATTCAGTGGGAGAATCCATCTAAAACTATGAGGTTTTGCTACATCTCTGGGCGAAAAAGTGTGTTTCAGATAGGTATAGAATTGGGGGAACATCTGGTGGTAGATGGTTCTGACTAGTGAGCAAATTTCTCAATTGTCCTGGTGCCACTACTGGACATACAGACGAGTAAACCATACATAAATCATCTCAAGACTTAACACAATACTTGTTTAAACTCACTAAGAGTAAAGACTTACAGACATCATCATCTTCTTATCGCACAACGTTAGTGTGTTACTGAACCGCAATCAGGCTGTAGCCTGTCTATAACCCCGATCAATTCCTACCAAGACATTTCGCACTTTCTTGTGTGTGTGTGTGTGTGGGGGGGGGGGGGGGGTTGTTACCTAAGGAATAATTACCATTGAACAGTTAAGAATGTTATTTTATGTACTCTCGAGTGAGTGACCTATAGCAATGGCACTCGTGTAGTGGCGTATCCAGGTGCCATTTTAACTCCAAACAATACGTAAAACATTTTAGCCCAAATTTTACTTCAAAATTTAGCAATTTATGTAGTACCAAACTGCATAAGAATGCCTAGTGTTTCAAAAAACTTCAAAAGAGAAGAGGACCTCCCTTCCTTCAGCTTAGACCTCCTACCGGACCAACCGCGATCACACAACGCACCGCTTGCCCGTCCCTCGTGAGAAATCTTGAGTAGACTATACATTGACTCTCATGGACGGTCTAATCATTCTTTCTCTGAATGTTCATCTTTATATACAAAAAAATGTAGAAAATGGATTTAAGCGCGGCCGTTTCTGAGAAAAGCTACTTTATAGGGAAAGAGCAATCGCCCCAACTTATTTTGAAACAACAGCCAGTTGTCAAGAGATTTCTTCTTATTGCACTTCCAAATATCATTCGTGAAATTTCAGGACTTCAGCATTGAATATGCCGGATAAAACAATGAATCATTCTGCTAAATTTCATCATTTAGTAGGAAAATATTATCACATGACTCTCAAAAGCCAATCATGAAACAGAACAGTCTACTACACTACTTCGAGTTGAGGGGACGGTTCTTGCTCTTTAAACAAAGCAAATATTAAAGAACTACATGTAAAGTAACTGTATAAGTCTTCTTTCTTTCGTGACGTAACATAAGCAGTTACACTTCAAACAGTCAGGCATAAACGTGTGACAGGTTTCTTTTTCTAATGACAGTTAAGATGGATTTCAAACTGTAATACATTTGCTTTCAAAACTGAGACTAACACATAAAGACAAAAAAAAAACATAGGTCCATGAAAAACTAATTTGTATTTTGAGCAAAAGTTGCACCAAAAGGAATTTGAAAAGGGCCAACATACCACAGAATAGAAAAAAAAAGATGTCCATGATAAATGTGTGCCATCAGAGTGGCGATGAGAAAGCTCTTATGTTTCATCCAAAGCATTAGAAATTGAGCCCCTCAATTGAAAAAATATGAACCGTGACTGGAGTATCTGGAAACAAGATAAGTGGCTGTGTACGGTGCACGGATAACGATTTGTTTTAGTTGCAGTTTGAGCACTATGCCTGCTTTAGATAAGTACCGTAGTAGGGAGTGGTACACATACTCTTTACATACTGACGACGTCACTGATATATTGCAAAACATATCAGTGACGTCAAAATGTCCATGCCTGTAACTGTTTGCAGATATAACTGACTATACAAGTGAGTAGCCTGCAGTAGAAAACAGTGTCGCTGAAATCGGGAAAAGAGATTCACATAGTGCAGTCTGTGCAGACAACATATCCGTTTCTCCAGGAAGCATACGCCCATTAATTCTTCCATCAACATTGATCTAAAACCTTGTCAAAATTTTCACCGGGTGCAAGATACCACTCATATGAAAGCTGGCAAGTTAGCATTCATGGCACTTTCAATTCATCATACCATGGATGTGAATATTTCGGCTAAAAGTTCAATCACCCTTACCCATTCCTTGTTTTTTGTTTTACTTAAATCTTGGCAAGGGCGTAGGAAGCAATATTAAGTAGGGGGGGGGTGGTGGGTGGGGGTGGGTGGAACAATTTTGACCCAAGGAACTCACCCTACCCCATTGACCAAAAGGTACATTTTTATGTTAAAATTTTTCCGCTTTTTTCTACGAGCAAGAACAATTTTTTTTAATTAAAAAAAAACCTGACTCTTTCTTTAGTGTGAACGCTACCGTTCTCTATTACGAACGTAATTTGCGGCGCGGAGCGAGCCGAAAATATGGATCCTTTTACACATTTGTAAATGAGGAGCTTTTATTGCAGAAAACAGTTTATAGATTCAGGGTTTCCTGTAAGGAAGTTTAAATATTTGGGGGACTATCGAAGAATCTGCGCTTCCTATTAGCACATATCTGAGAGAGCACTGAAGATCGTTGTTGTTACATAATGTTAACTAAGGAGTGAGGATTGAGACTTTTCTTCGACATTCAAAAAGCTCAAGAAACTTTGTTGCCTTTTTTAGACAAAATAATAATTACAAATATGGAGCTTTTCTTAGAAAGAATTCGGAGTTTTATGAAGGAAAAGATTGAAAAACCGCACTGAAGTTGACTGGTGTCTCAAATGGAAAATGTCCGAATTTTTCACTTTTTCGAGCCAGGGGAAATCGTCCCCTGCCTCCTACGTCACTGCTCTGCAACACTGAACATTGATAACATTTTGATAGTTGAATATCTTATGACTCCATCTGCACAGACTACTCAAATGACAGGGTTGAAAGCAATCTGATGATAGGTGAGTGTAAGAGCATTTGAGTATGGTAGGCCAATGGTTCCCTGCCTCGTATATGAAGTCTTGCTCGAAAGAAAATCTTCAGTTGGCGCGGAGTGAACAGAAAATTTTGAAAAATCGCTGCCCCTCAGACAGCCAGAAATGGCATGTCTCGGGCTTGTAATTAGTAGCTAAGATTTCCGATTTATCTGTCAAGTGTGAACTCCACTTACTAGGGACGTATTGCGCGCTTGCGCGCCATTGTATTTTCCCTTTACAAATTTATGGAGACGTAAGGCTTGAATTGCAGAAAGCTTTAGATTCTGGGTTTCCTGTTAAGAAATTAAAAGAGTTAGGGGATGACTGAAAAACTTACACTTCTTTCATATATTGTTGGCAAATCTGGGAATGATTGCACGACGACTGAATGGTCGTTGCTACATAATGTTGTTTAAGGCTTCCGAACTGGCACTCTCCAATGACATTTCAAACGTTTCCCAAACTTTGATGTCCTTTTTAGCAGTTGACAAAATATTTCAAAATCAAGAGCTTTCATTGAAGAAAATTTGGAATTCTATGAATGACAGTTCACAAAAAGCAATACAGCTTCCGGTGTCTCTTGATGAGTGGTGTCACATATGGTAAATATTCGACTTTGTCATTTCCAGAGCTCGGGAAAGTTTACCAAACTGATTTGTGAACAAGAACTAATGCATTTTATGTTGTATTTTGCGGCTGGCGAAGCTCGCCGGAAATTTTGTTGTGTTTGAGATTTGAAATGATGAAAAAAGGGTTTTTTGACCCGGGAGGTGGGGGGGGGGGGGGGAGAAGCATGCTTCCTCCCCTCATTTTTCACCTAGTGGCTGTCTCCCCCAGCCTCCCCCCGCTTCCTACGCCTATGAAGCTTGGAAGCTTGGTATGCCTCCGCCAGCTTCAAAATGCCCTATTTCGTCAACATAGCTTCAATTGAGTCCATTTTCAACACTGGTGCTTCAATACATATACACTGTTAAAAATTTCTGTAAATTTACAGACTTTTTTTAACTTAAACTTTTTGTATTTTACTTTAAATAGAGATTTTCTGTATCTTTACAGACACTTTGTATTGCTACAATAAAAAAAGGTTGTTTAACATGTATTTTCTGTTTATTTGAAAAACCATTTCTGTCTGCTTTTTTAACCAAATTTTACTGCTTTGTAAAACTTTTTCTGTAAATTTACAGAAATTTTAACAGTATTTTGTATTTTTCTGATTTCACATAAATATACTGTCATTTAACGAACATTCATTTTGTTTTTAAGCTGAAAAAGAAACAAAAATAAGCCCAAACAAACAAATAAGAAATAGCCAGAAAATTTTCAATATATAACATGCATCGTTCTGCGAAGTTTAAAAAAAACATTTTTGGCAAATTTGTGGCCCTATTTGAAAATTAACTTACATTTATTATAAAAGCATACTTAGTTATTACGTTCTTAGTTATAAATATCATACAACTGGTGTTTTGTCACACATTTTTAAGTAAAAAGAAATTGTAAGGCCTTAATTTCAGAGCACTGACAATTGGTATACTGATGTCAACTCATCGCCACAGGCGCTCATGCACTTGATCGGAGCAAATTAAAAACGTTTCACAAATTTACTTGAAAGAGTCTGTAAATTTACCACTTTATGACGTAAATCTCATTTTGCATAAATGGGTGGAGCTTATTTTGTAGGCATTTTCCTAACAAAAGGATTGATGTTGCTTTGAATAATATCTTCTTTGGCGTTTTTTAATCAGGAAGTGATAAACTTATTGTTTACCTTGTCTGGAAATGTTTGCAACCAATGTATTTGCATTCTTTGTCATATTTATTTTAAAAAAAAATATTATATTGTACAAAAAATGTGACTTTCCAATTACAAAGTTCCTAGAGATAGCAGTCTATTTGACAACGATATGACAACAAAGCATCCTAAATATGTTTTGATTGAAAACAACTTCGTAACGACACATTACGTTGATAAGCAAATACCTGATCTACGTAATGGTGAAGTGTATGTTACGTAATAACATATGAAAGATAAAAAAGCGATATTATAATAAATATTAAAACGTCGGGAATGAAAACAGTAGGCTGTAAATTCACATAAAATTAAGGTAAACAAAACAGAACAATTCTGTAATTCGATTTACAGTAGACTTTTGTAAACTAATTTACATGCAAAAACTGTAAAGAAAAAACAAACCCTTAATGTTTTTTCATGATTACGGTCTGGCTGTAAAAAAAACATTATTTGGTTGGAAAAAAATTTGCCATAAAAATTATGTAAATTTACAGAGAAATTTTTTAACAGTGTACTTTCATAAAACACCCAGACCCATTCCGTAACATATCGAAAAATTGCTCCTTATTGGGACTTTATCTGTGAAGGAGAACAAATCACCTCATAAGTACACCTAGAAACTGGGATCTATGCTACTTCCAGGATACGAACAGCAAGTCTGGCCTGACAGGCATTCAAGTGCTTCTACTTTTTCACAATGATAATTCTATACTGTACAGGTATGCCAATGGACGTCTTCGGAAAATAAAGGAATTACAGACGAATAAGGCCGACAAGTAATGGTGATTAATTACTGGGTCCATTTTATTAAATATGTTGATAACAAATTTCCAAGATGGCTGCAAATAATTAAAACCGGATGAAAAGAAGACTGAGTTATAACTTGAAAGTGGATGACAACTTTTCATGGTACGGGTAGATGCAAGATATGTTTAAGAAGTTGTACCCTCCATGACATACTAATCCTTCATGCTTAGTAAGTGGTTTGAATTTTGTCGCTTTGCCGGCGTTCTATGCAAACACGATTGCACGTGACGTAGCACTCACTTCCCATGTTTAGACGAATTGATTTTTCAGGATTTTTTAAATTAATTTTTTCAAACTCATGCCACTCCAGCCTGGGACATTTCGCATGTTATTTCATAATGCAGTGCTAGAATTACAAAAAGGACGAATAACCGGTATTTTGGAATAAGAGGCGTGGCTAATTTCCAAGGAGTTGAAGTTGGTCCATTGAGGGAAATATTTGCCCACAACTTCATTAGAAAAATTACCCCAGACTTTTTCCCATGGAAGAACGAGGACGATATCCGGGCATTTCAATGAAAATCATGAAAACGATCGAAATTTGACCTATACTCTATCATATATACTTCAAGAGATGAGCTTTGTACATGATGGCCTAGTCCTCAGAAATGACTCGACTTTTTCTACATATTTGCAGACGGGAAAAGCCGACAAAACTGACCCTTCTTCACTTTAATTTTCGTCTCGCAAGGTTTACGTGAACAGCTTTTCGATTTCATATAACGTCCCGTAAATTATCAAGACGAATGCAGAGTACTGGATTGTGAAATCAATAACCCGCCGAAAACACTATCGGTTCCTCGAGCTGCTTACTTCAGTCGGTCATATCCAATAGAATGAGATTATTTTTCCAAGAGACGTTTCCGTCACTATGCAGATCGTCGCGATAGATTTAAGACGACAATTAAAAGGTGATGGATATTTCTGTAAGGATGAAGTAAGTACAATCAGGGAGTTGCAACAGAACTCCCTGGTATAATATGCTCGTAGATAGCAGAGTGAATAGCCGAAAGGGAATTAGTGGTGGTCATTCTTAAAAACGTACACGCGCGAGAGGAATCTAGTTAACCTATTTCATTTATAAGTAGAGTGATAATCTTATTTTCTATAGGTCCATTAACGAAGACTAAAAATGAAACCTATACTGCCATTGTGCTTGATGCTCAGCATAGGAAATGGAGCGGAGCCTAGGGAAAACAAGCCAGTGAGCCAATACTGGAAAAAATGTCATTGGCAGCCCGACTTAAAACCAATTGGTTAGAAACTTTGTCGAAAACGCTATCTGATCAACTTACCATTTATCAGTCCATTACGGTCATGTGACCGTGACTTATCCCCGATAAACTTACACTTAAGGATTAAAGCATTCAAGGGCTACACGCTTTTGTTCTGCGTTCGAGGGTTGCGACGTTACTTTAAATCTGGTTATTCATTAACAAATTTGCTTTCCTTTCAAATCTTTAATCGAAATCTTGTTGTGCATGGATGAACAAAGTTTAAAAACCTTGACCTGCCCGGACTTATGCCTTACCGGCTATACTACTTGCATCAGCTGTCAATGAATGCAACTGAACCCTCGTGCATCGCTTGCATGAACGGTCCGATCATGCACTATCCTCTGTTAATTTACGGTCCAACCCATGCTATTGTAATTCGGAAAATGCTAAACGAACAGAGTTAAATTCAGTTATTTTCTCCTCAATTTTTGGGACAAGTTATGAACCTCTAGCTGTTCTACCAGTGTTGTAGTGGAGTCCGAACTTGGACTCGTGATATCAGAATATGAAGGACTAGACCAGACGGAGGAGTTGGTTTTCCTACAGTGAGAAAGTACAGGGACTCGAATCCGAGCCCGGGCTTGAGTCCTTGAGTAATTGAAATATGAAAATTGCCGAACTCGTGACTATACGGACTCGACTGCAGCACTGTCTTTCATATGCAATATCATTATGTTACTACAGTGCCACCTTACCGAATGACCAGTTAAGAAAAAATACTGAAAACGAAACGAAATCAAATACCGTACATTGCAAAAGATATGAATAGGCTTTATATTGAAACGCCTAAACGACTGTGCATGTTCAAAATAATACTATTGGTAAAAACGCAACAAGATTCCAAAGCAACAGAAAAATTGTCTAATTTTAAAGATTTCAGAGTTGGAGTGCGTTGTGGGGTGGTGTGGAATGGGTTCCCCCAGACTTTCTTCATGTCGTTTTCCCAATTTCAAGAAAACCAGAATGTTCGTATATCTAAAGCTTGTCATATTGTCAGGGATATGATAGGCCTTAGTAGGGTGGGTATGGCTTACTAGTACACAAATTTGTTTCGTCGTGAAATATGTCCAAGGCTCTTGACAACTAGGGCAAAGACAACCTCATTACCTTGTATACACTTCACAAGCTTCTCCTCCGAACTTCGTGATGTAGCCTAGGCCTGAACAACGAAAACCGGAAGTCATATGATTCAACTGTTTAAAGCTCAAAAGAAATTCCCCCGAGTTATCTTGAAGCAATTTCTGTGAGATCTAGTAAACTAAGCGGTTTCTTCTTGTAAATTTCAAATTTGAAGAGAGAAAATGTTGTCACATTACTCTCAAGAGCCAATCATTGAACATCCGACAGTCTACAACAAGTTGGGTGACTGCATTTGCTCTTTAAACTAGTAGCGAACAATCGGTGACGCCCTAATAGCGCCACCCCGGTGGACCGCCGTGCACTTTCTAAAACGTATGCTTCATGGGTTGTTTTTTCCAGCACTTAATTAAAGAAGCAAAGGCAGACCCCCAAACTTGTTTTTTCAATCAAAACCTTATAACCACAAAATCCATGTACTTTTTCATTTTTTCAGGAATTCAATATCGCATATAGAGTGCATTCACGTTACGTCACAATTGGTAAGCCACGCCCACTTCCGGGCAAAATTCAACAGTGTTTCAATGCAACAGTCACAAGTGGTTCGTCAGCTGTTGCTCATCTACCTAACCACACTAAATGCGCGCTACACTAGATTTTGGCCGGCAAAAGGGCGGGGCTTGTGATGTAGGTGAAAGCACTCTATACAAGGTAAAGCAATGAGCTATTCCTCATTAAGTGTACAATTCAACAAGAAAAATATTGTCACATGATGCCGACAAGTGCCACTCATGAAATAGGACAGGCTATACCACACCAATTCAAATTAGATGAATTAATTTTCCCTTTAAGGACGGAGTCTTCTGCCACTGTGCTTGGTAGTCTGAGCATAAGCATGGGGGTAATGAAAACAAGCCAGTGAGTCATAACTGTACAAAAGGCCGTAGCAGGCTCGACATGAGTCAATTGGTTAGAAAATAGGCCGTAAAACTCCATCCAGCCTACGCTAACTCTTTAAGAAAAAGTATCAATTATTGAGGCGTTCGGAGCCCATTGCTCTCTTAATCTCCGCGGAAATGCTTGTGCTTTTAAACGTGTGCACTTCAAGTCAATAAAAATGGGACTACATAAAAGTGTATCGTAATTCAAGAGAATTTCACATTGAAAGGAAAATAAATACAATTAAGAATACTCCTGAATGTCCCTTTACCACTAACTATGATAAATTAGATTACATGCATGTACAATAGACAAATAAGCTTGTACTTTCATCTGATATCCACAAAAATGACTTGTTGCCAGGCGATGCCGTGACGTCGTTTGCATCAATATTTTTCAAATTTTTAAATGATAATCATAAACAACCATTTACAATTCATCTACGGAGCTTTCAAGGTGTCGTGAAGATATTGAGATATTAGATACATTCCTGGACTTTGTGTAAATCATTGACATTTGGGCATTCGAGATATCACCATTTCAATATTTTAGTGTTAAGTATTGAAGTTGAAACCTCTCGGATGTCAATATTTTAAATTCTTTTGACAAATTATTAATGTCCTTTCTGCAATATTTCAATATTTTACGCTGAAACTGGTGGAAAAGTAGATCTCATATGTTAAAATCTCAATACCGTTTGAGAAGATGTTTAGATATTCTGTACTGCAATATTTCAATATTTCAAACTAAAATGTTAAGATAAAAAAATATCTCAGATGTCAATATCTTGATATGTTAAAGACGAAACTTACGATAGTATTTTTTCTTGACAATTTATCTCTGCTTTAAAATACATGGGGGATAATGGAGCATTCTTTTTCTTTATGCTTATTTGTGTTTGCAACACAGCTACTCAATAACATGTAACATGTTTTTGTCGTAATGGGAAGTAGAACTCTCGATAAGCCCCTCACGGTTTTAAGTTTTACTTCCACTTCAGTGTTTTATATGTAGGTATTCATTATTTTGTGTATCTGTACATTTTGATGAAGTAGAAAAACAAATAAACGAAACGAAACGAAACGAAGTTTAACTGAAACTAAAGAAAAACTGAATTTTAAAAAATGGAAGTTATCAGTCTACCCCATCTTTACTGGACATTCTAGCAAACTTAATGACTCATTTTACTCACATGAAGTGGCTTATTGAGCAACAATTTGTGACGTTACTGTTCACCGCTATAGTTTACATTCTTCGTTGCTTATTATTTCTAATTAAGTCAGCAGTGCCGTAGCGTGGGTGAAATCCACGGACTTCCTATATACATGGACAGAGTAAGTCACGCGTACGTCTTATCCGTAGGTTGCGGCCACCGATTGGGACAAAAAAAGGCGCACCAAGTGAAGCTATAATTTGTATGATTTGACGACCGTGCTCGGTAATATTCTAAACAAAGGTTTAATTTGAATGAGAAACAATATCATATTCTTGTAGCACTTGTAGTGATTCTGACCTGGACTTGCTCAAGTCAATTCCCATATTTTGAAAGAAAGTTGAAATATTTTTAAAATATGGCAAGGTAAGGTCAAAATAACGTCACGTACTGCAGATATGTGATACTGTTTCCCATTCAAGTTAAAATTTTGCTTAAAATATAACAAAGTCGTCGTCAAATCAGACGATTTATAGGTTCACGGCGGCCATCTTGGTGTGCTTTTTTTTGTCCCAGTCGGTGGCGACCAGCTACGGATAGGACGTACACGTTACATGCTCTGTCCATGTATGTAAGTCCGTGAAACTTTCACACACAAAACCATAGCAGACAGCAATCTTGCTACGACTATACTCACTCGTGCGGTAGCGACAATCGATAATGTGCAGTATGCTCTGTCCATGTATAAGAAGTCCGTGGTTAAATCTCAAAGAGTATTGGCCATTTTGCTATCGAGACCGTTCGTAGCACCAAGCAATGCAGCCTGGTGTAACTAGACAATCGTTGAGTTTTATAAGCTATACGGAACAATACCAATTCAGATTTCGAAAATCAATCAGAGTTTGACTAAGAATATTAGCATTTTGTTTCACGTTGTTTTTCCCGTCTTAAATGATTATTTGCCAGAATATAAAAACTTGCTTTTTAAGCCTAAAGTCCTCCCGACTGACCCCTGGCAAAGGGCCGTTAAAGTGAGAGCGATCTCCCAGGTTAAAAGAAAATTCACCTTTAGAATGAAAATTATTGAATATTTGTTGTAAAAAATCCACACAGATGCAATACTGGACAGCTCCCACTACACTCTATACAGGTATATAATCAATCACGACGATAGGTCGTGATCATGGATCATTTCTCTTAGTTTTAAGTCAAAATACATATGTGTTGTAGGATTAAAATTGTGGAAACATTGTGAAACAAACTATGAAACAAAAACGTGCAACTCATGTGTTAAAGAAGAAGTAATTCTACACAATTTGGTGAAACTTACACTTACAGGTGCACCTAAAGTAAAAAGAAATTTAAAAAATATACATAATAAAGAACATGCAAAATAAATTCTGCAAGTTCAACTTCTATCTTCATAGGACATTCTTAAACCGCTAAATGAAATCTTGAAGTTTATTTACTCAACTAAAAAATGTGCATTGCGCAATAATTTGAGATGTAATTGTTATTCTACTCAAATAACAATCTCTTTATTTCTTTGTTTTTCTGAAAGTCGTTGCATCTTGTATCAGGTGGGGGTAACACACTCGCCCTTATGGGGTGATGTAATCAATGCCCTTTTTGAGCAACATGCTCTCCAGGTCATCATTTTTTTTAAAAAAAAAATAAAAATAAAGGGAACAAAACAGCTAACGTGAGTATTACAACAAGGAGGTCACAAATCATTGCACATTAGATTAGTTTGTTTTTAGTAAATACATTTCAACACTTAATATCTCAACAATGGAACGAGCTATGACAGTAGAAGACCGATGAGTAAGATAGATTTTGCAACCTTCAACATATATATTTTCAAATTGCTACACTTGAGGTACATTTAAAGTTTGCAAAACATGCATAGTTTGAGATATCGGCAAATGGAGTTACTAGATTTGTGTTAAATAAAATTTTGGGCAGCAGCATGCAGCAAAGGTTATATCACTTCCTTACGTTGACAAGGGATGATTTGTTTCCTTTTGTTTTTCAGTCTATTTTGTAAACCTCGATATTAATAGGGGACAGGACCTTCAAGTGGGAAATGGTAAGTTTGTAAGTTTTCATGCAATCTCTGCAATCGCATTCGGATAATATGAGACTGTTGAGAAGAAAATTGGTTACAAAGTTTAAAGAAAAACAAAAGGCTATTTATCAATGTCAGAATTAGATGATATGTGCTTGTTTCAAGTTTATTTTTTGTTGGAAATGTGTAAACTTTTACCTGCCCATATATTGAAAACCACAGATCAAATTTCCATGCAAATTTCAACATAAAGCTTAGAATATGCAACCATGGAGCTAATTCTTTGACGAAGTATTGTTCCATGATGTAAAACTCTTACTACTAGTACACATCAAAATATGATTTGCCTTCGGACTTTTTTTACTTACTTTGTGAGAGAGCGCCATCCTTAGTACGTGCTTCCTGACGACCTGATATTTATTCGCAGAAAAATGATGTTATTAAAGGGTAAATCCGTCTATCAACTTTTTTCTTTTAATTTGTTTCAAAATGAAGCTTTTTGTTGGAGCTAAGGTAAGGATTGTGTGGATGAGGGACACGAGGTGTGCTTTTTCATAATTGGGTGTCAAAATTGCCAAAAAGGTCGAAAATCTGTCTCTTTGGAATAAGGGGTGTCATTATACTTCAAGAAGCTCTCTCTATACAAAAGGTGGTAAGCATTCCCCTTTCAACCACATTTTATTCGTTTTTGCTCTTGTGCAAATGAATATTAACATAACAGATAAAATATCAATTTCTCTCTGTCCATCCTTTGATTCTTTTCAGGTAAAAGGCAATACTATAAAAAAGAGGAAACGATATTACACTTTTAAAAAATTAGGGGCCAATAGTCTCTTCATATGTTTGGCAGAAAGAACACAACGGTCTCTCTTTAAAAGAAGGGTTTAAAGTCACATCAAGTTTTAATATGTTAGAGGGGTGATTCTTCGTAGCATTTTGGTGAAATTTGCAGTGAAATCCGATGAAAGGTTCTGAAGATATAAGCAGGTAAAGTTGTCAGATTTTCAACATGACATCATATCCCCATATTAATGGAAAAAAGACCGGCTCAGCTTGAACCAATTGGTTGGAAACTGGGCCCTAAAATCTTATCTAACTTACTAACCCCACACTAATAGACAGTCTTTTGTTTTTCTGTAAACTTTGCAGCTTATTTTCTCCTCAACAGTCCCATTTTATTTCATAAGTAGCATGAGAACTTTTCAAACTTTGAAATTCCCATGGGGGGAGGTCCTATCCCTATTAATATCAACATCAACACAAAAGTCTGAAAAGAAAGGGAAACAAAGCATTCTTTGTCAATGTGAGAAAGTGATATAATCTCTGCTGCCCTTAAGTTCATTTTGGAACACAAACCTAGTAACTTCATTTGCTGATATCTCGAGGAATTCATGTCCAATTTAAATGGACATTTCACCACACTGTGTAGATTTGCTTCTTCTTTCAAATGTAAAAAAATCACCTTTTGAGAAACACTCTTTCGTCCGAGCAACCTGTTCATTAAAACCGCGTTATCATTGTACGAATAATCTGTATTATTAAAGGTTTGTTTCCATAGAGTTGGAATAGCAGAAACTAGTCCATTACACCTGGTAAAACTTAGAAAGTTTTCTAAGTTATAAACTTTCACAAATTCGTTATGCTTCAATGTCATTTTATCATTATTGAAAATATTGTAAAAATAATCTATTCCCTTAGAGTGAAGGAACTGATAAAGAACAGTATTATTAACTTTTAGAGTGAAGAAACTGAAAAGACAATGTTATTATTAACTTTTATATAATGCGAATCATTTCAAATTATTTCGTTTTCAAACTTTCTTTTCGGTTCCTTACAACATAGAAAAGACCAAACTTTAAAGATCATTTACAAAAAGATAATTGACCATAGGAATGTCATACTTACTGAAGTTACATTTGAAGGAAAATTCCTTTTCAAAATCCCTCGGATAACAATTTAAAAGACTTCCACGCCCCATTACCATCGCTTAATTACCTTTTAATCCATATGATCTTTGGGCTATGAATAAAACTCTCCACATGAATTACCTCGTATACCACCTAAACGAATTGGACTTATGATTGTATGGTGTTTCACCTTGCAGGATTATCTTTCCAAATGAAATTGTATAAAACTGAGTTCAATTCCAAAATAAAACTACGCGGGGGATTTGGTAGAGTCTGGAAAAGAAGAATAAGTTGTGAAATTGCAAATGTTTCTAAATGAAAGTTTGAGCACACACTCATTTTGCGGCCCCACTTTGTAGACACGTTTAAATTCTAAACATGTTTAGATATTTAACACGAATTGTTTAGCCATTAAACGTGTTTAAAAGAGGATTTTTGAGGAATTAGAGACCCGTGCTTAGCATCTGAATAGTTATTGTTTACACACTTTGAAAATTTTATGGCGCTTAAACAGTTTTAGAAATGACATCATTAGAGAGCCCAATCCCACTTGTTTACATATTAAGCATTACAACAAATTGACTGCTAATGATGTCCGGTCCTATGTCCGATTTCTTAACGGTACTGGAAGACGTCCCAACCCGATGTATTGAAAACATGAACTTTAGTAAGTATTGCGTGTGATTTGGCATCGGGACATTGCGTCCGAATAAGGTAGTTCGGTAATTTGTTGCCGCATAGAATTGTGGGCCACACGCGTGGGATACACAAACCGAGATCACTACACATTGCACTGCGTTCCCTCATTTTGAGGAGTATATACAGAACTAGTCATAAATCTAAATGTCTAGCCCAACCGAACAAAAGACTAAAATGCATTTTTACACTAAAAAGGCAATTTATATGCACTGAACCCGCCCGGCTTAGACCTCATCATTATATTATGAATGGATTAAAAAAGGCTGATTCCACAAATTTTCAAGTGAGGCAGCAATTCGTCACCCCAAACTACAAATTTATTAGTTGTCTACAGAAATTCTCAGTTGACATACATCCTTGATTGAAATCAAATTCATAAATGAGGCGTACCTCATATTACACATCGTGTATTGAATGTTTTTTGATTAGTTATGAGGATCTAGTGTACTCACCAGGATATGCAGACCGAAGCAATTAGAGTTGTTTCGGAATGAAGATGACTTTTTGACAGTTGTGGGAGGGGCTACAAGTAAGTAGGATGGGAGAAATGGAATACATGCCTTTCAGTTGGTTAACGTGGCTTCTTTTGCCTCCTAGACAATAATAATAATCTTCATGTTAACAATACGTGTAACCTATACAGTCGTATCCAGCATGAGCGTCGATTGGAGGGAGGAGAGAGAGAGAGAGAGAGAGAGGGGGGGGGGGGAGATATCCCCGGCTCCGTTTTGGAGCGACACTCATTGACTATAGGATTATGCACAGTACCTTTTTGACGGAAGTGACCTTGAAATCATGCCGCAAGGGGGGACGAGGCAGGGGGTTGCAATTGGCCAAAACCTTGCTGAATCGGGCAGAGTCGGACGGAGATTATGCTCTGATTGGGGATCTGGAGTTGGCAAAAAAGTCACCGCCCCCTGAAAGACAAAGTTCCGTACGGCCATGACCATGTTCCCCAATTTTGATTACACAGTATACCGTCCATGGTATCCGGCTGCTTTAAATGGATTAAAATCGTTTTGCATGAAGAATGAAACCAAGAACAGTTTGTAATGAACAATGAAATATTAAAGATTTAAAAGAAGGGTTTAAGGTCATGTATTGTAAGTGTGTTAGAGAGGTACTTATTCTTAGCTCTTTGCTGAAATTTGCATTGAAATCCGATGTGTGGTTCTCAAGATATGAGCAAGTAAAGTTGTCACATTTTCAACAAGAAGTTAAGTTGAAGCAAGCACATGCGACATCATATCCCCTCATTAATGGACAATCTTTTGTTTTTCTTTAAACTTTACAATTTATTTTCTCCACAACAATCCCATTTTATCAGAATGGGATTGCATAAGTGGCATGCGAACTTTACAAACTTCGCATTCCCCTAAGGGAGTTGCATTCCTATTAACTTCGTCAACACAACAGACAGACCAGAATGCAAAACTGCATTGAGGTTTCGATGATACACAAATGTTCCATTTCAAATAATCCCATCATGTACCATTATCTTCTCATTCAAATGTTATACTAGCATGTTCAAAAAATAATTTTGTTATCCGACATGACCTTTGTCCCCACCACCAAAAATAGGGATCATCTTCTTACCATAAGCATTCATAAACCACACGTGAAATCTATTTAAGCCTCCCACCTTAAGATGTGTTAACACCTAACAAGGTTGTAATTCACATTTTGACCACCAGTGACCCTAGATAACCTTTAACCTCTATAAAAGCCATAGATAGATAAACAGATGGAAAAACTATACATACAGACAGACAGCTATCTTGAAATATTGCAATTTCAAAAGGCTTCAAGCTGACTTCAAGAAATGAAAAATAGGAATCATGCAAACCCTCTTTAAAAGTGGGCCCCTCTCATGCTAGGGTAACCCTAAATAACCATGGTACAATTATGAAATGACATAATGATGGTTTTGTATTACCTGCAAAAAGTCTTGAGAGTTCACAACACTAAATTAAGGACCCCCCCCCCATCCTTTCCAGCTGAAAGGTTTAATAATACTTTTAAGACTTTGATGAGGGTTAGATTACAGTGCAGAGGTTTGAACCAACCCCATAAATACTGCAGAGTCGAGACATTATTTTGCAATGACACTACGTAACACTGATATATATGGGAGAACTTTTGATCAGCTTCTCGTAACACTGTATGGGAGAGTTTTGTAAGTTTTCACCCACTGCAGATACCATCCTGCTACCAAAATATGCTGCTGCACGCTTTATATCATGTTCTAGAACAAATAAAATATTGGTAGGAAAGCTAAAATTCCCAGCTAGCCTACAAAGGATATTACACAGAAACATACATGTGTAGAATAGGTTCAAAATGTACATATATGCTATGCATTATAGGCAATGGCAAAAGTGCCAAGACATTAGACATGATGAAGAAAATTACATTGCAGGGAAAAACTTTACACCTAAAGCTCACAAAAGTACTGCAGATTGTTCTATAAGGGTTTTTACCAATGCCTTTTAAATAATTTTGATGTTCTTGGCCAAGTGGATTTTTATTGATCCTCTTCAGTACTTCAGTACTCGATCCTGCTTTGTGACAGATGTAGCCTCGGCTAAGCCTAACTTAGCCTACGTTAAGCCTAGGAAGAAAGTACTAGCCCACTTGCTCAATCGAACCATACAATTTTGACCTTAACTTCTCAGTTTAGGGAGCTAGACACTTTGAGATTTCAACAAAGATCTTTAACGTGTGAAAAGAGCAATTTTTGGAGGATATTCGTAATTGCAGAATCGAGGGTGACAATGGTAATTACTCCACCTGAATCGGGATACTTGGCATCTCTGTAGGGACCATCTCCTCATTATAACATATTCACATTCCAAATATGAAATTTATCCAAGTTCCCTACCTTGAGATATTGTGTTAACTGGATTTTCAGACTTTAACCCCCGGTGACCCCAGATGACCTTCACCAAAACCAATAGGGACCATACTCTGACTATAATGCATCCACAAACCAAATATCAAATCTATCCAAGTTTCCTCCCTAGAGATATTGTGTTGACAAGATTTTCAGACTTTGACCCCCGGTGACCCCAGATGACCTTTGACCTTCACCAAAACCGATAGGGACCATCGTCTGACTATAATGCATCCACAAATCAAATATAAAATCTATCCAAGTTTCCTCCCTTGGGGTATTGTGTTGACAAGATTTTCACACTTTGACCCCCAGCGACCCCAGGTGACATTTGACCTCCACCAAAACAATATGGACCATCTCCTGACAATAACACATCCACATACCAAATATGAAATCTATCCAAGTTCCCTACCTTGAAATATTGTGCTAACAAGATTTTCAGACTTTGACCCCTTGTGATCCCAGATGACATTTGGCCTCCACCAAAAACAATATGGACCATCTTCTGACCATAATGCATCCACATACCAAATATGAAATCCATCCAAGTTCCCTATCTTGAAATATCGTGCTAACAAGATTTTCAGACTTTGACCCCCGCTGACCCCAGATGACCTTTGACCTTCACCAAAACCAATAGGGACCATCCTCTGACTATAATGCATCGCTAAACCAAATATGAAATCTATCCAGGTTTCCTATCTAGAGATATCGTGCTAACCAAGTTTTCAGAAATTGACCCCTGGTGACCCGAGATGACTTTGACCTCCGCCAAAAACAATAGGGTCCTTCTTCTCAATATGGCGCATCCATGTACCAAGTTTGAAAACTGTCAGACATTCCTATCTTGAGATATCGTGCTAACAAGCAAAGTGTCACAAACACACACACACGCACATACATACACACGCCATAATGATAGCATAAGTCATCGAAACCAAAAAATCAATGGGAAACAAAGCCTTCTTTGTCAATGTGAGGAAGTAATATAATCTCTGCTGCCCTCAAACTTACTTTTTAACACAAATCTAGTAACTTCATTTATTGATGTCTCAAGAAATATACCTCCGATTTAAATAGAAATTTCACCGCACTGTGTAGATTTGGTTCCTCTTTCATACATCAAAATGATTTTTTTGCTTCAACGTACCGTTTAATCTTTAAATAATGGGTGAAAATTCCCCGGCTAAAACAATATTCAAAGGAAAAAGCCAGATACATGGCTCACTTACGCAATCTTAACATGTGCTTTATTCAACAGTGCACCTTCGAACCTAAACAGGATATTATATGCTAAGAAGTATTTTAAACTTCGATAAACATGAGATCTTGCTCATTTCTCGCAATTATTTTGTGAGGCCTTTAACAGTTAAATTTTAGTAAGAGACAAACTAATGAACAGGCTTGAAAGGAAATTGATACAGCCGGTTAAAGGGGCCATTGAGTTGATATGAAGGGTGTTGAAGGGAAACATTCCATGGCAATGCTTATTAAGCATAATAAGTCACGTTTCAATAATTGGCCTATGTGAAAACTTAAAATATTGAGTTTGCTAGTGCCCGGCTTGTTCTCACGGTTTTGTGAATAATTTGAAAAACTACCGTACGCCGTACCTGGTTTCAAATTTTTGAAAATCCAATTGCATCGATAAATGCTCACCCACATATATTTGTAAGCAGCGTTTGAGGATTGCCTATGTTTGACTATTTCATTAATATGTGAAGGACACTTAACAGGTTGAAAAAAAAAACCCAGCAAGAACAACAACAACATACTTACCGCTTTAAGGAAGCGTGAAAGAAACACTTTTTTATTTTTTACTAGGTACACTGAAGATCGATGGCTGGATAATAAATTACTGGACCGAATAATTTGACATGCTGGAATAAATGGCGGCATTGCCCATTCCTCTAATTTTAAAAAAGAAATACGAGGATACTATATGGTGAAAACTGACACACTCACCGTGTATAAGAAGTAAAGGATACTAATGCAAGATTGCTACTTCAGTGAGCAATCAAGGAGAAAAATTATTCATGTTCCATAACACCCTTCGCCATCTAGACAAGGCTTCGACACCTCTATGGTGTCTGCTTGCTTTTGTCTATGTCCCTATAAATCTATTGCTCATATTAATTTTAAGGGTAGTGTGAAATGTCAGCAAAAGCCCTGACTTTATTTGGCAGTTGGAGAGGAAGCGTTCCTAAGGGAAAATTATTTAGATTTATGTATATATCGTTTATGGTCCTCAGGATACATTCTTCAAATTTTTGAATGCTTCTGAAACAACTTGTTGCGCTTGTTGCGTATGCAAAAACAATGATTTGGGATATTTCTTTTGTAAATTCTAAATTAATGGCTCATCAGATAGTTTATGGTTTGGTAATTGATACTCAGGATTTTCAAGGACACGATTTAAACTATCAGAGTAAAACCTTCAGGTAACTCACTAAAGTTGTCATTGAAATGGATATTGCAAAAATAAAAGGATATTATTAATATCAGCACGCCATTTATCTCCCTAGACACAAGATTTGCCTACCGGAACTTCATATTTATGTACATGTATGATCAGGGAGTTGCTAGAAACTCTCTGGTATAACATAACATAACATAACAGGTTAAAGGGCAAAGGAGGGCTGTAAAGGCCCCATAAGATGCCCTGTAATCCAAAAAACCCCCCAAAACAAAGCAAACCACCAACACCTAAAGAGCCCAGAAAGATTAGATTCTCCCACAGTCATGGAAAAACTTGTCAATATTAACCTTAAAATGGTGCACTGATGTGGAGTTAACAACCCACTCAGGCAGGCTATTCCACTCACTAACAACCCTATGAGAGAAACTGAACTTCCTAATGTCAAGTCTAGCAAAAGACTTTTCAAGCTTTTTGCAATGGCCTCTAACCCGAGGATTACTCTGGACCTTTAAATAACTGCAAGCTAACAAAGGATTCCCTTCAGATAGAAATTTGTATACAGTACCTGGAGCATGTCCCCCCTAATCCTTCTCAGCTCCAAAGTGGTAAGCCCAAGCAGCTTAAGCCTTTGGGAATAAGGTAGATTTTTAACCTCAGGTATGAGTCGGGTAGCTCTCTTCTGAACTTGCTCTAAAAGCAATTTGTCCTTTTCAAAGAAGGGACTCCAGGCCTGTGCAGCGTAGTCAAGATGGGGTCGAACCAGCTGCTTATACAAATTTAGCACAATTTCTTTACTAAAACTCCTCCTGATCAACCCAAGAACCCTATTTGCCCTTGCAGCAGTAGCTGCACACTTGCCTAGATGACTTTAAATCTCCTGTAATAACTACACCAAGGTCTTTCTCAGAAGTCACTTTGTTCAAATTAGTACCATTCATAGTATAATCATGGTGGGGATTCTTAGAACCAAAGTGGAGGACTTTGCACTTATCAGCATTAAAAGACATTTGCCAAGTCTGAGACCATGAAAATAACCTATCAGATCTTTCTGAAGCAGTAAAGAATCATCCTTTCCTCCAACCTTCCTATAGAGCTTTGTATCATCAGCAAACTTACTTATACTGGAAGTGATAGAGCTATCAATATCATTTATGAAAATTAAGAAAAGAAGTGGGCCAAGAACAGAACCTTGTGGTACACCACTTGAGACTTCTTTCCAGGAAGAAAAATTTCCATTGACAGCAACTCTCTGAGACCTACCATTGAGCCACGAATTGATCCACTGAGCGCACTTGCCTATGATGCCTAACCTATGCAATTTTACCATGAGTCTACCTAGAGGTACTTTGTCAAGAGCTTTTTGGAAGTCAAGGTAAATGACGTCCACACTGGAACCTGAATCGAGAGACAAAGAAACATCCTCAAGAAAGCTTAGCAAATTTGTAACACAAGATCTACTGGGTAGGAAACCATGCTGAGTTAGATTGAGTAACCCATTATCTAAGAGATGCTTTAGCAAACAGTCCTTGATTAAGGATTCCATAATTTTGCACACAACACTAGTTAAACTGACTGGCCTGTAATTACAAGGTGAACTCCGATCCCCCTTTTTAAAAATTGGAGTGACATTAGCAACCCGCCAGTCAGTAGGAACAAAATTTGAGTCAAGACATTTCTGAAAAATAATTGATAGTGGAACTGATAAAACCTCGGAGCATTCATGAAGGATGGCGGGATGGATCCCATCTGGCCCAGGAGCCTTACTTGTCTTCAAACTCTTTAATTTTTTCAGAACCAGCTCCTCAGAGAACACAATGTCACTCATTGAAGAAGGGATATCAGAACCCCCACAAATCCCCATGACAGATGACTCCTTGGTAAAAACAGATACAAAATAATCATTTAACAAATTAGCCATATCCTGATGATCACTAACTAATGAACCATTCACATCATGAAGTGGCCCAACCCCCTCCTTAACATGCTGCTTAGACCTAACATAGGCATGGAAAGATTTTGGGTTAATCTTAACCTCACTGGCCAACTTTTTTTCAAACCTAGCTTTAGTGTCCTTAACCAAATTTTTAACTAAGACCTCTTGACTCTTGTAGGCACTTGGCCTTATAACGTCGCCAACACTTACGTTTCTTCCTAGTTGCCCTGAGTACCTCCCTAGAAATCCAAATAGGCCTACTTTTCACCCGAGCCTTCTTGAGTGGTATACATAACTTTGTAATATCAGAAACAATACTGCTGAAAAATTTCCAAGCTTCAGCAGGACCTAAATGAGACAAATGTGCAACCCAATCTATGCTAAGCTCCTCTTTTGCAGGACTAAAATTAGCTTTACTGAAGTCAAGAACAGTTTTGTCACTACTTGGAGGTTTACTGAAACAACAAATGTCAAAACTAATAAGGTCATGGTCACTACATCCAACCTTACCACCACTCCTCAAATTTCTGACCAGATTTTCATCAGTACTTAACACCAAATCTAAACAATTATCCTCACGAGTGGGAAACAGAACATGCTGAGCGAGGAAACAATCAGACACTGCCCCAAGAAACTCCCTCCCATGTGGCCCGCTAGTGCATAAATGCCAATCAATATCAGGAAAGTTGAAATCCCCAAACACAACCGCCCTCTTAGAAGAAAGATTCTTCAAACTTTGAAGCAAATTCTGATTATTATCAGCACCAGAGTTAGGTGAACGGTAAATGATGCCAACAACCAAAGGAGTACCCCCATCGATTGGACTAAGTTCACAAAACAAGCAGGTAGCAAAACCAGTAGAAAACTTGTCAGTGACTTCAACACAATTTATGCTGTCCTTAACATACAGCAAGACCCCTCCACCTCTACCACCAACAGTATCAACCCTATCCTGCCTATAAGTTTTATACCCTGGAACCTGAATTTCAGAACTACTAATATCACTATGGAGCCAACTTTCAGTAACCCCAACTAAGTCAGGATTGTCTATGGAAACATGTGCAAGAAACTCATTAAATTTATTGGAAATGCTGCGAACATTGGCAAACATGACCCTCACATCACCAACCTTCCTAGATAAATACTTCTTCTCACTAATTTTAGAATCAGTCTTGGCTAAAACTAAACCAGATACCTGCCTTGTAACGGCTGACCTCGCCCTTGCGCCTAGTTTGACACTTGAGAGTCAACAGCCTGAGAAACCAGTCTACCCAACTCATTAGCCCCTATAATTAAGTGTAAATCAGAAATTACCCTGTGAAATGGTCAATTTTGACTGATTTTGATGGAAATGACTGGCATTTTCTTGGTTTTTAATGTTTTTACATCAAATACCCAAAGTTTGTCTTTTCCGTATCATACGACCTTGAAACCTATGCAATCACATATAGGTCTGAGTTGACAAGGTGTGACACAGACTCTCCAATGCGCATCCAAAGGGCATGAACAGTCGCCCTAAACCTTATTTTTACAAACAACCGCTCATTTTCGAAAAAGGGTCCTTTTCTTTCCCTTTTAAGTTACTCTTACGGTATCTCAAACCATACATTCTGTTGTTTGGTGACAAAAACTACTACAAGATTGCTCTGGAACTGGGGTGACGAAATTGTACCCTTGATTATTAGGAAAATAGAACGTTGGCATAACCTGTTTCCCTAAATTTGTGATTTTGCAGTCGCTAAGTTTAGTAAAGCAACTGTACTCCGAGGTCTGAATTGACTAACGTTGCTGACTAAGCGGGATGTGGTGGCAGCGAAGCAGGCCAAGTCGTCCCCAAACCAACTCGTCCCCAAGCCAAGTTGTCCCCAAGCCAACTCGTCCCCAAGCCAAGTCGTCCTCAAACCAACTCGTCCCCAATATGAAAAATGTGATTTTTATGGCGCGAGAAAGGGGGAATATATTACCAACCAATCATAATCAAAACTGAAATATTTATGTAACAAAACACGAAATTTATTTAGTAGCTTCAAACATTAGGCCTATATTTGCAAGAAAATATATCTTTCTTGAAAAAGTTACCATGTTCGCCACAAAATTATATTTGCAACAAAAATATTCTTCCAACCAGAATATATTTTCAAGAAAAAGAAATAAGTTTGCAATATAAATGTATCTGCAAGAAACATTACTTTTGCCAAAACATTTTTTGCAAGACTAATTATATTTGCCAAACTAAAAATATGTCCCCATCAGTTGTGTTTAAAATACCGTATATGTTATCAAACTCCAAAAATATATGTTATTGGTTATGATGGGTAGACAAATTGCGACAATAAAGTTATCATGCTCCAGTATTTTAAACCAATTGTCATTCTATATATATGCATAAATCACGGCTTCAAAAATTAAAAAAATGTATGTGTCACGAAATCTCCCTTTTAACTAGCAAAAGGGAGGAAAAAATAATGAACAAACTAAAAACAAATGCAAACTGCAAAGTCGGTGTTAACTGGTCTCTTGAAATGAGATAATTTTATTTTCCACTAATTTGTCACTAATTTCTCACATTGGGGCCGACTTGGCTTGGGGACGACTTGGCTTGGGGACGAGTTGGTTTGGGGACGACTTGGCTTGGGGACGAGTTGGCGTGGGGACGAGTTGGCGTGGGGACGAGTTGGCTTGGGGACGAGTTGGTTTGGGGACGACTTGGCCCGAAAGCGGTGGCAGTCGCCCCGTGTACCAAGTAGCTAAGGCGTAAAGTGAAAACGTAAGGGGTAGTCAGAGTCCAATCGTGTGACAGTTGCAATGTAATACAATATTAGGTTCAAATTTGACTTCTTTCCGGAGGTTACCTTTGTTTAAAGGGCCAATCCTCTCACCCCAAACTACACTTCTTGTAGGGGGGGGGGGGGGGTACAGAAACTCTCCAGTGGCCCAGCTTTTTGATTGACTGTAAATTCAAACAATGCAGATTACCAAAGCTTATATCACACAGCGTGAACTGTACTGAGAGTGATATTGATTGTGACAGAGCTTTTCTACACTCACCCTGAAGCAATAAACTGAGATTTTGACTGGATAAGGATGAATTTCAGACAATTGTGGGAGGGGCTTAAGTAAGAAGGTCAGGAGAATTGGTAATGTTTGGGGTGAGAGAACTGGGCCTTTAAAGGGGCAATCAGAGTTTGACATAGAATATTAACCTTTTGTTTCAGCACCTTGTTTCCGAACTCATTGTTTACCAGAGTATACAAAACGTTGAAGACGTCTTTCAGGAAAGAAGAAACGTTCAGTTTGTGATAATTACTGTTAAATGAAAAATTTCTGAACCTTTGTCGGGTGCAAAAATCCCACACAGATGCGAGACCAGACAGCCTTTTCTATACTGTAATCAATCACGACGTAAATGGGATAATTGTTGTATGATCAAGCCAGACTAACACATTTTTTATGCTTTGTGAGGTAGTGAAACTATCTTTTTCCGTTATTTCTGTTTTCTTTTGTGTGAAATTGTTCCAGCTTTCTACGGGTTTAAGCCAGGATGTTGCCGAGCTATTGTAACTCACATTTTCAAGCCGACGTCGGGTCCAGCAGGGGTCTAGATGGGTCCGATCCAAGCCCAGTTTGACTAATCCACTTGGGCCCACATGTGAACATCTTTGGGGCCCAACCGTGGAATGCTGGCTGTGTCATCACATGCACGTCCATGGACTGATGGAACCAATATAGGTAGTAGATTACAAGAGAGTTGACATCGAATGAATGAAAGTCAGACACAATGTTTCACACTACTCTTCTTTGCATTCTTACACACAAAATACAGAGGTTCATTAAAATATATGCTCTGACATTAAGTGTCGATATGTACAAAGTTATTAAAAACCTGATGGAGAAATAAGGTATATGGAATACACTCACAACGACTAACTCTTAAATACGTCACGAATCTCCATGGAAACGATAGTATAAATTGCAGACCATAGATGTTTCGAACCCTTTCACCGATCCGATGACAAACGTCAATAAACAAATCGTAAGGATTGTAAATTATTCTGTAAGGTCGGACAATATTTGAGAAACTGCAACTTGTTGTGGAAATATGCCTTATGAATATTCAAACATCAAACAATCGACACATAAGTGTACTGAGACGGTACTGGTATCGGTGAATACTAAATGGGTCTTTATGAAAAAATCATTACATTTAGGCAAAGAAAGAGATAAAAAAGGGACAAAGTCTGACAAACTGCTTTATGAACGGTGGTAAGCTAACTGCTTCTTAAATATATAAATTTTGATATATCTTATGGCTGCTTTTCACATCTTATTGTTATCAATGCGATAGTGATAAATTAACATTTCTAACTGAATTTGAAATCTTCAGAACAACTGAAGGCAAAATGACGTTCAGCAACTATAATTCGCGTAGGATCACCTACTAAAACAGGAAGAGTGAAGGGGTGCATGCGGGGAGGGGTGAGGGTAGGGGCTAATTGCACATATTGTTTGAAAAAAGTTACCTTTTTGAAGGGCATTAAAGTGAGACCACTTGTTACCAAATACTTGTTGCCAAATTTAGGGTTGTAAGATGCATTGTAGTGCTAGCAAAATATGCTTACTTTAATCTCAAAACTTTTCAATGCAATCCTGCAATTCAGCTGGTAAGTTTATTTCATTTTTCCTTTTACCTGCGACTGTTTTTTTCTAAAGAGGTACCGCACCTCCTTTGAAAGGCAACAAGCACAACAGCATCAACACATCTGAATTCCACGAAAGTATCATGCTGGTGTTGGCTGGGGATGGGGGGGGGGGGGGTTGAAACTGTGTCCTATCACACCAGGCTATTTCCTTTACCTATCCTAAAAATCTGGACTCTCTGATAGTTTTTGAAACTTTTACCTGAGTACACTCCAAAAAATTTTTGAAAATGAGGTAATGTACCCCAATACTGAGAACAATTACAGCCCTTGCCTACATACACACAGTTCTCCTCCAACCATATTTTGCTGAACATGAAAGGAATAGTGCATGAAAAACAAACGCAACACTTCCCTGTAAAACTCTGCAGTATTTAACAATGTGGAGATACCTTAGAAGGTGTGTAGAGTTTAAGACAGTTTTGGTCAAGCAATTTTGACCATGCTAATGGGGGAAAGGGGAAAGTGTGGCTAAAAGCCCCGTCCACAGTTATGCGACTCGATGCGATGCAACAAGATTGATCAGACGCGTTGCAAAGTGCGGAATGCTTTGCAACTAGTTGCAAGCAAACCCGCAACCCAGTTTCATGCGACCAAACATGTTCGGTCGCATAAAACTGAAACGTGCAACTGACAACAATGACGGACTTCTGGAATGAAGCCTGCGAAGTTCAGTTAATCGAAATGGACAGAACACATTCCTGTCTCTTCATCGTAACAATAAAGAGTATGTTAAACTTGAGAATAGTGCATGAATTGCTTCATGGACCTGTAACTTGTTGAATAAAGTTGATACTATGCTCTTAAAACTAGTTAGTCCTTAGTCGTCAGTCCCTCACCACCACAAGACAGTCTTATTGCAACAAGTCGCGTCGCATAGTGTGAACCCGGCTTAACAGGGCTTAAGACATTATTTGCTAAAGCAATTTTGAGTTGCAAAGCTTGTGCTGGGGTTTAAGGCAAAACTATGAAAACATAGGACACATTTATTCTGGTAAGCAAACAACCGTGTAGTTTCAAAAAAACAAACATCTTAAAATATATATCTTTGTACAGAAATTTTTTGCTGCTTATGATTTTCAACTTTATCTTCAATTTTGAGCAAAGTACAACATGATAATGTTATTTATTATTGCCAGCTATACTGGGAAATAACATATACACCAAGCTTAAATAGATCAATATAACTATTTGCACAGTGTATTTTGTAATCTTCTGTGTTCATAACACAAAAACAACAAAAATTGGCAGAAATTTATATGAACAAAGATCATGTTAAATTCTAAATTAAAGCCAACCTCAATCACTTTATTAGAACCGGTTTCTATGGTTACAGCATTTAGAGGAATGACTTTGAAACTTAGAGTATATGAATATACTTTCAATTATTCTTTCAAAACAAAGAATAGCCCATCAATCTATAAGAGTTCTTGTTGCCTGACATGCTTCACTTTTTCGCAAGAATGGAGAAGAAAAAACAAGCCAGTGAGCCACACTGGAAAAAGGCTGTGGCCAGCTTGACTTGAACCAATAGGTTGGAAACTGGGCAGTAAAACTCCATCTAACCTAATCTATCTTAACCAAAGAATGAAGTTCTTCAACAAATAAGAGACTTTGGCAAGCTGTTCTGGTGGCTATCCACATATGCGCATCCTCCAAATCATCCAAATGAGCAAACCAATTCCACACATAGAACACATACTCTCAAATTTGAGTTAACGTGAAAACTTAATGACATCATTCTTCCTTTATCCATCTATAAAATAAAGAGGAATGTCAAGCGTGGTTCTGTGCAGTTGACTGAGTTTAAATTGCCCTTTTTTGAGTAAATTTGTGCATTGTCATGTGTCGTAAAGTAGGGCTGAAGCCCCTATTCTTGTTCAGGTTGGCTACACACTAGAATGCTTAGTAATGTTTGCACGTTCTGTACACAACTCAGAGAACACCATACACTATACACTGAGCTCTGTTTAGGTATCCCACAGTGTCCCACAATTCCATGCACCAACCAATTACCGAACTGGATAATTTGAAGAAAAGTGCACAAAACATATTAAGATTGTCATCACAAAGAAAAAAGACAATGGCTTGATAGACAAGCAACTCAGGTTTACTTAACAGTGAAAGACACATAAAAACATGGACCACTAAAATTGCTTTGAGTTGTGCAAAAGTAAAAAATATGCAAATAAATTAATACATAAATTAATATGTAAATAGTAAAAAAATGAAAAAAAAAAATCAATATTTAAAAGAAATAATCACAAAATGAGAAGAAAAGAAAGCAAATAGAACTTGTCTAACAATTACAAAGAAACAATACAATCCGACCTCAAAAAATTTGCATTTCTCCACAATGGTTGTTTCCCACATCAGAAACACCATAAAAAATATCTTGCAGCGTAATAACTCCACTTTTGGAAAGGCAAGTAACCTTTTCATCGCAACTCTTCTCTAAATAATGCCCGTTTACAATTCTTCAGCCTTAAAGTGTTGTCTCCATTTTCCGATCATCATTCCGAACTAATAACTAGCATAATAAAAATATTTCACCATTTACAGATATAGAGGTTTGTCTCTAAAGAGGTTGTTCATTCAGATAAACCTCACATAAGGTTTTATTCTACTGAGTTTAATATCCATTGAGGTTAATAATTTCACTTGAGGTTTATCTATCTTGAGGTTAATATCCATTGAGGTTGACATTTAAGTAACAACCCATGTGTTTTTGTTTTTGCTTGTTTTTTCTTTGCTACCAACTCGATGGCCAATGTTTCTGTCACATAGAGCTTATAGAATGACGGAACATACCTCTCACAGGGCATGTTATTGCAAGAGCAGTGTTACAGAAATATGGAGAAACGTCAGCAAATGGAATTTGCTAAAGTAAGACCATGTAATAGATACCAATAGTGGTAAACATGGACCTGATCTGATTTAATCAATTAATTCAGAATTAATTTCAATTGAAATTTACTCTGCTGAGGTAAATTTTCCATTGAGATTAATTTCACTGGAGTTTAATCCCTATTAAGATTACAATTGCAAATCCATTGGGATCATTAGGGTGAGTTTCCTTTGAGATCAGTAACAAACTCTTAAGGATACATCATCACTTCTGTACCATCTCACTAGTCCTACGGGTTTTCAGGAGATCACATCCCTTAATCCACAAACCTTTCCCTATCCCTTAACTACAACCCTAACCCTAACCAAGACCTCTAAACCCTTACTCTAATCCTGATGAGTAGGAGGACCAATGAGATGAGATAATAAAGAGACAGGGAACTAATGACATGAATCCTGTCTGACTAAAGGTCTGGTATCACTTTTGTCTGAAGTCTCATTGTTGATAACATGATTTTAAGGTGTCAAAACACAAAATTTGTCTCAAGATTTGTACCAAAGTTTGGTATTAATGAACACATTCCTAATTATACATACATCTCCTTAGTTTTATACCTTTGCCATATCAAACAAAGGAAAACTAACTCCAGTCTCAAGATTGAATGTTCACCAGATATGCATAAACATTGATCTTGGATAAAACCATTCTCTTAATCCACAATTTCGTACACATACACACCCATACACCTACTGTCCACTGAGCAATAGGGTAGCGACGATTCATAAACATGCACACATAAATCAACGCACCAACACTTTGTGTAGGTGTGTTAAAACTTTTTGTCCTAACCGATAATATTTACATGTTACCACACAGTTTAAATAACAGCACTGCATCTGGTATCTGGTACCACATTGTCAATTTCACTTGTCTCCCAATATTGGCCACCCAGTCCCGGCTGACCTCTTGCAAAATAGTACAAAATCACAATTGTAATCAGAAATTTACACCCCATGGTGTTCTGCACAATTCAGTAGGCTAATTACAGAAAAATAGAAGTTAACTGTTAAAACTATGACATTTTAAGTCTCCATACATGTGATGCACTTGGGCAGACAGCACATTGCACTGTATGTAAACAAACTTCAATCAATGAACACAACATCTTTTCCAAGAAATTTTAGAAATTGAACCTTCTGAACTCATTCATTAAAAAACATAGAAATTTCAAAAATCCATAATTTTGGTGGTAAATTTAAGTGTATCTGCTCAATATAGAAAACTTGAAAAGACCTATATCATGAAGACCATTATATCTACCATGGTGACACATTTACTTTCAAATAAAACATTGATACTTCAATTTTCTCTTCACACACTCCATCTGTGGGTGGGGGGTTGTAGAATATGCTGATGGCATTCACTGCCATGGTGAGAGGCGACTAGCTTGGATCACTTGAACCTATTTGCACCATATTTTACACCAAACTTGAATTTTAACCATATCTGAACTGCATTTCAACTTCACCTATTTATCTCGCTGACACTATATAACACATTTGTGTCCTTGTGTCGTAAAATCTCATCGAACTAAATCAACACAAATTTTAACTCCTTCCATGTTACCCCGTCTCAGGACACTTTTTAATAAAGTACTATGAGACAAACTAGAAGAGTGCCCTCTATATTAAGGCTATTAACACAAAAGCATTTTCAAGTTAAACTGGATGGATTAGTCAGACCTGCTATCACTTGCTGAAAACTTCCACAAAAATTTGCATATCAATAAAATACATAGAACAAAATTGAAATTGTACATCCTGTAGGACAAAAAGTGGACTTAAAAAAAAATTTCACAATGAGAATGATGGGTAGCTCTCTTTCTTTAAAGAGTGGGGCAATTTTTGATTGTCTTAATGTCCATCATTACATGCACAGGTGTCAATCCTGGGGGAACAAGGTGACACTTTGACTTACAACTACATTTTGAAAACGCACTTATGGAATGTAAATTTCTCCACAATAAATTTTTGAGCAAATTGGCAATGTCTCCCCCCCACACACATTCAAGCACCAATCAACACTACTGACCACAAGTAATTTGAAAGTCACTAGTGTTTGATCTCATACACTAAATCTGTGGAATGTCCTTCTTGGGAAGGTGAATACTACTTAAAAATAAACAAGAAGCAAAAAATAAACAGCGCAGTATCATTATGGAGTTGTAATGGAATGGCTTGAACTGTGCTGCACCCTTCACATTTGTGTGGGTTTGAATTTTGCAAGACAAATGAATAGGTAGTCTTTTCTCTCAAAAACAGCTCATGAAACAATACAACCGACTCAGCCCCCAGACCATTGACTTTCATTTCAGTCAACATATTTTTCCTTCTCATTGATGTGACATAATTTTTCCAAAGTTGACTATATTATACAAATAACAACATTACATAACATTACTTTAATAGATTTGTAGTGTCTTCAACTCTTGTAAGCTTTCAGCAGCTATTACACTCAATTAACTTTAACAGGTCTGACTATCATCTGGTACCACGGCAAGTAGGGTTTGGGGGGTATACCGGTATTGAATACTGGTACTAGAGGTACAGGTAATAAAAATGCCTAAGATATTTGGTGCGTTTCTAATACCGGTTCTTGAAAAAATACCGGCACTCGAAAAAATTACCCTAGAAAGGTCGAGATAGGAAACAGGAGTATTAATTACGATTGTGTATGACTGTAAAAAAATGTGGTAAACTAAGTCAAAGCAGAGGTTTCTGCATGGTAATAATGCAATCATATGTTCAGCTGCATCAAAGAACAGAATGAAAGGGGTGCCATACACAGTTTAGGTTCCTTCCCACCTGACTTTCCTACTCAAGATTTGAAAACTGGTACTGCCACAATACCGGTTCTGTGAGCTTTACAGTACCGGTACCAATATTTTCATGGTACCGCCCAACCCAAACGGCAAGCTGTGTTGAAGATTGTTAGTGGCAGTAAGAATGCCATATGATTTGTAAACAAGAGATTAACTGTTCAGCTGAAGAGACAAGTTGCATACAAATTTGTGAGCTGTAGAAAAAGTTAGGTGGTTCACTACAATCTTTTAAAGAAACCTTTAAATCATGTAACCTGTGTAACACTTTTTCTAAATTCCTCCTGATCCTCTGGCAAAGAGCTGTTTGGCGAAACCAAAACTTTCACTGCTTCCTAAAGAAGCTATTATGTCCACCTGTGTAATAAGGGCTGTAACAGCACTTGGGTGGGGTACTGGGAACATAGTCTCACTAACAAGTAGAATATTTACAAAAATATCTGAAATGATTAAAGAAAGTAGTTAAAATGTTTGTTTCTTCAGAAATGAACACAACTATTAAGAGTGAGCTAAGTCTAGACCATTCTTACTTCCGTCGTACAATATTCAGGAGCCGTTCAAAATGGTCCCCAATGAATCAGCTATGATCACATTCAATAACGATTTAGTTGGCGCTCATGACCTCTAGCTACATTCTTATGCTGCAATGTGTGTTAAACCAAATTTAATATATTCCCCAGCAGCAAAATATATCAAACTTTTTGAATATTGACAAAACTTGAAAGACAAGAATTTTTCTATCCTTAAACAGTATTACCCAAGGGCTTCCAGTACGGACACACATCCATAGACTCTGATCCAAACAGTAATAACAGAGCATCATGGGATACATATATTCGTATAAACTCCCTTTACTGTCAGTATTGACTGTTATCAAAGACAATACGTCCCAAATCTCCATGAAATGATTCCTTCTTCTTTCTCTTAGAGAAAAAGAGGCTGTCTGTCATTTGGGCAGGCATAAAGTGGACATGATTTTCTGAGCAAACTTTTCCCTTACATAGTTGCTAATATTTTGAAGAAAAACTGGCTGAGAGCAGCCCAATAGAGATTGGTACACAACACTCCATTACTCATTCCAAGAGCACAACAGGACGCTGTCCCTTTCAACTTGTGCGCCAATCACTTGCATGTTCAGCTGTGTGTGATGTGACACAGGAAAATAACTTCAAAGATTGCTAAAGATGCATAACAGATATTAAATCTCAAGCGATTGAATCTATTTCGTGTTCTTGAAAATCATTGAACACATATGACAGAGAGAGCTATTCAAATGCAAAATCCCATGAATTTGAAGAAAAAAATTTTAAATGTTAAAGCTGACCATAATCATTTCAGTGATATTCCCAAATAATAAAATGAAGTCAAACATAAAATTTCCTATGTCAAATGTGAAACAGCCTTTGTTCAAGTTAAAAAAAAAATTGGCTCATGTAAAAATTATACAAAGAACAACTACTTTTAAAGAACAATTTTCAACATATGTTTTGGTAATACTGCAAAATTTTGAGCACAGATTAAAATTCTGGTGGACTTTAAACAAATACATGGGTACCATATTTTTTTGTATTATTTGGACACATAACCTGTTTCTTCTACAAAGAACATAAATTTATCTCAGACTAATTTCACAAAAGTCTCCATTGCTTAAATGAACAATTAATAAAGCATTTCTTCAATTTTATGCTAAAAAGGAAAAAATAAAAACAAAAAAAACCAAAATTTATACAATGTATATTTAAAATTTTGTGGAATTTTTTAATGCTCAAAACATAAAATGCACATAATTTCAACCTACAGCTCAATTTTATAAAATGAAAACCTTTGCAAACAATATTCACAATAAATTTTTTTAAGAGAGATAATTCCAGGGGAAGTTACTACTCTAATATTTCACTAAATCAAACTTCATTCCACAAATTCAAAAATGAATAGAAATTCACAGGTTTGACCTCTGATGCTTTGCATCATGGGGGAACATCAAGCCTGTAAGACCATTTTATCTCACCTAGAAGGAAACTCATAAATGTCATCAATTCTCTACAAATCTTTTACTTTTTGTTGATTCTGTGAGTGAACAGAATCAAGTGTAATGATAAATATTTCATTTTGATAGTATTGCAGCTTCTTGTATTTATTAACTGGACACCACCTAACATTAGAATAAACCTGACTTAAAAAGAAGAGCAAAGTAAAAACTGTTCTAGACTGAAATCGCACAGTGATTGAAAAATTATGTATACTATCCCAACCAGAATCAAACTTGATACATGGGGTTTCCCCCATACTTTGTTCATTTACTAGGGAAAGGTGATTACAACTTCTTGTATTAAACCTTTGTACTACCTTTTAGTGCAGGTGTTCTGAGATGTACTTCCCTTGAAGTAGTTGGTGTCAATGATTTACACATCTTCACGTTAGATGTACTGTATGTCATACGTAGGGTTATGACTCCACCCTGTAGGTAAGTATTACATTCTAAATGAGAAGTACGACAACCTACCATATTTAGAGAGGATGGTGTGATGCAGTTTCTCAAACTTATTTGCTTTGATGAATTATTTTGGGACATTTAACTCTTCAAACAGCCTAAATAACAAAAACCCCCCTCCCTCCCCCCCCCCCCCCAAAAAAAAAGTAGAATTAAAGGATAGCAAGGTGACTTCACTGTATTATCACTTCGTGAAAGTTTGCAATCCCAGGAAATGTTACAGTGAAAAGACCAAACATGGCTACATCCAATTTTCTGCATTTATCCAGGGCATCTTTAATCGCTACCACACTCTTCTATTACTAGTTTGGGAAATCCTGCAATAGAAATCTATGGCTCTCAGATAAGATCAAATTTGCCCAAAGATCTGCAGGTATAAATAGATTCCTATCCTTTTTCACTCTTTTTAAGGAAAATGGAAAAATTCTGAGAGCGTCCTTGTTAGGTCATGCTTGATATTGCTCATTGCACTTTCTATCAATGATGGCAGACTTCTAGTAAGTACATACCAGTATTAATGCATACAGAACAACTCTGCAAACCACATGAGATAATTCCGCTTGTCTTTGCCGCAGAATATCTGTTTGTTGTGTAAATTCTTCCGCTGCTATGTCTGTGTTAACGAAACTGGGTCACTGGTTGCTTGTAAGATGTCCAAAGCTAGCTGTTTTATCTGTGGTAGTGTTGACTCTGTTTCATAGATAGTTTGGACCTTCTGCCTCATGGGCCCTGTCGTAAATTGCTCTTTGAATGAGGGATCTGAGAAAAATGAAAGCAAAGCTTCACCAAATATGTTGTTATTCCATTAAAATTGCAGGGCAGGAAGTGAATATGGCCCTCTGTATTCTTAAATGGTTAATATATAAATACCAAATGATAAGTGATTATGGGGTTTTATGTTGGAAGTATTTGAACAGTCATCCAAGGGTTTTTGCCCAGACTATGGTCCTGAATTGCTTTTTAAAGTTTGTACACTTAATGTATTTTTTTTTTTATTTTGACAAGACTGACTGAGCTGCTAGGAAAAAAATCCAACATCATTTATTCTTTAGAATAGGTATTTGATGACAATAAGCTGCCTATACTGTCTTGCTTGTGATTATTAAGAAAGATTACTAAGTGAAGACAAAGATCTACATTGTCTGTTACATTTTTAAGGAAAATTTAAAAAAATTGGCATTCTGTAATTTTTTCACAGTTGACGTGATTTCCATTAACTAAAATGAGGACTTTCAGAGAGTGTGCTTTGTTTGATGAGAACCAGGAATGTAAAAAATTACCAAGATGTGATATTCTTTTGAAGTTTTAATTCAAATTTTGCCCAATACGTGACCTGTTCACGAAATTCCATGGTTTGGCAGTCTATTAGGGATCATACCAACCCCCTATCACCCTATATATATCATTTATACCTTTACTTACCACTGGTAGGTGAGGAGGGAAAGAAAACAAGATTTACAGGATTCAAGAACAACAGTCATTCATTAGTGATAATCTTTACAGGAGCTTAGCCATTGTGGCAGACACATGTAGACTGAACTGCAAAATATCATGTTTACAGTGGCCTTTGGTTCCATATCATCACAGTACTTTTTATAGCACCTGACGACTGGTTCATTACACTGATTAGCTGCTATAATGAAAACCAGCTTTGATTACCATTCTTGTTGAATAGCACCCAGTCCAACAGTTAGGGGTTCTAGTGAGTGTTGGCCAAAATTCGTACTTGCAAAAAAGGGATCAAATTACTTATGGTGCATTGAATGGTTAGATCCCCTTTCAGTTTCATCTGAGATAAACTGCTGTCAAGTATCAACCTTCACAGCTATTGTCCGATGCTTGAATGGGCAACGAATTGGTATTTATAACAATTCTTGACAAGATGAAGTAAAGGATAAATTTTCTGAGATGTTGCTGAAAATTTAAAATTTAGGTTAATACAATATAGAGTCTGAAATGGCATTTGTCTATGGTTTTCATAATAAGTGTTCAGCAAGGGCTCTATGGTGTCTCAGCCATGAACTTAGAAATGTACAATCACATTTTGGTTTTCTCTGAAGGGATGAATTAATTTGCAAATAAATACTATTCTGTAGATTTTGGCACTGAGTATCCTTCCTTACTATTACTTTATTTCAGGGGAGGGCGACCTAATGCCAATGACATATTTGCAGCTGGCAAAATTTGTAAAGAACAGCAGAGGTATTTTTAATTAGCCATCACAGACCAGACACAAAAAAATTAGTTGAAAGCCACCAGTGTCTGTCATCTGTCTCACATAAGCTGTCTGAAGGGTTGCAATTTTTAAAAATTTTCTGTTTGGTGGCACTCTACTTAGATCTTCTTTTGGACAACATTACAATCGTGACTCATTTATCCAAACCCGTCTTCCTCTACATTTAGCTGCTCAAAACCTTCAAATATCTGGTTCCATGTCTGTGTAGGCCAGTTTTCCTACTTACTTAATTATCTTATCAACAATACTACAGATTACCGAGACCATGTTTTTTTTTTTTTTTAATGAAGACTTACATTGCTTGAATGTACCCAGATTTAAGGCATTTGAAATTAACTGCAGGTCATTTTGTAAGTGCAAAGGAATTATTTTTTATGACTCATATCTGACCTGTTCA
This sequence comes from Holothuria scabra, assembly GCA_037179385.1. Classification (NCBI taxonomy): domain Eukaryota; kingdom Metazoa; phylum Echinodermata; class Holothuroidea; order Aspidochirotida; family Holothuriidae; genus Holothuria; species Holothuria scabra. The sequence continues at coordinate 29,886,472 of CM074199.1, forward strand.
ATAAATTAGGCTACCCACCCACACTCTATTTGTTAGTATCAACTGAAATAATGTAATTACAATATTTGGCCATTTTAAGGATTTAATCTTTAACTAGCATTTTTTTTGGCTGTTTTTTAAGATATAAGAGGCTTTACATTTTCTCACCATAATATTTTGAACTGATTCTGCTTGCATTTCTCTCAATTTTAAATTATCCAATAGTGAACTGTAGAGGGAGTAAATGTCTTTGGGGGGGGGGGGGGGGGAGTAATGCCAGACTGACAAACCATTGGTTTATGTGTGCAAAACTCTTACTACACTTAAAGGTAAGTACAGTAATGCAGAGCACTGGCTAAGTGTACACAGCCTGAAACCTACAATACATATTGTGTCTACTAATAGTAGATAGCCAACTTTTGTCATCACATAAAACCCCATCCCACATTTAGGCACAAAAGGAACGTCCCAAGCCTCTAACTGTTTATGAAATCCACAAAAACAGCTATGCATGGGTAACTTTATAACAATAAAGTTAGATGGCAAATTTCAGCTTTCCTAGTCCTCATATCACTTTTAGTTGATGTCTATTGCCACTTAATTGTGCAGAAAAAGGTGGGTCTAATAGCACTTCTTTCTTCAAAATCATTGAGCACTGTGGTTTCGATTTTCTGCATAAACACCGAGGTCATTGAACTGGGAATCAGATAGTTAGATGGAGTTTTATGGCCCAGTCCCAACCAACTGGTTTTAGTCAAGTCTGCCATGCCTTGTTTCCAGTTGTGACTCACTGGCTTGTTTTCCCTACTCCATTACTTATGCTAAGTACCAAGCACAATGGCAGTAGGTTCCATTTTAAAGTCATTGACCGCGCCAGGACTCAAACTCCCAAACTTCCGACTGCAAGTCGGACGCTCTGCTTCACCATGCAGTGAAAAGTAAGAAAGTTTATTTACTAATACTAGGGAGGTTTTACATTGCAGAGACAACAGTTTTGTTCATGACACAATTGGCAAACAGAATAACAGATCACCTGCCTGAAGTGTGAGAGGATGTCAACTGTTTGCCGAGCCAATCAACCAGAAATACCTGCCTAGGCACGGAACTACCTGAATCAAATGGGAAGACACCCATCATGGGTCAAATTTAAATAGATATTGCAGTTAAAGTCATACCTTTTAAGAGGTGTAGGATTGTCCACAGAGAGACATGGACAAAATTAGTTTCTTCATTTTCCAAGAAACTGCTCAAGTACTTCAGCATGGACGGTAGATTGGTCTGCATGATATCCTTAGATATATCTAAAAACAAAGAGAAGAGACATGTAATATAAATGGATAAAGTAAAGAAAATCAGTTCTGACAGGAAATTATTTCAGTTCCCAAAAAACTGCCACCTATGAAGTTCTAATTCAGACCTTAAAAATAGTCCTTTAAAATGCTAAGCAACCATCAAAGAGACATGTATGAATTATGCCATTAAGTACTCACTCATAAGACAGTTATTTATATGTAGGATATTAATAATGTCTAAATTTGTTCATATGTCATTAGAGGTATGTGGAGAAAACCTAAAAGGTTTGGAAATATTTGTTGATTTTCATGAACCAACTCAATGAGCTGCTTTAAGTCGTGTCTACACAATCATACATTTGTTCACAAATGTCGTCATGCAAATGTTTGAACATTTGTTGGGAAGATGAAACATACAGCTAAATATTTGAACACCTTCATACTACATTTTGATATAGTTCAGATTTATCGGTGAATCAGTCCAAATATTAGCATTGTCCTACAAATGTATGTTGATGCTTTTGACTTAATGTATGATCTTGTAGGCTTAGCTTTAGATTGTCCTTGGATGACAAACCCATATCACTTGACACACCTAAAGTACAAACACTAAATTTCCTTGCAACTAAACTTTTATCACTTTAAAGGACACTGTCTCTATGCACTCAGCCATAGTACCACATTAATGGTAGGATGGGGCATAGGAAACCTCCCCCCCCTCCTTACAAATCCATCTGGGACAATTTTCCTCACCAAGGACAATTCAAATTTTTTGGTGGTTTACTGTGTCTTACTTTATTGGGGAGGGGGTTTGTTAAATTTGGAGGAGATTGTTAGTGTGGATTGCCCAAGAGGGGGCACTGTTCTGTGGAAGATGTTGGCTTAATTATTACTATTTTATAAAGCTATTTAAAGGGCTAGTCCTTTTACCCCAAACAGACATTTTTGCAGTAGTCCACAGAAATTTACCATTGGCACAGCTCTTTAATTGACAGCAAGTTCAAAAAATGCAGAGTACTGAAGCTCATATTACACAGCATGTTATGTACTGAGAGTTAGTTAGTTAGTTAGATGGAGTTTAAAGGCCCGGTCTCCAACCTATTGGTTCAAGTCGAGCATGCCACAGCCTTTTTTCAAGTTGTGGCTTGTTTTCCCTCCTCCATTGCTTATGCAGAGCATCACACACAATGGTGGTAGCTTCCACTTTTTTGTCTTGGTATGACTGAGAGTTTGGATTACACAGTGGGGTGTTGTAGCCTACACCCACCTTGAGGCAATAAACTGAGATAGTGTCTGGATGAGGGTGAGTTTTAGACAACTGTGAAAGGGGTTTAGAGAGTTAGAAGGTTGGGAAAATTGGAACTATTTGGGGTAAGAGGATTAGACCTTAAAGGCCAAATCTACTCATGACAAGACAGTTCCGATTATTCCAATTTGTTGTGCAGATACAAACCTAGGTTATTGTTTAAAGGCATATCCTAGTGAACATTAAAGGCTCTACCTACTGAACAATCAGAACATATTTTCTCTACATGTTTAAAACTTAACATCTTTTGAATTTGATATTGATAAAAACAAAATTACTCAGATCTCCTCAGGATAACGTTTCATAAGCCAACTGAAACCTAGTATTTGATATGATCTAGCCAGAACACTGATACTGGTCTTGAAGATTTATGTCTGATAGAGTCTTGTACTCCTTTTATAAGGCAGCCTAAAACACAGGTCAGGTAGAAGGTACTATGTGCAAAAAAAAAATGCTTAAACAAAGTACATGGAAGGGGGTCTGGAACTGGGGGGGAATTAACTGGGTGGGAATTAACTGGGTGGGAAATTTTGAGGGAAACTAGAAGGATAGCTAGATAAATTTCACTTGATTAAGCTAAAAAATGAGCAAATTCAGCTTAAATACAAAAACATATACAACAACATAAAACATAAACGCAAAGTAAAAAATAGTATAAGTATTGCACAATGACTATCATGAGTGATTGATGTTATCTAAAGAGTTGGCCTTTGGCAAAAACCTGTTGGCAAATCTATTTGTTGCAGCTTCTGGAGGTCTCATTCTACCACTCCTGGCAATGACTCTGTCATGGAAATCTCCATGTTATGGATGCTCAGCATCTTTAATCACAAATCTCAATGTGTGTTCGAGAAAGGAGCAGAATGAGTCTAGGGGACTATGTGAAGAAATGAACAGGTTGGGTAAACCCTTCACACTATTGTTGTGCAATAGGCAATCTATGCCATCTTGTGTAATGGTTGAACAAATGTGCCCTTGTGAAAGCTTTGGGATGAGCAACCTAAAGGAATCCAAAACACAGGACTGATCTCTTTTGTAATTTTTTTCTAGAATTTTCCTGCCCAATATTCTCCTCTAAATTGAAGATCTTACAGGTGATCAGGATATTAATTACTTTCTTACTACTAGCCAGCTGTGAATACAACTATGACAGCTACAAACTCTGAGAACATTATAGAGCACCTGTGCTTTGCCAGTACACTTCGAGGTATGGAGAGTACTAGTCTTGCGACTTGCTGAAAGAGGCAGACTGTCCATAGTGGGCAAGTGATAGTGGAAGGAAACACAAGCTGGACTGAACCTGTGCCATGTCACACTTTTATGTAAATGAGTTATTGCACCATAATTCTGCCTCTCTGTAAACAACCGCAAACTGGACCTGAATCTTATTAAGCTTAAAATATCTACTCCACCACACTTCAGTAAAAATGTCTCTCACCTAGTAGTGTGAGCTGGCCTATGGTTCCAGCACTGTTATATTGCACTTCTGAGCTGGTGGACTGTGCCGCCAGGTTTACAAGTCTTGTGAATACACGACCATTGCCGAGTTCTAGCAATCTTTGTCTGGCATCAGCTTTACGAAAGAGGGATAAAACACACAAAAATTAGTCCAAAAATGTTCTAAAACCATTAATAAACCTTTCAATGATATAGTATTGAAGAGATTTGCATTGTGGGTAAAATTCTGTGACTATGTTTACAAGGTATACTTCAGGATGGTTGCAAATTCAAATTTACATACTTACCTAATCCCCCTTTCCACCCCCTCCCACTCCAAGCCTTATCTTTGGAAAATTGATGGAGAGTTAAATAACCTCACCTGGGAAGGGCAGGGCTAGCTATCTTTCTTTAATTCACATGAACATTTAGGCTGGCACCTATGGCAGGGTAATATAAGCTATAGGGGTATACTACTTTTGTTATAACATTCCACCCCATAGTAATTTCATAAAGACACAGTTCCTATAGTCAGGCAAACAAAAAATTAATCACTGACCCCTTTGCTACCCACGGTTTTGCTGAAAAACCATAATTTACCATTACGCAACTTGGGGAGTGTTGTCGGAGGCGCTTTAGATCCAAACACCAAAGAGTACTTCGTGCAGGCGCAATATTAAAACAATGGTTGGAAGAGGTAGAATAACAAATTTACAACAGAAAATGAGATACAGAACAGGGAAATATGGTCACTAAGATCTATTTACAATTATTTACAAGCAACCATACTCAGTATGAGATATAAGTTTGTCCAAAGACAACGAAAAATACAAAAAGGATGAAACACAGACAAGAATGGGAAAAGCAAAACCAAAATTTTTTTGGTTTTCTGTTGGAAAACCAAAACTGAGGATTTTGTGACACATGTACATACATACTGTTCATAAGTATTAGCCATAGCTCAGTGTGGCGAGATGGACCCTCTTCGGTAGCCTAATGGTTAGCACGTGTATTCAAAGTGAAAAACATTGCCACTTAAGGCTGTGGTGCACTTTTTCAAACCAAGGATTTGACAGAGAGCCTCAAGTTTGATGCTTTACAGTGCCATGGAACAACATTAAACCTTATCATGCTAATACTGTGGAGGATCTTCAACTTTGCTAAAACTAAGCTCTATTGTTCCAGTTAGGTACACCCCAACCCCAACCTCCTCCCCCAACCCCCCCAACCTTAAAAAAATCATACCATTACAGAAAGAGCACCAAAATCAACAACTTGAGCAATGGAAGCAAGTAAAAGACACACTTATAATGTAAACATAGCAGAAAGTTGCTGCACCTTGTACTAAGGTGTGATAGCACTCTTACTCTTATGGGCTGATGTAATTAATTAAGCCCTCTCTGTGCAGCATGCTATGCAAGCAAACAGGAAGTGTTCAAGGTGATAAAAACACAGCAGGTAATGTGAGTTGTACAACAGTAAAGTCACAAATTATTGTGGAATGGACTAATTTGTTTTATGTGAATAACTTTCCACATTCTTTATCTTGGCTCAAGAATGTCTCATGAAGATGAGATTTAGGCTGTTAGAAAAAATTCTTTATGCTGTTTAAAATATACCTTTAAATTTTTTGACTTGAGGTGCATTTTAAAAGGCAAGGCTGGCAAGGCAAGTGTACCTATTGAGAGTGGTTTCTCAAGTGACTTACCATTTCCAGCAATGACTGCCAGTGCTGCTGTGACCTCTCTCTGGACAGAAACAGGAGATGTACTCTCAACAAATGCAGCAGTCAAACTGTCCAGTCCATCTTGTTCCAAGATGAGCTGTTAAGATGAAGAGAAATTCATTATCAGATTTTCTGAGGAAAGGTTGACGAAGGGAAGTGGAAAGGGACCCTACAGCAGGGATCTATGCCTCTTGCAAAAACAACGAGACATACTTGCTCTGACATGTGTCCCTATTCCATTCTTAAAACTTGTTTTGTAAAAAAAAACCTAATACTGTATTTACTAATTAAAACATATCACAGTAAAGAATAAATAGCAAAAAATTGCTCATGAGAAGAGCAGAGTATTACACTTTTTTGAACATAATTATGTTTGAAAAGAATCTGAAACAACTCAGACTACTGATCACTCTATTAAAGAGCAATGTCTTTTTTTATTCTTTTGTCTTAAAGGGGCTCTTTGAGTTGATATCCATAAATTTGTGACAAGTCTGAGTGATATCATAGCATGAAAATTCTTCTACTCTCTTTTAATCATTTATCAAATATTGCCACTGCCTTACCAAAAAGTAAGAAATTGTTGATTTTGTGACCACATCAAGCTGGCATATATGATTCATTCAATATGGTTAAAAGGGTGTGGTCACAAATTCCTGATAGGATAAAATATAAGACTGACAAATTTGGAGAGCTTATACCACAAGCTCCATGGAGCTTTCTCTGTCATTTCTATACATAATATCATGAAAGAAGGCAGTAGGTTCCATTTTTAAAGTCTTCAGTATGATCCGGCCATGAGTCCACCTCCAGACCTCCCAGCTGCATGTAGGATGCTATCATGCTGTAACCACTTAACCATGAGAAACCCATCTATACATAGTTACTCATTATATCCCCACACCATAACTTCTCTCCTAGGCCTGACTTGCTGCACATAATCTAGAGATATTGCAAGCACTGGGGTATTATCATAACCAAGGATGGTACTAGAGGAGGGGGAGGGAGGTGCCCTTACCTCAGGGGGTAAGAAGAAGGGCTGGTCCCCACATCTGGAAACCTTTCCAATTTCTTAAGGAAACCTTTATTTGTGGGATAACATGTATTCAATCAAAAAACCCTTAGCAAATAAACTTGATTTTGTCACATAATGGGCAGGTGCCTCAAATGAGAACCCCAATTTTCCTTAAAAATCCTAAATTTTGGATGCTCATCCGGAGGATTTTTTTATAACTTTTACAAGATTTGTCAATAATAGTCCTAAATTTTTAAATGCTATTCTAGGACAAGCCAAAATATTTTCAGCTTCCTAATCTTTTTGGCAACTCATCATCTTTAGCTGAAGGGACTTCAGATTATTGCCTTGCCTCCACACCCCTTCTTCCCCCACCCCCATTTGGGAAGTCCTCTTGATACACACATTATTTACAAGTAAATGCCTTAACATAACTTACATTCACCAATGAACCAGTCTATGAACTGACACACTTACAATTTTCAAGGACTTAGTTTCAGATACAGCATGATTACTTTTGTGGAAAATCTAATAACCAGTATTGATGGTATGAAATTTTAATGTAAATGTCCTTGAATTGACTTTGTTACTGACTCATTCTTTTCAAATCACTGTGATACCAAGTACTTGCAAACACAGTAAACAGAGAAAAAAATGCAGGTATGTTACAAAACACATTTGACTGCTTAAAGAAATCCCATTTGTACAGATGGCTTGGTATTAACTTCAAATTGTTTTGGTTCATTACCTTGTGCATATTATAAATAGAAAATCTTCTCATATGCAGGTTGCAGTTTGAAACCAATCACATGGATAAGCATTAACAAAAGATCAGGCCATAAAATTTTTCACAGAATTTGAAAACTAATGCTGCATTGTTTTATTGGCATTATGCATGTCTGAAACATATGCTTTACAAAGTCAAGCACCCACCTCCCCAGGGCTGGGGGGGGGGGTTGCAGAATATAACCATGGTTCCCTCCCCCCTGTTGTAAGAGGCAACTATAGGGAAAGGTATGAACCACATTTGGAACCAAACTTTGTCTTGAACAGTGTTTAAAACATTTTTGAACTTTACTTTTTCATATAGCTGACACTATCAGCAAACCTAAGTAGGCAACTAATGGTTTGATTTAGTCAGACATACCTAAGGTCCATCAGCTTTATTCTTTCAAATTCTTAGCTTTCCTGTACTATGGATGGTTGTAAACAGAAAAACCTAAAACTCCCTTGATTTCACAAAATGGAAGGGTTAAGAATTGTGTGTAGACTGTAACAAAATTAAGACAATTTTAGGCTGACACACCTAGCTCCTCGGATTTGCTATATTCATGTAGCGTCATGCGTAGTTAAATCTCATCTAATTAACCCACTATCTACAATACAGAGCTAGAAGTCTACCATCTCTCTGCTTACAACCACAAAATTGAATTTTTTTTTCATAAATCTTTTCATCAAAATTTTTATCTGTAAGTTGAGAACTGTTGTATAACTTCAAGAATGTTCATACAAACTTTTGTTTACAACATCTAAAATAATTTTGCACACCTCAAGATGGATATCTTCAGCTGAAGGGTCAAATGTTATCATTTCATGTTTCTTTGACTAGTACTTTCGATATGGTTTCATAATTTTTGCCAATGTTTACAGAACTGAAGTACAGAATAAGGTGAATTGTATTTGAAGGTAATTCAGAGTCTCCAGTCTTTGTCCATACATGACTTAATGGATAAGGGCAAATCAGTTCACTTTGTGGCTAGCCCAGTGTCAATTGGCTATTTGATAACCCCTGACTGGGTGCCTTTGTCTTTGTTAAAATATCTGATAGTGATAAATGGGAGTTCTGGCTACCTGAAGGGGCATTTTTGGCTCAGAAAAATTCCTTGTATGCTCTGCATCAACCAACAGTGTGCCTACACTTAGATAGTACAGCAGTGCCACTGTGGCAAGCCTTTGTCTTTGTTTAAATGTCTGATTGTGATACACAGGAGTTCTGGCTACTTGAGGGGCATTTTTGGCTTAGAAAATTCCTTGTATGCTCTGCATCAATCAACAGTGTGCCTACACTTAGATAGTACAGCAGTGCCACTGTGACCTGTGGCGCAACATACAGCCCCACATATCACATACCAGCCAACAATCAAAATTGGTTGCCCATCCCTCATATACAACATCTGTGATAGATTTGTCTCATTCACCTTTGTCTTGCTGCCAGCAGCAAGATTTCGAAGTGTCCCTGCAGCATGACAATGTGCATCCCATAGATAGGGTTCTCTCAAAACTCGACCAAGTTCCGGGATGAATCCTTCTTGAACTATTGGTATCTAAAATCATTAATAAATATAATGGATTAATATAATTAATAATAACAATTATAACAAAATGTCAACGCCAAATAACTGAGAGACTATTACAAAGCGGATTTGGGGAAGGAAAAAAATTTATATCAATTCTATGAAAACATTGAAGAAATGCTATGTGTGTATGATCAATGTTCTTATAAGATCAGCATACAAATACACTATGGTCATGTGAAGTCTATGAATATTTGTAATGGCTGAGTGGACATCACTTTATGCGTACAGGTGTCAGATTTTGGGTGATATGTACCGTTCAAGTTAGTACATTTTATGAATGTATCATATTTGATGCTACTAAGCTAGAAAGAATGCATTTCCTAAGGTACAAATTGGGTGTGGACATAGGAGGTGGCATTATTGACAAAATGATCCACTGTCTGCCATAGGGTGCATGGTGACTGCACAAGCTCGCACCAAAATGAGCGGATCGAGGGGGTGAATCTCCTCTTTTCCTCCATTCTCAATGTGTACAATATATTTGGAAACCCCATTGGTGTATCTAAAGATTGGAGTGATTTTTTCTTAGCTATAATTTGGCAATTTTCTGATCATTTTTTAGCATTAATATATTTTAATATTAAAAGCAGGAAAACCCAAATTTTTTGATTCATATGGGCCTTAAAGCTCAAACAGTAGAACAGTTTTGAATAAAACAATGGTTGTCAACTGTGTAGTAAGGCATGGAAGGCTTAAGGTTTATTTATGTAACCTCGTGTTTGTCCATTTGGTCCGACAACCCCTGCTTAATAGTTCCCTACCCCCATCAGCCTCCGTCAATAGCAGGAAACTTTCTCCTCTCTTTGATGACTTTAGGTTAGGTAGGAGTTTGCACCTCAACTTAAAGCCTTCTGGTTCAACGTAGCAGCACCCATGTTTTTCCAGTTAGAGTACTGGATTGTTATCTTATTCCATTCCTTCTGCAAAGCACCATGTACAGTAGCACTCGGTTCCATTTTTTAAGTCTTTGGTATGACCCTGGCTGGGAATGGAACCCTGGACTTTTTGAGTGAGAGTTGGATGCTCAACAAACTAGACCACACACTCTTTAATGAGACTTAAGTGTCAGGATTAGAGAGATCCATCCACTTTAACTGGATCAAGCCTCAAGGAAGTTTTTGTCTTTAGCCAGCATTTTAGAAATACACTTATCATTTCTAGTGACAATTGAACCAACCCTTATACTTGACGCTGGAATTGAGATGACACTGCCCTCATAACTTGAGATTAGGGTTGGTTCTCATGTAATCAGATGTACTTTAAGTTACTAGACCTTCATATACTGGCACTAAATGTGAACTGAAGAATGCAGCATGCGTCAAGTAGATAATTCAGACAGTGAAGAGCACTTGTTTTACAAAGCTATTTAACAGCAATGAATGTGAAGAATACCTATGGATTGTAAATTACAACTTCAGATTACGTGACTCCCACACAGACTGCATGGTCAAGTGGTTAGAGCATCCAACTTGCAGTTGTGCGGTCTGGAGTTAGACTCCTGGCCAGAACATACTGAAGACTTCTAACATGGATTCTACTGCCACTGTGCTCAGACAGCATAAGTTACAGAGTATGGAAAATGAGCCAGTGAGTCATAACTAGACAAAAGACTGGCTGGCTCCCTTATAATAATTTGTTAGAAACTGAGATCTGCTAGAAACCTCCATCTAACTAACTGAACATAATTTGGAAGAAAAACAAACCCATCAAGGCTGGGGTGAGAGCTCTGCCAGAGTTCAGGGGCATGACCCTGGAGCTTATTTTTTCAGCAGCTGAATCGTTATCTGTTGTCATAACATTTTTTTTTTTTGAAAAACGAAATGCAGGAAATCTGGCAATTGCAGAAGTTTCACATCATATAAAATCAAAGTGAATAAAGCAGCATACTGAACAGGAAAGTGTTTCTCTTTTCTTTCCCCTATTCACAACAAAGGCTACATTTTAAATCACTATGGAAACCATCCACAAAAATAAAGCAAGCTCTGCTCAACCAAGCACAAAGCCCATTTTCACAATTTTGCACCATTCCTATCCAAAGTACCTTGTACTGTATGTTACCTTATCATGTAATGTATCTTCCCACATTTCAGACTGCCTAAAGAGAGAAAACAAATCCCGCTTTTGTGGCACCAACTGCAACCCCCTCCAGAAATCTGTTGATCCATGAAATTGTTAAAAGCATGATGTCTGTGAACCACAAAAATAATTCGGTCAAGGCATTGTGAGGTGCTTTTGGGGCAAGAGGAAGTATGTTTGATGGACTGGGTTGTAATGTAAAAGAATACTCCACTTATCTCGATGTCTACAAGCCATTGTAAACCATTAAAGGGACACATAAGAGTTTAAAATGCATCAAGGGACTCTGCACCGACAGGAAGTGTTTCCTATTTCTAAAGTTAATCGGCCTCAAAAACAAATTCTGTTTATAAAAACTTACTTTACCTTTGAAAAAACTTCACACATTACTAAAAATTTGCAGAACTGGAAAATTTAGGCTGGTCCACTTATCTACAAGAATATAATTCTTAAGAAACCTGCAGCTGGCTATTGTGCCAAATACTGAACTGCTTTTATCCCATATACCTTTTTGATGATGGAATTTTTCAACAAATGCATCATTCTTGTAAAAGTAATACTGAAACCTATTACAGGAGTGTTATTAAAATGATCATCCCAATCCTCATCAATATAATATTAATCAGGTCATTAAATTTTAGGTTTTAGATGAGGTTTTATGGCTCAACTTGTAACCAACTTGTAAGTCAGACCAACAATGGCCATTTTTCCAGTTGGGGATCAACTTCTGGCTTCTTTTCCCTATTCCAAAGCTTATGGTGAGTGCCAAACACAATGGTAGCAGGTTAAACTCTTAAATTCTTAGATATGACCTGGCCAGGAGTTGAACTCCAGACCTCATGGCTTAAGTTGAATGCTCTAATCCAGTGCTTCTCAACCTCCATGATCCACTTCCCCACTTGGAAAAAACTTTTCCACCATTCACCCCAAGTACTATAAAACATTAAATTACTAAAAACTAGATTTGTAGACAATCGTTGCCATTGGTAACCATCCATTCATACAACTAGAGAGCTGATGTTTAGAATATCTCTCTACAAACACCAACTATGTGCAGTTCTACACGCTATATTCTGAATGATGGCTACCGGTCAGATGAAGCTATGAATTTTCAATTCTGAGTATGAAAACTCAATTCATGTAAATTTTCCCCTATTCACAAAATTTCCCCCTTTCTGTATAATTCACCCCCAATTCCCCAATTTTCCAAATTTCACCCCTGAGCATTTTGAATTCACCCCTGGGGGTACACTTGGACCCCGGTTGAGAAGCACTGCTCTAACCACTTAAACCATGCAGTCAGTCAGACTTGCCAAAAGACTACCGCAGGTAAGGAGGGGCAAGGCTCATTCTAAATTACCTCATTGCTTTTGTGGATGGACAGGTTACGTAGAGCTGCAACAGCGGCTGCTAATGTTTCTTTGGAGCATTTCCTCATGATCTGTAGGAGAAGAGGCAGGGCACCAAACTCAACAACAGCCAGTTGGTTGTCCCCTGATTGAGAGAAAGGAGTAAACAAAATCGTATCAAATATCGAAGATGAGATGAAGTCATTTGACTACAACATTTACATCAGTAACAGGAAACTCCCAAAACTTTCTGGTTATGGGGATCTATGAATCTCTCTACTTACCTTCTATTACCCTTGCAATACACCCTACCCAGAGTTAAACTCTGATAAACAAATAGCACAAGGAGATGGAGGCTGCCCTCACTTGGCAGGTGCCTGCAGTCAACCTCAACCACTTGAAGAAGTAGCAAGAAGTAAGTTTAGGACAAGGAAGGATGCCTGCTGTGGGAGGGTGGGCTCCATCTTAACTGTGCTATTCGTAAACCAGGGTCTAGTTGCAGATAGGTGGGATTGATCATGTATTTAAGAGGTAAGCAGAGGGGTGAAGTAGATTCAGTGTAACAGGGCATAAAATAACTGATAAGCTGCACCTACAACCATGGCTATCAAGCTTTTACTGATGGCCGTGGTGCCCTTCAGAAATACTTTTTGATATAACATCTTCTCCTACAGTTTAATTTTTTACTTTAGCTGTGTCCTTTTTCAAGTTAATTTTGGGTCATGGTTTAATAATTTAATAAATTTGAGGAATATATGGATGCCATTTCTTGCCGTCAGATTAGAATCTTGACACTACATCATTAAGTTTTTCAATTTGTCTGCTTATCAGTCTATGTGAGCTTGCTAGTAAGCAGGGTCAGAGAGCAAATGAGAAAAGGAATCTTCTGTGTGTAATTCCCGAAGAAATTCCTTCAAGTCTGGGATGGAACCGTGTATGTAATATGTGGGTTTGGCTTTGTTTGGTTTGTTAGAGTTTTACAGCTCCACCTCTTCTCTAACTTTTTTGCAGTGCTCTTGTCGAGTCTGTAGAGTTCGGTCACGAGTCAGGCAACTTTCAACTTTCAAGGACTCAAGTCTGGACTTGAACTTATGTCCCTGTACTTTCTCAAAAAGGAAAAGAATCAACCTCTATGGCCGAGTCCTTCAAAAACTGAAATCACAAGTCCAAGTCTGGACTCTACTACAGCCCTGCTTTTTTGGTTTTATCTAGCAGCACCACTCTTCCCCTTTTTCCAGTTGTGGATATCTGAACTGTTTTGCCAACCCCACTGCTACTCTACTTCTCTCTACATTCCATTCTTGAAATCAAATATGCATCTTAATTTCATTAAGACTATGAGAGTTAACAATTGCTAAAGTCTTTGTTGTTTAGAAAACACTTTTCACATCATATGATACTTGATAATTGTTTCAAAACCTCCAGGTTTGAGGTGTGATTTCCAGGTTTAATTTTCTTGTGAGAAACTCAAGGTTTGTCATTTTTGAGGTTGGCTGTATACTTAAACATCACTTACAACTCGGTTAGGGATGTAAGAAGCCCTCCCTGTGATTTTACAGGAAATCCTAGGGAAGTTATCTTACGGTAGCTCATCTCTGCTTGCATTCCAGTATGTCAGATTGATATGTTTGCTTGGTTGGCTGACTGAGTGAATTTTCTTTAGTACCCACTCTGATTTTGAATACTATACTGCACTCAAGAAGCCAAGCAAACAACTGGCTAATCAGCCAATTTCAAGTTTATCAAACAAAATGATTAACTTTGGTGACTGAAAGTATAAGGAAAAGGTAGGCTTTAGGTGTCTTTAACTGAGATGATCACATTATGGGGATCAACGATTTTAACATCAGCTATTTGGCATTCTGTTTTATGTTATGTAAATTTGATGGCTGTAAGATATGAGTCACTTGTGAGCAGGATGCAACTGCAACTTCTTACAAATGTATTTTCAGGGTACTGTACTGTAAATCAAGCAGGGACTCTGTGCTAATATCACAATTAAATGAGAAAAATATCGTCCTATGATTCTGAAGGGTCATCCAAATTGGGGTGACTGCATTTTCCATCTCACTGTTAGAAGCAATTTTGTTACGAAACTTCTATATACATACATTATTTGTCTTTGTAAGATTATAAGTCTATCAACTTGTTGTTTATGATTAAATAATGATGTGGCATGTAATTCCTTTGGTTATCCTATATCCGTTTTCTCTTAAGTACTCACCCGACAGCTTGTGGTTTGGTTAATTTATACTGATGATTTTCAAGGACATAGGACATACTAATGTCATATTGTTCTTGAAATGACAATTGCAAAAACAAAGAACAACATTAGCCCTATATGGCATATCCCTCCCTACACATCGCAAGATTTGCATATTGAGCTCATGTTTATGCATGGTTTGATTTTAGCTCATAATAAAGTGCAAAACAAAAGTTACGGAGTAAAATGGCCAAGTTTTGACAAATTCTGATGGATATTCAGACAATTTTCTTGGTTTTTATGCTTTTCACATCAAATGCCCAAATTTGTCTTTTTCATGTCACATGACCTTTAAGAAAATAGAACAAATTCTAACATACCTTCTGATGATAGATTCCTCAGAGCAAAACAAGCTTGACATATAACCTGTCAGAAGAAGAAATAAAATTATCATGAATGAATTTACTTGTATCAAGTGCAAAACTAGGGTGACTGCAATATTCAATGAGCTGTGTATCCACTTATCTTCATGGCAGGTGTTGAGTATACTCTCCTACATGCTCTAACACCTGTGAATATTAACACAAATCTGCCAATTTAGCTTTATTCATATGCTCAAATTGAAAATGACGGTCAACTGTTGATTTGTTTCAATCAATGAATATTCATTTATGCAACCAAGCTTCAACTGTAACATTATTGTTCTGTGCCCCCCCCCCCCCCAACACATGCTTAAAGACAGAAAGTCAATGTGATTTCTTCATTGTGTGAGCTCACTAGGGTGACTGCATTTGCTGTTTAAAGGAACACAATACACTTTAGTTGTAAGTTTCTAAAATACACATTTAAATCTCAACCACCTGCACCATCAAAATTCGTCAGCTGGCAATTCTCCAAGGTTGTTTGCAATATGCAGAAATCTGAAAAAATGTCCAAAAGTGATGGACTGGATGCCACCTAAACATGGATAATTACACCTGTTGCTTTGTGTATCACAGAAGAAAAAAACTGTCATTATTGGCTGATATGTAGCACTGGTATTTACCCAATAAAATGACATATAGAACTGAAATTTAAACCAACTACCATTCTAGGAATGCAACTAGTTTTGAGGTTTTCTGAATATTACTTCAATTGCAAAATTGAAAGTTCACCGGTCTATGACCTGGTTTAGGTTTAATAGCTATTGAAAAGCCATATATGTACTCCGTCATCTATATCGTTAACTAAATACAACTTGTTTTAGTTTTAAGGAAACAAAAGTTGCCTGTGGTACTTTATAAGCTGGATGAAATAATTCTCTTTGCTTGCTGGTTCCCAACAGATGCTTTTGCATTCATGGGTTTAATCCATAGTCCTGCTTTAACCTACCAGAAATAAAATTGAACAGAACTTACCAAAATTTAAAATACCTCTTGAAGACATATAAGTTATTGTTATATCAGTCAATGATTCAAATTTACATGTTCATTCATGCATTTTGCTTGGAGAGAGCAACATACTGTCAAAAATATAAAAAGTGCCATTTAGAAAGTTAAATTCTGAGAGACAGTGTACCTTAGGGGTAGTATTTCACAAATATAGAGACTGGAAATAAATCTAATTCGTTCAACCTAAATTGACATAGCTTTTTCCATTACTCAATAAATGTTGAACAAGTTAAAATCAGTTGAAATAGAACATTGCAATAATTCCTCTTCTTATAGCACTAATATTACCTACTCTGTTTCCTTCCAAAATTAAAAATACTTTATGACTTTGAATGCTTCCTGTTTTTGCATAACATATTTTACAGACGAGGGTGTGTATAGTCAAGGCATCCCATAAGGGTATGACTGCGATCACATTTTGGCGCAAGGTGAACAAGTTTTAGAGAGAGAGAAAAAAAAAGAAATACTAACTCTAATTTGCGTAGCAAAAAAAAATGACATCACAAATAATTATACAATTTAACATTTTTAATTGAGTGATTTAACTTTTGTATCTTGGTTTCAGAATGTCCCGAGAGGAAAGGAGTTGCACTATTTGGATTTATTTACCTCTAATGCATATTGAAATTTTGGAAGGTAGCCTGTACACTTAAGTAGGACTGTTGGTACACTTTAGTAGGACTGTAGGTACACTTTAGTGGGACTGTAGGTACACTTCAGTGGGACTGTTGGTACACTTTAGCAAGACTGTACAGTAGTCATTTTTATGAAATTAAAGGGCAAAAGCAGTGACCTGAAACTTATTTTGAAACAAACAGTCATATCACATAAATTTCTTCTTTCACTTTCCAACATCTTTCAGGTTATTTCATATTCAAGGTAAACCAATGAGTTATCATCCTAAATTTCATTATTTAAGAGAGAAAAGTATTGTCACTTGACCCTCAAGAGTCAATCACAATACAAGACAGACTACTGTGATATACAAATTCAATTCAGTGACTGCAATGAAATAGAGATTGAATTTAGAAAAGATTAGTTTCAT
The DNA here is from genome assembly GCA_037179385.1 of Holothuria scabra. Classification (NCBI taxonomy): domain Eukaryota; kingdom Metazoa; phylum Echinodermata; class Holothuroidea; order Aspidochirotida; family Holothuriidae; genus Holothuria; species Holothuria scabra. The sequence goes on from CM074199.1 coordinate 29,903,684, forward strand.
AATGAAATGATAGCCATGCCAGAATGATCAACTGAATAGTTCCCACTTGCAGATAGTACTTTAAGGACGAGAGCAGTTGCCCTGGACTAATTTCCACAAATTTCTCCTGTTTCCTCTTCCAAGTATCTTTCAGAAAATATCAGGACTTACATACTGCATATCCAAGGTAAAGCAATGAGTTAAATTTCACAATTTAATGAGAAAAATATTGTCACATAAATCTCAAGAGTTGAAGGATAAACTACAACACTAATTCAAATTCTTGTGATTGCATTTCCCCCTTTAGAGAGAATAGTCTCACAATGTTTACAGATAGGAATCCTGACAGTACATGCTCTGCAAAGTATACTTGAGATGTGAGTTAATAGATGGGCTTTTTGAGATCAGTGTCTAACCAATTGGTTTAAGTCAGGCTGACCATGGTTTTTTCTCCAGTACTGGCTCACTGGCTTGTTTTCTCTACTCCATTGTTTATACTGTGCAACATAATGGGCAGTATGTTGAGTTGTGAGTACTATGACATGAAGTTTTAATATATCTTGCCAAACCAACTTCAGTTTACACATTTCATTTGAGGAGAGGCAAAGGTCATATTAACCAGGTGTCAGCTGCTGTTTAAAGGGCTTCTTTCCAACCAAACAGTGCCTGTTTACCCTAAATGAAATGCTACCAGGTACCACTTCAACAAAGAGGACTGCCCATCATCCTATGATCACTAAACTCCCTGGTTTACAGGTGTAAATAGGAGAGGACGAGTGGCAATGTAGATTTCCTCAACATGTGTACAAAATAGTAGCTGGTTACTGCCTCCTGGTATACACAAAGTGTCCCCTGGTTGCAGAGATGACCAGTGAGCAAGGAGACATTTTTTGACTGAGAATAGCTCCTGGTTTAGCAAAACATAATATCACCCTTGTAACAGATATTTTTATTGCAGCAGCACACAATTTGTGACTTTCTTTTTTAAAACCACCTTTTTTATTTTCACTTTCTTGAAAATTTGGTTGTATTTCTAAGCTTGAAATCATGGTTATCACTTAGATAAACCAGAACGCAATTGTGATCTGTGATGTTTGTTTTCATCAAAAAAAGGGAACTGTGAGAGCCATATTGATATTCTTGAACTGCAACTTTTGATTTTAAAACTTGGTGTTCTGCACATTTTATTCTATGATGCTCCTCCATACTCACCTACAGACCAGAAGCAAAGGATAGGGGAGGGGCAGGGGGAACTCCCTGAAACATTTTTCCACCCCCAAGCTAAGAAGTTATTAATAAAGTGGAAAAGTGCAAGACAATGGTGGAAGTAGAACTATGCCCTAACATTGCTTCCTTCCTAAACCCTCCCAGCTAAGAAAATACAAGAACTGTCACAGTTTATTCTAAACAATCCCTTGAAAAACAACAAACTGACTAGCAAATTGAAGCAGTGTTGTAAATTATCCATGAGAGCTGTCAATTACTTCTTGGCAAGGTTTTCCACTAATATACCCTGCACCAGTGAAGCCCAAAATCATTAGCCATGAAGTGCTTTAGTGGCATTACATTTCAGAGTTTTGCCATGGCAACCACTGCATCATTACCTCAGAAAGAGTTTGAATTATCTTTAAGAATCTTTCAAAAATAGAATTGAATTGGATTAAAAGGATTTGCAGTGGGGGTATTACAGTATTAAAGAGTTAATTTGTAATTTGTAAAAACTTGAAAGGTTGTGAAAGAATTAACTTATGCTTTGTATAATGGGTCTTAAATCCTTGAAGGGTGAAAAAAAAAAAAAAAAGGATTGATGTGTTTCTTTTAATAAGTCCAAAAGCTTGCTTGTGAGGTTTCAAATTATATCACGCATATCACAGCCATGGCATGGCATGTGGGGAACATTGTGTCACGCAAATGCCATGGTGATATCCATACCAAAAAGTAGGCCTAATGTCCAAAATGTTAAGAGTTAGGATATCAAAAGAGGTACAAGAACATGGAAATTTGTAAGTTTTTACCAATCTGACTGCATACAACAACACATCAGCAATGTCTGATACAATGAGACAATGAAATGCAACAGGTCAAAGTTCTTAAAATGCCATCTGACAATGGAATGTCTGGTAGCAAATTCAAGTTTTACAGCCTAACACTAATTTGTACACAGGGGGTAGATCCTACACATGCATATTACCTATGCACCACTCGATCTTTCACCCAATCATGTACGTGCGCAATATATACGTACAGATGTCCTGTCTCAGGAATTACGTCTATCTTCCTTGCGTTGTTTGCACCAATTATTTTTCTCCATTAGGGACAACTCCTATATATTTGTTCAATATTTTTACACATACTTTGATAAAAACAATGGATTTCAACGTTAAGGTTTTTCTCCCTAGGAGCCGAAATATTACAAAGCCATTTTAACCCTTACATAGACTTCCTTTGTAAAACAACACTACAGGAAATTGCTTTTGGATATAATGCAAATGTTCTATTCCCTGCAAGCTACTCCTACCAATTATACTTCTGTGGAGTTAGTTAGATGAGACTGAACAACACACCAACTATGGCAAGCCAAATGCCCAATAATTCAATAAATCTGGTTTATCGAATTATCGAGTTTTGTGGCAAAAACCAACAAACGAAACATTTTATCAAAATTTTACCTTATCTGATAAAGACTCTAGCAATCCAATCAGTAACTTCAGGACTTTGTGGTTCCCTTCTCGAACAACAAACGGACGGTGTTTTTCATCGACGGCTAAGTTACTGAGTGCAGCAGCACAGTAATACTGCATGTCAGTGTCATTAGATGACAAAAGATCAATGAATACTTTGACTGCTCCACAAGCCACCAGTATTTCACGATTTTTCTCTGTGAAAAGAGACAATGCAGGATGCAAAAAAGCTTTTAAATTTACATGAATTCATTCCAGTAATATGATGATGATGATGAGAGCTGACACTCCCCAAAACTCCCTGGTTTGGGAATCTATGAGCCCAAATACTTACCTCCTATTTACATATGTAATCCCTACTTACACCCAGTAAGTAAATGGCAAGCTTCCAATATAGCACAGTGGCATCCGGCAACCTCCAATAGAGGTCGCCCGATGACGTCATCTTTCCTGCTTGCCTGCCCCGAAGGTATCAAGCAGTTAGGTAAGGATGTAGATGTAGATCCACATTACCAAATAAAACTCTCATAAGGAAAATGAGGTTGTCTAGCACAGGCTTTCCTATGACATCACCATCGCATAGATTCCTTGCCTGCCTATGGCAAGGAATCAAAAAGGAGGGGGGGAGAGATTTATGACTGCCAGGCCCCAAGTCCAAATTGATGCTGCCAGAGGCTGAAGTTACAGGTCGGTTCAGGGTGGCAAAAGCATGCTTCAGGGCCCATACAAGGGGTAATCTGATGGGTTTTAAAGGCTATTTAGTTATGTAAGTTCAGATATTGCTGCAAAAGTGCCCTGTTCTTAAATAAAAACCGTCATACTGTTATTTTTTTTATTTTTTATGAAAATGAACAAGGGGACTTTACTCTCTTTCTTCTGGAAAATACCACCTTTTCCTCCCACTGACAGAGGCACATGCACCTTTCCCACATAATCATTAATTTGTTGGTGATTGGCTGCTCAAGTTTCTTGCCCAATGTGGACTGGAATATACAACCAAGGCTTGTACTTACTGTGTCCTGCACTGAGGAAATCAGGCAAATAATTGCATATTAATCAGCCTTGCCCTAGTTTATCTATATATAAAAAAAAGATAAAATTTGGTGACTGGACAGAAGACACTGACTTTCCATCTCCAGCTGAATTGTTCACCTTTTGAGTGACTGACATAAACAGAGTAAAATCCAAAACAGTGAATTTTGTAGCTATTTCTACGAGGCAGGAGCACAACTTTTAGTTAATTCCTAACAGTGGTGGCACTATGGTGGGGCAAAAGGGGGAATTTGCCCCTCCCCAGAATTTGTCCTTGCCCCTCCACTTCCTTGCCCCCCCCCCCCAAGTCGGGTCAGTCACTTAACCAAAAAATAAATAATACACCTCTCCAGAGACCTAATTTTTCATCCAGAGATATGCTAACACCCTAGGAGCTCAGAGTTCCTACAGGGCAAAGTCCCTGGAAGTTCTGAGGAGTTAGCATATCCCCCAACCACAGGAACGGGAACAATGGGCTCAGTTTTGTGATGCTCATGGAAATTTTGCCCCCCCAACATTTTCCTTTGCCCTTAGTTTTCCCCCCAATTTTGATGTTCTGATACTGCCACTGATTTCCAAATCTTCACAATCAAATCACTTAATCATTCCTTTAAAAAGCAAGAAAGGAAAATGTTTTATGGAAATCTAAGAAAAAATGTGATTAGAGCCTTCTTCATATATCCTGCATGGTCTCTACTGTACCTTGAGACACCCTTTTGGAAAACTGGCTGCACCTTAACTCAACTTCAAAGGGTCTTAACTTTTTAGAGCCTCCAATCCATGATAGTGCACATCGTAAGCATTTACTTCATATCCTCATTCTTCATTGTTCTTTTATTTGCTTCAAAGACCTTACAAGTTGTGATGTGGTTAGTCGTAGGAGTTAAACACCTTAACTTATGTAGTTAGTTAGATTGAGTTCTACGGCCCCGTTTCCAACCAAATGGTTCAAGTCGAGCCAGCCAGGGCCCTTTTCCCAGTTGTGGCTCACTGGCTTGTTTTCCCTGCTCCATTGTGCATGCTGAGCACCAAGCACAATGGCAGAAGGTTCCATTTTTAAAGTCTTCGGTATGACCCGACCACGACTCAAACTCCCAACCACCCCCCACCTCCGACTGCAAGACGGATGCTCTAACCACTTGGCCATGCAGTTGGTCTCAACTTATTTGAGCTTCTGGTTCACAAAAGCAGTGCCAACGGACATGACAGGTATTACCCATTACCTTCTCTTACCTGATCTGCCAATGGCAACTCGGGTAAAAGGATAAGTCACCCTTACTGACTTCTTGGGGGAGTGACCCTGCTTTGGGCCCAGCACAGCTTTTCAGAGTGTCATGCATGGGTAGCTTTTAATAATACAAGTTTTCAGGAATCAAGAGGAGATTCAAGTCTGTGTGAAATTTTAGCTGCACAGAGTTTAGAGGAATAGTTGTGATTGGAGTCTTTTTTTTCTTTAAATTCTACTAACAGGCAATTCCTCTAATGGACTTCTTCCCAGTTGTGGGGAACTGGATCCTTTTGCCAACTTCATTGCTTGTACAGAGAAACACACACACGGCAGGTTCCTATTTTCAAATCACGATGTGATTATTGATCATAAGTCATTGACCAATTGTAGCATTTATCAATGCTTTCACTCTAAGTCAACCACTATCAGAGAAATAATCTTCTATCTCCAAATACTGACAGAGAAAGAACACAGAGAAACAGACTTAAAAGCATTCTCCTAAATGGAAATTGATCTTAAAGTGCAAGAACAGTCGCACCAAATTTATTTTGGCAAAATAGCTAATCCTCACTAATTTCTTCTTTAATTTTTTTTTCAGGAATCTTTTATTACACATTGGGTCATAAATATTAAATAACCAAGGTAAAGAAGGAGATCCTCATGAATTTCACAATTCAGTAAGAAAAATAATGTCACATAGATCTCAGGAGCTAGTCATGGAATACGTAGACTCACTGCTAGATGAATTCAAATCAGGATGACTGCATTTCACCTTTAAGTTAGACATGTAATGATGCAGTAACATCAACAAGCACTTGTCTGAGTCTGTTTTGCCAGAAGACATTTTAGACGATAAATGCATGTGACCTTTTTTGCGGTCTCACTAATGAAGAAGACATTGCACAATGGCAAGCTAACTACTTCACAGTGGTATTGCAAGCAGGCGAACTGGGTGGTTAATGCCCAGGGGTTCTGAGGCTTGAGGGAATCCACAATCAACCAGGAGTTAGTGTGTAGAGAAATGAAGTCTTATGGCCAGTATCTCCCCATGGAGATTGGAGGGGACTTAACAAAATGAGTTTGGTAGGTCCCTCGCTGTTTTGTGTCAATGGGATCTCAGAGGGTTTAACTATGTCATTGCTATACTTCCTTAGTCAAACAGGAGTAACGATGAAAAACCTTACCCAGATGAGTGAGGTTGAGGAGGGCTCCTGTAGCATTTCTCTGAACTCGGATGTCAGCAGCTCTGGCCAGCTTAATGAGAGGCGAAACTGCTCCATAAGCTACAATGCGACCTTTGTTTCTGTCTGTTGGGAAGGGAAGTTAAATAATTTTATGGCATGACAATATATAAAGATAAACATTGAACTTTCTAAGGTCATGTGACAGGTTATATCACATGAACTACATACTTATGAGACAGCACTAAAACTTTTGAATTTAAAAAAAGAAAAGATTGGTTCCTTTTGTCATTTTGGCATGCACATGCAAAGTTTTGAAATTGTACTAATAGAAATGACACATACTTGTACAGGTGTACCCACATGAAATAAACGATTGAGAAACTCTGTACTTCTGGCTGGGGTTGAAAGGTGCTTGGAACCTTGTCATCTGTTAAACCTGTGAGCACACTTGCACAGTGAACTGTCTTTACTATCATGAGGGGTGAAGGTTACAAGTTAAGTAATAGAGTTGAACAAAATTGAAGAAACTTCTCATTTACAGGGCCACAGTTTGCAAGAAGGCCATGAAATTTGGTCATTTTCTGGTCCCTCCTAAATGTTTGAATTTGAACACATGGGTTCTCCCACCTAATTAAGATCGCTCACACTGCAGAATAATTTTCTATCATTGTGGAAAATTATTTTAAGGCCAAATTGTCTTGCCCCAAACAGTTCCGATTACCCTAACCTATTTAATAACTAAGGTTCCATCCACAACTGTCTAATACGCATCCTCATCCACACAAAACCTCATTTTATTGCTTCATGGTGAGTATACAAGACTCAGCATGCAATCAGAACACTCTCAGTACAATATGCAGTGCAGCATGTGCTGCAGTTGTGCCCTGCATTTTTTATTTGCTGAAAATCAAGGAGTTGTGCCAATTGAGCATTTCTGTAGACTACCACAAAAATTGTAGTTCAGGGTGAGCATTGATTGCCTTTAAATATTTAGTTCAAGAAGTACAAGCTATGATGTTACTACCATGTTGAGTTATATGTATCCAGCAAACTGGGTCATGTAAATTATTATCTGGTTGGCTTGGTGACTGAAAGCTGATAGTGCTTGTAAATTATTAAATATTTCTGGGAATATATGAACTCAACTAGAAATATGAGATGTACTGTAGCAAATGTTGGAATAAAAGATTGATAGATTTTGAATATGCAAACTTTGGGCTTTATGGAATCAAAAACGTGGATTAAAACTTTCAATTTAGTCCCAGGATAAGCTCTGTGCAACAATTCAGGAGCAAGAGAGGGAGGCAATCTCTTCATTAAAAGCTCTCTCACTCAGGTTGCAAGAATCAAGCATTTCATTATGCATTACCCAGGGTTTTACTGTAGCTACTATAGGTTATTAAAGAGATTTAACGACACACCAACATGAATATGTTACACAGTATCAGTCAACTTGATAAAAAGTTCAAAGTTTAAATTTTCCAGTATGGTTCAAGTTCAAATTTGGTTTCCCTCTAGTAGCCACTTACAACAGGGGGGGGGGCAGGGGAAATACCATTGGCAAATTCTACCACCCCCCCCATCCACAGGTGGCTCTAGCTACTATAGGATTCCAGGTGGCTGCTAAAGGCCTTTGTCAAAAAGGCCTACAGTGAAATGTGCAAAACCAATAGGCCTAATGTGAGAACTTGTTAGGCCTTGTTCCTTGCACCGTCCTTGGCAACATTCATCTCTATAACACTGCCAGAAGAGCAGGAACCTTTCAATTGACTTTTGCTTACAATGTAACAATACTTTGGGACTGACAAATGTCTTGTTTTGCTTCAAATGACAAGATATAATATGAGCTGTTTTATATTGCCATAATATATAATGCCATATGCCTAGACACTTCCGATAGCATGGCCATTGATCGTCCAGCCATCCATCTGCTGATTTGCTCTCATGCTGGCTGGCAATTGCCAGTGCCAGTTACAGTCAGCCATCCCAGTTGGTGTGAATAGAACAATGGTATTACCTCATTTCAATGGTTAACTTAGATCTAATTGCCATCTGGGCACCTTCCAAATTTGAAAATGATTTAATCACAAATTTTTGAAAACCTAAACTGAGTCACTAATTTCTCACTAATAAAATGAAACTAATATTTGTATTTATTAAATGAAGATTGTCTAGTTTGACTATTTGTCATATAGCTGTGAAAGAAACTGTTTTGGAAAAGTTATACATGTACTGACTCATGTCCCCCTTTTAAAATCACCGCTTCAAATACCTAGTACGACTTTTTCATTTACCCAGAATAAAAGATATCACCTTAAAAGCAGCTCATTGAGTTGGTTCATGAAATTCAACAAATTTTTCCAAAGCTCTTAAGTTTCCTTCACATACCAATGACAAACGGTCAAACTTAGTTAATCCCCGCATCCTATACATACAAATAACTGTTTTATGCGTGAGTACAAAATGACTCCATTCCGTTTTCAAAAATTTGTGCACAAAACCTTTACAAGTCAGGGTACAACAAAATTCAACATTTCAACTTTTTCCATAACTATTAGATATGAAACTTGACTTATGATGCTAACTTTAAGCAGTTTCTTGTGTTAGTTAGACCCTCAAACACTTTTATGAATTTATCCAAATCAACTAAATTAGTCCCTTTAATAGTGCTTTTTGGACGGTGTTGCACTGACATTTTGGTCACCTAAAAATAGCACCTATTCATTTGAATTCTTCAGGGTTATTTGCTATGATGCAGTTTCAAAAGAGATTTCAGGCTCCAAACAAGACTAGATTCAGATTAATTTCCAACTCTTATCCTTCAACTCAAAGAGGGTAAATTGAGAAGGACATTGATGATGGATAAGGTTGCCTAGCAACCCGCACACAGCTGTGGCTTTGTTTATTAAGTCAATAAGGTCTTTTTCATTCTTAACTTCATTTTGTATGAAGAAAGTTCTTTCTTTGAAACCTAGCTACTTACTGTAAGCAACAATTTTAAGTTAATAACACCCCATGAAAGAATAAAGTTTATAAGAATTATCAATCATTTACAGAGTGATGGCAATTTGGAAACTACAACACCTGTAGTAAAAATACCAGATTGTGTTCAACCTGAACTAGTATAGCTGAACAAAATTGCACAAAGGATAAGTTTTGTTATTCTGTTGATGTTCTTTTATGACTGTAAAAATCTTCACCAATGAATTTGTTATCTGTCATGGAAATAAAATATTGGTAACCTTGGCACAAAGTAATATTAGCAAAAATAGCAGTACCAATGGTAGTCATGGTGGTATCAGTAGTAGCAGGGAGATGCCACTAGCAACAACAATAATCCAATATTCAGCAGAACCAACAGTATCACCCACAGCCAAGACCAGGCTTAGGGGGATGGGAGAGGGGCATTTTTGATTGACCAGGAGATAATTAGAGCACCAATGGTGCACCTCAAACCAAAATGACTTTTGTACAGTAGGTCTGACCCTTCTTCCTCTGTGGGCTGGGGGTTATAGAATATACCCATGGTATTTTCCATCAGTTGTGTAAGAAGCAACTAAAAGGATGGCCTTGCACAATGTTTGAATTGTATTTGAAACCAAACTTGATCTTGTACTGCAATCAAAACCTTACTTAAACTTAAACACTTTTTCATTTAGTTGACACCAAACAGCTCATTAAACACATTTGTGTTGCAGTGTTGTTAAACCACATTTAATTACCTGACTAACTGACCCTCCTTCCACTATAATTTTTTACTCCTCTGGAAAATTTTTGACTGCTTTCAGAGTCTTGGACCTTGATGAAATTTACAGATACATAATTATCATGCAAAGTACAAACAGGTTCATTATAAACTTAAGGGCCTAATCCTCTTACCCCAAAACAGTTCAAGTTCTCCTAACCTAATGTACTTACTTAAGCTCCTCCCACAACTGTCTAAAACTCATCCTCATCCAGTCACAATCTCAGTTTACTGCTTCAGGATGAGTGTATAAGAACCCAACATGTAATCAAAACACTCTCAGGACATAACATGCTATGTAATATGAGCTACTGAACTCTACATTTTTTGAACTTGCTGTCAATTAAAGAGCTGCAATATCTGTGGACTACAACAAAAATTATACTTTGGAGTGAGAGTCGACTGTCTTAACAGTACAAACCCTTTTACTGTAAATGTGATCTTTCTTATCCCTCTTTGCTGTATCTGGTCAATAATTCATTTTTTCAATAATTGAGCATTTAGTTTTCTTTAAGATTTCTTTCCAGGGACCATTTATGTAGGCGGGAAAAATTAAGAAACACCCACACACTTTTGTCTGTAATGTTTAGAAAATGACTTTTGTGCTATCAAAGTAATGGTAGGCATAACTGCTTCGTCTAATAGGTCCATGAGCCAAATAAATGAAATTAACTCACAGGTGAAAGATGAAAAATATAATTTCGGTCAATGCAAAGATGAAATGGTAATTAACAGGGTATATGTATACAATTAACAGGGTTTTATGGGGGAAGGTTTGAAAAATGGAAGGGTGAATTACAAATGTGAGGTAAATGGAGTATCCCATAGGTTTTTAACTTACAAGATGGGTCATTTGCCTAGGGGCTAGACGTATTTCAATAATGATGAATTAAAATGTCTAACCCCTCAGCTTGGCTGTTTTCCCAACCACATTCATACAGTAGTACTGCATTAACTGTATTGTAATGTATGAGTGGAGGGGGGGGGAGAGGCTTTGTGGGTAGAGGCTAAAGAACCTGTCCTGGATTCAAGAGTCCTCAGCTCCAATTCCGCCTGAACAATTGTGGAATCTAAAAATCTCACCCACCAACTTGCTTGTTTTACCCACTTCATTGCTTATGCTGAGTACAAAACACAGTGGCGGTAGGTTTCACTTTTTTAAGTCACCAGTATGACCCAGTCACGAGTCAAACTCCAGACCTCCCTGCTGCAAGTTAGATACTTTAAAGGTCAAGAGCAGTCCCCCCTCCCCAAACTTATTTTTAAGCACCAGCTAAATATCACAATTTCCATCATATTCCCTTCCAAAGTATCTGTCATCATATTTTATAACTTCAGTATTGCATGTTTAATGTAAAACAAGCAGTTACTTCTGGTAAATTTCACATTTGAAGAGAAGAATTGCTATCACATGATTCTCAACAGCCAATCATGAAACAGGACAGTCTACTACACTACTTCATGTTGGGATGACTGCTCTTGCCCTTTAACCACTTGATCATGCAGTCAGTAACAGTGTTGTAATCGAGTCACTAGATTAGTGACTCGAGTCACTGTACTATTTTAATTTGGAAATTACTCCTGAATTCTATGAGTTACTATCATTTTGAGAGGAAGTGACTCGAGTCGTGACTTGTTACAACACTGGTCAGTAAGCAGCAGTATCAATTTTGAAGTATTTTACAGATCTCTGATTGCACTATGAATGTGTACATGTAGTGCCAAAATGGTAAATGACATTCATGTAATTGCAACACTTAGATTTTTCATCAGGGATTTAAATCTATCACTGTGGAATGAATCAGTTATTTTGGTTACATAGGCTAACACACTGTACATTATCTTCAGTGCTTCACAATTTTATCTAATGCTGTCCATGATTCTCACATCAGCAAATCTACTACTGTGGCCTCACATACCCTATGCTCAAGGTGAAATCAAGTAACCTAGAGCTCAAGTAACATCAGATCACTGGTTAGCTTGAGGTGGGTATTTAAATTTTGATCCACCTCAGGTCGCCGGGTTCTGCAGTTATAAACACAGTGTTTGAGACAATTAATCAAGATAACAGGTAATTGAGGTACATTACTGATGACCATACTTTTTAAAGCGGCTCATTGAGTTGGTTCATGGAATTCAACAATTTTTTCCAAACCTGTTTAAGTTTTCTTCAAATACTAATAACAAATGGTCAAACTTAGACAGTCCCCATATCCTACACACAAATTATTGTTTAAAGATTTCATGTACTTAATGGTTCAATTTGGTTTCCGAAAATTCATGACCAGACACTTCTTCAAATTTATGCACAAAACCGTTCCAAGTCAGGACATCACAAAATTCAAAATTTAAATTTTTTCTGTAAGCTACTGGATGTGAAACTTTACTATGCTAATTATAAGCATTGCCATGTGATAGTATCCTTCAACACTCTCATTAAGTTATCGATATCAACTCAATGAGCCCCTTTAACAGTTTAAAGCAATTGGTATGGGAAATATTTGATTTCGATCCTATGGTAGCCAATCAACCTAACTCAGGGTTTGTGAGAACACAGACCAAAAGGTGGTTTTGTCCTATTTTAAATACGGGATAACTTCCAGTGTCGCAAGGTATGTGACCAATCACTATGTAAGAGCTCACATTTCAAATGAAATTCTGAAAACCAAATGCACAACAGCAACAGATCATCACAGGTCAGTGCGCTGTTCACAATTTTTTTTTAACATTTTATGGAAAAATACTTTACACATACTTGAGGTAGCAAGGGTAGTGATACATCCGCACGCATTACACTGAACTTCCAGGTCACTGGCATCAAGGAGACGGATAAGAACTGGCAGAGTGTCGCTGTCTACAATGACCTCTTTGTTAGAATCTGAAAAAAAAAAGAAAGCATGCAAATATGACCAAATTCCAGGCTTTTTCCTGTAACAGTTAGGTACAGCAGCCCTCCCCCTCCCAAGAAAAAAATAAAAAATGAAAAAGGCTCTTTGCCTGTCTGGGCTGGCAATCAATTTGATTAGTTCACACATTGCAGTCAACCAGTTGAGCTGCTGTTCTGTTTGCCAATCAAGTAACTAACCACAACACTTATATACAATTCAATTAGTTTTCAAAATTTTGTGAGCAGAAATTTTTTCAAGTTATGTCCAAACTGTTACCACCCCCTCCCCCAAGAAAAAGGAAACAAATCAAAATTATACCCTTTTGTAAACCTAGTGTATGAGAATCTTGACCAATTCAATAATGCTCCAATCAAGTATTATCATTTGACAAAAGTGTACTGACAGGCCTATTATCAGGTCTCTCAGGCCTTTTTTACTGGTCACACTTTCCTGCATGTGTTACTAACATGCCTTAAAGGGCAAGGGCAATCACCCAAAATTATTTTGAAGAGAAAACAAATCTCATAATTTTCTTCCTATTTCTCTTCAAAGTAATATTTCATAATATTTTAGGAGTTCAATATTACAAACTCAAGGTAAAACAAGCAGTTGCTCCTAGTAAATTTCACATTTAAAGAGAAAATAATATTGTCACATGATTCTCAAGAGCCATTCATTTAACAGGACACACTACTATACTAGTTCCAGTTGATAGTGACTGCATTTCCCCTTTAACCTAGAACAAAAGACAGAACAAAAGCTGAAATCTGGTCAAAGCCATAAATCTCTGTCATGAAACAGTTCAAACCAAAAATTGTGCAGGTTGGCAAGTAAATGAAACAATGTGTTAAATAGCATAAGGTATGTGATAAATTAATTATTGCTATTACATCAGTGATTATGTAGCATTGGCATTGGTGGGTGGAAAGCAGCTCCAGAGGGCCACAATTAGCCTAAATATAAAACCCCTTTTATGCCATTCAGGGACACCCCCTTCTAACTCCAGCTTACATGGTTAGTTGGAATAAGAGGGGTTTGTAAAAAAGTCACTTAAACATTTGAACACAAGTCAGAGACAACCCTGCTCAAGACGAGTTACTACTGAGTTTGCTGTGAAGAGCTGGAAAGTCCCATGAGGTACAACAGTGCAGAATTTAAAACTTGAACACTGTTTTCAATAAACATTGGTGAGGCTTTATGTTATGGTAGGGCCTATAGCTAATTCAATGTTATGAATATGTGCTGTTTCCATTCACATTAGGTGGTATAGCTTTATTGCTGGTATTTTTCGCAATTTGTCTAAACTCTAAACAGGCATTACTTGAGTCAAAATAAGTCTGGGTTTAGAAGCGGTTATAAAGACCTTTCAAGGTCGGAACTTGAGTTTTAGATCTTCCAGGTGTGCAACAAAACACGCTCCTCATGAAATTAAGGAGTGTGGTAGGTGTGCTGATTTTAAAAGTTAAATAGATTTATATGAGCTCCCATTCATCATCTAGGTTACGTACAAAAAAATTACACTCCTAAAAAGTGATTTGAGGTAAGTGATGGTGTGGGATCACACTCACACGCCTCAAATTTCCAGGCCTGATTTGTGTGAACATGGTAGTGATTAGCTAGTTCTAAGTTAAATGTAGTTTTACAGCCAAGTTTCCAACATATTGGTTCAAGTCGAGCCGGCCACAGCCTTTTTTCCAGTTGTGGCTCACTGGCTTATTTTCCCTTCTCCATTGCTTATGCAGAGCATCACGCACAATGGCAGTAGGTTCCATTTTTAGAGTTTTTGGCATTACTCCACCTGTATGTACAGTAATACGGCCTGTTCAGATGTTCTTTTGGTATCTTCTTGAAATATTTGAAGCTTTTATATTGCACTAGCAGGGGTGATGCTAAGATGACAGTTTTCAGGAGCCTACATATAATCAACTGGAGGCATGCCACTATTTTTGCCAATTCTTACACATTTTGTTCAATAGGAAACACAACCGGGGGACCTAATGAATATCCCTCTCCCTGTCACTATATCCCTGAATATTAGCCCATGGGGCAACTGATGAATTAATTCCACTAGCCAGAAGGCTATTTGCAATAGCTGTCTCTAAAGGCATACCTTAGGATACTGTACAGTATAGCCCCCAAAACCTCAGACACTTGACTTGCACAGAAGAGTAATGAGGGCAATCTACTGGTTGATGGGGGCAAAGTGGAGGTGCATTGCTATAACTTCTCTCAGTATTATGTGTGGTTCGCAATTCATACGCAATGTAGATGGAGGAAGAAATATAAAGTGGACCAATTAGTCAGCAATGTGAACCTGCATGTTAGAGAGCATGGCAGGTGTGCGGTCTTATTAACTTTAATAGATTTAGGCCTATCTTAGACAGATTCTACATCAAAGTGTGCAAAATAACACACCCCCCAGAGGGATTTCAGGTAAGTGACGGCATATGATCACACTTGCACACCTCAAAATTCAATTGCTGGACTTGTATCCAGACAGATCCCATACAGTTTCCTGGATGCATAATTCAACATTTATGTGCTATTTTCTTGCGGATGAGACTGGTCACCAAAATTTACAACTGAACTGAAGTGCCATCATCAGTACTGTATATAGTGATCAATACAGCTGCTTGTGCAAATGCAAAAGCAGGGCCAGCAATGATACAGCACGTCACAATAATCTTAAATCTCAATCATGCTGTTTGATTGAGAGGCTTGTGGCGATAGAGTTCACATACTAATGTTACAACTATCAACTAGTGATCTCTGTTGCAGCAAGCTGACTCATGGTGAGGTAATAGCTACAATAAAGACACAATATAAAAATACTCTGCATCAGCTGGGGGACGGGGCACCCCAAAGGGGTCAAATCACACAATCAACGTTACACCTGATGATTCAAGGTGCTTTGGTTACTCACACCTTTGATGGTCATGAATAATTTTGAACACAAGTATAGCAGCTACAGTAGTATTGTATGGTCTGGTTGAAGCTTGGAATTGAGCAGACAGGAAGTCTGAGAGCTGCAAACTTCTTCATAAATAAACTCCTTTACATCTTTTGTTAATTAATTTGTAAACATAGGTGTATGAAACCCTCCTGAAGTTTTTGATTCAGGTGAAGGGGTAAGGACAAAGTTTGGCCAAAATGCATACACTTTTGTATGTATTTTTGGATAATATAATATGCCTAAATTTATACAAATGTTATATTAAGCATAAGATTTACCATTGTCCAATTTCTGGGAGGGGATAGAAACAGTTCCCCCTGTCCCCTTCTCACATATGGAGATCCTGCTGGAAGTCTCCATACTAGGCATTCCAGAACGACAATGTACTATGCATGGTTGTGTAGTACGATGTGGAGTACCGTTTCTACAAAACTTAGGCCTAAGACCTACCACAAAACTATTAAGACTACTAAAAAAGGAAGATTTGTCCATTGCTGAACACCCCATAGAGTCCAGCAAGAGTGGAGAAATAAATGCATTATTAAAAGCGAAGTATATTGTGCACACGATACTCTTCACAATGCCTTACAGTTACCCCTTCACTACACACTGTTTCTCTGCGAAACCATAATTTACCATCACTTTATACATGTGGTTTCACAGCAAAACCATTGCACTCAGCTGCATTCTGGTATAGCTTATTATGCACCTATGGTGTGTTAGCATGAAATAGGCTTGAAGAGGAAATACTTTACACATACTTTAAGTAACCTCTTGGGGTATAGCAAGCACAAATATGGTGGCATCCATACAAAACTTACCATTTTGCAGAACCTGTTTATATGTATTGTGTATATGTAATATAAATTTAGTTCAGTATGTTGGGATGGACCCCAATTTCCGTAGCAAAGGCTTCTAAGACTCAATCAACTAATTTTTCATAATAAGTTGTAAATTATTTTTGAGTATAGAGCAGTAATTGGTATACCTGTACATAAAAAGCTCATGTTCCTGTTATCAGATTAATTCTTCTGGTGAAACACAAATCATGTTTAATTGCCCATGCAAAATATGGTGCTTTTGGGCTTCTTTTGCAAGAGAGTTATTTATATGACACACAAATTATGTGTTACATGGTGTCAGCAAAGTAAAGTTCAAATACAGTTCAAGTTTGGTTTTAAATAAAGTGCACAAGGTTCAAGTCCTCCCTTAGGTGTCCCCTACTGTACATACAGGTTTAAATCAAAAGACCTTGACTGGTACCTTCATTTTGTTTACAGTCCTGCCCCTACAAAGAACAATAAAGAACACATAGTCATGATTCCAGCATTCAAAATTTAAAGGTAAAGAGCAGTCCCCCCAAACTTATTTTGAAGAAAAAGCTAAATAACACAATTTTCATCTTATTTCTCTTCAAAGTATCTTTCATTACATTTTATGACTTTACTATTGCAGTTATTTCTGGTAAATTTCACATTTGAAGAGAAAAAACATTGTCACATGACTCCCAACAGCCGATCATGAAACTGGACAGTCTACTACACTTCTTCAATTTGGGATGACCACTCCTGCCCTTTAAGTGTATTAGATTCCCCTGGTATGGGGATATTACAGTGGGCCCAAAAAACAGTAGGATGAATTTACCCTTGATTTGAACCAGTTCACCTGAGAAGTCTGGTATGGGGAGAATCAGCTGCACAAGTGATCATAATTTGTACTGTATTTGCTCTAAGATCAATGGTGACTAGGGATCAGCATGGCAGGTATATCATCCATTATCTATTCTTACCCGATCTGCCAATGGCAACTTGGGTAAAAGGATCAGGCCACCTTATGGATTTGTTGGGGGAGGGTCTTTTATTGTACCAGCACAGCTTTCCATTGTGTAATACATGAGTGACTTTCAACAAGTCTCATAGTTCTCATTTATTCATTGTGGGATTCATGTATTTTCTGTTAAAACACACTCATCTTCACTTGTTTATTTGCCTATTTGAAGAAGTAGAAGTTTCCATGCACACACAGCACCTGAAAGCACCACACAAGCAATTTGAAATCATTTATGGCTTATGACATTTTAACCAGCTGTGCATAATCTAACAAGGGGGATCATGGATGAAAATTAGTTATTATATCTCTGGTATGACAAATTTGGATTTTTTGTTCCCCCACCCCTCAAAATATTGTAGTGAATAAGGCACCTAAACAGAGGTGATGAAACAAAGAGTTACAATTACACATTCCAGCTCACAATATACCCCTCCCCCACCTAGACAAAAAAAAGTAAAAGATTACTTCCACAAATTTTGGTCCATACAAACTTACATCATGGTGATCTTGCTAATTTGCTCCCATTATATAATACAGTCACAAATGCACTTTTGTGACTATCTGGAGTAATCATACTTATCTGTAATCATTATGCCCGCATGTTCTGTTTCAAACACACTTTTGAGAGCTGAACAGTTATTGTCCCAATTTTCAACAATTATGCAGTATTGCTATCAACCCTGTGAAATGTACTTTTGAAGCTTGAGTGCTCAGTCTAATTTTCAAACATCCTAGGTGGGCTAAAAAGCTTTGTAAAATTTTAGGCATAGAGAAACCAGAAAGGAAAGTGCAGCTCACCATGAAGCATCTCTTAACAACTTAATGTTAGACAGAACAAAGAAGTATATTTGTCTCTAGAAGAACCTGGGTTGTGGCTTTTGTAATGTCCAAAAGTGAGAATTAGTGTTTGCACGGGTACTAAAAAATAGGACCTGGGTACCCGATCGCCATACCCTGTGTTTCGGTGACTGAAAGATATGAGCATTTTGTAAGGCATACTCCAAAAGACATGCATGGTAACATTTAAAGCTGTATTGGAGAGGTGTAGCGATCACATTCCCAAGTTCAAAAATATTTGATTTGTCAGAAGGTTTTATCGTCTCGTTTTGTTTTAAATCAAAATAACAAGTAAAAGAAACTTAACAGAAAACAGCCAAATAAGAAATTAGTACTTCCCAAGGCCTACATCAATTTGATAATGAATTTTGGGACGCTTTCCTACACGAGGGGTATGCATACTATGAGCTCGAAGCTTCTCCTTTCATAACACTGATTTATAAATATCAACCAATCAGAACCCTGTATTATGGTATTCTCTTGCACATCTAAATTTACCAGTTGTAAATAAACGACGTCATGTTTATGAACTTCCCTCACACTACTGTACAATGTGTGTTGGAATTATCACTAATGGGGTATGTACGTTCTTACGTAGCTAGCCTCCTGTTGACATCCGGGCACGGTAACATAGCTTTCACACATAAACTTCGTAGTCTGTGCGAGCGCCATTTTGGGGCAAAATAACGTTTTATGTAATGGCCTGTTTCAAAAACTTTTTCGTGAATGTTTAGGGTGTTGTTACATTGATGTCGTTTTACTTAAATAGACAGCGGCAAAGTGTTGATTTGGGTAAAACTAACATGTTTAACCATTATGAAATATTCGAGGATCGAGGATATTACTCGAGGTGGCACACTGTACGTATTAATTATAAGATCTTATACATTGCAAGGCTCATTTTACCTAGCATGCTGAACGTTACGGGCACTGTCTTTGCCAGCTGAGCGGGGGTGATATGTCTGCTATGTCTGCGTGAGACAGTACGATGTGATTTTGAATCGGCCATCAAATAGCTTGCTTGCGCGCAAGTTTGTAAGTGATGTACATGTGATGTGTGAGAAGTAACTCACTACCTGACGATAGCGCCATTGGGCCGCATGCTGATAAAAATCTCAACTTTGGAAACGAAGTATAGACAACTTTCAAACTTACACATAATTTCTTGGGGATCTCTTCATTCTCAGTCTTGGAGAATGTTTACCAAATTGGCAAAATATTTTGGTCTTTTATCGTGGGCAATGGCCTAAATGGGGTGATCCTTTTTGCATGCATTTTTTTTTAAGATTCGGGTGTTAGATTTGGAACCGGTTAATACGATGGCGGGCGGGCACCCCGGTACCAGGGTTACCCGTGCAAACACTAGTGAGAATGAATGTTAACAAGTGTGAAAGAGTATATTTCCAATTTCAATAGCCCTTCTTTTCTTATAGACAAATACTGTAATTGTGGAAACTAGCAAAATGAAGAGATGATGTATGTATTTACAAGCAACATTCCAAGGTACATTATTTCATTCAAGTATGTTTTCAGTGGCTTGTTTACATTTTTAATAATTTTATTTTAGGGCTAGCAGCAGTTGTTTCATGACCCTACGTACAAAATCACAAATCCCAACCTCCCAGTTGCAAAGCTTCTTTACTTCAAATGACACCTCCTTTATACCTGCAGCCACAGCACTGGATCCACCTTACTTTGTTCTGGTACCACAAAACTGGTGAAAAGTCACCATTTGTACACCCAAACAAGAGAGAGAATTTCTCAATGCTGTATTAACCCCTACCCACACCCCCTCCCAAGTGACCAAAATTTCATGGGTTTGACCCACATTGGAAAATCCAAACCTGCTGACCTCCCCCCCCCCCCCCCAGTCCTCTGAAAAAAACTGCATTTCAAATCTCCAAAGTATTCCTAGTTTGAGAACCATGCAGATTAACAAATAATTCAGCTAACCGATAAATACAAATTCAGTATTTCATATCTCAACGCCCATTCAACTGCTCGCGCTGCTAAACAATGCATAGAAATAGGCCTAGGTACATATATGGACCTATGTTTGCTGCAGCAATATCACTAAATTGGCTAACTTGCAGCAAGTATGGAATATATTCCTGTCACTGCATAAATAGTGTTATCGCCATGCAACTCTACTTTCAACAGCAAAAATCAATGCCCATTTTGGGGGTTAGAGGATGGGCTTGTCTCTAAGTTTCCCATCAAAAGAAAGTTCTTCACTGTCTTGACAGTTCTTGATGTTGTCTGTTTTCATGGTTAGAATGCCATGCAATATCTATACAGGTATTTTGGAAATCACTTGCAAGTTGCAGCATGGAACGATATTCGGTGACATATCCAGTTTATGTTTGCAAACTGTACCATATCAAAATTTATGGCAACAATAATGATTGAATATTGTGATTAGGGGAGTTTTAGTCAGTGCACATTTGTGAGTATCTGTAAAATATTAACTGGCAAGAGGGGGACACCCCTCCTCCTATACCCCTCCCCCAGGCTGGCAATCCACCAACGGACAGATCGGTTGGACCCGTCTCTTGCCTCTTGAAGCTTGGGAGCTATGCCTACCACACTGAACCAAGTTGAGGGCGCTCTCCAATTTTTCTTCAACAAAACCATTTCCATAGAAATACATCCTCCTCCCCCAAAATTACTCTACAACCATCTACAATGTGAGCTAAGATGTTGAATGGAGGACACTTTTTTGGGTAAAGATGTGGAATTATAAACATTAATTTTGAAGTGCCCTCATGACAACATTATGTCCCCTACATCATAATAAGTTAAAATTTAGGGAAGACGCCAGTTGCTACAAGAAAAACAGTATGGCAAGAAGTCACAGTACCTAAGTAGAGAGAGGTGAAAATGCCCACAAGCTTTATAAATGCTAAGAGGGTTTCAAGGATTAGAGGAACAGCATACTGTATAACACATCCTGAATTGGCTCCTATTGGCTGGCTCTTGATCATGGAACTTGACTGGGAACAATATTATAGCCTCTCTCTTTTGTGTGGTTGCATGGATATTCCAGTAGCTACTCATTCATAATCAAGGTCCATTTAAGATGTGTAGGTCTTGCGTTCTTCCCATGGTCAAAATGGACAGAGTACTGTATACAGTACTTTAGATGCTACATAAATCAACGCCAAAAGTACTGGACACCAAAAGCTCCATAAACCCCTTTGCTGCACAAGGTTTGCCTGAGAACCCATAATTTACGGTTACTTTATTCATGTGGTTTCCCTGTGAAACCGTAGCACTCGGCTAAGTCCTGGAGTACCTAATTATAAATCTATCTATGGTGTGTAATCATGTTTTGGATGTGGAATAGTCTTAAATAGGAGATACTTCATACATATGTACTCTTTTGGGGTAAAGTTAGCCCAAGTATGGCAGTGTCCATACAAAAACTAATTATTTCACATAACACATATATACAGTACATATATGTATTGTGTATACATAAAATATTACATCAATAGCTCAGTATGGTGGGATCGCGAAATAAATACACATGGACAGATCATACTGCATGGTAGATTGTCGCTACAAAGTGTGAGAAAAAGCCTACCAAGATGGCCGTCTGCGATGGTTTTGTGTGAAAGTTTGGACTTGCTCAAGTAGATCACCATATATTGCAAGAAACTTGAAATTTTTTCGAAATATGGCAAGCTAAGGTCAAAATCACTTCACATATTGCAGGAATATGATATTGTTTCCCATTCAAGTTTAACTTTTGTTCAAAATATTACAGAGTCATCGTCAAATCAGACGTTTTATTGCTTGGCGGAGGCCATCTTGGTGCGCCTTTTTTGTCTCAGTTGGTGACGACCATCTATGGATCGGACGTACATGTTACATGCTCTATCCATGTATATAAGTCTGTGGGTGGGATGACCCTCCTTCCGTAGAGAAAGAGTTAAAGAGCAAGAGTAGTCCCTCCAAATTGAAGCAGTGTAATAGACTGGCTTGTTTCATAATTGGCTGTTGAGGGTCAAGTGACAACACTTTTTCTCTCCAAATGTGAAATTTACTGCTTGGATTGCCCTAAATATGCAATATTTAAGTCTACAAATATGATGAATATTACTCTGAAGAGAAATTAGAAGAAAATTGTGATACCTATAGCTATTGCTTCAAAAAGTTTGGTGAGACTGCTCTTGACCTTTAAGGAATTTAAAGGTAGTGTGGCATGTAAACAAAATGACCTGACTTCACTTGACAGTTGCTGTATGGAGTGAACTTTTGAAAAATCTGTTGGAATAATATCAATTTCTTTTACAGTTCTCAAGATATGCCTCTTCAAAGTTTGAATATTTCTGAAGCAACTTGTTGCTTGTGTAAAAATAATGATGTTCAGTGTTGAACACAATTGACATTGACATTTCTTTTGTTACCCTATATTACTTATCTTGTAATTACTCATCGAACAGTCTATGCTTTGGTAACTGATACTGATAAATTTCAAGGACACAATTTAAACTTCCAAAACAAAATCCTCAGAACAAACTAATGTTACAACTGTCCCTGAAATGAAGATTGTAAAAACAAAGGATAAAATTAGCATATATGGCATGTCCTTCCCATGACATCATAAGATTTGCATACTGAGCTCATATTTATTAATGATTAAGTGCAAATCAGAAATTGCCCTATAAGATGGTCATTTTTTAACAGATTTTGAGGGGAATTGCGGCAGTGTTCATGGTTTTGGATGCTTTTTATATATAATTCCCAATTTTGTCATTTTCATGTCACACAAACTCTAAATGTCTGCTGCTTCTCTTCTGCCAAACTTGAACAATTTCTTAGCATGTAAAAGACTAGAGATTTATTATAAACACAATCAGAAATCTCCCAGTGTTTTAGGTTGCTGACATGATTCATGATTCTCCATTTCCTGAGCATTCTCTGTTGCCATGGTGATACAAATTCCTTTAGGACAGCTGAAAATTATTTCACTGTTTTCGTCCTTTAACTATTTGCTGTAACATGGTTGACAAAATAAGAACACTCCAATGCAATTTCTTTGGGAATAAAGTAACCCACAGTAGTAAAAGACATACTAATTACTTCAGGACTGCATCTCCATGAATAACTTACTTGTAAGATCTTCTGATGATCAGCTGGCTTTTATTTTTTGAAGAAGGATAACATGAAGACAGCTGAACTTTGCGACAAGAAATAAAACTCTTGAACAGAAAATTGACTATTAAACCAGACCTGTGTTGATCAATGGATATTGTCCTGTGATGCAACAACTTCAGTTTCAGAGAAGTGAGAAAGAAGACCAGAGTTGTGACTCCAAGGAAATTAAAAGCAAGATGTAACTAACGGCCAAGCCACAACGATGAAACTGAGTTGAGAAATCCATGCAAGCTTAGAACAAACACTGCGAAACCAAAACTATCCCATATTTTTTGGCAACTGCTAATGGGAAAAATTGATCTACAGAAGGTCACTTATATACCACACCTACTTTGCTGATTTAGGCTCGTTCAATTTTCTTTTGCGAAAGAACGGTTTATTTGGGCATTGACAAAATTCATATAAAACATATTTCTTGATGCCACCAAACATACATATTTGTATGTAAGGGAATGACATTTGGAAGATTTTAATTTTAACAGTTTACTTGCAAACAACATTGAAATGTTCCAAGGTGTAGACGAATCAGACTGGCGCTTGTTTTTAGGCACTGTAGGCGGCCATTAGTGGGGTCCATCAGCCTAAAATCGTCTTTATTTAATATTGTTTACAGGAATTTCAAACCCTCATATTTAGTAAAATTGGAGAATTCAAGATACAAATACGTGTACAACCATCCATGATAGAGGTAGGCAAGGAAATCGAAAGATTTAAAGGTGACAGACCCCAGTAATGGCCGACTGAAATCAGACCATCACTTGCTGTCCGGATTCATGTATAGTAAGCTAACCCTTTAGCTGTTGGATGGGGTTCGCTTTCACGCAAGAGGATGCACATATGAAAAAACATCTCCCCTTCATGCCTACAGTATTCTAAACAAAATTAGTAGTAAAACAAGATTACACATTATAATTTAATATGGAGATATTGCAGGAGTCAATAGTGCGATGGCTTTGTGGCAAAATGACGTATACATACTGTATCTAGCAATGGTAAATTACGGTTTTGCAGCAAAACCATGCATAAGAGAGTGTTAAGAACGGTAAAACTGCAAGTTTGACAAAGTTACGGTCAAGTAAAGAACTATAAGGCAGGAATTTATACAGAAAAATATTACAAGCAGGCCATCTGTTGCAAGGATGCCCTTTCCTTCCACAAAAGTTAAAGTGGTACATTGGATTGATGTATTAAATTCACAAAATTTTTCCAAACCTTTCAAGTTTCCTTCACATAATGACAAACAGTCAAACTTATACAACTCCCACATCCTACAAACAAATAATTTTTTTCCTGAGAGAGACATTCTATTATTCAATTACGTTTTCAAAATTTTGCAACCAGATCCTTTTCTGCTTCCTGAAAGGGAATGCCTATGTAGTTGTGCTGCCATGACTTTTGCAGAACAAGTGAAGGATCCTGCATTTTAGTGTTGGCGTAAACTACTTGTATGGTTCGTTGATTTCCTTAAAGTTGGCATTGGTACTCCTAACTATTGAAGAACTACACAGAACTATTGTGCACTATCTGAATCCAATACAATGTTTCACTGAAATAAGTTTTGATGACTCAAAGCAGGCAAGATAATTTCAACATGGACAACTGTTCCTTTTACTTCTACAAAAATAGTATTGTTTGGACCTAAAAGAAGCCAAAGTATTTTTACAATGTGTTCCAATTTTTTTTTTTTTTTACATAACTAAAATTTTATTGTATTTGAATCTTTGAGGAATGGTAAGCTTTGAGGAGAGAATTATCTTTACCTCCTTTGAAATGCATCAAACCTTTATCAAACATTTAGGGAGATTCAGAACGCAAGGAAGTTTTTATGGCTCAACCAATTTAAAAGTCAGCTGCCTTTTTTCCCCTACTCCATTGCTTACACTGTTCACTAAGCACAATGGCAGGATGTTCCATTTTTTCAAGTCAAGGCCAAGAGCCCCATTCCAGAAGTTATGGCAGACCTTCAGGCTACAACTTGAAGTCAGATGCTCTGACCACTTGACCATGCAGTGGGTCTAGCTGTTATTTAGTTATCCTTGCGGTAAATGTTTCACAACTGAGTTTTGATTTAAACTGAACATGTACCCATTCCAACATGTGGCACAAAACAAAACCAAAATTTAGGCTTTAGTGTAACTATGGATGTGAAACGTGATTTATTTTGCTAATTTTACGCATAGTCAAGTGGTATTACCCTTCAACACCCACTTAAACGTATTGAGAAACTCAATACATCCTTTTTAAAGAACATTACGTTCCCTGAGAAGATGTACTGTCATAACCATAAAGAGGCACTTGAGAAATATGGAGGAAACTTCTAAATATTTTAGAGATTTTAATCAGACTCGAAAGGTTACCATCAATTCAATTTTACCATGACATACTCGATAACTGTGATAATTAACCTTGAAAAACATGCTTCCTGATACCGCACTCTTGATAATTTGACAAATATCCAGGAGGGAATATCAAACTACGCAGGCAGAGCACGTTTTGTCGATTAAAATACAGAACGGCCTTTGTTGATAATTGGCTTTAAATAATACTATGCAGGTCAATTGGAACACTTCCAGCAGTTGTTTTAAGGCAAAAACAGTCATGTGGGAGACAATATCATCAGAGAGATCTATTTGGAGTGGTTGGGGAAGAACAGCTGCGTAAACATGACCAGACAGCGTGAATATTCAACAGACATATCAACAGAGCTTTGTAATACCTTTTACTATCAGCTGCTTACAAATCCAAAGTTATTCATTCTAAAAATTATGAGATAACATTATGCTATACTCTGTGTCTATTTCAGACAATGAATGGCTTAATGGAAGGATTTACAGTAAGTAAAATCTGAATTGAACCAGTTTTGAAAAAGTCTGATTTTAAAGGGACAAACAAAGTTATCCCAAACTTGTTTTGAAACAAAACAGCTACTGTACATTTCGCAATTTTCTGTTGAAATATTTCTCTTCTAAGTATCTTTCATGATATTTAACTACTTTAATGTTGTATATTTATGGTAAATCAAGGTAGAACTCATCGTAAATTTCACATTTGAGAATAAAAAAAAACATTGTTACATGATTCTCAAGAGCCATTTGAAACAGGATAGTCTACATCAGTGGTTCTCAAACGTTTTCAAAATACCGCCCCCATAAGGCATCCATGACTGATCCAACGCCACCCTCCCACTCAACATTCCATCATATTTACATAAGTCTTTGACTTTGAGCCTTCGACTTTCTATTTCCAGCCCCCAAAATGACCCAGATAAGTTTTATATTGGGTAAATTTTTGTCAGTAGTTGCTAAACCTTTTGGAGATGACAGTCTGTGTCAACCACTCTGCAACCTCCTAGCTTCCTTTATTGCAGGAATTTATGAGAACCTCCAGGGACCCCCTAGTCAATGCCAACGCCCCCCTATTGCTTGCAAACTCCTCAGCGCCCCCTTCAAACTTTTCATTGCCCTCAAGGGGGCGGTAGGGACCACTTTGAGAACCACTGGTCTACATCATTAATTCAAGCTGGGGTATGTGGTATGTGACTGTGCTCTCTCTTTAAAGGAAAAAATTGTGTTTAAAATGCTACAACATAGCATTTATAAAAGTAAAAAGCTCTAGTCATTATCAAATCATCTGGTCTCTACAATAAACCCCAACAATAGCTTCCTTTCCTCAAAATGTTATGCACAAGAAGAGTAATGGAAGTTGCATCTTTTGAAATGTTGAAAGTTTGGGTGAACAAATTGTTCTTGAGCAACAAACAACTGAATTTCCATCTGAAGGAAACTTATATCTTAAAGAGAAGGCTACCATACTACCTGATTTTCAATTATTTATCACTCTTTGCCAATAAAAATTAGTTTTAAAAAGTTGAAATTTGCTCGTAAAACAAACCCAGTATTTCCCTTTAATGGACAAGAGCAGTGGCCTCAAACTTAATTGAAGCACTAGCTAAATCTCACAAATTTGTCTTCAAAGTATCTTTCATAATATTTTAGGACTTTATTGGTGAATATCCTAGGTAAACCAAGCACTTAGGCTACTCTTTGTGATTTTCACATCTGAGGAGAAGAAATATTGCCATATGACTCTTAAGAGCCAATCAAGAAACAAGACAGTCTACCACACAACTTCAAGTTGGGGTGACTAAATTTCCCTTTTAAATATGAAAGAGGAATTAAAAGATTCTGGTGGAACTGGTCTGTCAAACCCTACAAGCATAAACAAACTACTTTTGAACCCTATACTGAAAGTAATCAATATACAGAAGGAGCTGAGTATCAGCTCACATAACAACACGCATAGAGGTTGTTCTTGCACTTACATTATGGCCATGAAAGCTCACTATAATATGACCATACAATATGCAAAAAAAAAAGGTAAATAAATAAATAAATAAATAAATAAATAAATCTGCACAAGGTAAGTGCAACCACCCTAACTTCAAAGAGTACGACTATTCAGGTTCATGGATTGTTCTTGAAAACCATTTACCTTTACAGTACCTTGGATAAGTGAAATAAGAAGAAAATTATCGGATATAAAGCTTTCTCATTTCAAAACAGTTTTGAGTCACTGCTTTTGCCCTTAAAGGCATGGCAGCTTTCTGAAGGGCTTTGAGAAATTTTATTTGAAAATAGCAAAGATTTGAGAAGAGGATATTTGTCCTTTAAGCCTCTGAAATATGTAGAACACTTACCTGGACCAACCAGAGCAAAATTACTGACAGCCAAGGAGGCAGCTTTTTGAGTTTCAATGTCTTCTGATTCCAGCAGTGCCAAGACTGGCTCCATCAGCTCTGGAGTCAAAGGTTGTAATACTGCATAATAAAAATAAAAAAAAGAAGAAAACTTTTGGCAAAAAAACTTGTGGCAATGTTAAATCATCCACTCTGAGAGAACTCTGATCTAGAGCAAATTTTCAAAATGCCTCAGGAGTATAGTACAGCTGGAGACATTGATCACAAAAACTGGGACATCTTGTATGAAGGCAGGTCAGACAGGGGAATACTGTACATTGCAATGCATTAAGGTAAAAGTAATCTTTTATGGGGGAGTTTAAAGGGGGACATTTTCCCACTGGACACCTTAGCCATAGACTTGGGCGCATTTCCTTGCATACAGGTTTGGAGAAGCGAGAATGTTGGAACTGTTCTAATTCTCCAGGTCATTACATAATTAAGAAACCTGTATGACCAGGATGGAGATTTTAAAACTCCATTAAGAGTGCCATATAGAATAGTAAATAAGTGCCATGATGCAATTTACAAGACAAATACTTACACCGTTCACTGATTTCTGCCAAGCACAATGCAGCTGATCTTTGCAAATCAGCATTTTCAGAATATGTGAGAATGCAGAGCGCCCTCAACCTCTGTGGCGTCAACACTGGTTTCATCTCATGCTCTGAGGGGGAAAAACCAAAAACAAAAGTTTTTGATAGATGTCAAAGGTCACTTGAGCATAAAGAAAGGTCAATCATTTGTAATATCCAGAACAAGTGCATACCCATCAATTATAAATTTAAGATTTAAGTTTTTGTATAAAATATTTTTTTTTTTTTTTTGGGGGGGGGAGGGGGAGCTAGGGAAAAGAGGCTGGGGGAGGGGAGGGAGGGGTTAAGGGAAATGGGGAAGAAGTCAGGAAAAGGTGACAACACCACCTAGGACATGAATATTGTCACAAATTTAGGAAAGGGATCTTTTACATTCATCAAGTTTCCTACAGCAGTGTTGCAGGTAGTAATGTACAGTATATTGTACAGTATATCGCGCAGGTGGTAAGTGCCACCCCTCTCTCCAATGATAGCTCATGCCAATATTTGGGTAACAAGTGTTGTTACAGGCATAATCATGGCTGCATGCTACACAACTAAGGAATACCTCAAGTGAGGTGATAAAATATTGGGTCTTACACTCCAAAATATTCAAATAGTGTAAGATGGACCATTTGGATGCCACATACAGTAATACCACTTTTCATATTTTCACATTTTATTGATACAGTATAATGGTATTGTAATTCTAAAAGGATATTTTCTGAAGAAAAAGTTGATTGACTTCAAAATATGCAGGATAATGTTTTCTTTCAGGAGGTGAAAATGGCATCTTCATAGTGTTTGGATTATACCAATTTTTAAGGTAATGCAATGTTTTCTTGATAGGGAAGAAGGGAATTAAGTGCAGCAATGAAATCAAAGGTTTCCCATAAATGCACTCTATATATAGAGTGCATTTATGGGAAACCTTTGATTTTATTGCTGCACTTAAGTTAAAATTGACATTGAATTTAATTTATGAATTTTGTAAACTATGTGTATAAATAAATATTTATCAACATAAACGAATCCGAACAGCAAGTGATGGTCTAATTTCAGTCGGCCATAACTGGGGTCCGTCACCTTTAAATCTTTTGATTTCTTCGTTTACCTCTATCATGGATGGTTGTACACTAATTTGTATCTTACATTCTCCAAGTTCACTAAATATGAGGGTTTGAAATTCATGTAAACAATAAATAAAGACGATTTTAGGCTGATGGACCCCACTAATGGCAGCCTACAGTCACTAAAAACAAATGCTTATCGGATTCTTCTATACCGTACTCTACATTTGGAGTAGGGTTATCTACAGGAAAAAGTAAATCAAACATTTTCAACAGTATCAAATTAGCAAAGTGTTCTGCAACAGGATTTGGAGGAAATGGTGTGGGATATTTTTGTCTTTGTTATGAGAGTAACGAGACCCAAGTCAAAAGCCACCAGAATACATACTGCATGCTTTTAGGTTTGCTTCTAGCAACATTGAGATAGACCTTGAATGACAATGATTTCAAACTGGGAAAAAATCAATTCTTCCGTAACAGTTAGAGAGGTACTTTCATCAGGTTTGCGACAGTTCGGGTGTTCACACTTGCGTCACTGGTTGGCATTAGTTGGCATTACAGTAGTTGGCACAGACCTTGCGCAAGAATAGGAGAGTATATAACATGTTGTGCACTAACGCTTACATGTAATTGCACCCAGCAAGTAGACCAATTGGAATCTACCTTTCATTGTGACAACAGTGTTATTGCATCTTACCAACTCTCTTGACACCCAGCAGTGATGGTATTAGTTTGTAAACACTGAATAAGTCTGTTGGCCTTCTAAGAAATAGAAGAAATGGTCTTAACTGTACAGTAACAAAAACAATTTGAGTTCTTTTCCAAACATCTTGTGTACTGTGCCAACTGTCCTTGTACTTTCATACCCCTGGAAATTGAAATCAATTTGAAGCATTTTAAATCCTTTCAAGGATAGCTACTGTACTGTACAAGTTCAAAACCTGTCAATATACTCTGGTAAAATGTCCCTGACCAAAATAAAATGCACACTGTCTGGAGTCAAAGGGACAACTCTTTGCAATTTGTTATATAGTTACTGAATAACTTGACCATAGCCTCAGTTCCACAAGGTGGTGAATACAGTAAACACATTTCTGAGTCAAGGACAAAAACATTTTTTTATCCATCTACTTTTATTCAGTGTTTATATCATGTGGTACATATTAACAAAATAATAAATTACAACGTATCGGCATGTTAGTGCGCAGAAGTAACACATAAAACTTTTGCTTCCAACATAATCAAAATATTATGCAGTTTGAACTTGCTTTTGTGAAAGATGTAAAGCTTTGACTTCAATATCAAATTCTGTCACTTACAATTATTTCTCTTTTTGTTAATCAGTGAAAGCAGAAGTATGGTACATAATTTACAAGGTAATAAATGGTCAACCCCTATAAGAATTGTAGTTTGGGTTGAGAGGATTGGCCCTTTAACTTAAGAGCTCAATTGTCCAGGGTTAAAGGGAAATGTTGCATTTAAAATGTTCCAACATAGTATTAAAAGTAAATAGCTCTAGTCATTTTCAAATCATTCAGTCTCAACAATAAACCTCAGCAATAGCTTCATCTCCTCAAAATATTATGCACACGAAGAGTTATGGAAGTCGCATCTTTTGGAATGTTGCAAGTTTGGGTGAACAAATTTTTTTGATCAACATACAATTGAATTTCTATCTGAGGGAAACTTACTTCTTGAAAAAGAGGCTACCATACTACCTTACAGTATTTGCATAATTATTTATCACTTTTTTTGCCGATAAATATTGGTTGAAAAGGATGAAGCCTCCTTGTAAAACAAATGCATTATTTTCCTTTAAAACTCTTTGATGCAAATCTCTATCTTTCGGAAGATGTTCCTGAACATAAAGATTATAAAGTAAAGGTAGCAATAAAAACTCTCTCTGAATTAACCAAATATCTGTAAGAAACAAAAATTTTGTTTCTTGACCAAAGGCAGTCAATCTTGCACAGTATTGACTACTGTAATTCATACTAAGGTTTTCCATTCTAAGAGCATGCATACTTTTATATACATGTAGCAAATACTGTGCAATTTGAGAGGACCATTGGCATGATCCTTTACATGCCTTGAAATGAAATGCAGGTACTCTTAAGTATACCATTCCAATCTGCAGAGGATTTTTCAATTCATCCTACACACTGTATTCACTGACGTACAGTATCAGGGTAATACTGACATGTACGTCCATGCTTTATTACAGTACTGTGAAAACTCAAATCTGTATCTGCTGGAAGAGTCTGTACAGTATTTCTAGTTAATATTCAGACCAGGGAGCTGCCACAGTGGCAACTCCCTGTTCAGAATAAGAAATAGCAGTTGCCTAGATGTAGCAAAGTATCACAAAATTTTGAAAAGGGGGTTTAACCTTAACAATTGTCAAAGAGGGGAGTAAAGGAGAATAATTGTACATAAGCTTTCACGTTATTCCAAAAAAACATAACCGGTATAATCGGACGTCTAATAATCGTACTTTGATTATAACCGGTTTTTTCCCTGCACATATTACATTAATAGCGTGTTCTATTACTCGCCCGAGTTAACTTGTGTCTGGCACGACTATGTTCGATTAGCTAATGACGTCAGTGTTCGCGCTTACTCACGCCAGGCCCAAGTGAGGGACCCTTCGAGTCGGTTACTTAGGTAAATATCCCATCGTGCTTTGGGAGAACATGGCAGCTAAACAAACAACATGCATTCGTGAACAATTTCTGAGCATGTAAATACAGTGGGGTAAACATGAAACTTCTGACTTGTGAAAAGTGGTTGATGTCGGAATTAGTGAAGTCACTCAAGTGTTATTTCTCGAGAATTTTCTAAATGGGCATTGTTTCGAGTCTACGTTCATCGTACAAGCGAACCGCATGTAACACGTACGTACCAGAGTTCGCTCTGCCATCCAGCTACGGGCTCTGTCATTGGCTATTGTGAACCAACTTCTCCAATAATTACCGTAATACGTTCGTTTATTTCACCCAACTGCGCATGACCATCGTAGCCCTAGCTCGAGGCTCGAGTAAGTCAAGGGAAGCAAATCGAACACGCTATAAGTTCCTAAGTTGACATATGTGCTGTAGCAAGCAAGTTACGTACATCTTTGTACCCGTAAGCCAGCGGAACTGGATGCCTCAGTTGCGGTACTTGACTGCTAATTATACTACAATTTATCAAAAGCAAAGAACCCTTTTTATTTATGCTCTCGGGCTCAGCTATATAAACTTCACACAATGTTCATGAAATATGTGCCTGCAATGTATGGAAATCAGGAACGGAAACTGCATTTTTTGTTTATAATCCCCGCCCTGGCCCTCCCGCTGGCTAGCTCTCCATCAGTGCTTCACCCGCCAACAATCTGACTGCGCTTATTGTCTGTGTTTTTCCCCTACGTGCGTGGGTCTGCTCTACTACAAACTGAGTCCTAAAATTTTTTGCTTGGCTAATAAAACAAAAGCATTGAACTTTTACGGTAGAACCTGCTGTACACCAAAGTGTTATATCCCTTCATTATTCGTTTGTAGTCCTAAAATTATGCTTGCTTTCATTCAACGATCATTCTAAAACTTTTCAATGAGAGTTACATGGACCATCGGGATTTACACAGGTCGCCCGATTTCAACATCAGGGACCGACGAAACTACGCATGTCCGTAGGGACTGTAGTATAAGCCATACTAAACGCAAGTGGTGCACTCCAGTTAGCCACGAATGTAATGCAAATAAATACATACATTTATGTACAGCTTGTTTCCACGTGGCTTTTGGCCACGTGGCAACTTCCTGTATAATGTACTACCGTAAGCCACACATTCACCCTCAATCTTTTCGTGAAGCTGTCGCGAGCGATTATGAGAGATGTTGTGTACATACTACCGTTTATAAATGAGGATTGCTACCGAACAGAGAATACAATTGCACTTGTGTTCTGATTGGTTAATTTCGTGTCAGTTGATGTGACGTCTTTACACTGAGCGTTCTTCTAGGCGATCGATGTAGGGATTCCCAAATCTTTGTCCTTTTTATAAATATTAGAATTTTGTTAATGAAACAGCCCGATGCGCTCACTTAATAAATAAATGGCGGGGACTTTAAGGTAGAATATTATGTTAAATTCAATCAAATTACTGTGATATGCCCGATGGTATTTGAGTTACAACGAATTAGAAAAAGCATTACGTATGGATAATTTCGAGACGGCTTGTTGACAGAAACTTCGGCTGTACCAGCGAACCAAGATGACTTTGAGCCCCGAAAAATACTGTACGATAAAATAGCCAATAAATGCAGGCAGTAGATTTTTGAGGACCCTATCTGCACAGTACAGATCGCTTGACCGAAAACTTGGAAGCTGCGCATTACAGCTCATATTGTATAAATTGTATTAGTATTTGCACGGGTACAAAAATAGGAACTAGGTACCTAATCGCCGTACCCGGTGTTATGGTGACTAAAACATGACAACATTTTGTTAGGCATGTTCCATAGTACATCCATGATATTTTCCGAGATCACATTCACAAGTTCAATAATACTTCACATGTCACAAGGTTGTATCGTCTCTTTTGTTTCAAATAAAAAATGACAATCTTAACAGAAAAGAGTCACTAGAGCCAAGTAAGAAAAATTCTACTCTCCAATGCCTATATCACTAAACGGCTATTAACGTTCTTACGCAGCTAGTCTCGTGTTGACATCCGGGCATGCTGACACAGCTTTCATTCGTAAAATTCGTAGTATGCACGAATGCCACTCTGGGTCTACCAAACGTGTATGTAATGGCCTGTCTAAAAAATCGTGAATATTTTCGGTGTCATTACAGTGATTTCTTAGTACTTTACACATAGCTGCAAAGTGTTGATTTGGGTACAAGTGACATGCTTAATCACTGTGTAATTTTCGAGTTGTTTTTTTTTTTTTTGTCATTTTACTCGAGGTTGCATACCGTATGAAATGAAAGACCGCACACATGCTAGGCTCAGTTTACGTGCCGAACGTTACGGGCACTGTCTTTGCAAGCTGGGCGGGGTGATATCTGCAAGTTTCTGCCTAAAACGTTACTATTAATCACTGTCAGACAGCTTGCGTGCAAGAAGTTATGTACATATTGCTGCGAACACACATGTGAGCAGTATTGTAGCACACTACGTGCCGATAGCAAATTCGGGCCGCACGCCGATGAAAATTTCAACTTCAGAAAACGAAGTGCAAATAACTCTCCAACTTAAACATAATTTCTAAGGACTCTCTTCATTCTCAGACTAGGAGAACGCTTAACAAATTGGCCAAAAATATTAGTCCATTATCGGGGGAATCATGTAAATGAAGTGATTCTTTTTGCATGCGATATTTTCAAAGATTTGGGTAGTAGATTTGGGACAGGTAATATGATGGCGCGCGATCACCCCGTTAACCCTGCAAAACACATCGTAAATGATCTACTCTCGTGGAAACACAAAGGATCCCGCCGCCGATGAGTTGTACTGTCAACTAGGACGAGATAGTGCTGTAACTTACATTTTTACGATTATTTCACAATTATTCACGATTATTTTCGATTCCTACGATATTACCGATTTTTTCGATTATTCTTCAAGGCAATAATCGAACCGAACTGTAACCGGTTATTACCGGTATCGGTAATAAAACCCGTTTATCGTGAAAGCTTAAAGGAGAAGGCAACCCTAGCTTTTTCTGCCTACAGACTACCATTTTATGGTATGCTCTTTCCAAAAGAAGCACAAAGAAGTTTTTGAAGTATTCATTTCAACCTTAAAAATTGATTTTTAAGAAGCTATTGGTCCACGCCATCGTTTTTTGAAATTCACCAGTTCCCGGATGTATAATGAAGAAAGCGAGCCACATATCATTTTTCAACAGAAAAGTTACCAACCCACATAAACTATCTATAATTGCACATATACTGCATAACACATCTTCTGAATTCCCCTTGAAAAAGGAGATAAAATTCCTAATGTTTGAATAAAATTATTTTCATCATACAATAATAAAGTAAAATGAAAAACAGGTTTTTAACAAGAGCATGAAAAAATAGTTTGCGTAATTGGCAACACCATCGCACCGCTGTCTGTCACACCATACACTTTGCCTGTAACCCTTACAGTTCGGGTAACCCTGATGAAAGGAAATAACTGTATGTAGAGAACTGCAAACACGTTCTCATGGCAGGGTGACCTTGACTAATATACAGTAAACTGTTGTGCAGTGTCCAGTGTGAAAACACTGTGCGCGGAATTTAACGTTACAACTTACGAGCAGGATGTACTCGAACTCTTTGTCGTACACTCTCCCGCTAAACATGGAATATAGGACGGGAACATTTGTATAGAAAGATTGAATCAAACAGTATGTTTGGTAGCCTGAGTATTCAGAGAAATAAGAGAGAAAACAGGACAAGGTGGCAGTCGGCGGGATCTCTTATGAAGGTTCTAGCATGCGGCTAGTACGCTTAGCACTTGTACCAGTTTTGACACTAATCGGACCCAGTATGATCTTGTCTGTTTTCTACGCAAATAGCGAGTGAGCTAACAGTATCTTGGGGAAGTGCTTTTGAGAAAGATACCAGAAAGTCCCTATGCGGATTTTTTAACTGCCGATATTTGTTTAGTTGAGGCAAAGAAGAGAAGACTGAGTGAACATAACGACAAGGTAGGCAGTTTGCAATTCTTACCGTAGCGAAATAGCAAGCGCCAGCTTCATTAGGCCTAGTGAGGTCCTAACAATCTTTTGAGATTGCCAAAGCTGTCGGCAATGCTATCTAGTCCTCGTAGACATATTTTCATGGCTAGGGTGGGTATACACAGACTTTATTGCCCCTGGGAAGGCTCAGACCCTTTTTCATACATCCCTTCAGTTTGTGGAATAGTGTACACGCCATGTGCAATGAATGGGAAATCGTGTAACTTACGATGTGGCTCGTTTACGTCATATTAAAGCGCCCTCTTTTTTTGAAAACCAGAAAATGGCTACGAACATCATGGGGATTCATTAGGGAAGAAAAATAATTGAAAAATTCGTAAAAATTTGGAACTATGCTGATTCGATTAGCTTTTTTCAGAAAATGTGTTAGAATTGTGGTCTCTACTAGCTGATAGGTGTTAAATCCGTTGGTTGCCTTCTCCTTTAATTGTACAGCAGAAGGGAAACCGGTTAATAGGGTCTTTACGACAGAAAGCAGTATGTACATCAGAGCAGGGAGTGGGGAAAGAGGGAATTGGTCTCCCTTTCAAAAAGTTTCCAAAAGAAGGTGGGTAAAATCTCCCCCCCTTTTCATTTCTATAAAAAATTAAAAAATTGTCAATATCTTGGTTTTTTTTTAAAAAAAATAAAAAAGACACTCTTTCAGAAAAGTTTCAACTACATGTAATAATAAATGACTCTAAAACCCTTCAAATTACCATGAGGAATTTTTTACCCTATTACATATTTCACCCGAGTCCCCACCAAAAAGGAGGTTTGGTGGGGTAATCAAATTTCACCCGACTTCCTGCTTAACTCATCCAAGCATGCTCCAAGAAACCACAAGCTTGATAAGAGGCAGCTAGTGGAAGATTTAAACAAAGGCAGAATGATGCCGTCCAGATGTGCCACTGTTTGTGAGCTGTGAAAGGCAAGCAGTGGGGCAACTTCTTATCTGGTTTTTATTGACCTTCGTTCACTGAAGCAAAAAGGTGTGGACAGAGAATTTATAGGCAGGGAAATTCAACATGACACCTTACAGGGCCATAAACCAAGCTTTTGTCCCACTGAACCCACTTGTAACTTTAGCCTAGGACAGCATCAATTTAGACTTGAGGTTTAGCAGTAATAAATCCCTCTCCCCCCCTCCTTTTTTGTGTTTCTGGTGGAAACCCTGAAAGGTGTATGCTATTTTATTCCATTACAAAAGAGAGGGGATATTTCACTTCCAGTAAGCTTTTATCCTATTTAGGGCGCAATAATTGCAATACTGATCATGCACACCCCTTGACATTTAAAGGCCCAGTTCTCTCACCCCAAACAGTACCAATTCTCCTACCTTCTATACTTAAGTCCCTCTCACAATTGTCTGAAATTCATCCTCATCTAGATACAATCTCAGTTCATTGTTTCAAGATGAGTATAGAAAAACTCAATTTCAAAATGCTCTCAGTACCGTTCATGCTGAGTAATATAAGCTTTGGTACTCCGCATTGTTTGAATGCGGTGTCTATCAAAGAGCTGAGCCAATTGAGAATTCCGGTACCCCCGTATCAAAACTGTAGTTTGGGATGAGAGGTTTGGCCCTTTAAAAGCCTAATCCTCTCACCCAGGGACATAGATCTTGCTTGTGATGGGGGGTAGGAGGGAAATTTCCCAACAGTTGGAACCTCAGATTATTCATGTGAACAGACTCCACCTATAAACAACCTACTGTACAAACCAAAAACCTACACAAAAAAAAAAAAAACATGCATACACACTCACATTGACACATACTCAAAACATAGATGGCTCAATGTGAATGCACTTTTTTATTGCTTTTAGGGGCAATTTCCTCTACGGCTGCCACAATAATTACAATAAGGTCGATATAATTTTGCCCAGATGATATATTGACCCATGTTTTGTCAAGATGTGATATTGCAACAGTATCAAATAAATGACTAAACCACTGTGATATCTCTTATTTTATTGTCTTAAGTCAACAACTTAAAAAAGAAAAACAGCACTTTACTAACCACAAAACATGACATAAAATCAAAAGTTGACACTGAATATGATTATTAGCATGCTGATGGCAAATGTTAAGACCACAGTTTGAAATGCCCAACATTGCAATATCATCGTGGAAATGCTGGCCATATAGGTAAATAAAAAATGATTATCATGGCAGCACTAATTTCCTCCTAGTAATTTTCACATTTGAGGAGAAGAAATGTTGTTAGACTAGGCAAACATCTCAGCAGAGTTTGAAAGTTATCTTCTTCCAGTCAACCACCAGACTTTATAATCCTTTTGATAGATAAACTTGGGCATGATGGACTAGGCAATTATTTGTCCAAATTATTTTCTCATGCAGGACACCACAACACAAAGCCCTGCTTATTTCTTTCATTTCACATTTGGTGGCAACTGAGAAAGGAGCAGCCAACAAGCCAACTAAGCAATTAAGCTACAGTAATTCATTAGTGTATGTGTGGATGGTCGGAGGAGCACTTCACTTCTCTAACAGAGTTGTACACGCCATGCATGACTCTCAAAAGCCAATCATGAATCAGAACAGTGTACTCTACTACTGTACACTACTACAAGTTGGAGTGACTACTGTACATTTCCCCTTACTGTTAAAGGCCCAGTTCTCTGAATCCAAACAGTACCAATTCTCCTAACCTTCTTACTGAAGCCCCTCCCACAATTGTATGAAATTAATCCTCATCCAGACACAATCTCAGTTTATTGCTTCAGGGTGAGTAAAGAAAAACTCAATTTATATAATCAAAACACTATCAGTATACCATTCATGCTTTGTAATATAAGCTT
Organism: Holothuria scabra; assembly: GCA_037179385.1. Taxonomy (NCBI): domain Eukaryota; kingdom Metazoa; phylum Echinodermata; class Holothuroidea; order Aspidochirotida; family Holothuriidae; genus Holothuria; species Holothuria scabra. Next base: position 29,943,120 of record CM074199.1, read on the forward strand.
TGGCCTCCTGCATTGTTAGAATTAGCTGTCGATCAAAGAGCTCAGCCAATTGAGAATTTTGGTACCTGGGTACCAAAATTGTACAGTAGTTTGGGGTAAGAGGTTTGGCCCTTTAGAGGGAGAGTTTAAGAAAAAAAAAAGTTCATATAAGAAAAGAGAACCAAATCTACACAGTGTGTTGAAATTTCCATTCAAATTGGACATTTACTGGTCGCCTTCCCAGGAAATGAAGTCACTAGATTCTTGTTCCAAAGTGAGCTTGAGGACAGTAAAGGTTATATCACTTCCTCACATTGCCAAGGAATACTTTATTTACCTTTGTTTTTTCCGACTGTAGTCTAGACCTTGAAGTTACACTAATAGGGATGGGACCTCCCAGTGGGGAATGCAAAGTTTGCAAAATTCACATGCTAATATGCAATCACACTTTGATAATAGGGTTGGAACTTGTTGAGGAGAAAATTGTTTGTGAAGTTTAAAGAAAAACAACACTAATGTGAGGGTATGATGTCATAGGTGCTTGCTTACTTGCCCTAAACTACAATTTTGGTACGGGGGTACCAAAATTCTCAATTGGCTCAGCTCTTTGATTGACAGCTTATTCAAACCATGCAGAGTACCAAAGCTTAAATTTTACACGGCATGAACGGTACTGAGAGTGTTTTGATTATATAAATTGAGTTTTTCTTTACTCACCTTGAAGCAATAAATTGAGATTGTATCTAGATGAGCAAGAATTTCAGACAATTGTGGGAGGGGCTTAAGTAAGAAGGTTAGGAGAATTGGTACTGTTTGGGGTGAAAGAACTGGGCCTTTAAGTTCACGTTGTGTTGAAAATGTGACAACTTTTCCTGTTGGTATCTTGAGAACCACACATCAAATTTCAATGCAAATTTCACCAAAATTCTTAGAATAAGTACCTCTAGAGCTAAAATATAGAAACCTGATGTGACTACAGTACAGTATATCCTTCTCTTAAATTTGGATTCACTTTACCTGTTCACCCATGTTACCCCTGGTTGGCAGGACTACTCAATTCAGATCAGTGCTTGCAAGCATTGTTTGATGCTTATAAATCAGATTTCCTAGTCATATTACCAGTGTGACCAGCACTTTCTCAATAAATTTATGTTGTCTCTGACAAGAGGTCTCTTCCTGGTTGCATCAACCATGGCTATGGCAAATACAACCAGCACTTCAATTAGGCCTCCTGATTAAATTCAAACCCTTTATACATGAAATCACAACTTCCGTAAGTAAAACTGAGCTTTTTCAGCCAGCTTCTACAGTACCAGTTGTAGAGTTATTAATTTACAGTGAGTACATACTGTATTGGAAATTGGGAAATAATGCATCCTACATGTTGCTTGTTCAGTCAGACTGGCACCTGTGTCAATATGTCTGATTACAAATATTCATTTGACTTCAAAACATGGATTTTTTTTTTTTCTTTCAGGAAGTGAAAACTGCATCTCAATAGCAAAAGCCTGCACATACAGCAGTTGGAAGATAAACCAATTTTCAAAGTAATTCAAAGTTTCTAATAATCGGTAATCAGTAATGAGCATCAGGCCGATTGTTTAATTAATCGGTAATCGGGTATTACCGATTATAGCATAATCGGTTGAACACTTAATATTACTTGCCAAAACGTCATTGTGGGAAATCTGTGATGTCATCCCAACACATTACATTGACTTTGAATTCAATTTATTTACAATTCAGACGTAGTTGTCAAAAATATTTAGTAACACTATTGCTTGATATATACCATGCCTCATAGCCTATCTACTGTACAGAAAATGACATCAAACATTCCAACAGTACCAAGTTTCAACGGCAGACAAGATATTCAATTTTAAAGGAAATCAAAATGAAACTGAGGCAATAAATATGCCCCCTCACATAATATTCTGCTACTGTGATGTAAAGTGGGGGAACTATTTTTTTTTTTAAAAAAAAAGTCAAAGTGTATTTCTACCTAGTTTTTCCTTCATGTAAGATTCTACTTAAAAGCCGTCAGACTGCCTTTCAATTTTTCAACTGCTCGGAATACCATGATTTTAACCCATCACATCTACTGTACAATGATCACAATATGGTCCTACTCCTTCCTAATCATCCTACACAACCACAGTCCTGAAGATTACCAACTTCTGGCAAACTGCACTGAGGAAGAAACTACCTGTATGATGCTGGTACGGTATAAATAATGGAGAAACCCGTAGAGTAATGATTCCATGACAGACTGACCTTCGTAATCAATATTTGCTTTTAAGCAAATGGAATATCACAGATGTGATCTGGACAGAGATTTACAGAGTCTCTAATTGCCTCTGGTGGTATGAAATTCATGTGAGATGGCAATGTGTACTAACAAATGCAAGTTTGATGAATGTCTTCAAGAATGGATGAAACAAAATGTAGAGTAATCCCGACATAAACAGAGAAAAATTAACACCATGATACTGTCATCACATTGCTTCCTTAATTCTAAGGATACCAGAGAACATGTCAAATATTCTGCACTTTTTCTCATTTTTTTCTCTTAAGATTTTCCAAAGTAAGCTCAAGTAATAACTTCCAAAGAATTATAAGTTACCAAAAGTGTATCTCAAGTCAAAAATTTCAAAAATTTATTAAGAGCATGCGAAATAAATTCTTACAGTCAAACTCACATCTTCATAGAACATTCCTGAGCTGAGGTATGAAATGTTAAAATTATATTAAAATACAGTATATTGGTCCATTGCACAAGAATTTGTGACTTTTTGGTTGTACAATTCACATTGCTTGCTTTGTTTTCCTTTAAAATTAAAAATGGTTTCAAGACCTTGAACACTTTCTGTTTGCTTGCATAGCAGCATGTTGCACAGAGAGCATTTTATTAAATACATGCCCTGTAAGAGTGCTATCACACCTTGGTACAAGGTACAGTAACTTTCAGAAAAACAAAGAAATCCAAAGATTGTAATTTGAATAGTACAACAATGACATCACAAATTATTGTGCAAAATACCATTTTAATTTGAGAGATTACATTTCAACATTTTATATATCAGCTCAGGAATGTCCTATGAAGATGGGAGTTGCATTGTTGGAATTCATTTTTCATTGTTCTTTAATAAATATTTTAGAATCTTTTACTTGAGTTACAGTACGATTTAAATGACTTATAATGCTTTAACATGATCTTCAATTCCACTCCATTGTTTTCTGTTTTTCCTCCTTTCTCTCTTTTCTTTCCTTTTTTTCTTTGTATCCCTTTGGTCTATTTTTATCTTCCTTTTGATTTGTTATGTTCACAATGTTTTTTACATGGTCACTAGCTTAAAGAGCCAAACCTCTCACCCCAAACTACAATTTTGGGATGGGGGTACCAAAATTCTCAATTGGTTCCGCTCTTTGATTGACAGCTAATTCAAACAATGCAGAGTACCAAAGATGATATTACACAGCATGAATGGTACTGAGAGTGTTTTGATTACAAATTGAGTTTTTCTTTACTCACCTTGAAGCAATAAGCTTAGATTGTATCTGGATGAAAATGAATTTCAGACAACTGTGGGAGGGGCTTAAGTAAGAAGGTTAGGTGAATTGGTACTGTTTGGGGTGAGAGAACTGGGCCTTTAAACAGTCCATTCTATATTTTTAGTGCCATTCCATTTTCTATTTTTAATTAAACTGTGCTATCATATTATTGTAAAATTTTTGTGACAAATCATATGAAAACTGAATTAGAAATTGGAATTTTTTCTTTTTCAGGCCTGAAGTTTTACATTTTCCCAGGTGTGCCATAGATCAAGCTCCTAAGAAAATTTACAAGTGTGGTGGGTATGCTTTTTCTTTAATAGATCTAAATAAGTGTAGGTTTACAAATACTGTAGTCATACTCTCTCAGTGATTTGAGTCAAGAGGTGGTAACTGGTAAGTGACCCCACTTTCAAACTTCACGGCATGTATTTTCAGGTACCACAAAGTTGCTGTGATTGCTCTACTGAAATGAGAACACTGGTTTTTGATGATAAAGTACTGTGAGGGGGGTCCCTTTCCAGTTCTGAAAAAAAAAAAAAAACATTTTCCGTACAGAGTGTAATGCTCTTTTAAGTTTGATGCCAATGAAAGAGGTGTTACAATTAAGACATTTTCTGGTAAATATATTGGTATACCTAGCACAAAATTGTAGTTTGGGGTTTCAAGTGACTGGTAAAGTGTACCTCAAGTCAAAAAATTCATAGCATGAAAAATGAATTCTAACAGTCCAACTCTCATCTTCATAGGGTATTCTTGAGCCTAAAAATGTTGAAGTTTAATCACATAAAATGAATTAGTCCATTGCGCAATAATCTGTGACTTTCCTGAATTCATGTTATGCAACTTACATAACCTACTTATGTTTTACTTTAAAATTAAAATGTTTTTATGACCTTGAACCCTTCCTGTTTGCTTCAATAGCATGTTGTACAGAGAGGGCTTAAATAACTACATCAGCCCGTAAGAGTTAAAGTGCTGTATATCACACCTTAGTACAAGGTGCAGAAATACAAAGATTGTAATTTGAGTAGTACAACAATGACATCACAAATTATTGCACAAGGTACCATTTTTATTAGAGTGAATTAAATTGAAAATTTTATATCATAGCTCACTCAAGAATGTCCTATGAAGATGGGAGTTAGGCCATTAGAATTCATTTTTCACACTGTTTAATATTATTTTTGAATTTTTCGACTTTAGGTACACTTTTTGTAACTACTATACAACTGTAAAGTACCTCAAATGTTTAATTTTCCACCCCAGATAGATCTCATTCTCCAAACCTACAGTATATGCAAAGACCCTTCACACCTCCACACTGCTGTCTATACCTCATTCTCATCCAGACACAATCTAAGTTTACTGCTTCAGGATTATGTTTTACCTGTACAAGACCAAATGTGTGATCAGAACTTATTCAGTACAGTGCATGTTGTATTATATGAGCAAGGGTATGGTGTAATCTGCTTTTTTTGAATTTGCTGTCAATCAAAAAGCATACCAACTGAGAATTTATGTACACTAAAAAAATTCCACTTTGGGGTTGACTGTACAGTATGCAGCTCTGAGCTCTACTACGTACATTACAGTGCTTGCATCCCAACCTGGATAGAGTACTGTAGGTATAAATTTCCAAGTCATACTACAGGGCAGTTGCAAATAATTTTATTAAATTACAATAAACTACTGCATGCCACCACAAATAGTCTAAGAGAGACAGATTGTACTGGAACATCTAAGATTGACAACTGAAATCACTGCGGCCAAGGACAAACAGATATTTGCTGGCAGAAATACAGTATACCACAGAAATACTGTATAAAGTATCATGGGAAGTCAACCAGGAGACAAAGATAAAAAGCAAAACTTAATGGCAGCCACTGGATGTCCTTTTTTGACATTCTTTTTGTGAGGGATAACCAGCCCACCAGCCACCTCACCCGTGCCGTAATGTTGCTTCTTGAGAAAGCAACATAGACACCCCAGTAGATCAAAGGCATTGTGGGGTGTAACTGGTTTCTGAGTTTTTTACATGATCAGGTCCCCTCAAAAGGGGTTTACCTTTTATTGTGTTCACACTGCTTGAAAAGCAATTACCACATGCTTGACTGGCCTGTAACTTAACCCCAAATGTTTTGTAACTTTTTCGCGTTTTTAATAAATCTGTTACCGTCAGTCAATTAGTCAGATGTGAAACGTGGCTATATCAGGTGTGCGTGTAGTGAGCTTCATTTCCTCCCTGAAGCAATGAGAGGTAATCAGGCAGAGAAGGAGGATGTAACGAAAAGTAAGAAGGAGCATTTCATCATGTTTTTTAGCCACTACCTCAAACAAAATAAATACAAAGTTTGCCTCTTTCTTTCCTACCTCATTAATGGTGGTTCCAAAAAATTTTGCACTCTTTTATTGACAGACATTCCCCCAAACTTCCCTTAGGTCTGGAGAGCTGTAAACCCTGCATCATCTAATATAAGATTTCATCTTAGGCCTGTTTTTAGATTTTTCAGGTGTGCTACAAAATCACACTTCTCAGGAAGCTAACTCCTGTGGTAGAGGTGCTTTTTGGTAAAACTTTAACATATTTATATGACATGATATTCTTAAAGGTGTGCAAAAATTCACACTCCTCAAAATTCAAGGCCTGTTTTTTCATCTCATGGTATCAGCCTTAGTAAATGAGGTATGTAGAGTATTAGCCTTTTGTTGGGACTGTGACCTGGTAACATCTGTTCTAAACTTGCTTTAACTGTACAGTAATACAGTACTAGCATTGGAAGATGCTTTTCCTCACTGATGGTATCAAAGGCACCATTCTACCCAATAAACCAGTTCCACAGGTCTCACTCTCTCCAAAACACAAGGGAAATGCTGTGCTACAGTACATGCTGATCAGCAGAAATTTGATTTTTTTCACATAAAACTGTTATAGTAGAATTGGTTTATGTGAACAACAACACAAACTGTCCTCTGAAAATGCTGAAATTATCCCCTAATGACATTTTCTTAACGGCCCAGTTCTCTCACCACGAACGGTATCAATTCTCCTAACCTTCTTACTGAAGCCCCTCCCACAATTGTCTGAAATTCATCCTCATTCAGGTACAATCTCAGTTTATTGCTTCAAGGATAGTATAGAAAATCTCAATTTATATAATCAACACTTTCTCAGTACAGTTCATGCTGTGTAACATAAGCTTTGGTACTCTGCATTGTTTGAATTAGCTGTTAAACAAAGAGCTTAGCCAATTGAGAATTTCGGTACCCCCATACCAAAATTGTAGTTTGGGGTGAGAGGTTTGGCCCTTTAAGTACTGGATCTCGCCATAGACATACAGTAAATTTGCATTATGGACAAGAATTTAGTGAGGTCAAGCACTGGACACCTCAAATGCATCAAACAAAATCTCAAAGACTATTCAGTGGCCTCACATTTCAACCTCCCTTCACCTTACAAGTACAATTTACAGAACTTATAGCCACGAAACTGAAGATACTGTACCTCAAGCCATGATCATGTGTCTGGCCTCTGACCATGACTGCCAGAAAGAAAATCATGGTGCTTGCAAAGTCTGATCCATCTATTCACCAGATTAAAAATGGACTTTTTGTATTTTGTCCCCTCCCCCCTTTCAGTTTTCACCAGTATTTATCGATTTTTTGATTCCCAAATGTCTCATTTTCCTTGTTTGAAAACTAGATTTAAATGCCCAATTCTCTAACCACAAACAGTACTAATTCTCCTAAACTTCTTTCAACACACTCTCAGTGCAGTTTATATTGTGTAATATTCTGTCCATTCAACATCCAGGCATTCAGCATGGGTCATGAAAACTTAAACTGGAGTGAAAACAACAGTCTGGCAGTGAGTGTAGTACACATATGCCATTGCCAGAGCCTCAGGATACAGGATTGGGGCCTAACTGGCAAAGATTCTTGTGACCACTTGAGGTTGAATAGAAATCTCAGAGTGCCAATAATGTCAGGCGAATGTGAAAATATTGGATGCCTGTGCACAAAACACTCGCTTTAATAAGAACGGTGAGAAACCCATTCTTATCTGAGTAGGCCTATTGCGTAAGACTGGCCATTGCGTTTACACGCCATCTCATGAAGGAAACAGTGAATTCCAGCCGTGACAGTTTCTTGTAAGACCATCATGGTCTTGTAAGACCATCTGATCATAAAAGCTGGATATTTCAACTAAACTCAGTCATTATTCACAAGTTAAAAAGACTACATGTTGTTCACTATGGTAGCCAAAAGGCTCACCAAATATGATGATATTCTAAAAATACACATTCATGTACTAAAATTACATGTTCATTGTACCACAAACATACGATGATGTACTAACTTCATATGATCATGATGTAAATTTACACCATCATGTAATAAAACCATAAGTTCATCATGTTAAATGTTACGTTGTACTACATCACACGTTGTACATGTAAAAACGTAAGATCATCATGTTTTTATTGTCTCTTCCGCACGCCATACAGAGTGAGCCTTTCGGCGTACCAGAAGTCTGCCAAAAGGCTCTCCGAATGTGATGTAGTAAAAGTACACGTTCATGTACTAACTGCTTACGATCATGTACAGATTTCATACATTCATGTACTGTTTGCTTACGTTCATGTACTGATTTCATACGATCATGTACTGATTCTTACGATCATGTACTGACATTTAGCACATGATCGTATGAAATCAGTACATGTACGTAAGCAAACAGTACATGAACGTATGAAATCAGTACATGATCGTAAGCAGTTAGTACATGAACGTGTACTTTTACTACATCACATTCGGTGAGCCTTTTGGCAGACTTCTGGTACGCCGAAAGGCTCACTCTGTATGGCATGCGGAAGAGACAATAAAAACATGATGATCTTACGTTTTTACATGTACAACATGTGTTTTTAGATGTACAACGTGTGATTTTACATGTACAACGTAACATTTAACATGATGAACTTATGGTTTTAGTACATGATGGTGTAAATTTACATCATGATCATATGAAGTTAGTACATCATCGTATGTTTGTGGTACAATGAACGTGTAATTTTAGTACATGAATGTGTATTTTTAGAACATCATCATATTTGGTGAGTCTTTTGGTGTGCCATAGTTCACAAGGTACTGTACAGTTACACAATGTTCTTTAGACTGACCGAATAAGCTTTGGTGCTCTGCATTGTTTGGACTAGCTGTCAATCAAAGAGCTGAGCCAATTGAGAATTTCAGCAAACCCCTACAAGAGTTGTATTTTGGCATGAGAGGGTTGGCCCTTTAAGGTTTTTCACAAACCCTTAAGCACCTCTGAAAATTTTTATCAAACTGAAAATTTCTTAGGCAGGGAATAATTTAGCATTCAAATTTTGCATAGCAGTTTTGAAGATTTTTGGGGCCTTTCACACATTGTTTGTGAAAATGCAAGGATTAAGCACACAAAATATTGCTACACAATTTTTCACTTGGGTAGAATTTTGCCTGTTTGTGTAGCAAATTGCGATGCAATCAAACTGGATAAATTATTCCCTGTTAGGTGCTCCACATATCATCTTGACTGCTGTATAATACAGTACAATAAAATTTAGTGAGAATTGCCACCCCTAATAGAGTACAGTACCTCAGATTTTTGGTAACGGAGACTCCTAGCAAAGCTTTGAAGATTTTTCTGCCTCCAATACAGATCAAACCAAAGACTATATACATGTACATTTGCAAACTATTGTATAAAATTCTACACCTATTGATTTTACCCCAGGAGGTATTTAATCATTCCAGAGTAACTGAACCAGTTTTTCTTTGGAGAGTACAAAGGCACACAAAATTGACGGTCGGCTGACTGTACGAATCACTAATTAGATTTCGACACAAGCAAAGCAACTACTTTAAAACAGTCTCCAAAATGCTGCATTTCAAAAGCACAGAGAAGGACATTAGACTGAAAAAAGGATTGCTTTTGGAAATATATACTGTACATTCAATACATAGTTGAGAGAGAAATGGTAGCTTAGTTACAGTACAGTGTATGTACAAAATTAAAATAAAAAAATTTGGTTTTACATTAAGGCAGCATAATGGAAACCCTTTTGAACCTTGGTAAAAGAAGAATCTATATTTTTTTTGCTCTGATGGTCATCCAGTACCATGTACTAGAGAAAGAGAAGGAAGGATACTGTATATGCAGTGTTAGGTATTTAAAGGCCCTGTTCTCTCACCCCAAACAGTACCAATTCTCCTAACCTTCTTACTGAAGCCTCCCACAATTGTCTGAAATTCATCCTCATCCAGACACAATCTCAGATTATTGCTTCAGGGTGAGTTAAGAAAAACTCAATTTATATAATCAAAACACTCTCAGTACCATTCATGCTGTGTAATATAAGCTTTGGCACTTTGCATTGTTAGAATTAGCTGCCAATCAAAGAGCTGAGCCAATTGAGAATTTCGATACCCAGGTACCACAATTGTAGTTTGGGGTGAGAGAGGTTTGGCCCTTAAATGATAAATCAGGTCAAAATAGCAAAACTGTGGCATCCACCCGGTGAGAGAAAACAGTGTTCATGCATAATAATCTGAATTACAGTATATTATTGATGAAAGTTTTTTGGGGCTTGAATTGTAAATTCTCTTATTGACATTGACTGCTCTCAGTTACTGTAAGAAAGCTAATGAGCTCAGAGTAGCTGAATCATGATATTTCATGGCACCCCTACCACAGGAGTTAGTTTCCTGAGAAGCATGATTTGTGGAAAATCTAAAAACTTAAGGCCTAAGATGAAATCTTATATTGATGCAGGGTTTATGGATCTCCAGACCAAAGGCAAGACCATTTACTAACTGTCTCCTTCTAAGAGTCAGAAATACAGTACTCGATCAGGCATGTACTGCCATTTATCTCAGGGCATAATATGGTGTATTGAAGGGGGAAGCAATGTTTAATTCTGTTGAGAATATTAAAGGCCCAGTTCTCTCACCCTAAACAGTACCGATTCTCCTAACCTTCTTACTTGAGCCCCTCCCACAATTGTCTGAAATTCATCCTTATCCAGTCACAATCTCAGTTTATTGCTTCAGGGTGAGTGTAGAAAAGCTCTATATGTATAATCAAAACACTCTCAGTACAGTTCACGCTGTGTCATAAGCTTTGGTAATTTGCATGGTTTGAAATAACAGTCAATCAAAAAGCTGGGCCAATGGAGACTTTCTGTACCCCCCCCCTACAAGAAGTGTAGTTTGGGATAAGAGGATCAGCCCTTTAGCCTTTCATTCCAGCCCCTTGTTTGCCCTTCTGAACTGATTTTTTTACCAGTATAAAAGAACTATGAGGAGGTCTTTAGGACAAATGTTCATTTTTGGTTTCCCGAAAGGGAAATCCTTGAGACTCATGCAGACTACACTTTTGCAAAACATGTGTAGGATCATGCATTTTAGTGTTGGCTAAAGCTATGGTTTGTAAGCTTAAAAATTGAGAATTATTTCTTTGTTTTGTTTTCAGTAGAATAGTACCAAGCCAAAGCCTGTCTTCATTTTGGATGATTGAGGTTGGTGTTGCTAGGGTAGATCATTTTTAAGAGGGACATCTGTGTGAATGGTATTGCTGGACACTTACTGTAATTCACCAAATATATATTGCAATGTTTGCGTGTTTGTTTCTTTTTGAAAAATTATTGTGACTTTCATCGGGTATATTTGTAATTTCTGATTGCATACTGTAATTGCATATACATCAAATTTCGTCTAGAAAATATGTCACATGAGGCCATCAGACATATATTTACCTTCTGTAAAATGTAGCAATCTTGAAAAAGTTGTGTATTACTAGTGGTTGTACATTACTTGATGGCAGGGCATAGTCAAATATTGTCATGTTTTCACAAAGTGACTGACATTTATACATCACTACTTTGTCAACATTTTTGCTTAGAATTATAATTTTACTACTCGTTATGCATGGTAAAAGGTACTTCGATGCTCTCGCAAAGAATTGTGAGGTTTTTTAGTTCAAGATACAGCTTTACTCCCTATTATTTAAGTGGAAGGCATAGTACCGTCTGAAAGGTCACATGTCCAGCTGGCTTTTCGACCGCAGTTACGTAATAGCATTCACAATACATGCATAGGGGTCAGTTACTGGTTGTGATCTTACATCAACAGAGAGCAAAGTAAAATATTACCGTGTATTACCGATTTGTCTCCCATTTGCAAACTTCAAAAACATCTTTGGTACAAATTGTTCGGAACTTCTTAGCCAAGATACACTCTTTACTCCCTATGATTTAAGTAGAAGACACCTGGACCACCTAAAAGGTCACTTATGCGGTCGACCTTTCTATTCTTTATCGCAGTGACAACACGTGCGTGACTTTCCTTGAATCATTTCGTCGCGTCACTTTAACTGGATCATAGTAGTGTATAGGTCTTTTCACAGCCTGAAATTAGACCCCAAGAAAAACTTTGCAATTAGGCTACTGAAGGTTGTTTTGGACTGCCCACATTTAAGAAATATTTCTCCCTTCTTTAGGGAAACTTTTCATACTTAGGTTTTGATATGTTAATTAGGTCTACTGTGGAATGAAGAATTTTGTGATGACAGCAAACAATTTCACGCAGAACAGATACGACAGCCTTGTCACGACCTATTTTGAAATAACTGACCAAAATGTAACAACTTGGTCCAAAATATAACAACTTTCGGCCCCAAATCTAACAATGTCAAGATTCACATCGGATGGTACTGAAGATGGCTAACATATATAAAAGTGACTTATCCAAAAAAGGTCAGCTCAGACTGGGAGTTAATTGTGGTTCAATTTTCCATGACACACATTTTTAGGTATTTTCTGTGTGGCTATATGAATGACCTCCATGACATCAGCTTGGTCTAAAACATCCCCACGAGTCTAGTTTCTGCGCACTTGAGGTCTTCGGATAAAAAATTCAAAACGGCTTACAAAATAAATTTACCTGACAGTACTCCCAGAAAGATATATTTATTTAACATTTCTTTCATTTGACCAGTAACCTTTGTCTGTCTTACGAACTATGGTCTTACAAGGGGACTTGTAGTAGCATGACACATGTCCTCAACTTAGTGTAACCTTACTGTGACCAAAAACTAGCACCAGGCTCTTGTTTCACTGTTCAATTGCTCAGACTTCTTCCCCAAATTACTTGATCCCCTTTAAAGTCATCACTTTGACTTTCCCATACCCCATCATGGCTCCATTCTTTTTCAGATGCGAACTCAAAGTTGGACTCATCCATCAGTATAGACTTCTCATGAGGCCATTTCGATGTTAACTTCACCCTTGATTTTTCTGCCAAAACTCAACTGGAACATTGTCGCAGAGTGCGTTGAATTTTACAATGAGGGTTGAACTTACTTGCAGGCTTTGGAATATATTACGTAACCTAATTTGTTTATCGAAGGTAGTTCTATTCAAAAGAATTTTTGCAGGTATTAATGGGCAATGGGTGGGGAATAGTTCAAAAGCTAGCAGGAAATGCTCTACTGAGCTATTAGTTTACCAGGGTCTAGTTGCAGTAAGTGGGGATTACATAGGTAAATAGGAGGTAAGTGAGGGGTGATGTAGATTGCGTAGGCAGATTTGTTCTGACCTCTTTGAGTGTGCAAAAGGAGGACACGTCTCTCATGGCAAGTTAGTCCTCGTACAGGAAAACCAGGTGGAGCCGATGGGGTAACCGAGTCACCTGTTGTGTATAAGTTTTGTTTCTATTTATTGCTGCTTGGGTAGAACTGCTTTAGGGATTTTACGGAGCTATAAGGAAGTAACACGGTCGTTGTTTTAATCAAAAGTTAGTTAACAGAAAATGTGGACCATACATACTTGCATATTTCAAGTGCTGAACAAAGGAGTTAAGGAGCAAATATTGATCGTTGTAAATATTTGCCCACTTATGTATATACTGTACATGTATGTATGAATTCAGAAGGGAATGAAATATTGTTATGTGGTTCATGTAAATCAAGTGATCTTAAATGAGAACTATTTGTGAGATGGGAGGGCGTGCTTCAGTGCAAAGTAGCCCCAGTGTATGTTATAACATTGAAGCGCATGTTTATGTCAAAAATGCAGAGTGTAAATTATTCAATAACCAGTAGTTGTAGTAAAAGTGCTTCTGTTTTTTAATTGCAAGGTTTTTCCTTGGAGGCCGAAATGCGCTAGCATCGTAATTGAAGTGTAAGCACTTGCTGTTCATTGTGGTGATCATAGCGTTAGCTGTAATTATGTGTGTTAGCTTATGTACCAGGGCTAGCTGGGGGCAAGTTACAGTACATCATACATACTGCATATATATTGCACTTCTCTGTAAATAGAGAAAAGACTGGAACACTATCAACAAAAAAAAAAAACCCAAAACAAGTCTCATCAAGATTCTCTTGGTTTTCTGCTGCGCAACGTCTGACTGAAGGTGGACCCAGGAGTACTAGCAGGGCGTCAAGAGGCGCTCTGTGACAAATATACATCATGTGATATACCAGCATCATATGATATATCACATGATGTATTACTTCTTTACTGTACAACAGAACACAGCTTGGAAATAGGGTGTTATAGAATATTTCCGGTTGAAATGAAAACAATCATAAGGTAGTCGCCAATTGATGGCACTTGGTCTGTACGTTGAGTTTATGTTTGTTGCCAATCAGCCAAAATCCCAGGGAAAGGGTTATTAAACATACTGTATCAAATATTGATTTGGTTTAGGACTATTCTTCTACTCTACTAAACTTGTATTTTCATTTTCAAGTTAGATGGCTACAAGTTGGTTGTAAAATCATACCTTCATTTGTGAAGGAATGGATGGGTGAGGGGGACAAAGCATTGAAGTGGTTGGGCAAGCAGCCAGTAACACTACCTATATCTAAGTAGAACCATCCTAACATGCTGTAGACCTTGTGCACTGATGACATACTGACATCATCCGTGGGGAAAACAATGGAACATGTGGCCACAAGCATAAGAATTCCCCCCTGCATGTGTACTGTGGCAGACTTTGGGCATATTGGACTGGTTGACAAATCTGCTGTCTGCATTGTCTGAGTTGGTTTGTTTTGCCCCCAAGTGAGGGCATACCTTTTGCTCTGTGACATCATATGCACAAGGTCTATTGGTTGGTGCAGGGCATACAGAGAAAATTGCTGCTTAAATCCCTCTCAAAGTGCCAAAAAATGGCACTTCCATGTCTCTCTGAACTCGAGTTCAGCTAGTTATTCCTTTTTTTAGGAAACAGTCCTAGAAATTACACTTCCACTAATGGCACTATGACTGCTGAAGAGGTGTGATTAGACAATTTCAAAGGTGGGGCTAGTTAGTTGCACAATTACGGTAAATGGTCAGGCTTTAATTTTGTTGCAGACATTTGCCCCAGTATTGTGCCTTTGAGCTACAGTATCAACATGGCACCTGTGCATTGACCCTTTTCCAAGTAGCAATTACAAAGAATTGTGGGATAGGTTTTAGGTATGCATAAATTTTGTCAGTGACATTTTACTGTAGTAAAAATAATAGACACCAACATTCTGTCCCACAATCCTTTGCAAAAGCTATTTGGAAAAGTGTCTATTACTGAATCTATGTTTGATTCAAGATGTGAAGAAAAGCTGACACATTTTCGGATAACTTCATTGTCTTGTCTTCTTTTTATAAATTTGTGTGCATTTTGTAGATCAGAATAAAAATTCAATATTCCTGCTTATAACATTAAGATCTTTACCAGTACCATGTTGACTTTCACAATTTGGATCAGTTTTTCATTTATATTGTTTTTCTATCTGATTTTGGTCTCAACCAATTTGATGCAAATCCATACATTAGGGTGTTAGAAGTCTTTCCCTTGAACACACTTTCCCCAATATTTCTGATACCTTCAAATGTTATTTTTTGGGGTAAGGGGGGGGGAGGGTAATTTTTTGTGGGCGGGAGGGAAGGGGGATAAGCACTGGTGGACTACTGGTCCTTTTCAGCAACTATCACATGCATCATGATAAAAAGGAATGTACCTCTATTAAGATATGTCAACAGTTCATTAACAGCAGCTCTCTCCTCATCTTGTAGTAATGGTTCATATGCATCGTCATCAAACGGTCGTGACCCATAACACCCACAGCAGAGGCAACAGTAGGAGAAACAGTAGTCTAGAATGGTATCCATGGCAACAATGTTGCCTACAGGAGAGCATTCAGACCTTTTCTAGACTGTTCTTTTTATCTTCTTTTGTGTAGAGACCTGGAGAAATATAAAAAGAATCCCATGAATTGTTTCTTAGTTAATGACGATTAACTGTCTTGAAATAAATAAGATGTTACACACTTGGTCGCATACTGTAAACTGTGCAGGGGATTAAAGGTAATTTCAGTCATTCTACTTCAAATTAAGGTTGCACATACTGTACAGTACAACTCAGTTGGAGAAGAGAGGATCAGCCCTGTCATTCATGCATAATTGATTTGTTTGCTTGGTCAACTTATTGGCTGCTTGTTTTTCTTTCCCAATAATAAAGGTAAGAAAAAAGCAGGACTTAAAAGTCACCATCTCCTGCACTGCACAGCCTACAAATATCTGTGTGACTAATCAGTAATGAACAAGTTTCACGATCAAAAGGAATAAGTGTGGTGGTTGACTGAAAGAAGTTGACTTTCAAACTTATGATGTTAGCCTAAAAGACAAGATTTGTGAAAACTTTTAAATTGGCAAACTGACATCATTATCATGATACACTCCTTTTCAGTTAGGAGTCTGTACCCCATTTACATTTGAAGAATGGATCATCTTACAGACTGCATTTACCTGCACATGCTGGTTAGAGACCCTTTTCAAAATAGCAGTTACAATGAATTGTGGGATACAGTTTTGGTAAAAGTTGGTCATTTTTAATTCTCAACGATATTTTACTGTGGTTAAATATGATGCAAACCAAGAATTTATCCCACAATCCTTTGTACAGTATCTGCTATTTGGTGGTTTGTTACAGTAGATAGAGTTTTATAACCCAGTTTTCAACCGATTGGTTCAAGTCAAGCCTGCCACAGTCTTTTTTCCAGTTGCTACTCACTGGCTTGTTTTCCCTACTCCATTGCTTATGTGGAGCACCAAGCACAATGGCAGCACACTAGGCTCTAATTTTTGTTTTCGGTATGACCCAGCCGGGACTCTGCTTTTTGGAAAAGGGTCCTATGTGCCTGACATGGTATCAAAAAACAACCAGTAATATCTTATCATAAATTTAACTTGTGCTGGTAGTATCTTATTTCAAATGAACCAGCCAAGATTGTACTTTCACATTCAGCCACAGGTAATTACAGTATATTACAGTTCTGGAAGTACCAGCAGAGATGCTTTCAATTTGGCAAACACTGTGATCTAACCACCTACCTGGCCATTAAAAACACAAAATCTGTCTTTAACTGACAACCTCAAATTCAAAAACACAAGGAACATCTTCTCTCTACATGGTGTACATACAAAGGGAACTTAATGCCATTGCTGAGAGAATCAACTGCTACAAAAAAATTTTCCTTACACAAAAAAGGCACATACATTTTTCAGCAGAAGGAATGCATATATGCAATCCATTCAATGCCGTAGCTGTTAGTGTGTAGACGTTCTAGAACAGTTTGTAACACAAAGTTCTGTACCCTCTTTTACAACACAGTGATTGCATAACAACCAGCATAAAGCTCAGTCACAATCTGGAGTCTGAATAAAATCAAATGAAAGCAGGCAATCTTAATTTTTCTTTGTTCAATAAATAATCAGAATATATAGCTGTGGCAACTGTACATGTGCAATCACGAGGTCCGCAAGAAAAAAAAATTCAAGGGGGAGGGTGGGGTAAAACTCTTAATCCATCAACTCAGGAGCACCTGTACATACCAGTACCAGTACAGACTACCACCAACCATAAAGCACCGAAGTATTATGGAGACCAATATTCAACTGTAAGGTCAAAAACCTGAGCCCTTAAAATAACTGTACTGCAATTGATTGAAAAGTACTGAAGTGTAACCATCAAAGCATTTGTACACACAAAAGTAATCATGGAATGTTCACTTGATAATCATTCCGCACCATTTTTCCAATGCACAATTGCAGCACACTGAGTCTCTGCCCAGCATTTATCAGATGCTAATTTTCATGGACTACCTTTTGCTTATACTGATGCAGTATGTTGAGTGAAGACGGACTGTTTTGAATTTACAGTCTTGTATTGGGAGGCAGGGTTATCAGGCACTTCATGTACATGTGAATACATGGTGTTTTTCCAGATATTTGGTGCATGTTAATGGAGGTTGCAGGTGTTACAGTATTTCCAGTTCCATTTGTGGTGGTACTGATGGTACCAATTATTAGCAGTACAGTCAGCATTTCGTTTAATACCTGCAGCTAGGCTTTACTTTCCTGAGCCACTACCAGTTTTGACTTGTGACAATATTGTATTTGTGAATACTGTACTATTTGGGATACGGTGCATGACTCCAAAAATTTTGGAGTGACCCAAGCCAGCCTTTACATAGCCGAATGGGGCAGTTAGGAAGGCTTAAAGGCATATTTTCATCATCCCAAACAGTTCCAATTCTCCCAACCTACTTACTTCTAGCCCCTCCCACATTTATCTAAAACTCATCTTTATCCAGACACAATCCTAGTTTATTGCTTCATGGCGTGTCCCAGTGGCCATACAAGTCCATAACGTGTAATCAAGACACTCTCAGCGCCCATGCTGTGTAATTTAGCTATGATGCATTGTTTGAATGTGATGCCAATCAAAGAGCTGTACCAATTGAGAGTTTTGATATATGTTTACTGAAACTGTAGTTTGGGGTGATGAATGACTGCCTTTAAAATTTGCAATTGATAGAACAAATTGCCACATATCCCCCTTAAAGGTCAAGAGCAGTCACCTTAAACTTGTTTTGAAAAAACATCTTTAAAATTAATTCTCTTCAATGTACCTCCAATCATATTTTATGAACTTAGTGTTGCATATCCAAGGTAAACCATGCAGTTACAGTACTTTACTTCATGTAAATTTTACATTTGATGTGAAAAAAGTTGTAACATGGCTCCCAACAGCCAATCATGAAACAGGATAGTCTACAACACTATTTCATGTCAGGATGACTGCGCTCTTGCTCTAAAATTTATTTGTTTGGCTGGTCCAAGTCTACTTATGGTTAAAAGTGAGCAGACAAAAGTATGTGGTGTTTTACAGCTTGGGCAAATTTGTTTAAGAAAGATTTGAACAGTAAATCTCATTTTCAGTGTGTACAGTTATCACCAAAATATCATCGGTGCTTCCAGCAGAGGGCCAAACGGAGGAGTTTGTCTCTCCTTTCCAAAAGAAGGTGGGTAACCCCCCAGCAGCATATCAGCTTAGACCTTGGGTGAAGTGCAAATTAATCCCCCCCCCCTCCCTTTTATGTTGTAGTACAAGTGGAATCCCTGTTTATGCTGCTTCTTCATCCCCAAAGTGCTTCCTTTTAGCAAAATAAGAATACTTTTCTCCTATGAAAGATTTAAATGCTTGGTTTATGCAACATTTAAGTCAAAATTACAATATTACAAAAGAAACTTTGAAGAGGAATTGAAGAAAAGTGTGAGATACACTGTAGCTCTTGCTTAAAAGTAAGTTGGGACGACTGCTCTTGCTCTCAAAAATCTGCAGACTATTTCAAAAGTTGCATGCAGTTTTACCATTCTTGTGAACATAATGGTACAGTATCTAGGCCTGGTCTGTGCCCATCTGCCTATTGAATTTGCCATCGTTCAAGGAGATTCATGAGTTAGGGGGAAGGTACAAACATTTAAAACATTAAAAGAGAAGTGTAGAAGCCATTCAACCTAACAATATACTTTGAACAGGTCTTGAGTTTTAAATTTCACATTGAGTGCTAAAAACGCACACTGCTTTGGAAGTTAAGGAGAGTGGTAAAGCAAGTTCTCTTACTTTTATAGTGAACAGAGGTGTGATAATACAATTTCTGTTTAAGAATAAACACGAAACAGAAACACGCAAATACAGTGTACATTCATGGCAGCTAGCAACCATATACACTGTAGGCCAAGTACAGTACCTTGTAAGATAATATTTTACTGCAGACATACCAAATCAGCATAAAACATTGTGAAACAAGCTGTTAATGGTGATGTGAGATTGCAATTACATTCCACGCCTCAAAACTTAAAGGCCTGTTTTACTATAAACGAGTTATACATTCATGGCAGCAACCATTACAGAACTTGGGTACAGTACCTGTACCTTTTTCAATATAAATTTGCTGCAGACACATAAAAACAACACTGGACATTGTAAAAAGTGCTGCTGATTACCACACTGTGCCTGCAAGATATGATTTATAACAACTGTGTTGCATAAACTGTCTCAAGGCCATGATTTCCTAATTTGCATATTGTACATAAATACCTAAACAATTAACACACCACTTAGCTCATTTCTTAAAATAAAGAAACTTACTGAAAGCAAGGATTCTGTCAATGACATGAGAGACCTGTGTTCCATTATACTTCCAATGTGTACACAATAGAATCATCAGACCAGACTTAACTTAATTATACTGAACATTCAATGTTATCTCTCAAAATCAGAGTCTGAAACCATGAACTAGAGAAATTTACAAAGCAGAAGTCTAATACCTTAATTGCAACAAAAAAGTGCACCAAAGCTAGTGACGAATGACACATGTAACAATTACTTACCTCCAGAACACCTGACAAAATGCTGCTTTTATGATAAGACTCAGTTTTTCATTCACATGAGGAATCCTTAAAATTAGTTGACACTGTTTCATAAAGCATTGGCATACAGTACTGTACTTCAGCAAGGGCGACTGTTACATATCACCATTAGTCTTGTGTCAACACACTGGCATGAGCGCCTTGGATACTTCATTTCAAATTCCTTCAATTCCAAAGAAAAATTTTTTATCCTGTGACAAAATGAAGAAAACGTTGAAAAATGATCTCCTATCTCACTGGAGGCTATGTTTAGTCATGGTGTTAACCTGTTGTTCCTGCTAAACTTACAAATTGCAACTTGTGCAGTATATCTGTACAAAGCTCCACAATGACAGCTTACAGTATAATACTGTAAATAACACACTGTTTAAATACCACAGCCCGGCCAATGCTTGGTCTTCCACAGCAGAACACTTTCCTCTCATATTTACTCTACTAGATGGGTAAACCTAGTTTAATTGATCAGACTGTCGGCATCGCTTATTACAAGCCTGTTGATTGGTTGGTTATGGGCACAGCTCCACCCACTCATGAATATATTTTGTTATAAAACTGGTGCACTTTTATTGTTAAAGCTCTATTTCCCCATGAGGTAGTTTCTTTTTGTTATTGTTTTGATATAAAAATATCCTTGGCAAGTTTTTTTCTTTTTTTCTTTTTTCTGTTTGGTATAAATACAACAGGTATTTAGTCATGCATGTAGACATGAGCAAAATATCAAAGAAAATTGTCAAAGGAATGGAATAACTGGACTTGCTTAATTTCTTTGTTGCTTTTGGCTAGCTTCATTTCTACAAATATAGAAAACGGGCAGTTTTAACACCTTGATAGGATATTAAATGAAATTTGTAGATTTCTGAATGAATAGAATTTTATAGCTTACAGTGTGCTAGGCTCAGAGTTACAACTATACATTATGAACATCTAGAAAATCAATACATGATAATTGAAAAGAATACTATAGGCTAACCACAGACAGGCAGCCTGGATGACATAATTAGGGGGAATTCAGGTAGGCAGTTCACACTAAACTGGACATTGTGCCACAAGTTTCAATTTTACCTTTAGACTGAGCTGCTACCACTGCTGACACTGGCAAAGTGCCATGGTTTCATATTGGCAACATATCAAATTATACTGAAAATGTAATACAAAAATTCACATTTACAACCAATGGTGCCTATTGGTTTCCTGGCTTGTTTTAGAAGGGAGCAACAGCTCCCTGGTTTAGTTACATCCATGAAAATTGTAAAGGTAATGTTTAGTCTTTGCCATAGACAAACAGTACACAGTTTACCCTTGACCAGAGGTACTGTACAGTAGTACATTTGTGTGAAGTTTTATGCAAAGAAGTGGCAGACCAATGAAAACCTAGTGCATTTCCAAGACAGCTGACAGCATTAGCTAAAGAGCAGTTGAAAATGAACAAAACTAGTATAGACCTATTTCCAAATAGCAATTACAAAGGATTGTGGGATAGAGTTTTGGTATTTGTCATTTTTGTCAATGGCATTTTACTGTGGTCAGAATTGTAATTGCTATTTGGAAATAGGTCTATGTAGAGTTGATATGTCTGTACTGTGTTTGTACATTATCACTGATTCACAGTCACCATGCTTTCTCACAATGGCTGCCAAACCAGTTCACCTAAACTGCCAAATTTGAGAACCAATGGGCTTGTTATACCTAACACTCATAATGCAATTTTGGTGGGAAAAAAATTGATCAATCAAAGTGATGGACAATTGCATTTTTATTTAGCAAATGAAAGCAATCTTGAGAGTAAGTTAGAGTTAGTTAAGCCGAATGAGGAGGGCAGAGGAGGTTTATTGTTGTTCCTAATACAGGGTTCGCACACTTTTCTCAAGATAAAATTCAAGAACTTTGCAAGGACTTTTCAAGGTGTAACTTGGTTTTTCAAGGACATCAAATGGGTTTTACATAGCACTCCAAAAATCTTTCCTAGTATGAAATACTTGAGCACACTTTGAGGTTTTCAGGAAAAAAAATCCTTTTTAAGGATGACAGCACTAATTCAATAATCAAAATGAACTTCCATGTTATGCAAGCACTATCATCTTAAGGAACCACTAACCAATTATCGTTCAGACCAAGTATCGTTCAGACAATTTCACATCTATCATTATAGGGATAGCACACAAGCTACAACCCAGAGATGACAATTGGAATATGTAGAGGCTGGGACTTGATGCAAGACCCTATAATTGGAAAACATTGATCCTTACCACCATACCACTTGTTCCTTAAAGGGCAAGAGCAGTTACCCCAACTTGGAATTAGGAGAATAGACAATCCTGTTTCATGATTGGCTGTTGAGACTCATGTGACAATATTGACCTTTCCTATCTGAATTCCCATTCTTCATCTAAGTGTGCAAAATAACTTGCTCTTCACAGTGATTTGAAATGAGTAGTGATGGGTGATCACATTCAAAAGCCTCAAAATTTAAGGCCTGCACTTGTCCCTTACAGTGATCGATACGGTGACTGAAAGAGCATATACCTTATACATATATTCCCAGCTTGCAATATAGTAGAGCTAGTTTGTGTACATTCACTGCAAAGAAATTCCTGAATGTTTTATGTTTAACACAGTGCTCTGCATTTTATTGATGTGCACAAGTACCTTCAATAGCTCTTGACTGAATGATGAAATGCTTGTTATCTGTTTCCATTATGGGAGACGGCCTTCATTTGTGCAGATAACATTATCTTACCGATAATGTCATTATCAGTAATTTGCTCTGAAACACTACTGTTTTGAAAATTAGGCTGCTGTTGTAACGTTAACATTAGGCTTAATCTGTGGTTTGGGCTTGTAGTGTGAGGAGGCCTTGGCCTATGCAGTAGGTAAAAACTCTGAAGGGGGCCTTTATTTGAGGGGATGCTTATAGGGAATATACAGTACGAAAAAATCAAAGTGAAAACTGGTATTACACCATGAGATTTATGCCCAAAACCATGAGTCTTGAGCTGCAACCAGAGTTGAGGTAAGTCTGGAATAACAGTCTCTGGTATAGATTCTTCGCCTTAAAAATTTGTAGGTACAGTACTAGTAATCTGTCCAATGTTTGTCTTGAATAAAATTGCACTCAAAGGCTATAACAGTAAACGTACTTAAAACAGTTATTTAAAGGACCAGTTCTCTCACCCCAAACAGTACCAATTCTCCTAACCTTCTTTCTTAAGCCCCTCCCACAATTGTCTGAAATTCATCCTCATCCAGATACAATCTCAGTTAATTGCTTCTAGGTGAGTATAGAAAAACTCAATTTATATAATCAAAACACTCTCAGTACTATCCATGCTGTGTAATATAAGCTGTGGTACTCTGCATTGTTTGAATTAGATGCCAATCAAAGAGCTGAGCCAATTGAGAATTTAGGTACCCGGGTTCCAAAATTGAAGTTTGGGGTGAGAGGTTTGGTCCTTTAAAGGCAGTTTTTCATCACCTCTGAAAATTCCAATTCTTGCAACCTTCTTACTTCTGACCCCTCCCACACCTGACTAAAACTGATCCTCATCCAAATTTATACAATTCCAGTTTTCTGCTTCAAGACATACCCTTGTGAGTATAGTCGAATCCAGACAACAAGTGATGGTCTGATTTCAGTCCGCCATAACTGGGGTCCATCACCTTTTAATCTTCGATTTTCTTGATTACCTGTACAGTACCATGGATTGTTGCACACTGGATTGTAACGTGATTCCTAAATTTCACTGAATATGGGGGTTTGATCATTCATGTAGACAATAAATGGAGTTGATTTAAGGCTAATGAACCCCACTTATGGCTGCCAACAGTCACTAAAACAAGCACTGATCAGATTCCTCGATACAAGACTGTGATGTACTGTATACTCTCAGTACATAATGTAAATAATATGAGCTTCTCTGCGTATAAATTGAATTTTGATGTCCATTAACGAGTTGTGCCAATTGAAAATTTGTATAGACCACTGCTACAGTTGTAGTTTAAGGGGATGAATGACTGCCTTTAATTTCATGCTATGTGTGTGCAAGACCTACTCATTTTGAACATGATCATTTAGAGAAAAATTATTACTCAGTTCAAAGGGGATGGAGCAAGACTATGAAATCAACTATATAAAACAGGGGCTTAGATCTGGTTTGTCGATTGGGGGGCAAAAATTTTCCCACTGCCAAATCTCACACTGTGTTCATAATCTTTTACAGTATGAGCAGTCCACCCACATGAACCGGAACACACACCAACATACACACCAACAAACACGCACAGACACACACCATAGATGGAACATTATAAATGCAGTATTCAAAATAGGATTGCATTTTTTTTGTTGAAGCCATGAAGTCTTCTGTATACTGCCACTCATTTAAAGGTACAGTAGTGTGACATGAGAATGACAACATTGGGTTTTTGATGTAAAAAGCGTTAAAAGCCAAGAAATAGCAGCAACTCCCATCAAGATCTGACAAAAATTGACCATTTTACAGGACAATTTCTGATTTGCACTTAAATACAGTATTTATTTTTGAGATCAGTATGCAAAACTTGTGGTGTCATGAGAGGGACATGCCATATACTGTATGGCAAATGTTATCCTCTGTTTTTCAACGGTCTTAATTTCAAGGACAGTTGTAACATTAGTTTGTCCTGAGGGTTTTATTTTGGAAGTTTAAACTGTGTCCTTGAAAATCATCAGTATCAATTTATCAAACCATAAACTATTGTTGAGTAAGTAAGACACAATTAATGTAGGGTTAACAAAAGAAATGTCAACTCTTTGCAAAACTTCACATTATTTTTGGTTTCCCACAGGGGAATATACAGTACCTACTGAGTCATGCAGATGTAACCTTTGCAAAGAGTAGGGTAGGATCGTGCATTTTTAGCTGGCATACTTGGTTCGCTGACTTCCTGACTGAAGGACTACATACAGTAGACCTATTGTTCACTGTCTGATCATGAAGCCAACACTGTACAGTGCTTCATTGGAATGGTTTGTCATGACTCATGCAAGGTGAGAGCATTTTTAAAGTGGACAATATTGTGTTTTATACTTCTACAAAAATAGTATTGTCTGGAATTAAAAAATGCTGAAAGTATTTTTTCCATTTGTTTTATGCTGTATTTTTAGAAACTTCTGTAGATTTATTTGAAACTTTGGGAAACAGTAACTTTTGACGAGAGAAATACTTTCAACTCCTTTGAAATGTATCTGACCATTGATTACTTAATAGACCTCTCACAAGTTTCAAGGCAGATTAAGAACATACGGAAGCAGAGACAAGGCTTAATTACAAAAGAATGGCATTAAACCATACATAATACTAGCAGTTTGGGGAGTCAGTTAGATAAGCTTCAACAGATAATTTCTAACCAAATGGTTTAAGTCGGGAGGGCCACGACCCTTTCCAGTTGTGGCTCACTGGCTTGTTTTCCCTACTCCATTGCTTACACTGATCACCAATACCAAGAGCAATGTCAGTAGGTTTTATTTTTTAAGTTTTTGGTGTGACCTGGCTTAAGAGTCAAATTCCAGAACTATACCTTCCGGATAGAAGTTGGATGCTCTAGACACCTGACTATGCAGTGGGTCATGCTGTTGCAGTATTTAATTATCTTTTCTGGAATGTTCCACAATTCAGTTTTGATTTTGGATAGGCTACAAGTTGCTTCAGGAACATTCAAACTTTCTTGAGAACCAAAAAAGATTTGGAAATAATTTCAACAGGTTGGTGCTGAGAAAAGTTCACTCCATAACTGACACGTTGAGTCAATTTGCTCAATACAGATTAAGCTCCCTTTAAACTTGGACAAGCTTACAGTATCATGTCCTTAAAATGCTTGCTTGTTAAATAACTGACAAAAAGTCACATTGTTGGAGACTACATGATCCAGTGAGCATGTAATGTTGTTTGCGGGTTTCTTTTGTTCAAGAATCGGCCAAGTGATGACATCAACAAAGTCATGACGTCCACTTTTCAAGGGACAGAATTCTCTAATGCTGACATGTCACACTGTCATTTAACCTGCCTCTTGTTTTTAAATCTGCATGATCTATTTGGGTGGTAGCAAAACAGTCCATGTGCCCCCCCCCCCATTTTCATTTGTGGGGTGAATGGACTGTCCCCCAATTTTTTGATTGCTCCCCCCTGGGATCGACATGCCTGCTTGAAAGTACCAAGAATGGGCAATTTAGGAAAATTTTGTACTGTTGCTTTCCACTGCAGACAAACTACTCCACAATGTTAGGCTGTAGTAAAATATTGATGGATCATAAGCAGTTTTTAAGCTACGGTACATACTTCATTGGCTAAATTAATGAGCCAGCCTTTTTAAATGCCTATAAAAAGCTCATTATTGGCTCTTCCCTGATTCTAGTCAAATTATTATTGATGGTTATGGGAAGGAATTGCGGAAGAACAGGAAGGAAGGGCAATTAAGTATAAAAACATAACAAGAGCTTCAACAACTTCTCAAAAGCATGTGTGTGTGGGACAGGGTTGTCACCACACCGGACAGTGCCGGGTGGTGCTTCCCAGCTCTAAAAATCCCTGCCCGGTAATCCACATTTCACCACCATGGCGGGTCACAAATTTCTTACCCTAACTGAATAAAATTCTTAGATTTTTTTAGACTTGAGTGATAATTCCTTGTGTTTTGTAAGCACTCTCAAATCTGCAATTAATTGTCAAAGGGGAGGGGGGCCCTCCCTACCCCTTACACCCCTCTCCCAGGACGGTTATCACAATTTACCCCGCTCACAAAAAGGTATGGTCACAACCCTGGAGGGGGATGATATTGACTAGTTCACAACTTATTCAAAGGTGCATTAATTGCAAAACTCTTTATGGTATCCTGTGACCAATTGTCAGCAATTGGAATTTTGGAAACTCTTGGTTCCAAGGATGACCAATGTGGCATTATTGCATGCTATGGAAGGAAAAGTGAGTCTACTGACTTTCCATTGTTAATGATGTCATAAGAACTCAAACATACTGTATTTTTCAGTTTACAGTATGTGAAAATTTTGAGCACATCTTAAATTGAAAAATCTGCAGGCTTTTGATATCAGACCATTTACTAACTTTTGCAACAGGCAAGAAGTGGTATATTCACATTTCAAAAAGTCTTTCATAATACTGTACAAAGCAGAAAGTCTACACATTTCCGGAAGGTAAGGGTTGAAATGAAACTGTCTAGACAATTTTTGACAAGTTTATTGACTACCTGCATTTCTTAGAGTACTTTACAGCCTTGCAACCACAACAGATTGAAATCTGCATCATAGGTTATAGCTTTGAACACAGCAACTTAAATACTTGTTGCAGGCCACTCGAATTTTGAGGCATGTGGATGTGATCCCACATCATTTCTATCCCAAAATCACTATGAGGTGTGTAATTTTTTTGCACACACAGATAAAAATGGGAGCTCATAATGTATAAGGCTTAAATCCACAGTATTAAAGGCAGTCATTCGTCACCCCAAACTACAGTTTCAGTATACATATATCAAAACTCTCAATTGGTGCAGCTCTTTGATTGGCATCACATTCAAACAATGCATCATAGCTACTGTAAATTACACAGCATGGGCACTGAGAGTGTCTTGATTACACGTTATGGACTTGTATGGCCACTGGGATATGCCATGAAGCAATAAACTAGGATTGTGTCTGGATAAAGATGAGTTTTAGATAAATGTGGGAGGGGCTACAAGTAAGTAGGTTGGGAGAATTGGAACTGTTTGGGATGATGAAAATATGCCTTTAAAAATTAATTTCTCATCACAAAACACTCCTCAAACGAATATTCCCAAGCCAAAGTTACTTTTGGTATGTGAAAGAGTGATCATATTCTAAGCATTCTGGTGATTTTTTTTTTAATTTCCCATGTTTGGTTCTTGAAATATTAGCAACTAAATGTGGCAAATTTTCCACAAAGAATGAACTTGAAGTATGTAATCAGGTGTGATGTCGTGGATTCACATTGTTGGTAAATGTTTTGTTTTCATTTAGTCTTCCACAAAATTTTGGCAACTGAACTCATATACTGTACTTTATATTGATACCATAGGTGCATCCTGATCAATGGAATTTTAAAATCTTTATCGAGCCAGGTACTGTAGGGTTCTCAATCAATTCACGGTCAAACTAACAGTATGAAAAGTAAAGAAAAAAGAAAAATTGGCCAATAATGTGAAACCATGACATCACAACTGCTTGCTTCAAGTTCATTTCTTATATGTGTCAACTTCAATTGCTAGTATCTCTAGAACAGAGCATGAGAAATGGATGAAACCTCCACCATAATTCATAGAATAAAGTTCCTCTTTGACACATAAATTTGGCTCCGCATGATTCTTTAAATTCTCTGGGAAGTGTGATTCACAGCACTCCTGGAAAATTTGAAACTCCTGAGGCCTTTTGGTTGGAGTTTTATTTCAACCTTCAAAGCAGTTCTGAGGGACAGTAAGTAGGCTTTAGAATTAAGGAGACAATTCATTCCTTCAAAAATTTTTTATTTTCATTTTAAAGAGGGAAAAGATCTTCATTGACAAATATGCAATGCTGATGTTTCCCTCCTGTAAATTTTAACTTTGCAGGATTGTAGAAGCTTGATTTCATGGGGAATAGTTGATCTCGTTTGTGGATTGGGGGAAGGCAAAAATTTTCCAACAGCCGGAATCTCAGATGGTGTCTATGGAGGGACTCGCCTAGAAGCAATCCCCCCACATGAACACGAGCACACAGCTGCTATCGACACAAACAAACACAAATACACACTTACACTGACACACATGTGCACAAAACATGGATAAATGGCCAACCACTCCATAAGTTACTGCTTTAACTATATGTTCAAATTGACTTTTCTTATAAGCTCTATTTCATTTGTACATGCAACACAATGTCACAATTTTTTATTATGCCTGTTTATTTTAATTAATTTGCCCTAATTATTTGGGGGAAAACATTATGTTTGCCCCCATCATTTTTATTGGTGGGATAATTTCCTCAAGGCATAATGTAGTCCTGAACTGAACTGTGATCATCTCTCACCATGTGTAAACTGAGTCTTTACTGTACAGTATGATAAAACTATTAAGTCATCATTTGTTTGGAAAATTCAAAATTTTTGAACTGCTTTCTGTGAAGAAACTTTGAATAAAAAAATTCTCTGGTGGACTCAGAGCTTCTGTGAGCTCTTTGTCCACAACACTTGAACTTATCCAACATGTTGACAGTGTAATGACATCTAGGCTAGGCCTAACAGTAACTGTACATTACAACCATCAAATCACTGTGAGGAGTGTAATAGCCTGCGGAGCAGACTCTGTAGTAGCCGAAAGATGGCGCTCTCTCAAAATCATAATACGCCTCTTTAAACAGTATAATATACAGAGTCTGCAAACCTTCGTCCAGTTTCCATTTACAGGAATCCCGAATTTTGAGGGATGAATTAGTAAACATGAGATGGTCACGTGATGCACGAAACAAGTATGAATAGTGTATTTTGGTACATACAACTGATACAATGAACAGCGAACAACCTAATTAGCTTTGTAGGTGGAAAATGTGTACCACTCACCAGACCATACGTTCCATGCATTAATATTACCTATTACGCGAGATATAATTTAGTATTTTAATTTTTGTTGTATTTTTGTCATATTTGGTGGTCGTAAATGAGATTCCCTAGAAAGTTGGCAGGCTATTGTATACAGTAGGTGTAACTTAGTTGGAAACGTGAGCTGTTAAAAAGTGAAGCCGTTGAAAGACTCATAGTATTATTTATAGTAGCGAAAGTAAGAAATTGATTTGGCCTTAGAAATTCAATAATGTAACACAGTGACCTAACATCAGAACACTTCTAATTTCCAAAAGGAGGATGATTTCCCAAATGAAAATATTCAGTTTTCAATTAAATTGATTGGGGTGTGTCAAACATTTTCTAATTTAGGCCTAACTTGTGAGAATGAAATTAGTTTGAATGAAACTCGGTGCTAATTTAGAATCCGTGCCCGGAAGTAGACATAATTTTACTCACTTCACAACTTCCAAAAGAGGGCGCTCAAACTTTAAAGTTTTTTTTTTTTTTAAGTAAAAAACCCTTTCCTTTTTTTCCTCACTCGAGGAACAGCGCTATAAGTGTATGCTGTGGAAAGAAGTGAATGGTTAGAGCTGTGGAAGAAAGAAAAGCATTGTTAGTACGGGGACCCGAACCCTCGACCCTAGCGGTATAGCGATTCTAGCATGAAGACCAGCGCGCTTGCCTACTGCGCTACGAGCGCCGTTGCCGGTGAATGGGTTAAAAATAATATAAGTAGTGTCTAATAATACTATCTATTACATATAGCTGTAGGTATACGTATTTACGTATACCTAAAGCTAACTGTATGTACTGGAGAGTGTATATATATGTACAGTATGAGATACGTATACGTAAATGTTTATATACCCCTACGTATACAGTTCCTATGCATGCGTACACCTGCATATGGCCCACCCTAACCCTATACCTATGCGTACGTAACCCTAACCTTATTACTATGCGTACGTAACCCTATACCTATGCGTACGTAACCCTAACCTTATTACTATGCGTACGTAACCCTAACCCTATTACTATGCATACGTAACCCCTAACCGTACAGCTATGACGCAGTTCCGGGCACGGATTCTAAATTAGAGCCTGAAACTCTTCTCAAGTAACCCAATGGCTAATTCAAAAAAAAAAAAAAAAAAGAAAGGAAAAAAGGTCACAGCAGCCCATGCCCATAGCTCATAAGTTCTATAAAGCTAGGCCTAGCCTACATGGGGGGCCATTTCTGATATTTCCGTTGGTGAATTGCCTGCTCCTGCAGGCCTACAGTAACTTAGCCTAACGTTAGGCTAGGTTTCAACAAACTAAAGTTAATCCCTCTCTGGTTCTCTCCAGACTTCTGAGGTTTTGCATGCTACTAAAAAGTCTCAAAGAATGCCGCCGTTCTTTCCACTTACTTCAAAGACAGGAGTCACGAAGCTGGTCCACGGTCGGTTCAATTCAGGCGCAACGCTTGTAGGCACTTACTGGATTGCAACCAAAGCCCGTACTTTTCTAACAACACATAGGCCTAGGCCTAGGTCTACAAATTATTAAGTTCCAGGGTACGTGCTGTACTGAGAGCGATGTAGCTAGCTGTGACATCGACACATAGAGTAGGATAATAGGAACTAAAGGGCGGACTCCCCAAAACAGCTGTGATCGCATGGACACTCTAAACCCATATTCTATCTGGGCAACAGACCGATCGCTTACATAGAGATTCATACAAATCACATGCACATGAACGTCCAAAAATTTGATTTCTAAAATCATCTACTTCTGTCAGAAAAAGAGAAGGGTGTAGCATCTCTAATAAATTGTAAGTTTCTTGTGATGGTTTCGTATTTTATTCTTGTTTAAGTTGAAAAAGACGCATTTTTCTTCACCTAGTGCGAACACGTTCCTGTAACACAGTTAGTATGCAATAGGCCTATATACGTAGTATACAGTACCATCCGCCTAACGTTACTGGTTAGTTTCTGAATCTAAACAATCCACTCTCTGTAAACTTTGTGCATGGAGCCTTTTCACGATGCAATGAGATGTTATATAAACAAGAGGTGTTTTTACACTGGTGGGACTAGGAATTTAGGTCAGATGGGGCAAAAATGGCCAACAGGGCGTGTTATTATTTAGCAGCAGGCTGTAAAATAGTAGGGCCTAATTAGTTAAAAAGAGCTGGCATGCAATTTTGGTCTGCTAGGGTGAGGGTTGCAGTAATTTTAACCATACTTTGCCACTTTCTTTAAATCTTTTAACAGGGGGTAGGGTGTCTAGAGTCCCCAAGTATGTTTGAGACAAATTTTTGGAGCCAAATTTGTAACTGACTAAGGTCCTATGCCTCAAATTTATGTACATGTGTAACGTTAGGCTATATATGCCTACTGGGGCTAATCAAGCTTGATTCTGTTGCACTGGAAAGGTACATTATTTGAGGAAATGGTGAAATATGTTAGTGTTTAATTCCTTGATGCAGTTTAACTTACTTTTACCAACACCTAAAAGAAGAAGAAAAAAAAAAAAAAACCATTGAATACCTGATGCCAGTCTTGAGTTGTAGGCTACTATATGTACTATGCTACGGGTTGCATTTGGTTTTAATACATCATGGTAAATGATAACAATCTTCACCCCAAACAGAAACTGATGGTTTCATTTTTTTCTTGCACTTGCAGGGAGAAACCCAAGGGATGTCAGATTCATAGTGCTGTTGGCCATGAACTGTTTCCTGTACTTTACGCTGGATGTGGTCATGTCTGAAGGCATCTGCCACACAAGCAGATAATGAAGTGAACAAAGACATTTAAAGCTTGATTCTCTCACCCCAAACTATAATTTTTGTAGTTAGTCCACATCCACAGAAATTCCCAATTGGCTCTACTCTTTGACTGAAAGCAAGTTCAAAAAGTGCTGAGTACAGAACTCATACACACTGTACTGAGAATGCTTGATTACACACTGGGATCAAGTATGATCACCCTGAAGTAACAGATTGTGTCTGGATGAGGATGAATTTTAGGCAGAGGAGGGATTGAGGGGCTTAATGAAGAAGGTTAAGAGAATTGGAACTGCTTGGGTGTCATCTTTTAAGTCCAGGTTCATTTAACCTACAAAGTGTCAACTGACTTTTAATTATCATCATGTACACCTTGAATATTTTGAAAGAAAATGTTAATTCTGGATCACCATACCTTGCAACTACTGGAGTTTAGACAGTTGAGGGAGACATTCAACAAGCCAAAGCAAAATCATGGGAAGCAATAATGTCAGCTACTGGTGAAAGACTGCATTCTTTATTATACTTGACAACAGTTTTAAAGACTTCCAAGTGCCCAGAGAAATTAGAGAAGTACTGTAACATGTGACTTTGATTGGACTAAAATGGTTGGTGGAACAGAACCTATTTAACATTGTTTGAAGAAGAAGTAGATCAGACAAATGTATACATGTAGGCCTATTCATGTATTGCTTTTTACTCTTCATGCATGCCAGTAAACTAGTGCTTCTAGTTTCTGCCAGTGGTGTAACAAATCACGACTCATGTCACTTCCTCTCAAAATGATAGTGACTCGATAGAATTCAGGAGTTATTTCCGCATTGGAATAGTATAGTGACTTGAGTAGAGCCACTTAAAAGTTTGAAAACTGGTGACTTGAGTCACTAGATTTAGTGACTCAATTACAACACTGGTTTCTGCAAGCTCACTGTTGCCATTATGACAAGCTGAGAAGTATTTTATAAAAGAGGCACATAGAGTAGGCTTTAGTTAGGCTGTAGTTTGCATATCATGGTACCACATTATTGCAGCCTACACCTTGAAATATACATTGGGAAATTGTGGAGTGACATTTCAAAAAAATTCAAAGGTGCACTGTGGCTATTGCCAGTCTCCCCTTAATTCTCAAATTTTGCACTCCTTTTCAAACGATTAGAAAGAAATTGCACCTGTAGCCCTACTACATCATTATTCCTTATAGCTGTAAATTACAGTAAAACATCTGTATGTGAAAAAGGAAGACAAGGGATACAAAAATAAAACAATGTAGTAAAGATAGAATGTCTGTTCAAGCCTTCTCTTTTCAGTTTGGCATCTATAGTTACAGTATTTTATTAGCTGCCCCTAATTCACAAGGCTGAGTGAGTATCACTTTCATGTGAACTTTTACTAGTCGCCCGACATAGAAGGGAGTAACGTTCAATAACTTTTTTACACCCTGTATATCAAGCTGACTGATTCAGTTGGCAAAAATATTCTGGTTCATCTTTTCGGTCAACCACTTACAACATATGACTAACACTACAGCTGACCAGCTACTAAAATAAAATAAAATCAGCCACGTCATGCCACTTGTGCTGCCCAGTCTATATTACTTTTCTAGGCATAGTTTTTAATTTGAGAATGAAAAATGAAAACCCCTCCCCACCCAGTGACCCAGGTATTCAGTTTAGTAGAAGAATATT
This sequence comes from Holothuria scabra, assembly GCA_037179385.1. Taxonomy (NCBI): domain Eukaryota; kingdom Metazoa; phylum Echinodermata; class Holothuroidea; order Aspidochirotida; family Holothuriidae; genus Holothuria; species Holothuria scabra. Next base: position 29,977,513 of record CM074199.1, read on the forward strand.
CCTTCCTTTTTAACGTCCACTTTTCAATCTCCACAGGAAATATGTAAAATCAAACATGAGAAAAATGTTGGAATGTTAGGACTGGCCTACATTTGCGACTTCATTTGGGGACGAGTTGTCTCCTCTGTTCGGAGTTTCATTATGTGCCGAGCTGTCTGAGTAGCCAGCTTCATTAAGACGCCGAATTGTCTGTATATGAAGGGCTATATGCTTTTAGTAGGTGCCGAGTTGTCCGACTTTACAAAAGCACTGGGAACTGTGAGGCCGTTTTGTCTTACAAGGGCGAGTTGTCCTTGCCTGCATGAGTGCGTTCCTCGAACGTTACTCTTTTTATCACTGAAAAGCAAATTCAGCCCCTCGTCGACCATTTCTGTTGACGTGAAAAGTTAGAAAATATCTTTACGCATCAAAGCGAACAGCTTATGCCACTTTTTAGGATGAAATACACATTTTACAAGGACAAATAAGTCGCAGGAATCGGCCGAATCGATTTCTGCCATACAGTTTGTACACACATGATCGCTCCCCGCGTGACTTTTGCCAAAGTCATGCCCAGATTGAACGTGGATGCCGTGTCTCCATGCAATCACAGACGATTTACGTACGCGCCATTGGGAGTCCGTACTCTAGTTCCTATATCCTGCTCTATGCATCGACACGACGGAGCAAATGTTTATTTACATCGGAAATCGAAATTGAGAGAAGAAAGAATAGTTGCCTGTATTAGGCGCCGTTTTTACCAAAATTATATGCCATAATTAAAATCCCCAGATACGTTGAATTTACATCTACATATACTGTACATGTTATGCAATGCACAAGTATATAAAATGTACTCTCGTACTAAATATTATTAGGTATGTTATGCTTAATCTTTATATGTATTAATATATGTATCACATCACATCAACTTCGATGTTGCTGGCCAAAGGCCAATTCATCGCTCCAAAAGAAAGGAAAACCAATCCATAAAGTGACAATAAGTACTGCTTAGAAATTAATAATTATAATTAAACAATACAGGCAATTTCTTCCAATGAGTATCCAATCTACCTTTAAATACATGTCTAAAGTTTTAGAGGTTACTACATCATCTGGTAAAGTATTCCAATAAACGCTGCGTAAAGAACTCTTGCCGCAATAAAGTTTTAAACCTGGATTTCACAATCTTATATGTATGCCCTCTTGTAACAGAACATACTGGTACTAATTCAAACAGCCTGTGGTCAGTAGTAATCAGTCCACGGAAATACTTATACATGAAAAACATGTCACCTCTCAGACGCCTATGAGTAAGTGAAAACAAATTCAAATTCCTAAGTCTCTCCTCATATGGTAACTCCTAATCCAGGCACTAACTTAGTTGCTCTACGTTGCACAGATTCAATAGCCTCTACTTCACGTGTGTAAAATGGTGACCAAGCAGGTAATCCATATTCCAAAACAGGTCTTACTAGAGCTTTATACAAAAGCATAATTTTGCTCTATCCAAAACCTAAAGGACCTCCTAATTACACCAAGAATACAGTTTGCTTTTGTGACAATCTGGGCAACATGCTCCCTGAATACAAGATCACTATCGACAATAACTCCAAGATCTTTCTCTGAAGTCACAACTTCTAGACTATGACGCTGGCCTTCGTTGTCTAACATACCATAGCAAAACTCAGGATGAGAGCAACCAATTCTCAAAACATGACACTTATCAGGATGAAAGCGAAGTTGCCATTTCCTTGACCACTCATAGATATTCTCAACAGGGGTGGCGCCAGCGGGGGGGGGGGGGGGGGGGCATGGTCCCCCGTCGGAGAACACTGCCCCCCGTCGGGGAAGGTCGGCGATTTCGTCGGGGAGGCCTAAAAATAATAACATTAATTAATTAATCAACTAATTACTTAATTGATTAATTAATTTAAGTTAATTTTAATTAATTAATTAATTAAAAAACCTGAAAGCACTGAAGTTACTAGGTGGATGATCTTGAACACGTTTTTTTGTTTTGCAATGTTTTTTAAAGCATATTGGGAAACGAATTTCGATCACTTATTCTTAGCTCTGTTGTACCTAATTCCATGTACCTTAATTGTCCTATCTCATCCCCCGTCGGGGAAGTGCGGCATTTTTTGCGGAAGTCCTAAAAATGAAGAACGTAAAGGACTGAAGTTACTGGATGGATGATCGTGAACCTTTTTTTCTGTTTGTTTTTCGTTTGTAACCCTATTTTTGATGCATCGATTTTAAGCCCAGTACACACTACAGCGATATCGGATCGGATTACTGTCCGATTTTTGTCAGTTTAAGTTAAAATCTCCTCCATCCAAAATTGGCAAATATTTGTTTCTTTCCGACCAAAGATGAAGGAGGTATTAATTAACCCTCACAAAAATCGGAGCGAAATCCGATCCGATATCGTTGCCCCCGTTGGGAAAGACTTCCCTCCTCCTGTTGTTGGGAGAAAATCCAATTTCATTGGGGATCTTTCATATACAGGTCCACGATAAAAAAAAATGTGGGCCTGATAACTTCAGTCACCCCCGACGATCTTCTTGATTTTGCTTACTAGAAGACCATATTCTTCAAGGAAACTGACAATTCCAAATTTTCCTTACAAAAACGGACAAGTGGTTTTTCATGTGCAGGCATTACCAATGGTCTTTTTCTAAAGTCCTCCCGATCCTCTGGCAAAGGTCCGTTCGACATTCATTGCCCAATGGTCTGCCATCTTGCCTGTCCCGACAGCCGAATTCTAAAAACGTTGACGAAAATCGGCCAGGCCATTTTGGGCTACACACAATGATAAACAGTGGCTTGAATATGTCTCCCCTTAAGTCTGAGTGAAAATTCATTTGAAGCCACCTTGTAACGTGACATTTTTTCAAATACGTTGGAAGTAACATCATTTTGTATGGAGTTCGGGCAGTCACGAAGAAAATTTCATCTTTTTAGTGGATATTGCAACTGAATATAACCAGAATTCTGGTAGAGTAAAAAAAAAACAGTATGTTTTTGCTTAGTTTCCCCCTGAAAAGAGACAAGTCCATTACATCTAATTGTAGCAGTACCGTACCTTTAATCTGGTAGTTTTCTGATCACTTACCACGTTGTTTTTTTTCTGTTAAAGTGAAATTTGTATTTCAAGGGAAAGCTCAAAATAACGACTGCTCAAGTCTGGGAAATGCCATTTTCGGGTGTCTGTGGTGTTATTTTTTTAAACAATTATCTTTACGTTCCGCGCCAACTGATGGGTGGCGCTCCGCTTAGATAGTGTTTTGGTCGAAAAAATTACTTAACAACAATGCATGCCTATGCCTGCATATTATTCTTCGTTTTGGGGCAGTATTACAAAGGGAAAAATTTATTGCAAAAGAAAGCTCAAAATAATGACTTTATCGGTAATTTGTTTCTACTTACCAGCCCGGCCGCGGAAATGCCTTTTCCTGCTTTTTGGGGGTTCTTAATTTTTCAAAAATATCTGTGCGCTCCACTTGAAGTTTTTCGGAAAATATTTTATTTTTCGACCAAAAAAAACAAACAAAACAATTCTGTCCCTTCCCAAACTGAAACACTCCCGTCTGCCTATGTCAGAACTTCAAATATATGGGAAGTCAAACTTTTTCCACGGGAACATTTACCAAAATGGTCCGAGGGCATTAATCTACCTGATTATATTCAGTAACCCAAACAAAGCTGTACAAAACTACAGATTACTCCCTACTTGATTTTTCTTTTAAGAAGGTCAAATTCTTTCGAAAAACACCAAAATCTGTCATAGTATAAGTTTCAGATTGTTAAAAGTGGCAAAATTTCCCAATTTTGATGGATACTCAGTACAACAAATAACTATAAAACCCTCTTAATCACCCCAACATTCCACCTAATTTTGCTCTTGAAAGGCATATCACTTAATAAGGAACCCAATTTTTTTTTATTATAACCTACCAAAAACCAAATTTTCTTATGTTACATTCCGAGATTTCTGCAATAAAATAAGCTCTTAATTTTCAAATCTTGGTTCAAAAAAGGATAAAAACTTTCGGGCAAACTTTAAGCCTCGTCTTGAGCCCTTAGTACATAGGAAAAGAACGATTAAATGCATAACCCCAACAGAATTTCAGCTGTCGCGTGTAAAAACGTTTTTGAATTTGTTCACATCAAGGATAGATTCTTCAATAAATACCCCCAATTTTTAATTGTCATTACAAAAGCCAAATTTCTTTCAAAAAATAAACTTCAGATTTTTAAGTGTTTGTTTAAAAAAGGCCACAAATTTCGGCGCGCTGCGCGCACCTCAAATTCTGTCAAGTTAGCCTACGTCCCACCGGGACTAACCCATCGCCTTTGTCGGGGCCTTGAACTGCTGGCCCCCCTGTCGAGGAGCTTGGCCCCCCTGTTGGGCAAATCCTGGCGCCACTCCTGATTCTCAATATTACTTTGAAGAACACTACAATCACTCTCCGATTGGATTTCCTTATATAGTTTAGTGTCTTCAGCAAATACTAAAATATATATATATATATATATATATATATATATATATATATATATATATATATATATATATATATATATATATATATATATATATATATATATATATATATATATATATATATATATATATATATATATATATATATATATATATATGAGCCATGAAGCCAAGTTGGTTTGGGCCTTGTTCAAATGACAGATGAAGCAACTCGCAATTCACCTCCTGAGCAGGCGCCTAATTTTTTGGAACAGCACTAGTTCTCGTTTGACGCACAAAAAATATATATATATATATATATATATATATATATATATATATATATATATATATATATATATATATATATATATATATATATATATATATATATATATATATATATATATATATATATATATATATATGAGGAATACTTAATATGTATGACGTATGCACAAGTTTTAATTAAATATTTGATTTATTATAAGGTATTGAGCAACAATTTCGTGTCTCCTTGATATAACATAGCATAATACACTTTCAAATGTATATAACATGTGTTATAAGTACCGTGGCACCATACAAAGGCAATATAAACAGGGCACCGGAATGCCATTATTCATGGTATTACTTTACTAAAAACACACACAGAAAGGGGTGTGATAGGCCCTCAAACAATAGGTCTTTACGAAAATGAGGATCTAATGTAAATGAAAACCATGTACATATTTTTAGAGCATGGAATGTCGGCCAAAAACGAACGCTCGGTCCGCCAGGCGGCGCTCTGTCTCCACCACATACAACGACATAGAGAAGATGTATAGAGAAGTAAAAGTTAGGATAAAGTTTCTTAATCGATTGAAAAGAAATTATTGACCAGTAGCGAAGCGAGACTTTATTCCTGGGGGAGGGGGAGCACCCAAATTTTCGGATTATCTTTTTAAGTGGGAATACTTTTTCTTTTGGGACGTACGCGCCCCGAAATCGCTGCCCTATTTCGGAAAAAATTAATGTGGAGCTTGTACTGGAGAAAATTTCGGATTCTCGGTCCTTATGTAAGGAAATGTGAAAAGTTCTGTTGAAGTTGAATCTGTTTTTCTTATTGGCAAGACTGAGATTGCACAACTACCAAAGATTGTTGTTGCTAAACAGTGTTATCTAAGACCTACAAATTGAGGCTGTAAGACGACATTTTGAGAGTTACGAGCTTATATTACGGAAAATTTGTAACTTAATGATAGAAAATTCATGAAAATACCGTAGCACTGGAGTTGCCAGTATGACTTGATGATCTGGTGATTTTGTCACTTCCAGAATTCGGAAAAGTTTAACACTTATGCGAGGAAACGACTTTAATTAGTAACTGCAAATTTCTGAGCCCCGCAGGGCTCGGGGAATTTTACACACTCTAAAAAAGTTGGTTAAAAAACTAACCAACACTGGTCACATATGTCAAAAACCTGAAATTGGTTAAAGTTTACCCAATAGGTGTTGATTAATGGGTTATCTAAGAGGTTTTTTACCACTTAATTGGGTAACCAGCCTGTGGGGCAACCAAATAAACGACACATATCGGGGAAAACTTTACCCAATTGCAGGTATTTGACATACGTGACCAGTGTTGGTGAATTTTTTTAACCAACTTTTTAAGAGTGCACTATTGTAACAATAATTACAAAAATGAAGCTTTCTCTACAACAAAAGCTTCGGAATTTCATGAAAGAAAAGTTGACACACTGTAGTTGACTGATGTCACAAACGTCAAGCTTCCGAATTTTTCACTCGGGTTAGAGCAAGGGTGGAAATCGCTCCCTACGCCCCCTTCAGCTACGCCACTGTCATTGAGTATCATTGATTTCTTTACATTGTATATCTTCCATTTCCATAATTCTTAGTTATTGCAAGGTGTGTGGGTGCATATCACTGAGCGTTTTAAGTTTCTTGTCAACACTCGTCGGGCTCTTTTTAGTTGCATAATGAATCAATTTATATTTTTGTGTACACTGTTTACAATCACGTCTCTTTTAGTTTTCTGAATGAATTAACGAAGGCCTAAATATTAAGTAATTGTTTATAATCATCATTCATTTTCTGAATTTAAGTATTTTTAAAGATGGTCTAAATATTTTGTAGTTATCAATCATCTTCCGAATTAAATAATTCCAATACTTTTTTAAATGAGACCGAAAGAAAGTCGATAAAAGTGAACCGAAAAGAATAAAAATAGCAACAACGATTTTCCAAGTTAAAATCACTTCAAGAATCGCGTGGAGTTTAACCGCGGTTATAATAAAACTCACGTGGACAGGTGGAGAAGCAGAAACCCAAATTGTAACATAATTCAATCTTTCAGAAAAAAGACGTCACGGCGCCTCTGACAATTATGTAAAATGTCTTCGCAATTTTGATGGCATTAAAATATATATTTTTTCAGTGTATGTAAAAGTCACCTTATCGGAATATGGATGTAATAAATGAACTTATCTTCTATTTCAAGCAGAGAAATAAACTTATGGATGATCACTTTCGAGTGTAAAAGGAGAGGATAGGTGAGGATACTGGTGCATAAGTGTAATATATTCATGTTTTAGTTACTCCATCGGAGAATGTACAGAACTGTCAAGACACATTCATACGATCCATTTTATTTTTAGAGAAACGGTTTTATGTTACATTTTGAAAACATGGATTTCTGTAATCTTTTAGTTTTTCGTTCTATTAAGAAGTTTTCATAATAGCATACTTTAACTTTTTACTAGTTTCAGAACTTGAAGGTTTGTTTTCATGAGGGGATATACAGTATCCTCCCATCCAATTTCTTGAGGGGATATATCCCCCACCCCCAGGATCGCCGCCCATGCCAGAAAGTGGAGAGGGAGGGGGCATGTAGGTCTTTTGAGCGAAAATTGAGCCACATTGTATCTTTGTACCGATTAGGAGTAAGAAGATCGCAAAACGTTTTGTTTTTGTTTTGTTTTCCTTCATTTGTTCCATTTTTATAGTCTTTAATATGACTCGACCTGCAATCTCCGAGACTAGTAAAATTGCTAAGATTATTCCTGTATTTTAAGCTGGGAGTAATATTTTACCTTCCAACTATAGACCAATTTCTGTTTTGCCATGTTTTTCTCAAAATTCTTTATAAACATAACGTCATTTCCTCCAGTCAAATAGGTTTTCGAAAAATTACACTGCTTCTATGGCAGCTATTAGTACATTAAATTATTGAAGGTTTCAGCTATAAAGTACACCCTTGGATTATTTATTTATATTTCAAAGGCCTTTGACACAGTCAACCATTCCAGTCTTCTCCATAAGATTTCTCATTATGGTATTCGAGGTATTTCTCACAATTGGTTCAGTAACTTCCGTGAGCACTTTGCACGTGTATAGTGGGTTGATCCATCTTGTAATTTTTTGGCATGTGGTGTTCCTCAAGGTTCCATGCTTGGTCCTCTATTATTCTTAATTTACATTAATGATCTCCCTGCCTGCTCAAAAAAATTGAAGTCCTGCTTATTTGCTGATAATACAAGTATTTTTTTAAAATCTGATGGTCCAATGTACTCTACACAGGTTATTAATCAAGATAGGAAAATAGTCTGTGTTTGTATAATGTAAACAACTTATCTCTTGATACCTGTAACACTAACTTTGTATTTTTCCTCCTCATCAATATTGCGATAATAATTTAATCGAAATTATAATTGATAACGTTAACATTGTTCAGGAAACAATCTGTTAAGTTTTTAGGCTAATTCATCTTGACTCTCATTTAAATTGGAAGAGTCATTTTAATGTAATTTTTAGAAGACCTTTTTTCCGGTTGTGGCTCACTGGCTTGATTTCCCTACTCCAATGCGGAGTATCACGCACAACGGCAGTAGGTTCCATTTTTAGAGTCTTTGGTATGACTCGACTTGGGAATCGTTAAGCGGTTGGAGTTCTATGTAAAATAAGAAGTATTGTTCCTAGATCAATCTTCATTAATTTGTACTATTCCCTTATTTACTCCCAACTCTCATATTGTCATATCGTATGAGTTAAAGCCTCTTCAAATTGCATTCATTTAAGCTGTATGTCATGCAGAAGAAAGCAGTCCGTATTATTACCGATTCTAATTTCTTGGCCCATACCTCACCACTTTTCTCCGACAGTACGAGCTGCAGTTTTTCATAATTTATGACATTTTTAAATATCAACTTGGTAGTTTCATGTACAAGTATTCAAACCAGTTGCTTCCAAACATTTTTGCCCCTAGTTTTGTTTAAATTCTAATTTTCACCCTATACCACACGAGAAGCCATACAATTTATTCGTGTTCCTAGAGCAAAAACCTTAAGTTACAAGTCTCTTTTATTCACTGGTGCCTTAAAAGTAATTTTTGCACGTTTGTTCTGACTGTGTAACTCATTCAGAAGGATCGACCATTTTTCAAATGTGCTTTTTGTAAAAAATGACTGGAAATGCAGACTCTGCAACATTCAGGGCAATTTGATGATAAAGTGTTATTTTTCTATATTGTTTGCAACTCCGCTGTGTGATGATTCCCCTTTAGGCTTTTACCAGGGTAATTAAATAGTTATGAAAAAAGGCGGAGCCCACATTGTAAGATTTAACCTGAGGGGTGGCATGCCCAGGTTTGAGAACTTCTACAAAAACTGGAGGAAGGGGTAGGGGCGTGATTTAGGCAGTGGCGTAGCCACGGAGGCCTAGGGGCCTAGGCCCCTACATTTTCTTCAGCCTCCCTCAGATTTTTCAGGTCCTTAAAAAGTAATGGAGAAAAAATATAAAATGTTTGTATAAAGTATTTCCTTCAAAAACAGTTAATAAATAAAATGTGTTACAATTAAGAAAAGATGCATGAATGTGTGTAAAACACATTTTGTGCGCACGTATGAAATCAAGTAACAACTTCAAAATGCCTACTTTCACTAAACTGGATACCGTATATATTCTGCACTGTTGTTCATTGCATTTCACTTCGAGATAAAACGAAATGTCTCGACGACAAACTCGAATGTGACTTTGTTAGGTTAGTTTCCTTTCTGCCTTTCGGATGGCTGGTTGATTTACTGAAAACAAGGCAATCATACACTGAATACCATTCTTACACGACAATTCCTATACTTTATCATACACAAAATATGCCGTAATGGTAAGGTGCTGCCTCCGAATAATTCTTCCCTTTCATCCTTAACAAGTAAGCCTATGTCGTGCCTCATGCACTCCTGCCCATGACAAGTGCCATTGTAGAAAGATTATTTTCGACAAGTCCTCTTTTTACTAGTTGGCACTGGCGTCCGGGCGAATTTTTAAAATGCCCACAAGGTCCGGATTTCATGTGTTTCCCACATGATCCATTCTTCTGCTTTGCGGTTTGAATATTTTGAGAGATTTACTAGTAGTATTTTAATTTTGACTATGTAATGTACATAAAAGAAAAAATGTTTCTTTGGTAGTATGTATGTCACTTGTAAAACTATACAAAGACTAAAAATGAGTATTTTGAAATTTTTCATGCTCTCCTAACACGTAGGCCTGTAATCAGTTCAAAATTTTGCATAACATAGCACTATTTTGCATCTAGGAAATATAACGCAAAGAAATTTTCTCAGAGAAGGACATAACTACTTTTGCCAGGTTTTCCTATATAAGCCGAAATCCATTCACATATTGCCGCAATTGCGATCCACGTCCTCCTGAAGTTTACAGTTTTCCCAAGGGAAAGGGAGATAACGGTTCCCTTTAGTCTCATCCCCTAGGCCACAGATCAGAAATGCTCAGTTTGGGGTCCCTAAAAAGTGTATGCATTTCCATTTTTCAAAGGTTGATTTTTTATTCTCGTTATTTGAGAAGTGACAGACACGAGATTCGTACTTCGAGGCTGGGTACATGCAGCTTAAAACACGTGGGAAGTGCCGTTTACGGCCATCTGGAGGGTTTTTTAAGCCCCAAATTTTCTTGTATGCTCCGCGCCAGCCGATAGTGGAGCTCCTCTTAGATAGTTTTGCCGCGTCTGACCATCGGAGAAACCAGGCCCCCCACTTGTTTCCTAGGCCCTCCTAAAAATTCCATCTTGGCTACGCCACTGGATTTAGGGTGCAGGTCAAAGAAAAATTCAATACGGTAAGTTTTGCAATAATTCTTGCCTCCATCATTACTTCTTTTGCCTGTATCAGTGGCCATAATTTTCAAAAATCATTTGCAAGGACAAATTCAAGTACTTCAATTAATGAAGGACTGATGGCTGCTTTATGATCTACCTGAAGATTTGATGAAAATGCCTCGACTTCTTTCGAAAGACTTTTCCGAATATCTTAGGTACCCAACTCTTAGAAAAACTTCAAAGAGTTAATCTCCAATTTGAATAAGTTAAATGACCTCTAAAACATTTGGCGAAGTTTCTCAACGTCTCAGCCATTCGGCGGAAAAATGCTGACAGGTTGTCCAAATTTATATCAATTCGATTCAGCATAACAATGTCCCTACAGAAGATTAGCCAGTGGAGCTCAACTGAGCTGTCCTACCCTTGTACATGCCCATTTGCTCAAAGTCAAAGACTGATATATGCTCGTCAGTTTTTCACAATCCAACAATCTTTCTCAAAATTGCCTTAATTGCCCTACTCTTTAGCATCAGGGACACTTCAGCCAGTCAACTTTTATATTAAATTGACAAAATTTCCCATCCCATGTAGTAATATATTGCAAAAGTTGTCCTTATGTTCTCTCTTGATGATATTTTAATAGGATTCTGGCGTATACTTTGAATTGGCAGTGAATACACAAGGAAGACTTGGTTAAGTTTAAAAGGAGAACTGTCTCTGTTTGAAATCAGGGAACCATGCAACGAGGACAATAGGCGGTGCTTAAGCCTACCCTTAAGAAATTAAATCAAGTTACAATGGAAAGAAAAGCTTTTTTGACAATCGACAAGTTATGAATATTCATTCCAGAACGCTTTCCACTAACACCGAGAGTCGATTTTGAAAGATATACAAATTTTGCCTCAATATGATCAGAAGCCCCGGCTACGTTCGTAGCCGTGGCTTCTGATCATATTGAGGCCTTTCCAATCAAATGCTAGTTACATTAAAACTGGAATAGTAATTATATTAAAATAAGAAATCATTTGAAAAATTATTTCCAATTGCCAGTCGAAACGATTTGTGAAAAGGGGGTGGGGGTGGACCGACCTTATCATGTCGACTACTGTATGCGCAATATTGTCTTTACTAACATGATTTAGAAGTTTGAAGTAGTTCATGATTTAGAACAAATTACATCTTGTAGAAAACAAGAAGCGAAGAGAAAGTTGATACGTCTAGTAGTCGATAAAATGCAGTGGAAGGAAAAAGTACAAGGTAAAGAAAGACAGCTGGAAGAATCGACAGTTCTATATTAATATAACTGGACACCGCAAAACACATTTGGAAGGAATGACTGTTTATTGTTTTTCATGAGCATATTTAACATTTTTACCCTGCTTATAACTATTTACTATTAGTAAACAAATTATTGGAAACCTCCCATCTGAAAATTCCCTTTAGAACCCTTTGAGGTATTACCCTTTGAACCCAAAGGGTTTCAAATGGTACCCTTTGAGAAAACCCGTTGCAATCAAAGGGTTCTCTTTGGTTGTTAATGGAAATTGGACAAATCTGAAAGCCCAATCCTTTTGAAAACCCTTTAGAACCATTTGGAACCCATTAAAACCCTTTGTTTAATGGAAATTGGACAAAGGGTTTCAAAGGGAATTTTCTGCTTGGCTAAATGTTACAACAAACCACTCATTCATTCACGGTTTATTCCCTTTTTTCTTGGGGAGGGGTTGAATGTGTGGAGAAAAGTATTTCAATCATCCCGTACAAGTGTTTCTTTGGGTGAGCAGCACATAAATAAAACTTCTTAACGTATTTCAAATTAGACTCGGACATTCGTCTTTAATTTGCTCAAATCGACTTACTGCGGTGTTGGAAATCAGGTAACTTGTACCCTAAGTTTAAAACTAACTGTGCTACGTATAAGTGGAAGTGGTTGGCTGTCAAAATTTTGTTTGTCGAGAGAGGCGTTTTAGTCGGCACTCTTTTATTGTATCCGTCACTTTTTTTTTATTTTATCTTGCAAAATTAAAGGTATTTGCAGGATTTGCCGAGGCTCCGCATTCACCTGTTCCCTGTGAGTGTAAGTCATATATATTTTTCGCTATTCGTCTAAAATTCATCTAACCTAACCTAACCTCTTCGTAGCAGACGACTAATCAAAATATTTTTACACCGGTTAACATTGTTTAACTTGAAAATGAAGTGCCTTCAAAATAACTTTGCAATGTTGTTTATGACTGTATAACTCATTCAGCAGGATCGATTATTTTTCAAATGTACTTGTGAGAAAAATGAGCAGAAATGTAGAATCTGCAACATTCCGTGCAATTTGACAAATTCAGTGCTATTTGTCGATGATATAACTCCGCTTTGTAATTATCCCTCCTTTGGGAGTCGATTAGGATGGGAAGCATTTCAATTCTATTCTGAGTTCAAAATTTGAATGGTTATGAAATAAAATGCGGGATCCACATTGTGGGGTTCAACCAGAGGGGTGACATGTCCAGGTTTAGGAACATCTGCACTCTTAAAAAGTTGGTTAAAAAAGTTCAACAACACTGGTCACGAATGTCAAATACCTGAAATTGGGTAAAGTTTTCCCCAATATGTGTTGTTTATTTGGTTGCCCCACAAGCTGGCTACCCAATTAAGCCTGAGTGAAAAAACCTCTTGGGTAACCCATTAATCAACAACTATTGGGTAAACTTTAACCAATTTCAGGTATTTGACATACATGACCAGTGTTGGTAAGTTTTTTCAAAAAAACTTTTTTAGAGTGTACCATAAACAAGAGGCAGGGGAAGGAGCGTGATTTAGTGTGTAGGTCAAAGAAAAATCCACTACGGTAAGTTTTGCAATAATTCTTGCTCTATCATTAATTCTTTTGCCTGTATCAGAGGCCATAATTTTCAAAAATTATTTGCAAGGACCAAATACAGTTATACTTCAATTAACGAGGGACTGATGGCTGCTTTATGGTCTACCTGAACATTTAAAATGCTCCCACACCTTTCGAAAGACTTTTCCGAATACCTAAGTTACCCAACTCTAAGTAAAACCTTCAATGAGTCACACTCTAATTTGAATAAATTAAATGACTTCTGAAACACTTGTCGAAGTTTCACAAAGTCTCAGCCACATGGCGGAAAAATGCTGACAGGTTATACAAATTTATACAAATTCGATGTCACTGCAGAAGATTTGCCAGTGGAGCTCAACTTTTCTGTCCTTATCCATGCCTATTTGCTCGAGGTCAAAGACCTATGTATGCTTGTCAGTTTTCTGTAATCCAACAACTTTTCTCAAAGTTGCTTTAATTAATTGACCTACACTTTAGCTTCAGAGTCACTTCAGCCAGTAAAATTTCATATTAAATTGACAAAAATTCCCATCCCATTTAGTAATATATTGCAAAAGTTGTCCTTATGTGTCCCTGTGATGCCTCAGTTATAAACGAACACGGCTACGTTTGTAACATTTGCTTTGTTTCTGTTTGCGTTTTTGTGTGTGCTGGGTACGGTTGTTGCATAAATTATTCGTGTTTTTGTGATCTTTCAGCATTTTTGTTAGCCAGTCTGAGTGTCATCTTTGTCCGTCGCTATCCTAACGTTACTTACCATAGACTAGTGTTGGCCATTGCTAAGCTTAGGCTGTGGTTTAGGTAAAGGCTAGGCTAAGTGTTACACTGTTGTCCGTTGCCTTGTTTGTTTTTGTTCGTCTGTGTTTCTGTTGTGTTGGAGAATGAAGATTGTTGAGGAGTGTGATCTGCCTGCTGATACCCGTCTTGTTTGCTGTGATGCTTGTGCCATGTGGATTGAGTTTGAGTTGTCTGGACTTGAGTGCGAGTTCGAGTCTGTCTCAGCGGAGGATTTTGATTTTGTTTGTGGTAAGTGTACTAGGCTGAGGGTTGCAGAGGCCAGGGTAGCGGAGCGTGAAGCCAGATTAGCTGAGATTCAGGTAAGCCCGAGTCGTACCAGTACTGGTGTCCACTGAGGTTGGTTGTTCGGCGGGGCAGGAGGCAAGTGGTGTTGCCGGAGGGGAGGGTGGTGCTAAGTGGAGGGTAGTGGCCGGAAAGAGGGTTAGAAAGGTTGGGCCTAAGCCTCCCCAGGGGAAACGGCAAACCCAGGAAGTTGTTGGGACATCAAATTCATTTGAGGTTCTTGGTGTGGAGGAGGCAGGTGGGGTTGTAGCTGAGGATTCAGGGGGGAGGGGGGTACAGGAGGAAGAGTGGGGGTTGTGGGACAAGGGGCAGTTCCGGGGGACAGGGGAAGTGGTCACAAGCAAAGGTGAAGGGTAGTGCTCTGTTGGTGGGGGATTCATTGGTTAGGTATGCGGATAGGGAGTTTTGTAGGGGTAAGAAAGACAGAAGGACTAGGATCTGCCTCCCTGGTGCAAGGATAGAGGATGTTTCCAGTCGGGTTAATGAGTTGGTGGCGGATGAGGAGGTGGTTGTTGTCCAGGTGGGGACGAACAACTTGGGTAAGGATTCTAGCAGGGTTATGAAGTCTAGGTATAGGGAGTTGGTGTGTCGTTTGAGGTCGTCAGGGGCTAAGGTGGTGTGTTGCGGCCTTTTGCCACGGTTTGACGGGAAAGGCTTTGATGGCAAAATCGGGGATGAGTGGCTGGCACTGGCGTGTGGTAAAGAGGGGGTGGGGTTTTTGGATACTTCACAGTTTCGGTATAGGAGGGACTGGTTTGGGAGGGACGGGCTGCATTTGTCCAATTTGGGATCGCTTGAGTTTGGAAGGGCTGTCAGCCTGTCAGCTGGGTTGTGGATGGGCTTGGGCGCTGTTTAAACTAGGTCTTGCCTGTGGTGGAAAGGTTTAGTGGTCCAGGTGACAATTTGCTGAGGATGTGCTTCGCTAATGTTCAGAGTTTGAAGTCTAAGTTTGATGAGTTGCTAGCTTTTGTTGAGGATACCAAGCCAGCTGTTTTGGGAATTACTGAAACTTGGTTGTGTGAGGATTTTTCGGACGCTGAGGTTACCATCCCTGGCTATGTAATGTATCGACAAGATCGACCTGATACGCACCGTGGCAGAGGTCGTGGCGTTTTGCTTTATGTTCTCAGTGGTCTCAATAGCGTAGTGCGATCGGATCTTCAGGGTGATTTTGTCAATTCAGTGTGGTGTGAAGTCAATGCTGGTAGGCCCTCAGCTTTAGTTATTGGTGTAGTTTATAAGTCTCCTAACAGCAGCAGTGAAAATGAAGGTCTTTTGTTTAGTGCTCTCAGGGTAGCCTCACAGAAAGATGTCGTTGTTATGGGTGATTTCAATTATCCCGATATAAATTGGGATGATGGGGTTTGTGGCAGAGGTGCTGCCGATTTCTACGAGGTTGTGCAGGACTGTTTCCTTCATCAGCATGTCTCTTTCCCCACACGGGGTGACAACATTCTTGACTTGGTGTTGTGCAATGTTCCTAATTTAGTCAGCAACATTGAGAATTTGGGTAGACTAGGCAGCAGTGATCATGATTTTGTTGGCTTCAATGTTGTTGCTGCTAGACCTGCTATGCTGAGTACTGAAGTACTGCCCGATTATTCTAAAGCTGATGGTGATGCGATTTCCAGGTATCTTAGTAGTATTGACTGGGTAGCTGAGTTTCAAGGTTTGAGTGCTTCTGCCTGCTGGGCTTCTTTTCTTGGTAAAATTACTCACATAGTCAATAATTTTGTTCCAGTTCGTAGCAGACGCCGTAAGCCACATAGGCCTCCTTGGATGACAAAAGCTATCCTGCGTGAGGTTAGGAAAAAGCGTAAGCTGTGGAGATTGTTCAAATTTTCAGGGTCCGCTGAAATTCATGCAGGTTTAAGAGTCAGGTTGCTTCAGTTCGTCGTCTCATTTCGGGTGCTAAGTTTTCATTTGAGAGGAAACTAGCTTCTGATATCAAAGACAACCCCAAAGCATTTTTTGGCTATGTACGTTCAAAGCAAAAGGTAAAGGATTCTGTTGGTCCCCTTAAAAAGGAGAGTTGTGCCTCCTTGGTAAGTGAAAATAGTGAGATGGCATCCATGCTAAATGACTTCTTTGCCTCTGTATTCATGGAGGATGATAGTTCCCATCAGCCTGTTACTTTAGACCACCATTTTGAGCCTTCATTGAGTTCAGTTATTTTCTCGGAGGGTGAGGTTGAAAAGAGGTTGCGCTGTCTTGGCCAAAATAAGGCTGCCGGTCCTGATTTAGTGCACCCATTTCTACTCAAAGCCTTTGCTAGCCATTTGGCTTGTCCTATTTCTATCATTTGCCAGAGGTCTATGGATGAAGGTGTAGTTCCTAATGACTGGAAGTGTGCCAATGTTACTCCTATCTTTAAGAAGGGTGACAGGGGTCTTGTAAGTAACTACAGGCCTGTTAGCCTTACAAGTGTTGTTTCCAAGGTTATGGAATCTGTTGTAAAGGATGCAATAGTTCACTTTCTTGACAGTCACTCGTTAGTTAATAGTTCTCAGCATGGTTTTATGAAGAACAGGTCTTGTCTTACGAATATCCTTGAGTTTATGGAGGATGTCACTTGCTCTGTGGACTCAGGTAAGCCGGTCGATGTGATTTTTCTAGATTTTCAGAAGGCTTTTGACAAAGTTCCTCATAATCGGTTGTTACTCAAATTGAATAGTTTAGGGATCAGGGGTTGTCTACTTGATTGGATTGGTGATTGGCTTCAGGGTAGGAAACAACGGGTCGTGCTAGGTGGTTCAATTTCTTCCTGGAAAAGTGTTACCAGTGGTGTCCCACAGGGATCAGTGCTGGGGCCACTTCTTTTTGTGGCTTATATCAATGACTTGGATACTTGCATTGTCTCTTCTTCTGTGAAGAAATTTGCTGATGATACAAAGGTCTATAGGGAGGTTAGTTCTAAGGAAGACTATTCTGGTCTCCAGACTGACTTGGATAGTTTATCCAATTGGTCTAGAGACTGGGGCATGTTCTTCAATGTGGACAAGTGTAAAGTAATGCATGTGGGTTATGGCAACCCTTCTTTTCCCTACTCCATGGATGGTAAAACTCTGCAGGTTATTGATAGGGAGAAGGATCTTGGTGTGCATGTTGATTCTTCCTTGAAGTCCTCCAAGCAGTGTGCAGAGGCTGCTAGGAGAGGAAATTGGATCTTAGGTTTAATTAGGCGTCATTTCAAGTTCTTGCATAAAGATGTTGTTGTTAGGCTCTATAAGCAGATGGTACGGCCGCATTTAGAATATGCAGTTCAGGCATGGAACCCTTACCTAGCAAGAGATAAGTTTGTTCTAGAGCAGGTTCAAAGACGCGCCACAAAGTTGATTAGTTCCATCAGTGACTTGCCCTATGAACAGCGTCTTGTTCAACTGGGTCTCACTACACTCGAGCTTAGACGCCTTCGTGGTGATTTGATTCAGGTCTTTAAGATAGTTCATGGGTATGATAGGCTTTCTTTCGATGACTTCTTCACCTTTTCTCACATCAGGCATACCAGGGGACATGGTCTCAAGCTTCAAAGGGGGCATTGTAGGTTGGATATTAGGAAATATTTCTTTTCTCAAAGGGTGGTGGAGGAGTGGAATGGGTTGCCAGAGGATGTAGTTGCTGCTGGCAGTGTAAATGCCTTTAAGAATAGGCTGGATTGTCATTTTGCTGCCATTGGTAGAGTTTAGTAATTTTGTCTACCGGATCTTTTATGAGGGCATTGTCCTTTCTGATCCTTATTTAATCTAATCTAATCTAATGATATTTTAGTAGGATTCTGGCGTATACTTGGAATCGGCAATGAATACACAAGGAAGACTTGGTCAAGTTTAAAAGAACAACTGTCTCTGTTTGAAATCAGATAACCATGCAACGAGGACAATAGGCACCTAGGTGCTTAAACCTACCCCTTAGAAATGAAATCAATAGTTGCAATAGAAAGAAAAGCTTTTTTGGCAGTCGACAAGTTATAAATATTCACTCCAGAACGTTTTCAACTAAAACCGAGAGTCGATTTTGAAAGATATACAAATGTGGCCTCAATATGATCAGAAGCCCCGGCTACATTCGTAGCCGTGGCTTCTGATCATATTGAGGCCTTTCCAATCAAATGCTAGTTACATTAAAAATGGAATAGTAATTATATTAAAAGAAGAAATTATTTGAAAAATTATTTCCAATTGCCAGTCGAAACAATTTGTGGAAAGGGGGGGGGGGGGAGGAGTTGACCGACCTTGACATGTAGAAAGTAGGCAATACCGTCTGTATTTACATGATTTAGAAGTTTGAAGTAGTTGTTCATGATTTAGAAAAGATAACCTCGTGTAGGAAACAAAAAGCGAAAAGAAAGTTGGCACGTCTTGCAGTCGATAAAATGCAGTGGAAGGAAGAAATATGAACAAAAGAAAAACGGCTGGAAGAATCGACAGTTCTATATTAAAATAACTGGACACATCAAAAACACATTTGGAAGAGTCACTACTTATTGTTTAATCATGAGCTTTTTTCAAATTTTTATACACTGCTTAAAAATAATTACTATCAGTAAACAAACTTCTGGAAACCTAAATGTTACAACAAACCACTCATTCACTCACTCGCGGTTTATTTCTTTTTTCTTGGGGGGGGGGGGGTGATGGGAGTTGTTGATTGTGCGGAGAAAGAGTATTACACTTCACTTGAATACAAATATTTTGGTGAGCAGCATGTATATAAAATATTTAAAAGTATCAAAAGTTAGACCCATTCCTCCTAAATTTGCTCAAATCGACTAACTGTGGTGTTGGAAATCAGGTAACTTGTACCCTTAGTTTAAAACTAACTGTACTACGTATAAGTGGAAGTGCTTGGCTGTCAAAATTTTATCGTGAGAGGCGTTTTAGTCGGCACTCTTTTATTGTATCCGTCACATTTTTATTTTATTTTGCAAAATTAAAGTATTTGCAGGATTTGCCGAGGCACCGCATTCACCTGTTCACTGTGAGTGTACGTCATATGTACTTTTTGCTATTCGTCTAAAATCCATCTAACCTAACCTAACCCAACCCAACCCAACCCAACCCAACCCAACCCAACCCAACCCAACCCAACCTAACCTAACCTAACCTCGTAGTAGCAGACGACTAATCAAAATATTGCTACTCCGAAAAATATTGTTTAAAAAATGAAGTGCCCTCAAATTAACTTTGCTATATTGTTTCTGTCTGTACAACTCATTCATCAGGATCGTTTATTTTTCAAATGTACTTGTGAGGAGAATGAGCAGAAATGTAGACTGTGCAACCATTCCTGGCAATTTGACGAATTAAGTGCTATTTTGTTTATTATAAAACTCCTCTTTGTATTGATGCCTCCTTTGGCCATTGATTAGGATAGGAAACGTTTAAACACGTACCTATCATTCCAGTTCTCTACTGAGCTCAAAATTTGAATGATTATGGAATGAAATGCGGGGTCCACAATGTGAGGTTCAACAAGACGGGTGGCATGTGCAGGTTTGGGAACCGCTTCCAGAAACAAAGGGCAGGGGAAGGAGCGTGATTTAGTGTGTAGGTCAAAGAAAAATCCAGTACGGTAAGTTTTCAATAATTCTTGCTTCTTTTGCCTGTATCAGCGGCCATTAATTTCAAAAATCATTTATTGCAAGGACAAAATACAAGTAGGCCTACTATTAATGAGGGACTTTTCTCTGCTTTATGGTCTACCTGAAGATTTAAAATGCTTCGACTTCTTTCGACTTTTCCGAATACCCAAGGTACCCAACTCTTAGTAAAACCCAGTGGCGGTGGCAGCGGGGACGGGGGGGGGGGGGGACACGTCCCCCCTAAATTTCTTAGTGAGGGGTCGTTCCCCACTAAAATTCTTAGCGAGGGGACGTCCCCCCCCCCCAAAAAAAATCAGAGAAGAAGTAAAAGAAACTTGGGAGCCTTGAATCAACTCCGAGTTGAGACTGTAGTTAACCCACCACCGAACAGAGCAGCCGAAATTGACTTAGCCTATGTTCTGCCATTGTTTGGCTGATTCTTGTCACGGTCCCCTGCGACCATGCTCTATGCCTGTGACCTAGTATTTGGCTACAAATCATTACAAGAATCTGGCAACCTCGCCCGTCCGCAAACCAGCTGTATGTAGTATATCACTTGTCCAGTGAACGAACATAGGCAAATTCAGACTGATTTCAAGGTAAATATTAATGAATTTACACCAGATTGAATGTTGAAATGAATCCCGGTGAAAGTACAAGAATTTCAAGAAATAGACCTTCAATTAAAATACAAAACCAAAACAAACTTACAAGTGCAGTACCAAACCAAGGGCGAGTACAGGGGGCAACTGATTTTAGAGTAGTTAGGTAACTGCGCCTCTTTTCTTTGGATTTGAAAAATGATTTTAACAAAACCAAAATTACAAACATAACAACGCAACTGTTGATGTCCAAGAAATAGCCTATAGGCTATCTGTGAACGCAAATATTTCGCACACTTTTGTTCATTGAATTCACCGTAAAATGCTCCAAAAACGGCTTAGATTGCACGAGAGAGCTTGTAGAATCTTAGAGTTTCCAGGACCCTAAGGCGGGCCCTGGACCCACGCCAATGGGATTTCGCGCTTGTGATGTGCACTACGCGCGCATAGGGTTCGTTTCACGAGTCCAATCATTCCATCTTGTTCTCTGTTTGCCCCCTCCCCCCTAAATTTTTATGCTTCCGCCGCCACTGGTAAAACCTTCTATGAATTACACTCCAATTTGAATAATTTAAATGACCTCCAAAACACCTGTCGAAAGAAGTTCACAACGTCCCAGCCACTTGGCGGAAAATGCTGGCAGGGTATCTCATACCAATTCGATTTACCACTAGGGTATTAACCTAGGCTCCGCATACACCCGTGCATTTAGCGTGTTAGTAGCCTTAGCTGTATATATCCACTCCCGTCGGTCTTACTTGTAGTTGCCCTGTAAGTAATTTTCATATCAGAATTGCCCAAAGGCAAGAACACTTACCCCAACTTGAAGTAGTGTAGTACACTGTCCTGTTTTGATTGGCTGTTGAGAGTCATGTGACAACAATTTTTCTCTTCAAATGTGAAATTTACTAGAAGTAACTACTTGGTTTACCTTGAATATGCAATATTGAAGTTATAAAATATGATGAAAGATACTTTGAAAGAGAATGAGAAGACAGTTGTGATATTTAGCACGGTTGCTTCAAAATAAGTTTGGAGGGACTGCTCTTGACCTTTAAATTACGACCCAAGTTCTGGTGATTTCGCCCCCGCAGACTACCAACGGGACTAACATTGAACTGCCCATCAATATCTTTCTCTATAGTTTATCTCTTCTGTTTCAAAATATCAGCCAGATCCGCTCTTGATTGTAGGTTCACTAGTTTTTTTTTACCAAAAGTCTTGAATGAAGTTATGTATACCCTGGATGTAATTCATAAATCAGTGTTGAGTCAACAGAATTACCCTTAAGTAAAGACATCTGATTAAATCTATTTATTTGATTTAGGGCTTAATTCACTGATTTAAATGATGACTTTTTCAAAAAACTCAGCAACCCTGTCACGTGGTTTATTCACAATTTGAAATTTCAGTGGGCAGTTGAGTCCTGCCGCGTTCCCTCCCGCTTTGCTGTTTTTGGTTTCCCGAAAGGGAAAACCTACGGACTCATGCAGACAAGACTTTCGCAAAACATTTGTAGGATCGTGCATTTTAGTGATGGCGTATACTATGGTTCATCGGCTTTCTTAACATTGGTGAGCAAGTACTACGCGACTACATATTGTTCTTTGTCTGAAGCCAATGACCAGCTTTATCGACAATTGGTTTTGATGACTCAGCCAGACGAGGTCAATGATAACATGGGAAATGGTGTGCTCTGTTTCTAGAAAAAATAGTATTGTTTGCAATTGAAGAAAAAGCCCGAATACTTTTATTCTTTTTTATTCGTTTTTATGCATATTGTGATAACAGATTTTTACTTCATAGTTTAAACTTTGAGGAACAGAAACTTTTGACGAGAGAAATACTTTTACCTCCTTTGAAATGTTTCTATCCTTCATTGGGCATTGGGTTACGTAACAGGTACCTATATAGCTCACTGTAGACTTGGCCAAGTCTCTCGTGAGTGTTCCGCGGGGAGTTGACAACTTTCTCTTCAAAATCCACCTGCTGCAGCATAGCAGAGAATATCGTATTTTCCTTTTATCTAATACGCCCTCTATCGGTCTATTAATTCTATCGTTTCTCAACGAGAAGCAATACCTTTATAGACTGATAGAGGGCGTATTAGAAAAAAGGCAAATACGGAATGCTGTACTGTGTTGTGTAGAGTTGGTGTTGTCAGCTCCCCGGGGAACACTCACGAGAGACTTGGCCAAGTCTAAGCTCACTGTAGATCAGTGATCGAGTTTCAAATAAGATTTAGAACGTATGGAAGCCGAGAGAAAGCTTACAGAAGAAAGGCATATAGGCCTATTGCATTAGCACTTTGAGGGAAGGAATCATTCCCTCGGCAGTTATTTAAAGGCCTTCTGGTGGCTTTTCACCCGGGTTTGGTAAACAAAAAAACAACTCCACACCGTGTTCTTGAAACCCTGTTGCAATTCCTTTTCCTAACTCATCATATCTCATTTTAAAGACTGGTTACTTTTGTTAAAAAAAAAAATACCACTGCTTTTCAACAAAGCCACAAAAAGTTATGTAATGTGGGCACATTGTCTCTGATTCGTTTTGTCTTTCTTCATAAGTTAAAGTCCTTTTGTCCTTGAAATTTTATACTGTGGGAATGTTTAAATATCTTTGCCTGTAGTAGATCAAGCGTTATCCTTCACCATACGTAGAGTACAACCACCACTGTTGGCAGGGGCGGCACCAAGGAGGGGGGGGGGTGGGGGTTGGGGGAATGCCCCCCCCAGTCAGAGCCTTTTCCCCCAGTTTCCCCCACTCAGCTCCTAAAGTATAGTGTCCTTTCAGGAGTTTTCAAGGCAAAATAATTCACAAATAATTTTCCTCCCTGTTTGAATCATTCTCAAACTTTTCAAAGTAAAAACAGCCTGAGAGCTCTCTGTAAAACTATGCAAGTCACATACTTTAACTTCCTGTCACTAAAACATTTCACTGCAGCGCAAGGAATCAAACTATGCAAGTCACATACTTTAACTTCCTGACACTGAAACTTTTCACCGCAGAGCAAGCTCTGCATTCACGTTTCTGTTTTAAGAGGAGTGTAAAAAGTGTCAAGAGATTGCTAATAAGTAGCTTTTAAACATATTGTCACTTTCCAACTTTTCATGTTGTCAGCTAAGGAGAGTAATAGCCAAATAAGCCTAGCTTGCATTAAAATCATTTGGAATATTTGCTTTGGATGATGCATTATGGACCAAAATACACCTATCCTGAGACTTAATTTTTTACCAAAAGATATGCTAAAACCTCAGAGCTTCCGGGGGCTTCGCCCCTTGACCCCCACCGGGGCTTTGCCCCTGGACCCCACCAGGGGCCCTAAGGCGGGCCCCTGGACCCCACCCGGTAAGTCTCGCGCTTCGCGCGAAAATTTTTGGCCCCCAACATTTTCTTTTGCCCTACATTGCCCCCCACACTTTTCAAATCCTGGTGCCGCTACTGACTGTTGGTTAATATTTCCTGCAGCGGCATCGAAATTATAAATAAATTGAATGTAATGTCTTTATTAGATGGACTCTTACCAACGGCCTGGCTTGAAGCAAATGTAACTCCCATCTATAAGAAGGAAGAAAAATCTGATCCCGCCAACTACAGGCCTGTTTCGCTAACGTCCATCTCCTGTAAGCTTTAGAACACATCATCCACAGACATATTATGGATCATTTTGATAAATTTAATATACTTTCAGACGTGCAACATGACTTCCGCATGGGGAGATCATGTGAAACACATCTCTCGGCCCTAATTGTTAATGACATTATCATAAATCTTGGATGACAGAAGCCAAGCAGACTTAATCATAATGAACTTTAGCAAGGCTTTTGACACGGTACCCCATCAGCGTCTTCTCAGTAAACTTAAGCATGTTGGTATCGGGAACAACATGTTATCTTGGATCGAAAATTTCCTTACTAATCGTTACCAAAAGGTTTTAATTGATGATGTGTCTTCAAAGAGATCCCAAGTCATTTCTGGTGTCCCCCAAGGTACTGTCCTTGGACCCCGTCTATGGCCTTATCTACATAAACGATTTGCCGAAAAAATATTAGATGAAGTGTTAGGCTATTTGCCGATGATTGTATTTTGTATCGTGAAATTAAAAACGCCAACGGTACAGAAATCAACGTACTAAACATTGACAATCTGTGTCAGTGGGAATCAACTTGGCAAATGGGGTTTAATAAATCCAAGTGTTTTACCATGAGAGTCACCCATAATTCAAACCCGCATTCTTATGCGATGGGGAACCATACCGCAACATACCGTTTGAAGCAAGTAAATCATTACCCATATTTAGGAGTAGAACTTTCTTCAAATATGAGCTGGAAAAGCCACATTAATAAAATAACAGCTAAAGCAAACCGGACTTTGGGCCTATACTGAGAAGAAATCTTGCTCACTGTGACAAGGCAACGAAAGAAACCGCTTATTTTGCTCTTGTCCGGTCCATTCTAGATTATTGTAGAACTGTCTGGGACCCTTATACCCAATCCGACAGGGATATTATTGAAAAGGTCCAGAGGCGAGCGGCCAGATTTATTTTTAACAACTACAGTCGTCAGTCCAGCGTTTCAGACATGATTAAACAACTCAAACGGGGCCGTAGCCTCGAAATCCGACGACTGAGGGCTCGCCTCTAAATTATTTATAAAGAAACACACAATTTACTACCAAATAATGTGGCTAAATTAGTCCTGGTTGACTCTCCAAGCTCAGCCCGTCCGATTACTCTTCGCACTAGTGGTCACATTTGTGCCACCACCTCTCATCTAATAAACTATGTTGTCAAAAGTCTCTTTCCCCCGAACTACACTTAGTTGGAATTTGCTTCCAGAGCATGTTCGCTGTGCCCCGGCCCATCAGTAAATTCTTTCAAGAGTCAGCTTTTGTCCCTAAATTTTCAGCATTGTTAGTACTGTTTACTATTTGCGTCATCCGACTCCCAAAGCCCTCTAGTAAGTATCAGTAAAGGCCCGTAGTCAGCCCATGTGAAAGGTGGGTCTTTTTTCCAAGATGTGGACCTTTTTCCAAATACGGAGGCGGCTGGCGCGCGTGTCGTTAGCATGCAGTTGCTAGGGGCCCGAGGCATGCTTCCCAGGAAAAGTTTGAAATCTGCAGATTTCCTGCAATCTCGAGCATTGTAGAGGACATTTGAACACGACAGGAGTCCCTTTTCCCCAGGAATGCCACACAGTACATTACTTTTAAAGAAGTGAACGGAAATTCGTCCTCAATATGGAAAGATAGAAAATATATCATAGCTGACCCTTCAAACACAGGGCTGGAAAAATGGACCTCCCTCAAGTTAGTTGGGGTGGGTCGTTCGAACGCTCCGACCAGGCCCTGGCTACGGGCCTGCAGTACAGGATAGTCTCTCAGGCGTTTGTGCTGCCTTTCGAAAAAAGAAGAAGAGGAAGAAATTAATGAGCCGCGATGACATCACAGATTTACATGATGCACCGTGACATCAAAAGAAAAAAGTTGCATTACTTTATAAATTTGTATCTTCCTAACGCTATATGCTATTGAGATGAAGTTTTCACCTCCTAAAAAAAAAAATTCTGCATATCTTGAAATTAATGAATTTTGTGTCCAGGAATGTGCCTTTAATTATCCTTTCGGGAAACGTTTCACAATTCAGTTTTGATTTGTTGAGTAATACAGACGGAAGTCATAAACAACAGGCTTTTTACACTTAGGTAGTTTGGTTTAAAGAGTTACCTCCGCATTTTGCATGGTGGTACATAATGCCACTGAAATGATTTACCAACAAATTAAAACTCCACTAATGAGTGTTCAGACGATATGTACGTGGTTCATGCATGGAGTTAATAATTAGCTCAATGGTTTTATTCTTGATTGTCTTCCCAAACACGTTTAGACACATGACCATATTCCGTTTTACAGCAAATGTATGGTCATGCAGAAGTTCTACATCGTTGCCACTTCCTACAGATTTTTGACGTTTGCATGATTTCGCCACATGTGAATTACAAGTCTATTAAAAGCTTCCGTATTTAAATTAATAGTTTCTCAAAGAGCGAGCACTAAATTCCACAGTAACCATATTTGGTATCTCCAGCATGACATTAATTTATTCCTCTCATGTAGAGAGGTTGCGTAGAAAACAAACTTTAGAAAGTTGATATTTTTATAGGTTGTAGCTGTGATATGTTGATTTTCAATGGTTGTTAAAAGTCTTCTATTAGACTTTTTTACTCTTCATTTGGATTTTGCTATTAAATCTCAGGGATATAAATTCTTTAGCCGGTTTGTCGGTATATATATATCCATTCGGTGTTTATAAACACATATGATTGGAAGAGCACAACTAGGGGCTGAATAACAGCCAAACATTTCGCAAAAAAAAAAGAAAAGACCTGAAAAGGGGGTCTCGTCGGCATGGCTTCCATTCATTTTACAGTTCATCCACTTCCTGGAACTGACGATGAATTGAGTGATAGGTAATATTTTTAGTTGTATTAACTTTCTTATTTTCTTATACAAGATTCGACTCGGCGGTGTCGCAAAAAGATAACGCAAGGCTGTAACGGCGTATGGGGTTACAACGTAAACCTAACGTTTTGCCTACCACAGGAATCACATATGGGCTTCGTACCCATATCGTGTTACTGTTAGGCATGCAGAGCTACGTTAGGGCTAGGCCTGTGATTGTAAGTGGTAGTGTTACTAACAGTAATAGTAATACTATTACTAATACTACCTAGGCCTTTGTGTTGTTATCAGTATCACACTGCATAAAATAGACCACATGGGGAATAGAGTATCATGAAATAATAATGCTAGCCTAGCCAAGGCTAACCGTTTTGGACAGTGAGCAGGCTGTTGTGGTTAGGCCTAATGGTAGGGTAAACTGTAGGTTTTTTATCCTCTTACGCCGGCCTCTGTGCCATTCCACCATTGGTACTTTCTGCCATAGAAAATGTGCTCATTCCGCCATAGAAAAAGTGTCATTCCACCTTGGCCGAAAGGCACCTTTTCTATGGCAGATTGAGTACATTATTCTGTGGAAGGTAGGATAGGTTGGAAAGTACAAGACTGCAGGAACTTTTCTTGTCTTATATTAAAGGAGAAGGCAACCAACGTAGCCATTTTCTGGTTTTCAGAAAAAGAGGGCGCTTTCATATGACGTAAACGAGCCACATCGTAAGTTATATGATTTCCCATTCATTGCACATGGCGTGTACACTATTCTACAAATTGAAGGGATCTATAAAAAAGGGTCTGAGCCTTCCCAGGGGCAATACAGCCTGTATATACCCATCCTAGCCTTGAAAATATGTCTAGGAGGACTAGATAGCACTGCGGACAGCTTTGGCAATCTCAAAAGATTGTTAGGACCTCACTTGGCCTAATGAAGCTGGCGATTGCTGTTTCGCTACGGTAAGAAATGCAAACTGCCTGCCTTGTCGTTATGTTCACTCCGTCTTCTCTTCTTTGCCTCAACTAAACAAATATCGGCAGTTAAAAAATCTGCATAGGGACTATTCTGGTATCTTTCTCAAAAGCACTTCCCCAAGATACTGTTAGCTCACTCGCTATTTGCGTAGAAAACAGACAAGATTATACAGGTTCCGACTAGTGTCAAAACTGGGAGGCCTACAAGTGCTAAGCGTACTAGCCACATGCTAGAACCTTCATAAGAGATCCCGCCGACTGCCACTTTCCTGTTTTCTTTCTTTATTCTCTGAATACTCAGGCTACCAAAGATACCGTTTGACTCCATCTTTCTATACAAACGTTCTCGTCCTATATTCCATGTTTAGCGGGAGAGTGTACGACAAAGAGTTCGAGTACATCCTGCTCGTAAGTTGTAACGTTAAATTCCGTGCACAGTGTTTTCACACTGGACACTGCACAACAGTTTACTGTATATTAGTCAAGGTCACTCTGCCATGAGAACGTGTTTGCAGTTCTCTACATACAGTTATTTCCTTTCATCAGGGTTACCCGAACTGTAAGGGTACAGGCAAAGTGCATGGTGACAGGCAGCGGTGCGATGGTGTTGCCAATTACGCAAACTATTTTTTCATGCTCTTGTTAAAAACCTGTTTTTCATTTTACGTTATTATTGTATGATGAAAATAATTTTATTCAGATATTAGAAATTTTATCTCCCTTTTTAAGGGGGATTCAGAAGATGTGTTACTCAGTATATGTTCAATTATAGATAGTTAATGCGGGTTGGTAACTTTTCTGTTGAAATGTGATATGTGGCTCGCTTTCGTCATTGTACATCCGGGAACTGGTGAATTTCAAAAAACAATGGCGCGGACCAGTAGCTTCCTAAAAATCAATTTTTAAGGTTGAAATGAATACTTCAAAAACTTCTTTGTGCTTCTTTTGGAAAGAGCATACATTAATATGGTAGTCTACAGGCAGAAAAAGCTACGGTTGCCTTCTCCTTTAATGTCTATGATATTGTTAGTGCTGCTTCTTCTGAAGTTAGGTTGTTTGCTGATGACTGTGTTTGCTATAGGGTCATCAATAATCCCAGTGACTGCAGTGAGTTACAGAAGGACATTATAAACTTGGGCCAGTGGGCCAAAACTTGGGGTATGAGATTCCACCCGGCTAAGTGTAATGTTATCTCTGTTACTAGGAAGCATAACCCAATAATCTATAATTATACTCTTAATGGGGCTTATCTGACGAGGGTTGATTCAATTAAGTATCTGGGGGTGACTATGACTAAGAATCTCAGCTGGGGCAAACATATCCAACTTGTTTGTAATAAGGGAAATAGGATCTTAGGCCTATTATGCAGGAACCTCTCATTTTGTTCCAAAGATGTCAAATTGGCGGCCTATAAAGGTTTACTAAGGCCCTTGTTGGAGTATGCTTGTTCCGTCTGGGATCCACGTCAGATTTCACTCTAAGGTAGATTGGAGGGAGGACAAAAAAGATCTGCTAGGTTTATATCCAGTGAGTACTCCCGAGAAGTTGGCTCTATGACCGCACTCCTCAAAGATCTAGGTCTGCATACTTTGTCTGACCGCCGGAGACGTTGCAAACTTATAATTTTTGCCAAAGGTATTTACGGCCAAGCTAACAACCCTCTGTCTAATCTGTGTAAACCTACACGTTGTTCTCGTAACATGCATGCTTTGCACTTTTGCCCCCCCCCCCTCTGCTAGGACTAATTGTTTCAAGTACAGTTTTGTCCCTAATACTATTCAGGATTGGAATAACCTCCCAGAGAGTCTTATTGCAGGGGCCATAAGTCACCCAAAGCCAGTGGATTTCATTACAAACTCTTTGAGGGCCTGACTGATCACACGGCATGTACGCGGTGTATAAATGTCCTTTTGGATGTCTCACCGTCTTGAAGAAGAAGAAGAGGAACATGTTGAATGGAGTTTAGAAATTTGTTGGAAGTATTATTGATTGGTGCTTCACAGATGAATGAAAACATGCAAAATCACTTTGCCCCTGGTAGGGCTGTCAGCGATTAGCGATTAATAATCGCCAGTCAAGTAATCGTTTAGTAAAATGTTACATGCGATTAATCGCATCTCATGCCCCGGGGACTCTGACTTGCGTTTAGTTAACAGTTAACAGTGTATCCTCCTCCTTCGCAAGTTTAGCTGCCTTGACAAAGCATACGATGTCTACAGTTTGAACAAGCTCAAAAATTGCGCTGAGCTTTTTCATGCTCGCGTTATCCACCCAACCCCCCACTAGTTTACATGTGATTGTGTGCGGTGTCATGGGGGACGTTTTAATCCGTGAACCCCAAACACGGAACCTGTTGTGACAGGCTTTACTTCAACACCACCAATACATTTGTAATGAACATAATTTACAATGAAATTATAAAGCACTAAACGTATGCATACACCACAGTGTCTTTTAAGTACCCTGTGCGCCATTGTGCACTTCGCCGTAATAGTTCAATTTCAACAGCCACTTGTCAGTTCGCTACTGGCGTACGTCTCCCAAAATTTCAACTTGAAATAAAAAAATTTCAAAAAATTACAAGTTCAGCTTTCTAACCATGTTATTCCTGTCCTTGTATCACGTAGGAGTGTTTGTAAGTCATGTATTGAAAAAAGTTTCAAAAAAGTCTCGATAGCCGTTTATCAAGACCGACAGCGTACATAGCAGCAGTTGCACACGGTAGCAGTCGGCTGAAAATCATTTATACGCCCCTGCTTCGTGCTGTACATCAAACGAACTTCTGTTATGAAGGATCGTACTCTCTAATTGGCTGCTTGTGTTTATGAATGGAGCGGCTTCTTTAAAAGTGTGGGGATTCCCCGCTTCTAACGTAATTATTACGGGAGGGTGTCATGTTATTGCCAATTGAAGTACACCCATTCTCTGAGCGCTTTTAACGATACACGCTGAGCGAGCCGATCAGCCAGCTTGCTGAAGGCATGTATGTATATATATTACACTGTGCATGTAGCTAGCAGCTAGCGGGTCTTGTTTATGTGCTGCAAACGTACGTACGGCTATTTACACAGTATAGGCGGTAACTTAAACATAAAATGACCGGTGAAAACTACGATGTCTAGATTTGATCGTAGCCTATTATTTTAGCTCTAACGTTACATTTTGTACTGTAAACTTAGGTGGCTAGACTCTAGGCCTAGTTTTTGTTGTGGCTTCAAGCCACACTATTTTTGGGGGGAAATTAGAAATGAAACAAATGGGTAGATTGGGCGAGTGTCAAAATTAAATATATCGTAGTCCGTCATGCAGCTGTCAGCATGGGGGGCTCATTGGCTACTTTCACCATGGATACTGTATTGTGGCCTAGCCTATACTTTGTGAACGATCGTTGCTTTGAAATACTCAAACTTCATCTAGCAACTGCTGTGGGGTGTAGCGATCTAGGCCTATATCCACCTCCAATGGAAGCAATTCTCTAAAAATTGCTTTGCACGAAATGTTTTGTTACTAAAGATAAAGGGTGTAAAAAAGTTAAAATGGAGTCTGCCACTAGGTGGACCTGTGTGTTGTATTAACGCTTACTCAGTATTGGCGAGCGATTGCGAATTACTATACTACGGATACACACACATATATGTACTGTGCAGGTATATACCGATATCTACACGTTACCATACAGGTTGGTTATGCATACGCAAATGCGATTAATCGCCGAGAAATCGCAAAAAGCTGCGATTAAACGTTTAGTTCACTAATCACAAATTGACAGCCCTAGCCCCTGGCATAACGGATTAAAACAGTGGTCAGTGTCAATGAACACTTACATCTCTATTGAGTACAATGATTGTAATCCCCTATATGCCTACTTGTAATCCTCTATACATAGTACACACGTGCGGACTTCCATTCAATCTATTCAGTAAATTATGTCTCTATAGGCCTATGCCTTTACTGGCTTTCTGACCTGGACTTCTGAAAATGTTTCAGTAGTTGCAATGACAACTATTTCTCTATTTTTGTAGATTTACAAATTACAGAAAGTGCCATTCTGCCATAGGTTTCACACCTTCCTGCCAGGGCGGAAAAGGTGCGAAACATATGGTGGAATGTTATGGTGGAATGTACCGATGGCGGAATGACACTGTATTCGATTACGCCTAGGGTGTTTTCAACCTAGGCTAGCCTAGGCTACAGGGTATTTCTGGCCGCCTAAGACATTTCTGCAAATCATAAATATCTTGAAAAAACAACATTACCAAGCCTAAGACTTTACCAACAAGTAATTTACTTACTTAGGCCTATGGCATTTGAAAATGGTTACAGTTAAATTTGGCCCTCGCTACTTTCTGCCCCTCAAAAATGGTGTTTTCCACCCCTTTCATTTTCAGCAGAAAACATCTTTTTGGGAGGCAGAAAGTAATGGAATGGCATGTGATATCAGTGGTACTTTTGTCAAATGAAGATTCCATCAGCTTTTCCCTAAGGTTTCAGAATTCATTGGTGTCTTTTACTATTCAATGCAACGCCTGTTACTGCCATGTTCACGTCTTTCTAAGCAACATTCTCACTGTAGACTTTAGTATTCTAATTAGTACGTATTTATGTACAGGTATACTGTATTGTTCACACAGTCAGCATAAGCCTACTTATAGACAAGCGGTCTACTTATATGTGAAAAATTCAAGTCTGTGACTAGACTTGATGTTTAGAAAAAAGGTCATACAATTCATTCTTTTCAATGAGGATGCTGAAAAAGTTTTAGTCCTATCCACAAATTTCATTGTTGTCTTGTATTTGGATTTGAAATATGAAGTTAATAGTTATTTTTAACACTTGTAAGTTCAAACATTACTTTCCACCCAAAGATTTTTAGGGGCGGAAAGAAACGGGTGGAAACTATCGAGGGCAGAAACTAACGCACTCCATTGAAAATTACCCCAAACTTTTGACCAGCACTAGCCTAACCATTTAAAACAAAAAATCTGAACCCAAAAAACAAATGCAGATGCACTTGTTTTGCAATTTTTTTTTACTATGTGGTCAGATTTGATTAACTAATTAAAAGTAAGTGGGTGTGATGTTCTCACAAACAGAACCTCCCCCAAAAATTGTCCCTGCTTTCATTTAGTGGGGAGGTTGGAAACCACCCAACACTTGTCAATGTCTAAGGCTATTTTCCCCCACCTCTTCCTACTGTGTGTACAATACCGAGGTCCGTTAGTTTCCACCCTTGGTAGTTTCCGCCCATTACTTACTGCCACTTAAAATCTTGGGGCAGAAAGAAATGTTTAAAGGTAAAGAGCAGTCCCCCTCAAACTTATTTTGAAGAAAAAGCTAAATGACACAATTTTATATCTCTTCAAAGTATATTTCATTACATTTTTGACTTTACTATTGCATATTCAAGGCAAACCAAGCAGTTATTTCTGGTAAATTTCACATTTGAAGAGAAAAAACATCACATGACTCCCAACATCCAATCATGAATTTGGATAGCCTGCTACACTTCTTCAATTTGGGATGACTGCTCTTGCCCTTTAAAACTTACATATGTTTCAAAAAAAACTTTTTATTTTAAATTTCAAATCCAAGTACAAGACTACAAAGAAATTTGTGGATAGGCCTAAAACTTTTTCATCATCCAATGAATGAATAATGATCTTTTTTATAAACATCAGGTATAGTCACAGACTTTATTTTTACGTGTAAGTAGTCTGCGTGTCTTTAGGCAGGCTTATCCAGAATGTGTGTGCAATTGTAATTCGTAATTCGTATACCTGTACAAAAGTAGGTATACCTGTACATACAGTAAGTATGTATTAGTATACTAAAGTCTACAGTGCGAATGTTGTTTGGAAAGATGTCAGTATGGCAGTAACAAGTGTCTCACTGAAGAGCAAAAGACATTGATGATGTTTGAAACTTAAAGGGACAGTTGATAAAATTCTCATTTGACACAAGTACCCCTGATATCACATTTCATTCCATTACTTTCCGCCACCAAAAAGACGTTTTCTGCTGAAGATTAAAGGGGTGGAAAACAACGTTTTTGAGTGGCGGAAAGTAACATAATCCTACAATTCCAAGTTAACCAGTTTCACCTTTTGACTGTTTACTAGTAATGGTCACAACCAGACCTTCTCTGTCAGCACTGATTCTTAAGGAAAACTCATGTTTTCTGCATAGACTGTACTTAGCAGCTGAACATGAAGATACAACAAGGCATCAAGTGAACTTTACCCAAATAAGCTTAGGCTGTATACTGTACTTGAAGTCCCAAGCCTAGAGTTAGTATCAACTACCACCAAATAGGCCAAATCCTTTATAAGCTACAGCTAAAATTTAACACCATCTTTAAGTTATTCAGCTCTTTTTTAAGGTTGATTATAAGGTTTCGCCAGTTTAACATGCATCTAAAATTCTGACTAGGGCTGTGACGGTTAATCGGTTAACCGGTTAACCGACCGAATCGTCGGTTACTCGTGCGTCATTCCTCTTCATAGATTAACCGTTTTTGTATTGCCAATAACTCAGTCGCCGCGGCGTGGCTTTGTTAGTAAACTGTTACACAAACATCGTGCAACAAACAGTGTCAATTTCTCACAAATTATTGCTCAAAGAATAACTGTAAAAAGAGTTTTAAAATCGGCCGTTCGATTGAACGGATTAATTCCGCGGCAGCTCCCCGAATTAAGTACATTATGATGAGTGACAAGTCGTGCACCCATTGTTACTTTCTTTGGGCAGAACTTCGTGTGCTCATCTCCTAATCCCTTCAATAGCAACACCCAAGCACAACTTTAGAAATTAGCGGCATGTTTGAGAGATTACCAAGCGAAAAGAAAGCCACAAGACAAGCAGGGAGCTGTAACAAAAGTTACCAAGCCCTGTATTTCTATGGCAATAAAACCTCCGCGAGACCATGATTGGGGCACAAAAGTATATTTGAATACGTCTTCCCACTGTAGCTAATCGAAATATTTTATCATGCTACACCTTCGTAAATTTCATTATTTTTCATTGTTATTAGCAGTATTTGGAAAAAAATTTAACCCCTAAAATACGATTGTAAGCACCAGATAATTCCTGCCATTTTGTTCTTTGCCCAATATCATATTAGTAAAATGGAACATTCCATGTTGACTTTAATGAATAATCATATGCAGTTCGTTGAACCGACTGGGTTGTAGTTGCGATAATATACTGTACTGTAGAAGTCAACCCTACGATGCACGTAAAAATAACGATCTAATTTTTAGCGGTCTTGGACAGCAAAAAATGGACTCAATTAACGTTATCTTATGGTTCCCTTCTGATATAAATATCCCCGTATTTTTGCCACTTCTTGTCCAAACCTTACCGTCTTGTTTTAAAATAATCAGCAAATGAAATGCACTTAAGTCAGACCCCCGAAAGATCCAAGTACGCAGAGATTTGTGGTGCCGTTTCTTGGAGAATTTAGCACGGGGCTTGGCCGGCTGCACAGGTCCAGCTATGTTAGCCTGGGAAGTGTGATCGTCATAACGCAAACTCAATGGGGAAATTCGTTCGGAGGTCTGGTATTTTCACACACTAAATCCCATAGGCGATGGCGCGAGTTGTGATTGCTGGCTCAGAATCAACGTATTTAAACCAATCACAATGCAGAGGCAATTCATATTTTGCAATAGATTGTGTGCATATGATGTCATCGAGCAAAACATGGTCCCTTGTTTAGTGGTAAAAACGGATATGCACGCAAGTCTACTGCATGCGTGGGACCACGTGCGTAATTGTTTTAGTTCGTAACGACGTCATATGATAATATTCCATGAGTCCTATTGTAAATAACTTTACGGTAGGAATGCTGGGAATTCCTTAATTTATGCAGGATAATAGGGCTTGGTTGTGCTGTTTGCGGCTGGTGGGCCGTTTACAGTGCAATTGTACAGATCGCTACTATGACAAACACGTGAGCGCTGTACATGTATTGAACACTGCATTGCAAGCAAGCTGCATCAAACAGCGGTGTGAGAGTGTTTCATGAAGTAACTGACAATATAACACAGGGTCAGGCGGGAATACAACTGTTGGGGGAATGTTAAAAAGTGCACATGGTCTGAAGAAAGCTTCAGTAAATGCAGGATGGGTTTTTACTGTGAAAAGATGATATAAACTCAGCGCAAAATACCAACATTTTTGCCACATACTTACATGGGCGAACATGACTTACGGCGCCATTTTTGGACTTGTGCTTTCCTGTGCAAAAGTGATGGTGCTCTTTGGAAATGTTGACTTTTTGTTGTTATGTGAACATTACGTCATTTTCGGTTAAACGGATAGTGAATTAACCGAAAATGCACAGCCCTAATTCTGACATTGTGGTCCCAAAAGTTCAAGCCTCCTATCATCCAAGTCCTTTCATATTGCAATGCCACTGTGGTACACACCAAATGTGTAAGGCTGCAGTCTTAGAAGCAAACCACATTTCCAGGTGTCCAGCTACGACACACGGCATTTCAATCCTTCGCTACCTGGGCATGCATCTTGCTGTGCAAGACAACACAAATATATGCACTGTAGAACTTAGGGTTGGTTGTTACCGTGAAAATATTGGTACCGTTACTGTAAAATAGACAGAACCAGTACCGGTTCTCACCTCTCGGGTAGGGAAGTCGGGTGGGAAGGAACCTTAGCCATGCATAGCCCCCATGTTATCCTACACATTAATGCAGCTGGGTGTTTGATTGGGTTAATTACCATGCAGGAACCTCTGCTCTGACTTTATTTACCACATTTCTGTACAGTCTTGCACATTCATAATTAATCCTCGGGTAACCCATCTGAACCTTTACAGTAACCAAAATATATCCATCCATTTCTACTTTGATCGATTCCAACATTTTTAAAACAACCTTTACCTTAACTTTTGAAAATGTACACCTAGCTAGACCAACATGTCTATTCCTGCCAAGAAACAAACACTGTACTGTGCCATGCTTTTACCCCACAAATGACGTTGCAGGTTGTTTTTACGATTCCTGGAAAACTTAAGTTGTCTTACACACGTCAGATTAAATAGCAGATTATGTGCATTGTAACATGCTGCTGTATTATGCACGGTTGGATATTTATTGTGCATGCATTTCAGGCATCCATTCTTTTGTCTGCCACAGAAGCACTCGGCACATACTTCAAATGTACTGTGAACAAAACAGCACTCGAATGGTTGGCTGTACAGCAGAACTA
Source organism: Holothuria scabra (assembly GCA_037179385.1). NCBI lineage: Eukaryota > Metazoa > Echinodermata > Holothuroidea > Aspidochirotida > Holothuriidae > Holothuria > Holothuria scabra. The sequence goes on from CM074199.1 coordinate 30,014,863, forward strand.
CGGAGCTTCTTAAAGTTGGAACAGTGCTTTGGAAGTTGTGACTCTTAAATAATTTTGAAAATAGGAACGTTTAGTTATGGTTATGGTCACAGCAAGATTTAACATAGAACTCTGGAAGAAATCACAGTACTGTAAAGAATGATCCCTTAAACGTAAGGAATGATAAGGGTTGTCTCACTTGTCTGTTTTCCCTGGGGATAAAGAATTCATCATCTGTGGCCTGTGCGTGCACTGTGAAACAGTGCATATTTGGTAGTGCATGGGCTGATATATGGTGATATTGTGGGGGGGGAAAAAGGGGATAATTTCCTTTCAGTTTCTAACTGAGTATAAATGTTTGTGTAAATATTTTAATCATCCACACATCCTAAAACTTATTTTTGTCGGCCAATATATAATGAGTACCTGTAATTTTTTCAAGTACTGGTATTTTTTTATGAGTACCGGTATTAGAAACACACTAGTAAATATCTTTGGTATTTTCATTACCTGTACCTCTAGTACCGGTATTGACGTCAGTACCGGTATGCTGCCCAACCCTAGTAGTACCTGCGAACCAGTACAAACGTGCAAGTTTACATGTGGTTGAACAGACTGTTGAAAAAAGGCAGTGGGCCTCACTCTAGATTAAACCGGACGGTTTTAGGTTAAGGTGTCAAACCCTATCTAACTTACTTCACTATTTTTTTCTTATATTTTCTTTTGCATGTATCTCTAAGTATACTGTACCTCTAGAGAAATATAAACTCAGCTTCATTGTAATCATCAATGAAACCATGAGTGCAATTACTTTGCCATTGTAATCCATTATGATTGTGATGGATTACCAGGCCTTGAATTAAACGGCGGCCACGGCGACATTGCTGTCGTACATTTTCTTTTTGCTGTGATGCCCTGGCGTAGTGATTAAAATTCACGACCAAAATGTGCTTATTACCCGTGCACCTCCAATTTGAAATTGATATTGAAGTACATTGGGACAAGAGAGTTTTCGGCGGCTTATAGCCAAGCCCTTTGAGTCTAAGATTGCATGGTGTAAGTTCTACAAATGCAAACCGTCTGAGAGGCAATTCGTGCATCTTAGACGCGGGAGGGTGGGTTAGCAATTCTCTTGAGTTGGTGTTTGCTTAAGTTTTTAGGCCTATGTTTAGAAATTGCCATCGTGCCCTTATTGAAATTTGGAAATGGCCGTAATGCCCCGACTTGTTGCCATGATACCCTCAAAAATGGAAGATAAACGAAGGCCAAATGGCCGTGCTCCTTGAGATCTGAAGTTCAAGGCCTGGATTACTGATTAAAATTGCCTCAAGCCTGCTACAGTATGCAGGAATATCTCAAACATTGTTGAAATTATTGTAGTTTCCTTTTTGTGCACTAAAACTTAAATATTGATAGGAATTTTACTGGAAATTATATTGTAGTTTCCTTTTTGTGCACTTTAACTTACATATTGATAGGAATTTTACTTGCTATCACTTTTCCCTCACCTTTCATACTTCACAAGTTTAATGTTTATCCTCTCCATTTACACTGGTAACAGGTTGAAAGAACTTTCTGAAAAAATACAGAAACAGCCTCCTTCAAGGTAAGCTAATTGCCTATGATGATTTTTGTTGATGATACAGTATTTGGATTTATATTGGAATGACAGTTCTTATTCACTACTGGTGTCATCAAATGTTTTATGTTGGTGTTAGCAAAACAAAACTGTCTAAATTGGTATGACAGCAGAGCTGTCTAAATTGATGTAAGGCCTTTTATGTTATTGACATTTTCAGTGAAAGGACATTAGAACACATACTGTACTTTGTTAAGCCTAGTGTTTGCACCGGGTACCCGACCGACGTTCTTGCTACCTGGGTAGAAAATTACTACCCGGGCAGTGTTTTTCTATGATTTCTTTTTGATCTTCGCAAAATAACATGGTTATTGCAAGTAACAAATGTATTAGCCCACATCTCATTCACAATTATTTGAAATGAAGTTGCTTATCTTGTTTGTTTCCGTAACATGCTTTTGTTAAATTGCACTTTTCCAGAAACAGTTCCTGCAATGTGTGTTTCTAACATCTGCTCCTATACCATTTAATGAAACAGCATAGGCCTACGTACTATACTGTGCATAGCCTAGCCTAGCCCGCTCGGCGGAGGAAAGATATTGCAAGGTTTACGATTGGATACCCGGGTACCCGATGGGTAATACGGTTCGGGTACCAGGGTACGAATTTCCTACCCGGTGCAAGCACTGGTTAAGCCCTTCATTTTAGTCCATATTTTGCATTGAAATAGGAAGGAATTAGTAAGAAGTACAGCAATACAGCAGTTATTGGTTCAAAATGAGTTTGGGGTGACTGCTCTCGCCCTTTAAAGTGATGTGAAACAAAAGACAGTACTGGGCCTATAGATGTTGTGTCAACTGTTACTTTACCTTACCTGCTGCATAATCAAAATACGTATCGAAATTTAACATTGTCAGCTATCTTCAGTTTCTCTTCAACTTATATGTGTGCTGTCACCCCAACTTGAAGTAGTGTAGTAGACTGTCCTGGTTCATAATTGGCCTTGAGAGTCGCTTGAAATTTTCCTCCTCAGATATGATGAAAGATAAGTACTTTGAAGAAAAATAAAGATGTTTCTTCAAAATAAGGTTTGGCACACTGCTCTTGGCCTTAGAATGAATCTAATTTGGTGAAAATCTGTGACTTAAATCTTTTTTATTTTGTTTTTGTCCTGGAATAACTGTGATCAACAAGTTATGTTGCTATCTCTTTAAGAAGGGACATTTGATTGTTTGGCATGTAGTCATAATTGTAATTTCTGTGTCTTCTAAGGTCTATGTGTAAATGTTAAAATACTTATTTGTTTCAGGATTTGGATAAATCTAGAAAGTGAATAATGGCTTTCACTTTGAACTTGGAGCTTGAATGGAAACAAACCTTTTAGTGTTTCCTCTTGATGTAAAAATATGACCATTGAAGCACTTTACTGATTTGTGGAGTAGTGTCAGATTTAACTCTTTGGTTGTGTTACACTTTGTTTTAATACAACTGTTTTAGAAGTAAGTTAAGCAAATAGTTGGTATTTTTTTGCTTCCACAGCTCTACTTCTATCCCAGGTTTGAAAGGTGCATCTGTCAAAGAAATTGCTGTGGGTCCTAGACATACTGCTTTTCTCCTAGAGGTGAGGATTCAGTTTTCAATATTTTTTGCAAAAATTAGTAATTAGTTGTCAATGCTTTGTTCGATTTTCTTGCAAGTGAAAGTGAGTGATGTTATGGTGACTAGTCATCTCTCTGCCTGACAATCTGCCTTTTGAGCAATCTTGTCCACCATTTGGGTTCACACTTGGTTGGTCATTTTGATATTCTCCTGTTCAGTTTTCAGAGATGACTTAATTTCAGACGGAGTATCCCGCTTTCTTAATTATACAGCCCACATTATAGGGAATGGCTGTTTTCTGCCATCTGAGGGTGTTTGTAAAGCCACAAATGTTGAGCTTCCCTACATGCCAACTTACAGTGTCACTCAGCTTAGTGGCTACCTATGGTGGTCCTTCCTTTTTTAATTGACTGCATGGTCAAGTGGTTAGAGCATTCAACTTGCACATGGGAGGTCTGAAGTTCTACTCCTGGCCAGGTCATATGGAAGACTTGTTTGAATTGTGAATTGCTGTTTTGACATGTATTTTCAGGAAAACTTGATTTGGGTGTAAAGAATTTTGTCTGGCAGTTTTGAAAGTTTTGTTCTACGAAGTTAAGACCATTTGTGAGCACCTAGCAGTCCAATGCATAGACCTTTACAAATGGAAGAATTTTCAGTAATGTATAACTATACATATTGCCCCTTGTGGGCTGGGGTTGTAGAATATGCTCACAGTAGTTTCGGCATGTGGTAAGATGGGACTAAATGGACCAAATTTGAACTTGGAACCATACTTGAAAGTAAATTTCAACTTTTAACTTTTTATCAAGTTGACTGACATGATATAACACATTTGTGCTGATGTGTGGTTAAATCTCATCTAACTACACATATTTTTGTGAAACAACTATGTGTGATTGCTATTTGGGAAATATGGTTACATATCCTTATTTGGGTTTGGTGGGTGGGGGGGGGGGGGGTGAGGGGAGCAGATGTATAAAACATACAACTTGGATATTCCTTGTAATCAGTATGTAGTCTTAGTTTGAATTCATGTTTTTTTCTCCCACAGGATGGCAGGATCTGCCGCGTAAGCTACTCCATTAATGCAGATAAGATTGAAGTTGGTAAGGCAGAGCCTAAGACTGGACGTAGTAAAGCAACAGGATCTGGCAATAGTGGGGGAAGCAAACAGTTAAACAGGACCCCATCCAACCCATGGCTCAATAGTGCTGCAGAGGGTGCCTCATCAGTTTCTTCTTCATCCACTTCAGGGTAGGTCTGCTGGTTAACTCCTTACATTTTCAACAATGAAAAAAAAAAAAGACAGTTTAAAATTAGTTTTGCATTTTAAAACATGTAATTCCCAAATTGGCCTGTAAGTCCATGCAAATCCCTCTGGAATGTTGAACCTGATGGGTGCACACTGCACAGTGGACCATATGCTACATGTTCCATTTCTTAGGTGACAGTTTTAGCAAGTATGAAGGATAACATAATAAGTAGTGTGCTACCAATTGATATTTTTGATTGAGGTAATTTTGTTTTGGTAAGTTAATGTCCCTTTAGTTACTCTCCGATGATTCTGATGTATATTTACATGATGATGTAGGGTTTATTTCCTTAAGTGACAGATTCTTACAATTCAGCATTGTATTTGCAAAGAGGCTTTTAAATTCAGGTTTAATACTTTAAATAAACTGAATGGTATAGACTCTTTTCCGAATTATAATTACAAATGACTTTTGAACAGCGTTTTGGTGGGCATCATTTTGGCGAGGATAAAATAGCATTGACAAAAATGGTGCATGCAAAAAAATGTATCCCACAATCCTTTATAAGTGCTATTTAAAAAAATGGTCTGCTAACAAGACACACTTTCTACCGTTGAACAGGAAGTGGAGTTCTGGTTTGCGTACACCAGCAAACAGAACTACTACAGCTGCCTCTACTACAAGCAACACTACCACATCAACAGGAGCATCCAGGTATCGTGGAAGCAGAGTTATAAGGGCCCAGTCTAGGGGACGTGGTGGAGTCATAGTTGGATCAAGACCTGTGGTACCTGCATCTGTGGTTCCAGAGGAACTGATCTCCCAAGCCCAAGTCGTTTTGCAAGGAAAGAGTCGCAGTGTTATTATCAGGGAGCTCCAGAGAACAGTGAGTGAAATTTATTTTAAACTGTATGACCCTTGTATTTGTATTACCTTGTATGTGTGCTTTATATGGCAATGGAGTATATGGCTCATTCCACCAGGTTGGGACACAGTGCATATTTTGCTGTTTCATTGATAAGATTTAATATTCTTAGAAAATGCAAAGAAAGTTTACTGTAATTTATGGTTGAAACTTATAAAGCACAGAAAGACCTTTATTTTGGTACCAAATGTAATGAGATTTTTCATCATATTTTGGTGATATTTCATAAAACATGACCTTAGAGAAGACTTTTTCAGATGTAACATGTGTGACATTTGAATATGCAGACTTAAGCATGAAATGTGAAAACTTAAAAATAAGTATTTATCACCAATTTACTGATAAAGTAGAATAAAAGACCATGGAAAATGCTCATGGTAAGTCAAGTCTGTCTTGTTAACTTTAAAATTCATGTTTAAGTTCATCAAACACGAGTGTGATGATGTAACACACGGTGTCCACTTTTGTAACATTTTTTTCTTAAGGTGAAGTATTTTCTCTTTTCTTCAAAAGAAGCCTGAATTGAGTTGAATTTCTCATATCGGACTTGATTTCTGGAAAAATAATGCAAAGAGATGGGAGACGGCTAAATTTTTTCAAATATGATGCAAAAGAGGGTCATTTTGCAGCACAGTGTCCACGTTACATCAGCGCAATTTTGGGACAATTTTGTGCCATAACTATAAAACAAGCTGCACAAGATACATTATACTATTCCTCTTACAAATATTAGGACACAAGAGTTACAAAAAATGCAAAAAAAAAACTTAAATTTGTTTCGTGTGTTAATTATGCCATTTTAGATTTTCGGTGTCCACGTTACATCAGAACTGTGGTTTAGCTGGATAAATGTTACAATTGAACACGATTTGAAATATAAACCTGGATATCAATTAAAATAGAGTGCAGTTACATTGTGGATACAAAATATGAAAAGATTTGTGTTTTAAATATGTTAAAGGTAACTTTTATTGGTGATTGTAAAATTGGACACGGTGTCCACGTTACATCTGCACCATAACAACTACACTTTTGTTTGACATTTTCCTTGTATACAGTTGAAGCGACATGTTTTGCGTACAAACATATTACACAACTTTCCACCTGATTTTAGAGTAGCCTAATAGTGCTGTTCTTTTTAAAATAAGTGTCTGTTTTATCGATATTTAACACATGATGTAACATGGACACGGTGTCCATGTTACAACTGCACTCCACCATATTTTGACTCATTTCTGAAGATTTAGGTGAAGTTGGAAAATAAATTTGCTTAAATTAAATCTGTTCTATCCCAGGCTATAAACAAATTAAATATAATGTTATTTATAGCACACAACTTGTCCGTTTTCAAAAAGTTTTATAGTTTTTAAGCTACACAAAAATCTTAGTATTTTGCCTAGTTTATTTTTTGCAGTTTTCACATTTTTGTAGAAACCCATTTTCATGGAAATACCTTATTCAAAAGTAACTAATCAGTTGCAATATTTTTGGGAAAGAAACTGCAATATTAAATTTGACCCAAGCTGATTACCCAACTTCAAACCTGAAATTGGTGTCCATGTTACATCAGCACAAATAGTTGACATGCCTACCTTTTATGGACCATTATGAAGAACTCAGCAATTCTACAGTAATGAAAATGTGTTATATTGAAAGTAATGTCTGTATAGTATGCTCTATTGTGAAATAATGATATCTCAAGCAATTTGAAATTTTCACTTCTATGTCACACTTTGTGTCCCAACCTGATGGAATGACCCATATCATGTCTGTATCACAAAATACATGTTGATTTTGGTGGTGACACAGTGTTACACTGTTCACATTTGCAATGTATTTGTTGATTTTGGTTGCAACAAAATATGCCATATGTTGCGTTTTTTTGTTGTACCACTTTGTCAAGTAGATTTGTATTCTCTATAGATGCAGATGCTTCCTGCATGGACAACACCATCTCTCAAAAGAATAGTTCAGAACCAAATTTATGTATAAAATGCTCAAGAGGAATGTATTTTAAGCATTTTTGTGAAAGTTTCATTCATTTCCTATGTTTGATTATTAGCAATTCAAGTTGATACATTTTCTACAAAAAGTGAACTTGAAGTAAGCAGGCATGATGTGAAGAATTCACAATGGTGGCCAATGTTTTGTTTTCCTTTATTTCTCATTCTATTAGTTTGAGGGATGGTTTCTTCCTCCTGAGGCTTATAAAGTCCATAAAATTCTATTGCCCAAGATGTGCCTATGGTATAAATATATCACAGTTCAGTTGCATAACATTGGTGATAAATGATAAATTAAAACAAAACATTAGCCATCAATGTGAATCCATGACATTACATCTACTTAATTCAAGTTCATTCTGTGTAGGAAAGTTGCCACATTCAGTTGCAAATATCTCCAAAACTGAACAAAGGGAATGAATAAAAATTTCACCCAAAATGCTTGAAATGTGTTCCCCTTTAACATATCAAAAAATTAATTTGGCTCTGGACTATTCTTTTATGTTGTCTGTATAATATAAGGTTGTACTTGGAGTTCTTCTGACACAGCACTTCCCTTTGACATCACTGTATGTGTAATTATAGAAAATATCCCTTCATGCTTTGTGAACACTAAGTGTGAAGTCCAGTGATTATACTTACCGTTGACAACAGTATAGTGTGTTTCCTGTATTGGTGTGATCATTTTGTGTCAGTGATTGTATCAAATCTGGTGTAACCAGGCTAACAATTAAACCCTCATCACCCATTGTCCCCATTTGCATTGATGTTGATACTTTCGTGTGGAGTAAATAAGCTCATACATGACTTGCATTTTGTGCTTGTGGCTTACAGCGAATCATCATCTATATACTCCGTTTTCTGAGATGCCGTTGTTGTTAACTATATTACAAGAAATAAGAATTCTGGGTAAAGTTAAAAAACATCAAACCCTTTCACTCAAAGCTGGTATGAGCTATTCTGATCACAAGTGGTCTATCTATCTGTCAGTCTGTTAACAGTGATTCAAAATACCTTTCCCCCACATGCTTTCATGGATTTGTTTGAAACTTGGGCACAGTATTCCTTATGGGCAACTTAGGGTGCTCAGGAATTAGTGATTTATGGTCTCACATGGGCCATTTATGAAATTCAACAAAATGATGGTCTGGCTTTTTGATTCCTTGCCGTAGGCAGGCAAGGAATCTATGCGATGGTGATGTCGTGTGTATGTGTGTGTGTGTGTGTGTGTGTGTGTGTGTGTGTGTGTGTGTGTGTGTGTGTGTGTGCGTATGTGACGCTTTGGCTTGTAAACACGATATCTCAAGAAGGGTAAGTCCGAGGGATCTCATACTTGGCATGTGGATTGCCCATATTGAGTAGATGATCCCTATTGTTTTTGGTGGACGTCAAAGGTCACTTGGGGTCACGAGAGGTCAAAAGGTCAAAATCTTGTAAACACGATATCTCGAGAACGGTACATGTGACTATGCTCATATTTGGTGTGTGGGTTGGTCATATTGAGTAGATGATCCCTATCGATTTTCTTGGAGGTCAAAGGTCATTTGGGGTCACGAGAGGTCAATAGGTAAATTCCTTAGAAATTGCTTGTAAACACGGTATCTCAAGAAGGGTAAGTGTGACTAATCTCATATTTGGTGTGTGCATTGGCCATATTGAGTAGATGATCCCTATTGTTTTTGGTGTAGATCAAAGGTCATTTGGGGTCACTAGAGGTCAAAAGGTCAAAACTTCGTAAACACGATATCTCGAGAACGGTACATGTGACTATGCTCATATTTGGTGTGTGGATTGGTCATATTGAGTAGATGATCCCTATTGATTTTTGTGGAGGTCAAAGGTCATTTGGGGTCACGAGAGGTCAATAGGTAAATTCATTAGAAATTGCTTGTAAACACGGTATCTCAAGAAGGGTAAGTGTGACTAATCTCATATTTGGTGTGTGCATTGGCCATATTGAGTAGATGATCCCTATTGTTTTTGGTGGAGATCAAAGGTCATTTGGGGTCACGAGAGGTCGAAAGGTCAAAACTTCGTAAACACGATATCTCGAGAACGGTACATGTGACTATGCTCATATTTGGTGTGTGGGTTGGTCATATTGAGTAGATGATCCCTATTGTCTTTGGTGGAGATCAAAGGTCATTTGGGGTCATGAGAGGTCAAAACGTCAAAACTTCGTAAACACGATATCTCGAGAACGGTACATGTGACTATGCTCATATTTGGTGTGTGGGTTGGTCATATCGAGTAGATGATCCCTATCGTTTTTGGTGGAGGTCAAAGGTCATTTGGGGTCACGAGAGGTCAAAAGGTCAAAACTTCGTAAACTCTATCTCGAGAACGGTACATGTGACTATACTCATATTTGGTGTGTAGCTTGGTCATATCGAGTAGATGATCCATATTGTTTTTGGTGGAGGTCAAAGGTCATTTGGGGTCACGAGAGGTCAAAAGGTCAAAACTTCATAAACATGATATCTCGAGAATGGTACATGTGACTATGCTCATATTTGGTGTGTGGGTTGGTCATATTAAGTAGATGATCCCAGTCGATTTTCGTGGAGGTCAATGGTCATTTGGGGTCACGAGAGGTCAAAAGGTCAAAACTTCGTAAACACGGTATCTCAAGAATGGTACATGTGACTATGCTCATATTTGGTGTGTGGGTTGGTCATATTGAGTAGATAATCCCTATTGATTTTTGTGGAGGTCAAAGGTCATTTGGGGTCACGAGAGGTCAATAGGTAAATTCATTAGAAATTGCTTGTAAACACGGTATCTCAAGAAGGGTAAGTGTGACTAATCTCATATTTGGTGTGTGCATTGGCCATATTGAGTAGATGATCCCTATTGTTTTTGGTGGAGATCAAAGGTCATTTGGGGTCACGAGAGGTCGAAAGGTCAAAACTTCGTAAACACGATATCTCGAGAACGGTACATGTGACTATGCTCATATTTGGTGTGTGGGTTGGTCATATTGAGTAGATGATCCCTATTGTCTTTGGTGGAGATCAAAGGTCATTTGGGGTCATGAGAGGTCAAAACGTCAAAACTTCGTAAACACGATATCTCGAGAACGGTACATGTGACTATGCTCATATTTGGTGTGTGGGTTGGTCATATCGAGTAGATGATCCCTATCGTTTTTGGTGGAGGTCAAAGGTCATTTGGGGTCACGAGAGGTCAAAAGGTCAAAACTTCGTAAACTCTATCTCGAGAACGGTACATGTGACTATACTCATATTTGGTGTGTAGCTTGGTCATATCGAGTAGATGATCCATATTGTTTTTGGTGGAGGTCAAAGGTCATTTGGGGTCACGAGAGGTCAAAAGGTCAAAACTTCATAAACATGATATCTCGAGAATGGTACATGTGACTATGCTCATATTTGGTGTGTGGGTTGGTCATATTAAGTAGATGATCCCTGTCGATTTTCGTGGAGGTCAATGGTCATTTGGGGTCACGAGAGGTCAAAAGGTCAAAACTTCGTAAACACGGTATCTCAAGAATGGTACATGTGACTATGCTCATATTTGGTGTGTGGGTTGGTCATATTGAGTAGATAATCCCTATTGATTTTCGTGGAGGTCAAAGGTCATTTGGGGTCACGAGAGGTCAATAGGTAAATTTCTTAAAAATTGCTTTTAAACACGGTATCTCAAGAAGAGTAAGTGTGACTAATCTCATATTCGGTGTGTGCCTTGGCCATATTGAGTAGATGATCCCTATTGTTTTTGGTGGAGATCAAAGGTCATTTGGGGTCACGAGAGGTCAAAAGGTCAAAACTTCGTAAACACGACATCTCGAGAACGGTACATGTGACTATACTCATATTTGGCGAGTGTGTTGGCCATATTGAGTAGATGATCCCTATTGTTTTTGGTGGAGATCAAAGGTCATTTGGGGTCATGAGAGGTCAAAAGGTCAAAACTTCGTAAACACGATATCTCAAGAACGGTACATGTGACTGTGCTCATATTTAGTGTGTGGATTGGTCATATTGAGTAGATGATCCCTATTGATTTTCTGAAAGGTCAAAGTTCATTTGGAGTCAGCATGTTCAAAGCCTGACAAGCTTTCCTGCACAGTCTTGCAAGAAATGTCACTTGTACAGTAGGGTCCTGTAACTTGTCCTGTAGATGGCACATAGTGAATACATGGTCCCAGAAGTTTTTGGTGGAGGTCAAATGTCATTTGGGTTCACAACGGGCAAGGGGGTCTCAATGTAGGAAGATTGGATGCCTTGCATGTGTACTTTGTGGGCACATTATGGTGCCCTGTTAATTGAAAAACATTGCCAAGCAATGTCAATGTGAAAAAAGGCCTTACATTTCAGCGGCAAGGAATCACTAAGCCTTTTGGCTTTCTGGTTTTTTTTTCAGGGTGATCGGAAATTTTGGTCCAAGATTTTGTGAAATAGTACAATATGCTTAACTGTTAGCTTGAATGATTGTTGTTGAATTAATGTTGCAGATCTCAAGACAAATTTCATTAACGTGCTTGGAATAAGGCCGACTATAATATTTTGAATCTTGATGTGACCTTAGATCTTTCTTTTACATTTGTTCACTCTTCTTCCATTCAGAACCTTGATGTCAATCTTGCTGTCAACAATCTCCTCAGTCGAGATGATGAAGATGGTGAAGATGGGGAAGACAATGAGAATTATTTATCAGGAGGAGGTACGAGAGACGGGACTATTTCTCTTCTCACACTGTTTTCCTCATGCTCTCTTTATTATAGCTCTCACATGATAAGTAGTAATAATAATCATGATCAGGCCCTGAGGGGTATTTGCTAACCATGCTAAGCAACTATTAAAGTAGGGGGCAGCCTTTGGCTTATGAATTACAACTTCATGTTTGGTGGCACCCAACTCAACAATTAAAATTAAATATGGTATCTTTTAAGGACAGTTCAGATGGAAAAGCATACACTGCTCTTTTTCTTAGATATAAATCCACCTTACTTTGCCCGTCCAGGCATTAAATTCTTGACCACCAGGTTGCTATGCTTTATTGTTGCAAATGCCACTCACTGTATCCACCCAGCCACAGCAGTGGTCAGAGGTCCTTTGAACTGTAAGCAACACCTCTTGCATGATTCTAGCCCTTTGCAAAACAGTAAAGATATCTCGGGGGTGTCTGCATTCGATTTTATTATGTTTTGTTTGTTGTTAGTTAGATAGGGTTTTACACCACAAGTTCTAATGTTCTGGTCAAGTCTAGCACCACCTGCAGCCTTTGTTTCAGTTGCGAGTCACCGGATTGCTTTCCTGCCTATTCCGTTTTGACTAGGAATTGGTTGTTTGGTTGTCCAAAGAGATCTTTACCATTAGATTATTGCTGTAATAACTTTATTTATTGGTGTAAATATAATTCCAGGATGGGGGGGGGAGTGGTGCAATGGCACCAGCAATGTATTTCCAAAGGAAATAGTGGGAGTGGTGGGTCAAGTTTCTTCTTATTAGGGTCTTCAACCTTGTATCTTTGGTCACATCATTTCATACGCGAGTTCGCGGAGAGGCAGCAAATTGTTATACTGTGAGGAGCTGTAGAAGTTCTTTCTTTCTTTTACCCCATGAACAGATGACCTGATGTCTCTACTGGATGGTACCCTTCACTCCTCTCACCCTAGTGTCATCATTGACGCCGATGAGATGTTCTCTGAGGACCTACTGGGCATTCCTTCATCTCGTTACAGGTCCAGACTCAGTGGTGGCAATAGAGGTAAGTTAAAATGGTAGAAATAATCATACCATCAATTTAACTTCCTTAAAGGATTGTATATTAAAACTATCAAAATGAATTAAATATTATTTAATTATATTAAATGTAAATATATAATTTAAAGTCACAGTTTTGTTTTCAGAACTGGTTTAGGAAAGGGTTCAATGCACAGTAAGGCGGGAAAATAGTAAGCTGATATACCGACTAATAAGTAATAAGTGAAACCGATAAAACAACAAAAATCTACTGTTGATGACAAAGCAATTTTTTTTATTAAATATTTAAACAATACACATAAAAGAGCCACTGTTTTAGACAAACACATTGTGAACTAGCTGCTTGTTGTAGAGACTGCAAGGGAAGGGGGTTCATCCCTTCATACTGAGCTAGGTATTACCTTAGGTATACACAGTATGTATGTATGTACAGGTCCCACAAAATAAGAAGTTTTTGTATGGATGCACCCATATTTGCATTCACTATGCTCTAAGAGGATGCAAATGTGTAAAAATATTTATTGTCAGACCTATTCCATGTCCAAAACAGAATTGAAGTGAGCACAGCTGAATGCTGTAGTTTTACAGGGAAGTCATGCATATATAGTAACAGTAAATTATGGTTTCTCAGAGAAACCATGCATAAAGAAGGGGCTCATGCTGGAATGTGGGTTTGCAATGCAAGACCTTGTTTCAGACACAAGAAATCCATTCAAGTTCAAAAACCTGCAATGTTGGAAAAACTCTGTGAAACTCATATCCCTAGCATTTGTTAGGCAAAGTAAGGTTAGATGACAGTGGCCTTATTTCTTCAAAACTCAACAAGGGGCAGAAGGAGTTGGTGACATTTAACCTAAATACTCACAAAGGAGGTTACTTCTAGAATTCTGAAAACAGGCCTTGGATTTTGAGGAGTTTGAGTGCGATCACACATCATCACTTGTCTCAAATCACTGTGAGGAGGGTAATATTTTGCACATGTGCAGTAAATAAATACTTGAAGCTCATATACAGTAAATCTTAATGAACTTAAATGATAAAGCACACTGTTCACCTCCCTTAATTTTCTGAGGAGTGTGATCTGTATTACATTCGGAGAATGTAAAACTCAAGGCCTGTTAAAAAAGTTGTAGTAGGTAAACTAGGGAAAGGTGTTCAATTTTGTCCAAGAATGTAGCAGAGTGGAAGGTGTGAGGGTATTGTGACAAAATTGTGGTCCAAGGTTTGAAGAGCAATCTCTTAGAAATATTTAAAAAGTCATCATTAGCAACGTCAGTAGCAATAGCTTTAAGTGGTTAGCACTTGTAGAGTATTATTGTCCAAGCAGGAGTGTTCTTAACCATCATTTAGTGTTTAAGATAATTTTGCTTAAGGTGATGAATTTTCTTTTGAGGTTTGCAGCAACTATCAACTCAGACTACAAAAACTCTGCTTACTGGAATTCTTTCTTCTGATATCATGTTATGACATAAGTCTTGTTCATACTTCATAATATCCTCAACTTATTTTATTCCATTGTTATTCCATTGTGATCAGGTGACTGTGCATTATCCCAAGATAAACTTACAGAATTTGATAAATGCGTTCATCTTAGGCTACTCCGTTTTACTCATTGTTGTGCAGTTTTAATGTGATTGTTTATGAAAGAATTTTCTTCCCATCTTTTAGATCAAAATATTGTTGTGTAAGAATGAAAAGGCTAAAACAACTCCAGAACTACACCATTAGAACAGAATTAATGCCATCTAATGGGTAAATGCTATTGCCTCAAGCATAACTTGCATTTACTCTTCAACAATGCATTATTTTGTGCTATTGCACAGTCCATTATTATGTAACTTTTGATTGTTACGTGTTCTAATGCACCTGTCCTTTATGCTTTCATCCTGCAGACCGAGAGCGAGATTCTAGTGAAAGAGATTTCCTAAGAGCTAGGGATCGTCTGTGGAGGGAAAGCTCAGTGAGAGATCTGGGTGCTAGCAGTAGCAGTGGTAAAGGTACAGATAGCCCTGTGTTTGGAGACAGCAAAAAGGCTAATGTATCCCAACAAAGTCAGAATCTGCTAGCACTAGGGGAAGATTTAGAGTGGTGGCCAGATAAGGTATGGATGCTGCCCCCTCTCTACATTCTCTTGTAACTTTGGCGCCTTATCCAAATTATGCCATGCGATTTTCCGCGGCAGAATCACCTCACACAATAACATTATTGAAGCAATTCACTGTGGAAGTCTTGCTCTCACTCACTAAGTAGAGCGCGGCCGACCACAGTGATCAACCGTCTATTCATATCCTCGATAAGCCCGGTACTCCGCAGACTACTCGACGTCGGGGATAACAATGAGCCGATCGATTAGTAAAGAACACAGACATGTTCAGAGATTGCACTACATGTAGTCTGCTACGTAGTTGTTCGGTTTTTTTTCTAAGAGTCCCTTAGATATGTTGTATCACATGCTTCAATAGTTTATGTGAGCACAGCTAATATAAATTATGATACAACATGTGGTAGCACTGAAATTCAGGTATTGAAATGTGGGTGCAAATACTGAGACAATAAAACACATCAAACAACTGCAAATAACTGCAAAGGGGCAAATTTTGTTACGAAAGTACAAATTAAAAGTTCACAAAGTTTCTGTAAAATTGTAGCACAATTGACGTGATTATTCTTCAAAAAGTTTAGTCTGAGGTTTATTCTTCCTGTTACCTTTGACTCATCCATTCTTAAAGTAGGGGGAAAATTAAGGAATAACTTTTTCCCTTCACTTTTGTCCCAAAGTTGTTTGAAAACAGTTTCATACATTCCCTTTGCTCAAATAAAGAATAAATCTGCTATTCATAAACTGTATGTTTAAATTTCTTTCAAGAGATTCTCCCTTGTTGTTACGAACTTTGCTTCGCCCCTTTCATGATGGAACGATCTAATATTGGCATGGGTTAGCCTACACCTGGTGTTTGCACGTATGTGGTATCAAAAAAAGGTTTCATAAAAAAGGGTCCCGATCGCAACACCCTCAGGTAGTACGTACGTGAAGAGACATTTTTCTCAGTAATGTCCTCCCGACCCTATGGTGAAGAGCCGTTTACGGAAGACAAACAATACTCACGAAGATGAATGGAATAAACCTTTAGAGATGATTTGTTTATGCTCCATAGGGTACTCTATATGCATGAGAAAGTTACAACTCTATGGGCAAGGTAGCGATCACGATCACGTTTACAAGTTCAAATAAAATGGACAGAAATATAGAAATATGACAGAAAAAATCCCTTATTAAGAAAATAATACTTCTATCACACCTTTGTCTTTTTGATTCCTTGCCGAAGGCAGGCAAGGAATCTATGCGATGGTGATGTCGTGTGTGTGTGTGTGTGTGTGTGTGTGTGTATGTGTGTGTGTGACGCCTGCTTGTAAACACGATATCTCAAGAAGGGTAACCCCCAGAGATCTCAAACTTGGCATGTAGATTGTCCACATTGAGTAGATGGTCCCTATTTTTTTTGGTAGAGGTCAAAGGTCATTTGGGGGTCACCAGAGGTCAAAATGTAAATACCTTGGAAATTGCTTGTAAACACGATATCTCCAGAAGGAAAAATGTAAGCAATCTTATACTTACCATGCTGATTGTCCATATTGAGTAGATGGTCCCTATTGTTTTTGATGGAGGTCAAAGGTCATTTGGGGTCACCAGAGGGAAAAAGGTCAAAACCTTTGAAACACTGTATCTCAAGAAAGGTAAATGTGAGGGATCTCATACATAGCAGGTGGATTGCCCATATTAAGTAGATGATCACTATTATTTTTGGTGGAGGTCAAAGGTCATTTGGGGTCATCAGAGATGAAAAGCTCAAAAACTTGTAAACACCATATGTCAAGAAAGTTAACTGCCAGGAATCTCATATTTACTAAGTGGATTGTCCATATTAAGTAGATGATCCCTATTGATTTTATTGGATGTCAAAGGTCATTTGGGGTCATCAGAGTTCAAAACATCTAAACCTTGCAAACACTACATCTGAAAAGAGTATATAACTGTTGAAGTTAATATCCATGAGCAATTAGGGTGAAAGGGTAAGAATAATTTGGCATGGGTAATATAATAGGCATAGGGTATATAATTTTTTGGGAACAGTTTATTAACTTCACTATGTAAATTCTTTAGTGAGGTAATTTTGAAAATGTATTTGTAAAGTACTGAAGCAAACTCATAGGAAGAAGGTCTAAGGTGCACAAAAAGGCACATCACATGGTAGTTACTGTACAATATGTTGATTCTGGCATGAAATTGTGCCCTGTTATTACATTAAGTTCCAAGTATTAATACATGAAAAAGTGGGCAGAGCAAAATATAAAATCTTAAAAGGCAAAATCTGTTTATCAGGCTGGCATACATGCTTCAATGCTCATGGGTATGCTGATTTTGCAGCCACAAGTAAATAGATTTTCATGAAACTGATGTGGAACATGTGAGTTTAAACAGTCTGTATAAGGGTCATTTAGGGACATAGTCTGAAAATATTAGAAGATGCTTCTATGCACACTAAGTAGATGACTGATGTGGAACTTCATAAGTGTAAACTTTGAACAGAGAGTACTCTGCGTGATGCACAAGAATCTCTTTTATAACATACCTACATTGCTTTTTCAATAACCTTAAAGAAAACCTGAAGAAAACATTAAATTTAGTGGCAAAAAGTGCTAATATTTGGCAAACCTTGTGCCTACTGTCCTCATGAGGACATGTGCATGCAAGCATGCATGAATTGGAAATGGGAATTGATTAATTAGATATACCACAGTTAATTGGTTTTACAAAAAAGAACCTAAGTTATACTGATCATTTGGTATCAAATACCCTTAGCTCACATGAACTGTCATTGCCTAATAGAGTGAATCAAATTGTGACTGACCCATTCTTTGT
The DNA here is from genome assembly GCA_037179385.1 of Holothuria scabra. Taxonomy (NCBI): domain Eukaryota; kingdom Metazoa; phylum Echinodermata; class Holothuroidea; order Aspidochirotida; family Holothuriidae; genus Holothuria; species Holothuria scabra. Next base: position 30,032,854 of record CM074199.1, read on the forward strand.
CATTTGGTCACAGTTATCTGGCTCAATTTTTCACAGTTGACTGCCAGTTATCCCCACAGTGTCCTGAAGGATTACCTCATACAAACATACAGCTCAATTGACTTAAGCTTTTTACTGTATAAGTGGTGTTAATTGACTCTTAAAAACCCTCTGAAGAAAGCTTATTTTTATCTCAGTACATAACCATGACAACCCATTGTTTGTATATACTCCTATTTCCTGCCATTCCCTGCAGGCATTCAGTACTCTATTTGTGGTCAAAATGTCAGACCTCCATGAAAGTCACACCTCTGCAAAATCAAGCATAAAATAACTGTCCACATTATCTTGTCTCATCTGACCACAAGTAAAAGTTGTTTGCCTAGCCATTGTCTGGAGATGGAGAAGTTCATGTACACTTGATCAAGTTTCTAAACTGAAAGTCATCTTAGAAATACTGTAGCTTGACACCCTTCAGAAATTAGTGTCCTTTACATAGAAGCTGGTGGAATTGAACAAATAGTGTGTTTGTATTAGGATTTTTGTTGAACACAACTTAAAGAGCCCATGAAATGACTTAGTAACAATGATATGGGGTCATTCTCTGACACTATCTATCAACAAAAATAGCATTTATTTTAAAAAATCCCACCCCATGAAAGAGAAATGTTCAAGTGAAATGGTATCCCTTCCAGCACAACAGCTGAAAAATGTAAAAGTGCCTTGAACCAAGAATGACATCATCACAGGAACCCAACTTCACATTGTGTGTACTATAGTGTACTTGGAGTATACCCTGCTCTGTAGATGTTACAGAATCTTACCATGTATAGATGGCCTAAAATGATAGATATAATCAGCATATTATCATTACGAAACCTAAACCTATGTTTGCTTCACAAAACTAGTGAAAAGGGGGGTTTCAACATCTAGGAATACCCCTGTTCAGCAGATGGAGTGTTGTGACTTCTCAATATTCCGTGAGCCAACTTTAAGGGAAAATTGTTTGGTATACATCATACAAGTGTTTGGAAGTTCCCTGGTAAGAGGTTATACACACAGAAAAATACCTCAGGCTCCTGGGGGATGAAACTACATCCATTTGTCCTCCAGTGTTATGTAAAGATTATTTTTATTGGGGAGGAAGCAGTGATTCTCTCATTACACAGGCCCATATGCAATACTGCACAGTGGCTTAAATACTACCAACAAGTTCTGTGTTATTTTGGATGCATGTGCTAATGCTGCAATTTGATTTGGTGCAAAGAAAAGGAACAGTGATTATAGTGGGAAAGGAGACTAGCTGATATTTTGGTTATAGAAAGTATTCTCTATTTTTATCAAAAGTTGGCATGAAGTTACTATTTCAACTCAATGCATTTTGAAGTCTATGCTAGTACAAGATCCATTGTATGATTTCCACATTAATGTTTGTGACAAATTTACTTGGAAGAGATGTCTTTCGAAGGAATCCGGGTGAGATATTAGTCTTCTTATTCAACAATGTGACTGAATGTGAGTTGAAATATTTTCTCTTTTCTGGTTAAAATAATTGCTGTCTAGTCACGATCGACTGGATTGCTGGAACCAAAAATTCAAACTGATATGCCTAACATGATGGAATGGGGCAGCTTGAGTGAATAATGACAAAATTCCTCTTTTGAGGAATTGGGAGTGAGAATTTCAAATTTTGATTGATATATTTTTGGCTTTATACTGGGACATTCTTCAAATATAATTCAGAAATTATTTGGCCAGTCTCATGCTTCGAAATCTGTGAGCAAAATGTTACTTAAAATAGCATTATAATACACACACTGTGAAGTTTGGTTCCTGTGATGATGTCATTCTTGGTTCAATGTACTTTTACATTTTTTACATTTTTCAGCTGTTGTGCTGAGAGGGGTACCATTTCACTTAAAGACCCAGTTCTCTCACCCCAAACAGTACCAATTCTCCTAACCTTCTTACTTAAGCCCCTCCCACAATTGTACATCTGAAATTCATCCTCATCCAAACACAATCTCAGTTTATTGCTTTAGGGTGAGTCTAGAAAAACTCAATTTATGTAATCAAAACACTTTAAGTACTGTTCAAATTCTGCAATATAAGCTTTGGCACTCTACATTGTTTGAATTAGCTGTCAATCAAAGAGCTGAGCCAATTGAGAATTTTGGTACCCGGGTACCAAAATTGTAGTTTGGGGTGAGAGGTTTGGCCCTTTAAGCATTTCTCTTTTGTGGGGCAGAATTTTTTAAAATAAATGTTTTTTTTGTTAATAGATAGTGTCAGAGAATGACTCCAAATCGTGTCATTGAGTCATTTCATGGGCCCTCTAAACATTAGTGTCTGTCTAGATTGGTGTTTCTACTTTACAGTTTCAATATGCTCTACAGTAATTATTTGTCACCTAGTTTCATTCTAGAATTTGTTTTAAATTTTTGATAGCATAAAGTGTATCAGCATACTACTTGCCTCTTCTCTGCATATATCTGGATAACCGCACCAAAAAAGTAACCCCTGTGTGGAGGATAATGTAGTTATGTCAAATATCATCATCGAGTGGGAATTTTTGTCTCACATTTCATTTTTATCCATGTCACTATCCCCCCCCCCCTCCAAAAAAAAAAGTGTATCATTAAGCTTAATGCATAGAACCATTGCTTCAAGATTACCCTTAATGACACTTTTCAAAGGTATTAAGATTTTATTTTGCATTGCTGCTGTGGTTTAAAAGTAGTTCAGGTAATAAGAGCAAGCATAATGTTGTATACTGTGTATCAAACAAGGAAAACTTGTACTGTGTGTTATGCTGTACCTATACAGTATAAGTAGACAAAAGGCAATTTAAACGTTAATTTGCAAAGGATACCATAGACAATGGGTGGGGCATTTCCCCCATAAAGCAAAAATTGCTGTCACTAATAGCCAAGGTTACACATCTCTGTTCAGATGTCTCTTTAGGCTTGGTCTCACATACCCCGCAACACCCAGTGTTATCTCGTGTTTACAATCAGACAAAACCGCAGGCTAACCCTGTGTTTTCCAGTCTGTGTTCTTACGTACCCAGTGTTTCGTTGATTGGATAGTGTTACCATAGTAATGAGGTCAAATATTTCACACACCGATTACAGAAAAATGTAAGAAAATACCTGTCATCAGTGCCACAAATACCTGTCACCTTGCTTGATTAAAACAAACACGATGTTTAAAACTGCTTAACCCTGCGATATGAGGTGGATCCAGATTTAAACACCGACCCGGCGTTAACCCCGTGGTCCCATGTTACTCGAGCGTGAGGTAACACAGTGTTACCTCGAGCGCGGGGTATGTGAGAACACAGTATTTGATCCAATGCTTGTTGGAGAGTGTGCCGATGAGGGCTTGTTTAAACACTAACCTCAATGCAGACTTTTCGAAACATGGAGGCATCAGAACATAGAGACTTCAGAATGGAGAGTCGTCCCCATTGACCAAACTTTTGATAAAAATGGTTTCAAAATACCGCTTTATCAAGTAATGAGACAAAACAGTTTTCTGGCATATTAAAGCTGTGTGAGAAATTCCTCTTGTGTGTGGAGATCAAAGGTTTGAGGTGACAAAAGATCAAACCTTGTAGACATAATAATTTTAGGGGGATAACTGTGAGGGATCTCATACCATGGAGGTAGTACTTCCATACTCATACTGTACTAAGCTTAATTTTGAATTGCTCATGTTGATGGATGTGTTGGTGAGGTGATCACTATTGTTTTTAAGGGGTCAAAAGATCATTTTGGGTCACATGAGGTCAAAAAGTTTTGACCTTACTAGTATTATATCTCAATTAAGTAGGATAATTGTACGTGATCTCATGCATGTCATGTTTGTTTCCATGTTTGCTATGTCATATGGCAAGGAATCACTAAGCCTGTTGGCTTTCTAGTTCATATTTCAATTTTTGAACGTTGTCTGACTCAAAAAGCAATCCTGCTTACTCTACCTTGAGGTTGTTTGCGTTATACTGCTTCCCAAACATAAGTTAAAAATATCAACCAATCACAACTTTTATTTACAGTATTCTCTTGCACGTCCGAAAAATGATGTCACTCGTGTGAAATTTGCATGCTCTAGTGTACATGTGCAGTAGTACTTTTTTTTTCAATGACAAGCGATGTTTATTCATTTGCCAACACTCACGCTATTGTAACCTTATTAGGAAGTCGCGTACCTAGGACTATTACGTAGGTTCATTCATGTAAAACCCTGCCATTGAGATTGGGACACCCTTCAAATTCCTGTCGGAAAGAAATTTTTCCATCAACGTGGGTAAACAGCGCTATTTTGGTGTTGACAAGATAAAGAAATTTTGCTTGGATCGTTATTTTTTGCCAAACTATTATAGTGTTGGTAGTCGCATCCTAGTATTTCATACATGGCACGAGGATATTTTGCTTTGTGGTGAAGAATCAAACCAACAATCCTGGTGTCTTAAATTATTCGTCAATATTTACGAAATCATTTCAACTGGATAGATAATCACAGGCATGTCGGGTACTAAGTAGACTATGTGCACAAACATGGTAGACTGCTTGCAATGAAAACCTTACAACCTGATTTTTTTTTGAATAAAACAATAACCCAAGTATCTGAAGTGATTGACATGCATATTATTAATTATTATGATTATTTTTGTTTTGCTTATTTTTTGTTGGGAGAAATTTGTTTCATCCTAAAGACATACACATGATATGTTAAAGAGATGAATATATTATTTTCAGATACCTGCAGTCCAATTAATAAATGAACTAACATCACATACCAGCAAAAAATTGATCTGGAAAATCTAAAACAAAAAAAGTCGGCAAAAGCTAACACAGGGGATCGATCCCGGGTAGTAAGGTCTCCAGACGTGGAGCACGCCGTTACACCATCTGCCTTTATATATATCTTTCATTGTGCAAAATGTTCTAATACTTGCATCATGTCTAAAGGCATGTATACACATGCAACATTTGTAAAATATTCTCAAAACACTTCACCTGCAACTAGCCCAAAGCGCACTTGTTTTCGGTTTGTTGCACAGTGTAGACAGAGTGAAAACAATTTGAAAGCATTTTGAAATTGTTTTGAGAATGTTTTGAAAAGAATTGTCAGGACATTTCTTTTGCAACATTTCCAAAAAATTTTCAAAACATGCTGCATATGTTTTCGACCGAAAACAAGCAGATGTTTTCGATTTCTTGCAGGTGGATGTTTTGCAAATGTTGCTCGTGTATACAGGCCTTTAGACGTTTAGGAAAATTTCAGACTTTTATTTTATAATTCTCGCCAATATGCAACATTTGTGCTTGTGAAAAAAAAAAATGTTACACAGAGCATCTTTGGCCATCATTTTTTAAAGTTTTAGCCCCTCCCGAATTGGTGGTGACGGAAGTCTATATTTCTAGACAGAAATTGGCCCTACGGCCCTCTGTCTATAACTTCAAGGTTTGGTTTTTGTTTCGGTATATACTCGAGGTACTGTGCTGTACTGAGTAAAAGACGCAGCTTTGTATTTAAGTAAATCGTTAATATTACGCAGGGCCGGCTTGGTTTAGCCAGAATTGTTAAAAATGCTTGCTATGTTATAGCAATTAACACCCTGATGGGGATATCCGGGGGGGAGGGGGAGAAGCTGTGGTGTCTTACAAAATTATAGAAATTAGAATGGAGCTTGTAAAAAGAGATAGAAACCGTGCAAAATGGATGGTTGTCAGCATATACATGTCTGCAAAAGTTCTTGAGGGATAACAATTAACACTCTTAAATTAAGCCCCCCTCGATCCCCTGCACATCCGGTCCCCTCCCCACACACACACAGCATTTACAGCCAAAAGGTTTAATAATAGTTAACTACCATGTGTGAGAGTTTGATTATAGTGCAAAGGTTCGAACCAACCCCATAAAGACATAAGAGTCATGATAATATTTTGCAATGGCACCACGTAACACTAATGTATATGGGAGAATTTGGTAAGTTTTCACCTGCTGCAGATACCACCCAGTCAGTAAAATATGCTGCTGCATGCTTTATACCATGTTCTAGAGCAAATAAAATTGTGTTTGGAAGTTGGGAATAAATTTAAGAAAGAAAACATTCAAGACTGTACAGCTTTCACATTAAGGAAATCGAAGATAAACATGTGTAGGGTTGGTTCACAATATACATGTAGTTGCTATACGTTAGGCAATGGCAAAAGTACCAAGACATGCTGAAGAAAATTACATCGTCAAGAAAAAATTTACACCTAACTCTAACTCTCACATATGTTTTGCGGATTGCTGTATGAGGGTCTTTCACACATGGCGTGTGAATAGTTTTGATGTTCTTGGCCACGTGGAATTTTGTCGACCCTTTTCAGCACTCGAGCCGGCTTTGTGAAAGGAAGCAGGCTATATTTGAGCAGATACCTAACATAACAGACTCAGCATACGGTACCAGATCGCGATCCAGTTGCACTCGTAATAGTTGCTCAGAATGTATTTTTTTCATGCTTTTGGTTATCATTACGGGCGATTTTTCATGATTTTATGATAAACAGGGAGCATGATACAGGTAAATGAATTATTGCATGGTGTTGGTCTAATATTTATGTTCACAGTTCTTTTAAAATGCCCATAATCATTCGCGAAACTGCGTAGCAAGAGCCAACTTTCATTTGAAGATTCATTAATTTTGCATCACACACTGCAAATGGAAGAACTGTAAGACATTTTCATGAAATGATGAAGCTATGACTCGTTAGTGTTCTAGTGTCTAGCTTGTGATAAATGCTAAGTTAAATACATCATATATGTACATTGTATCTGTTCCGATTTTCGAAGTACACAGCAACGTATAACAATAGGTCCAATCAGTTTCCTATTCACGTACGTTTTTCCCCACGCTACTTAGGACACTATCTGCAGATTTAGACTCGTAAGAAGATTACTATTGTTTGCATGAATGAAACACTGTCCGCCTGCGGACTTCTTAGAGCTGGGTTCAGTGCCCAGTGCCGGCTCTGGAAGATTGAGTTTTTAACAAAAGGACTGTTTTTCCGCGGCAGCATTAAAATTGCGACCGGACGGCTCGCGGAAAATCGCATAGCATAATTTGGATAAGGTCCCTTAAGTCATAAAGCTATTGAAATCTGTTAAGCTTCTATGCTGTGATTTTGATGCAATGACCTGTCAATTTGAAGCAACGATATTTGTGGGTGAAACAAAAAAGAAGAAAAAATCACTTTTCTCCCCAATTGTTGTGTGCACAAAACTAACATTTCTAATGAGTCAAATTTCTTTTATATTGAGTGTATTGGCCCAGTGGATAGTTTCTCAGAGAAAACAAAACTTAAAATGGTATCCTTGAGTTTCAAGTGTCTTCAGGCTTATAATTTCAAAAGTATATTTTCAAAATGTATGTAAATATTTATAAATATTTATTTAATATTTATAAATGTATATTTCAAAGAAGGAAAAATGAAGTTGTATGGTCCAAATTCACAGGATGTTACTGAGCTGAGATGTTAAATTTTTCCAGTTGAATTTCATACATTCAATTTAAATTGGTTGATGGTGCAGTAATTTGTGAAATGGAAACATGTAACACATACTCACCTTTGTAATGAAATAGCTAGTGTTTGCACCGGGTACCCGACTGACGTTCTTGCTACCCGGGTGGCCTTTTTCTATGATTTCTTTTTGATCTCTGCAAAATAACATGGTTATTGAAAGTAACAAATGTATTAACCCACATCTCATTCACAATTATTTGAAATGAAGTTGCTTAACTTGTTTGTTTCCGTAACATGCTTTTGTTAAATTGCACTTTTCCAGAAACAATTCCTGCGATGTGTGTTTCTAACATCCGCTCCTATACCATTTAATGAAACAGCATAGGCCTACGTACTATACTGTGCATAGCGTAGCCTAGCCCAGGGGGCGGATGAAAGATATTGCAAGGTTTAAGATTGGGTACCTGGGTACCCGACGGGTAATACAGTTCGGGTACCCGGGTACGAATTTCCCACCCAGTGCATACACTGGAAATAACATTTAAGTAATGTAATTTATTTTATGTAATTTACAGGGAGGTGAGAAGATCCTTTTTAGTCACATGGGTGCTATGTATAGTGAACTAGTAGCAGTGGATCATGAAGGCCAACTACATCAGTGGAAATGGAAAGAAGCCAAGCCATATAAATGTAGTGAGGTGAGTTATGAGTGATGTTTAAGTTGGCAGCAAAGTTTCCATGTAGTAGGGAGAATGGAAAAAGTAAGCAAAAAGTGTAGCATGTCATCAGTTTTGAAAATCCTTGAATTTTGAGTTGTTGGTGTGGAAATAATTGCCACATAGTCTTGAAATTTGAAACAGTATGCTTTGGTTGTTTTAGTAATTTTAAGTATGCATCTATGTTAGGTAAATTTCATACGCATAGATATGAGAGTGTGCGGGCACAAACATTTTCGAAGTGAACTCCCCTTTCTAACTGCTAGACGAAAACTTTCATCTTTGATTTTGAATTTTTCACCCCTTCGAAAAGAAATCGCTATTAAAAAACTCAACATGACCATGTCTGTTCCATAAATCCTGTTCACAAACGAAGCTTCACATTGGAGAAAGTAGAAATATTTAGTTTTGCCCAACCATGGTACATCAAAGCACCAACTGGAGTACATTCATCCTCTGGATAGTATATGAATAATATTTGGACAGTTCAAGAACTTTAAAATCCATATACACAGACCACTCAACTGGAAGGGTGTTAGCCATGATCACAGACATATGGGAACATTTCAGTTTGGAGGGTAGTGAAGTATGTATTCTGGCCTGAAGTAATACCAAAACAGAGCCCCTTCCATCAGTTAGCATGGAGCGTAAGAAAATCTTGAAAAATTTCTACCCCTTTCATTGCTGGAAATGGGGGCATTTTGCCAGGCTTATAAGTATATTTCATGCAGTTGTTTTTTGAGCTGTCATATGCAATAAAATGTTCACTTCACATTGATTTTCCCTGAAGTAATAAAAAAAAAATGGGGGCAAAAAATATTTCAAGACCCCTGACCTTGTGAAATTAGGGGGGCACTGCCTTCCCATTCCATCCAGTCCGTATTTTAAATGTGTAAAAGTGAGGGGCTTTTCCCTCAAAAACAAAATATTTCCTTTGTAGGCTTTTTCCTTAAAAACAAAATATTTTCTTTGTCGTCTTCAAGATGTCAGGCAATAGTTGAATTTCAGTGGTTTCAATTTAAGGGTCACTTTATTCTCTAGATTCTTTTTACTTTGTAATTCCCCTGATGTTCTGTTAGTTTCTTGGTGTGTTGAGAACTTTTCAGCTACCTTATCTTTTCTAAAATATATCATAAGCTTTTAAATTTGGAAACCCTTTACCCAAGAAACAAAGTTATAAAACTCTATACATTCACTGTCATCTGACCTTATCCAACCCCTGCTGACTGTGGGTTTTGGAATATGACCATGGTAATCCCCCCTGCCCTTAGATTAAGATGAGACTAAAGGGGAATGCTTTCACTGTATAGGAACTTGAAAGATGTTTTAAGTTTACTTATCTAGTTTAAACTGTATAGAACATTTGTATGGGTGTGCCATTAAGCCTCCATCTAACCAGTTGACCGTGTGCTCACCATGTCAATTTTTGCCATATTTTTTGACAACTTTTGCAAATTTCACAGGGTATGATGACAGAGAACAAAAATGGGAGGGAATGATGACAAATAATGAAAAATTGTAAAAATGATTGAAGATATATTACTATTTCATATCTGTTTTTGCCTCTTTCCACAGTCTGCAAATGTCCACCACCCTAAAACTATTTTTCTTGGACTTCAGGGAGAGACTATATGTCAGCTGTCATGTTGTTATGAAAAGACCATTTTATTGATGGATTCAGGAAAGGTTGGTGTAAAGAAAGCATGATTGTTTTTGCTATTACTAAATGATGAAGATACAAAATTGAATTTTGAAGCTTACTCCATCCCTAAGTGGGGTAGAAATTATTAAATTAAAGGTTAGACGATGAAGGGCAGTGCATTAGCACAGGATCATGCATGATTGGGTGAGGTTAGGCTAGGTTAGATAAAGTTTTACGGCCCACTTTCTAACAAATTGGTTCAAGTCGAGGTGACCACTGCCTTTTTGGTTCCTTGTGTTAACAAAGGAACCTATGTAGTCAAGTTGGCGTATGTATGTGTGTGTGTGTGTGTGTGTATGTGTGTATGTGACACATTGGAATGCGAGGTATGTGACACGATAACTCAATAACTGAGTACGCAATTTTTCTCAAACTTGGTGTGTACGTGTATCATATTCAGGAGATGTGCCCTTTTGTTTTTGGTGCTTAGGGTTAGGGTTAGGGCTGCATATTAATAAGTTTACAGGGCTTAATGTGTGCATTGGAATGTGAGGTATGTGACACGATAACTCAATAACCGAGGGCTCAATTTTCATCAAACTTGGTTGGTACATGTATTTTATTGAGTAGATGTGCTCTATTGTTTTTGGTGGTCATAGCTTGCATATTTATGAGTGGGCAGGGCTTAATGTAAAAATTCTTAAAATGACATTATCTTGCTACTGAAACATTTTAGAGGGATGGTGTAATGGAGATTTGTGTTCGTCTAAGTGAAGTAAATGCAATGACCCAGATTGACCTCACATGACCTCATTTGACCTTGTGACCTTTGTTAATTTTTGGGGGGATGCCTGGATTCGTCTGGATCAAACCAAAAAAGCAATTACACTACCCTCCTAGGATGTTCCTAACTTGAGTTATTGACAATTAAGTGACAAGAAAGTTAGTGTGTAGGTCATATATGCAAGGTATGGAGTGCAAAAACTCAATAACCAAGTAACATAGGGCTTAATGGAAAGTTGTGTTCATCTGAGGAAAGTGCACAAGTTGACCTACTTTGTGACCTCATTTGACCTTTTGACCTTTGTGACTTTTTGTGATGCCTGGATTTGTCTTGTTGAGACAAACAACAAAGGCACTTATACTACCCTTCTATGATGTTGCTAACTTGAGTTATTGTCATTTCAGTGAAAAGTTAGTGGTCTGTGTGTATTTTTGTGCATTATATGCTTTGGAATGCAAGGCATAAAGTGTGATAATTCAATAACCAAATGATGAAGGGAGGTCACACAAGCAGGGATGACCCTTTAGCAAATATATCAGGTTGTTCAGAGGACAGAGAACCTGCATTGGAAATTGGTTGTCCTTCCCAAAACTTGGTTATGTCCCCCATGACAAATGCACAATATGTTTGCAAGCTATAAGAGTATTTTTTAGTAGAAAAAAAAGAAAAATAAAAAGCTCTGCTGTAAGCTATGGTACTATAGCAACTTAAAATTCAAGAGAAAAAGCAGAGGAGGCTCATCTGGATGCTTTCATACCTTATGGCACACATGTCCTTTAGACTTTTTGGGTGATATGTCTTTGTTTAATTGGTATAAAATCCAACTGAAGTTTGTAAAATGCATTGTTGACCTACTTTGACTATATTTGACCTAAGTTGTGACTTCTTTGTAAGGTCTGGATTTGAATTATTGAGGTGGACTAAAAGGACAATGCCAATTAACTACCCTCATATACTGCCCAAAACTCAAGTAAATGACAATTTAATGAAGGTGATGTGTGTATGTATTTGTCACATGGAAATGGGATGTATGCAGTGTGATAACTTGGAAAATCCAAGTGTTCAGTTTCTCGCAAACTGCAAGTGTTTGATTTGAAATCTAATGTGCTCGTATGTTTTTGGGTGAAGGCGAAAAGTCATTGGGGCTAAAGGTGCCAATTATGCCTTACCTTGCGACTCCCTAAATAAAAAAATCATCTTAAATGCAAGGAACCATAGTGCCCTTGGGCTCTTGTTTCCAGTTGTGGCTCACTGGCATGTTTTTCCTACTCCATTGCTTATGCTGAGCACCAAGCAGAATGGCAGCAGGTTCAGTTTCTTAAGTCTTTGGTATGACCCGACCAGGACTCCCAACCTTCCGACTGCAGTTAACTGCTGCTTCCAATGTAATCATTGTCATCAGTTTTGTTGGAGTTTAGCCTAATCCCTTGCTTCAAACATGTCCAGTCAGTTTAGGACATCACAGTTGCAGGTACATATACTCTCATTAGGCCCAGGCAGAGAGAGTGCCTTGTGAGAATGTAGTGTGACATTGTTGGAAGAAAATGTGAATCAAGTTTTGTGAGCTGTGATATGTTAGGCAGATTTTCAAGTATTTTTAGTTCAATTGGGAGGGGGGTGCTGTAAGAGGGGTTGCTATAGAAGTTGGTCTTAAGTGGCCTTAAAGCTGCTTTCAACATTGCCGCCATCCTTGTCAAATTTGTCCTTTCCTAATCTGACATTCAAAGTTTTCTTATCTCCCTCTTATTTTCCTACCAGATGGCCACTTTTGTTGATGACACCTTGATTCCAGTTGCCTCTAAGCTGGAACAACCATTATTTAGTTTTGCTGAATTTCAGGGTGATAAAGTAGTGACAGTCAGCACATCTTCGCTTTTCTCATGTGCTTGGTTGGAATCTGGTCATATATATTGGTGGTAAGTACCTTGTGATGAAATAAAAATAAAAATATATGTCTTATGTATTATTTCCCCTGCATTTACTTAACACTTTAAAATGTTGACCCTTTTAAATGTGGAATCCACTGACCTGATATATTTAGGTAAGTTCCTTAAGTGAGTTACAAAGTTTTATTCATTTCATTTACCTTTCCATTTGCAAAAGTCCCCAAAGGAAGCAAGTAATCAGAAATTAATTGCTCTAAAGAGTGGAAAAATAGACTCATAATTTCTCCTACTCTACTCAAGGAACCTCCTTTCAATGTTGTGTCCTATTTGAGTGTTACAAAATTGTGGCTACCAGCCAACATTGATAGGAGGAGCACAGAAAATGACTTGTTTCTTTTACTTTTGTTTGGGAGTGTAGCTCAAATTTAAAGTACCAAGCAAGAAGTTAAATATTGGTAAGTTCCTCAAACAAGTTGACTGGCCACATAATTGAGGGACTTGTTGCAAAATCTGATATTGTCCTAGTGATGGAAACTAACTTTGGATTTCAATTCATGAATTTCTCAGTCACTAATTTCGATCATTTGATTCTAATTTCTTCTTAGGGGAGTTTTGCCTCTCTCTGTCAGAAAGAAGGTGATGGAGAAAGCCAAGGAGAAGGTTAGAGCTAAGAAACGGGAGACCTTTAATTCAGCCAACATCACTGTTGGAACACAGGTAAGTTAGGGAAGAAGAAGGCTGGTGCAGATGGTAAAGCTGTAGATTGTGCTTTTATGAAAAATGCACTTACTTGTAATTTGTCTGAAGGTCAAACTCTGGTTGTTGAAGTGCGGCACTTCAAACAAAACAATCTTTATCCATTCAGTCACAGCATTTGTAGTTTTGTGTCCAAAACTTGCTTTACTTTAACATGTTGAAAGCTTATACTCTCTATTCTATTCTATTGAAATAGGTAATTTTTAATCAGAATAACTAATGTATATTGTTGTCTATTTTGCTAAGTAATGTAAGTGAAATGAAAAAGATGTACAGGTATGCAGATACTATCATTCACATATGGATATTTAATATATGGTGGTACTTTATTAAATAGATTTGTAGTTTTTTGTGGATAGAACGTGGTGTGTGAATGATAGTACTGCAAATCTACTTCATAAAATATCATTTTATATTGATGTAAGGATATATATGTACAGATATCTACCCTGTATCTGCTAAAGTATCTGCAGGCAAAATATTGAGGTGAACAAAGATTAGGAAACTGGGGAAAAGTGTCCATTCATCTCCCTTTCTAAATGGTTTTAAAGAAGGGGAGTCCTTCTGGAACTTTAAATAGCATTCTGAAACTTTTTGGGGACATCTGAGGAGAATCATTTTAAAAAGGATTCAAATATTTACTACATTTGACAACTATGAATATTAATAACATACCAAGATGGATAATTTTTTTTTTTGTCTTGCAAAGCAAGTTAAAGCTGTTTGATATATGAGATAAAAGTGTGCCCTCTACTTTCTTTCAACATCCTAAGGTTTCGTATCTTACTTGCATTACAGGTTTGCCTCAGAAGCTGTCCGATGTATCACACAGGGGCCATTGCTATTAACATAAAGGGTGCCCCACCCAAAGTGGGCCAGCTAATGGACACAGCATGGAACATGTCAGATACCTGTCGTTTCCGTGTCCGCAACGCGATGACAGAACCACCTCCTGAAAAGGACAGAGATGGTGAAGGAAAGAGCGAGAGTAAGCCAGATGGATCCGCTGAGGATAAATCTGAGGTCAAAGGTGACATGGGACCGCCTCCATCACCAGCTTCTTCATGCAGTGATATATTTGTTGTGTCCAGCCCTGCTGCACATAGTAAGTCTTCAAGCTTCAAATGTTACATTAATTTGGTCCATAAAATTCACCTTCGTTCACTAAGCCTGTATAGTTTTTTACACAAAATAATACAAATGGTCAAACTTAGACAGTCAACATATCTTAAATATATATAAATGTTACATGAGGGAGAAATTAACTATTCAAGTGTTTTTTGATGCAGCTGTATAGGTAATAATTGGTCATTGCAAAGCTTTGAATAATGCCTTGACCCTAGCATTGGTCATGTTTGTTATTTATTTGCAGAAAATCCTGCAATTATCAGAAAAACTATATTTGACACATTTGATACTAAGAATATATGTTATTATTAAGTTGAAAACGTATATAAAAAAATGTAGCCAGATGTGTTTTTATTATTCTCCTGTTATATGTTTATTTTTTATTTAGGACGTGGAGTGAAGCGCCGTGTTTCAATCTCGGCTCCAGAAGGAGACAAGAATGACATTGAGGTCTGGTCTCTGAGTGATGTTGTATTTATTGAAGATGTAAGACAGTCCCCCATCGGTAAAGTTTTAAAGGTATGGGTCATTTCTAATATAATAATTTTAGGGACAGTTGAGGCAGCCAGAATATTTATGTAATAAAATAGTCGGAGCATTTAGCAGTGTAGTTGTTCATGTAGTTACCAATATAGTGTCACAATAGTCACATTACTGGCCACCAGATTCTCAAACCACTGAACTCTGCCACAGCACTGGTGGAGTCCAGTTAACCCTTTACCGTTGTGCTCCGATCGGGGCATATTTGCGCGCCTCGGGAATAGGCGGAAAAGCGGACGTAGCCCGCCCCGCATCGGCTTCCGTACGCCATTGGCCCCGTGACCTTAGACTATTGTCTCTCTCGTTGTTGTGGCCGAATTTTCGGGTAGCTACTCGCAGTTTTGAGCTCCGTGTGGAAACAGTGAAGATGGGTGACAGCCAAGCTCTTCGCATGGGTCCAAAAGGACCCAAACAACGGTAAAGGGTTAAAATAAGCCTGTGGAGTGTGTTTACTGCAAAGCTGATGCCACTGTCTCTGCGTGTGTGCACATAAACCTTTAGCCGAGTGGTGCAGATATTTTAGGTTAACCCTTTACCGTTGTGCTCCGATCGGGGCATATTTGTGCGCCTCGGGAATGGGCGGAAAAGCGGACGTAGCCCGCCCCGCATCGGCTTCTGTAGGCCATTGGCCCCGTGACCTTAAACTATTGTCTCTCTCGTTGTTGTGGCCGAAATTTCGGTTAGCTACTCGCAGTTTCGAGCTCCGCGTGAAACAGTGAAGATGGGTGACAGCCGAGCTCTCCGCATGGGTCCAAAAGGACCCAAACAACGGTAAAGGGTTAACAAAGGTGGCATGTGACATAGAAAACAGGAGGTTTGGGGTTCAATTCCCAGCCAGGTCAAAGTGAGTTGGGTTTTTAAACCAAGAGCAATTTTTATTTTTCCCATCTTAACAAGTCTTTCAAAAAGATACCAAATTTGATCGTAATTGTTGTTGAGTTGGTTACCTCCCATCATAAAGTTTTAATTCATAAATCATAATTTGTGGTCATTTATCCTCTTAAAACAAGTGCCCCTTCAAGGTCTTATTGTTTATCCGTTCATATTTTAGGTTGATGGGGCATATGTAGCTGTCAAGTTTCCCACCTTGGATCAAAACTCGACAGAAACACCAGTGGAACAAGATGCATCCTCCATACTCCAAGATTGTCGCTTACTCCGCAAAGATGAACTCCTTGTAAGTGAATTCTATTCTCAGACTCTCGCTCACTCTTGACATCCTAGTTTCTGGTGGCTCTCTTCTTCTCAGATGCCAAAAACCTGAGCCACATTGTCAAATTGATTAGCAGCCTGCTCTGACATTGAATTTTAGTCTTGTGCAGATTTATTGCCCTTCTTGGTTCAGTAATGGTTTATTGGTCATGAATGTGATTCAACTTATTGGCAAATAGTTCAGAACATCACGCAGAGATGGAATGTTTAGATTTTTTTAAATTGTGGCATGGACATTTTGGAACATCTTTCTTTTTCATTTTTTGTAAGTATTCTTTTGTTTAGAGGGCAGTGTAAAGGAACCACAACGTATTTTGTTTTGGTATGCCTGCTCCTTCTCTGTAGAAACAATACCAATCTACATTCATCTGTATTTTGTTATAGTAAATGTGTAATGTTTAGATGTAGAGTGCTTCCAGATTATGTCACAATTGGTAAGCCATGCCCACCTCTGATCAAAAATCAAACATTTCAATGCAATGGTCACACCTAGGTCATCAGCTGCTTCTCAACTAGCTACAGTAAATGCCTACTGGACTAGAAAGGGGCGGGGCTTGTGACCTAGCTGAAAGCACTCTATCTATGCATTCAGGCTTCTTTCTTTTCTGTTTACTAGGTGGCCAAGCATGGATCTTCTCCTAAAGTTCCAGAATGTTTCCAAAAAACACCAAAGAAATTGTCATTGCCAAGTAAAACCCAGATCTTATCTGTGTCAATCAGTAACAATGGTAAGCACAGTATTTCTAAGAGGTACATATATTTTAAGAAGAATCACATCACATTCCATGTTGAGTTTGGATTTTCCAGTTGTGTTTCAAATCACACTCTTCAGGAAATTTAAGAGTGTGGTAGATGTGCTGTTTAATGTAGTTCAAATGGATTAATCTGGGTTCCCATCCCATTCTTTATGTAGGTGTGCAAAAAATGACACTCCTCACCATGATTTGAGATGAGTGGTGGTGTGCAATGGCACTTGCACACATCAAAATTCAGTCTGCAAAGTGCGATTTCTTCTGTTACCTCTAAAGCTAGCAGCACACTTACAGGACTTTGCACTCCGCAACTCAACTTGATCGTCTGATCTCCAACAGTTGTGTAATGTGCGTGAGTTTGTGGCTGAGATGGGCAGTTGCAAGACCAGTTTTAAGTTGCGCCAACTGCAGTGGGGAAGAACCAACATGTTGGTTCTTCCAGACTGTGACTTAAAACTTGTCTTAACATTGCCAATTACAGTGGTAGCAATGATCGAGTTGAGTAGGGGTGTGCAAAGTCGTATAGTGTGCGACTAGCTTAATGTGAAATTTTTAAGCTCACATAATTATTCATCATCATTGTTCATAATGATTTCCAATGAAACACAACTGATTGTGACTGAATTATGTAACCCTTTCATTCCAGTGATGAATTTGTAGAATGTCACCCAATTCGTACCATGATAGATGCATTCTTTCTGGCATGGTACTGTCAAATATGATCCACTCTTAAAGGCATATTCTGGAGACAAAATTGGTTAACTTCAAAATAAGCAGAAAAATTTTCTCTTTCAGAAGGTGAAAACGGCATCTCGATAGCTTATAGCGTTCAGAAGATACAAATTTTTAAAGAAATGCAAATTTTTCCTATGATTTGATGCATCATGGGAAATCTGTGATGTCATCGTGGCACAATAATTTAACATTGCATTCAATTTATTTATAATTATGATGCCGCTGCAGGCAGTATTAAGCAATTTTGTTGGTTATACTCTATGTATGGTAGGGGGTAATGCTAGATCTACAGGAAAAGATATTCAAACATTCCAACAGTATCAAATTTCAAGGACAAACAGGACCTTCAATTAAAAAGAAAAACAAAAGGAATTTGAAGCAATGTGCCCACATTACATAACTCTTTGTGTCTTTGTTGAAAAGCAGAGGTATTTTTTAACTAAAATAACCAATCTTTAAAGTAAGATATCTTGAGTTAGGAAAATGGTATTATGATAGGGTTTGGAGGACATGGTGTGAAATATTTTTGTTTTTCTTACAAGACAGAGGAGAAAACCCACCAGAACATGCCTTTAAAGCTTTGAAGCTTGAATGGTACTTACCATGATTTAGAATTCAGAAATACATTCTTTAGTGCTTAAGAGTGGCAAAAAAGAGCGCCCATAGACAGTAAGTGAGTACAATGAATTGGAAGTAGAACACAGTGGAAGAAATGGTCCTTTAGTATTCTTGTCATAGTCACTGACTTCTTCTCTTTCTGTTTTTAGTAGATGGAAATGAAACTTTGCAAATTTCCTTCAAAAGGAGCATACTTTTCATCATCTTAAATTTGTACAGTGTCCTTTTGTTGCTACTATATTTTTCTTTGATTTCCAGGTGTACATGTCATCGTCAAAACCCATTCCAAACTTGTCTATCTTCTCTATGAACTTTCATCAAGTCGTCCAACAGTTGAGAGTGTTTTCCCGACCAGCATTTCTTCTTTCTTAGGTAGAGGTCGAGAGAACATCAAAATTGTAGCTTCACCAAAGGTCAGTGGTGGAACTTAGTATTTACTGAAAAATTTTTCCCCTAGGGAAAGGTTTAAAAAGTATTGAAATTGAAGCATCACATTTAAGGTTTCACTTTGACCCAGAAACAGTTATTGTTTTGGCAGTGGTTGAGAGAGTGAAGGAATTTTCTTTTAAAGTTATAAAAATTAAAGCTATTGTGTGATGTTTGAGTTGAAGTTACTATTATCCTACAGAGTCCTTATAATTAAATGATTATGATAGTTTAAGAGGAGAGATCATCAAACATTCCATTACATCTGCAATTTTTCAGTGAGAGGGAATCTGATCAAATAATTTGGCATTGAATGTTGTGAGTTCATTTATATTTTTCCAAGAATATAGGTTGATAAAGTTTCTTTGAATTCTGAAAACATAGGAACATTTTAAAATTGCCAGTCATGTTAAAATAATTATATTATATTGAGAACTGGCTCTCTGAAAAAATTTGAGACATTGCTTTGTGACATACACAAATTCTTTTCAAGAGCAGAGTTATGACATGATTTTTATCACAAGGCAAAGCAATGACTTCTTGATGGGTATGTGGGGGAGAGTGGGGGGTGGGATGGTACTTATGGGGAGGGGGTGAGGCTTGGTGTTAGGGAGAAGGGAGATGTATTTTTAAGTGAAGTGTTTTCATCAAGTTTGGATTCATTTTGAAAAGTATTTCTTTTCTCATTTTTAACATAGGACCCAGTCACCATGCTCCTAGATGGAAATAAGACGTTGTACCCTGTAGCAAAGAATGCCATAGGAGGTATACGTGACCCCAACTGGCTGGACCTTCCACCTTTGCAAGCATTGGGCATTGGGGTACATTTCCTGTCCCACCCAAGCCTTGGAACCAATATGAAGACCAAAGCAGCCGTAATAGCTATTGCAGTCAAGGTACACTTGGATCATTTTGTACGTTCAGGGGCAAGACAAACATCCTATATGTTGTAATACTTTGATATTTGCTATTTTCAGAGAGAAAGGAGTATTTTTTTTATAATTTGTCCTTTACAGGTTTTCTTCTCTTGTATTAAAGTTGTTTCTATTTTTTAGGAGGAAGTGAGTGTTCATTTACAGATCCATCACAACATATCAGTCAATGATTTGCATTTCTTTCATCTTTAACGACCAATTGCATGGTAAAGTGGTTTGAACATCTGACTTGCAGCCTTGAAATATCTTGCACTGTCTTGGGTTTGATTCTTGGCTCGATCATATCAAAGACTTGGAAAATAGAATATACTCCCATTGTGATTGGATCTGAGCATAAGCCATGGAGTAGGGAAAACAAGTCACTGAGCTGCAACTTGAAAAAGTCTGTGACCCACCCGACTAAAACCAGTTGGTTAGAAAGGGAGCTGTTAGACCTCATTAAACTAAACCAAACCTCATATTATTTCCTCCTCAGAACCAACTCCTGATGCCTCACATTTTACGTTGTGATTTTGAAGCTGTGTCTCACTTCCTCAGTAATCTCCAGCTGGAGACCAGTAAGTTACTGCTTTTCTCATTCTTTGTCAATCGTTTACAGCCCAAAACCTCTTCTACGTGCCCTTCACTGGTTACCTATTTGCGAAAGAATCCAATTTAAATTTTGTTTATATGTTTACAAATGTTTGAATAATTTGGCTCTGGCCTATCTCTCCAATATGCTTCAAAGGAAAACCACACCTTTATCTGGTCCTGTTACCGGGTCTACAATGGATGGGTCCCTATTCCTCATACCTCCTTCCAAGAAGCAAGTAGGAGAAGGTGCCTTTTCCATAGCAGATCCTATGTTATGGAACTCTCTTCCTCCTCACATAGGGAATTCCAAATGTATTACACTGTTCAAAAAAACAGCCTAAGACTACTTACCTATTTAATTGATTGTTGTTGTGTTGGTATTATTTATCTTGTTTTCTCAGGGCATTGATCATATTCAATTTGCCCTATATAAAAGTTTGTATGTATGTATTGTTTGTAACAAAGTTTTGTTGGGGTGTCAATCATTTGGGAGTTAAACAGTTAAAATAAATGATGAAAAGTGGCTGCCAGAGTTCATTTTCACATTTTTTTCATAACTTCAATTCTGAATCAAATTTGTACATTGACTTTAAAAAAATATGATCTGTGAACAATATCTAACATGGTGATTGAATGCAATATAGTCTTAGTCTTGCATTTGTGTGGATTTTTTTTTACCCACAAATATTCAGGAATTTTGATACAAGCAGTAATTTACACAAACTAAATATTTCTCTTAACCTAAAAACCCTGTTCAATGTTTCTATATTCTGGTAAAAAATCAGTTCAGAAGGGAACATGAAGTGCTGGAACAAAAAGGTTAATACTCTTTGTGAAACTATGATTGCGCCTTTAATTCAGAATGCTGATTGTTCTTCCACACATAATCATGCGAGGGATAATTGCTGTCATAGCAAATTATGATTTTACACGTTTTTGTTTATGCAGGAGTGGAAGCACATGTAATCTCAAGATATTGTCTTTGTTTACTCTTAGATACCTGGGTCAAGGAACAAAGAATGCAGGCGCTTCTACAGGAGAGTTGTGACGGCAACCGTAACATAATCCACATGGGAATTAGTCTCTGTACTCCAACTTCTAACACAGAATCCAGTACCACCGGTGCTTCAGGTAAGTTTCACACTTTGAAACATACTGTCATTATGCTTGGTGCTCAGCATAAACAATGGAAAAAGCCTGCAAGCCGCTACTGGAAAAGGCTGTAGCTGGCCTGACTTCAACAAGTTGGTTATAAACTGAGCGTCAAAACGCCATCTAACTAACTTACTTAGTAACTGTAAAGTGTCCCTCAAATTTCCTATCTTTTGTACTTATTAGGTCAAGGTTCATCTTCCAGGTCCCTGCGGCCATGGAATACTAACTTGGAAAATTCATGAAAATTTTGAAGAAAAATTCCATGGGAAAAAAATTTAGGGAAGTAGTGCAAAGTCCTAGAAAAGGCGTGGAAACTGCTACAAAGTCACATCTTTCCATTTTCACTCACAGTCATATGTGAAATCAAAATTTGTTCTCACTGATAACAACAAAATTTATTTTTCTCCTGACCTCAAATTTTATTTTATTGAGTAGAAGAAATCAAGGGAAAGATTATGAAAATTCTTTATTTGGTCCTGGGAAAGTCATGGAAAAACATGAAAATTGATTCCCCCAAAATTGCCGGAAATCTGTTCTTCAGCTTTGCTCAAATACAAGTACTAGTTTTTCCTTTTAACAAGATGTTATCAAACACAGTCAAAAATGCATCAGGTATCGCATTTGATTTAATTACACAGACTGAGTCAAATTGCTACACAAATACATAACTTTGTAGTAGTTATTGTATATATAATCTATACATACAGATAATAATTGTTTCATGAGTTAGAAATGAGCAATTCAGTTCAGTGTTCAAAAAATTTTCATGAAAAAATCTTCTTCATAACTATTGGATGAGACAATTGGTTTTCTAAAGTTGTCCCGACCCTCTGGTAAAGGGCTGTTCGGTGAAACCGAAACTGTCAGTGCTTCCCGAAGAAGCTATTATGTCCACTGAAGGACACTACGTGACCACCCTCACGGCCTTCAGACCGTTAACATTACTTGTCCGTCATGTATGGCTCCATTCTAGACTGGGTGAAAAGAACAGATACTTCATATGATCTTAGCCAAAAAACCGAGAAGCGATGAGACAATTGTGAGCATTGTCATGTGGTAGTGCCCTTCAACACCCTCCTTGAGAAATATCAACACCACATGCCCCTTTGAAACAATGTCATCTATTTATTTTGCCTGTTACAATCTGGTCAAGACAGCTTACCCTCATTTCAATGCCATTTTTACTGACCATTTACTTAATATGTCCTTTTCACTTGTTTCTTCAATGAAATTTTATACATAGACTCCGCCAGTGCTTCTAGTTTGGGAACCGAAAACCTGGGAACCAGGTCCCAGATGCTGCGTAATGCTCTGCACACCCTCAGCAATGCCATAGCTGGTGCTGCTATTGCATCAGGGAACAGTTCAACATCATCAAGGAGGTAGGAAATTTTTTTATATTACTGGGTTAAGCAGTGATGGACTATGGATTAGCATAGGATAATGCAGGGTTGGAGGGTTAATGCAAGAGATGTAGAAGGGCACAGCTTGAGTGCATCATGTGATAGCCCTAACCATTCAGAGTGCATTATCTAGTTTAATGCACAAGTCCAGAGTTGTTTATCCTGCCTTGCTCATACCTACACAGTAGAAATTTTAATTTAAAAGTTTGAAAGAGAAGTGGATTTTTTTTAAATAACCACTTTCAAAAAGTGCAACCCTGAATAAAATGGAATAGCTCAAGGTGAGTTTGGTACAAGAGAATACCCTGTGAAGTGTGAACTGATGGCCAGAGACCAATAAAAGTTGAGGATTATTTTCTAGTAGAATGAATTTAAGATAATGTGAGATCTCTCTGCCTCCCCCATGCATGTGTTGTCAAATTGATCGGAAATGTCATGTGCATCATAGAGTCATTTGTCACCCCAAAATACATTTTTTGTGTAAAGATTTTTGTTGGTTAGTACTCGTTGATTGACATCCATGCTGCAAATCCTCAGATGCTGATTTGGCTCTCAAATACCACTGGTACCCTGCTTTTGAAACCAATTCATGTTTATCTATGCCTTTTAGAGCATGCAAAAGTGCCAGACAGAGTCTCTTTTCCTTTGTGTGTATTACCATTGTTCCAATCACACAAAAGATTGTGGGCATGTTTCAATAAATAATGAATTGTGCTTGAAAGCAGAGGAGAGAGCAAACAGGAAATGTTAGTTTATTGACAAGATGAGTCTACAATATGATGAGAACCAGCAGAGCAACCGGCATTATGGCCTCATGCTAATTTGGAAGTTCAAAAAATGCAGAGAAGGTTACATTCTCCTTATACAGAGAGAATGCTTGGATATTACACATTGTAGCCTTGTATGGCCTTGGACATTAAAATAGGTTTTAGACTGCACAAGGAGCTGCTGTATGCAATTTTAAGAGATGCTACAAATTTAACAGTTGCAGGAATTGAAATTATACAAGAATTGTCCTTTGAAGTTTACTCAGATGTCTAGCTATACTACAAGTAGTGTTCTACTCTGTTGCCCAGTTTTAATTATGGTGAAAAATTCAGATCTAGAAGATGGTTCAAACGTGGGTGGATAGTTACCTCCTGAGTTTGTTATACTGCAGATAATGTGGCAGAAGTTTAGCCTATTGTTAATCCAAAGAGAGGTGAAGCATGGTTCAAACGTGGGTGGATAGTTACCTCCTGAGTTTGTTATACTGCAGATAATGTGGCCAAAGTTTAGCCTATTGTTAATCCAAAGAGAGGTGAAGCATGGTTCAAACGTGGGTGGATAGTTACCTCCTGAGTTTGTTATACTGCAGATAATGTGGCCAAAGTTTAGCCTATTGTTAATCCAAAGAGAGGTGAAGCATGGTTCAAACGTGGGTGGATAGTTACCTCCTGAGTTTGTTATACTGCAGATAATGTGGCCAAAGTTTAGCCTATTGTTAATCCAAAGAGAGGTGAAGCATGGTTCAAACGTGGGTGGATAGTTACCTCCTGAGTTTGTTATACTGCAGATAATGTGGCCAAAGTTTAGCCTATTGTTAATCCAAAGAGAGGTGAAGCATGGTTCAAACGTGGGTGGATAGTTACCTCCTGAGTTTGTTATACTGCAGATAATGTGGCCAGTTTAGCCTATTGTTAATCCAAAGAGAGGTGAAGCATGGTTCAAACGTGGGTGGATAGTTACCTCCTGAGTTTGTTATACTGCAGATAATGTGGCCAAAGTTTAGCCTATTGTTAATCCAAAGAGAGGTGAAGCATGGTTCAAACGTGGGTGGATAGTTACCTCCTGAGTTTGTTATACTGCAGATAATGTGGCCAAAGTTTAGCCTATTGTTAATCCAAAGAGAGGTGAAGCATGGTTCAAACGTGGGTGGATAGTTACCTCCTGAGTTTGTTATACTGCAGATAATGTGGCCAAAGTTTAGCCTATTGTTAATCCAAAGAGAGGTGAAGCATGGTTCAAACGTGGGTGGATAGTTACCTCCTGAGTTTGTTATACTGCAGATAATGTGGCCAAAGTTTAGCCTATTGTTAATCCAAAGAGAGGTGAAGCATGGTTCAAACGTGGGTGGATAGTTACCTCCTGAGTTTGTTATACTGCAGATAATGTGGCCAAGCCTATCGTTAATCCAAAGAGAGGTGAAGCATGGTTCAAACGTGGGTGGATAGTTACCTCCTGAGTTTGTTATACTGCAGATAATGTGGAGTTTTGTTATAGCATGGTTCAAACGTGGGTGGATAGTTACCTCCTGAGTTTGTTATACTGCAGATAATGTGGCAGAAGTTTAGCCTATTGTTAATCCAAAGAGAAGTGAAGCCTGTAAAAGGGGAAAAGCTTTAAAGTGAAATGAAAATTGCATTCTTTCGATATCTCTAAGAAATTGGACAAAAAAAATTCTTGCTGTAACTGGTTGAATTAAATATTTCCACTTTGTAAATTACATCCACTATTCTTACATAGTTTTTAGATTTTACTGAAAATGTCATCTATGTTTCCTGTTCTTATAGCATTAACCTCCGTGATCTTATGGGTCAGGGGTCATCCTCCTCCCAGTCCAGCTCTGGTGGTAATGCCAGCACCAGTGGTGGTGCTCCCCAGGGTGAGGATACCAATAGGTCTGGTTCTCCGTCCTCACTCCTGAGTGGTGCTATTCCTACCTTCAGTTGGCCCCCAGAGCCATCTAGCCTGTATCCAGGTGAGTGACATTACATTACATGAATATTTGTGTTTTCATGTTGAATCAGGCTTATTACATTCATAGTTGCAGCATCAGTACAGAGTTGGAGTATTCAACTTGCAACTAGGAGGTCTGGAGTTTCACTCCTGGCCTGGTCATACTAAGGACTCTAAATGGACTCCACTGTGGTATAACTTGACAATAAGGGGGAGGGGTATTCCTACCTTAATTTCATAACTTTTGGTCACAGTTTTTGGCCTGGTTTTTAAGTTTAAGTTAATCGCATTTAATATAGCACTCAGTACTACTCAATAAAGCATTCACTGGAGCTTCACAACAAGAACAAACACAAGTATAGAACAAAACCACAAACAAACAAAAGAAAGTTTAGTCAATTGAAAGTTCTAGTAAACAGATGCGTATGCGTTTTAAGTGTAGATTTGAAGGAGTCGATAGATGAACAGTCCCTCACATTCGCCGGGAGGCTGTTCCATAATTTTGGACCGGCGACACTGAAAGATCTGTCACGAAAAGTTGAAGCTTTCGTGAAGGGCACATGAAGTAGACAACCACTAGTAGAGGAAGGTGTAGAATAATGGCATTTGCGTCGCTGAATTAAATTTGACAGATAATCAGGTGCTAGGTTATGGAGACATTTGAAAACGAGAACTAAAAGTTTGAACTCTGCACAGACATGTATGGGAAGAATGTGAAGTTGTTTGAGAGCATCTGTGGAGCTAGAAAAGTTTGATCTCCCAAAAATGATTTTTGCAGTTTGATTCTGTATACACTGTAATGGCCATAACGATGACTTAGGTAAGTTAACAAAAAGCAAATTTGCATAATCCATATGGGAAAATATAAGGCTGTTAGCTATTTTAAGGGCAGAAGACAGATTTAGATATTTCCGTAATTTCCTGAGGTTGTGCATCCCATGAGCAGCGATCCGGGCCTTAGAGGAGATATGATTTTTGAGGGTGAGGTGTTGATTGAGTGGAACTCCTAGTAATTTAATGATATCGGTTCGATGCACTGAAGATTCATTGAAAGCAACTTCATAGATGTGACATTTTGCTAACATAGCCTTACTTCCAAATACAGATTTCGAGTCATTCATTTTGAGCCTGTTTGCACACATCCACTGTTTGATGTTACGTACTGCTGGTGTGTGTAGTTAGAGTGCTGCCTATTTTTGTTGTAACTGTTTCCTCTATTAGTAATTTATTTACCATTATCACTTCTGAGCATAGGGCTCTGAATCAATCATGTGTGAGAGTTTCTTTAGTCTAATTCCTTCACATCATATTTCTTGATGTACTCTTTGTTGTATTATGTAACGAATTTTTTGAAAATCAAGCAGTGAAATGAACTAAAATAAAATAAGTATCTGTCCTTCATTGTTTGCAGATCAAGAGAGTGATCCACTTGGCTTAGGAACCAGTCCCCTGGCATCCCTCACTAGTACTACTGCTTCTCTAGCTGCTCCACCATCTCAACCCACGGTCCCCATTAACCTCACTGTCGATGAGAAGAGAGTTGAGGCCCACCGTATTGTGAGGATGCTGTGTGAATCTCCAGCTTTGACAGATCATATATTGGAGCTTCTGACTGCAAAGTAAGTGACATCATGAGTAAAAAAAGCTGGCAATGGAGGCCTGCCTGGTCTATGGTGATGCAACATGAAAATGACATCAGCAGAAACCTTTGGGGCTTTGAAAAAAATTTGCTATTTCATTGAGCCGCTCAATTCGAATTTTCCTGTATAAGGTGCTTTCACTTTGGTCACAGCCCCACCCCTTTTGACAGGCAAAATCTTGTGTAGTATGCTGGCTAGTGTAGCTAGCTGAGAAGAAGCTGAGAATCCATCTGTGACTGTTGCGCTAAAACACTGTTAATTTTTGCCTGGCAGTGGGCATGGCTTGTCCAATTGTGACTTCACATGAATGCACTTTATGGTAGGTTGGATCTGTTTTGAGCAATACTCAGTGAGATGTTAAAACACATAGTTGAAAATCTGTGTGCCCTCCTCTGTCCTCACTGTCAAATCCTACATCTCTATGGGACAGAAAATAAGTGAAAAGCAAATGGAGCCTGCAGCATTGAAATTATTTAAATGAATTGTCTGGATGGTCTTTGTTATCTGATGCTATGAGCTTCAACTCCACAGTTGTGTCCTTAAAGAATGGCTTAGAGTCAAACAGTATCCAAGGCACAAGGGTTGCATTTTGTGGTAATTAATTAACAAGTATTGTGATGTCAATGAAATTTGAATCTGGTAAATATTTAGTTTAAAATACAACAGCAAGAAACAAAGTGCTGGAATAAAAGGTTAATATATTTGCTGTTAAGCTCTAATTGCCCCTTTAACCCCTTCGCTGCAAAACCATAATTTACCATGACTATGTACGCATGGTTTGGCCGCGAAACCATAGCACTTAGCTGCGTTCTTGCATAGCTAATTATAAATCTATAGGGTGCAATCATGTTTTGGACATGAAATAGGCTTGAAGAGGAGACTTTCAACTCAAATGCATCCTCTTGGGGCATAGTGAGCGCAAATATGGCGGCATCCATACAAAAAACCGTAGTATTTCACGGAACCGGTATATGCTTAATATGTATGCCTAATGTAATACATAGTTCAGTATGGCGGGATGGTCTCCCTTACGACGTGGTGAAAGGGTTAATGTTAACTCTCAAGAACACATTTGAGACAATTTCTTGCCTTCACTTATCTTGTATCAAATGTATGAAATGAAATATCTTTGAATCTATCAGGGATGCCCGTGGCGACACACCCTTCATGGCAGCTGTATCAGCCCGTGCATATCGCGTTGCTCTTACCATCTTTGAGACAGCCGTACAGATTGCTGCAAGACCCAAGCTTCCTTCTCCATCTCAGCCAGAAGGATTTCATGGATTTGACAGTGATTTGTTTCGTAAAATGATATTTCCTGTCGGCAGTCACCCCGATTCATCTCCTCTCTACGTCCTTTGTTGTAATGATACTTGTAGCTTTACATGGACTGGAAAAGAGCACATCAACCAGGTAAGAAAAAACTTCAAACATTACTGTTTAAAGGGAAAATGTAGTCACCCCAATTTCAATAAAGAATATTGGACTATAGAATAGTGGACTGTCCTATTTCATCATAAATGGCTCTTGAGAATCATGTGACAGTATTTTCCTCCCTCAGTTGTGAAATTTAGGAGTCACTGCTTGATCTACTATGAATATGCATTATTTATGTCATGAAATATAATTTGAAGAAACTTGCAAGAGTAAAGGCAGAAATTTGTGACATTTATTTGATGTTTTGAAGTCAGTCTGGTGTGACACCTTTTGCCCTTTCAAAGGAATTTAAGGAAACTATCAGAATTTTCTAATGCTGTTGAAAAATATATATTTTGCAGTGAAGCTATTGGGTTTCCACAGGTCATGGAAAATCTGGACTGTTGTGGAGTTAACATATGCATTTTCCATGAATTGATAGTCATAAAAAGATGAACAGATTCGTGTTATTCAGTACATTGCATTACTTTTTGACATAGTGAGAAAGATAATGTATATGTGGTGCCAGCCAAATAGTGTAAAATGAAGTGTTTAATGAGAAAAAAAGTCTCATTTGCATGGACATATGGGTTTGGTCCTAAGCCTGCTAGATCCTTTCAAATGACAAATCAGATATTACAGAGCTCCAATACTAACTAATTGATAAGAACAAAACAACATAATGGTTGTGAACATTCCATTTGGAGAAAGCAGAACCTTGTTCCAAACCTTAGTTCCAAACCAAGGACATGGCACACATTAGACTGTTTTGGACAAGGTTCTGCTTTCTCGGATCAGAATGTATGCAACTATCAGAATAAAATATACTTTCTTTGCATGGTCCCGCAATTCTTGTTATATTTAAGCATACTTTTGTTGGCCAATAAATTTTCTTCAACCTCTCTCTCTATGTACAAATCTGTTCTCCTAACAGGACATTTTTGAATGTCGGACCTGTGGTCTCGTAGGAACACTCTGCTGTTGTACAGAATGTGCTCGAGTCTGTCATAAGGGACATGATTGCAAGTAAGCATTCTTCTATCTTTAGTTGCAATAATGTTAATTTTGTCAAGTTGAGGGGCCTTAAGCTTTACCCTTCATGATCACAAGAATACAAGACCTTCTCTTTCCTCTGATTACCTCCCTCACGTAGAGCATACGTAGCAAAATGGGAAAAATGATATTTTGACAAAAGTTATCATCTTTCGTTGTATTTTGGAAAAGCTTACAAGAATGTTTGGCATGCCTCCTCTCACTAAATAAAATTGGAACTCATGATGGTGTCTAGTGGGAAACAGTTAAAGGGACATATAATGTGTTTGTTTTACTTGGAATTTTGATGCTTTTAAAAGCAATGTTTGTTGACACAGAATGATAAATAATTAAAAATAACACAATAGGGAAGTCTTCTTCTTCCCCCTCCCCCCAAAAATTGCTTTAACATGCCTTCTTTAGCACTTGTCTCCATGGGTTGGAACTTTTCTTTCTGTACCTTCATATTCGTACACTTGAGATCTACAAGAACATAGTGCGTACAGTGTACCTAAACTGTAAAATTTCAAAAATGTTTATTTTAGAGTTTACTAATTGAAAACTATGCATCCAGCTCGTACCATCACAGGATGCCCAGTGCTGAGATAATAAGTGTTGGTTCACTTCCAGAAAAGCACATTGCTCAATATTACCTGACATATTTTTTGTGCAACTCACATACTTTCTTTGTTTTCTTTTGAAATTGAAAAATCATGTCTTGGTTTTGAAAACTTCCTGTTTTTTTGTGTTGCATTTTATACAGAGAGAACTTAAAAAGTCAAATCACCCCATAACAGTAAGAATGTGGTCACATTTGACACAGGGGCAGTATCTCCCAGAAAAGCAAAGAAATACAAAGACTGTAATCAGAGTAGTAAAATAGTGACACCACAAATTATTGTGCAATCTGCAATTTTGTATTGAGTGAATAAACTTCAACATTTTATTTCTCAGCTCAGGAATGTCCTGTGAAGATGAGAGTTGGACTGCTTGATTTTATTTTTCTAGCTCTGTAAAATATATTTTTGAAATTTTAGACTTTAGGTACACTTAGACCTTTTCGAAGTCTAAAAGAGCAAAGTAGCATACAGAAACTAACACAGAAAACTTTCAGACCTCAAGTTAATAAGGCCTGCACAATACCAATATTCAGGCCTTGACTCTTCCTTATGAACAAAATATTTTTGTTAGACTGTTAGACAGTGGTGTATGTTGTCCTTGAGAGAATGTTTTACAAGCATTCAATGATGTCAAGAAAATGCAAGAATTTTTTGTTTTAGGGGTTGAAAAGGGCACCTCAGTAGCATGTAGTATTTGGAAGACATTAATTTTCAAAGAAATGCTTTTTTTTTCTGGAGGTAAAGTGCATTGTGGGAGATCTGTGATGTCATGGGTCAGCTAGTTAGTTAGATAGCGTTTTACGGCCCAGTCTAACCTATTGGTTCAAGTCGAGCTGGCCACGGCTTTTTTTCCAGTTGTGGCTCTCTGGCTTGTTTTCCCTACTCCATTGCTTATGCGGAGCA
This sequence comes from Holothuria scabra, assembly GCA_037179385.1. Taxonomy (NCBI): domain Eukaryota; kingdom Metazoa; phylum Echinodermata; class Holothuroidea; order Aspidochirotida; family Holothuriidae; genus Holothuria; species Holothuria scabra. Next base: position 30,063,940 of record CM074199.1, read on the forward strand.
TCATGCACAACGGCAGTAGGTTCCTTTTTTAGAGTCTTTGGTATGACTCGACCTGGGAAACGAACCCGGCCTTCCGTGTGAGAGGCAGATGCTCTTGCCATTAGACCAAACACGTGGTCGTGATGTCATGGGAGCAAATTGATCAGTTATAGCATTGAATATCAGTGTGATATTCACATCCCCAGAGGGAATGTATCACAGCTTGTGTGCTCTACCCTAGATACGGTGCTGTTCTGTGCTAAATCTACATGGAAAGATATTAAACAATTCCAGCAGTATCAAATTTCACAGACAAATAGGACATTATAATCAAAACTCTCGAAATGAAAAATTTTTAGTTAAGTAAGAGTAGAATATTGCTACAATGTTTGGAGAACAAGAATTGGATATTTTCCCTCTCTCTACATGAGAGCCTTGAAAAAGTCACTGGAGTATATCTTTGAAGATTTCCTTTACCCTGTAGTGTTTTTGTCGAGGGTATGAGTGGGATTTTGTGCCCCTCTTTTTCAGAACCAGGAGGGGGAAATCCACCCCTTTTCATTTCCATAAAATTAAAAAAAAGCCAGTATCTTGATTTCTTATTTAAGAAGAGGACACCTTTGCAGCAATGTTTGAACTTAAATAAAAAGCTTTTAAAACCTCTCAGATTGCACTTTGTGAGGCCTTTGAAGGAAATTTTTGCCCTCCGAAGTTCACCTGTAACTTTGACTAAGGGCATCATCAATTTGGACTTGAGATTTGGCAGTAATAAATCCCCCTCTCCTTTTGAGTTTTGGTGGAATCCCTGCCCTTGAGTAACAGTTTTTTGATGTGTTTTCAGATTGAAGAAAACATCCCCCACGGCTTACTGTGACTGCTGGGAAAAATGTGAATGTAAAGCTTTGATTGCTGGACAAGACTTTTCAAGAAGAGAGCTTTTAGATAGATTAATTAATGAGACTAACTTGATGAGTATACCAAATAGCAGGTGAGTGATAAGATTGTTCTAGAAAATTACCATATTTTTACATTTTGTTACCCCCTTTCTTTTTAAATAATTTTTTGTTGTGGTTCAGAAATTTGTTTTTTATCATTGAGGCCTCTATTTATTAAAAGAAAAAGGATTAGGAATACAAGACTTAAGATTAAAGGAGATGAGTCATCTTATTTTTGAAGACATGTTGTCCGAGAGAGCTGTTTATTGCAACTTGAATAATAGCTGGCATGTTTTTGTGTGTAAGAGCTTGGTAGTGGTATATCAGGAAGGCTATAGTGTTTAATACTAACAAAGTCTGTTTACTCTTGGTGCTATGCCGATTCAGTGTAAATGTAACATTTTTCTGTAATAGTATATTAAACCTTACTGTAGGCATCAGTTACTGATCTCTGTCCAAAAAGTGTGTTGTTTTTTAGAAAATACTGAATGACTCCTTTTTATTCATCTATTTATTTTTAGTTAGTAATCTTGTAAAGTTGGGATGCATGCCACAACCATGTTAACAACCCTCAACGTTCTGTTACATGTTGAGTTTATATTAACCCTTTACCGTTGTGCTCCGATCGGGGCATATTTGCGCGCCTCGGGAGTGGGTGGAAAAGCGGACGTAGCACGCCCTGCATCAGCTTCCGTAGGTTATTGACCCCGTGACCTTAAACTATTGTCCCTCTCGTTGTTGTGGCCGAATTTTGGGGTAGCTACTCGCAGTTTCAAGCTCCGCGTGAAACAATAAAGATGGGTGACAGCCGCGCTCTCCGTATGGGTCCAAATGGACCCAAACAACGGTAAAGGGTTAAACTGTTTTGATGTATTGAAAACTGTTTTATAGAGAGTGAGGATCCAGGGATTGCAGATCTGACATGCATTACTTAGGGTATTGCATTGTGTCCCTGGGCTTCATGCTTTATCTCAATGTATTTCTTCTCTCCATCCATGAGTATGTGTGGAATAAATTATTATTGGGTTCACTATGAGGTACTGTTACGTTGGGGGTCTGGGTGGGTTTATCACTGAGGGGAAGGGGAGGGGGGTAATTTTGTGCTGTACCTTTGATTATCATTGCCTAGATATTGGTACAGTTTTACTCAAGGAGAATTGTTGTTTTTTTACAGAGGGGAGCACATTCTACTATTTTTAGCCCAGTCAGTTGCCAGGCAAACAGTTGAGCAGCGCCAGTACAAACAATCAAGGCAAAGGTTGTCAAGAAAGGCAGACACAGGTAAGAACTGAACCAGTGGGCAAATATCTCCTCCTGTTGGATAGGGGTTGTTGATTATGTCCACAATATTCCTTCTCTGTCATGAGACCTTACCGAAAGGCTGACTTGAACCGTATTTCAACTTGAGGGATACATCAACTGATACATAAACTGTCCATCTACTTATGGAGCTGACTCCATTTAACATATTTGTGTTTGTGTTGTTAACCCCCATCCTACTAATTAATTTGTGGGCAATAAGCATGTCTGTACATGGACCTTTTTCCTTGCAAGGACAAAGAATTCTAGGTTTATGCAGTTGTGGTATGCACCAATTTTGGCCACAGCAAAATTTGTAATTACTATGGACAAAGGTCTGTGAGAGTTATTTAAAGATCAAAATATTGACATAATTGATGATTTCACACCCATAAAAATTGAAAAAAAAGTATTTGATATGACAGGTAAATTTAAAATTTATTGACCACAACAAATGGAAAACATGATTAAGACAAGTGATGCTACAGAACAGTTAGAAGATAAATTCGTAGACAGCTCATCTCAGCAGGTTAAATGCTGCACTCATTTGATTTGTTTTGATGTTTGAACATTGTTCAACTCCTATTGGTCCATTTTGGTCAAGTTACTGTGCATTATCCAGTGATAATCTAACAGCAATGGGTTAGTGCTTTCATCTTTGACTACTCTATCCTTCTTGGGGTTAGTTGTTTTATTATGATGATTTCCATTTTGAAGTTTTCTTCTTTTTCATCTTTTCAAGTTCAATGTTGTGAATTGATGAACAAGTTGTACCAACTCTGGACCTGTGCATTAGAGCAGAATAATGAACTCTTAGTGTTAATTCTATCACTGGTTGCACTCTGGATGTGGTCTCATACATTGCTTGCCTTAACCCTGTGATTGTGCATTATTTTGTACTAGTGCATGGTCCATAGTTGTGTAACCTTTAGTTACTGGAAGTCTTTGACATGTGAGAGAAAGTGGCAGTACCCACAGAAAAGTTCATGCATCCTAAGGGGAATGTTTTTAAATTGATTAAAACAGTTTATTTTCAGGAACTTCATGCATGTATGACATGCAAAGATAGAATTCAGGAAAGATTACATGAAAACGGAGAAAAAAGTGTGCTACATAGTAGATTGTTTAGCCAAGATATTTGTGTATAAAATGTTGCAAACTGCTGGTGATGAAAGTATTGAGCTAAAACCTCAATACCTATTAGTACAAAATTTGAACCAAGAAATTGTCAAACAAATATCCATGGCAACCTGTGTAAATGTTTTTTTTGTCTTGAAGGACCCGATACCTTTTCAACTGAAAAGAAAAACTAGTGTTGCCTCTAGATTAAATCTGACAGTTAGAAGTTTAAGCATAAAACCCCTGTAAACCAAACCGATCCTTTCCAGGCCTTGAGTTAAAGATGTTTCAAAGTGTGAGTAAAAAATTATACCTCACAGGAAATTGAGGAGTGTGGTGTGCTGTTTTATTAAAGTTAAATAGACTTACATGAGCTCTCATCTCCTCCTAAGTGTCCAAAAATCACACTCACCATAATTTGATTTGAGTGATGGTCTGCAATTGTATTTACTTGCCTCAAAATTCAGTGTGTACCTTTCCAATCATCTTTGGTGAAATAAATCTCAGGTAATTGCCATCTTATTGCTTTTCAGATACTGACATGCCAGACCACAATTTGGTCCCACCTCGTTTTTGCCGTCATGCTTTGGAGAGCATGCTGCAAGATTGGTATGCCATTAAAGCTATGATCATGAGCGGCTGTGAAAACCAGGAGAAGGAACAGGGTGCTAGTGGTGGTGTTCGTCAACCTCTACCAGAGGACCAAGTCCATCTGAAGAACCAGCAGGGAACTGTCAGACTCGATTGGTTCACTCATACTCTAATAGTGAAGTGTACCTCTGCTGTAAGTTTATCATTTTGAACTTTGTGTTTTTGGTTCCTTGCCGAAGAAGTAAGTAAATTCTGAAGAAGGAAGTCAATTCCAAAGAAGAAAGTTAATTCCACAGAAGGAAGTAAATTCCTTAGAAATTGCTTGTAAACAAACAGGTATCTCAAGAAAGGTAAGTGTGACTAATCTGATATATGTTGTGTGTTTTGGCCATATTGAGTAGATGATGCCTATCGTTTTTGATGATGGAGCTCAAATTTCATTTTGGTTCACAAGGGGCAAGGGGGATCTCAATGTAGAAGGATCTCAATGTAGGCAGCTTGGATGCCTTGCATGTATATTTTGTGGGTACATTTATGGAGCGCTGTCAATTTCAAAAACATTTTTTCGCACTGTCGATGTGAAAAAAAACCCTCACATTTCAGTCGCAAGGAATCACTAAGCCTTTTGGCTTTCTGGTTGATCTACTGGTAGAGCATCCAACTTTCACCTATGAGTTCCAGGGTTGTTTACCCAGGCCCAGTCATTCCAAAGACTTGACCTAGAACCAACAACTGCCATTTTATTTGATGCACTCTGTAAGCAGTGGATTGAAGAGAACAATCTGGGTGCCCCACAACTGGCAAAAAGGCTGTGGCCTTGCTAGATTAAACCAAAATGTTACCACAATTGAGGTGTAAAGCTCCAACAAATTAAATCACATCCAGTTGAAGGAAGTAATTTTGTTGTACAATTTAGTAGCTGGATATGAAAAGATATTTTCACTTACAAAAAGGGCTATGTTTCCCCGCAGTTGCCAAAATTTTTCCTAAATATCCAATTTTTTTTTCCAGGAAGGAGTCTTCCAGCTTTCCAATTCTTTTCCATCCTTGATCTTCTTCTCTCCTTCAAATGGTTAAGTTTTCTTTTGTAGAGAGGAGACTTCTCAGTATTAAAAATAACTTTATGGCTACCCTGGCCTGCATTGGATGAAAGCAACGAGAATTTCGCTTTAATGACTGGTATTTAGTCATAACTTGAACTTGGCCAACAAGTTATGAATTAAATAAGATGATCCTGGTGTAGATGTATGAGAATATGTGAAGAAGTGAGGGCAATGGGCTTATAAATTACTGTGCTGTCAGAGCAATCCAGTCTGCACAAATACATATCCCCAAAAGCCTTGTATGGCTACAAGAAAGCAAGATCCATGAACCACTCTGCCCTCCTTGTTTTAAGTATTTAGTCAAATCTTTTTGTTTTTCTAGGACATCGATATTCTGTTGACTACATTGATCCGTCGACTGAAAAATGCCACAACAGCAAAGCTGCATGCAGAGACAGTGGAAGTCACTCGACGATTTGTGAGATCGGTTGCAAGGCTTTTTGTCATTCTTAGTGTTGAACTTCTCCCGGGAAAAAGGTGAGAAAATGCTTGGATAAAATGTTCGTTGTGGAGTAGAGGAACACTGCCCTCTATAACATTGCCCTCTACACTGTTTTGCTGCTACCCTTTAATTTTAAGCTACTCAACCATTTTGCTAATGAAGGGGGGTCCATCCCTCCCACCTGAACCATATGTTATGTTTCATGTACACTGTCACTGGTTCCATGAATACTAAGTTTTTGTTTCATGTCTATAAGACAATTTCAAATCTTAGGTTTATAAGGAGCTATGCAGGACACAGTAGTGCAATGGGTTTGTAGCAAAACCCTATGCATATAGAAATTGTGAGTTAGGGTTTGGAAGGGAAACCATGTGAAGGGTTATAAGAGGATGTAACTCTTTTATGTACAAGTTATCTTTCCCCAGGCTTTCAGGTAAAATGTGCGTATGATGTGAAAATGCAAATGAAATAGAAACAGAAAAGAAAGGAATTGAAAAAATTATAAAAACAAAATTATCAATATCCCTCCCTCCACCACCTCTTTTTGAATCCTTTTTTGTTGTGAGTGCAAAATTTACCCCTTTAATTTTTCAGTGGCTGAGAGGAATAGACCAAGTCACACCAGACTTAAGAAAAATTGTTAGTGCTGCTGTTGTGAGTAATGCTTAACATTACCTGAAAAAGCCCTTACTCAAATTTGACTACCACTAACACTAAAACTTGACTTTTGGGTGAAAATTTGATTTCTACTTGGTGATTGCCCATACGTTTTATAGCCATCTAAATCCTAAAAACAATAAAAAATATTTTGAAATGCAATAAGCCCTTGGGGTGTTATTAACTACGGTGCTAACATCAAGCAAAACCTGATTAACTTTTAAAGGTCGGGTCTTAGACTGTGTAGTTGTAGATGATTTGTAGTAAGGGCTGTTTTACGTAATGCACATAATCAATGGGGTAGGGAAAGTAATCCAGTGAACTGCAACTGGAAAAAAATCTGGAGCTGCTAGATAAATAGAGAATGTCAAATATTGAGGCCTTTAACTTCATCAAGCCAAACTATATCTCTATAATTATTTGGAATCATTTTCAGGGATTATTCCATCTCATGTCATCTTTTTGTAGGTCAGAGGCCATCACCAGATGCCAGAAAGTATTTCAGGCATTAATTCACCATTCTTTGATTGCATTGTGTGAAGTGACAGAATCTTTGATAGCCCCAGTCAGGATGGGGGTCGTTAGGCCTACTTCACCCTTTCCTCTCTTCAGTAACCAGTCCGATGCAGTTTTGGTAAGTCCTTTGAATTGAAGGTTAAAACAGTGATGGATTGTTCACTAGCTTAGGATAATGCACTCCAGGTATCGCTGCCTTAGTTCTCAGGCTGTGCCCTCGTATATCACTTTTATGAACCCCTATCATGCATTATCGTGTGTTAATGTAAACCACCGCTCTTTAATCTGTAATTAATACATCCACTAGAAATAGGTTCAACATTCATGTGAAAGATGCTGACTTTTACCTTGTTCAATCATACACAATAATATTTTGATTGAAAAGATAAAAAAGGATCAGAAAATTTATTTACAAATAACCTTTACAGGACAGCACAATCCTCAGTAAAATAGAGTCATCTAAGATGCATTACTGTGAGTTTATGTAAAAATAACTGTCACCTGACTGCAATGGACCAATAAAAGTTGAGAATTGTTAATAATTATGAATGAAGGTTGGTTCTCAAGTCTTTCAGGCAGGTTAATTCACAATCTGCAGAGTTGCCTGACTTGAAAACTTACGGTCAATATTCTCACATTCAAAAACACTGTAACTTCAGTCATGACTTAACTCGAGTCGCTAAGGTGAGTGTAATTGACTTAACTTGCTATGAAACACAATTCTGTCAATTGGTCACAATTCTGGTTTTGGGCAAAGGACCAATTTAAATTGAATTTTTGATAAATTTGTATGCAGTAGCTAGGAAGTTATAATGCAGCCTGTTTCCTCAGCAAAATTCAACCCTTTTCAGAATCTTTCCTTTGCCATTTTAAAGCAAGTTATGGTTTAGTGGTTGAGTAACTTCTTGTCAAAGCATTTTCAAGTCCTCTAAAATGTTGTAAATAAAATTTTCAGGAGAATGCTCATTTGCAATCCTGTCACAGTATGTAATTATGTAGTTCTTACCAAAAAAGGCTTTGTAGTATTAAATAGTTATAGGGATGGATGAGGCCTTAGTTGGCAACCTGACTGAACATATGGGTACTGGGGGCCGTTCCACAAAGAGTTACTCACGATCTTAAGTATGATTTACTGTTAGCTTAAGAATGGTGAATCAAACTTAAGATTGTGCGTAACTCTTTGTGGAACGGGCTCCTGGAATCTAAAGTGAACCAACAGGAGGTGTCTGTCTTTCACAGAAGTTTGCAGAACAGAAATATGGAACTACCCTAGGGTGACCTGCTTATCTCCGAAGTTTCAAAATACAAGACTCTGTTACACAGACACTCCTTTTCACACAGTTTTATGGAATCTACTGCTATTGTGCTTGGTGTTCAGTGCAAACAATAGATGTGGGGAAACAAGCCAGTGATCTCAACTGGGAAATAAGGCTATGACTTGACTTAACCTAGTTGGTTAGAAACTTAGCTACAAAACTCTCTCAACTAACTAACCTACAATTTTCTGAGTTAGTCTCATGTTTAGGTACCAGTTACCTGACTAGTTAAAAAGGACTGGTTCCTGGTTCTGAATTTCTGCTACCTACTTAATCCTATTGTGGAGTTATCTCTAAAAGAGAATTGCACCCCTCCCTCTAGGCTTGTCCAATGCACCATCTACAACCTTCCATAAACCCATTTATAACAAGTTTATCAAACACAAGTTTGTATTAACCTCTACAAAGCAATGTAGTTCACTATGATTACCCTCAGGTAGACCCTGTAAAAAGCACATTTGTTTGTTGGCATGGAGGGACTTTACAGCTTAATATTGATATTGTTAGTAGCTACAAATTTTGGTTCTAGTGAACTATTATATTTTTTATGGGTAGTAAGGCTGTAAAAAGTCTTAGTCCTTTAATCCTAGCCTGTTGGATGTTGTAAAAACTATATTCACAATAACACATCCTAAAAACCAGACTTTCTTTTCATATGGAAAGATGGTTAAATTATGTTTAATGCATAGGTAGAGTCAATGGGCTCCTGGTGTGTGTTAAAAACTGTGATATTGCCTGGTATATGGCTAAGCAAAGAAAAATAAAAGAGAAAGAAAAATAGGAAATTTAAACAAATTGGTGAGACGTAATGTTTGTGGCTTGAAGAGAATTTCTTGGAGTGCCATATTTTGCCTGACTTAAACCAATTGGTTACCAAATGAGCCTTTAAACTCCATTCAACAAGCAAACTAACTAACCTTGAAGAGATTTCCTGTCTTGAAAATTTGGGGCCTGTTTAATGCATTACACTGTGCTTGATATAAGTATTGATACAAATGCTATGAAGCATGCTGCAAGACACGTAAAGGTAATTAGTAAGTGGTAGTAATAGGTCAAATTTCCAAGTATACTTTGGTGTATTGTAACTCTCCATCTTTTCTAAATAGGGAAGTGAGGAGCTCTTCTTCAGTGACCCGCTACCAATGCGTTCATCTTCATCATCTTCTCACCACTCCTCTCATTCAAGCCGCTCTCATTCAGGGGTGAGTGCGTCAAGTCGACGATCAAGTGCGATGGCAGCAGACAATGATGAAGGAAATAATAGGGAAGAGGTAAGCAATAGAATAAAAAAATCCTGAAGAGAAAAGGAAAGGGGAGACCATGTTAAAATGGCTCTGACAGGATCAAAATATCTTGAAATTATGACTGAGCAGTCATGATTGGATTTTGTGAGGTAGCGGTTAAAATTGTAAGTCCTCCAAGATGGAGGATTTGTTAGTGCTCCTTCATTTTTCATGTCATAAACACAGCCCTATGAATAAGCTTGTCTCCTTTCCATGAATTTATGAATATTCATGTTTTGTATTATGTTTACACTCCTCATTTTTCTTGTCTTATACAAAGCAGTTTTGCATATGCATGTCTCTTTACCATAAATTTATGAATATTCATGTTTTGTGTTTGTATTTGATAGTATGATAACCTTGAGGTTGACATGGAGTTGGAGGAGTCCCTTCCTGTCCAGGTCAGTGCTTTGGTGAACCAAGCTATTCAACATGCCATCAGCATGCAGGAAAACAATAGGGATGAAGACAATGCAGACAGAGGTTAGTATTCTCTCATCGACATAGTGTTAAAGGAGTATATTGGGTTGTTTCATAAAATAATTCAAGAAAATCTTTCCATACCTGTAAATTTTTCTAACATTCTAATGACAAATGGTCAAATTTAGACAATACTCATGTTCTTTATGAAAAAATGTTCAAGAAGTTAATGTGAGAAATGAATGATTCAATTCTTATTTCAAAAGTTTTGTGAGCAGATACTTTTTCAAATTAGGTGCACATTCATTTTCAAGGGGGGGGGGGGGGTACCAAATACTGAAAATTGTAATTATTTACATTACCATTGGTTACTTAGTTAGATGGAGTTTTACAGCCCAGTTTCCAGCCTATTGGTTGAAGTCAAGCCGGCAATGGCCATTTTTTCCAGTTGTGACTCACTGGCTTTCCCTATTCCATTGCTTATGCAGAGCATAGGTTCCATTTTTAGAGTCTTTGGTAGGACTCGACCTGGGAATAGAACCCGGGCCTTCTGCATTCATTACCATTGGATGCGAAATGTGACTCACGTTATGGTAAAGAAAAGGCATTATCATCGGGTAGTAACCTCAACAGCCCCATTAAGTTACTGATATCAATTCAATGTGCCCATTTAGCAGCTGTGATAGTTTATAATAGATGTTTAACAGAATGTAACAAGAAACATAGGGTGAACTTTTTGGAACAGAGGATCATTCTGAAATGTTGCCACATCTAGTCTGATGGAGGATTTCTGACTTATTTCTGTGAGAGTAGGGACAAAAATGCATTTATTGAAATTTAAGTTTGTTTATATAAGAATTGTACAATATTCAAATAACTTAAACATGATTGTAAATTTTGGGGAGCAATTATTTGTCTCATCTTAAAAGGAACAGGGAGTGAAGGGTGGGTGTTTTTCCTCTTCATGGTTTTTACGTGGTTGTTTGCAGCTAAAAGCAAGATTAATTGAATCTCCTCAATAGAAGATTATATGGGCATCCATGTTAAGTGGTGGAATTTATTAACTTATGTAAAAGCTTTTATGTAGCAGGCCTTGTGTAAGTACAATCTGAAGTTGATATAAACCAAGGGGCACCTAGCAAAATTATATTTCATGGCCTTCTTGTGGCAAGGGGGTAGAATCTTATAGTGTGCTTAAAACACTTGCCGAGGACCGCATCATGCTTAGTAAAACTGTATGTCAATAGCATGCCACTCAAATGTGTGGTTAAGTTGAATAAGTCATGTACGGTGGCTAATGTATAAGGTTCATACAGGTCCTGGAAATCCTTGAAAGTGAGGGAAAACTGAAATTTTTAGTAATGAAAAGTCCCGGAAGATGAGCAATTTTTGATTCCTTGCCGAAGGCAGGCAAGGAATCTATGCGATGGTGATGTCGTGTGTGTGTGTGTGTGTGTGTATGTGTGTGTGTGACGCCTGCTTGTAAACACGATATCTCAAGAAGGGTAACCCCCAGGGATCTCAAACTTGGCATGTAGATTGTCCACATTGAGTAGATGGTCCCTATTTTTTTTGGTAGAGGTCAAATGTCATTTGGGGTCACCAGAGGTCAAAATGTAAATACCTTGGAAATTGCTTGTAAACACGATATCTCCAGAAGGAAAAATGTGAGCAATCTGATACTTACCATGTTGATTGTCCATATTGAGTAGATGGTCCCTATTGTTTTTGATGGAGGTCAAAGGTCATTTGGGGTCACCAGAGGGAAAAAGGTCAAAACCTTGTAAACACTCTATCTCAAGAAGAATTAATGTGAGGGATCTCATACATAGCAGGTGGATTACCCATATTAAGTAGATGATCCCTATTATTTTTGGTGGAGGTCAAAGGTCATTTGGGGTCATCAGAGACGAAAAGCTCAAAAACTTGTAAACACCACATGTGAAGAAAGGTAACTGCCAGGAATCTCATATGTACTAAGTGGGTTGTCCATATTGAGTAGATGACCCCTATTGTTTTTATTGGATGTTAAAGGTCATTTGGGGTCATCAGAGTTCAAAACATCTAAACCTTGCAAACACTACTGTACATCTCAAAAGAGTATATAACCGTTGAAGTTAATGTCCATGAACGGTTAGGGTGAAAGGGTAAGAATAATTTGGCATGGGTAATGTAATAGGCATAGGGTATGTAATTTTTTTGGAACAGTTTATTAACTTCACTATGTAAATTCTTTAGTGAGGTAATTTTGAAAATGTATTTGTAAAATACTGAAGCAAACTCATAGGAAGAAGGTCTAAGGTGCACAAAAAGGCACATCACAACATCAACATACTGTACAGTAACTACTGTACAGTATGTTGATTCTGGCATGAAATTGTGCCCTGTTATTACATTAAGTTCCAAGTATTAATACATGAAAAAGTGGGCAGAGCAAAATATACAATCTTAAAAGGCAAAATCTGTTCATCAGGTTGGCCTACATGCTTCAATGCTCATGGGTATGCTGATTTTGCAGCCACAAGTAAATAGATTTTCATGAAACATGATTTGGAACATGTGAGTTTAAACAGTCTGTATAAGGGTCATTTAGGGACATAGTCTGAAAATATTAGAAGATGCTTCTATGCACACTAAGTAGATGACTGATGTGGAACTTCATAAGTATAAACTTTGAACTGAGAGTACTCTGTGTGATGCACAAGAATCTCATTTATAACATACTTACATTGCTCCTTCAATAACCTTAAAGAAAACCTGAAGAAAACATTAAATTTAGTGGCAAAAAGTGTTAATATTTGACAAACCTTGTGCCTACTGTCCTCATGAGGACATGTGCATGCAAGTATGCATTAATTGGAATTGGGAATTGATCAATTAGATATACCACAGTTAATTAGTTTTACAAAAAAGAACCTTATCATTTGGTATCAAATACCCTTCAGCGCACATGAACTGTTATTGCCTAATAGAGTGAATCAAATTGTGACTGACCCATTCTTTGCCATTTGGTCACAGTTATCTGGCCCAATTTTTCACAGTTGACTGCCAGTTATCCCCACAGTGTCCTGAAGGATTACCTCATACAAACATACAGCTCAGTTGACTTTAGCTTTTTACTGTATAAGTGGTGTTAATTGACTCTTATAAACCCTCTGAAGAAAGCTTATTTTTATCTCAGTACATAACCATGACAGCCCATTGTTTGTATATACTCCTATTTCCTGCCATTCCCTGCAGGCATTCAGTACTCTATTTGTGGTCAAAATGTCAGACCTCCATGAAAGTCACACCTCTGTTAAATCCAGCATAAAATAACTGTCCACATTATCTTGTCTCATCTGACCACAAATAAAAGTTGTTTGGGTAGCCCTTGTCTGGAGATGGAGAAGTTCATGTACACTGATCAAGTTTCTAAACTGAAAGTCATCTAAGAAATACTGTAGATTGACACCCTTCAGAAATTAGTGTCCTTTACATAGAAGCTGGTGGAATTGTACAAATACTGTGTTTGTATAAGGAATTTTGTTGAACACAACTTTAAACATTGGTGTCTGTCTAGATTGGTGTTTCTGCTTTACAGTTTCAATACATGCTCTACAGTGATTATTTGTCACTTAGTTTCATTCTAGAATTTGTTTTAAATTTTTGATAGCATAAAATGTATCAGCATACTACTTGCCTCATCTCTGCATATATCTGGATAACCGCACCAAAAAAGTAACCTCTGTGTGAAGGATTATATAGTTATGTCAAATATCATCATCGAGTGGGAGTTCTTGTCTCACATTTCATTTTTATCCATGTCACTATCCCCCCTCACAAAAAAAGGTGTACCGTTAAGCTTAATGCATATAACCATTGCTTCAAGATTACCCTTTATGACACTTGACACTTTTCAAAAGTATTAAGATTTTATTTTGCATTGCTGCTGTGGTTTAAAAGTAGTTCAGATAATAAAAGCAAGCATAATGCTGTATACTGTGTATCAAACAAGGAAAACTTGTACTGTATGTTATGCTGTACCTACAGTATAAGTAGACAAAAGGGGAATTAAAAGTCTTGTTAAATTATGGATAAACATGCTCCTTTAAATCAAAATTTTGGGTATTGAGGATAGCTCTCTATATAATGATGTCTCTATGATCCAAAAAGCTGACTGCATTGAGGTTAGTGTTACAACAAGCCCTAATCCTAACAGTCATCCATAAATTGGAACATACAGTAGAGACATCTCAACAGAAAGGTGTAACCTTGGCTATAAGTGATGGTCCTTTTGTATTTGTTTTTTGGTGTAATGCCCTTCACAATGCCTATGATATCCTTGAAAATTAACAAAAAATAGGAACCGTAATAATCCAGAAATTAACAAGATTTGTAATTTGCCTTAAATTGTCTGCTTGTAGGAACACCACATAACAGAGTACAAGTCAAGTGTCCTTTGTTTGATACACAGTAGATACTATTATGCTAGTTTTGATTACCTGAACTACAGTACTTTCTGAAAAACAAGCCTTACTTAGAGGGCTAAATAAGTGTAAGACACTATCTCCAGACAGGTAGGAAATGGTTAAAGCCATTGAGCTGTACGATTCAATGAGAAAACCCCTCAGGACACTGTGGCAGTCAAATGTGATGAATTAGGTATTAAAGATAACAGTGACCAGCAATTTTCACAGACTCTGGTGGGTCAGTTACAATTTGATTCATTCAATTAGGCAATCTCAGTTCAAGCATGCTCAGGGGTATTTGATCCAACTGATCAGTTATTTAGTTCTTTTTATAAAACTAATTACCCGTGGTGTATTTAATTATCTAGTTCCCACTTCCATGTCCTTATGAGGACAGTGGCACAAGGTTTGTCTGTAACGTTTAACAATCTTTGATACTAAATTTAATGTTATCTTCATATTTTCTTCAGGCTAACCCTGTGTTTTCCAGTCTGTGTTCTCACGTTCCCAGTGTTCCGTTGATTGGATAGTGTTACCATAGTAACGAGGCCAAATATTTCACATGCCGATTACAGCAAAATTTAAGAAAATACCTGTCATCAGTGCCATAAATACCTGTGACCTTGCTTGATTAAAACAAACTGGATGTTTAAAACTGCTTAACCCTGCGATTTGAGGTGGATCGAAATTTAAACACCGACCCTGCGTTAACCCATGTTACTCGAGCATGAGGTAACACAGTGTTACCTCGAGCGCGGGATATGTGAGAACACAGTATTTGATCCAATGCTTGTAGGAGAGTGTGTCGATGAGGGCTTGTTTAAACACTAACCTCAATGCAGACTTTTCGAAACATATTGGCATCGGAACATAGAGACTTCAGAATGGAGAGACCAAACTTTTGATAAAAATGGTTTCAAAATACCGCTTTATCAAGTAATGAGACAGTTTTCTGGCATATTAAAGCTGTGTGAGAAATTCCTCTTGTATGTGGAGATCAAAGTATGTGGAGATCAAAGGTTTGAGGTGACAATTAAATGAAACTTTGTAGACATAATATTTTTAGGGGGATATAAACTGTGAGGGATCTCATACCATGGAGGTAGTACTTCCATACTCATACTGTACTAAGCTTAATTTTGAATTGCTCATGTTGGTAAGGTGATCACTATTGTTTTTAAGGGGTCAAAAGGCCATTTTGGGTCATATGAGGTCAAAAAGTTTTAACCTTACTAGTATTATATCTCAATTAAGTAGGATAATTGTATGGGATCTCATGCATGTCATGTTTGTTTCCATGTTTGCTATGATATATCATACGGCAAGGAATCACTAAGCCTGTTGGCTTTCTAGTTCAAAATGTCTTGGAAAAGTCAGGAAATTTTAGGAAAAAACTTGTTACCCCTACTTTCTCAAAGTTTAGAAGCAATTTTTTGTTGGAAAAAGATGAAAATTTGGGATGTGACTGTTTACAAACATTTTGGAAGCATGGGTCAAGGTCCTTAAAAAGTCATGAAATTTTGTCATTTTGAATGTGTGGGAATCCTGATATAGTGACTCCACTTAGGTCGTTGACTTCAGTTCCACAATTTGGGTAGTTTTGCTAAGGAGTGTCCTGAAGTAAAAGTGACTGCTTCGCAACTCTGAAAAAAAGATTTTTTTTTCCTGTGTGGGCTGTTGGTTGTAAAATATGCCCACAATATTTCTTGCCTGTCTGAAGAGGGACTAAAGGGGAGGACTGGAATCATATTTTAAACGTTTGAAGATAATAATGGCCTACCTACCTACCTGTCTACTAACACTGTATAACACATTTGTGTAGGTGTATCCTTAAATCTCCTATGTGACTTACAATTTATACAATCTTTTATCAGGTGGCAATGAGAGTGACATGGACCTTGACCTTCTTGCAGAAAGTGACAGTGATAGTGAGAGTAACCATAGCAACCAGGAGCATGACAACCCCAGCCAAGAGACCGAACATAGCACCAGTAGAAGAAGTAATATAGCCTCTGCTGCTACCAGCGGGGGTGCTGAGGGAGGTATGTATTATGTAACAACATCTTTAATTAAAACACCCAAATCCTTACATTTTGCTTTGTAAGGTGTCAAATTCATGTCTCAAGAGATGTATATTACGCCTGACATAATGTCTCAAGGTCAGTTTAGCATTTTAGAGATGGGGTTAGGTGGAGTTGGAAGGTTTCAAGAATCATCATTTTAGATGATATACTGTGAGGATTGGGTGAATTACAGTGATTCTACCTGTTACATAAAATAAACATACATTGGGTAGTTTGTTTTTCATGGATAAAAACTTCCATAATTTGATTAGCCATTTCAGTTAGGGTGTTAAAAGTTGGAGAAAATACTGCAAAATACTGAAAAAGTACATGTTCTTGTAAATAATGCTTCTGATTATAAGCTGCTTCAGCCATGCCTATTTGAGTTTAAATATGTTTCATGAGTTTGCTATTTTTAGAACATGGAAATAGTGCTTCCATGTTCTAAAACTGGTGAGTTGGGGTAGTAGAATATGCCCACAGTATGTCTCACCTATCTTGAAAGGAGACTCTCTGGAAAAAAACAATGGCAAGCCCAACTTAAACCAATGGGTTAGAAACTAAACCTTGAAACCTCATGTTACTATCCTATGTACTATTCAGCATTGGTATGGAAGTGGAAATGTTACTTTTGCGTTTTCGTAAAGGGGGCGTCCTTCTTAGGTTGTTATCCTGTATATCAAGGCTTGAATTTTAAGACATGAGAGTGCTATGGCACACCATCACTTTCCTCAAATCACTGTGAAGGGTGTCACTTTTTGCACAAACTAGATGAAAATAGGAGCTCAAGTAAATCTGTTAAAGTTGATAACACTGCAAACCTACCACACTCCTTAATTTCCTGAGGTTCTGTAGCACACCTGGAAAATTAAAAACTCAACGTCTGGTATTAGTAAAATTTTCTAAAAAGTTTCTGAAAGCTACATTTAAAAGACCTGTTAATCAGTTGGAAACAAAATGCATTTAGGAGGACTAGTAGGAGGGGGAATGGTCTGAAGAAGAGGTGGCTAAGGAAGGGTCCTGTGCAGGAAGGGGTTAAAGTTGGGATGAAGCCAGTAGTTGGATAAGAGAAGAAAATTTTACTCCATTTATAGCTTGGCTTATTATGATATGTCTGTTCAACTTTCCCCCTCAGGATCTGGTCCTATTGCTGTGTTTTTCTCAGAAGATGAATCTTCCTCGAATGTGGATGACGCTGAAGAGAATGAGGCAGAGGAGGAGAGTGAAAATGAATTTGAGGAAGATGAGGAGACTATGGAACCTGATTTAGGTGACCTTAATATCAATCAGAGGTCAACTACATCATCTAGTAATCGGCAGAGCAGCAGACCTACGCAACCATCCCACCCACTACAGTGGGCTTTCAGGAACCAGCAGGCTAGATCTGGGAGTGAAGAAACCACCCCTGGACCGTCAACTACAACAGGTAAGAGAATTGGGAAAGGAAGGGGATGACTGGAAAAGTTGTGGGGGCTTCAACCCCCAGCCTCTTGAGGAATGTCCGAATTTTATGAAGCCGCTCGACCAGCTAAGGTTTCCTGATGCGGCTTTGAACTGTTATACTCCTGCAAAATGTTGGCTGCAAGCATAATACAGGCTGCGACAAATCCCCCGCCCGACAGCCCGGGACAAGTAAAAAATCACTCGGGCAACTACTGTGATCCATGTTGCAGCCCGCCGGGCAAGGACCCCCAGGCTAAAATTTTCGAGTTGCGCAAAATGGCATTTGTACTTTTAGACTTTAAAAATTATATGTACTCAACAGATTTGATTTGGACAAGTAGATATTTATGCAGGCAAGTAGATTGAGAAAACAGCTAGCCCGCCGCACGAGTATGAAAAAAAAAAAATTGTCGAAGCCTGCATAGTATAAACGTCTGTTAACTTCCACAAGAATTCTTTGCCAAATTGTGAAACCATGTGTGCTGTTAATTTTCTACATGCATGCATACATTTGTATACCACATGTATATACATATGTTATGTTAGATTGACCAGTTAAATGAAAGGGGAAACCTATCACTACAAAAGGTGAAAATAGGAACAATAAAATCCATGGGATTATATTTCCCCTTTTGGTTTCAAGATTAGCAGGCTATTTCATTGGCCTATATATCGTTAGTGTTAATCGATACATGTACATATTTTGGTCAGTATTGAAGTTATTGCACATAGACTATGTGGTAAATGGGACTTGTGTATAGAGTAAGGGATCCCATACAAAACTGTGTAGAATGCTAAGGTGAAACAGTTCTTGCATAAAGGTGGAGTTTTACCAACAATCACGTCTTTTCATACGTTATTTCACCTAAATCCCAATTTATAGAAATATGATCACAACCAACACATGTCATGAATGTTCAATGAAAAATCAACAGCAGTAAGTGTGACTATGATGCAATAGGGAGCAACATTTTGACCAGGATAGTGGGTGATTTTGTCTAGCTTCAAGCTCACATTATAATTAAGTCTCACTGATTAACTGTGTACTAGCATGTCTCTCCCAGTACTGTGTTACTCTTTAAACTTTGTTGTGGAGATGAATGTTCACCAAACCAATCAACAACCCAGAGTCAATTTCAATTTAAGTTCATGATTTTAGTGAAATTTGCTGATTTGAGCCTTTCTTTACAGGGGGCTGTTCCACAAAGAGTTACGCACAATCTTAAGTTTGATTCACCATACTTAAGCCAACAGTAAATCATACTTAAGATCGTGCGTAACTCTTTGTGGAACGGGCCCCAGGTGTAAGAGAATGTTTGTCAAAAGAAAGAACTTATTTGACACCAGCTATGAAGGTAAACTTAGAGTTGACACCAATGAAGGAATCAAGAATAAGCTTCAACTTAATTCTTAAACACAAATCAAATATATCTGGGAAACTTCCCTTTGGTCACATGGTGGTCATGCAAACATTGATTGTTTCCTTTAGGCATTTCTTTCACAGTTTGTAATAAGTGTATGTTTGTCATAGCAAAAGAAGGTTATTAAAAAACTGAAGTCTCTTGCAAAGAGCAGTATTTGATCCTTTAAGCAGCTGTAGATAAAATTTGTTAGACCAGTTTTGAAGATTTAGTAGTGGGCTACAAACAGAAATGATATGACTGCATTACAGACAGGTTTCATGTATTAAAAACCAATACTTGCAGATGCAGAATGATTGATGTTCAGCAAAGAAATTAAGTTATTTGTTGTTCATTTGTACTTTTCCTCTACAAACTCTCAAAAATTTCAATGATGCAACTTTGGTAAAGCTTGTAATGTGTAACTATTCCTGGAGGTGTAACCAACCTTTTCTGGGGTCTATTAGAAACACTGAATGGTTTGGCATTGATTATGGTTTGCTTTTAAATTCATGTGGGTTCCTTTCAAATGCAATATTTCACTTATAAGGCACATAATGGTGGCATTTCATGTCCCAAATGATAGAAGAAAAAAATGTGGTGTAGAAATGTCTCTAGTTCTCATGAAAGTAAGTTGCATTTTTGCCTAATACAAAATTTTTCTGCATTTCTGTAGTTACCAAATTGGGTCGTTCTTACATAGGCAAATACACCTAATGGTTTAGTAACTTTTTCAGAGTGTAGCCTTGGCAAAAACCTAAGGGGGGAGGGGGGGGGGAGAGGGCAGGTCAAAACTGGCTACACATAGATTGCCACTTTTACAGAGCATGTGAAGTATTTAGGACTTGGATGTCTGATGGGTTGTAGTTCCCCCCTTGTCCCTTTGCAGGCTATGGTCATGTTTTTGGAGTAGAAGGTTTGTTCTTCCACTTTCGTTGTAATGCCTCACTATACTTACTATTAATATTTTTTGTGAAGGAAACTAAGAAATGATGGGAATTTACCTTGTTGCTGTTGTGTTCAGTTTTATTTGGCAGTTATTTAAGATTTGAAGTTTGCTACATTAACCAATAGTTTACAAAATAACCAAGCTACTGTGATATTTCAGGTCATTAACTTCACAAAGAATCTATCCAGTGAATTTTTCCATTTTTTTGGTTGTAGCTTATGTAAAATTATTGGTGTATATTATTGCTGTTTGTTATTTGTTTTCATATTATTTACACAGGAGGGAGCAACCTCATATATATAGATCCAGCAAACTTAAGACGGTCCTTGAACAATGCCAATGCCGCATCCAGTAAAGCAAGTGCAGCACCTTCTGAAACAGCGCCATCAACTTCAGCAAGCCGACTGGCCAGAGCCTTTAGCATTGTTACCAGGCAAACGGGAGACATGGTTTCAATGCTATCAGTCTACAAAGCTCCAGATTCTCTGTCAGAGTCACTGACTGTCACAAAGGAAAATGCAAGGGAATTGAAGGTAGAGTGTCTTTAGGAGGTTCCTCAATGGGGAAGAGGAATTGAGAAGCAGACAGGGGAAGAGTACAGGAGTGAGAGAAGGGACAAAAAAAGGAAAGGGGACAGTTGGAATTAGAACTGGGGTAGGGTAACTAAGATTAGGGAAGGAAGAACTAGGAATTGAGACAGGAAATTGAGAATGGCGAGGGAGATGGAAATGAGATGAGGAAGGGGAATCAAGAATAGGAGGAGTTGCTAGGAATGGGGAATGGTTAACCAAGAATAAGGAAGCCAAACTGAGAATGGTGGTAGGGGGTACAAGGAATGGGGAAAAGAACTAAGAATGGGGAGGGGGCACAAGGAATGCGGTAAGGGAAACAGGATTGGGGAGAGACAAACTAGGAGGCGGACAGGATATTAGGAATAAGAGAGATGAAGTAGTAATGGGGATGAGGAACTAAGAGTTGGAGGGTTGGAATGTTAAAGTGTTACTAGAAATGAAAGGGACTTCTAAGAATAAGTAAGGGACAGCTAGGAATGGGGAAGAGGAGTTTGGAATGGGGAAGGGGGAATAGGAACAGAGAAAGAAGTTGAATCAGGCAAGGCATTGTTTTCTCAGGGTGGGAGATAGAACATGCACTCCTGAACAAAAGGGAAGTTTCAAGAGTTAAACATTTGAAAGACAAGTCTTTCTCATTCAAGATTTTAGAGAGTAATTAATAGGGGCAGATATCTTGAGAGGGTCATCATTGTTACAGTTAAATACTGCCCTAGATACCCAGAATACAACAGCAAGACTAAAACAAGAAAAAAGAAATTGAAAAATTTGTGAATTTTCCAAGGGTAAAATTTTGAATGATTATCTTTCTATGGTTAAATTCATAGGACACTTTCATTTTTGTAAGGCCTTGAGGAGGTGAACTCAAAGTTATCATTGATGATAGTAGAAGGTATCTTCATGTCTGAAAAAAACGTCAATACCGATGGCCATGGCCATCATGCCCTTTCTGAAGGCCCTTTTGCCCCTAACTGAATGTCCATTGAAATAAAATAGGAGGATAGCCATTTTGCTCATTTTGGCTGTGGCCCTTTTTCAAGCTTACTTTGATCCCTGATAGTGTATTCTCATCTTTGTGTGTAGAAAACATAATACAAAGAAAGAATCTGCCAACACTGTTTAAATTTTTCCGTCAGACATATGTATAAGCTGATTGCTATAAAATGTATTTATGAAGGACCACAAAGTTTGGAAGGGTCAATATCAACAAATAACTGAGCATGTTTGTGTAGCTTTGTTTTCAAGGTTGTCCCATTTATAAATTGCACTGGGACATGTCATTGTATTTCCTCGTTTTTCCTCATTTTCCAGAGCTATGTCATGGACAGCCTGAAACCAACATGGTCCTGGCTCATTCCTCTTATGAATTGCACAGAAGCTCAACTTAGGTATGGTAAAGCTCTGACTTCTGCGACTGACCCAGCCCACCCCAAACACCCAAACCATGATCAGTTCATGTGTAAGCTGAAAGGTGCTGCACGTGAGGCAGCCACAAGGGAGGATCAGTCATACCGCCGCAGTTTGGAGAATCGTCAGAGAGGCAACCAGGCCAACAGTGAGGATCATTCGGCCATGATGGACTTCTTACAGTACACTTTGTCGTTGATGCGGTCACACAATGGGGAACACATGGGACTTCTTCCAATGGTTGATATCATGGCCATGAAACATGTTGCGTATGTATTAGATGGTATGATATATTTCATGCGTAAGGTTAGATCCGACCCTAGCCAGGATCTCAGTAGTCTGGGTTCCAGAAGATCGTTTGCGTGGCTGCAGGATTACCAGTTTGATGAAGCAACTGCTGACTTAGGCCATGATCCCTTGGAGTCTCTACCTCTTAGTTTAGAAAGTACTCAGAGCGTAGATGAACCATCCAAGACACCAAGCCAACGTCATGGCTTCTTTAGAAGAAGTGAATCCACAACATTTTTGGGCTGTCCTGCTCCTGATCCAATCCACACGCCTTTGGAAGAAGCCCTGCCCCTAGCTGATCGCCCTCAACTTCTCCAACCTGATGCAACCCGTGAACAACTGTTTGGGTCTCCTCAGAGTTCCATGGTCATGGACATGCCGGCCCCCCCAGTTAGTGCACAAGAGATTGTCACCATAGATACGTCATTCCTGGAGTTGATCCCGACAAAGATGAGTCTGAGTTGTAGTAAGACACTTGATCCACTTGAGAAGAATGTGGACGGCGAAGAAATGATTGTAACCATGACAAACGAAGAAGTAGACACAGGTAAGATGTCTGATATTTTTTGTGTTCATCACATTCTGATTTCATTGACAGGAACAAAAATGTTCAAAAGGTTATTTGTAAGATAGCTAAAATGTACCATTTAGTCCTTTTCTTGACATTTTGGTTTTTTGGGGTATTATGAGCATTGAGTATTAAAGTGTGAAACTGATATAGCACCCATGCCAACGGTTTAACTGTTCTCAACAATTCTGCTTAGTTCAGTTTTCAAAGCTTAAAAACTCGTGCAAAGTGAAATGTTTTGTTTTCTGACTTGAAGTATTAAAAAGGTACTAATGCTAAAAATGATCATATAAATGTCAGTTCAACAAAACTTACCAAAAATGATGTCACTCTTTACATATACCTGTGGAATTTCTACATATATGGTGAATGTTTACAGAGGAGTGATTTTGTCCTGTGGATCCCACCCATTGAGGTTAGTGTTTGTGTTCTCACCATGCACAGTGGATCTTTTGTCACATGTATTTCTCTTCTAAGGTGATCATGACATCAAATATGATGTAGTTTCTAGTGGGACTGTATTGAGACTTTAAAACTATATTGCAAGGTCACTGATGGAAATGTTAGAGGCTTGACCTTCTGATGGAAAATGGATTTATGGGTGAAGACTAATTTGTTAGTTAGTTAGTTAGTAAGACTAATTTGTTCGTTAGTAAGACAAGGTAATATGACACTTACCAATTGGATTAAGTCAGGCAGGCCACAGCCTTTCTTCCAGTTGGGGCTCCTGCTTGTTTTCCTTTCTCCACTGTGCAGCTGAGCACCAAGCACAATAGGAGTAGGTTCCATTTTTAAAGTCTTCGGTATGACTTTTAACCACATTGAGATGTTAAGTAATATAATAAAAAATGAGTATTTTTCTTCCTTTATCAGAATCAACTCCATCCACCACTGCAGCAACAGGGTCCACCCAGCCAGCAAGTCTTAGCTTGGAATCTACACCCTCTGCCTCATCCACATCCTCTACAGTTCTTGGGTCCTTCCCTGGGGTTGGAGATCGTCCATCAAGTTCCTCTCTACCCCAGGCCCAGTCCTCCTCTAGCCAGAGCTTAGACTCTCAGCAAGATGTGGTGGCTCCAGTATCCACATCTCAAGGTGTAATAAGAGGTCTGACTATGCCAGGGGATGGTCCTTCAGTCCCAGAATCAGGAATCCAAAAGAAGGTCAGTGTCATCCGTGCCACAGGGACTGTGGAGAGGCCAGAGAGAATGGGACCTTCATTGTTGGATGATTTTGAAATGATCAATGTGGGCCCACCACAAGACAACAGGAGACAGAACGAGCAGTCGTCTTCTGTTGAGCCAGGGCCCTCCAGCTCTGCTATGAATGCAAGAAAGAAAGGGACTGATTCTGGCCCAAGTGGACCAAATGCCAAGGAAGGGAATCAGTCAAAGGACAAAACAACAGGTAGAGATATTGAAGTGATGCCAGGACCATCTAGTTTACATTCTGATGATCAGAAACCCACTGGAGATCAAGATGAGTAAGAGAATGATCAATATTTATTGAAATGATGAATATGCAGTAGTTGGCCTGTGCTGTTAAAAGTAAAACAAGTTCATTGGAGGTCCTGAGGCTGTATTGATTTCAAAGCTTCAAAGGATACATATGTGGAAATTCTGACAGAGTATTGTTTTTCATGCAAAAACAACTTCCCCCTCACCCCCCCCCCCCCCTAAAAAAAAAAGGATAAAAAAAAGGTTTCACTTGAATGTTATTGTCACCACATTATGAGAGGAATTTAGACAGACTTGCCTGAAATATTTTGAAATCATCAAATTATACACCAGGCCTTGCATGTTTGACTATTAAAATTGTGATGCACCATGTCAAAGAATGAAAGCTGCAGCTCCCTCAGCCAAGCTTCAGTAGATGCAGCCTTGCATTATTTTGGTTGTATTTACATTACACTTGTGCACCAGCTTTGTCCTGCTATTGTATTGTGTGTACTGTGTAGTAACAGAGCATGGCTGGAGAAGCAGGAGTGGAGGTTAGATGATATTTAATGACACACCAACATGTTGTGTAATATAGTGTTAATTAGACAAAAAGGTATAGTTGAAATGCTTTGTCAAATACCGTTTGAGTTCGATTTCAAATATAGTTCAAATATGAGGCAAGCACTTCTTGTGATAGGCAGGACATACTGTGGGCATATTCTGCTGC
The DNA here is from genome assembly GCA_037179385.1 of Holothuria scabra. NCBI lineage: Eukaryota > Metazoa > Echinodermata > Holothuroidea > Aspidochirotida > Holothuriidae > Holothuria > Holothuria scabra. The sequence goes on from CM074199.1 coordinate 30,088,904, forward strand.
AACCCTTAGCCCATTGGGGGCTGGGAGGTGAGGCAGCTGTTCACTACATTTTTGAAATGGTTCTTGCAAAAGGAATGCACTGGTCTGTTGCTATAAAGCTCTTTGAGGGTGTTTTTCAGTAGGGCATACTAAAAGAAAGTCTTTTGGTTTAAGATTGGGGCTGTATTTCTTAGCTAATGTTATAATCCACTTTTTTGAAACTATTTAAAAACAGTAGGTTTTTGCCATTTTAATGCATGGCTGGAAGCCTGGAATCATATTTAGTATGTTACTTGAAATGTGGATGCAGTGCAGAACCATGACATTATATATTTTCTTTTATTTTCTCACTTCATTTAAGGCCTGATGGTGACCTCTGGAACTTATGTCCCATGCCTGATGTCCTGTTGGGAAGATGGAGGCTTTGTCTTGAAGTATTTGGTCATATTTTCCTGGAGGATGTTGGGGCAGAACCAGGGTCTGTCCTCAATGAGTTAGGAGGTTTTGAAGTGAAGGAGTCACGATTCAGACGAGAAATGGAAAAACTTAGGAACAACCAGACATCTCGAGACTTGACATTAGAGGTTTGAATTTGCCACTCTTGTGTTCATAGTTTGTCCGGGGTGGGGGGGGGAGGCCATTTCGAAGGGAAGTAGTTTGGGGGTGTCAGAGGTGGATTAACCCTTTACCGTTGTTTGGGTCCTTTTGGACCCATGCGGAGAGCTCGGCTGTCACACATCTTTACTGTTTCACGCGGAGCTCGAAACTGCGAGTAGCTACCCGAAAATTCGGAGAACAACAGCGAGAGAGACAATAGTTTAAGGTCACGGGGTCAATGGCCTACGGAAGCCGATGCGGGGCGGGCTATGTCCGCTTTTCGGCCCAATCCTGAGGCGGGCAAATATGCCCCGATCGGAGCACAACGGTAAAGGGTTAAGCAAGGTTTAGTCCACTGTTTTGTAGGATTGTGATCACTTTCGAGACGCTTCTACCCTGACACTTTAGATAAACACCCACCAAAAGTGTTGAATCTAAGGATTAAAAAATATGTAAATAGATTTCTGTATCAAAAAAGGGTTTCTTTCAAAAAAAAAGGGTTTCTTTCAAAAAAAAAAGGGGGGGGGGCTGGGTGGTGGGAGAAACATTGACAATGTTTCACAAATGTTGAATGCATTGTATAAATATTTGATCCCCTGGTGTTTTATGTGATTAAAACCTTCCTGTTTGATGGACAATTGTAAATCTGAAATGGCCACTTGTTAAGTTCAGCCAATTTGTTTGGCTACAACCAGTGCCATTTTCAAGCTAAGTGCTGATTCACATGTCAATGAATGAATATTTCTTCACAGGTTGACCGTAAACGGGATGCCCTGATACAGCAGTCTGTCCGTCAACTCAACTCATACTTCCATCGTCGTGGTCAGACGTCAGGTCCACCTGTGTTTGCTGTTCACAGGGTCAAAGTGACGTTCAAAGATGAGCCAGGTGAAGGAAGTGGCGTAGCAAGGAGCTTTTATACAGCTATCGCTGAAGCCTTCATGTCCAACGAACGATTGCCAAGCTTAGAGGATTGCCAAGGAACAAACAAAGGTCCTCAGTATAGTAAGATCTTTTTTGTGTTTGGTTTTGGTCGGGTAAATTTCTTTCTGCTAAATCTCTGTTTAACATAGAGTGGCCATTCCATGATGACAGAAAAGAAAGACAGTGTACCTTTAAAGAGGCCGTCTGTTTAAGCACAGCGCCCTTGTGAGTTGGTGTGTAGTGTACAAGGAAATTTCTGGCCCTACAAAGATGGCACTTCCTGGTGTCCTAAGCTGTATGACGAGATTTGAGAATTTGGGATACTGAGTCTAAAATGGAAATCGAATCTGAAAAAAAAGAAAAGAAAAACAATAATGTAAATTTAAGTCCGGCGCAGCATGAAGGTGAACCGGGTTTAATGTGCTTGAAAGCTGCATTGTTCAGCTGAAAGCCACACCGATGGCCACCCTTATCAGTATGTTGCCTTTTTTGCATGCTACTTTGTGTGTTGTTTTATGTATGTGTGACTATTTCTGAAAGTTGTTCCTTGTAGATTGGACAGGGTCATAACTAAGCTTCCACCTCTTTGTAATCCTTTCCTCCTATTGCTACCTATTTTCCTTCAAAATACACCCCTTTTGGCTTTTTGAACCATACTGTTGGGGATACATATCAGTCTTATGAGAATAGCTTTGAATTCAGCAGTCATGACATTTAATATTGAGGAGAGTTGAAATATTAGTATCCATACTGTTAATTATTTTAAGGTTGCTGATTTTGAATGTTTGAAGGAACTACTAGTCTTTCATTTTTCTTGCAGTACCCTTAAATTTTTTTAAATGAAGAAGTGTTTGCCTTTTGTCTTTGATATATATAGTTTTGGTATGGTGGACCAGTCAATGATTTAATTATGGAAGGCATGCTCTGCCAACAGTGTTTTTCAAAAGAAAATATTGGTGTGTAGTAAATCTTTGACAAAATTTATTTTGAAGAAATGTGGCTGACACAAACATTTTTCGGTTAAGAATGAGAGAGCTTATTGGTAACCAGCATGTGATATGCTAAACCTACATGTGGTACAGTATATATATATATTTATGTATATATATGTATTTGTGATCAGTCTCTCTATTAATCATGGTGACTTTAACTCACTTGCACATTTCTGAAGATGTTGGATTCCAAGTAAATACTACATCTATGGGCTAGTTAGTTAGGATTTTATGCCTCAATTTATAGCTTGGCTTAATTTATCTACTCCAGTGCACATGGCTGTTTTTACAGTTGTGGGCACTGGATTTTTTCCCTTCTCCTTTCTTTACGAGGATATCATGCACAGTAGGCCCCAGTTTAAAAGTCTTTGGTATGACTCCACTTGTGAATCGAACCTGATCCTCCTGCAAAAGAGGCAGATGCTCTACCACTATAGACCAAACAGGTTTCACTCTGTTTATGCCAAAGTTTGTAATTTAGTTATGTGTTTTGAAAGTCAATTAATCCACAGTTGAGTTGAAATGGCTTGAGTGGTATGAAATGTTTTTTCATAGAGGGTTTCAGGGGTTGTGAACTTACGGGATTGGGAGAAAGTTTACAAAAAGTTATTACCTGGAAAAGAAGTATTCACAACTTGAGTGCAAAAAGTGAAATAAGGGTGCCTGCAATTTTCGTAAATAACATTTCCAAGCCTTATGCCATTAATTCATTGCACTGTTCACTTTGCATATACATTAGAAGTCTGTTACTGCACAACGCAAGTCTAATTTTGTCCCGACAAACTTCAGTGGAAATTTACTGTGTGAATTTCACCACATACAGTAACAGTAACTCAGTGGGGATTTCCAACAGGGTGTACAAGACTACAGCTTTGTAGCATTTACGACTCTCTCTATGAGAAAAACTCATTGGCGCTTTGTGAGTTTCTGTGTGTAATAGTCTTTCATAAACTTAATACTTGTACACAATAGAAAGATGTGAATAGTTAAAAACATTTTCTTGCCTGAAAAACTTTCAAATTTGTGTGTGATTAAGTTTGGTGAGACAGCCAGTAAGCCTAACCCTCGAACAGGGCTGTGTGTTCCTTACATAGCCTAGGCTCATTCCTCTCGCAACACAGCCCTTGCGCAGGTACACTTCACAACCGTAGTCACTAGCCAGGAGGCCTGCGGAACGTCACCTCTTGCCTCCCCAAATAACAAAGTTTTCTCCCCAAACTTCACACAGATGACCTCTGGCACAGCATTTACCTTTCCACAAAAGATGTTCGCAAAGTTTCCTCAAAGAATGGCCGAATTTTCACTGCCAAGTTTGACTGTAACAGTAAGTCAATGCCTCATGTTTTCAAGCTCTCCACAACTCATCCTAGTAAAGGTCAAAGGTCACAAGTGGCAAACTTGGCAAAACGGGATGCTCCACCTGTGTAGCTGTCTTCATAATACCATCTTTGATTTCAGTGTAGTCTCAAGTGACTGTGGTTGTGAAGTGTATCCGCACATGAAGTGTATCTGCGCAAGGGCTGTGTTGTGAGAGGAACGAACACACAGCGCTGTTCAAGAGCTACAGTAAGCCCAGGGTTAGCGGCAAGTGGTTGTGTAGCCTGTAACATTGAGTCTGTACTAGGCTAGGCTAGGCTAGGCCTAGCCATATATGTAGAGTGCCGCCTTGGCTTGCTCATGTTTGCAGAAATGTAGACCTACAAACAGGTTAATTAGAGGGGGATGATGGGTGAGAAACAAAGTACATCCAAAGCAATAACTTTTCACTGCCATTTTCCCAACTGTGGCTTTGGCCCGACAATGTACAGTTGAAAAAGGAATATCAGTGCATGGATGTCAGTTAATGGTTCCTTGGACCTTATTAGTAATATCATGGAGTGACCACGCCAAATGCAACTCAGGACTTGGCCTCACCTGTGTCAATTGTGGTGCTATGGTAGAAGGAAAAAGAGTGCCAACTCAACCCTTAAGGGTGCCATGATTTTTGCTAATGGGTCTTGTTACCCCTTCTAGGTTGTCAACCTAGGAGGGGTGTATGGGAGAGGGGGCAGGGTGTGGTGTATTTAGAGCAGTTGTGGAAGCAGGGCCTTTGTGTTTGAGAGTGGTTGTTCATGGGTTTAACATATTTCTGTTAGCCTAGGTGGGACACTAGAACATATTTATTGAAGGTGAATACGGGACACAGAATTTTAAGTTTGGTAAAGACTAATAGGAGTAGCCTAGAAGCCAAATGGTGCATTATCTGAGACAGATTTTACTTGTTCCACTTGTTCAAGTTGTTTGCCCATTAGGTAAGTGGGGTCAATTTGAGGACCTGGATGTTTTAAAGGGAAATGCTGCGTTATGTGCAACATTTTTTGCATTTTGTCGTTGTTTACATATGTGCTGATCCCTCTTGATGAAAGAAAGACAACCTGAGTAAAATTTTCACTCAGCGAGCACTAATTAATGAGTAATTAAACTTTCTGTGGTGTCTGAAAATATTTTTACCCAAACTATTATGCATTCAAAGCTGAGCCTGTCATATATGTATTTTGATGTCCTCCAATCAAATCGTTACTGCTGTATACGTCAGCCTATAACAAACTGCCTTCAGAATTGTCATGAACACATTTCACGATCGTAGGTTTGGCTTTTACCACAATGCTCAGCCTAACACTGAAATCACTGTACTAGTTAAGTACTGATTATATAGGCTAAGGCCTAAGCTAGGTTGAGTCTCAATGTTTGCATTTATACAACAGACCATAATGTTAGACCTAATAAGGAGGTCAATTTGCTGCTGAAACAAAAGAGGCTATGTAAATAACTCTTACAGCATTCCTATTGTTTGGTTATGGTTACATCTATTCAGTGATAATAGAAAAGCATTATGGAAGACACAACTTGAAATCAAGAAATTGTTTGACTTCAGATTGCTTTAATTTAAAATGAAATGATTTCAATTTAGATTCACAAACTCTGTTAAATAACATGACTAATAACCCTTCGGTCTGTCAAACAAACCTACTCAATTGAGCTGATCTGATTGGCTTAACTACTGCATATGAAATCAATCTGGTACACATTGTGCACTACTCAGCTACAGGTATTTACATTTCAGGTCAAGGAATCACTAAGCCTCTTGGCTTTCTGGTTTGTTCAAGTGACGACTCTGTACTCATTGTGATTATTACTCAACTTCAATTGAAAGTGTATTTGCAACTAAACTGTCAAATATAAAATGTATGGGTGTTGGTTTAGAGTCATGGTTATTTTGCACATTTTTAGACTGCTAAATCTAGAGATATGACTCAGGGTTCATGTTGGAAATATAAAAGAAAAATATTTCCTTAATTGCTCATTGAACAAAAGGACATTGTCTCCTGTTTTAAGTGGCTTTGTACTGCCTAGGTCAAGATTTTTTCATTCCTAAAAGTGTTTGGAAATAGGGAATGATCTTACAAAACTGGAAGCACTAGTTTTAAACAATAAAGTTGAGTGATGGTTAAAATGATATGAAAAGTTGAAAAAAAAATAAAATTTTCAGTTTCCAGGGCTTATTAAAATTAACCTTGGGAAAGAGATTTTACAAAAAGGTTGTTTTTTCTCACAAGAACAAATTCAAAATAATTGCTTTTCTGAAAAAATCATGTTGGACTTCTTTTTTTTTTTACAAAATGTAAGGCATGAATTGACACTAATTTGAATCTTTAAACTTTTTCCAGAGAATATATGTAAAGATTCACTGCAGTGTACAAAGAGAAAACAGTTTACATGGTTTTAAAACTTGTTGCTAGGTTTGTCATACCTTTACAAAATTTGCTTCTCAGTAGCAGCCATTCTGGATTTTTTTTTGTATGAAACTAAAGGCATAGAATGACTGCTATTTTAATTACTCTATGGGTAAGGCTCAACTTTATGTATACCTTGCAATAAGAAGAAAGGTTAACATGCCTTTAAGAACTAGCCAATAGACATTCCATTCCATCGTAAAGTTTCTTTGTTATTCAAATCATAATCTAAAAATAGCAACATGTTAATTGTAAGGAGAAAAAACAAGTATGGGAAGAATGTGAACATAAAACTGGGTCTTTGTTAACTTAGCTTTATAAAGTCCTAGAAGTACAAAAGAAGGAAAAACAGAAAGAATCTGCTGCCTAAAATATGTGTAGGGCCTGTACAATGCTTTAATGCTCATCGTCAGGAATGGCATGGGTTTTTTATGCTATTAGGTTCCACATTTGGAATTTACATATTTGTTCACATTTATATTAGTTTTTGATATTCTGTGTAGGTGTTAGGCATTGTGGTATAGGCATTGACTTCAACAAAATTATAAGGTTTTTTTTGCAAAAGTCATGTCTTTCATACCTGTCTTTGAACGGTAACCATCTACTATAAGAAAAGGTGACAAGTGGTGGAAGGTTTTGTCATTCAGCTTGTTCATTGACACATAGATTCTTTTTAGGACAAGGTGATTGGTTTATAACTTGCTAAAATTAACAGTCTTGTTTTTTTTGGTTCCTTGCAGTAGCAAAGGAACCTATGTAGTCAGGTTGGCGTGTGTGTATGTGTGTGTGTGTGTGTGTGTGTGTGTGTGTGTGTGTGTGACACTTGCTTCGGTATGCTCTAACTCAACAAGGGAAGGTTGGATGGAACTTGGATTTGGTACATAGATTCATCATAGGGAGAAGGTGTGCCCTATTGTTTTTGGTGGAGGTCAAAGGTCATTTGGGGTCACCAGAGGTCAAAAACTAAAAACCTTCTCAACACGATATTTCTAGTTAGGAAACTTGGAAAGATGTCATACTAGGTGTGTGGATGTGTTATGGTGTAAGGATGAAATTGGATATGTTCGGTGAAGGTCAAAGGGTCATCTGAGGTCACCAGGGGTCAAACACTGAAAAACGTTTTAACACAGTATTTTAAGGTAGAAAGGGCAGATTTCAAATCAATCTGTGTTTGGTTAAGGTCAAAGGTCATCAAGGTCACTGGAGGTCAACTGCTGGAAATGTTATTTAGAAAATGTTGTAAGCTAGATAAAGATAGTTTCAATAGATTTTGTATCTCACCTGGTTTTGCATGCTTACGCACCCAAACACCTTAGAAATTTGTCCTTTATGTTCATTCAGTAATGATTCCTTCGGGTTGTACACATATTTTGGATCATTCAAAGTTTTAAGAGGGAAATAACTGAAATCTGTAGATTTCACTGAGCACAGGTCACTCTGCATTAAACTGGTCTCTCTGCCAGTGGGAACAATGCATGAATTCTACAGTATGTCTCTTTAATACTGCTGTGCTCTGTGGGGTAACCTCATCCTCATTCTATTATCACACCCCATTAATCACTTGCTTTCTGCCTGACTGCTGAATAAACCCTGTTTTCTGTGTAGAGGTAGCAAACAGGACAAATGGTAGATTGTTTTAAAGTAATAGCAAGTTTTATTTGAGAGCAGGTAAAAATAACTTGTGAGAGAAGTACACAGGGTGTTTTTCTCTCTGTGACCACATTGTGTATCATTTATTGGTGATAATATCAAGTTTGATTACAAGCATATATACATATGGAAATGAGGTAGTGTTTTTGAATGATCACGAAGCATTACAAAAGTTGAATGTCAGTAAGGCCACAGAAATTTAATCTTTGATTTCATGTAATATTAGTACTAAAATACCCCTTGTGAAGATGTTACAAACATTGAGTATGAACTTTTGCTTAGCTCTATTTCACAGACTGGCTGTACAGTTCTTATAATATCCAGCAAGGAACCACAGTGCCCATTGGGCTCTTGTTAAAATAACACTTTCAGCTCTGAGGCAGGCTTCAACAAATTTGTTTTTTATTACTCGTCCACGGGGCTAGGAGTTCCCAAAGCCTACTTGTCCGCATGAATATGCACTAGTCCATATCTAATTATCTAGTACTAGCCACTGAATTCCTATGTGAAGAAGTCTTCTGTGCTGCTTGCCCGGTGAACTACAACATTGAGCAGTTCACTTGTCTGAGTCATTTTTTACTTGCCCGGACTGTCGGACTGTCGGGCGGGGGATTTGTTGAACCCTGTTTGAGGGCCTTCTTTCGGCTTCAGATGTTATTTTTTAGAACTTTGGTTTGGGGTGTGAGGTACAAACCAGATCATTTTGGTTAGGGCATGTGTAGTTTTATTTACTTATGGTGGTAAGAGCACCCAAGTGTTGACCTTGCAAACATCACAAGAGGTATCTCAGTTGGTTTGGTTTTTAGGGGCTTTTTATGGTTCTGCTATGCAAATTTGTTTTTCGCTTCTTGAGTGTTGTATGAAGGTGGGATGTTTTTAATAGAAGCTCCTGTTGAGAGCCTGCAATTCAGTGGTTGTGAAATTTAAATAGGAGGAGTGTATAAAAAGATTTCAGTGTGAAGAATATGCCCACATTCACCAGAAGCACCATGATGTGCCAGACCTGAAGACTTTTATTTGAGTAGACAGATCCTCCTCCTATTCAGGGATTTGCCAAGAAAAGTGAATGGTGAAGAAATTTTTGACATGTATGACCCCTGCATTTGCCTTGATATTTTAGTGGAATTTGACTCCATCTGTTACCTTCTTTTAATTAATTTTACCACAGCATTGCAGCATTTCCATTTCTAAATGACACAATATAACTCACCTGTTGATGTCTCATAAAATAGTCCCATCTTACAAACTAATTTTGAAGGAAATGCCCCTTTTTTGAAATCTCATACTAGGGACTGCTGTTAGTTGTTGATAATTTATTTGCAAGAATATACAGGGCATAAAAAGACTTTATCGGAATATCTGTAGGATTGAATTTTATGAATGTCTGAGTATGTTAGTTGTAGGACAAATATTTCAAGACTCTAAAAGTTTATGACAGGACAATTCTAGAGATACCCTCTGCTGAAATAATTTGATAGTTTTATTGTTGCATGTTGACGACTTCTCACATCATATTTTGCACCTGTTCCATAATCTTTGTTTTGAACTTTGCATTGTGTGTGGCAGTATGCACTCTGATTTTAAAGTAAACAGGGAGTTATAACTCTCTTGCGTGATGTTTTTTCATATTGTTTCCTTTGCATTTTTTAAAAGGGGCTGACATAAGATTGTGAAATTAGACCTTGGGACAGCAGTATTTCATCAGTAACTTGTTTACGCATGAAATTCTTTCACATCTCAGCTGTATATACAGAAAGATTAGTTTCACTCTCAACCATGTCATCTAGGAGAATGTGACTAATAAGGAGTTCAGTTAAATGAGGTTTTACAGCTCAGTTCCTAACCAATTGTTTTTAAATCAGGTTGGCTGCTAGCCACAGCTTTTTTATCAGTTGTGGCTCACTGGCTTGTTTTCCCTATTCCATTGATTGTGCTTAGCACCAAGCACAATGTTGTAGGTTGCACATCTCCTCACAATTGTGTATTAAATACAAATAAGAGTGAACATAGCCTGTTTGATAGGTGACTGCAGCCAAGCTGTAACAGCTCACTTCGTGGTGCTATCTTGCTAAATTATTTATGTGAAGTTGTTTGGTAATTAAGTCAAGTTTTTGGTAGTTAAGTTTATGGTAGTTCGGTCAAGTCTTTGGTAGTTTAAGTATGTAACCAACATGTGCATTATAACAATTTAATCACTCATTGATGCACATGCAGAGTGTGAGCTTGGAAAGTTATGATCCATCATAGTTTGCAAACTCAGGAATTTCATAGGAAAATTTTTTTTTCATTTGTAGAGATTTTAGAAAAGTTTGAGCTGCAGTGTGAACTCAATTTGATAACTGAGAGAGTACTTCTTGCAAAAGTTGAAAACTATATAGGTTGGACATAGTTGAAAGATGACTGCATCCAAGCACTAACAGCCCACATCCTGGTGCTATCTTGCAAAATGATTTATTTGAAGTTGTAGTGATTGTTATGAGATACCCTTTTAGAGGTAGCAATTCAAGGTGAACCTTTGGTTCATAAACCTTTGCCATACTTCCATTTAGATAACAGAATAAGTTCACTGTGACAAGATGTAAACAAAAGAATTGGAATTTGAATGGCATTGGAAGAAATGCAGTATTGAAGTAAAGTAAGATATTGCAATACCCACTATCTCTAAAGAGTTTAAAGATCAGGTGTTTGTTCTGTCTACTGAGCTAAGAGCATCCACCTCATACATGGAAGGCCCAGGTTGAATTCTGAAGTACCAAAGACTTAAAAATGGAACCTACTGTCAATGTGCATGATGATTTTTACAAGCAGTGGAGGAGGGATAGCAATCTAGTAACCCACCTCTGAGAAAAAGTCCTTAGGCACTGCTAGGTTAGAAGTTGGGGCTTAAAGCTTTAACAAACCAACGAATCAGTCTAAAGAGGTAAGCTTTTGTCAGAGTTGACATGAAGCCAATTTAATACTGGGGTAAAGTTGGATGTGAATCAAATTTTTCTTGTCACTTGTTATAAACATGAAACCTGTTAGCTCAGTAGAAAGGTATTTGTGGCAAACTTGTTTTGTGGATTCAGGAAAGAAACTCCATATTAGCAGTGAGGTGTTTTAATAAGGGTTGCCATTGGCTCCAAAAGTCATGGGAAAGTCATGAAATTTAGTGCAGATCAATCTTTAAAATTTTCACAAGTAAACAAATTTACTCATTTAGTCATCATGACTTTTGCACTATTTAAGTTTTATAAAACCTCAGGTATAATTTGGTCATGAAATAGTCATGTTAAGGTCATGAAATAGTGATGTTAAGGTCATGATATGTTCATGAAAAAGTCATAAACTTTAAATTTTCTTAAGGTGCAAGGAACCTGTTTAATCAGATGTAGTGTTGAAAAAGAGAAAAGGAGCGGAGTTGTGGAGCTTACTTCCTTTATCATGGATAAGCTATTTCTTCCCCCTTCCAGTTACTTGTTATGTAAGTGATCAGGGTTGTCACCACACTGGGTGGTGCTGGCCGTGCTACCCAGTTCTGAAAATCTCTGCCTGGTACTTGCCATCAATTTCAGCATCACCACCTGGCACAAATTTCTTACCCTAAATGAATAAAATTCTTAGATTTCTTTAGAATGGAGTGATAATTCCTTGTTTTTCATGAGCACTCTCCAATCTGCAATTATTGGTCAAAGGGGTGGGGGAGAGTCCCTACTCCTTAGACGCTCCCCCATTGTGTTGGTCCCAATTTCACCGGCTCTCAAAATGGTCTGGTGACAACCCTGTTAGTGATGTTATGAAAGTACTTTTTGTTTTTCCTCCCCAAAAGTCTCACAAGCACCTGCATTGATAATCTGTTTCTTCTGAAGGAGATAAATGCAGGGCTATGTCAATGTTCCCAGTGTTCATTTTTCTGAGGAATCCATGTTCTCAGGCTGGTAACATTGAAACATAGGAATAACATGCCTTGAAATCATCCCCAACTATTGAAATAAAAACCAAATTTGGAACAGTAAACCTAGGGAACATTGAACCCAGGGAACATCCGGAAGACCCCATAAAAAATTGCAGTGGAAGTAGAATTCCTTGAATAGTACACAACAAAGTAACCAATCTGCAATCAATTTGGAGCAGTTAGATTTTGGAAGAGTCTCTTATATTGGTTTAACAGAATCAGTGCAATATTTCTTTCTTTTCAGGCCTGATACAACGACTGAGAAGTCGAGAAAGAGAGAGGGAAAGGTTCAGACACAGGCCAGCAAACTCCAGTGGACGCATGACACAGTGTTTAGATCGAGATCGCAACCAGCTTAGCTTTGACGCCCCACCATTCTTCCCCAGGGACAGTCAAAACTCTGGGGAGAGGGAAGAAAATGCAGATCATCTTCCCCCTGCTAAGCAGGCTCTTGGTGAAAGGTTGTTTCCCAGGGTGTTTGCTCAACAAGCAGTGAGTTTTAGGATAAAAGTTGTTTAGGGCAATAGGAATTGAAAGAAAAAATTGCAACAATTATTTTCGGAAAATTTGGTACAGTTGGCCTAGTATTAGGCCAACCACTATGACAGGAAAAGAGAGGTAGTAGGGAATAGAAGAGAAGGATTCAGGCACCAATCGAAAGGTGTGGGGGGGGGGGGGGCCCAGGGGGTAATCAGTGGGTATGGTAGTTGGTAGGCATGGGGTGGATCCATGGGGTTGAGGGAATGGTTGTGCATTCTGGTGAGAGCTATGTTGTGGTTTCAGTGGTTAGATGTTATTAATATGCAATGTTATTTGTTTGGTTTTATAACACATTAAACAGTTAAAAAGAAAAAGATCTGCTCCTGTATGGAATTCAATGGAATTCAATTTATTCTCAAATTATGTTTCCCCCCCTGTTGGCTGCTGTTGTGGAATATGCCCATGGTATTTTCCGCCTCTCATCAGAGGCAACTAAAGGGAATCAAACTTGCACTTGAACCATTCTTGAAAATAAATTTAAACTTTGAACTTTTCATCAAGTTGACTGATACTGTATAATACATTCGTGTTGGTGTGTTGTTAGATCTCGTCTAACTAACTGACTCAAACTATGTTTCTGTGAGCATTCCTGTAATTAATTCCAAGAAATATTCTCTTGGATGGTCTTCTGCATTACATAGGAATGTAATACTTTGATCTTTGTCCTTTCCAAAGGCATTTGCAAACAAGATTACTGGAATGCTCCTGAAGCTTCCTCCAGCTCGTCTCTTGCTACTCCTTGCCAGCGAAGAATCCCTTAGGGAGAAGGTTGATGAAGCTATGGATATCATCCTAAATACAGGGTAAGTCTGGAGTTAAGGCAAAGCCCAGATTTGAACTCCTTACTTTACTGACACATCAACACTGGGAAGTTTTAGCTGTGATTCTTGGAAATTGAAAGAAATATGATATCAGGCTTGATTAAATGTTCAGACTTTGCTGGCAACATTTGAGTAATAGGGAGTTCTTTTTGAAACATCATTTACAGCCCCATGGTAGAAAATATGTTCAAGACAAAAAGTACATGTAATGCCAATTAAGTAGTTTTGATGAAAATTTCAAAGCTCTCTTTGATTCCTTGCCGTAGGCAGGCAAGGAATCTATGCGATGGTGATGTCGTGTGTGTGTGTGTGTGTATGTGTGTGAGCTTGCAAACGATACCTTGCCAGGTACCGGCCGCTCAGGAGAGCTGAAGCCTCGCACGACTCTCCTTGCTCACGCGGAGCTCGTAACTGGCGTAGCTACCCGAAAATTTGGACACTGCAATGAGCTCTGTCACGTGATATGCAAGAGCCCGCCCTCGCTCGCGGCATTCACATGCTGTGTGACATAAACCGCTAAAGGGGAATTCCAACCATTTCCTTACTGGGAACAGTTCTGTTTACCCCGTAAGGCAATGAATACGGGTATGCATGTGTGTGTGTGTGTTTGTGACACTTGCTTGTAAACACGATATCTTAAGATAGGAATGGCCGACACTTTTCATATATGGTATATAGATTTATCATGTTGAGAGGAAGAACCCTATTGTTTTTGGTAGAGGTCAAAGGTCATTTGAGGTCACCAGTGGTAAAATTGCGACAACTTCAAAAAAAGCTTGTAAACACGATATCTTCAGATAGGAGTGACCGACTCTTTTCATACTTTGTATATAGATTTGTCATGTTGAGAAGAAAAATGCTATTGTGTTGGTAGAGGTCAAAGGTCATTTGAGGTCACCAGCGGTAAAATTGCAAAAACGCCGTAAATGGCTTGTTAACACGATATCTTCAGATAGGATCGCCCGACAATTTTCATACTTGGTATATAGATTTGTCATGTTGAGAGGAAGAACCCTATTGTTTTTGGTAGAGGTCAAAGTTCATTTGAGGTCACCAGCTTTAAAATTGCTAAACACCGAAAATGGCTTGTAAACATGATATCTTCAGTTAGGAGGGACCAACACTCTTCATATTTGGTATATAGATTTTTCATGTTGAGAGAGAGAAGCCTATTATTTTTGGTAGAGGTCAAAGGTCATTTGAGGTCAATAGCAGTAAAATTGCAAAAACTTCGAAAATGGCTTGTGAACACGATATCTTCAGTTAGGAGAGACCAACACTCTTTATATTTGGTATATAGATTTGTCATGTTGAGAGAAAGAATCCTATTGTTTTTGGTAGAAGTCAAAGGTCATTTGAGGTCACCAGCGGTAAAATTGCGAAAACACCGAAAATGGCTTTTAAACATGATTTCTTCAGATAGGAGTGACCAACACTTCTCATGCTTGGTATATGGGTTTGTCATGTTGAGAGGAAATAGCTTATTGTGTTTGGTTGAGGTCAAAGGTCACTTGAGGTCACTAGCAGTAAAAATGCAAAAACACCGAAAATGGCTTGTAAACATGATATCTTCAGATAGGAGTGACTGATACTCTTTAGAGGTCAAAGGTCATTTGAGGTCACCAGCAGTAAAATTGTGAAAATTCTGTGCCTAAAATGTAAAGAAAAACCTATCAAACATTGTCAATTTGAAAGCAGGTAAGGTATTTGATGGCAAGGAATCACTAAGCCTTTTGGCTTTCTGGTTTATAATAAATCTTTGTTCCAAATTAGCACATTACATTTTCATATTAACATGTAGTGAAAATCTGGCTGGCATTTTCTTGCCATGCTGACAGCAGGGTATACTAATATTTCCTAAGGTCTCTTTTAAAAATTTCAAGTAACACCAGGGTTCGTGCAGGTCCTAGAAATCTTTAAAAGTTAGGGAAAAACTGAAATTTGAATTTCCAGGCCTGCAAAGATAGGGAACTTTAGGTAGTGGACTTATTGTTCCAAATTGCTCTATGTACTGATACATTATTTTATGATAAAAAGACAGAAATATGGGACCCTACTGTCCAAAACATATCAACCCAGGTCTTTGAAAGTTGTGGAAAAGTCGTGGAATCATATCATTTTGAACATGTACGATCCCTTAATATTGGTTGCATTTTGGCACTCTGAACTCATTCATGAATTAAAATTGAGTCCTATAGCTATGCTTGTAACTTTACTCTTCATCCTTCACAGACGTGATGAGCAGGGTAACTCAGAAGCTGGAGGTGTCAACATTTTAGACCTTGAGATATTTGGTTTGACTGAGAGACGGTCTAGTCAGGACAAGTCTAAGGCAGGGTTATCCCAGTCATCCTCCCAGGAGAGCCAAGCCAGCAAAGCACCGTTAGATGATGACCTAGACAATGAACCTTTGTTCTTTGAGCCTGGAAAGAGAGGCTTTTATTCACCAAGACCAGGGAAAAATACGGTGGAACGATTAAATTGTTTCAGAAATGTTGGAAGGTAAGATGCCTTAAATGCAAAGAGTCATTTGATTTTTAAGTTGTGTGTGTGTGTCACATAGAAGAAGGGGGAAGAGAGGGGTTGAGGGAAGGAGATAGTAGGGTTGGATAGGGTTAAGAGGGGGGGGAGTTCCGATTGGTGGCTAAGTTTTGGTGTGTGCTAATAATGTGAAAAATTGTCACAAAGCAGGGGGGTGAGATAAGGAGGGAAGGATAAGATTGCAGAGGGAGTAGTGAATGGATGAGTTTTGGTGTGGGCCAAAAATGAGTCACAAAGCATTGGGGTGGGGGGTGGGGGGTGGAGATTGGCAGGGTAGGATAGGGTTGGGGAAGGGATTTCCAATGTGTGGATAAGTTTTGGTGTGTGCTAATAATGTGTCACAAAGCAGGGGGGAGGCTGGGGTTCGTGGCTGGTGGTTGAGATGGAAGGTAGGATAGAGTTGCAGAGGGAGTACTAATTGGTGGCTGAGTTTTGGTGTGGGTTTTTAGGATGTACTGGAATCTTTCCTTATTCATAACAGCATTCTAATAATAATGCAAGACCATTCCTTTAATTTCTTATGAGTAACTACATTTCATTTGCATTTTTCTCTAAATATCTTTCATTTTCATTTTGTTCCTACAGAATTCTGGGACTTTGTCTACTACAGAATGAACTTTGCCCCTTGACTTTGTGCCGCCATGTTGTAAAAGTACTATTGGGACGCAAGGTTAGTGCCATATTCAGCAACTTTCTGTCTTATAGTGCACAGTGGTTTGAAATACTTGTTACTTTATAGGAAGTATATAGGCCATAAAAACAAGAAGAAATTTTTAGTAGAGAACTGTAGATAGCAGAGCCTAACTGTTGGTAGAAATTTGTTGTATGCACAGGAATATAGTCAAGTGTTTGTGGTGCAGACTGTCTGCATTTGATCAACACTTTACAGGATACATTTGAAAAATATTTTGAACAACCTATTAAAGTGTACCTTAAGTCTAGAATTGACAAGAATATATCATTCAGGCATGTGAAAATGAATTTTCATAGCTTGCCTTCTGCTTAGACATTAAATGTTGAAATGTATCCACTCAAAAACTTTGAAAAAGTCCATTTTGCAATAATTTGTGAAGTCCTTGCTGTACAACTCATATTACATCCTTTTTTTTTACTTTGAAATTAAAAAAAATAAAGAACTGCTCATACGACCTTGAGAGCTTCTTGTTTTCTCATGTAGCTTTTGGAAATAAAAGTAATACAAATTCTATGATTTGATTAATACGACAATGACTTAACATATTGTTGCACAATCGCCATTTGAAATTGTTTGAAAAGACTTCAACCTGCTATATCTCTGCTCATAGACATCCTGTGAAAATGGGAGTTGGACCATTAAGGTCAAGCTTTCAAGCTTGTAACCTAGATTTTTTGGTTTCGATGATAAGAGAAACCAATGCAATCATGATGGCGTGCGTGTGTATGTATGTATGTATGTATGTGTGTGTGTGCGTGCGTGTGTGTGTGTATGTGTGTGTGTTTGTGACACTTTGCTCGTTAACACGATATCTCAAGATAGGAATGTGTGACAGTTTTCAAACTTGGTACGTAGATGCGCCATATTGAGAGGAAGAACCCTATTGTTTTTGGTGGAGGTCAAAGGTCACCTGGGGTCATCAGGGGTCAAAGTCTGAAAACCTTGTTAACACAATATCTCAAGATAGGAAGCTTGGATAGATTTCACATTGGTATGTGGATGCGTTATAGTCAGTAGATGGTCCCTATTGTTTTTGGGGTAGTTCAAAGGTCATGTTGGGTCACCAGGGGTCAATGCCTGAAAATCTCGTTAACACGATATCTCGAGCTAGAAAGCTTGAATAGATTTCATATTTAGTATGTGGATGTGATATGGTCAGGAGATGGTCCCTATTGTTTTTGGTGGAGGTCAAAGGTCATCTGGGGTCCCCAGGGGTCGAAGTATGAAAACCTTCTTAAGGTAATATCTCAAGGTAGGAAACTTGGATAGATTTCATTTTTGGGTATGTGGATGCGTTATAGTCGGTAAATTGTTCCTATTGTTTTTGGCAGAGGTCAAAGGTCATCTGGGGTTACCAGAGGTCAAAGTCTGAAAATCTTGTTAACACAATATCTCAAGATAGGAAACTTGGATAGATTTCATATGTGGTATGTGGATGTGTTATAGTCAGTAGATGGTTCATATTGTTTTTGGGGTAGGTCAAATGTCATCTGGGGTCACCAGGGGTCAACGTCTGAAAATCTCCTTAACACGATATCTCAAGGTAGAAAGCTTGAATAGATGTCATATGAAGTATGTGGATGTGTTATGGTTAGGACGTGGTCCCTATTGTTTTTGGTGGAGGTCAAAGGTCATCTGGGGTCATCACGGGTCAAAGAATGAATACCTTGTTAATGCTTTATCTCAAGGTAGGAAACTTGGATAGATTTCATATTTTGTATGTGGATGCGTCATAGTCAGTAAATGATCCCTATTGCTTTTGGTGGAGATCAAAGGTCATCTGGGGTCACCAGGGGTCAAAGTCTGAAAACCTTGTTTATGTGATATCTCAGGTTAAGTAGCTGTGATAGATTTCATATTTGTTACGTGGATGGGTTATGGTCAGGAAATGGTGCGTAATGTTTTTGATGAAGGTCAAAGGTCATCTGGGGTCACTGCTGGTCCAAGTCTGAAAATCCTGCTTATGCAATTTCTCAAGATAGGAAACTTGGATAGATTTCATATTTGGGTATGTGGATGCATTGTAGTTAGAAGATGGTCCCCATAGTTTTTGGCAGAGATGAAAGGTCATCTAGGGTCTCCAGGGGTCAAAGCCTGGAAACCTTTTTAAATGTGATCTTTCAAGATAGCTGTTTTTCCATTTTTCCATTTGTCTGTCTGTCTGTTTGTCATTCTAGCTATGTATGGCTTTTATGGAGGTCAAAAGGTCATCTGGAATGACAAAATTATTTTTTGAACATGCTAGTATAACATTTGAATGAGAAGATAATGGTACATGATGGCACTCTTTGAAACGGAACATTTATGTATCATCGAAACCTCAATGCATTTTTGCATTCTGGTTGATAATTCAGACTCTGGGCATGCTTTAAAATGTGGACTTTGACCTCTAGCATTGATGCAAGCATATACAGGTGATAAGAGAAGATGGTGGTTATCTGACACTTTAGCACCCTCATAGATTAAATATGTCTGGAAATAACCGTTTTCTAAATAGCACTTGCAGGAGAGGGCTTTGGTTAATGTGGTGTTTGCAAATGGCATTTAAGTATGGTAACATTAACACTCTGTTTGACAATTTTATGAACAGCTATTGATAATGTTTATCTTAAGCTGTTCAAAGAAAAACAAGTCATTGCTTCAATAATAGTACATGGGAATAAGACATTGCTGTAGTATTCATAGAACTAGGCACTATCAGTCAATGTAATATATTTATTATTAGAGTAGAAAAGTTCACAATGGACTGTGTAGTGCTCTGAATTTTCATTTGTAGAATAGTACACTCAAAACTGTGTGGTATTTTTTTTTTTAGTAAAAATAGTATACTACAGTGTGAAGTACTATGAACTTGTAGTAAAATAGTATGCTCAAGATGGAAGAACCATGATTTTGTAGTAGAATATTACACTACAGTATTTAGTGCTATGAACTTGTAGTAAAATAGTACACTCAAGATGGAAGAACCATGGTTTTGTAGTAGAATAGTACAATTTAGTAGGTCAGTTCTTTAGTAAGAAAGTACCCTAAGGCACACAAAGAAATTTGTAGTGCTAGTTTAGTAGTAGAAAGTATGCTTAATAGTTAATTGAACTAGATTTGTATAGAACAGTACAATAAGGATTTTGAAGTACTACAGTTCTTTACTAGAAATAGTACTTCGTCACATGGAGGACTTCGTCCTACTATAGTTAAGTAATAGAACTTATTACACTAAAATTTGTGTAGTATTGTAACAGTGTAGTTGCATAGCACATCATGTTTCCTCAGTTTTTTTAATGAAATTTGAAGATGGGATAAATATTGGAGTTTAATGAATGAGATGCATTTTTCAACATGTGAGAAATGTATTTGTTGTTACTTGTGAGATTAACTCTGCCTTAGGTGATCTTATGAAAAGAAAAGGTTATTTAAGTTATTTGAGAGGTTAGGGAAATTTAGTTGTAATTGGTTCTTGAATTCAAAAAAGGCCTGATATTCTTCTGATAAGTTGTTGGCCCATAACTTCACTTTTGATACTCTCATCAGTTTTTAATTCTATGTAACATTTTGTCATTTGTTTTTAATTTAACAGCTTGGATGGCATGATTTGGCATTCTATGACCCTAGCTTGTATGAAGGGCTACGTAGGCTTCTACGAGATGTTGAGAAGGAGGACCCTAGTGGATCTATCTCTGCTGTAGAAGGGCTGGATCTAACATTTTCAATTGTGCTAAGAAAGGAAGAAGGTGGGGGCACTGTGGACCTTATACCAAACGGATCCAGCATACGAGTGACTCGGAGTAACTTCCATGAATATGTCCGACGTTACGCTGAATACCGCATGCTCTCAATCACATGGAAACCACTTATGGTAAGTCTAATTTTTTTCTTTATTACAAATGCCATTCATTGTATTTAGTTGAGTACACAACAGCTGATTATGAAAGTTGCTTCGACTAGGCTTCGAAGATACCTTCAATGTGTTCAAAGTTCTTGTAGGATTTTTTTTAAAAGAGAGACAAAGTGCTTTGAGGTATTAATCGTAGTAGTTGTTGAACAACCAAATTTGATAAAAAAATGAAAAGCATTTTGACAAAGGAAAAGACTGCGTGTGATAGCATCTCACAAAAGCGTAAGAGTGTTGAAGTAGAGAGTAGAAAATTGAATGATCACCAACAATTCTTCATTATGGATTGCTGGGTTATGGAAGTACTGTAGGCTCTATTGAAAGGTGAAACACCATACAATGAAGGCATACAGTTTATATATTGTAGCAGACATAGTGATGGGAGATCTGCAATGAAGATAAACAACTCTGTGGATAGCAAAATTAGCCTTTTGAAATTGGCTGATTGTCTGCTCTGTTTAAAGTATTCTTTTGTAAATATACATGGCCTTTTTTGAGGTATTCGCCATATGCTGTTGTCTGTAATCTAAAAATTGTACTGGTCGATAGTCTTAATGGGTATGACATTTGTTTGTTGAAAGGCATGGTTATTACTTTGTGTTGTAATATTCTGCCAGTCCTTTAGGTTGAAAAATAAAGGAAAAAAATACCAATGGAAATTGCAAGATTTATATTATGCTAGCTGTATAGAATTTGATATTATATTGCCAAAGTTGGGAAATGAATCTTATTCTTCTACATGAATGTTTAGCATTTACTGGCTGTGGGGACAAACAAAGACTGTAATCTGAGTATAGTACAAGGACCACTTCAAGTTATTGTGTGGTCTGTGGTTGAAAGTTAAGTGAAGTTTTAACTATTTTATATCTTCTCAAGTGACATGAGATATGGGAGTGGCAATACTGTTGTTCATTTTTCCAGTTTTGCAATATTTTCACATGGGAAATTTATACCTTAGGCACCCTCGAAAGGAAAATCCATTTCTTTTGTGTTTGTTAGTATTTTGTAGGTTAAAACCTCTTGGGACTGTATTGTTTGGTATAAAGGTCTGTTTGTGACATGTAAATGTTTGACATTTGTTAAAGGTGTGGCGTGTTTCAATATCAATCAAGTACTTGAATGAGAATTCCCTTGGACTCTAATAACTCATTTTCATGTTTTCTTGTCTATAAATCTTTCATGTTTGTGCATGGAATCTTCTTCATTTAGCATTCAATATACATCAGTAGGGAATAATTTATCCAGTATCGCATTGCAATTTGCTACACAAACAGGCCAAGGTGCTACACAAATGAAAAATTGTGTAGCAATTTTTTGTGTGCATAACCCTTGCATTTCCACAAACAGTGTGTGAAAGACCTCAAAAATCTTCAAAACTGCTACGCAAAATTTGAATGCTAAATTATTCCCTGATCAGTTATATTCACAGATATGATGATTGATAAGTCTTAATCATAAAGGGAAGATAGTGCTAGATTTTTGTGAATTTTTTGTAGTAAGATAGATTTAAAAATGCATGCCCTTTAAAGCTTTAAAACAAATATTTGCGTATATGCAGTTGAGTTGGCAGCGTCTGTTTGCTATTCCCCAGATACTCTTTACAAGTGTGTACCTACTAAAAAAAATTAATTGCTTTTGTACTGTGCAGCTGTTTCAGTGCGTGCTATTTTAAACAAGACACTGTAGATCTCTTGCTTGGCAAGAGTTCAATGGAAACTTCTGCTGTTGTGCTTGGTGCTTTGCATAAACAACAGAACAGAGATAGCAATCCAGTGTTTCATGACTGGAAGAAAGGCTGTTGGCACTGCTAAATTAAACCAGAATGTTATGAGTTGTAGATCTTAAACCAAACCCCTGACAGCAAATGCCAGCCAAAAATTGGGGAATGTGTAGTGTTATTACTGGTGCTATGGCCGAGTGGATTAACACGGTGGCATTTGAAGCAATGAAGCTTAGCAACCAGGAGGTCTGGAGTTCGATTCCTGGCCAGGTCAAAGTAAGGTGGGTTTTTCATCGCAGAGCAATCTACGGTTTTCCCATCTGAACTGACCCCCCCCTCCCTCCAAAAAAACATGTAAATTTGATCCAAATTGCTAAGTTGGTTGCCACCTGACATGAAGTTGTAATTCATAAGCCAATGGCTTCTCCCACATTCGTGGTTGCTTAGCGTCATAAAACAACTGCCCTTCAAGGCCTGATTATTATTGTTGTTATTATAATAAGTTCCTAATATTGTAGACCCTGGGAAAGTATTGAAGCTATTTGTGCAGTTTATACTGGGTGCACTTCTGGTAAGATAACAGTTTACTTAACCATACTAAAAACGCCTTTCTGTCATGTGTGCCCAGATTTATACTTTCTGGGCAATTAATATAATATGTTACATGTATCATGATCTGTGGGATAAAATGTAGTATGCAAGCAAACTTCCCTATAAATTAGATGCTACTCATTCCCCTTACGGAGTTAGATAGTTACTTTGATAGAGTTTCACGGCCCAGTTTCCAACCTGTTGGTTCAAGTAGAGCTGGCCATGGTCTTTTTTCCAGTTGCAGCTCACTGACTTGTTTTCCCTACTCCATTGCTTATGCTGAGCATCACGCACATCAGCAGTAGGTTCCATTTAGAGTCTTTGGTATGACTCGACCTGGGAATAGAACCTGGGTCTTCAGCGTGAGAGGTGGATGCGCTTGCCATTAGACCAAACATTCAGTTCTTGCACCTTATGCAAACAATCATATTTGTTTTGCAAGTTTGAATTGGACAATTGCTGTTCCTGTAAGCAAGTATATGGTAAATTTAAAAGTAAAGCTTACTCCATGGACAAATACAACTGCTAATGCATATGTCAAAATCTGAATCAAAGCTGCCTTGATGAACAAGTGAAGATTGGTTGTATTTAATGCTGCTAGTTCCCATGTTTTGTGTCCTCAAACCATGATACTGTAACTCCAGAGTTTATTGACACAGGCATTTCCCCGTTTACTCATGGAGAGTGCATTCAAGCATGTAAATTGACTATAGTGTTTTTAGCTCAACCCACTAACAGTGGGTAGAGCTTATATTATAGGCCTACTGTAGAAGAACAAAATTTTTGTCTCTTTCTTCAAAAGGTTTCAGCCTTTGTAATTGCCAGTGGATTTTTCTAAAATTTGCTGTACAGGTTGCATATTAGCAGGGCAACACATGTACCCTTTAGCAACATGATGAACCCCCCAAAATGGTATTTTTTGGCCATTTTGATCATTTTTTGCTTCATTTTGATCTTGTTTTGCCTTAAGGCAAAAGTCTACATGAAACAAGATCCCAGTGGAGGAATTGTTAGCACGTAGGCCTATTTTTGTAATTGCCCTTGTCCACTGTGTACACACCATGGGTTCCCATTCAGCTAATAACTTATCCTTCAGTTATTTTAGTATCTATTACAAAGAGCTCTCCTTGCTATGTGTGTAAGAACACTTGCATCCAGTAGGGTCACTGTTCATCCATAGAATTGCTATTTGGCTCATTGCGACAAGTTTTCTTCCCTGGAGTGGTCAAACTAGAGTGGTGGTGAAGAGATATGATCTCTGCTCACGCAAGGCTTGCTAGAATTTAGGATAATGACAGTTTTAACTGTACACAAATCAGCATTCCCTATCAAATGGATGTTTTGGTCAAATTTCTTCCAGTACTTCATTGCTTTTATAGCAGTGCAGCTTGGAAGGGAGAGAGGAAAACTGATGGAAGGGAAGGGAGAGAGGGATTGAAGAAGGGGGTAGGGAAGACATCTGATATCTACTTCCCCTAAATTGCTTATGCTACTGTCCTACACAAACTGGTCACAATTATGATGCACTTGTTAAAAGCCTCTAAAGAAAGCTTACCTGTTAAGTCCTTGGTTGATTCACTATAGCAGGATAAAATAGGTTCAGGGAGCTGACTCAGTAATTGGAATGAGAAAGTTCAAAGTTCATACACTAAATCGCTAAATCAATACACTGTAGTTGGTATATACTTCACTAAGATTGCTCTTGAAAGCTTTGCACTAATTTCGCTAACTGTCTGACACTGCTGTACACTATAGCACTAAAAACCCCACCTAGTATCCTGAAGGGAGAGGAAAAGAAAAACAAAAGTCAACACTAACAAATCTCCCCCTTTTTTCTTTTTCTGGAAACAACTTTAACTTCTGGTAGGATACTGATGGGAAACACCATAGTTCTGTAAGCTCCCCATTTGTAGGACATCCATTAGTTCCTTACAAGATGCCCCATGTTTTGTGAGGCAATTTGAAATTTGGGCACCACTCTCAATCCACTTGACACTAGAAAGTTCTCCTTTATGGAGCATCTCCTTGATGCTTCCTATCTCCACTCTAAGACGCTTTTCACTAACTGCTTTGGTAGAGTGAATGTTCTCAAATAGGGATTTGTTATCAGTACACACTCTGATAGGCACTCTATTTTCCTTAGGCTTGTTAAAAACCATTTCTGACAGAAGATATCCAAGGCAATATGCTGAGTCAAGGCTATCAGCCATAGAGAGAGCTTCTGCCGCTAAAGTACTCCGTACCACTCTTCGAATTTTTCCAGATCGCCAAGTAAGGGGACAAGACTTGTTGTCCTCACCAGTCAAAAACACAATGTGACCACCGGCACTGGAAACTCCATCAGTTAAATTTGCATAGGAGGCATCACAAAATACTGTCAAACTCAACTGCTCTATTTTCCCCAGGTTAGGAAAGAGGATGTTACTCCTTTTTGATTTTAACTTCTTGATCACCTTATTGGCTTGGAGCAAATCTTTTACTCTAGGTCCTCTGGTTGCAGTACTAAGCTCCAAGGCATCATAACTGGCATCAGGTCTTGTTTGGTTAGATGCCCACTGCACTTGACCAATGGCTCCTCTCAACTCTGTCACTTCACTTTGTTTGAGTAAAAACTCCTTTTGAGCCACTCTTTTTGCTGGAACAGGGATCTCTGAAAGGGAATCTACGTAATTATCCTGTGTGAGCATGATGCCATCTTTTCCTTGAGCAATTTCAAGTCCAATATATCTGAAAGCACCTTCTGCCTCTTTCCCAATTTTGAAAGCTGATCTTACCCTGTCTACCACCATTCTTTGGAAGTTGTCTGTACCAGCCCACAGGAAATCATCAACATGCAAAATGAAAATGCCTTTCAGTTTCCCTTCATTGTGCCAGAAAAATAATGCCAGGTCTACTTCTGAGCGTGAGCATCCATGTTTAAGGAGTTCATCCCTGACACTGAAATACCAATTTCTTGAGGCATCATTCAAACCATACACACACTTTTTTAATTTCCACACTTTGCCAGTAACATCAGCCTCTTTAGGTGGCCTCAGAAACATCTCACGGTTGATCTCATTTCCTTGCAAAAATGCAGCTTTAATATCTATTGAGTGACATTTCCAGGACAGAGTAGATGCCAGAGCCAGAAAAACCTTCATTGTCTCTTTAGAAACTGTAGGAGAGTCAGCTTGAACACAATTCTGTTCTTCAAACCCACGAGCCACAAGTCTGGCTTTGACAGTTCTCTTACCATCAGCTGACTTCTCTGTTATCACCCATCTGGTAGATATAGTTTGCTGGCCACAATCTACAATCTCTTCATATACTTGAAACTTCTTCCAATTAGCAAGTTCTTCATCTTTGGCAAGTCTAACTTCTGGCTCATCATGTCTGTGTAAGGGAATAAAGACAGCATTGGCCTCTTCACTGGCACCAGATTCATCCCTTTCATCTGAATTATTTTCCACAATCTTCCAATCTTGCACATCATTTCCAAAATCCAGCTCTTTAAGTGAAGAATCACTTTTCTCCTTTACATAAAACCAATTACGGTATTTTCCAGTGGCCTTTCCAGACCTTTGTACAACTTCGCATTCAATCCATGAGCTTCCACCAGTTGGTAAGTAAGTGATGTTCTGTTTCACTTTGGGCAATGTCTGGGCAGATCGTATTTCTGTTCTTTGGTCAGACTGGTTATGATCTTGGTTGGATTCTCCTTCTTCTATGTCATCAGTCACTGCCTGAGGATTATCACTATAATCATCTTCCTCTTCCTGTGGTTCAGGAAAGCCATCTGCCTTGCCACTTGTTTGGGAACTATCATGACCCCTCTTCCCAAGAATTTGAAGTTTGGGGTCCCTCATAGGTGGTTTATCAAACTCTGCATCAATTCTTAGCAGTCGACAGGGATGCACTCTCACATACACACTACCATGACGGACAAAAACCACTTTACCATCTTGCCCAAGAACTTTGCCCGGACCTCTCCATTTGTTACTCTCATCACGCTTGTAATACACCTTGTCACCAGGCTGAAAAAAATCATCAGAACTTCTAATCTTGTGTCGGAGGGCTCTCCTTATCTTCTCTGATGCTTCAGCTTGAACAAACGCTTTTCGACTTGCATGTAAGGCGTTCAAATGTTTAGCAAATATTTCACTCACTGTGGTTCCATGAAGGGCTGGAGCTTGGTCAGAGAGCACTGATGGCAGGTTTGGATTCCTACCAAACACAAGCTGGTAAGGGCTATATCCATACACCATCTGCAATGAATTTTTTGCATTCACTGCCCATACTAGAGCTAGCTCGATATCCATGTTGGGGTAATCCTCCAAAATCTTCTGAACACAATTATCAACAACTGCATGGTTTCTCTCACACAGACCATTTTGCCAGGGACTCCTACCCGCTGTGTTCCATACCTCAATGTTAAGGTTTTCAGCCATATCTCTGAAATCCTCATTGGAAAATTCTCCACCATTATCAGAAAGAAATTTTTTTGGTGCTCCCAAACCACTGCCAATCCACAACTTCATCACTGTATCAATGATCACCTTAGGGGTTTTTCTGTAGATAACACCAGCCATGCTAAAACGTGTAGCAACATCAATAATGTGTAAAAAATATACGCCACTTTTCCATTCTTTGAGATCCAAGGTCACAACTTCATTGAATTCTCTAGCCAGAGGCAATCCAACTACAGGCCTTGGAGGTGTTTTCTTGTATCTCTTACAAACATCACACTTTGATACAATTTCTTCCACTAAATCCATTGTTTCCTGATCAGAAATATTGGCATCTTTCAGCAGGTATTTCAGCTTCTGTGCAGTTGGATGGGCAAATTGCTTGTGCAGCTTCTCAATTCTCTTTCGTTTTTCTCTATAACTCTCTTCTTCTGACACCAAGGCCTCTACTGTGTCACTGACAGGAATTGTTGTTTCAACAATAGGGATGCAGTAGTGACCAGAAGAGGTACACTGAAGGTCAACTGTCTTCCCAAAAATGGTTGCGCAGTCATTTTCTAAGTCAAGTTTCACTTTTGCCTTCTTCATTGCCGGATTTCCCAAAAGCAGGGGAATATCACTTTCCACCACATCAGTAGTCACTTGGCATTTCACACCAGCAATATCACATGGTATGGTAACTTTCTCCTTAGACTTCAAGCGCTTTCCACCCCCAAACTTGAAAACTGTGTCACTTTTGCTCCTAATTACATGAGCCTTCTTTTCCTCTTCAAGCATATCAATATAATGAGCCATCCAGGCTTCTCCAGCAACCGTTGAGCTACACGCACTATCCAAGACAGCAGAACCCAAAGCCTCTGTCAATAAAACTTCTGTCTCTGACTGTTTGTTCCCAGTGAACAACACAGCTTCCTCGTCTTTACTACCAGTTTGCAATACACTCCTTTGCAGGTTCTCATATGAATCTGGGCAGTCTTTCAGAAGATGTCGGATTGATTCGCAACTGCTACATTTCAAAGGGTAACCATCAGGTCCAAGCGGATTCAGTCGCTTGGTTATACTCTGAGAATTTTGTCTTCCTCCTCTGTTGCCACGACCTCTGTTAAAATTCTTAGCACGATCATACTGAGAATTACTGTACCTTCCACGACCATTACCTCTGAAACCTCCTCTTCCAGTGACAAATGCAGTTTCGTCAGAACCAATAAATGTTGGTTCAGCCTTGATGGCCAGTCCATCTTTGGTTTCCATTGATGACATCGACTGTTCTCCAAAGAACTTCTTAAGAGAAATCTGCATTTGAGAAAACATGCTGTCTGGTTCCTTGTAATTCACAGCTGTGAGTACTAGTTGCCTTTCTTTATGCTCTAATTGAGCACTCTCCAAAAGTTTGAAGGCCAGGACTGGTTGAGGGAGCTCCATCTTATACTTTTTGGTTTTGTTATACAGCTTCTCAAATTCCACAACATATTCCTCCATGGTCGTCTCTGTTTTCCTTCTGTAACGATCAAATTTAGTGTAAGCCTCATAGGCAGCAGATAATTCGTCCTTCTTGAAAACATTGTCCATAAACTTTAAGAGGGTTTCAACACCTGTATCTTTCTTAAGTTCCTCTATATCCACTTCACTGAAGACCTTATCCCTTATAGATTTGGCTCCCACCTCAGGAAGGGTTAAGGCTATGGCCAAGCCATGTTTCTCTTTCTTTAAGTCTGTCACTACCTGCCAGGCTTTAACCTCTTCGATCCATCTGGTGTACGGCTTCGCTTCACTAAATACTGGTGGGGTTTTGTAACTTGCCATGACTCTGTATATGTAGGATGGGATTTAGCAACCAGGCTCTGCTACCATGTTAAAAGCCTCTAAAGAAAGCTTACCTGTTAAGTCCTTGGTTGATTCACTATAGCAGGATAAAATAGGTTCAGGGAGCTGACTCAGTAATTGGAATGAGAAAGTTCAAAGTTCATACACTAAATCGCTAAATCAATACACTGTAGTTGGTATATACTTCACTAAGATTGCTCTTGAAAGCTTTGCACTAATTTCGCTAACTGTCTGACACTGCTGTACACTATAGCACTAAAAACCCCACCTAGTATCCTGAAGGGAGAGGAAAAGAAAAACAAAAGTCAACACTAACAGCACTATGACTTTAAAGTACAGTATCTGATTCCTGCCCTCATGGCAGCTTTATACTAGGGGATGAACTAGCTGTAGAGATTTATCATTGACACAGTCCAACTGGTAGGTGAACCATGTTTACATGCTGGCCAGCCCAACTAGAATTGTCTGGGTATGTATTAGGTGTACACCATGATTTTTTTCAAAATAAATTAAAAGCTAAGACTTGTATTACATCAGAAGGGTTGAGCGACAGTAGCTATGCTACTCAAGTTTAAGTAATATTGGTTTTAACTTCACTCTGCATGCAATGCCCTATACAGTAGAACCTGCGGTGTTGTTGGCCTAGCAGCTTATTGTAAAGCCAAAACTCACAGAGCCAGAGTTTCTTCCAGGCCTGCTAATCATCTTTCCCTGAGCTATGGGGCACATTAACAGGATGGAATCTCAGTATGGCATCTCAGGATGGCAGTACTGTAGCTTGAAATAGACTCAGAGATGAAGGTTAAAATGTAAGAAAATGTAAGATCTACAAAAACAAAACAAAACAAAAAAAAAAAAAAAACATCAAGGATCCTGTTCTAAACAGCTGAAATCACAAGACATGCTCCAATGATACTGTAACTACAAATGTTGTTAACATAACAAGAAATATGATACAGTTGAAACTGTTTATTGCTATGAAAACATTGAGTAGTTTAAACACAGGTACAGTACTTATTCATGTCAATATCAAAACTTCCAGTGATGTTTCTCAATTCTACATTAAAGTCATGTTTTGTTTGGAATCAGTGGAAGGATTGCCAACATCATCACTAGTAAGGAGTAGGATTTCAAGAAAAACATTAAAGTGGCTCATTGAGTTGGTTCATGAAATTCAACAAAATTTTCCAAACCTATTAAGTTTTCTTCACAAACCAATGACAAATGGTCAAACTTAGACAATCCCCATACCCTACATACAAATAACTGTTTTATGATTGAGTATTTAACCGTTCGGGTCCGTTTTGAAAAATTCGTGACCAGACACTTTTTCAAATTATGTATAAAAACGTCACAAGTCAGGACACTAGAAAATTCAAAATTTAACATGAATTTTGGACTTGAAACTTAACTTGTTATGCTAACTTTAAACATTGTTATGTGGCAGTGACCCTTTGAGACTCTCATAAGGTTATCAATATTAACTCAAAGAGCCTCTTTAAGATCACAGTCTGCTCTTGTATAAAGATAACTAGCCCAACTTCAATCACTTGGTTAGAAACTTACCATAAAACCTCATCCTAACCAAACCTTAAGTTTTCAAATAGAAACCTGTATCTCCACAATCAGACTCACTTGTCACTGTCAATAACTATCAACCTGAAAGCTATAGTATGAAACTTTGTAGAAATCTTGAGTGAATAACAAGTGGTATTCTGACACTATGTAAACCCATGAATCAGATATGCTGTTCTGTAGTCTGTGTGGACAATATTAATTAATCATTGTCACACTACTGTAATACCTTATCAACCAACAAGTGCAATTATGTAAAACCAATGTACAGTAACAGACTGTTATTAGTATGTATTACATCCTCAGTGGTAGGTTGACTTAAATATTCCGGGGTCCATCTACAACAAATTACAAAACATGTAGTGTTAGGTGTTTGCAAATAGTGTATACTCTATAAATAAACCAATGTAAATGCTGTATGAGTACTCTAACAGAACAAATAGTGTGTAAGTAATATGCAAGTACTGTATGAATACTCACATAACAGAACAAATAATGTAAGTGGTATGCAAATACTGTATGAGTACTCTATAACAGAACAAATAGTGTTAGTTATGTAAATACTGTAAGAGTACTGTATATACAGAACAAATAGCTTTACAAATACTGTAAGAGTACTCAATAACAGAACAAATAGTAAGTGTTATGCAAATATGAGTACCCTCTTATAGACTTTGTCTCAGAACTACTCAGTACTTACCCAGCATATAAAAAATGGGGTGCTTAAGCAGAGTGCATATATCCTGGGATAATGAAACTTCACAAAACCATGATGGACCACCAATGGAAGTACGATATTATCACTAATAAGCATAGATGAACTTTCATTCAGCTTTTTTCAGTTGGGTTATTTTCTGGAAAGGGTGAACCCTCTCTTCAGAATCATCTTGGTTTTCACTGGTGTCAACATTCAAGGGTTTTCAAAGTGATGCAACATTTGTTGTTTCTTCAAAGTTTCTTTAACTGAATTATAGTTTTGTTTTCCAAGTCATATCGTAGAAAAAAAATGAGCAATTTCACAAATCTGCCAGGTTGCTATCTGCAACTAGTAAAAAGAGGACACATTCAGGTAAATTGAGTAATCTTCTTTGTAACCATTGGGTCTGTTTTTCATACTATACATTGCGGTCCAGAAGGGTTATGTCGCAGATGATGATGTCCATAATTATAGAACTCACTAGAGTATCGTAGCGTTTTTTGGTCGTTCCTCATCCATTGTGTCTAGGTAATGGTTGATGTTTAAGCTGTTCATTGAAACCCACAAAAGTTTTCTCCAAATTCTGATTGTAAATGGTAAATTGTCAAAGGAGCAGATAATCCCAATTCCCAATCACATGTATACAAGTTAATCATAAATGTTTCATGGGTGATTAAATGACAATTCAACTTTGTTTTTAAAAAATTTGTGACCAGACTTCATGGGCAGAACCCTTACAAGCAGTGTGACATCACAAAACTTATTACATTTGTGTAAGTATTTGGATGTGAAACTTCAGGTATTCATGTTAATAACAAGCATTGTCATATACAGTATGGGAACTTGTCTTCTCCAACACTTCTGTTAAACGCAATCAACTCTCACACAAACTACAACTTTAGTAGTAGTCTATGGAAGTTCTCAAGACACAGCTCTTTGGCTGACAGCAAGTTAAAAAATGCATGGTACCATGACTCTTATTTCCCAGCATGTATCATACTGGGAGTGTTTTGATGGAGTCACAAGCCAGTGAGCCACAACTGGAAAAAAGGCTGTGGCCAGCTCGACTTGAACCAAAATGTTGCAAACTGGGCGTTACACTCCGTCTAACTCTATACCTGGGGGTCTAAAATTAGTTAAAAGAATTGGAACTTTTTGGGGTGATAGGATGGATAAAGCCTGTAATTTATCAATATGAGCCGTGAGTAATTGTAGCCAAAAGGAGTCCATGAGGTCAGATTTTGAGATATTGTGAAAGTTACCAGTTTTGTTCAGGATTTGTTGAAATAACTTACAGGCCAGTCTAAGATTTTATGTCTAGTTTCATGTCATTAATCACCCCCAACCTGGAATAAAAGTGAAACCTTGCTATCAGTGGCTGCTTCCTGCTTAGATTAGAATGGATCAGGCTTCTTATATTGGAGTTGTTGAGGTGAAATGAATCCTCTATAGAATGTGAAAGCCATGTGAAAATCTTTGCTAAAATTTTTCAATCAGTTACCCTATGTGAAAATTATGAATGGAATGCAAGGAATGTCACAATGGTTTTACAACCTTTGATGATGACTGAGAGTTATAAGTTAGTAGAGTATCTAATATTGGGAAATGTAGACAGTAGCAGAGGTGCCAACTCTCCCTGATTCTCAGGGAGACTCCCTGAAAATTCAAGGATTTTTGTCCATTCCAACTAGCAAATATAACAATCTCCCTGATTCAAGCAGTCTTTTTCCCCATTGAGTTGCATGTAATTCTAAAAAATCTCCCTGATTCCTGTGTGAAACCTCCCTGATTTCTGGATGTAAATGTTGGCATCTCTGCAGTAGAATGGACAATGTTTTTGTTCTGTTCGACATGTGAGAGTTAATTATGTCAGTATTAACTTTGAGCCCCAAACAAATCACTTAATTGTCAGCTGTCTGAAGGCAAGTTTGTGTAAAAGACAAGAAGATGATTTATTGGTTATTAAAAGTGTTTTATGGTTTATATTTTGAAGAAAGAGAGGGCATGACTTTCATTATCTACTGTACAGTAGTGTCGTGTTAATAGCCAAGGAAATGGCACCTTTTCAGTACATCCCTGGTGAGGTGTTAGAATCCAAAGCACATATAGGCAATTCCAGCTAAACAATCTGATGACCATCAGAACTTCAAAGTGTGAATTTAACTTAAGAATCTATTGTAATGTACAATAAACGTGTCAAAGTGACAGTTTCCAATTGTAATTTTGGTGTCATTTTAAAAGAATGCCCTCCAAAAGTCAAACTTGCACAAACTGAAGTGCTGTTGGGGTTGTAAGTAACCCCACCCCCACGAGCCATTTGGGGGAATACAGACCTGAGAAAGAAATAAAGAAGTTCCTTGGCCAACTTTTTGTTTCTTTCTTTCTCTTATACCCAATACTTTTACTCAGTAAATTTTTAGTGATATTTGTAATTTAAATCAGTTGGGATAAGTATGACAGTTTATGGGATGTTTTGAAAGTAAAATTGCTAAGATCCCAGAAAAGGTACAGATGAATTGGAACTGATGGCTACTCAGTCTGTTTAGTGAAACACATTACTTACCTTCATCCCACTTCACCTATCATCCCTCTTCTACATGAGAAGTGGGATTTTCCCTGTCAAAATGAGCATTATCCTCTTGATCCATGCTGTACTTTTTATTAAAATTTCCTGGTGAATTGGATTAATACTGCCAGAACTCTTTGATTTGTAACCTGGAAGGCATGACTGAGGTACATCATGGGAGGTACTCATTTTCAGTCTCCCCTTTTCTCATACCGTAGGGGAAAACAGACCCCATACATACCTATGCCTTGCTTGGATGCTTGCTACATGTCAGATGCTGACTTAGTTTTGCCTGAACTGTGAATAATCCCAACCACTTTCTGAGTATTTTTGTCAGTGTGAATGTGTATAATTTGATATTGAATCACATTCAGAAACAGATTGTCATTTTTACCATTTCTCTCCCACCCCAGGCAATGAGGCAGGGTCTGTTCGATGTCCTACCCCGAAATGCACTTGATGGTCTCACTGCAGAGGATTTCAGGCTCTTAGTAAATGGCTGTGGACTTGTCAATGTCCAGGCTCTTATCAACTATACAACATTCAATGATGAAACAGGTGAGTCAGTATACTTTACACCCCTCCTCTTCCCTACCCCTTGCCCCTCACTATCCCTTTATCTCCTTCCCTACCCTTTATCCACTTCTTTACCCCATGATCTCTGCCCCTACTCAATCACCCCTTTTTATCCCTTTCACCCCTTTTTTACCCCTTCACCCTCTTTCCCACCTCTTCATCCTTTTCTCTGTCCTTCATTTTCTCAGAGAAGACCCTTTTTAGACAATGCTTCTTTTCTCAATCATATAAATAAGATTTTGGTGCTTTTTAGGTTTGAAGCAAAGCCCTATGCAGAAACCACATTGACTGGACAGTGCATCATTATGAACCTACTGTTCAGGTACTGTTGTGTTCACTAAGTTCACAATTGTTCAGAACTTGTAATTCCAGAAATGTTGCAAATAGGTAATCAAACCATTTGGTCTGCCATATACCCTGTAGAAGCTTCCGTTGATATTAAATTACTGTATGTTCACAAAGTGGCAAATGATAGTTGTGGTCAGGGGACTCCAGGGCCATGTTGCATTTTGGATTTCTCCTTAATCACACTGAAGTTTGGGTATCAGCTATGTGAATTGTCTTGTATATTTTGTAAACTGTATAGTAGTAGCTATGGAACCAAGATTGAAGCCAGGTAAGGTACTTGAAGGGGGCAAAATGCTTCTAGATTGGAACTTAAGTAGTGGTAATTTGTGGTTTTGTTGAAGGAGAAACCTATGCATTCATGATGGTGTGTGTGTGAATGTGGATACGTTATAGTTCAGAAGATGGTCCCTATTGTTTTTTGCAGAGGTTAAAGGTTTTCTTGGGTCATCAGGGGTTAAAGTCTGAAAGTCTTGTTAACACAATATCTCAAGAAAGGAACTTGGATAGATTTCTTATTTGATTTTTTAATGTGTAATGGTCAGAAGATGGTCCCTGTTTTTTTGTGGAAGTCAAAGGTCACCTGGGGTCACCAGGGGTCAAAGTCTGAAAGTCTTGTTAATGCGATATCTCAAACTAGGAAATTAGATAGAATTCATGTTAGGTTTGTGGATGTGTTATAGTCAGACAATTGTGTCTATTGTTTTTTGAGGAGGTCAAAGGTCATCCAGGTCATAAGGGGTCAAAGTGAAAATCTTGTTAACATGATATCTCAAGATAGGAAACTTGAAATGGATTTCACATTTGGTATGTGGATGTGTTTGTGGTTAGAAGATGGTCCCTATTGTTTTTTGCAGAGGTCAAAGGTCATCTGGGGCCACCAGGGGTCAAAGTCTGAAAATCTCGTAACTGCAATATCTCAAGATAGGAAACTTGGATAGATTTCATATTTGGTACATGGATGCATTATGGTCAGAAGATGGTCCCTATTGTTTTATGCAGAGGTCAAAGGTCATCTGGGGTCACTAGCGTCAAAGTCTGAAAATCTCATTAACATGGTATCCTAAGTTAGGAAACCTGGCTGCAGTACATTTCACATTTGGTATGTGGATATTTTATGGTCAGAAGATGTTCCCTGTTGTTTTTTGTGGTGGTCAAAGGTCATCTGGGGTCACCAGGGGTCAAAGTCTGAAAATCTGGAAACACCCAAGATAGGGAACTTGGGTAGATTTCATATTTGGTATGTGAATGTTTTATGGTCAGAAGATGGTCCCTGTTGTTTTTTCGGAGGTCAAAAGTCATCTGGCGTCAGGAGGTCAAAATCTTAAAATCTGGCTTACCAGATCCCACATATCTCAAGATGGGAAACTTGGATAGATTTTATATTTAGTATGTGGATGAGTTTTGGTTAGAAGATGAGAGATATCCATTTAGTTGTAGGTTAAAGGTCATCTGGGGTCACTTGAGGTCAAAATAAGAATGAAAACCTGGTTAGGTGTTAACAATTCTGAAGAAGGGAAACTTAAATGGATTTCACGTGTGGTATGTGGATGCCCATTATGGTGAGAAGATGGTCCCTATTCTTGTTAGTAGAGGTCAAAGGTCATCTGGGATAACAAAATTATTTTTTTTAACATGCTAGTATAACATTTGAGTGATAAGATAATGGTACATGATGGCATTATTTGAAAGGGAACATTTATATATCATCAAAACCTCAATGCATTTTTGCATTCTGGTTTATCTTCTTGGGTGAGGGATAAGAGGGGAAAATTGTTCCCTCAAAGATACAGGTTCTTGCACAGATTCTTTCCCCAAATAGCAATTGTAAATGATTAGTTTTGGTGAGTGTTGCTTTTGGCAAAAAAAGGCCTACGAGGGGAAAGAAGGCATATTTTAAAAGGAATGTTAATAGAAAAAAGGAAGGAAGCATGAATAATATTAACATTCCTCTTCCATTATGAAGTATTTTGTGGTTGGGAAATTCCTGTGGAATGCTGTTACCAAGAATTACGTTGGTAAAGTGCTTTTTGAAGAAGAATTGTACTTCCAGTTTCAGTTTGCTTTATTTGAGGAAATTGCCATGGAATTTTTTAAGTCTTTAAAATGTGATGGACCAGAAAGAGTTATGTTTGCATTCTTTTGAATACTTTTAGAAGCTACAATAGCATCCCCTTTGTTGGTTAGCACAACAAAAGGAGTTTAAAAACTAGATAATCCCTAGGAAGCTGGAAAGTCCCTGCTTACTAGAAATATGTGGACACCAGACCTTGAATTTTAGATTCTCCAAGAATGTTACAAACAACGCTGCTCAGAAAATGAAGGAGTGTGGTATAAAGCCTGCTCTTTTATTAAACTTAAATGTGCAAGAACACAATACTGGCATAAAAACATAACATTCCTTACTTTTGTTAGGCTTAAATGTAACTGTTACTCCTAATTCCATGATTCATTTTTGATGCTGTGATTTTGTGATATGCTGGTCTATATTTCTACCTTAAACATGTTTGTCTTTTCTTTTGTATTCTGTATTGGATGGCTACAAAATGTTAACGTTAGTTACCAAGACACCAAAACTTGCACCAAATCATATTTATGCACCAAAAATCTAGTCAATAATGTAATTTGATGTGAATTGCTTATAAATATGTTGGAATAGAAATTTACCATGTTTATAAACTACTCTTCCCTAACATTTTACTATGGGTGGCTGACCAGGAAAGTTTAAATGCAAATCTAACGTTGGTTACGAGGACACCAAAAGTGGGACAAAATGGTGTCTTTTGTAACTAAAGTTAGATTTGGTGCATACATGGTCAGGGATGCAAAATGTGAGGATCTTTAGTCAAGATATATTAATATATTATTGCAACTTGTAATATGAACAAATTGATAGTTAAATTAAACCAATTTCAGTCTTTTAAGTTTACTTTTGATACCTAATCCTACTTTGGTGTCTTAATGTAACTAACAAAACATTACAACCAGTTTTTGTGACATAAAAAATTTTGTCATCCAACAAACATGATGCTTTACATTTTGATGACATTTCCCAGCACATTTATCAACAAATTGCTGCAATTAAATCATTAATCATTCTTATCTTTTGCTTTAGACCCAAATGTCCCACTTTTGTAAGCCAGTATTGTGTTCTTACACAAATAGATTTATATGAGCTCCAAATCTTTATCTGGGTGTGCAAAATTTAAACACCCCGCACAGTGATTTGAGGTGACTGAAGGTGCGTTCACACTTGCACGCCTCATAATTCAAGGCCCAGAACCTGCCCTTCTCCCCTGCCCCAATGAGTAATTGACTCATTCTTAAACTTGAGATGTTGATAATGCAGTGGTGTAAACAGGATTTCAAATTAAGTACCCATCGTGCTGTCTTTGTAAGAGCAAAAGTCACAGTTTCTAAAACAGGCACTAATTTTGTCTTTGCAACCACATAGCTCCTGAAATGACATTGAATGGGAAGGGGGGGGGGGGAGTGAAGAGGAGAGGGATTGTTTCAAAAATGAACTTGAGGAGACTGGTGGACCAATCACTAGCACCTAAAACAGCTAAAAGTAGCACCCACATTGAAATTCACAAGGAGATCAAATACCTTTGATGTTGTATAGATCTAGAAATTGAAATCTATGGTGCAAGTATGAATTCACTTCAGACTCCTACTGTAGCATGGAGCTTTCTAATTCATGAAAGATTTATTTTAAATTAAGTAATTGTCAAAATGACAATGTGAAATTAGTCTTGACCTGGTTCCCTTTTGGGTTTTATGACAAGTGCATTAGATAATCCTGTAGACAAATACAAAATATAAAGACAAATGTTTTCTAATGGTGTGTTTAAATTATACCAACACATGAACAAAATCCAGAAAGTGTAGTGATATTTGGTGCACAAATATTTTTTTGGTTTCATATGTGTAATAATACTTATAAATATCTTCTCCTCAGGTGAGAGTGGAGGTGATGGCAGTGAAAAACTCACAAGGTTCAAACAGTGGTTTTGGAGTATCGTTGAAAAATTCACCAATCAGCAGAAACAGGATTTGGTAAGCATTTTACAAATT
Source organism: Holothuria scabra (assembly GCA_037179385.1). Taxonomy (NCBI): domain Eukaryota; kingdom Metazoa; phylum Echinodermata; class Holothuroidea; order Aspidochirotida; family Holothuriidae; genus Holothuria; species Holothuria scabra. The sequence continues at coordinate 30,127,654 of CM074199.1, forward strand.
GTTTTTTCTTAAGTCAGCATTTGAGAGTGGGATTTTCATTTAACCTTGCTCAACAAAATTGAAATTATAAACTATACTTCTTGCCCTCTGTTTTTCTCAAAACTGTTCTCTTGCAAAAAATAGAATAAAGGAAACGTAAAGCCCCAGAGAAAATGAATGTGAAACGAGGAGCGTAAAATCCCATCATGCAATTGTGCTTTAAAATGAATCATATATTCCTTATTTAATAAAGAATATGTGTAATTTAATCCTTTCCTTATCTTTCCAGGTGTACTTTTGGACCTCCAGTCCCAACCTCCCTGCAAGCGAGGAGGGATTTCAACCCCTTCCCACCGTAACGGTCAGACCCCCAGACAACAACCACCTGCCTACAGCTAATACCTGTATATCCAGACTATACATCCCTCTATATAGCTCCAAGGCTATCCTTAGAAAAAAGTTGCTTCTAGCAATCAAAACAAAAGTGTTTGGATTTGTATGAGCGTGGGTAGAGGGTGTTACAAGATAAGGTTACTTTTATCGATGAAACAAAAGTGTTTCATTTGTGACAGTGGGCAGAGGAAGTTAAAAGGGGAAGGAAAAGAAAGTTTTGTTGAAAGCATGTAAGGAAGATTAGAAGTTACAAATTGGACTATTTCAGGTTAAGCTTTTAGTCTCTTTTTAAATAAGTGTATTGACTTATGAGACTATATTGATTTACTCTGATTAGTCATGTGGAGGACATGTCATTTTGTTGACTATACTTATTGAAAATTGATTAGTCATGTGGAAATGACTCTTGTTAAATAAAAAGAGACTGCAGTGATTTGGACCTGTTGCTCACATGAAAACAATCTTGGTCTTTTGAAAGGATAGTATTGATTGAGGGAAGTAAGTTTAAATATGATGTTCATGTCTCAAGGGGAACTTCCTAGTTGGAGGAACTAGGCGAGACTCTCAGAGACATTTACAATAGAACTCCAAGGACACGTAAGATTCTTTGTCATGTCTGTAGGGAATTTTGGATGGTATTTGCTTGTAATTGGTAAATTAGTAATGAAAAAGGAATGCTTATGGCTTTCATGCTTGAAAATATGAGCAAGGTCTTGCTAGTTTAAAGTTCTCTAGATGTCTAAACAAACTGCTGAGCGACTGGCTCCTGTGAGTTCTGTTGTTGAGGTTCAGATAACGATGTGATACTGTGAATTTGAAAGCAGAGGTTGGCTGAGAAAGCAGTTTGGGTGATGATTGGGTTACTTGGGTAATTCAAATCTAAAATAGCTGGTTGTGAAGCTAGTATTCTTTCACATGAAACTGCTTTTTGAAATGACCCTTGGGACCACGGACTGATATTTCTTTGAAAAGTTTGTATCTGCAGGAAGTTATAGAATTGCCAAGACAAAGATAAAAGGGTTTTTTTTTATGGAGTAGAGGATGTCCTTTGAAGCTGGCATTGTTATCTTCATTCTGTATTTGAATGGCTGCAGCTCTCACAATGCAGTAGTACATTACGAAATTGTGTAGTTCAATTTTTGGTTTGATTGTAATTTTGAAAGAGGAAGTACTGGAGGATATTTTAAGGTTGTTGATTCATTCATTGTTTCAGTTTTAACAATTGTGGGTCAGTTCCTGTCATGTGATAAGCATGGAATTCTCTCTACAATTAGAAGAGTATTACAGAGCTTTGGTAGCTGGTCACGCAATTTTTTAAACTTTGGAACTAGTGGCATACTGAATATCCTTTTTTGAGAGGGGGGAGGGGATTCACCTCTTTTTGGGGTGAGGATGTCTAAAGGTAGAATAAATCATATTCAAGTTCACAAAATGTTGTTTTAGGGTAGTGGTGAGTGGTGGGTGTGGGGCTAGACAGGAGTAATGGTGGGATGGTGGGGTGATAGACCAGTGAGGGGGTGGGGAGGGAGTGAGGGGTTGGGTAGTAGGGGTACAAAGAGTTTGTGTATACTTCTCTCCCCATCATTGTAATATCTCATTCTTACCTAACAGATTGGGGTAACATCAAATAAAGGTTAAAGCATTTATTGCAACTTTTTCTGTAGAAAATTTGAGAAAAGTGATTTATAGTCACCTAAGAATCCCTGTCAAAGGCTAATTTTTGATAAACTTTGATGTCTTAAAGAAGAACAATACGGGGTAAGTAACATTGTTGTTGAAACAATTCTAGAGGCAAAGACATCTTCAGAGGGTGATATCTGAATAATTATTCTGACCAATTAGTTGCAATTTTAAAGTTGGGAAAGTAATGCTGCATTGAGTGGCAATTTTCTCTCTTGCTGTATCTTAAATTATTCAATCTTGGTCTAAAATTTTAGTGTTTGACCCAGGAGTTTGAATAGATTCTGCCTGCTAGTAAGTGCCTGCTTGTGTCATGGGATAAAAACCATTTGAGAAGCATTTGCCAATGGGATAGTTGCTTTGTCGTCCTCATGTTAAGATCATTAAAATCACTCCATTACTTTCTCATGTGTAGATGTGAATTATATATGTTATAATTGGAAAGGGGTGTGGGAAGCTGGGAAGGGGATGGTGGTAATAGGGACAGAGGGGAAAGGGAAGGGGGAAGGGGGTTTGGTGGAGTCCAGTAAGATGCACTGCTGCCATTGCCTCAATGCAAAGTATGTGAACCAGTGAATATGTTATTTGTTCGTAAGTGTGATTGGTCGATTCAAGTATATAGATGTCAAGTTCCTTTTCATATTTCCTTCAGTAATCAAACTTAATGCATTTTTGCTAAAAATTAATAAAGTGATTCTTAAGTTATACCCATTTCATCAATGTTTCCTTTTTTTGAGATTTCCAAAAATTATAGTTTTTGGAGACTGTAAAGAGTGGATGCATCATTGTTTTTGTGTCCAATTTGTTGTTTTGTTTGTTTTTTCTCTTTTTCCCTTTTTTGTTGCTCTAGACAAGACTCATTTGAGCAACTGGGGTCACCCAGTGACTTAAATTAATGTGTAATTTTAATGGGTGTAAATCAGCTTGAAATTTCAAAATCTGGCAATTTCGCAAGTTATTGGGACAAGTCATGATTTGCTTTCAACTCTGTTTATTTCTGAACTTTCCATCCTCCTCCCTTCCTGTCCTTTGGACCATAATTGACTCTCAAAACAAACTGAAAAATTAATGAATGATGTTTTAAGTTTCTGATGCCTTGTCTAACTTAAACGTGCTGCACCAGGAGATTTTTCAGCAGTGGCTAGATTTATTATACAATATTTGCATCAATAATTTATAGAAAAGACAGGTAGTATTAAACTAAGAGAAGATATCTATCATACATTATAACTAATGGAAACTTCCTTGATAGATTTGAGACTCATTTGTTATTACAATGTACGAAAGATGGAATTGCTAGTACAATTGTGTACACTTCTGAAGGTAACATAGCCTGATTTTAATAAACGAAGTGGTTCATTTTATCTGTGGCTAAAATACTGTTAAAAGTGCCATGGAGGTCTAGGTTATGTGAATTCAGTTTTAAAAATGTCAACACATCTTCTGGAAAAATGAACAAAAACTAGTAACCTTTCGTATGGGCATTAATCCTGGAGGCATGGGAGGGGGTAACAGGGGGACATGTCCCCCACTTTATGGAAATACACCCCATTGATTTAAGATTTATACACACTTAACTTTTTGACGGAAGTGGCCATGTACGCCCCAGTTATTTTAAGGAAGTGGCCATGTACCCCCCCTTCCACACACACACACACACTCACACAAACACATGTGAGTAAAGATGAATGCTTCTGATTTCTTGGAATATATATTCCATTCTTGATTAATTTATATAAACATATTGGACTAAATGTTACTGCAATGATGATGCAAAGAAAGAAAACAAGTTATATATAAACAGTCCACCCTGATTCATGGCCAGACTATTTGAAATAAGATTTAATTAAACCATGAATGAAAATATGAGAGTATGAAAGTATTTAATGGAAGAAAGCCTAATTGTAAAGTAAGGTCCCATAGACTTTCTACAGCTACAAGTGGAAATGTGAAATTACCCCTTAACAGAGCCACTATTCTGAAGAGGCAGGGGACATGATTCTTAGCAAGAAGCCATGAAGACAGACCAGTGTGGAATCAAAACTTGTTTTTTCCCATTAGTTTTCATCACATATACATCTTTATATTATACAGAATACGACGCTATTGAAGGCAAGATGAAGAAGTGATGATACCAATAACAAAGAGTAATCTTTCATATTTACTTGGTTATGTTAAATGTAAGTACAAGGTCGTGCGTCACGTGAACATCATCTTCGGAGCGATCCATCTAGGCTTTCCAGATCCATAGCCAGGCACAGTGTTAAAAGGCCATGACTTTAAGGGGGATCAAAATTTTGAGGGGTGGGGGTAGGGATGCACCTTATAAAATACGTTTTGGGAATTGCAAGTTTAATTGGTCAGTGTAGCCGGTCAGAGAATTGTTCCAGGGGATATTGTCCCACATGGCTAGCTGATTGGATGGAACCTTCCGTTCCTACAATAAAGAGATATAAAAATGTAGGCCTAAGAATTAACCCTAAGAATGTTAACACCATTTTAGATCGAGTTTTCTCTTCAAGGTTAATTTATGAAAGACAAATACTTCTACTACTTGTAGTGCTTGTATTACTAGTATTTCAGTTCGAATGATGGCAAGATTTTGCGTTAAGCTTTTTTTAAGTACATTGAAATGTTTGCGGGTGTCGGTCGTATTGCATTGATTTTTCTCCAGGTCAGCTATTTGCTACCGGCTCGCTTGTTTACCCCAAATCCTTAGTTGATGGCTTGATTAGTTCACATACAAAGCAGGCTCTTCGAGAGAGGGCAAAGTGCTCCACGTCGCGTTGTGAACAGAAGACGTGTCTCAGCTCACCAACCGCTAGATTTCTCATTTAAACAATGCCGTAGACTGAAGAGATTGATGTGTCATATAACACATAATATCAACATCAATATGTTACAGTAACAAAGGTTAGAAGTAACAGGGCCCGTCATTAACACGTCGTATTGTGTCTATGTATCATTTGAATGTTCAAAGCTCAACGGCGGCATATGACAATGAAACTGGCTTATTCTATTCATTCTTTTGTGACTAACAAACTAATTGATTCGATTTTCAGTGAAGTTTGTCCCTTCGAGTAATTAAAGGCAGGCGTTCGGTGGATATGTTGTTGAAATGAGGAATCTAGCGGCGTGTCTTTTTTGGTTTCTTGGAGCAATTTGCAAACCTCAGTTCACGTTCACTTCCAACCGGGAGGGATGTCATATTCGTCAGTTATTGGCCTGCGCAGGCGCACTATGCCGATATAAGGATACCGCCAAATGAAATGCGATCGAACTGCCATTTAATTAATTGGCAGTTCCGCTCAGATGGTAGCATAACCGATTATTAGGACTGTCAAGAGAGAAAAGATATTCGTGATGTGCAATCTCGATGACGAATTTCCCACAATTACTATGCCGCCCCTCTCTTCTGGCAGGGGGTAACCGAACCAGTTTTTGTTGTCATTCTCGTTTAATATACGATATACGGTTGTCGCCATCTTCTGTGTGGTTGTCGTCAGCATAGGAAGCTGGTCCACCGCGATGTTTTCAAACTCTGATGGTGTCGCACACACCCATGTATCAACTTTCGAGTTACCTGCACAGCTATCACTTCGCTGACATGCGTACCACTCACGAAGTTTTTCAATCGCGGTGTCACAGTGAAGACGGTTACCTTTTAACAGAAATGTCCTCCAAGAAATGTTTGACGGTAAATCGTGGATTTCAGTTATGACGTTATGCCTAAGATCCAAATGTCCGACTTCGATTGCAGGTACACGATTTAATTGGTTGCTACTGAGGTTGATTTCTTCTATGGAAGGCAGATTGACAAATAAATTCATAGGGATGGAAATAAGTTTATTTCCGATTAACTCAACCAATCTTAAGTTTTCCAAACCTCGGAAAAGACCTTCCGGTAGCGTTTCCAGTTTGTTGTGAGATATTGAAATAATTTCCAGGTTTACAGTGTCCAGAAATAAACTTCCAGGCAAAGAGGATAACCTATTGTAACTCAGGTCTATTTCGGTAAGACTCGAGAGACCACTCAAAGCGTAATCTTCAATAACTTCCAACTTCCCCGCAACTAGATGTAATTCTCTTAAGTGGTGTAAGCTTTTAAAAGTAGAATTTTTTAAAACGTGTACTTTTATACCAATCAGATGAATTTCTTCAAGCAAAGTGGCGTTTGCAAATGCCCCAGCATCTATAACAGTGATGTGATTTCTGGACAGGTCCACACGGGCCAGTCGATTGAACCCAACAAAGGAATTTTCTTCCAGATGCGTAAAATGATTATACCGCACGTTGAGGGTTCTATAATCGGCACAAGGAAGGAGTTTCGAAATGGTTTCCAACCCGATTCCTTCACAGGTAGCTTCGCTGCGACGTTCATTGATTTCGCAAAAATCGGAGCAAGACGTAGTAGAAACGAGGACTTCTTGACTCATAATTTCAAGGGTTACTAACGAAATTATCCAAATAGTTTGAATCGATTGAAAACGATTTGTAAAGATCATTGTAATGTTACTACCTGAATGGAAAAAAGAAAAAGAAAAAAAAATATTGTATTAATTTTATATTTTATATATTGGCATAAGCGTACGAGATAGTCTCCTTTTTATGACTTTTGGATGGGGTTAGTTGTGTTTTTGTCCGAAAAATGTAATCCTGCCCGAAATACTAAGTGGAGCGCACAGAATATTTTTGAAAAATTGAGAATCCTCAGACAGCGGGAAATGGCATTTTCCGGGCTCGTAACTAGAAACAAAGCAGTCATTCTTTGAGATTTCTTTCGCAATAAAATTTTCACTCCATAATATTGCCCCCAAAACGAAGAATAATTTGCAAGTTTGTAAGTAATAAGTAATCTGCTCGACCAAAACACTATCAAATCGGAGCGCCATCATCAACTAGCGCGGAGCGTACAGAAAATTGTTAAAAAAATCTAACCTCTCAGACAGCCGGAAATGGCATTTCCCAGATTTGTAACTAGAAAAAAGCAAATGTTATTTTGAGCTTTTCTCTTAAATGAGAGTTTTACCTCAATAATAAAAAATCAACTCGCTAAGTGATTAGAAAATTACCAGATAAAAGGTACTGCTACAATTAAATGTAATGGTATTGTCTTTTTTCGGGGAAAACTGCACTCGGAATTGAAAACATACTCATGCTTTTGACTTTATAAGAATCTTCGTTGTATTCAGTTGCAAGGTCCACTAAACAGCTGAAATTTTCTACGTGACTGCCCGAAGTCCAGACTTTAAATGATTCTACTTCCAACGTATTTCAAAACATGTCACGTTACAAGGTGCATGGCTTTAAATGAATATTCAGTCAGATTTATGGGGAGATATTCTAACACTAGTATTTATCATTACGTGTAGCTGGAAACGGCCTGGACAATTTTCATTACCGTTACTGGAATTCGGCTGTCGGGGCAAGGCCAGATGGCAGACCATTTGGCACTGCATGCACATGATCAACCTCTCGTCCGTTTTTGTAAGGAAAATTCGGAATTTTGAGTTTCCTTGAAGAATATGGAATATGCCTGGTCTTCTAGTATGCAAAATCAAGAAGATCGTCCGGGTTACTGAAGTTTATCAGACCCGCATCTTTTATCGCGGGCCTGCAGATGAAGGTTACCCGACGAAATTGGATTTTCTCAACAAGAGGGGGAGGGCAGCCTTCCCCGACGGGGGCTGACCTTGCACGCACGGATTGAAGATGGGATGGGGGATAGAAGAGCTAATAAGAAGTGATTAAAACCGATTCAGATATGCATTAAAATAGCGTTACAAAAGAAAAAAATAGTGCAAAAAGAAAAGAAATAGTTCATGATCGTTCATGACCGACGGGGGAGAAGGGGGGGGGGGGGGAAGAGGAGATAGGACAACGTACACGGAATGAGGTATAACAGAGCTAAGAAGAATAGATTGAAAATCGATCCCGATAGGTATTAAAATAGCATTACAAAACAAAAAATATGTTTAAGATCACCCTTCCAGTAACTTCAGTCTTTGTAGTGTTTTTTTTGTCTTTTTCTTTATCATTTTCAGGCCTCCACGACGAAACCGCTGACATTCCTCGACTTGGGGAAGGGGGGGGGGGGGGTAGTGTTCCCCGACGGGGGCACGGTCCCCTCTCTGTCCCGCTGGCGCTACCCCTGCCCCCAAACAGAGTCCGAACCGTAGCTAAAGCCAAGACCACCCCAACCTATGCGTAGCTTGCTTAGTCGGAGAAAGTCCTCGCACAGTCCTGTTAAGGTCGCAGCAATCATCTGATAGGTTCCTCCTGAGGTGGGAATGATTGGCATCTGACCACGACTGTTTTGAACCAGGGAAACAAACCGACAGCACGACGACATGGTTTGGTCGTGGTAAGGTCGTATGTCGATCGCTTCTCAGTCGGAGAGGTCGCATCTCGCTTGTATGTTTGTCGGGTCTCAATCGTGGTGGTTGGAGTAAGACCAGGTGTAATTGATTGAAACTCATGGAACTTTGCCTACATTCCTACGACTATGCACAATTTCGGGAACATACCCCGTCTGTGGGGTGATAATAGCAATCCATGTTTCTGCAAACCCCGCCAGTAGGGTTGTGTTGTGGAATAACCCGAAACGGTTGAGAAGTTCCTTGACCAACCCTGGGTCCACTCGTTGGAAGTTGCAAAACCGAATCTAATTCTCCCTTGTAGGCCCTGCAGATACCTGAGCTTATATATGCTGTTGTAAAGTTTTTTGAGCATCCACTGATGGGCTCAAACTCCTCGTCCAAACTATGCCTGCGTTTAGACGGCGTTTTCTTAATCTTGATATTGGCATCGAGTTCTTAGAGGTAATGATCTGTTGATAATTTGAAAGGTCTAAGTTTTGACATTTTCCCCGACCTATCCTCGATGTGGAAAAGTATGTCAAATTTTTAATGAAAGTGTTTGAGGGTACTACCACATAGAATGAGTTTTAATTAGCATGATTAGTCAAGTTTCATATCTAATTGATACGAAAACGTTGAAATTTTAAATTTTGTGGTGTCCTGACTTTTAACGGTTTTGTGCATAATTTGAAAAAAGTTCCTTGTTACGATTTTTTGAAAACGGAATTGAACTGTTCAGTACTCGCCCACAAAACAGTTACTTGTATGTAGGATAAAGGGATTGTCCACGGTTTACTATTTTACCATAGGTATGTGGTGAAAACATAAGACCTTCGGAAAAACTTGAAAATCATGAATCAACCGTAATTAAAAGACCCCGTGAGATACCACCTACAAGTAACAGAAAGTAAGAAAATTTCATCAGAAAATTTCAAACAAATTTTCCAGGGGAAAAGTACTTGGCCCCCAGTCTCCATCTTGGCGAGGCCCCTGCACACCAGGGTTTTTTCCCATGGAATCCACCGGAGCTCTAAAACGGGCACCTGGACCACTAGCGCTTCGCGCTTGGTGGTGCAAGATGAGTGTACAATTTTGTACGAGACTCCGTCCGTCCGTCCGTCCGTCCGACAGATAGACAGGGTAGCAGCGGTTGCAGGCTGTACAAGAAGATACAAGGACCGTTATGATATGTCATAATACGCGACGTTCCTTGATCTTACAAGAAGGCTACTAGGTTATCGCTTCGCAATCGCGCTGATATTAGAAAATTCTCTGGTTTGACAAAAATGCAAACGAGAACACGATTTGGGGAAATCACTTGAAATTCGAAAAATTAATTTACTTCATTATGCTTTGAGATGTGAATATCTCAGTGGCGTAGCTAGGATTTCATTTTAAGGGGGTAAATAAACGCCCAAGGGGGCACATTTCGAAAAGTTTTGTACACCAACGATCATCTGCTCATTTTGCACGAAAGTTTCTAAACTGCTCTAATTAAGGAAAGCTTAATCAGTTATGCTTCGAAATGATATGTCTAGGTGTAAGCAACCCATGAAACGCCGAAGTTCATTTGAAATACATGATTTTTGAAAATCTCAAATTTTTGTGACGAACGTGGTTTACGACAAAATTATAGATCCAAAGAAAACCAACTCTTTTCCTCCTGCTACCTATGACATGCAACTACCAGAAACGCGTTTAGCCACTTCGATACAGTTATGGCTAGAAGCAATAATCCTTTAAATTATGTAAATTTGGGGTGAAAAGCACATGTTTGCTTATAGACATAAATTCTCATAAATTAATGATTTACGACAAAATTAAAGGGTGTGATCAATCAAAAAAGTATTCACTGGGTGTGTAATAGAAAGAACATCACAAATCCAAATTAGCCAGACCTTTAAACACAACCCCAAGTACTACATTAGCGAAAAACCGAACAATACACCATGCGCCCACACACTGTAACGCATTTGTAAGGTTTATGATCGAAGCTTTTCGATATGCATCGTATTAGCAATATTAAACTTTTATGAAGTAAGCTGGTGCTTCGGGTCAACACTTACATCTATTCACGTTCTCTACGAACATCAGGTCTGTAGATCTACTGAAGAAAACTATTAAGAAGATTACAATAGTTTTGGATTGTGCGAAACGAATTTTATCTTTGTGGATATTTTTTGAGGGGGGGGGGGGTGGGGGTGCGGGTGGCAGGGGTGGCGCCAGCGGGGGGCGGCCGGGGGCCATGCCCCCCCATCGGGAACACTGTCCCCCCCCTCCGTCGCGGAAGGTCGGCGATTTCGTCGGGGAGGCCTAAAAATTAAAAAAAAAAAAAACCACAAGGACTGGATGGGCCTCTAGAACATTTTTTTCGTTTTGAAATGTTATTTTAATACATATCGGAATCGATTTTAAATCACTTCTTTACTCTGTTAAACCTCATTCTATGTACCTTGTCCTACCTCTTCCCCCTTCGGGGAAGGACGGCAATTTTTCTGGCAGACCTAAACATGAAAAACGAAAAGCACTGCAGTTACTGGACGGATGGCCTTGATTTTTTTTTTCTTTTTGAAATATTTTTTCTTTTGTAACGCTATTTTAATGCATATCTGAATCGGTTTTAATCACTCCTTACTAGCTCTTCTGTCCCTCATCCCATCTTCGATCCGTGCGCACAAGGTCATGCCTCCGTCAGAGACGGACTACCCACCCCCTGTTGTTGAGAAAATGCAATTTCGTTGGGGACCCTTCATCTACAGACTCACGATAAAAAATGTGGGTCTGTAGTCACTCGGACGACCTTCTTGATTTTGCATTTTAGAAGAAAATACCCTTCAAGGAAACTCACAATTCCGAATTTTCCTTACAAAAACGGACGGGAGGTTGTTCATGTGCGTGCAGTACCCAATGGTCTGTCATCTGGCCTGCCAGGACGGACAGCCAAATTCTTACCAAAGTAATGAACATCGGTCATGTCGTTTTCAGCTGGCAGTCACGTTTAAAAAAATCATCTATTTAGTGGACCTTGCAATTGAATTCATCGAAAATTCTTAATGCAGTCAAAACATAATAGTATGTTTGAATTCCGTTGCATATAGTCCCCCCTCCCGGAAAGAGACAAGACCGTTACATGTAATTTTAGCAGTACCTTTTATCTGGTACTTTTCTGATCATTAGCAAGTTTGGTTTTTTTTCTATTGAAGTGAAACTTTCATTTTAAAGGAAGACTCGAAATAAAGACTGCTTTATTTCTAGCTACAAGTCTGGGAAATGCCATTCCGGCTATCTTAGGGGTAAGATTTTTTAACAATTTTCTGTACGCTCCGCACAGATAGTGTTTTAGTCGAACCAGGGTAGCCTGGTCGAACAGATAACTGAACAGAACAATGCGTGTTTGTTAATTATTCTTCGTTTGGGGGCAATATTATGAAGTGAAAATAATTTTATTAAGAACGAAATCTGAAAGTAAGGGCTTCTTTAATTCTAGTTACGAGCCCAGGAAATGCCATTTCCTGGTTTCCGGGGGTTCTCAATTTTTCAAAAAATTCTTTGTGCTCGACTTAGATAATCTTCCGGACAGTATAAGGTTTTTCGGACAAAAAATTCTGACCCCTCCCAAACTGAAACGCTCCCGTGCACCTATGACAATAAATAAAATATAAAACTTCAAATATATGCGAAGCCAAATTTTTTCCTTGGCAGAATGCTTCAATTTGCTCCGAGGACCTAAATCTACATGGTGATATACAGTAACCTCAACAAAACTACAGATCACCCCCTACTTGATTTTCCTCATGATTCCTCCATATAACCCCCAAACTGTCATAAAATTACAGTTTTTCTCCAATATCTGCTTAAGATTGTTAAAAGTGGCGAAAATTTCCAATTTCAATAGACAGTAAACTGAATAACCAAAGCCAACTCTGTAAATCACCAGGCATGTCCTAATTTTGCTCCTGAAAGTCATATCGCTTAATAAAAGAAACCAAAATTTTCTTTATAACCTTACCAAAAAAAAAAAAAAAAAAAAAAAAATCCATTCAATTCCAAAATTTTTCCGTTGTATTAAGCTCTTAATTTTCAAAGATTCGTTCAAAAAAGGGAAAAACTTTCCGGGCAAGTTCTAGTTTCGTCTCGAAGCCTTGGTTCGTTGGTCTTGTACGATTCAATGCGTAACCCCAAAAGAATTGCAGCTGTCGCCCATATAACGTTTTTGATTTTCTCTTATGAAGGACAGATTCTTCAATAAACACCAAATTTTTCTTCTAGTTCCAACAATAGCCAAATTTCTTTCAAAAGTTTTTATTTTTACTTCAAATAAACTCCAGATTTTTTAGCATTTTTTAAAAAAGGGTCCAAAATTTCGGCGCGCTCCGCGCGCCTCAAATTTTGCCAAGTCACGTTCCACCGGGACATGACATCGCCTTTGTCGGGCTTTGATATTCTGGCCCCCTGTCGGGGAGCTTGGCCCCCCTGTCGGGCAAATCCTGGCGCCACCCCTGGGGGGTGGGCGGGTGGAGGATATGTGGTCTTGAGTCAATAGGGGCGGTATTGCCTCGCCTCCTCTGACTACGCCACTGAAATATCTTCTAGCAAGACTCTTATTTCTTCCGAGAAAAGGGTAACCATGAATGACTAAATTCAGTGAACATTCTGTGGTTCGCCCTTGCTTTCTGTGTTGCAAACCACAACAGTTGCCTATATCCATTCATGACGAAAATTGATGATAACATGTTGCATTAAATTCTAAATGAGTCTTTTCAAATAACCTTTTAGCATGCTAACGGTAACACGAAAGTTAAACAACAACAACAACAGCAACAACAACAAGAACAGCATCAACATTTTGAATATGCACAAGAGAACTAAGAAGTTTTTGGCAATAACACCTATGGCCATCTATGTACCAAATATTCCACTCACAAAGAACCTTTGTCAAGATGTTGTTTGATTATTGACCGTGACTGATGGATTGAAACATGGAAGTACTACCTCCGAGGTAGTACTTCCAAGACTGAAACTATGGAGTTGCAACAGCTACCGATCGATCGCAGCAATAATATAATGAATAACAACTACAAAGCGCATTTAAAACGGTGTACCACGAAGAACAGTTACATGTACATTTGTATATAAGCATGGAGCTGTTACGGAACAGCGCCTTGATATAAGGTACTGTACAGTTCGAGGAGAAACTGACGTTCCTATGATGACTGTACAGGCTGCCTTCGTTTTTAACCGTGTCACTAACAACCTTACCAGTAGATAGAGTTCCTGGTAGACTGGTAGGTTAGTACCTTCTTTTCGCGGAGCTCCGTGTGTTTTTGTCCTCACAGTTGGTGCACAGGCAAACGTTCTGTGGCCTGATTAGATTTTCGTAGGTTCATATACTGCAACGTCACTGACATTGCCTAATCTTTTTCGGGGAATCCCCTACTATACAAATAGAATGAATCAGGCATCTACTCTGCTCTGCGCTTTCTTCGCTGAAGGAGTTGCTACAGACTAGACACCCCCTGATTGGATGTACTACACAAGCGGTATTATGCCACCTCAACACCAATGTCTAATACAATATGCAATACTATGTTAGTTGTACGGACTCCTTATTGTGCATTTAAATACAGGCCTAATATAGAAAGCAACCACAGTTCTTTTCAGTCTATGTGAATAAATCATTTTTCAAGACTTATTTCTATTCTGCTTTTATGTCATGAGAAAACAAAACAGAAAGAAGATGGAAAAAGAAAAAGAAGAGGAGAGGAAAATAATAGAAAATAAATACAAATTTTGGAACGTGAAGCCCAGTCTGTTCTGTAGAGTTTATACCAAGTCTGTCACTTAGCCCAGTTTTGAAAAAAATATGGATATACATTCAAAATGAGCTATCAAGTAATTAATAGATAACAAGGAAAGTGATTTTTTCGGTACATATCATGAAGTTTGAAGGGAAAATATGTTTGACGCCTCATTGGTGCTCCCTGGTAGGCTTGTATCAGCTGACCGTATCCCAAACCCCTTATCCAAACCTAGCCACCCTATGTAAACATTTACCTCAATCCCTAACTGATTGAACCCTCAACCGGCTCTATCCCTACTGGATCCCGATGAGTTGGGTTACCAATGATACCGGAGACCTTTGAGACGGGTCTCAGCTTCCCGATTTCCTACTCATGGCCTCGACTTCCTTCTTCGTGTTCATGCCTTTCAGTAATATCCTTCCCATTATCAGTCGGTGGCGTCGCTAAGGGATTGGGAGGGGCAGGGGGCGTTACCCTTGAAAAATAGTGTGCTCCCCGTGTGCCCCCAACTGAGATTTGAGATTCCCAACAAATATGTCTTCTTTAGTCAGAGTGTGACTATAAATGTGTTTTAGGACTCCATTCTTCTTTCGCCAAAAAAGGCAGTAAATTGTCATGTTTTCCAAATGAAAATATCGCAAACAACCTTGGAAATTCCATATCCGGCTGTCTGAGGGGTTGGATTTCGTCAAAATTTTCTGCACACTTCCGACTACGTCAATTGAGGGTGGCGCACAGCTCAGGTAACCTTTGAAGCAGGATTTGGCCTACATTTTTTCTTGAGAGGATCAAATCTAATTCCCCATTTACTGTCTTCTCTTTCTTTTTCTAGTTCAGCTTACCTTCAAGTTCAAAATGTCAGCCGGATCCGCTCTTGATAGTAGTTTCACTAACGTCAGTTTTGTTACCAGTAATAAAATCTTACTTGCAGTTGCCCTGTAAGTAACTTTTAGACTAATGTAAAGAAAACCCTTAAAAACGACTTTTATACCCCACAAACACGCTAAAACAGCTTCCGAGAGCTTCGCCCTCTAGACCTTACCAAGACTCACATTGAAGTGCCGATCAACTTCTTTCTCTATAGTTCATCTTTCCCTCTTTCAAAATTTCAGCCGTATCCGCTCTTGGTAGTTGAATCAGTGGTTTTTTGCCCAAAGTCTTTCTTAAAGTTGCCCTGGAGGTAAATTTTAGACAAGTGTTAAGTCAATAAAATTTGCCTTAAATAACGACTTTAATACCTCACAAACACCCTAAAACCCGGGAGCTTCCGGAGCTTCGCCCCCCTAAGGCGGTTCCCTGGACTCCACCCGTTGAGCCCGGCGCCATGAGTGGAATCTAGCAGAGCCCCCTGCAAAATCGTTGTGGCCCCCAGTGCCCCCCTAAAGTGAAAGGACTGGTGAAGCCACTGCCCATTATCATCCGCGGTGAAGTCCCCCTCCCGAGAAGCTGTTTCCAGTATCTTCGTGGTTTCAGTGAGTACAGAATGAAAGGGCAGACTGATATCTTTATTCTCATTCAACTCCTGTCGATTTTGACCACCTTGTTTATTTTTCTTTTGAATTTGAACTTTAGTTTAATATAGAAAAGTAAAAACTACGTTTGCTCAAACTAGTATACATATCGGCGCCATACACGCCCTTGCCAAGTTCGGATATTTTGTTTATAAGGCGAAAGCAGTTGCCCAATCTTGTTTTGAAACAACATCTAGATCTCACAAGTTTCTTCTTATTTTTCCAAGTATACTTTATGATACTACAGGCTTAAATATTGCATATAAAACAATCATACTCCTAGAAAAATTCACAAATGAGGAGGGAAACACATCGCCAAATGACTATCACCCAGGAGTCATTCAGGAAATAGGCGGACTATACTTTTTAAAAGGCAGTAACGTCTTCAGAAATTGTGGTGACGCTCTGTCGGCAAAAACCCCCAAGAGCCCCCGTCATTTTTTTTTTACATTTTCAAGAGGTTTGAAATACGAAATGGTGCCCCTTAGCAGCTTAGTTACCAATATATATAGTCACCTTTAAACGTAGTCCCAGAGCGAGTGGAATGTTTTGCAGAGTGTCATTGTCCGCTCTTGTGTGGCCATGTCTTTAAAGGAGGACACACCTCCCCATATGGATTATGGAGCAGAATCGGTTACATTGCTTCCGGATGATTTTCCCCGCTGACTAATTTCCCCGACTACTTTCGGGGCTGGAAGCATGAAGCCCGCCTCGGGCCCCATTGCGCACTCCACTATTATGGAGCGGGAAATACTTGGCAAGAGGTATGTTGTTACAGCCCGCGAAACCTGAGGTCCACGAGCCCGAAGGATCTCGAGATGGAAAATGTAATAGGGTTCACGAGACCGAAAATTAAAAAGGTTCACGAGTCCGAAAAAATAGGTTCCGCGAGACAGATAATCAGAAAAGGTTCTTGAAACGGGGACAGCTCGATATTCGTAAGGTGTTTTTTTCATGTCTTTATTCATTATATGATAAATGGCAAAAATGAGGTTCATTGCTAATAAGATTCGTTATTCATAAAAATTAATGATAAAAAAGTTCATTATTCATAAGGTTCGCTATTAATAGTCGAAAAGCTTTGTTGTTCATAATCGAAAAAAAAGGTTCAATGTTCATAATAAGGAAAGGGGTTTATTATTCATAATAAAAAAGGGTTAGTTACTCATAATTCAGGAAAAAAAGACAAGTCTCATAATCAAAAAAGGTGCGCTATACAAAATCTAAAGAAGGTTCTCTATGCATAATCGGAAGAAGAGTTCGTTGTTCATAATTCAGATTAAGGTTATTCTCAACTCATAACCTCTAATTAGATCAGTCTTTTTGAAAGGCAAATGAAAACCAGTCTAGATAAAACATGTAAAAACGCTGTCCACATGTTGTACACAAGACATCGGCCTACCACTACTGAAAATTTTAAAGATGTATTACCTTGCCTCAAGCCCTTAGAGCTTAAAAATGCTCTTTTAACTTAGTATGAATATTCAACTCTTTTCCCCATTATGAATATTGAATCCCTTTTTTTGGTCTCTCGGGCCTATTCTCACTTTGGTATCGCAGACCTTTATTTCATTTTCGTTCTCGCGAACCCTTTCACATTTTCGGTTTGGCGAACCTGTTTTTACTCTCGGCCTTGGCGATCCTTTCTCATTTATATTTCTGGTGCAGCGAACCTTCAGTCTCGTCAACCTTTGGAACAGTGGCGTAGCTACTGGGGGGCAGGGGGGGCAAATTGCCCCCCCTGGAAAAATTTTTTGGGAAATTTGATGAATTTTCTTATTTTTACAAAAATTTCTCAAAATCTTTGGTAGAATAAGAAATTGTGAGACATTTTTCATACATAATTCGTATTTTCATGCAACAAATTAACTCAGATTTCGTCAGTGTCGCATGAACCGGCCCTACTCGTGTTCCACAGAAATGTCCTCGCCGCGTAGCAGATTGAATGTTCTCTTGTATACGCACTGGGGTTATGATCAGTGCATTTCAGTGCACACATTCAGGTATTTAACAACAGCTGATACAGTGCAACTAACACTGAAAGGCTCTAATCCCAAACTTATCCCCTTGTACACAGTCTCTGTGTTGTGCATTTTGGGAATTCAGTAAAAGGATGTGAAAACTGACAAATCGCTACCATAGACCCCGGGGTTATTACGTTGTTCTACAAGCTATTAGTAGCTATGCCGATTTTACTCTGTGTTCGTAACGATGGATGGGGCTGAAACAATCCATGGCCAACGATAAACTTAAAGTTAGTCTAGAAATTAGAATGAAAGGGATCCATTGGCATACTTAGATTTTGTTACTTAGTAGCCTAATCCTTGGAGGTTTACAGTCTAGTTCGGGAAAATAGCTTTCTGCTCACTTGGGGTGTAACAATAAACGGGTCAATGAGTACCTTGTAGCCTTCTACACTTAACAGACTGCTGTTCTAACATGATATCCTCTGTGATCGAGCCACTCTTAGGCCTCCTTAGTGGCGTGCGAAGGGGAGACCATTGGGTCATGCCCCCCTCACAGATGCCATTTTTTCTTTGTTCTTAAAAATACGTAGTTTTTTTAGTAACACAGATTTTATTGAAAAGATAGCATATGTGGCACCAGATTGCTTATAAGGACACCCAACTTTTCAAGAATTTTCAAAGGGGAAGGATTGTCTCTGCAAGGTCCTTCAGTGATGCCATTTTTTTTAATTCCTATAAATTGACCTAGGCAAATTCTGTCAAATTCCAATTTTTACCTAAAATGGTAGACTCTGTTTCCCACTGGTGGCATCGATAAAAAAAGACAACATGTTTAGATTCTCTTTAAAAACATGAATACGCTATTTTTGGCCATCTGAGGGGTCTAATTTTTCGAAATTTTCTTTACGCTCCACGCCAACCAAAGGTGGCGCTTCGTTCAGTCTTTTGGGCAAAATTACATTTGTAGGGTCAAATTAGCTCTTAACTCTCTGATCACTTTGCAGGTTGCGAACATATTTTGAAGTGAGCGTTTTATCGCAAAAGACAAAAGAAGAAAGCGACTCGTTAGATTCTTCGTATAAGTCAGGAAAATGCTATTTCCAGCCATCTGAGGGGTCTAATTTTCGAAATTTTTTCTACGCTCCGCGCCAACCAATGGTGGCGCTCCGCTTAGATAATCTTTATGATAAAATAACGTTTTGTGGCCAAGAAAACCCACAATCCTGTACCGATCAATGCTCTTTTATTTTGACTCCTAAAAGTGTGCAAATTTAATGACAAGTTTTACTTCGTAAGGTAGAATAAATGGCATAAGAATGCATGTAAAGACACAAAAGTTTCAGTTTTATCCTGATGGACCACCACGATTAACTTTTAACACTGTTCCTGTCAAAGTCGAAAATCTTGCACCATTTTGCATCTAGGCTCCTTGAAAACGTCAAAAAATTTCCGGACATCCCCTCCCCTTAGACCATACTGCATGACCCCCCCCCTTCAAAGAAATTCTGCGTACGCCACTGCGTTACTACATACAAATAAACCAGATATTGTTTACCAAAATAATATACTTTATTTCCGATTGCTCTATGTTATACTTTAAGATTAAAATGCAGGTAATATTACAAAATGACATGGTAATGTTGTTATACTTGTAAATTTGCATATTTTATATGAAATACATACACATTGACCGGGAAAAGTTTTGGGGAAATTTCATACCTTTGCCCCCCCTGGAAAAAATCCTAGCTAAGCCACTGCTTTGGAATCGTGAGATGCCTTCATGATTCCTAGTTATGCGGTAAGGATGCGCCATCTGCTTTCCCCCAAAGAAAGACTTTTCAAGGACGAATGGTATAAATATTCATCGAGGTAGCTAGATTATGTAAACAAAGTCACTCGTATAATTTTATAATTTTGTAACATCCATTGTAATTGACTCGGTAATTTACAACAAAACTCATCTGTTACAGTGTTCACGTTTCCGTGAACTTCATCTGTGAATCTTCTAGTTTAAGTATTAGCTCTATGGTTTTATCTTATGTAACTTTACTGCAACACTTTTTTCACCATATTTACTTTTTTCTAAAAGTCCCCTCGACTCTCTGGCGAAGAGCCAAGGGGCGAAAATCGAACGATTACTCCCGGAGGAGTTCTGCTCCCTTAAAGAGCTAAACGTCCCACTTTTTTCACCATATTTACTTTTTTCTAAAAGTCCCCACGACTCTCTGGCGAAGAGCCAAGGGGCGAAAGCCAAACGATTACTCCCGGAGGAGTTCTGCTCCCTTAAGGAGCTTAACGTCCCTTTTTAGTTGCGGTGCCTGCCTTGCAGGCAGCACCGCAACTAATGCAGTTACTATCGCGATGTCAATTTCTGACTTTTCCGGCACTTTATTTCTATCTCCTTCTAGATGCTTTGTGGTATCGAAATACGGTTTAGTGCAATTTGTAGGGATGGTACTTCTCTTTCGTGTTTTTAAGTTTTGGTGTAAATATGATTTTCGTGAGAGTGTAAAATTGGGGGTTTTTTCATGTAAAATTTGGAAACGTGTTCTATTTTTAGTAACAATCTTGCGGAAAAACCAGGTCCGTGTGTACTCTGGGGAATATTATGTTGTTTAATTTAACACAGCGCCATCATTTTGGTTGTTTTTTAATTCATCGAGGTGTTTAGTGAATTTTGAGTATTTATATGAGGATTTCTTTGTAGAGATTTATTCTTTTCAAGTGACATGGTCGGGGTTGCTGTGGAGTAAAAAGTTTGATAGTTTAGAGGAGTTTTGTTCACTGTTTTTTCATAAAGTAAGTTTCTGTTGGAGGGAAACATTGTTATTGGTAGGTAAATATTATTTGTATGAGATGGCTCGTATTAATATTTGTGTTAAATCAAAGTGTCTGGTTATGGTAAATTTGTTATTTTAAAGTTTAAAATTATGTGGAGAATATAACAATGCCCAAGAAGGGCCGTTCAAAGATTTTTTTTTTTTTTTTTTGTAGAAAGGAAAGGTTGGCAACAAAGAAAAAGAAAGTATGGGGGTGAATTTCAAGATAAAAGTTATGAAGGGGAGAAAAATGATGATGTCAGAGTTGGGATCAAACAAAAAAAGGCTCTAGTGGATATGAAAAGAGTCAGAGGTGTGATGATGGGGAAAGTAGGGAACATAACGATCGTGATGTATTATTTATACGTTCCGAAAGATCTACATGTACATTTTATTTTTTCGTTGTTGTGGGTGGTATTTGTTTTTTTTTTTTTTTGTCGGTGTTTGGCATTATTGGTTACAGGGAAGATGATCATCTTTATTTAAGACAAGTCATTGTAAGTTCATTATGTACCTCTCCACATATTTACACCACGAGTTGCCATTGCTCAGAAGCTCCACTAAAGAAGAATGCTTAAAAAACCAAATTCAGAGGGAATGTTCTTGGGGATATTTATACATTAAGGGAGAAGAGCACATCATAAGATGAAGAAGTGTTAACATGACCACATAGTTTAATGTAAAGAGTAGTCACGGTAGGGTTTTAACATGCTCATTCATATCTCGTTTTATATTTGTATGTGATGAGAGCAACCTTTTTTATTACGCTGGGCGGTGATCTGTTTGAGATATTGGGAAGAGGTCTGCATGAATGAAGGTTTTGCACAATCATTCAGGGACTGCTTTGGGTCTTCAGTTGGGGATGAAGCCCTTGAAAACCAACTGATTTGGTCTTTTAAAGGCCATGGATAGTTCATCTCTTGTCAAAAATGTGTTGATTTGATAGCTTTGTTAGCTTACACAACGAAGTTCTGAAGAGGTACAAGAAAATTCGCAATTGTAAATTTTTAGCCAGGTGGTTCATTTCGTAAACGGTAAAGTAGCAAGACACTTATTTATAAGCTAGTTATGCTCCTTTTTGTTATGTCACTGGCTGTGGTGTTATCAGCGAAACGTTTATTTTTCATGAAGTCCGTTTTTTCTTTGAAAGTGATTTGTTGAACTATTGCATATGAGTGGTTGGAATGATGAAGTTTGTCTTTTACGGAGTTTTTTTACTGGACAGTGCAGTCTTATTCATAGACCTGGCTTTCTTATTGCTTTTAAATATTTTAGGTTATCGTTTGATCAGTTGCGAGTCGTGGCTTGCTATATTATTATTTTTTATTAGAAAAAGAAATGCATGGAAATTATTAAAACAATTTTTATATAGTGCAATGGCAACAGTTTTGTTCCGTAGTAAGAAGTCACTGTCAGAAAGGCGACAACAAGTTCTTGATACAGAGTGTAGGAAGAAGCGAGACTGTTTAATGATGTGATGACAGACGAATCGCAGCTAATAGTTATAAACTAGGGACATATTTTTGGTATTCGGGTTTCATGAAGGGACGTATAGATGTTGCAATTTATCTTTTATGATTTGTAAGTGATTGATTCGGTTCTCTGATTTGTGGAGGTCAACGTCGTTCAAGTGTCTATACATTACTAAACTAAGAAGTTACTGGCGAAGGGTTAGTAGTGACGTGTGTGTGCGGGATTAATATAAACTGGAGAAACAGTGACAATAGGCCTAAGGCTAGAGTGAAATATCATCATATTAACATTTATGTTGAGAGAATGTAGGTGTAAGTAACGCTGACAAAGGAATTTTTACTTTGCTGTTTTATATTTTTTTTATTTTATTTCATCATTTGTAAAGATTATGGTAAATCTGAGATATCGACATTTCTTTTGATTCTCGTTAACTTGTTATTACATGTTACTTACAACAATTTTTTATTAGGAAAGCTGAGAGTAAACTTGGTGCGGAGCGTACAGAACTTTTTAAAAACCATTAATCTTTAAAAATTCTTTATGTTCAACATTGGAATTTTTTCCTTTTGTTCATTAACATAAATCCATCTTCAACCAAGTGACTACAACGTTACTGTCATGTATATACAGACTCATTATCGTTTTCAACATTACGTCATAACAGTGTACTCCACCTGTATTCACTAAACAGCTAAACAAATGGCATGTTTTTCCTTATTAACTGCACTGCTTAAAATACAATTTTGACTAACGTCTGTTTGGTCGAATGGTCTGTCTTGAGCCTTTGCGGCTTTACCATCTTTTATCAGAAACCCTCATGCTGTACAAGGAGTTACTAAGGAGCCGGGACATTAGGGATACCTTATATTGAATGAACAAGCAACAGCTTGTAAAGGACGTTTGAAATGTTACCTGATGTGACGTTTTGTTCTTTCTACAGTTCTAAATCAACTGCTGTATCATCTTTTCCTGATTTACTGTCAACTAAGAGTTCAAAATGAGCAAACCTCATTATACCGGCAATCGAGTATTTCTTTGGTGTGTTACACGTTCCACCTCAACCACATTTCTAAAGTGAATGAACAATGTTCCTGGATTACAAGTGTAGACCTTAACTTAGCTGCAATTGGGCAAAACACAATACAAGTATTTTGGAATGGTATTTTTGTCCCCCTAAAATATAAAATCACCTTTAAAGTACAAGACGACTTGGTTTGTCGGCACCGCAACTCGTCTAGACGTTCGTCTTGTTTCTAAAAGTCCCCTCGACTCTCTGGCGAAGAGCCAAGCGGCGAAAACGAAACATTTACTCCCGGAGGAGTTCTGCTCCCTTAAGGAGCTAAACGTCCCAAATGGACAAGTACGCCCTCTTAAGGGCAAACATGTGTGGTCCTGCTCTAGTCTGGCTGAATAGAAGAACAGAAGCCACGCCCTGATTGCAGTTTAACGTCATACCCAAGACGCTTAACGTCCCAAACTTGGCGAGAAATAACAGATTTGATGTCTTTTTCTTCTAATTCTTACAGCCTATAAATTGAAAGATACATCTATGACGCAAACCCAGTTTTGGAGACACCAAACTTCAGAGAAAAAAATAACCCCAGAAAACCCACTCCTCTAATTAATTGAAAGATTTTTTATCGTATCCACTTCATAACAACGTGACAACATCAATGTGATTTACTTGCGTTAGTGCCATGCTTTTAGAATTTCCCTATTGCGCAATCGACAAATTCGAGCGGGTTAAGTCCAAGCACTAAATTTGATGCGATAGTAATACATAGGGGAGGGGCCTTGTCAGCCGACGGAAACCTAGAGGAGCCATGGTAGAGTGGAAACCAGAACCGTTTCCCCTTACCATTGTTTGTAAATAGGCGGGTTTGAGAAAATAAGGACCGTTTTCTTCCACCCACAGACGATCAAAGAGAAATATGAAGGGAGAAAACCGAAAGAAAAGGGTGTTCTTCAAGAAAGGATGAAAACACTGCCAAGATTTCGTAACACCTATCAAATATGGACGTAAACAAACAGAGTCGTTAGGTGGTAGCATTACCAGATAATGCGTATACTGTCCCTTATTTCAAATATTTGTAAGTTTTCACTCGTTCACAACTGTCAATTTGCATTATAATTAGACAGATTGTGCTTTTTAATGGTATTAAAGATCCCAGTTACCTTGCAATAATTGCTCTGTTAGGTTTTCAAGTTATCCTTGTTAAAATAGACATGTTTTTACTCCTGGTTTTCATGTTGAGTTTTACCAGTGTAACATTTTGCTCCATTGATGGATAAGGGCGTTTAAGAGGAGTATCTGGTTCTTAAGAAAGATGTCCTCGGATAGCAAGGATACAGCAGAAAGAATCTTTTCAATATTTAGGAATTTTCTGACTTTCCGATTCAGAGAGCATTTATAATTATGAAATAGGTGACACGAGGGTACGGAAGGCATGGACAGCAAAAGCACAACTCCATTCTCACGCGTCTTGCGCTCCGAAACTTTCATGATTTTATGCGAAAATAAGGACCCTGTCAACAAATTTGGTCGGCTCGGCAAAGGACCGCCGTAGACCACTTCCGGTCCGTAGGAAAATGTCAGGTGGCTCGCTGGAGGTCCTCCGAGGGGGCGATTGGCTGAAAAGTTTTACCCATACTACAATTTTTCTGACCCGGATGTAGCCAGCGGACCTCTGACGGCCATGCGATGGTCCTTCAGTGGCCAGCCACGTAGTACACGGCCGATCGGTCGGCAGACCGCCAGATATTGCTGACTGGGATGACACGCCACATTAACAAGGGGTTAAGTCTTTTTTACGTTCTCAGTAAAGTAAACTTCTCTTTCACCTTCTCTTTCTAAAAGAAAAAAAAAAAGAACCAGTGAAACGCTTACTTGCAATGAACGTCTAACTTTCCTTACGCAAATAATAGCTTTGAGTAGGGGAGATTGCCATTCCTCCTCCAGGTCTTCTTTTATTTTGAAAGGCTATGACAATTTTATTTCCTAAACCTTCCTGTCACATAAGTGGAACACATTTTTCCCGTGAATCCTAAATTCGGGTCTGAAAGTATCGAAACACTTGGAAGGAAATTCTGACCTTATATACCGTGACGGTTGGACCTTTTCTTAAGTAGCTTCAGAGTATACTTCAAATTTTCTTTACATTAGTTAATCTATTAATTGTTACCATAGTCTTCAGAGGGGCCGATCTTGATTGTGGTCTTTGGGGGGGGGGGGGGCAGTTCCAACACCCGGAACCCTGGATCGTGTAATGGAAAGGACTCCACACGAATTCGAATGCACACGTATATACGCCCACAAACAAACATTTACGTTCCCTTTAACACGAACATACACGAAGCACAGGCTCTTTATAATTTAATGGGTCTCAAATAGAAATTTCTCGAAGCCCTACAATGACTCGGATTTTAAGTCATCTGTTTACCACATCTTTTTATTTTGTTTATACCGCCTGTTTTTCAATCTGCATGAATTATTGGAGGATAAAACTATATGTTGCCTCCTATATGTCATTGGTTGGAAACTGGGCAGTGAAAATCCATCTTACCTAACCAAATCTTTAGGTCATTAGGGGCGAATTTCCCCTACGGCAGGATCGATGCCACTGATAGTCCTAACAGGGGGCTTTCTAGCATCTCATTGACTTCACAAATAGTCGCTGTCAGGCCGTTAGCAACTTACTAACCTCACAAATTGTCACAATAAGGCTTATATAAGGACGAAATTGCCTCACAAGTAGTCACTATTTTTAGTTGCGGTGCCTGCCTTGCAGGCAACCGCAACTAATGCAGTTACTATCGCGAAGTCAATGTCTGAATTTCCGGCACTTTATTTCTATCTCCTTCTAGATGCTTTGTGGTATCGAAATACGGTTTAGTGCAATTTGTAGGGATGGTACTTCTCTTTCGTGTTTTTTAAGTTTGGTGGAAATATGACTTTCGTGAGAGTGTAAAATTGGGGTTTTTCTCATGTAAAATTTGCAAACGTGTTCTATTTTTAGTAACAATCTTGCGGAAAAACCAGGTCCGTGTGTACTCTGGGGAATAATATGTTGTTTAATTTGACACAGCGCCATCATTTTGGTTGTTTTTTTTTCAGTTGCGGTGCCTGCCTTGCAGGCAACCGCAACTAATGCAGTTACTATCGCGAAGTCAATATCTGAATTTCCGGCACTTTATTTCTATCTCCTTCTAGATGCTTTGTGGTATCGAAATACGGTTTGGTGCAATTTGTAGGGACGGTAATTCTCTTTCGTGTTTTTTAAGTTTGGTGGAAATATGACTTTCGCGAGAGTGTAAAATTGGGGTTTTTTTCATGTAAAACTTACAAACGTGTTCTATTTTTAGTAATAATCTTGCGGAAAAACCAGGTCCGTGTGTACTCTGGGGAATAATATGTTGTTTAATTTAACACAGCGCCATCATTTTGGTTGTTTTTTTTTAATTCATTGAGGTGTTTAGTGAATTTTGAGTATTTATATGAGGATTTCTTTGTAGAGATTTATTCTTTCCAAGTGACATGGTCGGGGTTGCTGTGGAGTAAAAAATTTGATAGTTTAGAGGAGTTTTGTTCACTGTTTTTTCATAAGGTAAGTTTCTGTTGGAGGGAAACATTGCTATTGCTAGGTAAATATTATTTGTATGAGTTAGCGAGTATTAATATTTGTGTTATATCAAGGTGTCTGGTCATGGTAAATTTTTTATTTTAAAGTTTAAAATTATGTGGAGAATATAACAATGCCCAAGAAGGGCCGTTCAAAGACTTTTTTGTAGAAAGGAAAGGTTGGCTACAACGAAAAAGAAAGTATGGTGGTGAATTTCAAGATAAGAGTTATGAAGGGGAGAAAAATGATGATGTCAGAGTTGGGAACAAACAAAAAAGGCTCTAGTGGTTATGAAAAGAGTCAGAGGTGTGATGATGGGGAAAGTAACATGACGATCGTGATGTATTATTTATACGTTCCGAAAGATCTACATGTACATTTTATTTTTTCGTTGTTGTGGGTGGTAATTGTTTTTTTCGGTGTTTGGCATTATTGGTTTCAGGGGTAAAAGATAATCATCTTTATTTAGGACAAGTCATTGTAAGTTCATTATGTACCCCTCCACATATTTACACCACGAGCTGCCATTGCTCAGAAGCTCCACTAAAGAAGAATGCTTAAAAAACCAAATTCAGAGGGAATGTTCTTGGGGATATTTATACATTTAGGGAGAAGAGCACATCATAAGATGAAGAAGTGTCAACATGAACACATTGTTTAATGTAAAGAGTAGTCACGGTAGGGTTTTAACATGTTCATTCATATCTCGTTTTATATTTGTATGTGATGAGAGCAACCATTTTTTTTATTACACTGGGCGGTGATCTGTTTGAGATATTGGGAAGAGGTCTGCATGAATGAAGGTTTTGCACAATCATTCAGGGACTGCTTTGGGTCTTCTGTTGGGGGCGAAGCCCTTGAAAACCAACTGATTTGGTCTTTTTAAAGGCCATGGATAGTTCATCTCTTGTCAAAAATGTCTTGATTTTGAAATGGTTATTTAAAATTTTTGGGGGCCATATGACAGTTTGGCTTTTCTTTTTTTACTTGAGGAAGCAAAGTCATCCCTTGCCTTCTCCGGGATTTACGTCACTGTAAAACAATTAAAAATGATTGCCTTATTATTTTTTTATATTTATGTTAATCGAACGTAAACATTAAATTTGGACCGTTTGTAGAGGGTTTAGATCATTGTTGGCTTACACAACGAAGTTTTGAACAGGTACAAGGAATTTCGCAATTGTAAATTTTTAGCCAGGTGGCTCATTTCGTAAATGGTAAAGTAGCAAGGCACTTATTTATAAGCTAGTTATGCTCACTGGCTGTGGTGTTATCGGCGAAACGTTTATTTTTCATAAAGTCCGTTTTTCTTTGAAAGTGATTTGTTGAGCTATTGCATATGGGTGGTTGGAATGATGAAATTTGTCTTTTACGGATTTTTTACTGGACAGTGCAGTCTTATTCATAGACCTGGCTTTCTTATTGCTTTTACATATTTTAGGTTATCGTTTGATCAGTTGCGAGTCGTGGCCATACATAAACTTGCTATATAATTATTTTTATTAGAAAAAGAAATGCATGGAAATTATTAAAACAATTTTTATATAGTGCAATGGCAACAGTTTTCTTCCGTAGTAAGAAGTCACCGTCAGAAAGGCGACAAGAAGCTCTTGATATAGAGTGTAGGAAGAAGCGAGACTGTTTAATGATGTGATGACAGACGAATCGCCGCTAATAGTTATAAACTAGGGACATCGATATTTTGGTATTCGGGTTTCATGAAGGGACGTATAGATGTTGCAATTTATCTTTTATTATTTGTAAGTGATTGATTCGGTTCTCTGATTTGTGGAGGTCAACGTCGTTCAAGTGTCTATATACATTACTGAACTAAGAAGTTACTGGCGAAGGGTTAGTAGTGACGTATGTGTACGGGATTAATATAAATTGGAGAAACAGTGACAATAGGCCTAAGGCTAGAGTGAAATATCATCATATTAACATTTATGTTGAAAGAATGTAGGTGTAAGTAACGCTGACAAAGGAATTTTCACTTTGCTGTTTTATATTTTTTTTATTTTATTTCATCATTCGTAAAGATTATGGTAAATCTGAGATATCGACAAATTCTTTTGATTCTCGTTAACTTGTTATTATATGATGTTACTTACAACAACGTTTTATTAGAAAACCTGAATTTTTCTTAAACAACCAGAATTTTTATATTAATCTTTATAGAAATCGAAATTTTACTCGGATCTTTTCAGTGAAACTGAGACCTTCAATATTTTCCGTAAAACAAGCAAAAGAAATATTTATGACACGATTTTTGCGTTTGATTTTTTGTGGGCAAATCCTAACGTATTCTCTGTGACTGGGCTTGAGATGTTACGTTAATGTACGAGCAAGGGGGAGGGGCGGCAGAAATAAATTTTAGTGATGTAAGAGTAGTTGTCTTATAGTTTTGTGTAAGCTGAGAGTAAACTTGGTGCGGGGCGTACAGAACTTTTTAAAAACCATTAATCTTTAGAAATTCTTTATGTTCAACAATGGAATTTTTTTCCTTTTGTTCATTCACATAAATCCATCTTCAACCAAGTAACTACAACGTTACTGCCATACAGACTCATTATCGTTTCCAACATTACGTCATAACAGTGTACTCTACCTGTATTCACTAAACAGCTAAACAAATGGCATGCTTTTCCTTATTAACTGCACTACTTAAAATACAGTTTTGACTAACGCCTGTTTGGTCGAATGGTCTGTCTTGAGCCTTTGGCGCTTTACCATCTTTTATCAGAAACCCTCATGCTGTACAAGGAGTTACTAAGGAGCCGGGACATTAGGGATACCTTATATTGAATGCACAAGCAACAGCTTGTAAAGGACGTTTGAAATGTTATCTGATGTGACGTTTTGCTCTTTCTACAGTTCTAAATCAACTGCTGTATCATCCTTTCCTGATTTACTGTCAACTATGAGTTCAAAATGAGCAAACCTCATTATACCAGCAATCGAGTATTTCTTTGGTGTGTTCCACGTTCCACCTCAACCACATTTCTAAAGTGAATGAACAATGTTCCTGGATTACAAGTGTTGAACCAAACTTAGCTGCTATTGGGCAAAACATAATACAAGTATTTTGGAATGGTATTTTTGTCCCCCTAAAATATAAAATCACCTTTAAAGTACAAGACGACTTGGTTTGTCGGCACCGCAACTCGTCTAGACGTTCGTCTTGTTAATTCATCGAGGTGTTTAGTGAATTTTGAGTATTTATTTGAGGATTTCTTTGTAGAGATTTATTCTTTCCAAGTGACATGGTCAGGGTTGCTGTAGAGTAAAAAATTTGATAGTTTGGAGGAGTTTTGTTCACTGTTTTTTCATAAAGTAAGTTTCTGTTGGAGGGAAACATTGTTATTGGTAGGTAAATATTATTTGTATGAGTTGGTGAGTATTAATATTTGTGTTATATCAAGGTGTCTGGTCATGGTAAATTTTTTATTTTAAAGTTTAAAATTATGTGGAGAATATAACAATGCCCAAGAAGGGCCGTTCAAAGATTTTTTTTATAGAAAGGAAAGGTTGGCAACAGCGAAAAAGAAAGTATGGTGGTGAATTTCAAGATAAAAGTTATGAAGGGGAGAAAAATGATGATGTCAGAGTTGGGAACAAACAAAAAAAGGCTCTAGTGGATATGAAAAGAGTCAGAGGTGTGATGATGGGGAAAGTAGGGAACATGACGATCGTGATGTATTATTTATACATTCCGAAAGATCTACATGTACATTTTATTTTTTCGTTGTTGTGGGTGGTAATTGTTTTTTTCGGTGTTTGGCATTATCGGTTTCAGGGGTAAAAGATGATCATCTTTATTTAGGACAAGTCATTGTAAGTTCATTATGTACCCCTCCACATATTTACACTACGAGCTGCCATTGCTCAGAGGTTCCACTAAAGAAGAATGCTCAAAAAACCAAATTCAGGAGGCAACGTTCTTGGGGATATTTATACATTTAGGGAGAAGAGCGCATCATAAGATGAAGAAGTGTTAACATGAACACATAGTTTAATGTAAAGAGTAGTCACGGTAGGATTTTAACATGTTCATTCATATCTCGTTTTATATTTGTATGTGATGAGAGCAACCATTTTTTATTACGCTGGGCGGTGATCTGTTTGAGATATTGGGAAGAGGTCTGCATGAATGAAGGTTTTGCACAATCATTCAGGGACTACTTTGGGTCTTCTGTTGGGGGCGAAGCCCTTGAAAATCAACTGATTTGGTCTTTTTAAAGGCCATGGATAGTTCATCTCTTGCCAAAAATGTCTTGATTTTGAAATGGTTATTTAAAATTTTTGGGGGCCATATAACAGTTTGGCTTTTCTTTTTTTACTTGAGGACTGAAGCAAAGACATCCCTTGCCTTCTCCGGGATTTACGTCACTGTAAAACAATTAAAAATGATTGCCTTATCATTTTTTTATATTTATGTTAAACGAACGTAAACATTAAATTTGGACCGTTTGTAGAGGGTTTAGATTGTTGGCTTACACAACGAAGTTTTGAACAGGTACAAGAAATTTCGCAATTGTAAATTTTTAGCCAGGTGGTTCATTTCGTAAATGGTAAAGTAGCAAGGCACTTATTTATAAGCTAGTTATGCTCTTATTTCTTATGTCACTGGCTGTGGTGTTATCAGCGAAACGTTTATTTTTCATAAAGTCCGTTTTTTCTTTGAAAGTGATTTGTTGAGCTCTTGCATATGGGTGGTTGGAATGATGAAATTTGTCTTTTACGGAGTTTTTTACTAGACAGTGCAGTCTTATTCATAGACCTGGCTTTCTTATTGCTTTTACATGTTTTAGGTTATCGGTTGATCAGTTGCGAGTCGTGGCCATACATAAACTTGCTATATAATTATTTTTATTAGAAAAAGAAATACATGGAAATTATTAAACAATTTTTATATAGTGCAATGGCAACAGTTCTCTTCCGTAGTAAGAAGTAACCGTCAGAAAGGCGACAAGAAGTTCTTGATATAGAGTGTAGGAAGAAGCGAGACTGTTTAATGATGTGATGACAGACGAATCGCCGCTAATAGTTATAAACTAGGGACATCGATATTTTGGTATTCGGGTTTCACGAAGGGACGTATAGATGTTGCAATTTATCTTTTATGATTTGTAAGTGATTGACTCGGTTCTCTGAGTTGTGGAGGTCAACGTCGTTCAAGTGTCTATATACATTACTGAACTTAGAAGTTACTGGCGCAGGGTTAGTAGTGACGTATGTGTACGGGATTAATATAAATTGGAGAAACAGTGACAATAGGCCTAAGGCCAGAGTGAAATATCATCATATTAACATTTATGTTGAAAGAATGTACGTGTAAGTAACGCTGACAAAGGAATTTTTACTTTGCTGTTTTATTTTTTTTTTTTTTATTTTATTTCATCATACGTAAAGATTATGGTAAATCTGAGATATCGACAAATTCTTTTGATTCTCGTTAACTTGTTATTATATGATGTTACTTACAACAATGTTTTATTATAAAACCTAAATTTTTCTTAAACAACTAGAATTTTTATATTTATCTTTATAGAAATCGAAATTTTAGTCGGATCTTTTCAGTGAAACTGAGATCTTCAATATTTTCCGTAAAACAAGCAAAAGAAATATTTATGACACGATTTTTGCGTTTGATTTTTTGTGGGCAAATACTAACGTATTCTCTGTGACTGGGCTTGAGATGTTACGTTAATGTACGAGCAAGGGGGAGGGGCAGCAGAAATAAATTTTAGTGATGTAAGGTAGTTGTCCTATAGTTTTGTGTAAGCTGAGAGTAAACTTGGTGTGGGGCGTACAGAACTTTTTAAAAACCATTAATCATAAGAAATTCTTTATGTTCAACATTGGAATTTTTTTCCTTTTGTTCATTAACATAAATCCATCTTCAACCAAGTAACTACAACGTTACTGTCATACAGACTCATTATCGTTTCCAACATTACGTCATACCAGTGTACTCTACCTGTATACACTAAATAGCTAAACAAATGGCATGTTTTTCCTTATTAACTGCACTACTTAAAATACAATTTTGACTAACGCCTGTTTAGTCGAATGGTCTGTCTTGAGCCTTTGGCGCTTTACCATCTTTTATCAGAAACCATCATGCTGTACAAGCAGTTACTAAGGAGCCGGGACATTAGGGATACCTTATACTGAATGCACGAGCAACAGCTTGTAAAGGACGTTTGAAATGTTATCTGATGAGACGTTTTGCTCTTTCTACAGTTCTAAATCAACTGCTGTATCATCTTTTCCTGATTTACTGTCAACCATGAGTTCAAAATGAGCAAACCTCATTATAACCGCAATCGAGTATTTCTTTGGTGAGTTCCACCTTCCACCTCAACCACATTTCTAAAGTGAATGGACAATATTCCTGGATTACAAGTGTGGAACTAAACTTAGCTGCTATTGGGCAAAACATAAAACAAGTATTTTGGAACGGCATTTGCCCCCCCTAAAATATAAAATCACCTTTAAAGTACAAGACGACTTGGTTGTCGGCACCGCAACTCGTCTAGACGTTCGTCTTGTTATTAGTTGCGGTGCCTGCCTTGCAGGCAGCACCGCAACTAATGCAGTTACTATCGCGATGTCAATTTCTGACTTTTCCGGCACTTTATTTCTATCTCCTTCTAGATGCTTTGTGGTATCGAAATACGGTTTAGTGCAATTTGTAGGGATGGTACTTCTCTTTCGTGTTTTTAAGTTTTGGTGTAAATATGATTTTCGTGAGAGTGTAAAATTGGGGGTTTTTTCATGTAAAATTTGGAAACGTGTTCTATTTTTAGTAACAATCTTGCGGAAAAACCAGGTCCGTGTGTACTCTGGGGAATATTATGTTGTTTAATTTAACACAGCGCCATCATTTTGGTTGTTTTTTTTTAATTCATCGAGGTGTTTAGTGAATTTTGAGTATTTATATGAGGATTTCTTTGTAGAGATTTATTCTTTTCAAGTGACATGGTCGGGGTTGCTGTGGAGTAAAAAGTTTGATAGTTTAGAGGAGTTTTGTTCACTGTTTTTTCATAAAGTAAGTTTCTGTTGGAGGGAAACATTGTTATTGGTAGGTAAATATTATTTGTATGAGATGGCTCGTATTAATATTTGTGTTAAATCAAAGTGTCTGGTTATGGTAAATTTGTTATTTTAAAGTTTAAAATTATGTGGAGAATATAACAATGCCCAAGAAGGGCCGTTCAAAGATTTTTTTTTTTTTGTAGAAAGGAAAGGTTGGCAACAAAGAAAAAGAAAGTATGGGGGTGAATTTCAAGATAAAAGTTATGAAGGGGAGAAAAATGATGATGTCAGAGTTGGGATCAAACAAAAAAGGCTCTAGTGGATATGAAAAGAGTCAGAGGTGTGATGATGGGGAAAGTAGGGAACATAACGATCGTGATGTATTATTTATACGTTCCGAAAGATCTACATGTACATTTTATTTTTTCGTTGTTGTGGGTGGTATTTGTTTTTTTTTTTTTTTGTCGGTGTTTGGCATTATTGGTTACAGGGAAGATGATCATCTTTATTTAAGACAAGTCATTGTAAGTTCATTATGTACCTCTCCACATATTTACACCACGAGTTGCCATTGCTCAGAAGCTCCACTAAAGAAGAATGCTTAAAAAACCAAATTCAGAGGGAATGTTCTTGGGGATATTTATACATTAAGGGAGAAGAGCACATCATAAGATGAAGAAGTGTTAACATGACCACATAGTTTAATGTAAAGAGTAGTCACGGTAGGGTTTTAACATGCTCATTCATATCTCGTTTTATATTTGTATGTGATGAGAGCAACCTTTTTTATTACGCTGGGCGGTGATCTGTTTGAGATATTGGGAAGAGGTCTGCATGAATGAAGGTTTTGCACAATCATTCAGGGACTGCTTTGGGTCTTCAGTTGGGGGAGAAGCCCTTGAAAACCAACTGATTTGGTCTTTTTAAAGGCCATGGATAGTTCATCTCTTGTCAAAAATGTGTTGATTTGATAGCTTTGTTAGCTTACACAACGAAGTTCTGAAGAGGTACAAGAAAATTCGCAATTGTAAATTTTTAGCCAGGTGGTTCATTTCGTAAACGGTAAAGTAGCAAGACACTTATTTATAAGCTAGTTATGCTCCTTTTTGTTATGTCACTGGCTGTGGTGTTATCAGCGAAACGTTTATTTTTCATGAAGTCCGTTTTTTCTTTGAAAGTGATTTGTTGAACTATTGCATATGAGTGGTTGGAATGATGAAGTTTGTCTTTTACGGAGTTTTTTTACTGGACAGTGCAGTCTTATTCATAGACCTGGCTTTCTTATTGCTTTTAAATATTTTAGGTTATCGTTTGATCAGTTGCGAGTCGTGGCTTGCTATATTATTATTTTTTATTAGAAAAAGAAATGCATGGAAATTATTAAAACAATTTTTATATAGTGCAATGGCAACAGTTTTGTTCCGTAGTAAGAAGTCACTGTCAGAAAGGCGACAACAAGTTCTTGATACAGAGTGTAGGAAGAAGCGAGACTGTTTAATGATGTGATGACAGACGAATCGCAGCTAATAGTTATAAACTAGGGACATATTTTTGGTATTCGGGTTTCATGAAGGGACGTATAGATGTTGCAATTTATCTTTTATGATTTGTAAGTGATTGATTCGGTTCTCTGATTTGTGGAGGTCAACGTCGTTCAAGTGTCTATACATTACTAAACTAAGAAGTTACTGGCGAAGGGTTAGTAGTGACGTGTGTGTGCGGGATTAATATAAATTGGAGAAACAGTGACAATAGGCCTAAGGCTAGAGTGAAATATCATCATATTAACATTTATGTTGAGAGAATGTAGGTGTAAGTAACGCTGACAAAGGAATTTTTACTTTGCTGTTTTATATTTTTTTTATTTTATTTCATCATTTGTAAAGATTATGGTAAATCTGAGATATCGACATTTCTTTTGATTCTCGTTAACTTGTTATTACATGTTACTTACAACAATTTTTTATTAGGAAAGCTGAGAGTAAACTTGGTGCG
This sequence comes from Holothuria scabra, assembly GCA_037179385.1. Classification (NCBI taxonomy): domain Eukaryota; kingdom Metazoa; phylum Echinodermata; class Holothuroidea; order Aspidochirotida; family Holothuriidae; genus Holothuria; species Holothuria scabra. The sequence continues at coordinate 30,163,291 of CM074199.1, forward strand.
GAGCGTACAGAACTTTTTAAAAACCATTAATCTTTAAAAATTCTTTATGTTCAACATTGGAATTTTTTCCTTTTGTTCATTAACATAAATCCATCTTCAACCAAGTGACTACAACGTTACTGTCATGTATATACAGACTCATTATCGTTTTCAACATTACGTCATAACAGTGTACTCCACCTGTATTCACTAAACAGCTAAACAAATGGCATGTTTTTCCTTATTAACTGCACTGCTTAAAATACAATTTTGACTAACGTCTGTTTGGTCGAATGGTCTGTCTTGAGCCTTTGCGGCTTTACCATCTTTTATCAGAAACCCTCATGCTGTACAAGGAGTTACTAAGGAGCCGGGACATTAGGGATACCTTATATTGAATGAACAAGCAACAGCTTGTAAAGGACGTTTGAAATGTTACCTGATGTGACGTTTTGTTCTTTCTACAGTTCTAAATCAACTGCTGTATCATCTTTTCCTGATTTACTGTCAACTAAGAGTTCAAAATGAGCAAACCTCATTATACCGGCAATCGAGTATTTCTTTGGTGTGTTACACGTTCCACCTCAACCACATTTCTAAAGTGAATGAACAATGTTCCTGGATTACAAGTGTAGACCTTAACTTAGCTGCAATTGGGCAAAACACAATACAAGTATTTTGGAATGGTATTTTTGTCCCCCTAAAATATAAAATCACCTTTAAAGTACAAGACGACTTGGTTTGTCGGCACCGCAACTCGTCTAGACGTTCGTCTTGTTATAAATACTTAGGGTGAGGAGAAGGAGATTGAGGCAAGAAAGCAATTCTCACTAAGTAGAATCGGATCCAATAGTTTAAGAAGCACTGGCTTGGATATAGTGCCGATGCAGACAGACCTACGCTGTCTTCAAAATCACAGTTACAAAGAAATATGGGATAGAAATTCGTTATATGACGTTTTTGGCCACATTGTATTAGTACATAAAATTTGACCTTGTCAAACTTGAATTTCCATGGTGCATGAAGTTTATATCCAATGCTACTTTATAATATTCAAATGCTATATCCAAATAAACGTCAGTTTTTTAAAAACCCTGACACTCTTCAAGCGATCTGGATCGTTAGGTCTTTTTCATAATCACCGAGAATTTCTGGCCTTACCGTCCCGATTTTACTCAGGTCGTAAGTAGTCACAGATTATACAAAAGACCTTCCTTTATACTTGCAAACAATCTCTATGGAAGCCCGAGGTGAAGTAAGGCGGACACAAAGATTTATGGATTAAATGGGGGAAGCTTTGATGAGCCATTTTATTATCTGTGAAAGCAAGCAAGTTCCTTTGTGATGTGTAGGTTTTCATTGTGACGACAGAATAAACCGCTCAATAAATAAAAACCAAAATAAAATATAAACTGAAACAAGGGGCATTTCCCTTAAATGTAGGAAATACCCGGATGCTTCTTCACCAACCATGAAGATTTAAATAGAAGAATGGTCTGTTGGTCACCGTGACTGTGTCATAGTAGAAAAAGGTTTCGCTTCTTCTATACTATAATACGTGTAACGTGACATTAAGGTACTTAAAACACAGCAGCGATGTCACTGACACTTTTAACTATTCTGTTCAATGGAGTGGAGGGTAGAATAGTTTACAAGCTGTCTAATTGCATTCTGTGGAAGGAAGCGTTAATAGAAGAGGATTCGATTCGACAGGGGTCTCCTCTTGCCCTGTCCACCCGAGATCGGTCGAATGTTGAAAATTTGTTTTCAAAAATGTTGCAAACCGTCAGTCAAGCTATGTTAACGTTTCACTCTGTTTTCTTCTGCTCAAGCCCTATAATCTAGAACAGATTAAGGAGACAGGAGGGTGGAAGACATATGAAGTGAACCAAAACTATGGCAACTAATTTTACAAAAAAGAAAGAAAAAAAAAAGAAAAAAAAATCTATAAAAACCAATGACCCGTTGCCGAATTAGGTTAACTAACTTTATTGTATTGCTAAAATATCGATTTTATCTGTAAACTATTAACCCAAACAATTTGATGAAAAGGGCTACCAATGCAATGTAGGATCCGGCAACGAGGTGTATTTTACGATTTTGTGTTTTCCGATTCTCCTTGAGTTAAGCATTAAAAAGCCTTGCAGCTGGCCATATTCTTGTGCAAAACCTGAAACTAAATTACAAAAGAAGTTTCAACTTTCATAATTAATTGAATTAGTCTTTAGAGGCAATATGGAGATGATATTCCCCTGTGATAAAATCACTAAAAGAACCGTAACCGGCTTAAAGGACCAATCCTCTCACCACAAAACACAATTCTTGTAGGGGTTTACCGAAATTCTCCATTGGCTCAGATCTTTGATTGAGAGCTGATTCAAACAATACACAGTACCAAAGCTTATGATTTCACAGAATGAACTGTACTGAGAGTGTTTGATTATACACATTGAACTTTTTCATACTCACCCTGAAGCAATAAACTGAGATTGTGTCTGGTTGAGAATGAATCTCATGCAAGTGTGGGAGTGGCTTAAAAAAGAAGGTTAGGAGAATTGGTACTGTTTGGGGCGAGAGAATTCGGGCTTTAAACTGTGGAACTACCACACATAAAGCTGGCTGCACACTACACGACTTAAATTTGCACACCGCAACTCAACTCGATCGTCGCTACAACTGTGATTGGCAATGTTAAGACCAGTTTTTAAATCGCACCGACTTCAGTCGGAAAGATTCAAGATGTTAGTTCTTATAACTGGCCTTGCGACTGTTAATCGCAGTTGTAAACTCACACGCACATTACACGACTGTTGGAGATCCGGCGATAGAGCTAAGTTGCGGTGTGCAGGCAAAGTCGTGGAAGTGTGCGGCTAGCTTTAGTTGATGGAGTTGCCGTACCAAAGCTACCATACGGTGATATCTCAGTATTCAAACAACTTTTTTTTTGAGATGAGCATATAAAACCAGCTTATCCATGACTATTTGGTGATCTGCAGTAATGCATTAATTTCATGTAATCTTCGAATGGGAACCTGAGGGGGGTGGGGGTGGGGGTGGGGTAGGAGGAGGTCTCAGACCCTAGTATGTTGCCAGTGCACAACGTTCGTAAGGACTACTGTACACACATCCTCTACCTGTCTTCATATTTATGTGGTACTCTGTACGAATTTGATTTTGAAGGCGCTTCAGAGTTGCGTGCTAAGAGCATTTTTTCCTACATTGAAAAAGAGGTGAAGGGGAAGATATGATGAAAAGATGTGACTGCTATCCGGAAGTGTCCCAATGTATTTTTTTTTATATTGTAGTGTGGTACTGAATTAATCAGGATCAGGACTTCAGATGAGGGTGGAGCTTCTAGCGGAAATGTGCATATTTATGGAACTCTCATATAATAAGCCCTTTCATAATTACAACTGCGCATGACCGAACAAAGGTCATCCGGTATCACTCGCTCATTCGTATCAGTGTGTGTACGTACATTTTGCAACAGTAAGCTACACAAGATTACACTTGACTTGTAAGATTTGGGTTAACAGATTAAAAATTCAGGTTAGAGGGCCTACTATTACTCCGTAAGATTTAGGAATGAATTTTGCTTTGGGTCTTTGGTTATAAAAAAAAATCTAGAGTTACCTTGGCTAATGATTTTCGTCTATTACAATCGATCGTAGGCGCACTAAGATCTCCATTGAACACCCATGTGCTAACAGTAGCCTATAACTGTTAGTGCAACATTACTATACAGTACTTGAACGTTACATGGAGTTACACTCCATGAAATCACAGTCTTGGGCTGAGGTAAGTTACAACTAAGCCTGGGCGAAGCAAGTCCTGGATAGATAAACTGTGAGATTTTATTTTGAAGATAAAAGGCCAAGACTTAACTTTTTAGGCCTATAGCAGTAGCAGTAAGGCGATCTATACGAACTTACGAACTTAACCTACGAACTTACGAACGAAGCTTACGTTAGGCCTTTGCATCATATAGCATGGTAATAGAACTTCAAGCGTAGAAATAAGCCCCGATACTCATCCTAGCTCTTGTAGCTTAGGTATTTTTTCACGAAATTCGGCATACCAGCCTACAGCTGGTTCATTCCTTGAGTAGGCCTTGCCTACTGTATTTAGCCTAGCAGAGAAGGCTTGAACGGTCAGTTCATACTTCCACGGGAACGGACAAATTCTTTGAGATTTTGCACATTCAAAAACTTAAAACTCAGCCAGTATCTAAGGAAAATTTATAAGTGATACTTTAAAACATCTTTTGGGCGATACTGAACGTTTTGTCCATTAAGAGATGTGATTTTTTGAAGCTACTTTTGGTGCATGTCCGTGTTGTTTATTGTAGGCATGCATACGTAACGGAACGATGGTATATGCACAGACGACGGCCTGCGACTAGCGTTGCTATGGGTTGCTATACCGAATGACCTTTGACCCGGGAGGCCGATTTGTAATCATGAAAGGGCTTTTTGAGTATGGCACGCCAAAAGGCTCACCAAATATGATGATGTTCTAAAAATACACGTTCATGTACTAAAATTACACGTTCATGTACCAAAAATATGCGATGATGTACTAACTTCATATGATCATTATGTAAATTTACACCATCATGTACTAAAACCATAAGTTCATCATGTTAAATGTTACGTTGTACATGTAAAATCACACGTTGTACATCTTAAAACACACGTTGTACATGTAAAAAGGTAAGATCATCATGTTATTATTGTCTCTTCCGCACGCCATACAGAGTGAGCCTTTCGGCGTACCAGAAGTCCGCCAAAAGGCTCACCGAATTTGATGTAGTAAAAGTACACGTTCATGTACTAACTGCTTACGATCATGTACAAATTTCATACGTTCATGTACTGATTTCATACGTTCATGTACTGATTTCATACGATCATGTACTAAATGTCAGCACATGATCGTATGAAATCAGTACATGAACGTAAGCAAACCTTTAGAACATCATCATATTTGGTGAGCCTTTTGGCGTGCCATATATTGAGGGGTATCTTGGTCGGAGCGTTCAGCCGATGTAACCGTGACTTACTAAAATCTTTGAATCGCAAGTAGGCCTACTGTTTGTAAAATATGCACTGACGTACATCCCATGAATGTGGTGTACGGAATAACGTGAAGGGCCTACAACTCGCTCCGAATGCCTGTACGCCTTGCGTTGATGTAAACGTAACAACCTACGTTAAAGGCATATTTTCATCATCCCAAACAGTTCCAGTTCTCCCAACCTTCTTACTTCTAGTCCCTCCCACATTTATCTAAAACTCATCTTTAACAAGACACAATCCTAGTTTGTTGCTTCATGGCTTGTCCCAGTGGCCATACAAGTCCATAATGTGTAATCAAGACACCCGCAGTGCCCATGCTGTGTAATTTAGCTATGATGCATTATTTGAATGTGATGCCAATCAAAGAGCTGTACCAATTGAGAGTTATATGCATACTGAAACTGTAGTTTAGGGTGACGAATGACTGCCTTTAAGTTAACAAACATATCTATCCCCCGGGGTATCCCTGTGTGAGGTGCTCCTGCATTTGCTCAATGCTTTTATCGTGTTGTTTCTGCCGGTGCAACAGTACGATAAAGCACTGACTGTGTTGTATGCATATTACCATGTTCGGGCGTGTGCTATTGCCTCAGTAGGCAAATGGGGGTGATGGGTGGGATGTTGTTGAACTAGGGGTTTGATTTATTGATGGATCTGGAATAGGGTGGCAATTTTTAAATCTCATTATACAAAGACTTTTTGTTCCGTTTGCATGGCGTGTATAATTTTGGACGTTTCGTTTGTTTTTGGTTATGTTTTCGATCGTGTCCGTTTTTATAGCACGTAAAAAAACCTCCACATGTCCTGAACATTTTAATGTTTATCCACTACAATGAAGGTGTAAGGGTTCCAGACAGGTATGGATCATATGCCATGATCCTCACATCCATGTTGCAGTAACCTTTCATGTTGCCAGACGCGTCTCGGTAAGGACTGAATGCCGGATCAAAAAGGTTTATTTTTCTAAGAAGCAAAGTTGTTTTCCATTGCCTTCGAATTTCAAGCTTATGAGTCCAATCTGACAATTGTATTCGCAAGTGCTTCGAATTCGCAACTACCAGACTACATAGATATTCTCACAAAATGGGAGGTCTCTAATTCCCAGACCGAACCGAACCTTTGCGGTCGTAATCCTGACGTCGAGGGGTGTGAAAGAAGAAGACGAAGCGCGTCCTCGACTCAGGTTTCCCTGACTAGTACTGAGCGAACTAGAGTGTGTTTTTCCCGTCTGTTAGTGATAGTCTTGACTTGGCGTATTTCTAACAGAACTACCAACCTCAAGTGCTTGTTAGTTCTGTTAGAAAATAATGGTAGCTGCTGCCTTGACACTAATGTCATTTGGACGACCTTACAAAAGGCGTTTCAATAAAAATGTTACAAAAGGCGTGTCATGAAAAAATTTAACTAACAAACGACAAAACGCACCTGTTGAGTGGAGGCACTCTAGTTGGCAAACGCCCTCACTTTGTAAAATCTGAGACAAGGAAATGTACGAATTAATGGGTATAGGGGCACATCACACTTTGTTTTTCAAACAACACAGTTCCGTACAAGTGTCATGTAGTTATCTCCCTTTGTTCCAATATTCTTTTAGTAATCCCTCATTTATGATAAGTAACAAATATCTTCCGGCTCAGAAGACCACAACCTGTTACCTAAACCAGTATATTCTACTTTTTCCAAAGTCCTCCCGACCCTCTGGCGAAGGGCCGTTCGGCAAAATCAAACTTGATACTGCTTCCCGAAGAAGCTATTCGTCCACTTAAGGACAATACTTAACCAACCCCAATGCCTTCAGATCATTTACATTACTGGTCTGCCATGCATGGCTCCATTCTAAACCAGTATATTCTCTTTTTCCTAAAAGTCCCCTAGACTCTCTGGCGAAGAGCCAAGGGGCGAAAACCAAACAGTTACTCCCGGAGGAGTTCTGCTCCCTTATGGAGCTAATTGTCCCAAATGGACAAGTACACCCTCTGAAGGGCAAACATGTGTGGTCCTGCTCTAAACTGGCTGAATAGAACAAAAGCCACACCCTGGATGCAGTTTAACGTCATGCCCAGGACCAGTATATTCTCTGTATTTGTACGTTCTCTTTGTTTGCCACTTCTCACCCATTAATGAACTCTTACGACTCAGATATTTGTGGATAAAATAGAAAAGGTTAGTCTAGGATACTTCTATTTCCCTCTTAAACACTGGATTATATTAGTCACATGAAGAATATTACGTAATCTCAGCGTCCAAAGACCAGACCCTTCTAGCAAGGAGGTTCAACCTCCTTGCTTGTAGAGAGTTGTCACTCACCTTCCAGAACAACCTTATCTCATAGGCTTACTTTGAGTCCCTATGATTGGTCGATTTAAATGAAGTCACATCTAGTTAAGTCAGTGTTGTAATGGAGTCACTAGATTAGCGACTCGAGTCACCAGTTTTCAAGCTTTTAAGGAAATCGAGTCACTGTACTATTTCAATGGGGAAAATACTCCTGAATTTTATCGAGTCACTATCATTTTGAGAGGAAGTGACTCGAGTCGTGACTTGTTACAACACTGAGTTAATTAATAGATGTAACTAATCACAAATGCTCCCAAAAGAAGTTCAAGATTGATTCAGAAAGTTTGTGAGAGCAGGGAGAGATAGATGAGAGATAGACCGGTAGACAGATAGAGGCAGAAAGAGATACATAAAACACTTAGTTTAGAGGTGAATTCTAACCTTAATACTTTGCTCATTTTCACAAAGTCGAAACTTTTTGCATGGATTGAGAAAAAATAAACCCAAGTAGAATGGGAATGTCTATCCAATTTGATGTTGTAAATCTTGTCACCGCCTCCCTGGTCTCACAAACTACAAACACACAAGCGATTTCACCCAGTGGTCCTTCGTACGGACGTTCCTTATTGTTATATCCATTGTGTTCGTTTCCTCAACCTTATCCCTATACACCGCCTTTTGCTTAATTTCTAATCTAGAAATCTATTGTTAAGGTCATCGTTCTCATAGTCAACTACGCTGTAAAAACATGAAAAACACACCGACAAACAAATAGGCCTATACCATAAAGGCGTAGGAAGCAATACGTGAAAGGGGCGAGGGCATTATTTCCCAATTGTTCACCTCACCCACCCCTAAGCATACTTTTAGAGTTGAGTTTTTCGATATAGTTTTTAGCAGAAAGAATTATTTGGAAATCTGAAGTTAGAATTCCAAAAAACCTGTTGACCTGGATAGAGTCATCGCCGAGTTTATGGAGAACTTGGTAGGTCCAGCTACTCTGGTTCTCATGAAAAACAGCGTGACGCTGTTGTTTTCCAGAATGGCTGTACGTATCAACGCCTCTATAAAATTTAAAAATCATGACCAATATGTTAAAACTCATGTTATTGAAAATGGGAGCGTTTAAGAAAGTAGAAATGTTTGGTTTTAGCGAACCATGATAGGCCAGAGACCAAGTGCAGTATATGCTATCCAAAATGAATATGGATAACCTACTTTGACTGGCCACCGGCAGTATGCCTCTGAATACTCAGGTGTAGGGACCACAATCTGAGTTCCCTTTAGTCAGTGTGAAAACCTGAAAGGGTGATGAAATCATGTTTTCCCTTCTTTTGTGAAAGTGGGGTACCGGTCCTCCTTCTCTAGGTACAAGAGATTGAAATCCCCCAGTGCCTATAGTTACTTATCTCTGTTTCAAGTGAGATTTAACTCTGCGTAGAGTGACATTGTTACTCTTTTGGAGTCAATTACCACTTTAATCAGAGTGTAATTTCAGCCGATTTTTACTCGATCGAAGAATACACATACTCTAGGTAATCATTTGTCAAATTATTCCATTTTTTTATATTTAGAGAATGCGGGACGAACAACCAAATACTGTTCCGTAGTCATTTTTCATTACAGTACAAGTAGGGCGATGTTTGGACTTAAACGTAATTCCTCTATTAACCCAAGATAAAAAAAAAAAAAAAACCATCCCGCCCGCCACAAACCGGAGCAGATTTCGGCTTTGATGTGAAAATACATTTACGAAGATTGCAATTGCGAGGTCAGTTTGGTGATGGATAATATACACTGATGCAGAGAATGAATTAAATAAGTCAGTTTACCGAAATATCAATCCAAACTCGAATGTATGATATTTTTTTCATCAGCATCGCGGCCTTCTCGAGAGAGAATATTTCACAACATGAGTGAAATTATGAAATATTTCCCAGTTCCCGTGAGAACGTGGGTATTGCAACTTGTTTGTAAGCTTTAACGTAAGATTGTTTATGTTTTGAAACAAAATAAACAAAAAATAAAGATATGACGCGAATGATGAAATATTTGCAATGATTGTAAACGTGAGATGTTGCAATGTAAATTTCAATCATAAGCACACATATGCCCACACACACAACCACCCACCTACACACACACACACAAAAGAAAAATAGGAAAAAGAAGAAAAAGGAGATAATAAAGACGTTTGAAGAGCTTTAGAACTATTTGTCCCGTGGCAACACACGATGAAAAAAAAGTGAACAAGAAATTAAAAGTTCACTTTTGGAGAAAATGACTTGAATTGACGTAAGAATTTATTTTGCTCATTTTCAGCCGTTCACTGTGAAGTGAATGACAACGAACTTCTAATAAGTAGGCCTATCTATAAATTACATCATTAATTAAAATTCCGACATGCAGAAAAAACTAGAGGCCCCTTTAAAACCTTCCATTCGAAGAGATAATTGTGTTTTAAGGCTTTGACAATTACATTGACATTTCCAGAGAGTAAATCGTAAACACCCTCCAGAGCCAGCTCCAAGTATTTGACAATACTACCTCGCTAGCCTGGCATTCGAGAATACGCGAGAGCATGAAAGTCTGCCTACGAGGTCTTCTTCCATGGTGAGAGCGTGTGAGCTAGTTGGTTTTGAAGGGTGATCATCTCAGTATTGTGATGAAACTCTTCACACGAGACCCACCGCTCCAAGTGTACCTCAAGTCAAACAAAGTGTCCGGTATTAGACTTAGTGCTAGAGCTTGTGGCTTCAGTAGGGAAGTATACTATTGTGCTTCCACGAGAATGTACTTTCCTTGTAAACTGGATTTAGTGTTACGCAACCTGAGTTAGCTCTCGATGCTCGCTCCCACGTAATTCCTCCGTTCGTGTCATGTCTCTTTAGATTCGTAATTGACCTTCCCCGACCAGTTGTTGAACGTTCAAGTAAAGTAGATCCACCGAAGGCCTGTATACACGGGCAACATTTGTAAAACATTATCAAAATACTTCACCTGGAAGAAACCCCAAACATGCTTGTTTTCGGTTTTTTGCACAGTGTAGACAGAGTAAAAACAATTTTAAAACATTTTGAAAATGTTTTGAGAATGTTTTGAAAAGAATTGACAGGACATTTCTTTTGCAACATTTCCAAAACAATTAAAAAAAATGCTGTATACCCTGTCTGCACTGTGCAACAAACCGAAAACAAGCATGTTTTTGGATTTGTGCCAGTACATGTTTTGGAAATGTTTTGCAAATGTTGCTCGTGTATACAGGCCTTAAGACTATGAGAGGGCGCTCGCCCACTTAAACTTGGATTCTTGTGTAAGTGTGCGTTTCAAGTAGCATATCACAATTATCAAGTCATTTAATGTGCAACTGGTCTCCTTCACCAGTCACCGCCGTGTGCAGGGGTGTGTGTGTGTGTGTGGGGGGGGGGGGTGTGTGAGCAGGCCATGATTCCCCAACTTGATAGGGGAGAAAAATGAGAGAGGAAGAAAAAAGCAGGAGAGGAAAGAAAGGAAAGAAAAGGGAAGAGAGTGAAAAGAACGAAAATGAAGAAAAAGAAGAAGGAAAGAAAAGTAATGACGAACGGGAGCGAGAGGAATGTTGCGGAAATGGTAGCAATGACGTAAATTACAGAAGAGTACTGCGCACTGTTTCTTCATAGACATTGGAAGTGGAGTGAGTAGGGCGGAGAAAAATTTCCGCATCCGACCACCCTAGCCCCAACTTATTAATGGATGAACCAAAATTATTCAGGGGTTAGGTGTGTGATGTAGCTGGTTTTCAGCGTGAGTGAGTGACGTCATAGTACCATAAGGCCGTCGCGAGGGGGGTTTTTTGGGTGTTTCACCCACCCGAAAATATCTTCAAAGCGTCCAGTTGGAAAATCTGTAACCATAGGCGTACGGGAGCATTTCAGTTTGGGGGGGGGGGGGGGGGCAGAGGATTCTCTGCCCGTAAAATGTAATTCTGACCGAAAGACTATCTAAGCGGAGCGCCACCATCAGTTGGCGCGGAGCGTACAGAAAATTTTGAAAAATCGCAACCCCTCAGACAGCAGGAAATGGTCTTTCCCAGTCTTAAAAGCAGAATCAAAGCCGTCGATATTTTGAACTTTCGTTTGCAATAAAATTTTCACCAAAAATGAGCAAATCTACAAAAAGGTCAGAAAACTCCCAGATGAGTGTACCACTACCATTGGGTGACTACATTAAGCTATAATCATTGAAAAATGAGTTTGTTTGCGCGTTCTACAAACTATTTTGAAAATTGAAAAACTTCAGAAACCCTCGAAAATCCCAAGGCATTGTCATGGAGGGCGATAGACAGACTCTCAGCGCTCCGCGCCTCAATGGCTTGGCCCAGAACGCCCCAAAATTTTGGCCCAAAAAGCCTCCAAGATCGCTGGAAATGGCACTTCCAAGGCTATTAAAGAGTTCCCACAACTCAGTAAGTTGAATCAATACGGTGAGATGTATTACCCCAGAGTTGTGTAATCAGAAAGAAAGGAAGGGGAAAGGGCGTTGACATGGCACTATTCATATATTCTTCCCCGATCCAGCAATCGGTAACTGAGGTTCGTCCTTAAAACATTTGAGTCGTGAAAAAACATAATATAATGATATACCGCACCTAGGAATGCAGTGGCGTAGCCAAGATGGGATTTTTGGGGGCCTAGGAAATAAGTGGGGGGGGGGGGGTGGTACCTCCGAAGGTCAGGCATGGCAAGACTATCTAAGCGGAGCGCCACCATCAGTTGGCGCGGAGCGTACAAGAAAATTTTGGGCTTTAAAACCCCTCCAGATAGCCGGAAACGGCACTTCCCACGTGTTTTAAGCTGGATGTACCCAGCCTAGAAATACGAATCTCATGTCTGCGACTTCTCAAATAATGAGAGTAAAAAATGAATCTATGAAAAATGGTAATACATACACTTTTTAGGGACCCCAAAACTGGGCACATCTGATCTGTGGCCTGGGGGTGAGACTAAAGGGAACCGGTATCTCCCTTTCACTTGGGAAAAATTGTCAACTTCAGAAGGACGTAGATCGCAAATGCGACAATATTTGAATCTAAGCGGAGCGCCACCATCAGTTGGCGCGGAGCGTAGAAGAAAATTTTGGGGTTTAAAACCCCTACAGATGGCCGGAAACAGCACTTCCCACGTGTTTTAAACTGAATGTACTCAGTCGCAAATGCGGCAATATTTGAATGGATTTCAGCTTACCTAAGGCAGTACCTTACCTTTTAACAGGAAAACCAAAAGTAGTTGTGTCCCCCTGTGAGAAACTTTCTTTGCGTTAGATTTCCTGGATGCTAAATGGTGCTATGTTTGGCAAAACTTTAAACTGATTATAGGCTTAAGTTTTAGGATTTTCCCTTTTTGGGGAGCATGAAAAATATCAAAATGTTTTTAGTTTTTGTAGAGATTTTACAAGAGGCATACATACTCGCAAGGGAACAAGTGCAAAATGGTGCAGTATTTGTCCATCGTTACATTACATATTCAAAACTAAAATACTACGAATAAATCTCTCAAAATAATTGAACCGCAAAGCAGAAGTATGCATCATGTGGGAAGCACATGAAATCAGGACTTTGTGGACATTTTAAAAATCCCCCGGACGTCAGTGCCAACTAGTAAAAAAGGACTTGTCGAATAAAATCGTCCTACAGTGGTACTTCGCATGGGCAGGAGTGAGGCACGACATAGGCCTAGGCCTACTTGTTAAGGATGGAAGGGAAGAATTATCTGAAGGCAGTACCTTACCCTTACCTGCTTACGGCATATTTTGTGTATGACAAAGTATAGGAATGGTCGTGTAAAAGTGGTCTCCAGTGTACGATTGCCTTATTTTCAGTAAATCAATCAGCCATCCGAAAGGCAGAAAGGGTTTTGACCTAACAAAGTCACATTTAGGTTTGTCGTCGAGACTTTCGTTTCATCTTCTAAGTGAAATGCAACGAACAACAGTGCAGATCACAAAAGGTATCTAATTTAGTGCAAGTAGGCATTTTGAAGTTATTACTTGAATTTATACGTGCGCACAAATTGTGTTTTACACACATTCATCTACATTTCTTTTTAAATTTTTACACATTTTATTTATTTACTGTTTTGGAGGGAATACTTCAAATTTTATTTCCTTTCAAAATTTTATTTTTTTCAATTACTTTATCAGGACGCAAAAAATCTGGGACGGGGGCTGAAGAAAATCTGGGGGGGGGGGGGATAGGCCCCCAGGCCCCCCGTGGCTACGCCACTGTGGGAATGTATAAACATTACCTGGTCTTGTATCTTTCCGGGGAAAACTGAAGAACGGAATTAAAAACATGAGTACCGAATGTCTGTGACTCTGTTGCGACTCTTGCCCGAATTCCAGTTCCACTGAATTGATACAACTGTCTATATGACTCGGCCCGAACTCCCGACTATATATAAATGATTTTTCTACTCACGCCGTTTGAGAAAAACCGGGCTTGTCACGTTGCTAGATGTTTTTACATGAATTTGTGGGCAGACTTACTTGCAGATTTGTTCACACTAAATTCGTATGAATGAGCAAACAAGCTACGCTGATTTGTTTACCATTGCCCAAATTTCGGTTCCCACAGCACTGCAGGTTAAAAAGTTTCGCACAATTTTAAGAGGATCATTTTGAAAAGTGCAAAATCGTCATCCCATTCATATGCTGCCGAAATACCTCTCGTGACTATTGGTGATTGTCATTTAGTAATATGGTGCGTCAAAAGATAGCTTTTGATTGATTTGTTCGGGCAAAATTTTGGGGACTGTATACATCCTCTCTCCCCATGTAATCTGGCAATTAAAAATATCCCAGAACTTTTTTGCAACTTTTGCCCGAATATTGTGTCATTTCGGGCAAAGGTTTGCGCAAGAATATGAAGTGAGGCTGACGAAAAATTGTTTTTTCATAAGCTGCCCGAATGTGTCGCGAATTTTGGTATCTTTTAGAGTTTTCATGAAAATTGTACAGTGACTATGATGCTTTATTATTATTTTTTCGGCCAAATGTTTGAAGGAATTCGGGCGCGCCTAGGAGTTTTCTGTGTAAGTAGAAAGAAACCAGGTTTTAAGACTCGAACGGCTACCCGAATTTTTCCAGATCCCTGCCCGAATTTTAGGTCTTGAGAATTTTTTTTTTTTTTTTTTTGGGGGGGGGGGGGCAGTCTGCCCCCCGGCCTCCCCCCCTCGTACGCCTATGTCTGTAATTCCAGTTGAAAGTTTCTCATCCTGCTCTTGCACGCCTTTCTCTCTCCAACTGGGCCCATGTCGACTTTTCCAAGTAGATCAATACTGCACACTTTTCTCACTTAAAGGACTAATCCTCTCACCCCAAACTACAATACTTGTAGGGGTTTACCAAAATTTTTAATTGGCTATCAGCTCTTTGACTGACAGCTAATTAAAACAATGCATAGTACCAACATATTACACAGCATGAACTGTACTGAGAATGTTTTGACCATAAACATTGAGCTTTTTTATACTTCCTGAAGCAATAAACTGAGATTGTATCTGGATGAGGATGAATTTCAGACAATTGTGGGAGGGGCTTAAGTAAGAAGGTTAGGAGAATTGGTACTGTTTGTGGTGAGAGAAGTGGGCCTTTGAATTAGCACCATTAAGCCCCATTTGTGCAACTTCTTCATAAACTGCCAAAATTTTAGCCTATATCTAAATTTTGCATCAGCCCAATAATGGTTGATTGTTCGTCTGGTATGGCAACAGCTCCCTCGATTTCCAGTTGTCACTAGGGGCATTTAAGCTATATTTCTTTAGAGATAGAGTGAGATAGGGTTGGCCTAGGGGGTTTTCGACCAAGAATTACTTTCACAAATGGTTATCAAATTATCGAAATATCCACCCGCTCCGCGAGCTTCAGATACTTAGGACGTTTTAAAGGTTTACTTCTAACCAATTAGTTTTAGTCGGGCCGGTCACGGAATTTTTCCATGTGCTTCCGACCGTACTCAATGTTGACATGTATACCAATATTCCTTCTAATATAACAACTTGCGCAGACGCACAGCTGCAAAAGTTAAAAGCATTTTACTTATTCGTAAAATGTGATTTGAAGATAGGTTTTGGTGTGGAATCTAACTGTCCATGAAGATCCTGAAACTGGCAACTTTCTGTTATGAGTGCGCGATCCTAGATTGGTGGTCACGCGTGTTAAAAATTGTTGTCTAATAAAGGAAATATTGCATTTCATCCCTTTTTTAAAAGCCAAAATCCGCAGTTTTTCCAGGGAGAGTGTCCTTGTCCTCTCCCCGTGTCAGAGATCTGTCAGTCATTGCGTCCCTCTTTTGAAACGTCATGTATACACACGGGACAGGGATGAGTCAGGTGGCCGGAATACACACATGACCCCTGTATTGGTTCTCTGACAGATTTTAAGTCTGTTAGGTAAGTCTACCTGGGTGTTTAGGTACATGGAGTACACGTTTTCAAGAACTAGCGAAGCCAGAGCAAGGCACCGCTGTACCATTCCACCCCTCACAGATTTTTTTAGTTCCTTTCAATGTGTTAAATATGAAACACAAATTTTAATTTAAAGGTAGCCTTTGATGCAAATTCTACATGAAGACACACAAAATTAATAACAAGGGCGAAAACCTCCCCAAGGTCAAATCCTAGGCCTATGGAGCAGGTAGAAATCTGCCTTCCAAATTTTCGCAAGATCTGAATTTCGGACAGAGGTTTAAAAAAAATCTGCTAGCCATTTAAGTCTTAAACAATCTGACATGCTCTTAATAACTTAAAACTGTTTAGGGTGCCTGAATTCTTTTTAGAATTTGCTCGAAAAATAAGAAAACATCATAGTCACTGTGAAATGTTCAAAATGAAACTTTGCCTTACACTCTAGGATCCTACAAAACAATTACACATACCTCAGTATCACTTCAGAGTTTGAACATGATTTCGCGTTCGGCGGAAGCTGCAAAACGTTGTGGGATGATTCAAACCATGGAGGTGTTACATTTAAGCTATCTGAGGTTCGAAATTTTCACAAATTTCTTCAAAGGTATATCCCCATGGTAAAATGCCCGTGTAGGCAACGCTTTTACCAGCCTGGGAAGTGCCGTTTCCGGCTATCTGAGGGGTTTGACTTTTCAAGATTTTATGTGCACTCGGCGAGAACTAATGGTAGCGCTCCCCTTAGAGTTTGTCAGCCTCTTCCTCTTAGCTTATCCCAGGAGGCATTCATGGTTCATGTTTACATACTCTCCGAAACTGGCCTGGTGGGTCCTCCATTCAGTCGGAAAACATCCAGCCAGTGGGAATTTGGGACCATGATCCCCCCCTGAACATGAGAACCTAGCGACGGCCATAGTACTAACTGAAGCAATCCTAAATTGTACACCTTCCAAAACCTCTCAGTATATATTTGCTCCAGGGGCTATTTTACTGTTTAAATATCTGTCCAAATCGATAGCTGTACTCCCACAGCTCCAGTATTTGAATTAAGAAAGTAAGAACGAAAGAAAGAAAGAGAGTAAGGAAGTGAGAAAGTAAGAAAGTAAAAAAATAAGAAAGAAAGTAAGAAATTGAGAAGAAGAAGAAGAAGAAGAAGAAGAAGAAGAAGAAGAAGAAGAAGAAGAAGAAGAAGAAAAAGAAGAAGAAGAAGAAAAAGAAGAAGAAGGGGACATGTCACCCACTTTTTGGAAACACGTCAATTGACTTTACATTTTTACACAGTAATTTTTTGACCAAAATGAACATTTCTCCCCACATTCGAGCTAATGATTGACGTCCCCTGCAGCCCTCTCTAGCTACACTTTTGCGAAAAACACAATCATATCGTAACGTGCAGAAACAGTCACGTAGTACGGATTGTGTCACGCTATGGGTGGATTGTGTCATGGGGGAGGGCTTTGTGTCTCAAAGGTGTTAAGGGCTTTAGTGTTTCAATTTTTTCCAATATTTTGCCTCAGTATTATGTTTCTCAAGCGATGGTCAAGGGGTCAAACAACAGAACCACCCGTTTGGCTACGCGCCTTCAAGGACAAAAAGAAAGTATAGGCCCAACCGAGGGAGAATAAATTTTGTTGCGAATCTCATTTCCTGCACCTTTTTATGCTTTTTAACTGCAAAGACGTACATTGTTAATCAGACATACCCACAAACCAGACATGACAAAAACACGACTATGAACTATTTGCAACTATGTTCATTATTTTACGTGAACTTTTGATGTGCTTTGAAACGGACACGAGAGGAAAAAATTCTAAACAAAGACTTCAACTGTCACAAACAAAGACGAAACACTATTTACAATAATTATTTACGCACATACCACACAATATAACAACTTTTTCAACAACTATTTACACGAGTGGGCAGGGTGATGGTGACACACCCAGCGCAAGTCTCCAGCTATCATGCTTTTACATTAAGCGATCACGGAACTCCGGCTCTAGGTAAGTATCCACTTTACGTGTCACGCGTAATGAATATTTCGACATACTTGCAAAAGTACAATGATCAACTCTATTTCTTATTTGTCCTCCCACCTTCAACTGTATTATGCTAATGTGCTAGAGGTCAGGTAGGAACATCATTTTTCAAATTAAGGTTCGTTGGGCTTTATCAGGAATTTGTAACAAAACTGAGGGAGCACATAACAATTTTTCTAATGTATTGGTAGGTATTCTCTGCCCGAAACCTGCTTACAACTTTTTTTTTACCTATTTATAATTTCACCTTTGAACTCAAAATTTTGACATATGACGTCATTTATTATTTATGAAAATTTAATGCAACTTTTGTTGCTAAAGCAAAATTCATTGCACGTTTACCTTTAAACCACAAGCAGTCAAATGCTTTGTCCCAAATTAAACAGACAGTCAATAAAAGAAATACCGAACAAAATGTGTTTCAGAAAAAATTGACTCATACTCCTTGAAAATTCGGATTTTTAGTTTCCATTGATGAAAGGTTACAGAGAAACGATGAAGGGACTAAGATGAGAGAGTAAAACAAAATATTGAAAAGAAAATTTAGGGAAAGTGTTTAAGTCCACATCATAAAGAGTTTTTGAACAACCAAAAGTTGCAGACTTTAATTTTGATTCTGAAGTACAAAAATGTATCAATAAAAAGAAAGGGAACCATGGCATTATGAGCAAATGTGTCAGTCTTTGTTGTCATGTGATCATGGGTAAAACGTAGATCATGCACAGGAGGCAGGTGAATAGCATACGTCAAAGAACAAACGAAGGCACAGTACAGAAGTAGACGTATAGACAATCCGAACAGTCACGTGATGGTCTGGTTTAGTCGGCCATAAGTACTAGGGTCCATCAGCTTTAATCTTTGAAACTTTTTCCTTACCTATATCATGGATGTTTGGAAACTACAGTACCTCTAGATTTTCCTAATATCATTGAATATGAAGATTTAGAATTGCATGTGGACCATAAACTTGACATAGTTTAAGGCTTATAGACCCCAATAATGGTCGTCTTTGCTATTTGCTAGCTGATTGGATTCGTCTTTACACCTCAGTGAAAGCCTCAGGCTCACAATGAAATTGTACAATACATATGTACATAGGCTGACGGACATGAGGCGCAGCGATGTTAATGTTGAAACGTACCGTAAGATTCTAGCAGGTCCTTCTTTCGCATGCAGCATAAACAAGTGATTACACTTATTTTCATGAATTAATTATACACAATCCCTAACCGCACCCCACAACAGCCATAGTGCAAATTTAAAAGTGAAAATTGTCCTAGCTGTTTTCTAAAAAGAGTGAAGAATACTATAAGTTGAAATTCATAAGGCCAGGGAGACTGAGAAGTACCATCTCCGGTAATCTGAGAGATGTTTTTAGCCAATGTTTCCCTGTACGATACGCATTAATAATAGTGGCGACCCGCTAAGGTACAGTTACTGTTTGCCCCACCACTTCAACACTTTGCCCCTCTCCGCCCCAAATAAAAAAGTCTGGTTACGTTACGGTGACAAGATATTAGAAAATGTTCACTCTTTAAATTAAACAAAAGGAGGGCGCTCAACATGACGACTAGATTGTGAACCCAATATTTCGTTCTTGTTATATTACAGTTATAACCGAACATCAGAAAGAGGGAGCGCTGTATGCACGAACTTTCAGAACTTTGCAGTGGAATATATTACTGGATGAAGAGAATTACCATCGTCTTCATGTAGAAAGCTTGCTATCAAATAGTGTGGACTTAAAGTCTGAGGGCCGTGAGGTTGGTCATGTGTTGTCCGATAGTGGACGAAATGGCCCTTCGGGAAGAAGTAAATTATTTGGTTTTGCCGAACGGCCCTTTGCAAGAGGGTTGGGAGAACTTCAGAAAAAGGAACATGTTAAAAGTCCAGGGAATGACTATTGTTTACTTAAGAGAATGTTGAGGAGGATTTTAGGTAGGTTTTCCACTTTTGTCTGTCATTTTAGATTCTGAATATTAGCTTCTAAAGACCAATCATGAGTAATGTGTTCTCGGGAATGCTGGTATTTATGGTCTAGACACTTTCAGAAATCCTGACTGGTGATGTAAAAAGCAGGGCGGAGATATTATTTAAAGGTAATCAACTATCATCCCAAACTACAATTTTGTAGTAGTCCTCGGAAATTATCAAATGACAAAGCTCTTTGATTTAACAGCAAGCTCAAAAATGCAGACTATTTCAGCTTGATATTACACAACTGGTACTGTTCTGTGTTTTATTACACATTTGGTCTTGTGTACTCACCCTGAAGTAATAAACTGAGATTGTGTCTGAATGGGGGTGAATTTAGACAGTTGTGGGAGGTGCTAAAGTAGGTTAGGAGAACTGGGAACTGTTTCGGGGTGAATGGATTAGGCCTTTAACAACTTCCCGATAAAAAATAATTTCCTTTGTGAAGATCGTCGAGGCATTAATGTGTACGAGGGTAAGGACGGTGATCTGTATCAGATATTGTAGAGGGAGGGGTTTAGAAAATTTTAGGCTGAATGGTGATGTAAGGGCAGGGCGGAGCTGTTATTTAAAGGGAGTCAACTCTCACCCCTAACTACAATTTTTGCAGAAGTCAGCGGAAATAATCAATTGGTACAGCTCTGACGTTTTAACGAACGATAGGCAAGTAAGCAGGAACTGCAGACATAGACAAAGGGTTACATTTGCAGCAAGTAGTTACACCATGTGATAACCATGAGCACTGTTTGCGAGAATCACATGATATCTCTACCCCGTCATGTTGAGCTACAACTGGAAAAAGGCTGTAGCCGACTCTGCTTAAACCAGGGAGTTGCAACAGACCACGTGGTTACAAACTGAGCCGTAGAACTCCATCTAACCATAGATCTTCCTACTCCCTGATCTTACCTAGCCTATCGGTGTCAATTTGATGCGTCTCGCGGTGTGCCCATGCGCGTAACTCGCTACAGCATGTTACTTTGAAAAGGACATTGAATGACAGTCAGTCTATGATTTTTTCATGTAAAAAAAAGGAAAATTTTGAAATATATTTGTGGTAACTTGAGTATAAGTTCCAAATCAAGTATATTAACCATCATGTTAAAGTGTACCTCAGGTTAAAAAACTAAGCAAAATATAATTAAGCAGCATAAAATTTAAATTCTAACACCGAGTCCAACTCACATCTTCACAGGACATTCCTGAGCTGAGATATAAAATGATGTGAATACTAAGTAAAGTCAGCTTACCCTGCATTTTTTTACTTTGATGGCGGATAATGAAAGATCACTCTGCAATTAAGAAGTTTGCTTTCGCCTTAAAGATATTTTAGGTGAAAAACCAAGGCACCGTATGCAAGGGGATGATCCCCTTCCATCACCCTAAAGGTTATGTTAGATGGAGTTTTACTGCCCAGTTTAGGATGGAGTTATCCCTGCCACACATAATGTTTTTTTACACAAAATGCATCTTTAGTCTGAATAAAGCATCTTCCAAGCAGCAACAAAAGAGAATTGTTATCGATTATGTGAATAACGCCTTAACAAACTAGGTTAATTGCAAAAACGATTGACTTTTATTCAGGAGGGGGGGGGGCATTTCAAATGATGTCCGGGGGACAGTCCAACGTCCCCTTGGTCGCCGCCCGCGACGGAGGGGCGACTCTTAATTTTGGTTAATTCATACAGGGAGCTTGTATTTACCCCCTGCTCATGCTTAGTAATGATAAACCCTCAACATTAGGTTTTTCACGCGACGCCATTACACCACATCTTCCGATTTCATCTGTTCGTTCATATTGGCCTTCAATGTACGTAGCTTTGCGATGTCTTTGTACAGTAGTGTGACCTAAACATTTTCGTCTTTTGTCATTGCAGTTATCGGTAAATCATGCAAATAGATCAAACGGCTACTTGGAAATTGGGTACTGACCCCTACTATAAAGTATCATCTTTTCAACCCAGTTTTGTTATTCTGAAACCATATTATGACATAATAGGTCAAGAATCTCTAGACCAATTAATCTTGCCCTTCATTTTAACCATGAGTTTGAGACAAATTCAACCTTTTTGCAGAACTCGATTTATTCACAGTCTTATGGGAATAATAAATCTGCCTATCCCGACTTATGGACAGATAACAGTACCTGGCGAGTAGCCATGATTGTGTCATGGAGGGGGGGGGGTGGTGTCATGAGGATTTTGGGGCACGACATTAGGGAAAAGTCTAAGGATAGAGAGAAAAAAAATCCCTAGTTTAGGTGTTTTTTGCATTGCACGGTTGGATCATGGGGGGGGGGGGTTAATTCTAACCCTCACCCCCGTGACTACGCCACTGAACGGTACTCAGCAACAACTATTGTTGCCGTGCAATCTCAGATTTGCCAATAAGAAGTGCAGATTCTTTAGCAATTTTCCAACTTTTCAGATTTGCCATATGTGACACCAGTCAACTACAGTGTAGTTGTGCCAACTCTTCTTTCATGAAATTTCGAATTCTCTCTAATACAACCTCCAAACTTGTAATTATTTGCTTCAAAAAGGCAAAATTTTCGGCGTTATTCCCAATGCAGGAGTGATAAATAAATTTGGTAACCTTTCCTACTCTAGTAAATGACAAAATCGGAAACTTGAAATTTGTGACGCCAGATAATGAATTACACCAACAAATACGGTGTTATTTTCATAAATTTTCTTACAATTCAAATTTTCTTTAATTCAAGCTCTTGATTTAAAATATTTTATTTTGCTAAAAAGAGCAGCAAAGGTTTCGGAAACCTTTAAAATGTTGCCGGCGAACCTCAATTCGTAGGCTTTAAAGATGACAATACGTAGCAACAACTATCTTCAGTTGCCGTGCAATCCCAGGTTTGCTAATAGAAAGTGCAGATTCTTCAGTAATTCCCTAACTTTTTTCCCTACAGGGAATCCACATTCCAAACTTTTTATCTCTAAATATTTGTTTAAAAGATTTCCGCGTGCACAAATTTCGTCCCTAATGGCAATACAGTGATGTTCACACTTAATGAATTAAATCGGACTGTCGGAAACTTTAGTGCTTTCCCTCTGGAAAAATGTCTAGCCACATCATTGTCTGACCAAAGCTGAAACTGCAAAAGCATGTCAAATACATTTTGCAACATTCAACGAACTTTTTTTCCAAATTTTCTTGTACGCTTTACGAGAAGTGATGGGGCTATTGCAGTTGTTTTTGATAGGTCACAACAGAAATGTGTCGTTTTCCAAAATAAGTGACAGAGTTTGTAAACACACTAATGATTTCAATGCAACAGTTAATTATTCATTTGTAGCCCAATGCTATTTTCAATTGCACTTGAACAATCCCATCCGATGTTTTCAAGAAGGTCCAGCCGTACTCCGATAACCTATGCATCTCTCTTCTGTAATTAATTAGTGCAAAGTATATTCACCGTCAAACAGCTAGGAAGCAGGAAGAATACTGACATTCAGTCAACTTACTTTATTTACACCTAATTAAATTATGGTAATGATTATTGTTAGCATTTTCCAAAATTATGAATCGCATCAGGATGCGTGCATACCTGCAGTTTTTCTCACTTTCAAAAAGCCACAGTAACGCCCGTTTCCCAGCAGATGGCCTATTCCCTGATAGAAGGCATACTTCACACAGATGTCACTTTCTTGTCACAACTGGTCAATTGGTCATGTGGTCACAATGCTGACCACATTGTGACGTCAATATAACGTCAGAAAATGGCCATGGCCATCTCGCAAACCGCATTTTGGAGTGACGTCACACTTAGACGTCATATTGATGTATGATGTTTGACCTGTTTTGGCAGGTCAGTTTATAGACGTCACTCTGACGCCAAATGTATTTAGGAAAACATTTGAATAACCCTTTCATGTAAAAAAGCAATTATATTTGTTTTGTTGTGTAGTATGACAAAGTTGAGTAAGATTTCACAAGCCACCGTTCTCCGGCAACCAAGTTGAACCCATTAACAATCTTGACACAAGTTTACCTAAAGACATTAATACCTTTTGGAGTATAGTCCTGGGTTGCAGTTAAACCTATAATAGTAGAGTACTAATTTTACATAAAGAATGACGTTGAATTGTTCCAACATGGCAAATTTCATTTCATTTTTTCCTGCAAAAAGTCACAATAGTAAGAGAACATTTTATCATTTTGTTGGGAAATGTTTGTATAGATATACAGTGACTTAACTCGAAATTTACAAGCACCTTCAAGGTAGAGTGACATGTTAGCAAAAGTCCTGGATTTATTGATAAGTCGAAAACGTGAAAGGCATGTCCAGGCTGGTGAGTAGAATCGATGCGTTCGTTATTTTGAGCTTTCGTACCCAATAAAAATTTTCAATGCAATATAAAAAACAATGAACAAATGCAAAATGTTAAGAAAACTAGGTCTACAAAAAAAAAAAAAAAAAAAAAAAAAAAAAAAAATGTACCGCTACCATTGGATAATATGGTGAGGTAAAGTAAGCTTATCTTGTTGTAATAAGCCTATATGTGAGGTCGTGTCATAAATTAACATCAATAACGACAAGTCGAACCTTTGTTACAGGAATGAGAGTCGCTGGGAGACAACTGGTACGGATCGTGCGAAGCGTCCCTCCAGGGTATCGGCCATTAAAACTGCCTCTAGATTGCTAGAAATGGCACTTCCATGGTCTTGTTACTGCACGGTCAGAATTGCCTTCTTCAGATGTTACACGCTCCCGGTTTTTTCAAGGTTACATATACCGAGGACCGGCCGGCATGTATTGCTGGCCGCCTAAAATTGAATATAAATATATCCTGGTAATGTAGGTGAAATGAACCTAATAGAAATGCAAACCAGGAAATAATTCGTTCTTGGTACTATGGTTATGTTGCTATTTATTAGCAATCCAGTGGTGAATCGAATAACATAACTTATGCTCAAGAACCGTTGACTTCCTGATTAAGTGACTCTTAACAAGTATGCTACTACTCTTTTTGAACAGCCCATAACGAACCATACGAAAGCTTTGGCAGCACTGACAGAATTGCGTGAATTATTTAAGGCATGCATTTGAGGTTTATCAAATCGATGTTGAAAATTATGTTCAAGAAATAATTGGAGATGTCAGGAATAGACAGCGATCAAAATTGTCACTTGTTCAAAAGCAAGAAATCTACATCTGCACGCAAGTGGACGTTTCTCACAAGATGGAGATTTTCATCGTAGGAGCTTGAGTTTACCCTGAAATGTGTGACTTTCGATCTGAAGGCATGAGGATTCACAGTCCTGAGAACACTCTTCCCAGGCAGATGGAACTAAGTAGCCATGCTAGTAGGGAACACACTTCCATTGAATTTTATTTTTCAAAAACAATCAACTTTGCATAGTACCTCGACATGTTAAGAGTTTAAAAATGCATTTTCAGACAAATTTTATGACTGCGTTGAAAAAATCGGGGCTCTCCAGCCACGGGACTCTAATGGGTCCGACGCCTCTGGAGTGCCATCATGAAAATCTTAAGAAAAAACCCTCTGACATTTGCATTGATTTGTTTCTTCGAAAAACAATTTTCTTCAAAATACAGAGCGTTCTCACATTAATCCGTTCTTCTGCAGAGTAGAATATTTCTCATTGCTTGGTTATTTGCCTTACGCACGCTGTCTTAACATTCATCATGATAATGACAAATAGTGAATACGCCATGGGGCATTGGCGCTTTCTTCGCAATCTACGTGATCCCACAACTCTCCGAACTAATATGAAGGACAACCCTATGGTCCCTGAGTAAAGCAGGAAAGTAATCCCAGAAGATATTTATGGGCCTTCTCATTCAAAGTTTGTTGTCACACAACATGACTGAAACAATTATCAACATATAGTAAAATCTAATTTAATAAAATATTCTTCAAATATCTCTTACCATTCTTACATATTAGTAACGTTGTATGGAAAAAATCCACACTTATCTATTTCAGTCACTAATGGTGTAATACAGGTAAATCAAGATGACGCCAATATAACATCTAAAATTTAAAAAATGATAACAATTGCCATTTAAAATCCTTTTTACACGGCTGTTATTGGTCACTTGCATACCAAACATTCAAACATTTCCTTCGTTAGAGTTTAACCTTGTTTTGATGGCGAATCTGATTCGAAACACCGCAGATACTTATCAACCAGATATCTCCAATTCTCACAACATTCAATCCAACGTTTAGTTCATGCAACCGTGTGTCTGAAATTCTTCTCGCTGCAAACATAACCCTAGTTTATTGCTTAAGGCATATCTCATGAGCAAGGTCCTGCTTATTTGCGATCAAAAAATTGAACAACATGCTGTGATAATGAGCGATTCGGAATCATTTAAAACTGATGCCAATTAAGGAGCGCATCTTTAAAAACTTTGCCCCTAATGTAAATTGGGGGTGATGGGAGACGATTTTTAAAACAGGAGAATTAGGTTAACATAAGTTGTAAACGTGGTTGTTCGTATTTTCAAAGAAATTTCGTGGTTCTATGCCCCTTTGTCTGCCTGGAGCTAATGTTCTAAATATCCGAGAAGGTTATGCTTACGCTATGCTTGCATCAACTCAACTTCATTTTCTTTCCTCTTTTGTTTAATGACCCAACGACCAATTACGAGATAAAACTGTAACTGTTTAACACAGGAAGTGACGTTGGAGTCACCATATGTAGAAATGAAACCTTCACACTTCGATCATGTCACAAAACTGTAACTAAATAATGTATTTGTCATCTTCAAAGACTTTCGTTTTCTGGTTAGTTTTTGTTTTCATTTCCATTCTGAAATGCCAGGCAATACCATGTGTAGTCTCGGTCAAAACGTTATTACACCTGTTCCTCCGTAGGATTTAAAATCGAGAGCGGACTTAACAATTTTGCAGCAGGATTTGCTTTAGTAAAAGCTGTACTACAGAGCTGAGAAGGTAGTAGAGGGCGTGCTCAAAAGAGGGTAGCAAATGTCGTATTAACTGGTATTAGGGTCTTGACCAAGACTTTACCACATGATTTACATTTTGCTTGATCAAACGTCTCCGACCACAAGCAATTCTCAGAACTTGGCTGAAATCGTGTAATGTACACAACGGACCCATCTTATGAACGTCTGAAGGATGAAGATGGTCATTTGTATACTTGCTTGGTAAATGACTAAGATCTTTCCCAAATAGAAATTAGGCTACAAAGTATTGCGGAATAGGGCTTGGTACCTTTCATGTTTTCCCACTACTAATTTAGTGTAGTCAAAGATGACACACACTAAAACTGTATCCCATAATTCAAGTTGAACGTGTTGTTCGGGAAAGGATCAATTGGGGATCAGAACTTCGGTAGAAAACATTGTTTAACCTTTCGACTTTTGACCAGAGCGTAGATGGAACTTTAGTAAACATCGATCTTTATTCGATGTCACCATGGGTAGTTTCGACCGTGCTGAAACCTGTGAACTAATAGGATTGTACCTCCTATCACAACTTCAGCACATTAACACGAATGTCGGCCTATACAGAGACGACGGTTTGGCTGTTTGCAAAGCAACACCAAGGCAAACAGAAAAAATAAAGGAAGAAATATGCAAGATATTCTCAAATAACAATATTAAAATAGAAATTGAAGCAAACAAAAAATAGTGAACTTCTTAGACCTTACCCTTGATCTAAGCACAAGCACATACAAGCCATACATGAAACCAAACAACACCCCTCTCTATGCGCACAAACAGAGCAACCACCCCCACTTATCATAAAGAACATTCCAGAAAGCATCAACAGGAGACTATCCAACATTTTTTCCGACGAAAACACATTCAGCACATCATCTCCCGTTTACCAAGAAGCATTACAAAGAAGTGGCTATGGGTACAACCTAAAGTACGAGACCCAACCCCTAGCACCAGTCATTCCAAGGGAGCCCTGAAACGAAGACGAAATAGGAAAATAACCTGGTTCAACCCCCGTTTAGTTACAGTGTCACAACCAACATTGGCAAGAAATTCTTTAACCTCTTGGACAGCTGCTTCCCACCTGGGCACAAACTACATACTTTACTCAACAGAAACACGGTGAAACTGAGTTACAGCTGCATGGCGAACATAGACCAAATTATATCAGCGCACAACAAATACATACTGGCGAAACAGGAAGTACAACCAGCAACGCGAAGCAACTGCAATTGCAGAAAGCAAAGTGAGTGCCCATTGGAAGGCAACTGCCTCACGAACAACATTGTGTACCAAGCAACTGTAACACGCCACGACAACCGCAACGAAGAAACATACATTAGTCTAACAGAGAACACATTCAAAACAAGATACACCTCCCACAAGTCTAGCTTTAAACACAAAGACAAAAGAAACGCAACTGCACTCAGTGAATACATCTGGAAACTAAAGGATACAAATGTAGATCACTCCGTAAAATGGAAACTCATGAACAAAGCTCGAGCATACTCCACATCATCTAAAACTTGTAATCTCTGGCTGGAAGAAAAGTTCTTCATTATACTCAAACCTTCCTTAGCAACTCTAAATAAAAGAAACGAACTGATAAGCTGTTGTAGACACAGGAACAAACATCTACTGTGAATTATTCTAATAGGTAATGGATCTTGGCTCGCTGTACACCGTTCGTGCCTGTTCACTACGAATACGGAACGAACACGTGCTTAAAACGGACACGTTCAAAAGCAGCGAACACATACGTATTTAACGTTATTGACATCATTCTACTTCAGGCTTCTGAGGAGTGGGGACCTACATTATTGGCCCTTACGAAACAGTTCTGTAAAGCTATGTTGTAAGAACTTATTGCAACCTTTTCAATATTACAGCTCCCTTTACAGGGTTGAGCACTTTACCATTGCCTGGTTGACATTATTAATTTTTACTATTACGGTAATATATATATATATATATATATATATATATAAATATATATATATATATATATATATATATATATATATATATATATATATATATATATATATATATATATATATATATATACATGTTGAAAATATGCAGTTATCCTATGCTAAGTCGCAACTGCTTTAACACTGGAATCAGTTTGAAAACTAGCAAGGTCTGGTCTCAACGCCTCATGGAAGCATTGTGTGTACACTATACAGATGTAGAACTAAAATATTCATAATATATGCCGGAGCTACGTGTTTGTCAGTTTGTGGCTCTATTGTATATTCGATATGTTTCTTATTCTAATCTGGGTGGCATTTATCACCGAGTGAACAGGTTTACAAAAAAGTTTGGAAAGGGCAATTTTATTGAGGATTACTCGGAATGTACATTCGTTCCTAGAAAGTAATATTCGCATTGACGGTATTGTGTGTTGTGAAGGGAATGGATTTTCGGGTACACATTTTGTAACTTTTATTGAATGTCGGCTTCTCAAGAAATGGATATCCCTTCTTAATAATCAAAAACCTATTCAAGTTTTGAAGGTGAGCTGTATGTCTCCTAAGTGATTGCAACTGAACTGTGAACAATCGAGATTTACAATGGTCTGTCGAATCGCAAACAAGCGAAGGTTATCTAAAACCGGCACTGGTTTGGCCGTACTGTGTTTAATGATACTGTCTCTTTATACATTTTCGTTTCACGTCTTTTCAACTTTGAAATTTCGGCCAAAAGCTTTTCCTCAAATGTTAGTAGTATGTTTGAAACTAATTTGGATTCCAGAGAAAATTTCAAGTTTTTCTCTGAAGGGAGAAAGTTTGACTTAGTTTTGTTCCACGCTCTCCCAAAATGCGGTAGCAGGACTTTGCTAAAACTTGCTGAAATGAGCGAACATTACCGTAAAAATCTACTTGCAATCAATACTACCCTATACAGCTTACCCGTTGCACCTCGGAACATGTCTCTTGAAATCTTCATGAGGGATTTCTGGGGGACGTATTTGAAGAAATTGCCGAAAAATTACAAGTTTGTTTACGCTCATGGCCAATTTGTTGATCTTCAGAAACCTGAATGGCGGATTAGGTACGTGATTATTGTAAGGGATCCACTTAGTCGACTAGTGTCTCGGTACTACTCTCGGATGAACAGGGATGGAACAAACTTAACAAAAAGCGAAATGCTGTGGCGCAATCAACTGAAAAACCTATCTAATGAGACATTCGATGAGTGCGTTCAACACGGCGGTAGTGATTGTGTGTCTAAGTTTCTTTCAATCTCAACCATTACACATTTTTGTGGATACCATGGCAAGTGTAGCACAGACGGAGAGTTTGCGTTGGCAAGGGCGAAACAGAATGTCGTTCGCTATTTTGTTTTTGTTGTTGGGATAATGGAGGACTATTCTTCATTCGTCCAGGTTTTAGAGGCGGTCGTTTCTCCAAATTTCAGAGGGGCCGTAAATAACTACGCAGGATTACAAAAAGGTACAGGCTTTGTATCGAACATGAAAACTAAAGGAAAAATCCCCCCTTCCAAGGAAACTATACAAATTATGACTGGAAAACTCTCTTACGACTACAAGTTTTATAACTTTATTAAAGACAGGTTTTATAAACAAAAACAAGCCTTAGGATTTTGAGGAATGCTTTTCACCTGTCTTACTTTTTTTTAAATGTATTCAAGTTCATAAAGAGTTCGTAGCACTGACGTCATAGTACATTCTCATAAACAGCACATTTTATTTTAACCAGACTAAAATTAAGGTTTTCTGAATCTCGTAAGAGGATGGGTAAGGATTTTAACGAGCCAGGAGGACTTGTGATCCTGATTTTATCTTTCTTTTAATTTGATTTTGAGTCTCATTTTTCTATTGTTTTAGTGAAGTTATAAAATTTCCAACCCCACTGATAGAGTTGTGACACTATCATTTCATCAAGCAGGTTTCAAACCCTCCAATGGAGGGCTGAACAGGGATGTAAACAATGCTCCCTCTGCTTGCTCTGAATGCTTTGAGTAGGGGTTCCAGTGGTTTCATTAAATTTTTATAGATGGGGTGTTATATCTTTACCATCAAACTATGTAAATGAGCAAGAAACTCAAGTGGATATTTTAAGAGGCACCAATGCGTTATAATTTGATATAGTTTGATGTAATTCAATTAATTCCATTTCATGCGTTTGTTAATGCCTATTTGAGCCGATTGATGAATGCTGGGTATTTAGAGGCGTTGCTATCGTTTTCCCCGTACAGACTTTTTATATTATATATATTGTTATATAGTTCCGAGTATTCATAACTATATACGTCATAGACCATACCCGAAAAGATTTCTCGATGAAGGTGTCTCCCACCCCTTTGGAGTTTGAGTCCTGGTCGAGTCATGCCGGAGATGGATCCTACTGCCATAGTGCTCTGCATAAACAAGCCAGTGAG
Source organism: Holothuria scabra (assembly GCA_037179385.1). Lineage (NCBI taxonomy): Eukaryota > Metazoa > Echinodermata > Holothuroidea > Aspidochirotida > Holothuriidae > Holothuria > Holothuria scabra. The sequence goes on from CM074199.1 coordinate 30,194,435, forward strand.
CCACTACTGGAAAAAAAGCCGTGACAGGCTCGACTTAGGCTCGGGCCTAGATGAAAAATGTTGCAAGATTTGCAACATTGGCAGAAACTTTGGCAGAATTAATGATGAAGATTTACTTTTTGTGGATTATCAGGATAATAATCTTTTATCCTTCCGTGTGACTACAATAATTGGAAATGTTTCATATGCCCCTTGTCTTAGAACCTGATATTGGCAACTATACACTGTCCCAAACATCAACCAGAAATTACGAAATAGAAGTTCTGATATGCATCCTTTCTTGCACAGCAAAGTGAAGTAAAAACTGACACCCAGAACATAATTTCCAAATTTATTGATGAGTCTTTCTTAAACTAATGTATTGATGGGGATTAGATCACCTTTGTTTACTTTCAAAAAGTTGACTAAGTTTCGCTCCTCAAAGGTGTACAAAATGGCGGTGATTTCAAGTTTGATGAACAGAACTGTTGCTTCAGTTGCTCCGAATGACCTTTAAGCGAAGAAGGGTTGGCTATGGTATTAGCATAGGTATGATATTCGGACTTCATAATAAAATAAAGCTGAGCCTGTGAGTACAAATGGGATATCAAAAGTTAAGTTATTCATCCCAATTAATTCAGAAATGAAGAAGTAACAGTGCATGATAGCTCAAGCGAATAGGCAAAAGCGAATAGGCCAAAGTAATGTGGCAGGGGCACGGCATGTTTGAAAGAACTCAGATATTAAGCTCCAATTTTTTTCTGAAAGAAAAATCTGCCTTAAATACTTGAAAAAGACGAAAACTGGCAGTCATTTTGTACCTCGAAACGAACGAATCTGCCACATTAATATTTATGAGGTCTTTTCTCTGCCGTCATGGATTCACGTTGGTTTGTAAACTTTATTCACGATCTTTTGTATAGGACGTCCGTGTGTGCATTGCATTCCATTGGAAACATGCCTATGTGCCATATGGGCCTAGGTCGAGGACGTCAACTTACTTCATATTCTCTCTTAAGTTCAGCCGCGCAAGTGTAAATTCATTGACGGAATCATTCGCTGTAATGGGAAAGCGGTACTGTGTGTTATATGTGCATAAACCTCTAACCTCCACTATCAATTGCGTGATACACAATCTGCCCAAAATAGAAGATGAAGTAAGGCGACGTTCTCTCCCTAGCCGTAAGTCGTATGTGCCAAGCTTACGGAGTTCTGAGTAGTGAGTTAGCGCTGGTGAACATAGTTATACAATATTTTCAACTATCTGAAATAGTTTTCATAAGAAATTGGACTATTCATTTAAATGCACTCCCCGTGTACGACACATTTACATTTAGTGTAACTTAATGTGTTTCCTAATGTTGGGGAACTGTAAAACGTCCCATGTGGAAACCATGAATTAAGACATTCGATTGCTATATTGTGATCTCCAATTTGCTATCACGTACGCTTTCCTAGCTTAAAAAGTGCCAATTTCTGATCCAATGTGGCTTCTTTACTGAGAGTCAGTGGCATTCATAAACAAAAATATTGTATAACCACAAACAGTTGGGAAGATTCCTCCCAAACTCTCTCTCCTTCAATTGAAAGAAAAGGTGGTTATGCGTTCCACAATTTTTCTATTTTATCCGCAATTCCACAAGTATTTTTGAACATTGTCAATGTCATGAAGAATAGGATAAAGGGCATCTTCCACATTTTGCAGGTATAAGGTAATGTGCCGTAGAAAATACTTTTTGGAAGGTTTTTTTGCCATTACTACCGAAAAGTCACGCCAATAGGTGGTTCATGATCACGTAGTATTTTAGAACAAGACATAAGTCTAGACTAGTTGCGGTGCCGGCAATGCAACTCATGGTTATTTTTTGCTTTTGGTATTGAATGAGTAATAAGGTTTAACTTATATAGTTTTTGGAGAGATATTTAATCCTGTTTTGTGTTGTGGATGTTTAGAATATGTAGATTTCGATGACGTTATATTTTGCTTATCAATACGTAAATTTAAGGAGACGACGTCATTGGTTATGGGTAGGGGGCACCCACTCTGACGGATTCGCCTAGACCAGATACGGTGCTGTCGCTTTAACTGTCTTGTTTTGTTTTGGTCCTTTGGTATTGAATGATTATAAGGTTCAACTTATATTAAGCAGGGGGTTGCAACTACCCGTATTAAGTAGTCTTAGAACAGATGTTGAATACTTTTTAGGTTGTTGGTGTTTCAAATGCAATGTATTGTTAGTTGTACTTTATAACTATTTAATCGTTACCAATCATCTTTAAGAAACCTGGAAGGGGACAGGGGACTGTTAGGATTACGCCAATCATAGCAACTCACACAGGTATAATACCGTAGCCTAGGGGCTATCATGGCAAGATGAAATGCATAAACTTTTAAACTCTTTAACTCATAAACTCTTAATAAGCCATGGTGGAAAAAGTTTTTCAACTAATAGTGGTAGTAAACATGGGCGTCCGCAGACAAAAAAAGGAGGGGAGGGGCAAAACAATTTTAGGGGAAAGGCCACCATCGGTTGGCGCAGTGTGCCAGAAATTTTGGCATAAAATGTCTGCAGATCGTTGGAAATGGCACTTCTAAAGGCCTATTTAATAAATACAAATAGAAAAACACTGAGTAAACTGTTATGAAATGTTGATGTTAATTTTTTTCGTTTTTTCTTTATTTTTTCTTGTTTTTTTTTTCAATTTTTGATTCAAGTCGAGCAGGTGAAGGATTTTTTTTATCTAAAGTAATAACACCCCAATGCCAAGTTTCACCACAACTTACTAGCAAAACATAAAACAGAGAAAGAAGTGATACAACTTTATAGTTGACGACTTCTACATGTCACATCAATCGAAAAATATATTGATTAGCCTACTGATTAAAGCAATATAGCAAATCACTGATTAAAGCAATATAGTAAATCTGCTACACAAGTTTTGCTCCATGCCTCAAATCTTGGCGGGGGGGGGGGGGACCATTACATATCATGTCCCCTCAAAAAATATTGAGGGGACAGTCCTCCCCGTCCCATTGATCGCCGCCCATGACGGAGGGCGATTCTTACTTTTGGTTAATTCATACAGGGAGCTTTTATTTACCCCCTGCTCATGCTTAATAGTGATAAACCCTCAACCTTAGGTTTTTTCACGCGACGTCATCACACCACGTTTTCCGATTTCATCTGTTCGTTCATATTGGACTTCAAAGTTCGTAGCTTTCGGGTGTCTTGGTATAGTAGTGTGAAGTATACATTTTTATCTTTTGTCATTCCAGTCATCGATAAATCATGCAAATAGACCAAACGACTGGATGTAGAAATCCATACGAAAAAAACAAAAACAAAAACGACCAAACGGCTACTTGGAAAGTGGTTACTGACTCCTTATTATAAAGTATCATCCTTATTATAAAGTATCATCCATTCAACTCATTTTTGTTATTCTGACATTACATTATGATATAATAGGTCAAGCATCTCTTGACCAATTAATCTTGTCCTTCATTTCAACCATGAATTTGAGACAAATTCAAAATGTTTGGAAAAATCGATTTTTCACAGCCTTGTGAGAAAACAAAATCTATAGATAACAGTATGTAGCAACAACTATCTTCAGTTGTCCTGTAATCGCAGATTTGCCAATAGAAAGTGCAGATTCTTTAGTAATTCCCCAACTTTTCATGTTTGCCTTAATGATAATTAATGATAGTTAGGTAATGATAGTTCTTCGCATTTTCCAAAATTATGAATCGCATCAGGATGCGTGCATACCTGCAGTTCTTCTCACTTTCAAAAAGTCACAGCAACTCCCACTGCCCAGCAGATGGCCTATTCCCCGATAGCAAGCATACTTCACACAGATGTCACTTTCTTGTCACAACTGGTCAAGTAATCATGTGGTCAGAATGCTAACCACATTGTGACCTCAATATAAAGTCAGAAAATGGCCATGCCCATCTCGGCAAAATGCACTTTGGATGACGTCACTTTGACGTCAAATTAACGTATTATATTTGACCAACTTTGGCAGGTCATTTATAGACGTCACCCTGACGTCAAGTGTAATTACGGCAAAAAGGTTGTGTATATGACAAAGTTGAGTAGGATTTCACAAGCCACCGTATTCCGGCAACCATGCTGAACCCATTAACAACCTTGACACAAGTTTACCTAAAGTCATTAATACCTTTTGGAGTATAGTCCTAGGGGTACATTTAGACATATAAGGGTGGAGTAATTATTTCCCTTAAAGAATGACGTTGAATTGTTCCAATATGGCAAGTTTCATATCTTTTTTTCTGCAAAAGTCACAATAGTAAGAGAACATTTCATCATTTTGTTGCGAAATGCTTATATAAATATAGTGACTTATCTCGAAATTTACTAGCCCCTTTAATGTAGAGTGACACGTTAGCAAAAGCCCTGGATTTATTGGGCAGATAAGGAATAAGTAGAAAAGTGAAAGGAATTTCCAGGCTTGTGATTAGAATTGAAGCGTTCGTTATTTGGAGCTTTTGTACCCAATATAATTTTCACTGCAATATAAAAAACAACGGAAAATGCAAAATGGTAAGAAAACTAGGTCTACCAGAATAAAAAAAAAAAAAAAAAAAAAAAAAAAACTGTACCCCTACCATTGGATAATATGGGAAGGTTAAGTGAGCTAATCATGTTGAATTAAGCCTATATGTGACTTCGTGTCATAAATTAACACCAATATCGACGGGTCTGACCTTTGTTGCAGGAATATGAGTCGCTGGGAGACAACTGGCGCGAATCGCGACCATTGGTACGTTCGGAGCGTCCCGCCAGGGTATCTGCCATTGAAATGTCCTTTAGATTGCTTGAAATGGCACTTCTTTAGTCTTCTTACTGCACGGTCAGAATTGCCATCTTCAGATGTTACACGCTCCAGGATTGTTCAAAGTAACATTCCGAGGACCGGTCGGCACTTATTGCTGACCATCTAAAATTGAATATAAATATATCGTGAAAATGTTGGTGAAATGAACCGAATATAAATGTAAACGAGGGAATAATTCGTCCTTAGTACTATGGTTGTGTTGCTGTTTATTAGCAGTCCAGTGGTGCATCGATGAACATAACTTTGCTCAAGAACCGTTGACTTCCTGATTAAGTGACTCTTAAAAAGTATGCTTCTATTCTCTTTGAACTCCGCAACAGCCCACAACGAACCGTGAAGCTTAAGCAGCACTGTCAGAATTGCGTGCATTATTTAATGCATGCATTTGAGGTTTAACAAATCGATGTTGAAAATTATGTTCAAGAAATAATTGGAGATATCAGGAATAGACAGCGATCAGAATTGTCACTTGCTCAAAAGCAAGAAATCTACATTTGCAAATAAGTGGACGTTTTTCACTAGATGGAGATATTCATCATAGGAGCTTGAGTTAAAATTTAATAAAATATTCTTCAAATATCGCTAACCATTCTTACATATTGGTAACGTTGTATGGAAAAAATCCACACTTATCTATTTCAGTCACTTATTGTGTAATACAGTTTAATCAAGATGACGGAAAAATGACCGCTAATATAACATCTGAACTTTAAAAAAATGATAACAATTGCCATTTAAAATCCTTTTTACACGACTGTTATTGGTCACATCCATACCAAACGTTCAAACATTTCAAGTGCGTTAGAGCGTAACCTTGTTTTGATGGCGAATCTGATTCGAAACACCACAGATACGTATCAACCAGACAGCTCCAATTCTCAAAACATTCAATCCAACGTTTATTTCATCCAACAGTGTGTCTGAAGTTCTTATTGCTGCAAACATAACCCTAGTTTATTGCTTCAGGCATATCTGGTGAGCAAGGTTCTGCTAATTTGGGATCAAGAAATTGAACAACAAGCTGTGATAATGAGCGATTGGGAATCATTTGAAATTGATGCCAATTAAGGAGCGCATCTTTAAAAATTTTGCCCCTAATGTAAATTGGGGGTGATGGGTGACGATTTTCAAAACAGGAGAATTAGGTTAACATAAGTTATAAACGTGGTTGTTCGTATTTTCAAAGAAATTTCGTGGTTCTATGCCCCTTTGTCTGCTTGGAGTTTATGTTCTGAACATCCGAGAAGGTTATGCTTAAGCAATGCTTGCATCAACTGAACTTCATTTTCTTTCCTCTTTTGTTTAATGACCCAACGACCAATTCCGAGATAAAACTGTAACTGTTTAACACAGGAAGTGACGTTGGAGTCACCATATGTAAAAATGAAACCTTCGCACTTCGATCGTGTCACAAAACTGTAACTAAATAATGTATTTGTCATCTTCAAAGTCTTTCGTTTTCTTGTTAGGTTTTGTTTTCCTTTCCATTGGGAGATGCCAGGCAATACCATGTGTAGTCTTGGTCAAAACGTTATTACACCTGTTCCTCCGTAGGAATTAAAATCGAGGGCGGACTTAACAATTTTGCAGCAGGATTTGCTTTAGTAATAACTACTACAGAGCTGAGAAGGTAGTAGAGGGCGTACTCAAAAGAGGGTAGCAAATGTCGTATTAACTGGTATTAGGGTCTTGACCAAGACTTTACCACATGATTTACATTTTGCTTGATCAAACGTCTCCGTAACCACAAACAATTCTCGGAACTTGGCTGCAATCGTGTAATGTACACAACGGACCCATCATATGAACGTCTGAAGGATGAAGATGTTCATTTGTATACTTGCTTGGTAAATGACTGAGATCCTTCCCCAAATAGCTATTGGGCTACAAAGTATTGCGGAATAGGGCTTTGGTACCGTTCATGTTTTTCCACTGCTACTTTAGTGTAGCAAAATATGATACACACTAAAACTGTATCCCATAATTCAAGTTGTACGTGTTGTTCGGGAATGAATCAATTGGGGATCAAACCTTCGGTAGAAAACGTTTATTTAAACCTTTCGGCTTTTGGCCAGGAAGTAGAACCTTAGAGTGGAACTTAAGTAAACGATGCCATCTCATTGGATGTGAATCTATATGGATTGACGATCAGAATTTGAAAAACTTCTTCATATTCCGTAACTGAAATATCCTTCCCAGCCCCACAGTTGGCATTGTTCTACCCATTGTTTGTTCACGGTATATTGAAATGAAAATTTTATTTTAAGAAAGGCAATCACGTTTGATTGGAAGTCTTTGGTCATGACTTTCTTTCGTTCAGCATATACACGGGGGGGGGGGGGGGGGGTCACGTCGCTTCCGAATTGTCCCAATAAAAAGGACTTCACGATTGATCCTGTGAAAGTAAAAAAAACCACAGCATTTCCAATGTAGGCACCTTTAAAGGTTCAACATAACTCCCACGTTGGTGTTCTCTCCAAATTGGACAGTCTATGCACGGACGCACCTGACGCACATGTCACATAAAATGACACATCGATCAGGGTAACTGAGAATAAATGCTTTGAACTATGCCTGTCTTTCCATCAGTATTGTCCATAATTTGTTTTGTGTTTTTATGGCAACATCAACAAAGGGTACTACCTTTTTTCTAAGGACACCTTGAACCTTGGACTTGATGTTCACCATGAGATAAGTACGTTTTAAAACATATAGTCTGCTAATGCAGTTATCCTATTCTAACCCACAATTGATTTTACACTCAGTTTGAAAACTAGCGTAACGTACAAAGTCTGATCTAAACGCCTCATGGAAGCATTATGTGTACACTATTAGATATGGAACTACACAATATTCATAATGTATGTTGGAGCTACGTGTTTGTCAGTTTGTGGTTCTAATGTATATTCGATATGTTTCTTATTCTAATCTGGGTGGCATTTATCACGAATCCGATTGGACCGATCTATTCAAAAATTTGGAAAGGATTTTTTTATTCAGAATTCACTAGGTAGCATTATCGTTCGTAGAGGAGAGTAAAATTCACATTGACGGTAATGTGTGTTGCAAAACGAATGGTTTTACGAGTACACATATTGTAACATTAAGTGAATGTCAGCTTCTCAAGAAATGAATATCCTTTCTTAATTGTCAAAAACCTATTCAAGTTTCGACCATGAGATGTATTTCCCGTTAGTCATTGCAACTGAAATGTGAACAATTGAAATTTACAATGGTCTGCATAATAGCAACCAAGCGAAGGTTCTCTAAAACCTGCACTTTTGTTACCATACTGTGTCTAATGATATTGTCTCTTTGTACACTTTCATTGAACGTATTCCAAACTTTACAATTTCGACCAAAATCTCATTCTCGAACGTCTAGTGGTATTTTCGAAACTTATTTAGATCCCAGAGCAAATTTCAAGTCCAAGTCTGTCTATGGGGAAAAAAAGTTTGACATAATCTTGTTCCACTCTCTCCCAAAATGTGGTAGCAGGACTTTGTTCACACTTGCTGAAATGAGCGAAGACTACCGAAAAAACCTACTTGCAATAGATGGTAGTACCTTGTACAGCTTACCCGTTGTACCTGACAACATGTCTGGTGAACTGTTTATGAGGGATTTCTTTACAACATATGTGAAGAAATTACCGAAAAATTACAGTTTTGTTTACACTCATGGCCGATTTGTTGATCTTCAGAAGCCTGAATGGCGCATTAGATACGTGAGTATAGTAAGGGATCCACTCAGTCGACTGGTGTCTTGGTACTACTTTCGAATGAACAGGGATAAAACAAACTTAACAAAAAGCGAAACGCAAAGGCACAGTCAACGGAAAGACTTGTCTCGTGAGACATTCGATGGGTGCGTTCAACACGGCGGTAGTGATTGTGTGTCTAAGTTCCTTTCAATCTCAACCATTACACATTTTTGTGGATACCATCTCAAGTGTAGCACAGACGGAGAGTTTGCGTTGGCAAGGGCAAAACAGAATGTCGTTCGCTATTTCGATGTTGTTGGGATAATGGAGGACTATTCTTCATTCGTTCGGGTTTTAGAGGCGGTTGTTTCTCCAACATTCAGAGGAGCCGTAAATAACTACGCAGGATTACAAAATGGTACAGACTTTGTATCGAACATGAAAACTAAAGGAAAAATCCCCCCTTCCAAGGAAACTATACAAATTATGACTGAGAAACTCTTTTACGACTACAAGTTTTATAACTTTATTAAAGACAGGTTTTATAAACAAAAACAAGCCTTAGGAATTTGAGGAATGCTTCTTTTCAAATGTATTCAAGTTCATAAAGAGTTCGTAGCACTGACGTCATAGTACATTCTCATGAAGAGCAGATTTCATTGTAACCACTGGCAGTTAAATTAAGGTTTTCTGAATCTCGAAATAGAATGGGAAACGATTTTAACGAGTCATCACGACTGATGATCCTGAGTTGATCCTCCTTTAAATTATGACTTTGAGCCTCATTTTTCTATTGTTTTAGTGAAGTTATCAAATTTCCAACACCACTTAGACTTGTGATACTATCGTTTCATCAAGCAGGTTTTAAACTCTCACAAGGTGGACTGGAATGTGAACAATGTTCCCCCAACATGCTCTAAATGCTGGGATTAGGGGTTCCAGTGGCTGCATTTAACGTTTGCAGATAGGCCATTATGTTTGTCTACCATGAAATTATGAAAATGACCAAGGAACTCAAGTGGATATTTAAGAGGGACCAATTCATTTTGATTTTATTTGATTTGATGTAACTCAATAAGTCCCATCTCATGTGATCGTTAATGCCAATTTGAACCGATGGACGAATTCTGGGAGCTGTCATCGTTTTCTCCTACGCAGACTTTTTGTGACGTTATATTACTCCCTGGTGCAAGGTTAGGGAATTTGTACCTAAATACGTAATAGACCATACTCGAAACGATGGTTCGACGAAGGTGTCTGCCACCCCTTTGGAGTTCGAATCCCCGTCGGGCTTTACCGGAAATGGATCCTATTGAAATTGTGCTTATTCCTTTGCATATACAATGGAGTAGGGAAAACAAGCAAGTGCAAGACTACTGGACAAAGTCCGTGACCGACTCGACTTGAACCAGTTGGTTGGAAACTGCGCCGTGAAAGTTCATCTAACTATCTAACCTACTTACCCATCCTTTTGGGAAAATTTTGCCTTTCAAAGCACCCTATATGAAAAAATGTTTCAAGATTTTCACATAAAGCAGGGTCAATAGTAAAAATTTACTTTTTGTGGATCAACAAGATAATAATCTTTAATCCTTCCCTGCGAATGTAATACTTGAAAATGATTCTGGAGGAAGGGGCGTGTCCCATGCCCCTTGTCTAAGAGCCCGATATTTGTACCTACACACTGTCACAAATGTCAACCAGAGGGGATGAAATAGAATTTCAGATATGCATCGTTTCTAGCACAGTGAAGTAAAGTAAAAACTGACACCAAGAACTCTTTTTCCAAATCCATTGATAATTCTTAGTTAAAACTGATGGATTGATGGGGATAAGATTACTTTTGTTTACTCCTTGCTCCTTTAAGGTGACCGTGTATGAAATGGCGTTAATTTCAGTTTTGATGGACAAAACTTATGCGTCGACTGACCTTTAAGAGAAGGATTGCTATAGTATTAGGTTTGATATTTTGACATAACAGTGACCAAGACAGGATATTTTTGACATCATAATAAAATGAAGCTTAGTGATACCCATTGGTACAAATGGGTTTTTCCTCCCAATTGATACAGAAACCCAGAACAGAAGAATATCGGTGCATGATAACCTTAACTGTACTCCGCGTATATGACACATTTACGTCTAGTGTAACCTAATGTTTCCAATGATAGGGAACTGCAAAATGTCCCATGTATTAACCATGAATTAAGACTTTCGATTGCTATATTGTGGTCACCAATTTGCTATCACGTAGGCTTTGCCTAACCTAAAATGTTCCAATTTCTGACCCAATGTGGCTTCTTAATTGAGATTCCGTTGTTTTCATAAACAAAAATATGGTATCACCACTAATAGTTGGGATATTCGTCGGAAACTCTTTTGCTTCAATTGAGAGAAAAGTTGGTTATGTGCTTCACAATTTTTCTATCTTATCTGCAATAAGACAAGTTCTTTTTGAATATTTTCAATCTCATGAAGAATAGGATATCATTTAAGATTACTGTTCTTTGAAAGTAGACCTCATGACTTGGCCGATAGCGTGACGACTTGGGCCGGTTTTTCAACAATAGAACCGCAGGCAACAAAAGGCGGTCAGTGGACCATGTTATCTGCAACAATGTTGCATTTTGTCAGTTTTGTAACAGGCAAGGCGTTCAAGGACAAGATAAGTTTGTCCAAGGTTCAAGGCAGTGGCTGCTGTAATGTGGGCCGCTTGAACATTTTGCAGGTATAATGTAATGTAGTTAATACTATTCGGAAGGTTTACTGTCATATGTAACGAAAAGCCACGTCTAATAGGTGGTTCATTACGCCGTATTTTAGAAAAACGTAAGTTTTGGTGCGGTACTCTTATTGTTTTGTGAAGTTATCAAGCTATACAATGTGTTACATATGTTTTAATCCATCTGGACTTTTAGTTATCTCCCAAACGAAAGATATTCAGTTTTTTTTATGGATCACCAACTAAAAACCAATGAGGTTTTTAGAGTGTCTTATTGCACAAACTCCAGGGCAATACCTCGAGGATATGTACGTGTCAGGTTGGTCGTGTAGTTTATTTAATTTTATTTGCACTTTTGTTTGAAATGGTGATGTTCCAAAATATCTTCAGAATCATTCGGATGCCAATAAAAGAAAATTTCAAAAAACAAACAAACAAACAAAACAAGTGATTGACCACTGGTTGTTATAAACATCATCATATTCTTGGAATTATATGATATTCATACGTTTTTGTTGTTCATTCAGAATAAAACAAAATAAACAGTATGGTTATGAACGTTTCTCTAGGGGTGGGGGTCAGGGATCTCTGGCTTTAGTTTTAGTATTGTAATGGACCATTGGGAACTTCAGGTGGAAGGGTCAAAGTCTCCACTCTGCGATGTAGTTCAGTACAGGTTCCGCAGGCTCGAGGTCCAGATTCCAGACAAAAACACAAGAAAGAATAAACAAAGAATAAACATACGTTTACTGGTTAGTGGTATTTAGCTTACAGATAAGATGCCAAAAATCTAATTGTAGTTGGTTAAAAAAGAGTAATTGGTTGACCAAAATAAACTATCAGAAACCTAGCCAACTGAACTAAAGATAAACCAAAGGACAAAGGCTCCTTCTGCCCTGTGGTCCAAAACTAGGTGTCACTCCGCAAAATACAACTCCCAAATTCCTATAGGTCAAATGAGATGTTGTCATTCTTCCCATTCAACCAGATCCCAATGAATAAACATAAGCCAGCTGAATACTGCAGGGCTGCTGCTTTCTAACAGAGAAAATAGCCAACAGAATCCCATCTCCACCCCATCAATACAGCATTGAGACAATTACCAGAAATTCTAGGTCTCCGCAAGCTACTATTGTGCATTCTTGTGATTTGCAAGGAAACTTTGTTTCAATATGACTCATCAATAAGTGGATTACTAATTTCGTCACTTTCCGGATTACACATTGTGAAGTTGAACCCCGTTTTGAGGTTGTCTGAAGTCTAAAACACTTTTTCCAGATTTTAGGCGTTTTCCAGGGAAGACAGTGAAAATACCCCGCCCACTTGGTTAATTTCTTAACAAATTATTCCACTGTATACGCAGAAAGCTATATGGTTCTTGGTTTTACAACGTTCAGTTTTTGGTCTAGGGTTCATCTGCAAAATGATAAATCTGAATACTCAGTGAGAAAATTATCTTAGAGTGTGGCATTGAGATATGGTGTTTACAATTTAATCGTCTCGTCATAAGGATAAACTGACTTTTCCCAGTTTGGCTGCCCAGATTGAGTAGGGGCTAAAAAGGGGCATGAAGAAACAGCAATAGCGGCAGGCGTTGTAAAGGCCATTTCATATGGACTTTCTTTGAGAGCATATTTGGAAGGAAGGCCCAAAATTACACTCCCCAGCTGCGAAAAGTTCTAAGAGCCCACTACAAAGAAAGAGGGGCAATAGAACGCGCAACAACCCCAAGAGACTCAGTTATGACTCCATAATAAGGGCAATGGACCTTCTTCAAAAATTTGCCTCACGTGAGGACAAATCGACCTTCCAGTATGACAAATGCTTGGTCCGGGACACATTTTTTCAGACACTGATGACGGGACTGGGGGAATCTGTTCGGATCCATCTTCATTCAGACTGGGAAGACCCTAATACATCCGACGAAGTGCTTCTGGAAAACTCACTGTGGCAGTCACTAGGAACCAGGTGAGACAAAAGAAGCGACAGGGGAAACCAGCTTACCAGTTCGGGAGATAACCGTTTTCGGGGGAAAATGAGAATTCACCCGATCGGGAGAAAATTTGCAGCATAAATATTCATGAGCACTTAGTGCGTACCTCTTCACAGTCGTCGCTTTGTTTTATAAATGTGGATATGTTCAAATACAAGGTAATTGTTCACCACATCAGACAGAAATCTTAAGAAACTTTCAAGAACGTACTAATGGGCTCAATTGCTAGCACGAGTAACTTACACAGCTTTCTGCAGAAAAAAATGAACAGATCTTGCGGCTGTGTCGAGTCTATAATTTAAGCTTAGGACACAGAACGTGGCAAAATTGCTCGATATCTCAAAATTTGCGCGGTGAACTACCAAACATGATCCGGTTTTTTTGTTCCCATAGCAACAAAGTTTCTAAATATCCCAAAATTTCTCTTTCCTAAGACCGATTAAATTTTCCAAATGTTTTGAACGTTTGTTTCCGTTAAAATTGCACGGTAGGATCGCAAAGCATCAGGGGTGAAATTTGAAAATGGCGCCACCCATGGCCGTATTTTCCCCCGATCGGGTAAAAAACCAGTTTCCCCCGAAAGAGGTTATCTCCCGAACTGCTTACGTAAAACCGAAAACCAAAAACCTGAGAAACCCCAAGGGAAGAAGGACACGGACAAACAGACCAGCTTAAGGGCAGCGCTGGACAGGCTGAAGGAGCAGATGCAGGAGATTAATCAACTGCTGAAAGATGGGAGGCGATCTCAGCAGGGGAGGTCTAGGAAGCCAGATAGTTAATGGGGTTGTGCCTCATGCCAAGGTCAGGGGTTGGGGCCTCAATGCCGTCATTGCTTCAAGTGTGGAGGTGAGGGTCACCGGGCCAGGGAGTGTACCGCCAATGAGAACCATGGGAACGAAGAGGGGTTGCCCCACCAGGGGCTGGAGTTACCAAAATTCGTCAGAAAAGAACCCCCATCGAAGGGGGGGGGGGGAGGGACCTTTATCAGGAAGCCAGGGTAAAGCACAAAGTGGGTTGGTATGTAACCTGACACCACGACATCGTCAAAAATTGGCCAAACTAGTATGCTCAAGGTGCACAGTTAGCTGTCTGCTCAGTGGAGTCGCAGTAAAGGAGTTGTGGGATACTGGTGTAGAGGTCTCTCTGGTATCTCAGGGTTGGTGGAAGAGTCACCTGTCCACGATTCCTCTTCGTAGTCTAAGTGAGCTATTAGAGACCGATCTTAAGCTGAAGATGGCAAATGAGAGCCCACTACCGTATCTTGGATGGGTGGAGATCCAAGTTACCCTTTCTTCGGAGCAAAGTTTAAGTGTGCCTTTGTTAGTGACCCCTGAAAACCTAAGTGAACCAATAATAGGGTACAATGTTAATGAGGAATTTATTCACAATGTCCGTAGTAGTGACCCAGCCAATGTAAATGTTTCTATGACAGTTATGTTTAGTAAGGTACAGCCACATAAGATAACAAAACTAGTTTCAATCATAGAAAGTAATGAATCAGATAACTTGTGCGCAGTTAAAGTTGGAAGATTGCAAGTTGTTGTACCCTCAGGTCAAACTGTAGGAGTTAGATGTCGCATCTATATGGGGCCCATACTAGAACAGATGACCACTCTTTTTAAACCAGACATAGAGCAGACGTTGCGCAGTGCATTGACTGTTCATGAAGCAGTTGTGAAGGTAACTAAGGGTATTCAGGTAGGGTAACAATTCATGTTACAAACAATGCCAATAAAGATGTTGTTTTACCCAAGCGTACAACACTAGGCCACCTAAAGTTGGTGCGATCAATTTTCTCATCGGAGCACCTTCAAGCCGAAAGTCTGGGGGGGGGGGGAAGGGGTGTCCACGGGGTGGGAGATAGACACCCAACCTACAGTTGGTGAGATATCAAGTGTTAATCACAGATGGACACCACTAATCAGGAACAGGAAGAGTGGGAATCCTCAGTGGGTCTGAGTATGCTGCTTTTTTTACTCCTTGGGGCTTACACGAGTGGGTCCGCATCACTTTTGGGTAAACCAACGCACCAGTTGTCTACCAGCGTAACAGGGAAAAGATTCTAGAAGGTTTACATCACGAGATATGTGAAGCTTACCTCAATGACATCCTCATCTTTAGCCAGACTTTCGAAGACCTTCTATTTCACTTACAGAAGCAGAACCAACCACCAACCAACCAACCACTAACCAACTAACTGACTGACTGACTGACTGACTGACTAACTGGACATCGATGGCTAGCCGAACTTGCTGGCTGTAACTTCAGGATCAAATACCGGCCCGGAAATGAGAATATTGATGCAGATACTCTGTCCCGATTATCCCTTGACATAGAAACTGCAGAAGATACATATACCGAAGTGATTTCTTCCAACGTCATGTCAGCCCGTATTGAAATGGTGACCCACCATCGCCATGAGAAGGATACATGGGTACTGAGAGTAGCTGAGGAGGTCGCCAAAGTGGAGGCGGTAGTACAACCTACCCAGACTGAAGTGGCAGCTACCTTAAACTGGGCAACAGGATGACTCCTTGAAGCAGATCATCAGGGCTAAACGGGCAAGATTACCAAGAAGGGAGGCAAGAGCCCATTGGTCAAAGGAGACGGTGGCCTGGATGCGGGAATGGAAACATTTACACCTTGTCGACGGTGATGTCCTCCGCCGGAAAACAAAGACAGACACGAAACCAGTTATCTCTAACAAAGCACCTGGGGGCACAGAGTCTTCCAGGAATTACACAACAACATGGGACACCTTGGACAAGCGCGAGTACCCCAGCTCTCTCGTAAACGATTTTACTGGCCACACATGGAAGCCGATATAGATCATTACGTAACTCAGTTCTGCCAGTGTGTCTAGCAGAAGCGTCCAAACAAACCAGCAAGACAAGAGCACCATTGGTCCCAATCACCACCCAGTGAACCCTTTGAGCTGGTCTGCATAGACATCCTACACTTGGAGCGCAGCAAAGGAGGATTTGAATACATCTTGGTCATTTCAGACCACTTCACACGATATTTTTAAGCCTACCCTACCAAAAATAAATCAGCAACAACAGCAGCCGAAAAACTGTTTGCATATTATGTGCCCCGGTTCGGCCTTCCCAAAGAAATACTCCACGATCAGGGCAGAGAGTTGGAGAATAAGCTGTTTAACCAAATACAGGCTAATTGTAGCATCGAGAAGGCTCACACCACCCCCTACCACCCACAGGGAAATGGGCAAGTGGAACGCTTTAACAGGACCCTTTTTGGAATGCTGCGGACTCTACCAGAGGACCTGAAGGGGGACTGGAAAAAACATCTGAATAAATTAATTCATGCGTATAAGTGTACCCAGCATGAGTCAACTGGCTACACTCCCTTCTCTCTTATGTTTGGAAGACACCCCAGACGTCCAATAGACCTGGCCTTCAATATACACCAAAATTCTGACAGTAACACACAGGACCCAGCCGACTATGCCACCAAATCGAAAGAAAGGATGAAGGAAGCGTACCGCCTAAGCTAACCAGAATATCCAGAAGTATTCAGAGAAAGGTCAGGAGCAGTACAACAAAAGGGCAAGACACCACTCCTTGAAGGTAGGCGACCGCGTGTTGGTCAAAAACTGTGTTAAGCCGGAAGGGCCAGGAAAGCTTCAGCCTTATTTTTAGGAAAAGATCTATGTTGTTTCCTCTCGCCCAAATAAAGAGTTGCATGTTTAACAAGTGCAGTCAGACAACCGAAATGGCAGGACCAGAACCCTTTCACAGGAACCTCCTCATGCCCTGTGACCACCTGTCCAGGGAAAGTGAACAGGTAGTGACCAAACAGCGTGTGAAACCATTAGAAGCGCCAGTCCCACAACGTGCTTCACCGACCAACAATGGCAAAACCAAACTATGAAGAAGGATCAGATGGGGAAGGATTCTGACGATGAGAATATAGTGCGGAACTATGCAAGATTTCTTGCAAAGACGAAAGGTTTGGGCAAAGACTGTCAAGATCACCAGGTCACAAGTCAACTGCCAACGACATCCACTAAAGTTCCCTTCGCACCACCGGCCAGTCATCAGGCCAGCCTGTAGGGGAGACAGAGGTACCGCAGGACATGCCGCAGTGAGAGGAAGGGGAAAAAGTCCCGACATACCTCCCAGGGCACAGAGTGCCAGGTATCGGAGGGAACCGGCGAGATTTGGCTACCAGGGTCCAGGTGATCCTCAGGCACATTGTATGCCAGTTTTAGGGAAAGAGATAGCACTCCACGACGGGACCCTCAGAGCAAACATAACACCGTGGGAAGGGAGAAGTCTCGCTCCTGTTCTACCCGGTGGTCTCACCCAATTCCCCACAGTACAAACACTACCTAGACTGCTACCCAGGGAATCACTATATATCCCAAACCCACAACCCACATGGCTGCCCCTAAGTATGAGGAATCCTGCACCCTACCACAATGAGATCCCCCAGGGTCACCTTGGTTTAGACTGTGCGGTATATTATACGTAAATAATTATCGAGTAGCCAACTGTCCGCCTATAGGTACTAGGGAAAGACTGACGTTTGTGATACAGTGGTGTTCCATGCCCCATGCCCCATTTAAAGTAGATGCAGAATTAGGAGGTCCTCAGTAACTGCAGTGCTGAAACAAGATAGAGTCAGAGATGATCCTACTAGGTATTGTAGATGTGCCAGAAGCCATAAGATAGGGCACACAAAGTAGTGGGGACAAATATTCTGTACAGTACAGTACGAGGTGACCTTGTTCTCTCAACTCGTAGCAACCAACTGGTAGCTACCAACGTAGCAACGTTGGTAGCAACTTAAAGAGTGTCAAACCCTTTTGGGAATGGCCACCCCATGGTGAAGCTTAACAGTTTAACATCTGTTGTTCTTGTTAGCCTACCAAGCTACTACTGTATTTTTATTTAATGTATTTCATGCCTATTCCTCTGTTGTTTGCTGTCTAGACAGCAAAAGTTGAAGACAACTTTTAGTTTCAGCAGGGGGAGGGTGTAGCAAGTGCAAAAATGGACACCCTACATTTTTTGGATACTACCCCCTTTAACCCAATAAAGTTAGATAAGGCTTACTGCCAGCTCACTTTGCAATCTTGAAAATGGGAGAGATCGTCTGGTGGTTTGTGGTTAGAATACACAAGCATATACGTAGCCCAGCGCACATGTTATACCAGCATCAACCAGTTACAAGTATCTTTTCTCATCGTCCTCACTTTTTGCTTGTCTACCAGATTGACAACGAACGGGGAGGGCAACATACACACATACTTATGCATATTTATACACATGTACACATACACAGACACACTAACATCAGGTCCTAACAGAGAAAATGAAGACTCGACAAAATACGCTTATGTGTGCCCTATTCACTCGTACTCGTTTATTCCAACATAAGAGTACACTCGAAGAGTCAGACTGTAAACGCATAGGTCACACCCTAAAATTAGAGCTTCCTTGACACTCCATCAAATATTGTTTTAAGATGGGTGCACACAATCTCTTTCGGTGCGTATGTTAATCTTTAGATGACTATTACATGTACCTTCTGCTCCAAACAAAGAGAAATTTTCTCTTTCCCTCTCTGCATATCAAATTAAATAGCCGACTTCCCTATTTTATTTCCTTAAATTTTATAAACGGAAACCTTCAAGTAGCTTTCTGACAAAACTGTCTCTTTTCTTTCCCAAGGAGCGAACGTGTTTTCCTAATCCATAGTTTTCACACCGACAAATGTCACCTTCCTTACATTAGGTGTGTCAACAACCATAATATGTTGTCGTTCGAAGAACTGAATCGTTGGCAGGTAAGCTAATAAGGTCACACAGAATGAAACTGAAAATACATAATTCTCCAGTGTGAATTGACTTTACACAAAGGACTCATTGAGGAGACTTTTAGTTTCGAAGCATTGCGTCAAAACTGTACCATGAGTATTCTCTGTTGCAAAACTTGCCAGCTTGTGAAAGCAATTTATGCAATTTTTAACAATTTAGGTAAAAAGACAAACATCAAGGGAAGGTTAATCTTTGTTCGAAACAATTTTGGTCTAACCTCAATATTTCGTTCATCTTTGATTAGATTGAAGGAGTTATATTCTTTTCAACTCAAGTGTGAATGCAACGAGATCTCCAGTGCTATGCGAGGGACGACGCAAGGTGCCACATATTAGTTGAGTGGGTTCCGCTGTATGTGTGAGACTTTTTCATACTGATTATGCCAGGCAAGCCTTGATCGTACTATTTTATGAGCGCACTTGCGAGTTTGCATGGTGGAGGGTTATAAATGGCGGCTAACGGAAGAGTTACAAACGGCAGACAGGCTTTTTATACATCCCCATGGGTACTTCTGCAACTGTCCCCGTTAGGAATTATCGGCTATAAGGAAAACAATGAAAAGAATCCCGAATTGATACCTTTGATAAATGACAGCAAAGACTCCGATATCGATGACATTGAGAAAAATTACGATTCGAGCTACAACGGTACATCACCTTTTTTGGACGACAGTTACCGGTTGCAACGACAGCATTTTGGTAAGAAACGTTTCGTCTTTTTCAGAATTGTAAATTGATGTAATGAGAGAGTTACAACTACGTAGTGGAATCGCAAGTCTCTTTCTTTCGACTGAAGACTCAGCACCATCTGCAAATCCTAATGGACACATGGGAACACATTGAGTCGGCCTCATTTCAATATGTTAAAAAACCGTTTGCCTATAATTCTGATTCAAATTATACTCACATAAATAGAAATAAGGTGAGAAAAAAGTGACGGGACTTATTTACAGCGAGTGAACACAAACGCTAGTTTTAAATGTAGGATTGAGTTCTCTGCTGATAGGACGTATTATCACAGCAGGTTTCATATTGGTTTCAGGAAGTGTAGCTAGGTGTTATTGGAAGGAATTAATGAGTAGGGACAATAAGGTGTGTTTCCTTAAGGAGACTATGATAGTGTGTCTTCATGACATATTTCTTCATACTTAAATCGCCTATATTAACAGGGGTGAATGAGAAAAAATGCCCCTATCAACTGAGGAATAATAATAACTAAATGAACATAGATAAAATCACTTAGTGTTAATGTTGCTTTATCCACAAATAAGAAAACCAAAGGTTCGTTTATAAAGTATTCCAATATTCCTGAAGACATTTAATCTCACTTTGCTTATGCTACGATTCTGTTTTCAGTACACCTATAGCCATCTTGAAACCAGGGTTGTATTTAAGTCACTTTTCTCCAAGTCAAGTCAAGTCAAGTCACAAGTCATCCATTTTTCGGCTCAAGTCAAGTCAAGTCACAAGTCATTTTAGCTCAACTTGAATACAACATGTTGTTCATGCTGTTTTTATATCTACTCCTGACACAGGATCCCAATCAATGTTCCAAAGATGTGTGTCTTCCCCACAACGGCGTGACAGATCCTTCCAGCTACAGCTGCAATGCTGCAATTCAGCACACAAGAGCCCACTGAACACGATACAACAGCATGACCCAGCATGCTTAGCTAAAGAACCCCATGTCAGGATTCCAAGTAGCATCCATCCCCTGTACTGCTTGATTAGATGAACGGTATCCCCTGATTGAATAGTCAGTTGTCCTTCGGCGACTCTTTGAGTCTTTGTTAATACCAAAATCGACCTTTGCGTTGGATAGATCGCTTCCCTTTGATACTAGGTTCGGGGTCTGTAAAGGTTGGGTGAGAGACTGTCGGATTGCCCCTACACCAACCAAAATACTACGCACTAATGAATGTTGTCGCTGTGCTAAGTTAATTGCTTCCACACCAAGCGCGATTTTGAGCTTACAACATACACAAACTGACATTAAATTCACCGTCCCGACCAATAAAAGATGTTGCAAAGGGCAGTGGTGGAGCTGCCATATGGTCGGGGGCGGTCGCTCCCCCCCTGACGGACCAAAATCGTCTGCCGGCGCCCTTTTTAGGTTTTTAACATACTTTACTCTTGCACCATTATTGGCAAAAGACATAATTTACTAGCGTTGTTTAAAGGCCCACATAACAAATGCTCAAACAGCCACCAGTAACTGTGCTATCTGCACTTTATTCTGATGAAAAGAGTCATCTTCTGTGATACAGGGATAGGTTTTGCCTAAACGTATCTTCACTCTTATACGCACTAATGAATGTTGTCGCTGTGCCAAGTTAATTGCTTCCACACCAAGCGTGTTAAAAGCTTACAAAATGCACAGACTGACATTAAATTCACCCTCCAGGCCAATAAAGGATGTCGCAAAGGGCGCAACAATAATTGTAGCGCAAATAACCCTCCTGTTGTAAGGGATAATTGTTAACATAGACAATAAAAAAGTTTATAAATATACCAAAATAGCTTCCACAACATTTTTCAAAATCATTTGAAGAAAGCATTCAGGTTAAAATAAGATAAAATAAATCTGTTATCATAGTGGTAATGGTTTAAGAGTTTTAATGAGCAGTTTCCATTTTGTTTTTCTTCAAGTGACCATTCTCATGATAAATGGCTATTTCTGACAATGCACGATAATCCCATGAAAATGATTTTTTCCGTACTTTCGTGGTCTTAAAAGCCAGACAATTGCTTCTAATAAGCCTAGGAGGTTTAGGCTACTTTTATTTATTATGAATTCGGTATCTAGAAGGCCAAGCAAACCTTTTGTCTTGGGCTTTTCTTGCAATGTACTTTATTAATGGCTATTTCAGAAAGGTCACATGATGGAATTAATTAATGTTTCTTCGTGTACTTATCTTGATTTCCAGATGCCGAAAGTGTACACCTAACGATGATTAATTTCCAAACCTTCCCCCTCCCCCTGTAAGACTGCTTGCTATTTAGCTCTAGCAGGTTTAATCTTTATCTCCACAAAGTAGTTCATTATGACAATAAAATCTTAAATCGACACCTGGCAATAACACAAAATATAATGACCGCCTTCATACTAGAATGTGAAAGAGAGGGGTAGAATTATGGGCGTCCGCAGGTTGGGTGGGGCAAGGGGGGGGGGGGGAACTTGCCCTCCCATGGAAAATAAAAAACCTGGAAAAAAGGAAACATAAAGAAAAAGAAGAAAAATTAGCATCAACATTTTTTAATTTTTTAACAGTTCACTCAGTGTCTTCCCTGTTTATATGCGGTAAACAGGCTTTAGAAATACAATTTCCAGCGACCTGAGGGGCATTTTGGGCCAAAATTTTCTTCCGCTCCGCGCCACCATGAGTTCCCCTCTGAAAGAATTTTGTACCCCCCCCCGATTTATCTTCTGCGGAGGCCCATGGATAGAAAATTTAAACATGTTTTAATAGAAAACTTGCTGAGGAGAAATGGCAAAGTGTCTTCTACCAGGTGCGAAAAATCAAATGGAAAATCTGAAAAGCCGTGGCTTTGATCGTGCTGAGGCTCAGGGTTTTAACTCCTTCGAAACGTCCCTGCAGACCATTTTCGCCCCCTCTGACCGAAATCCCTAGCTCCGCCACTGACTGAGTCATCGAGTATCTTCGCAATCGGGAAGGAAAGGAATACACGAAATAAAGTCTGATTGGCAAAAGCAAACTGCATTGATTGGCAGGCTAGACTGATTGATAACGCGTAGCCTAGGCTAGGCCTTGGCCTTGGCTACTTACTTTTCAGACTGGGTCGTTTTCAGATGCCTGACGAAATTCGACGTCGTTGCGGGGCCATCGACTACTGTGGTTCCGCATAGAGTGCATTCTGCTTATCGTTTCGATTCCTTACTTTATAGTTTTTGAAGCAAAACAATACAACTTTTGGGACGTGAGGCATGTTGGAATTTGATGGCGAGGTTACCGTTCATCTGATGTGCCGATTGTTACGGAATACTACGACGAGTTTGAGTTTCACCGTGAATATGACAAGCTTTGACAATTGACAGCCATTTGAATCGATGAAAAAATTGAAAATCTCCATGACCAAAGCTCGATATATTTTTAGTTCGGGGTTATTGGACTGATGATTAAAATAAATGATAGAATCATTTCCTTTAACTGGGAAAATTGGACCTTGTCAGGTACGTATGTACTGGCAGTACTGCTTCCGAAAATGTAAACGGAATAACATATTCGAGTATCACAGTGCAGAAGTTGGGTTCTAAATAGCGCAGTCACATCACATGTAAACCGTTATGAGATTCGTAAATGGAGTCACTCTGTCTGTTCATAATTCCACATGCTGTCATATAGGGACCGACTGGCACGCGCGACTCGCGTGCATGGTATGGTACAGGCGATGTTGCGTCTCTCGCATTTCGCCCGGCGACACTTCAAATTTTGCATTTTCGGGCACGATCGGGAGGAAAAAATCGCCAATGTCGGCAAGTCAAATATGCTCAAGTCAAGTCAAGTCAAGTCACGAGTCATTACTCGGCAAGTCAAGACAAGTCAAGTCACGAGTCAATCATTTTCGAAATCTGACAAGTCAAGTCAAGTCACAAGTCAACAAACCTTCAAGTCAAAGTCGAGTCACAAGTCAACAGAAAGGCGACTCGAGTCGACTCGAGTCGTAAGTCATTGACTCGAGTCAACAACTCTGCTTGAAACGCAATGCACGATGGTAGCTGGCGTGGAGCACCCGATACAAGGTCCAACACAATGCCATGCTTTGGGTGTTCATATACGTAAAGTGATGCGAAAGTTTGTACATATAATGCAAAAATAGGCAGAACAAATACACCAGGCTTTCTTATAGCATTTTGGTGAAGATAGAAGAATAATAAGAAAGGTACCACTTTAATTTGGAAATATTATTTGTCCTCTCTCTTTCAAACTTTTAAAAATTAAAAAAAAAAAAAAAAAAAGCTTATGACGGAGTCTCTAGTTACAGTTCCCTGCCTGACAATCGCTGTCTACTAAAACGAAATTCTTTTGAATATTTAACTTTCTATTTTACTTCAACTGCGAAAAACACTCAATTACGTAAAGCTATGAATAAGAATTATTGACATTTTTAACAGGCGTCTGTTTAAGCTCTGCATAAGCTGGCTCCAGCATGTTATCCCAAAATGCATTCCACTGCGAGTTCTAAGGGTGTAAAGATTGCGCAATAATAATCACAAATGTGAGGTCTGCTTACCGACTGGCATTATATTATGATATAGTAATTGACTGATCTGATTGATCTTGTTGATCTGATAACGCCTTTCAAGTATACCGGCTGACGTTTGACGAGGATCAAGACTCGGTTAACTCTTTTCGTTGGTTTCGTTGCTGGGATGGAATATGGACTCACTGTGACTCTCTTATGCTGGTAGTATGGTTTTTCAACGTACGTGTCCATGCCTTACTTACAAATACCAGAAATAAAATAAGTTCCCAAGTCCAAATCTTTATCCCTAAATTGTTATTTGAGAGGGAGTGGGTTCGACTTCTACTAAAAGAAAACAAAGTAACTGGTTTGTCTCAAAGGCATCCGGAGTGCGAATCCCTTCCAATACACTTCGGACTTCCCCCTTAAATTATGTTATGGTTCAAGTTTTTGGCAAGGTTCATGGGGATGCAAGCTCTTTACTCACTGTGCGTAAAAGCTGAGATACAAACTTTTTTGCCAGTTTGAATATAAGTTAGTTTAACTTTCTTCTGTAAAAGTGCATTTCAGTTATTTACCTGAGAAAAGCGGAATAAATCCTACACGGTATCATGATAAAAAAGAAAATTCAAGGTGTTCACACCTTGTGTATTAATTGGTTCAAATTAGTTTTGAAAATGGGGTATTTAATTTTTCTCTTGACCAACTTGGCAGTTAATAAGATAATAGTAAACGAGTCACAAACTGATAAGACACTGCAGTTGTCCAAGATACTCAAAAATTCTGTGTAAATTGTCCAAAATATATGTTTTAGTTAGTTACACATTTTTAACGTAGTTAACATGCTACCCATAAGAGAAAAGTTCGTATTTACCTGAGTACTAATGCACAAGGCATTTTAAAAGGGGACAATGTGTACGTTGTGTCAGTCTTTACCTAACTCATTTGAATTCCCATTTGTTAGTGCAATATCCTCCTCCTCCTCATTACCATCAGCTAGTGCTGACTCTGTGTTATGACATGACTGGCCGCTGCATTTACTTCACATCGACGTATAAAAGAGTTCAGACCCAAACCTATTGAATTTCCAATAGTTTTGTACAAGTATGAACAGGTATGAACTTGCAATATTCCAATTACCTATTGGAGTGTTAAAAGTGAATAGGCGTCAACAGGTAACACTGAAAAAGCTTACAGGTTCCTGTTGGTACCTGTTAAAATCCTGATAAAACTGTTGATTTTGTTGCCAATGACCTGTTGTACCTGTTAGAACTTATTTAACAAGTTGCAACTGGAATTTTCTTCTGGGAAGTTCTTGCAACTTCAAGAGCTATTGCTCCAATCAACAGGTTTGCATCTACACGATACCATGAAAAGAAAAGAGTCAGGTATAACAGGGATGTCCTTACAGGCAGAAATCTATGGTTTTGTCGCATCATAACAGACAAGACATGGTGGTGCATGTCTGAATATCAGCCACGCCCACCTTTAAGACCATTTGAGCTACATGCCCTGAACCTTCTTGCACCTAGTGTATGGAATCGCGAATTGCATTCACTCTTTTTCCCCATAGAATTGAACAAATTCGTATTGTTTTAGGCATGAAAGCATGAGGTATAATTGTAGTTGTGTACAGCATGACTCTGAGATAAGCCTGTTCTCGCCTTAACCACGAGATTCATCCTTAACCCGTTTATGTAAGCGATGCATTCTACAGTTTTAGTCATATAAGCGTACAGCTATCTTATTAGATCCACGCCTTTTTAACCCTTGTGTGAGAGATAGCAGCATCTGCACACATTTCCAGTTTCACGAGACCAATGTTGTGACCAGGGATTTGTGATTGGAAGTACCTTACACTATGTCGTAATGACATATGACTTACTCCCTCCCCGTCAGCATAAAAGTGTGTGTCATTTGTGTTCCTGTGACTTGTTGCCCAAACCTGGACTCCTTACTTTTCATAAATTGAAGTGTAGACCTTGAACATGCATTGAAGGTTTTTTAATCTTATTGCAGTTGTACCAGAATCCACAAAGTGCAACATTTAAGGCGATGATAGTTTTGCCATTATTTTAAGCATGGTCATGGAATGAGCGCAAAGCAAAATAAATAAAGTTATGCATGGAATGTTTTTTTTAAACCAACTTTCACTCTTGCTCTAATCTTGCTTTTAATGAATTGACTGTGAAGCGAGACTGTGCAATTTGGACAGTCCGTTCATCTTGTATTGAGACTTGATGCACCTGGAGCACAAGTAACATAATTATTGGAAGGATATGTGAAACATTTTAAATAGTTGGAGAACCATTTGTGATAGAATATGAATAAAACAGTTCCACCATTCGTTGGACTTTAGGGGCCACCGGCCACGCGTGTTTGACTGAAAATTCGAATTATTCATAGACTTAAAGAGCTATTGAACTTAGTGGAAATTTTTTAAAGCATCAGAGGGTTCTGGAGCCCCAAATCGACCCCAAGATTGTGAGCATAAGGCATCACGTTACCACGTACTTTCCACTGAGATTGGAGTGGATTCAGGAATATAGGTTTGGGGACCACTTGCCTTTTTGTGGATAAAATCTCTTTCATTTATAAGATCTTTGCCATTTGAAACTCATTTTTTTCGATACACTTAACGTGTCGATTTGCGGTTGCCCAAAAAGTTTAATCCTTGCTGGGTTTTTTTTGTAACTGAATTTCATGTAAGACTTTCAATTTTGTAGAAAAAAGCCCTATTTATGTTTTTGCAATTTCAAATGCCTAAGGATTAAATTATGAATCAACTGGAGAGTTAAAGTTGACTCTCTCTGAAGCGGCACCCGGATTAGGCCAGAAGCAGGGACGGGATTTGATCTCTGAAAGTGGGGGGCAAATTCGGGCAGACTACCAAACCAAACCCACTCCGTATGAATACAGTCGGTCGGAATCGATAATGCAGAGGGTGCGGGAGGGAGAATGGATTAGTTTAAAATTTAAAGTTTAAGACATCTAAATAATGAAACTGATTGAAAGTTAGAGAAAGAATGAGCCACTTTTGACCTTAGCTGAATAACGGTGGCCCCCTAAAGACATTCTTACTGAAGCACAAACATACTCTGGTTTCCTACATAGTCCATTTCAGGTGACTTTCCCAGAGCCGTTACCCTTAAAGGGACGCGCGGAGCGCGCCGAAAAAATGAATTTTTACTTCATCTCAATAGTGAAATTGAATTTAATCAGCCTAAATGATTCCAACAATAGTTTCATAAACTTTAGGGAAAGATTTTTTATGTGGGAAGATATAACAGAATCACTTTCAAAACTTTTCTTAAAAAGAGTAACGTGGACCTTCTGTTGATTACACTGAGTTAATTGAATTTGGTTTGATGCCTCAACTGTTATTCATCTGGCTTAATCTAGCGGTAGCCACAACCTTTTGCATTTGTGGTGCACTCGATTTTATCTTTGCTCCGTTTCTTATGCTATAGATCAGGCACAAATGTAGGTAGTTCCACTTCAAAGTCTGTGGCATGACTCGGCCTGTCAATCAAACCCCGGACCCACTGGTTAAGAGCCTCTACCAACCACACCGCACATCTAATTGTACAGCTAAATTAGATGAACACTGAAAGTTTGACATTGACTTCCATTTCATTTTCTATCCTTGGTGACACCTATAAAGTGGAACAACTTATATTATGATTTCCATCGAAATTTTTCTAAAAATGTAGGAGTCGCAAATTAACCACTATGTAGAATTTAATGGTTCATTTGAGTTCCCAAATGGTCCTAACTAATAATCGTTTCTGTAGCTTCATGGTATTCAGTTTAACGTTCTCACGCTGTAACTGACACCTAAAACGGATCCCAAATCGGACACTTGTTGATTTCTCTCGGTTGTGTTGCTATCGAGTATTACCTTTACAATTTGCGATTTCAATTGTTAAAGGTGAGCAAACACCAGCGTTGCCCTTAATAGTGTAGTCTTGAGCTTTCATGGAACACTCTACCTCTTATTAAGCTAAAATGCCTAGGACCACCATTTATTATGGTATATTTTATAACTAGTGAATAATGGGGACACCACAGTACCAATTT
Organism: Holothuria scabra; assembly: GCA_037179385.1. Classification (NCBI taxonomy): domain Eukaryota; kingdom Metazoa; phylum Echinodermata; class Holothuroidea; order Aspidochirotida; family Holothuriidae; genus Holothuria; species Holothuria scabra. The sequence goes on from CM074199.1 coordinate 30,222,824, forward strand.
CATCTTTGTTCTCACATTTGAATCTAGAACCCCAAAACGGACCTATCTAAAAGGACGATCATCGCAAACGTTTGTCCTTAAGTTTTTATTTTTAAACTTGCCACGTCACGTTATGAATTCGCGTTGTTATCAGTGTTACTCTGTTAAAAAAATTGGACCCCAGTTGGACCCCTTTTTAGGCTGGATGTCAAGGAAATGTAATCTCTTCAGTTTTATATTTATAACCACTCTTTTGTGAAGCTATCCTTGCATCTATATTACTCTTTTTCAAAATCGTAAACTGTGGGTCAAATTAAGGTCACCCTGAGGGGTGGATGCTCTTATATCTGTTTCCTTTTATTTCATGATTTCATCGCTGGTTTTTTGTAGGTTAAGTGTTATGAATATCATCGCTCTTCTCAAAAGAGCAATTGAAGGTCGTCTATTAGGTTCTTAAATGCCACACTTGTCCTTAAGACCCCAAATGCTTCACCTAAAAGGGATTTATTCATTCCTGATAGAATGGGACCACCAAAACTATTTTTTCACGATATTGGAAATGATTTTGGGGCTCGCTTCCCTTTCACCAGATCCAGGTCTTTGAAAATTTTATTTTTCCAATTAATATTGCAGGTTTACGGTCCTCCAGACGATTCCTACTGTTCATATTATCCTGTATGGCCATGCTCATTGCCGTCACTTCTACAGTCTATTTGTTTGTTAACACCATGTTGAAGTATTTTGGAGAGACCAATCGGATCATCCATTTCATCTCAATGACGACATTGAGCCTGAATTTGTTGATAATACCCATTGGTTGTTCGGTTAGTCGTCTGTACTTTCACTTTGTACACAAAGAAACAGCAAAGACAAGGGACTGTTGTAGCATTGCGTGGTGCCTCTGGATGTTTCTGGAAGAACAATTTGTCGTAAGGCGACTCCGATTCCTACCGGTTTCTGCAAAAAAGAAAAATTTTCCAATTTCTTCCTTTTTGCTTTTATCTTTTATTGCTTGGCTCTTATCAGCATATCTGACGTTCGTTGTATATTATAGATTAATACCCATGTGTAAGCAGATGGATTCGGTCATGCATGGAATAGCAGTGTTGATCGGAGAGATATATTTCTGCTTGTTTTGTAATTACATATTTATGCTCAGGAAATCTTTACGGGAGGAACTCTTGTTCCTCATCAAATATTGTTACTGCAACGAAGGCAACATTCAAACTTGCAGACGACGTATTGTTTCCATGGTGAGGGATTATCGGGTTATCAGAACCGTTACAAACCTTTGGATGCAAATTGTTTTACCAGCCAGTGTTTTAGGACTAGTCGTTCACATAAAATGGAACTATCTGGTTTTTACAAAAAACAGAGAAGAAACGCCCATCAATGACCAGCTGGACCCTGAGACTTTGATAATGTTGTCCATATATATATTCGTCGGTAAATTGATAGTCACGGGATTTCCGGTTTTAGCATTGGGAGGTACTGACCTTCAGTATCTCTGGAGTGAAATGAGGTTAACTTTATCTCTCATACAGCAGTTCCACGCGGAAGGATTCTGGAAAGAAACATTAAAATTTGTTCACAAGCTGAATCCCCACGGGACGGAAGAATGGGTTGCCAGCGTTGCCCTTTCCGTTATTGGTGTTTACTTGGGACTTAAAGTTGGGGAGCAGGACATAGACTACAAATGTACTTAACCTAGTCAATTATACTTCAGTGACTATCCTCCCCCCAACAAAAAAAATATTACAGTTTAAAACTTATCTCTGCTATCATCTGCGTACGTATCTCAGAGCCACGGGTCAAAGTTGAACTTTGGCTATCAAATTTCCTACACTGACCATTTCCATCACTTAGGATTTAGGATTTCCTACTAGCAGTATTGATGCATTTTATCAGATATTCCAAGTTTACAGGGTGAGGGGTGGGGGGGTGTTGGAGTATTTCACTTTACTCAAATTGTGAAAATATATTCCGTCATCGCTCATTTCTCGTCAGAGGTCCTAATAGTTATGGTATTGATATCAGATATTCGAAACTACCTCTAGTGTATCGTGGTCTGATGAACGAAAAAATTTCTTTCTTCTATGTCAATTGTCGTTGACTCGTTTACATGAAGAACAAAAAACATTAAATGCAAGGATAACTATTTGATGCAGCTATAAGCCCTCCTTTATAGAAACTCACTGTAACATTTCTGAATTTACCGTACTGACGCTGCTTTGATCTTTGCGTCTAATAGTATAGAAAAATATTTTGAAAAGTATTGAAGTTTGAAAACGTACACATTATTATCAATATGTAAACTTTCAGTTCAACTTCTATTACATTTTAACGAGGTTCAGTAGGCTTTTAGTCAATTCTCTTTCCATATGCCTGGGAATTTCCCAACGTGGAAAAGAATCTGCATGTATGTTATATTTTCTAAAGCAGTGCTTCTCAACTCTAGTCCATGTTAACCCCCATGAGTGTTTTCAAAATGCTTGAGGTGAAAGCTGGAAAATTAGAAATGGGGTTAAATTATATACAAAGGGTAACTAAGCCAAAAGGAAATATTTTGATGGGAGCGGGGTCGGGGGTGGGGGGTGGGGTGGATGAATTGGGTTTTCTGAGTCAGAACTGAAAATTCAAAACTCCATGTACAGGGAGCCATCGGTGTATTTACCGTTATACAATTGGTGCTTAGAGAGATATTATGAAAGACACCTCTCCAGTTGTATAAATTGGTGATTCCCGATGACAATACTCGTCAACGAGTATCGTACAATTGTGATTTTATAGTATTATGATGCAGGGGTAAAAGACATGAAAATTGTTTTTCTTTCAAGTGGTGAAGTGGTTTTAAAGGGTTGAGAAGCGCTGTTCAAAAGTATGATCGAATGTTAGCGTAGCCTGAGTATTATCTTAACATTGCTATTGCCAATATGATCAAGATCTTGATATGGATTGTATACATACTATTATTTGTTATTTACCAGTTACTTATATCCATGACTGATAGACAGTACAATAATCAGCTTGAAAATAAAAAAGGGTGGCCTGGAAGTTTCTTTAACCTGAATTTTAGGAACTCCCTTGTCTGAGGAAACCTCTCAGTTTACAGCAAGTCTATGTTATGCACGAGGAACACAAGAATGGCTGGAAATCTTTTGGTTCATTGCAAACGAAATAGGGAAATGGTGACGTCCTGCTGTTTGGGAAAACATACTTGGAGTCTGCGAATGAATATGTAATGTGAAAGATTTAATATGATGGAGAAGTATCAACTTAACCAATGTTCATAAAACGTGACCGGAGAGGTAAAATGTTTACCCTTAAGACCGAACTTACCTGCAAGACGAAGCGAGAGTACATACACAAATGGAAACTATGGTTCACCCAAGATTGGCTAAGGTCATACTAAAACTAGAAAATGTGGTTACGTACCGTAACCACAATGGACATGACATTGTGCTAGTCTTTGGTTGCCCATGTAGGGGAAGGATGGACTGCCTGGTTAATCCGACGGACAGCAGGGACGTAGATCTGGTATGTGGTTTGGGGGACAAAAATTTTCCAACAGACTATGTTGAACCCTATTTCGTGTCCAGGACCAGAATGATCTATAAGCAATCCACCCTATGAAAGCGAGTGCACCCGTAGGCCTACATACACACACAACCAGACACACATACACACTCACAATGACATGCACATACACTCAAAGTGACGTTTTCAAGAAGCCCCCCCCCCCATATCCCAAATGATATTACATTTTCGTTATTATCCTTTTTTTTTTAATTTAAATTTGCCTGAATTTTTGGAGGGGCAAGGCCTATGTTTGCTTCCCCCAATATTTTCATTGGTGATGCAATTTGTGCAATTTGCACGGGTAACCACTCGCTGTCCTATAAGGTAGCGGACCACTAACTCCAACACTCATGTCCGGGAAAATGTTTAGTGAACAGACAAAGCGCCATAAAAAAAAATTATGGGATGTTGTTTCTGACTGTGTTACTTACAAAATATGATCATTTTTGCATCTGGATTTTGTAGACAATGAGTTGAAATACATACTGTGCAAAATTCAAGGCAATCTGACCAATTTCAGTGCTTTTTTTTTTTTTATTGTATTACTCCGCTCTGTGAAATGCCGTTTTTGAGTAGCTATTATGGCGGGAAACACATCCCTATCATTCAAGGCTCTCTAGCTCAAAATGTCAATGGTCATGGTATGAAAATTTGAAAGTGCCATGAAAGCCGAGATTGTGGGCTTCGATCAGAGGGGTAGCATGTCCTGGTTGAAAACTTCTACTAGGAGCTAGGGGGCACGGAAGTACCCTAATTTAGTGTGTAAGTCAACGGGACTTATAATTAGTGGCCCGCTACCTATAACCCGGTTCCAAATCTACTGCGCGAAGCTAAAATATTTTGCATGCGAAAAGGATTACCCAATTTACGCTATTCCCCACGGTAATGGAATAAAATATTTTACAATTAATTTGGTAAACATTCTCGGGGCCTGAGAATGAAGAGAGCCCTAGAAATTGTGTGTAAGTTTGTTTGTGTTTTGTGCTCAATATGTACCAAATAAATTAATCAAAAAGTTTGAAAGTTGTTTGTACTTTATTTCCTGAAGGTGAAATTTTTATCAGCGTGCGGCCCGATCGCGCGTTATCGTCACGTAGTGAGTTACTTCTCACACATCAATGTACGTCACTTTGTTCGAGCAAGCTATCCGACGGTGATTCAAAATCACTTCGTACTTCACGCAGAAACTAGAAGACACATCCCCCCGCCCAGCTTGCAGAGACAGTGCCCGTAGCATTCGGCATGCTAGGTAAACTGAGCCTTGCATGTATGACACCTTTATGTTACCACGTCCGGATGTCAACATGAGGCCTGCTACGTCAGAACGTACATAACCCTAAAGTGAAAATTCCAACATGCATTGTGCATTACTGTGAGGGAAGTTCGCGAGCATGACGTCTTTTGTTTACAATCGGTAATTTTGGACGTGCAAGAGAATACCATAATACAGGGCTCTGATTGGTTGATGTTTTTAAGCCGGTCTTTTAAAAGGAGAATCTTCGAGCTCTTTGGATGCTTGCTTTTAGAGTAGGAAAGCGTCCCAAAATTTAATATCAAATACTGATAGAGGCCTTGGAAAGTACTTATTTTCTTATTTGACTGTTTTCTGTTACGTTTCTTTGGGATCATGGCCACTACGCGTCCGGTCGTTCCACTAAAACTAAAATACACTTAAAAAAGGGGTGAAGGTTGTTGGCTGTGTGTGGTGTTTAAGGCACAATAGATGTTCCAACAATAGCCCTTTCTCGTTTCTTTTACTTTTCATTTTGATTTAAAACAAGAGGAGATGATAAAACCTTATGGCAAATCAAATGTTTTGAACTTGGGAATGTGATCATCGCCTCTCCAAATCAGCTGTAAATATTATTTTGCATGTCTGGTATGGAGCATGCCTAACAAAATGTTCTAAACTTTTAAGTCAGTGTAACACCAGGTACCCGACGGGTATGGCGATTTGGTACCCCGGTCCTATTTTTTAGTAGGGCCTATACCCGTGCAAATGCACTTGTTGCAATTCCCTACCTGCCACCGAGGATTGACAAACCTGTCCGAAAAAAGTACAGCAAGTGTGTAGTACTAAATTTGTCTCTGATTTAGAATAATTGCCCGGAATGAAGTGAACCTGCGAATGTACGTGCAGTTAACGTACACTAGCTACGTTTACGTTTGACCTCAGCTGGCCTATGCCAATCGAAAACCTATAATGGTTTATACGCATGGTAAAATAGGAGATTTGCATCGAAAATTCGGACATGAGGTTTGATTGCACTTTGCCTTCGATCGATCTGTGCGACATTATGTGAAATTCTTTTTGTTTATACGTTCAATCGGTCACATTGCTTGTACACGTTCGCAATGGACCGTACATAATGACTTTATACTGCTGAACGCTGCGCCAAACCCGGCACTTAACACTGCTGTACACATTTTGTACATTCCTTCACTGAAAGCAGTTCAAACGGAGACATCGTAGCATGCCGCTCAGTCGAACTTCCTGGGAATTGCGACAAGAAAATTATACGAATGTTTTCAAATTTATACAATTGTCTTTATAATCACTTCATAAGTCAAATGTAAAATTAATTTGGTTACCAAAAAGTTCTACTAAATAAAGTGATGTTGAAAAAACAGGCCAAAGTAGGATAGCATCCCTCGCGTTCATGACTGCGTCATATGTAAAGTAACAGGCATATAACCTACTTAATATTAATATTAGCCTACTTAATATTAATATTAGCCTACTTAATATTACTATTAGCCTACTTAATATTAAAATGTCGAGTATTTGAGGAAAAATGTACCGCATTTCGTAATTAGCGACATTTTTCACACAATCTTGTCACATACCGGTCTCCTTTGCTGTACAAATCTTTTCCCAAAGGATCGCTTTGTTTCTCATTGGGAGTCGTCCGATAAACTGAACGAAAGAAATGGGGTCACGTGATCATCAGAAAATGCGACCAACCACAATAATGGACATGCTGTGTCATGTCCATTAATGAGTAGTGTAGGTAAACACAACAAGATGTCATAACCCTTCGGTTTATCGGTCCATTATCTGTGCAGTAGAGTGCCCTGGCTGAATGGTTGGGGATGCTGCTCTTGGTAGATTCTCAGACATTGAGTGGTCCATAGGTGAATACTGTTCAATCTGGCAGAGTGGGAGCTTATCTGAATGACAGACTTAGTTTTCATCTATACAATGTCTTGATCAATGAGTGTGTGTGGGAGAGGGGTGGGGGTGGGAGGTGCGTTTGCGCCACAAAGTAAACGGAACCATTATGGGGCATACATGAGCTATTAGGTTGACCCAAAGCATTACTACAAAACATTACTAATAGGCCAATGGGGTTGATCTACCACAATGCTTACAATTAAACACATGCAATCTGTTTACAAAAAAATAAACAAACGAACATCACCGATCAAAGTAAAGGGGCTGATGATTCTAGTGGTGAATTTGTATACATTGATTGAATATGTTAGTGAAGTGGTCTGCTGATTTTAAGATCACCGAACCAAAAGGTTTGCACATTTAAAGAAAGGCTTATAACTGGTAAAATTTAACCAACGCACCACTTAATGAAAGTGGGATGAAAACCGTGGGTGGAGTTAACCATTCTTGGCCCATAATGACAGGCTGGTAATATAAAACAGACGTAAACGTCACTACAGTTGGATTTGGTCAATAAAAGAAAGAAATACATTTAAGTAAATAAAATAGGCTATAGGCAAACGAGCTTAATTTGATCACACAAAACAAAAAACTTTTGGTAAAAATGTTTCTAAAGGGCATATATTTTGGAACATCAATATATGGGACCTTTGCGATCAATGTCCTTTTATTTTATTAAACTTGGGTACAAAACAGATGATCATTTGGCTCAAACTGTCAGTATTGGCCTTTTTGACCCAAATTGTTCTGGAAAGCATCGTTGAAAAAGACGATAATCACAATGGTTCAATGGAAAGGATCCCTTAACCACTCCATTGTATAAATAAAGTAAACGTTAGTAAAATAAGATAGAACTAGACAGCCCATAGATTCCGTTTCAAGCTGCTTTAAGAATATTTAGTCACGTCTACTCAAAGGTTTGCCTTATAAAATATTGGTCAGAGAGTGTAACCGGGCTATTTGTATTCAACTCCGAAATTATTCTTTCTTGAAAGCATGGGGCGGATCATTCGTGTCCAAATTTTGTCTGTGATAGTTCCAGTTAGCCACATATAACAGAAGGCTGTTCCAGTTAAGCAAATATAATAGGATGCTCTTAATTTGATTAGAACGAAGTAAAGGGTAGGTTTGCGATTTAACTGATTATTTATTTCTGTTAGGTTACATGCTTCACGAGTTGTGGTCAAATGTTAACATGGTTAGACTTATTATTGGTGTCGTTCTTGCAACATGACAAGATATTGCCAAAGAGGTCTATCTTCTAGGAACGATTATTCAGTCTCCATTCCCGTTATTCGTCATAAGGAAATTATTCGTTGGCCAAATGGACATAGTTTTAGGGAAAATAACCCAGAGGTGGAATAATTTGGAGACACGGAAAGTGGTTCAACAGGAACGATGTCTAAACCATCGAAGGTATCTCTGAGTCAGTGCAAAGTACTTGGGATAATTACAAATGCCCTTGGTTTGGTACTACTTTTCTAACAACGTATGGCTTTTTTAATCGACTTTTAAAAACAGTTGAAAGCGGGCCTCCCAAACAAAATAATAGTGTTTAAAATAAATGTGTTAATTAATAGGACAAGAAAGACGTCGGATTAATTGCTAAATAACAACGGCACTAAAATAAATGTACACGGATTACTTTACATGGATTTTTAAACAAAAGGTCATTCATGATATGTGACTAAAGACACGTAAAAACGTACCAAAGAGCATGTGAATGGAAAGGCATTCACGCTAATAAAAGCTAAATGTCTGTTTGTACTTCTAACTTCCAGAACTGACAATTTGATAAAGATGGAGGAAATAATAAAAGACGTTTTATGATAAGAGAGATGGCGAGAACGATATATACCTTTAAGTGATGGATTTAGGGAGAGAAGGGCACTAGGCAGATTGCTCAGCGAGAAGGCTAACTTTTATCTCCAAGATGAGTCAGTTCATATAAGAAATTCAAAAGTTTTTAAAAGCAGTCAGCCCTCACTTTAAACAACAATTGTAGTAGTAGTTCACAAAAATTGGCACATCTCTTTGTCGAGAGTAAGTTTGAAAACTGCGGAGAACTGCAGCTTATATTACACACAGTCTAAGTGTATTTTATTGAGAGCCTTAGTATAGCTCTTTAGCAACATATGGGTTTTTTCTGGAAAAGGATTAGTTTTACACATTGTGGGAGGGACTTACGTAAGTATGGTTTGGAATTTGAACTTTTTGGAGTTAAAGAAACAAGCCCTTAATTAGTTTGTTTCAAAATGAAGGTTACAATTAGAATTAACATAATAATTAATTACTTGTATATGGGTAATTTGGATTTTTTCACAGAGGCGTCAGAACTATAAAAAACAATGGTCGAAAAGCTTTCATTTTGGATATTTTCAATCAACTGATATTTCCATAGACGAATCCTGACAGTAAGGTGATGGTCTGATTTTAGTGGGACGTCATAAGTGGGGTCCATTACCTTTAGTCTTTCAATTTCCTTGCTTACTTGTACCATGGACGGTTGTACACTGAGTTGTATCATGATTCTCTCAATCTCACAGAATGTGAGGGTTTGAAATTCATGTAGACAACAAATGAAGACGATTTTAGGCTGATGGACCCCAATAATGGCTACCGACAGTCCCTACATGAAAGGTGCGATCAGATTCGTCTATTGGCTATATATGAACTGAATTGTCCTAGAGAAAAATTGGCGAAGGGGAAATATAAATGGCCGGAAGGAGAGGAAGGGGTGGATGGTCAGCATATTCTAAAGGAGATGAAGTTTCTTAGAATTTGTCCTTTTAATTCTTTTTCAACGTTTCAGGGTTTTTTGCCTTTGTCCTCCTGTTACTTCGAAGTATACTCATTACGCTACACAGAATCACTTCTCCATTCAAAACACGACTTGTAAATTTTTAAAATTAACTTCCCTTTAGGTTCAGAGTAGCGCCAGAAAACGATAATCATTAGCTATTTAATACTGTGCCTTTGTTAAAATATTAATGTACTTGAAAATACTTCCTTCGTTAATTCGGTTTAACATCCTTTGTTTCATTTCGTGCATTAACTACTAACTTATGTATTCAGTCAGCTGACTCCTCGGTACGTTACTATGTTTAGGATGACGCAATGTCACATGATCCTGTTATGTTTTTCAAATTCCATATCCACAATTAAATATATATATATAGGTTCTAAGGCTGGTGAGTAGTTTAATCGCCTATGTACTAGCCAAGTCGCAAACCGGGCAGTAATTAAAACAGGGAAGCAACTATACGATTGATCTGCGTTTCATGATTCACTGACTGTCACGAGATGTTAAATATAGCTTCACAGACCTTTTTAAGGAAAAGATGCAAGAAGGAAATGGTGATTTACAAACATAATAAACAACTATGGAGGGCATATTCAAGGTCTACTTTCGTTTATAACATTTCGTGATAAAACTAATGCCAAAACAACAGGGTCCTTTCCACTGAAGCCAACAAAAAGAAGAAGGGGTTAAGGAGACAAAGGGAAGGAGTGTCGTAAGCCTGATGTGCACAGTCGTTTTAAAAGTGCTACCTTTTCAAGGATCCCTAGATGCGAAATGGTAACAGAATTGAAGTTAAAGGGTTAGGTATGGGTGGATTTTTTGGGAGATATTTTGCCTTCGTTGTAGCACCTTTTCGTATCTGTTTTCTTCGAAAGGATGATAAATGTGATAAATTGCAAAAGGAACACTAAAGGCAAGAAAAGGGTGAGCACAAGAGTATCCTAATAGTTTCACTTTTAATATTGCATGTTTGGGTTAGACAGCGTTATGAAATAAGGCATGGATTAGCTTAAAGAAACAAACGATCGTAAAAACTCCCTGATGTGAGCTAATTTATTCTTACGTGGTTGTTTGGACAGAAGTATTTTTTCGAAGTCCTAAGCAACTCCTTTGTATACTTTCCCTCTTTACAACGAGAATAACTCTGATCGGGGAATTGGTCAGGCCCAACCCGATTTTTCGGGGGATTATAAGGTAGGGACTAACGGTAAATTGTAAGCTTCGAATTGCCCTTGGAAAAGACCTTAGGTTGAAATTTTGAGTTCCAATGGCTTTAGGCTTGCTATGAAAAACATCTGTATTCTACTCAGTTCAGCAAGGGGGTACAGCAGTCGAGAATTTGCATGGGGAATATATTTGTGACTGGAATGGAATTAAAACGAGGGGCATAAGGAAAAAGGGTGGTCCCTTTGAGAAATTGAGGAACAATTGAAGGACATGTGTTGCAATGAGGTGCAATGTTTGAATATTATTGGATATCACTTTGTGAGTAGATTTATTTTCCTGTTTAAAATTAAGAAAATGTTAAGAAGACTCACACAGGAAAAAATTTCGACACTGAAAGAGGTAAGCAGTCGTTCCGTCCAGGGTGGTGTTACTAGAACCTCCCTGCTCCGCCTGCTCCCCCGCTGCAAACCTGAATCAGCAGCCGACGCATAGTCAAAGGATTAACTGGGTGTTTGCAGCTCGCTTCTAAATTTGGATAACTCTTGTTCCAACTAGATAAAGCCTAACTATCAATGACGATGGTTGGGACAACCCCCTTGATCAATATATTCGAGGTTAAACATTTCAAAATCCCTCTAATAAATTTCACGATTTATTGCTTTCTATAACCCAGTAGGTTACCTTTATGCAAAGGAAGGAGAGGCGGAAGACATAAGAGCTCTATTAAAAGAAGGCCGACTGAAGTTTTGGAATGTTAGCGGGAAACATATTTTAAGGGAACATTTGCATTGAAATCCGATTTGTGGTTCTCAAGATGTGATCTGATGAAATTGTCACATTTTAACAAAATGTGAACTTGAAGTACCGTAAGCAATATGGCATCAAACCCTCAGAATAATTACAGTCTTCTGTTTTTTTTGTAAACTTAACGACCAAGTTTTCTCCTTAAAATGTCACGTTATGAGAATGCGATTGTAAAAGGGATCACTTTGCTTTCCCTATGCCATAGTCCTACACTTATTGCGTATTGATTTAAGTTCACACAACATACTAAGAAGCCCCAGGAGAATCACAACATTCCTTGTCAACTGAGGAAGTGATAAAACATGCACTTGGTGTCCTCGAGCCCCTTGCGGAACTCAAATCTACCAGCTTCACTTGCTGATATCTGGGTTAATTCATGACCGATTTAAAAGAAAGATCCACAAAATTGTGAAGATCTATTCCCTCCTTGACCAATAAAGATTAAAGGTTTGCTTAAATTTCCACTTTGACAAGCAGACTGAACATGAGATTGCAGTATGGGAAGAACATTTCCAGGTATCGTCATGAGAAGTTAGTCTAAATAATATCCCAAGGTATCCATAGCCCATCACAAGGTATCTTATTTTACACCTTATTTGTTGCATTGGACATATTCACTAGATCAGCGTTTGCTGATTTTACCCCTACGTTTAAAACTGAAAGTCACGAGACCATAATTTTACGGCGGAAAAATTTTGCTCTCTGAGTAGGTTTAAACACCAAGCAACTCGTTTTGATTACATATTTATGTAGATACTCAAAGCAGTAACAAAGCTTGTTTAAACGTTTATGTAAAGGTTTCTTTTTTACAATTATTTGTGTATTAAGTTTAATTGCATAAGTAACATTTGTTAGGAATACTTTCACAATATATGTGTAGGAGGTGTACACCAAGGGAAAGCTGAAGCTATTTTTAGCCGTTTTTCATGGCGAAAACATTCGAATTGTAAGTGCGTGTTGTGGAATTCACACAAAGAGAAGGCAGCGTCTGTACGAAGAGAGAAGTAATCGAATACTCATCAGGCTGTTACATTAGTAACTTCCACTAGTTTGTGTTCAACGACACTATAATCGAAATATCAACAGGTTTTTTGTGACCTAAGTGAAGAGAGTAGGAATCCACTCAGAAACGCCATGGACCTTTTGAAATTCTGTACAACTACGTGTTTCAGGAAATGCGGGTGGGCAGGGGGGATCCAAATCCGATGTGTACCACCTGTACCTCAATTGCGTGTTTATACCAATCTCTTGAGTACAGATTTTCTGCGATTGCAGTGATGTAAAACTTGGAGAATGCTTTTTGCAAAAACGCATTCAAAGTGAAAACCCCGAACGCATTGAGTCCTTTCAGTGTCGTCCAACTGTCCAAGATGATACTAAGTTTGTACAGGGAGGTCAGGTTTGTGTAACCAGAATGTTTGGGATGGAGTACTCATTCGGCGATTTTGATGATTTGCAATCAAATCCTTATAAATTAGATGGAAAAACCTTTGACACCTATAAAAAAGAAAAGAGATCGCATTCAGAATCTTGAACGTTTTCTTTTTTTTTTAATAAGGTGAAAAAAGCAAAGTGGTTTGACAAAGAGGGCACGGAAGGCACGGATGCTGACTATGAATGATGGTGGATCTTGTAAATGCGACTTTGCGTCGAATGACTAAATAGTTGAACAATTTAGATCATTTTTTGTAAAAGGCTGGCTCGAAGGTAAAATTTTTCATTACTCTAGGGTGGAAAACCCAATTTACATATGAATTCAACAAACGTGAGATTTATCATTTAACCTCGTAGTTATCACCTGATGTTTTCCTGTCGGTAACAAGTGGAACAGTACCTTGGGATTCATCATTTCATTTTTCTGGACATAAATGCATTATATTTTGTTATTTGGTGTCTTTAAACGACAACCAATAGATCGGACCAGACCAGAGAAACTGTAAGATGCACTTTGCTCTCTTCGTTACTTGTTTAACTACTTCAATTAATTGTCTAAACAAACTTCATTCGGTATGAAGTTATTAACACGTGCATGCAGTCCAAACTATGATGCAAAAGAGAAAAAAAAAATTAAAAATAAAAAAAAAAAAAAGAAAGAAAAAACGTTTTTTTTTTAATACTTCTGAGGTCTCGTGTTTTAGCGTGGGTATTGCAGTTTCCTTAGTGGGTGGTTGAGAAAATTGGTCAACTCTAAGACTCCACAAAGGGCATGGAGTGGGGGTTGTATATGGCGTCACAGTAGGCAACTGCTACATAAACCTTCATCATATATGCAATTACTTACTTTCATAGCATATTCTGCAAAAATACCGTACTAGGTATGAAAAATGTATTCCTTTGGACATCCAGTTTAATAAAACTTTACCGAAAGAGATTCTTTTTCATGGAAAGCAAAACCTGGCCAATTCTGGGAACAGCCTGCCACAGTCGGGAATAAAACGCTCACAGTGTATTAGACACACACGTGAACTGGACAAAAAGGTCATACCCCAATAACAAAGCTAAAACAGCTACAACACAATCCAGGTCTTTCTACGTTTCAAAGGAAACTGTGAATGAAAAAAATTTTACCCAGATAACAATCTGAATTGATTGCTAAGTTTTTTGTATTTCTCCTCCTGCACAAACCTCCTGAAATACATTTCAAAAATTCGTGATAGTGGGAAATGAGTTCCAAACCAGTCAAGACGTCACTATAATACATAACGTATATTATCCCTCCTCGACCTTCAATTGGTAACTGAGCCAAAACAAATGCCGTGTATTTTAGGTGGCCATGCAACGATTGTATACCTTAGAGCAGTGAAAGAAATAAAGACCTTCCACGTTACCGCTGATCTTCAACCTTTCTTATCCATTAGCAAAATCCTACAACTCTGCATGTTATTAGCAAAGGGTTTAGTTTCTACAGGCCGTGAATTTGCTTCTTAATTATTGAGCAAAGACACCACCTGGTATCAAAAGCGACCCGTGGTGTAACTGGTATGCGACATGGTTAAATTATATATGCCCTTAAGTGATATGCTTTCAGTGTGTTCATACTTCGTGAAAAGCAATTCTTGCCAATTTACACTTACTCGACTTTTCTGCTAGCTTATCGAAATGTAGCGTAATATTTTGTGTATTTGCTATACCTGGTACAGTTAAACAATCATACGGGTATATCAAATATGTATGAAGTGTGCATCATTTCCTTCGTGAGTAGTTAAGATGTGACAAAGCAGAAAATTGAGGATGTTTCCAAAAGTAAGAGGGAAAGTTATTTCATGGCATTTTATCTCGCAAGAGAACAAAGTGCTGCGACTCCAATCAACGACAAAAATACCTTATCTCAGCATCTGTTACCGCCTCAAGTACTCCATTAGCACTATTGTACTTTACTCTCAGGTTGCAAGACAAAGCTTAACTTTAAGAATGACGTCTTTCATGCTATATTTATAAAAATTCACAAGAAACCGTGTGTGGATTCGATCTTGGAGAAAGAGTATCCCGGTTTCGTGTATGAGAATGTTTGTTTACGAAGTCAGGTTATGTGAGGTTATAGGCCCAACTTATAACCATCTGATTAAGTCTAGCGATGCTCATGGCCTATTTTTTCAGTTACGAATCACTGGATTGTTATGCTTGCTCAAATGCTCATGCGAAACATCACGTTAAACGGCAATATGTTCCATTTTTTAAGTCCTTTGGTATGACCATGTCTAAGAATCGAAGCGACTATGGCAAGAAAAACCTACCTATAATTCAATGCTTTAAACCTCGGACCTTCATATAGATATAATCAAGTGCCATAATAGCCTACACCGTGATTTTCGGCCAGAGGGTAGCATGTCCCGGTTGGAAACTCATACAAGGAGTTAAAGGGCCTAGAAGTAGTAGTCTAATTAAAAGTTAGAGGTCCGCTACGCGCCTGACGTGATCCCAGTCTTATGTTTGGTAATGAGAATTGAATGTAGGAAGATAACTTACCAACAACTTACCGACAGGTTGCACAAATTCATTCATTCACTTTATTGAACACTCAAACGAAATAGAAGAGAGTTAAGGCAACAACAAACAGACTTGATAAAGAGAAATCTACAAAACCCTATTGAGCTTAACATAAAGGCAGAGCACTCCTTTGAAAAAAGAGCAAAACAAGCATACAAAACAAAGCTAGAACTGAAGCTACTTAGGAGAGATAGTAAACATGAAGTACAATACCAGCAGAGAGGACACAAAGAGAATCTATATGCAAAACTAAGCACTATCAACAAAAAGTAGAAACCAGCTACCCCCACATCCACCCACCCGCCCCACCCTATCATTAAACCTAAAAAAACATGCCTCTAAACCCTAGCATATCCAATCATAAAGTACATAATTCCGGAGGGAAAAAAATCTTAACACGTTGCGATAAAATATTTTTGTAAGTTCCTCTTTAAACTTAATATGGACTGTTTTTGCTTTACAGCATCAGTAAGTGAATTGTACAAATTGGCAGCACGGCAGTGTTAACCCTACCGGGTTTGAGATGCATATTTTATTCATGAATATGTACGTATCACCATTTTTTATGCTGCATTACAAAGAAGGATGTGTTCCCTACTAACATCACTGCGTTGTATATCCCTCAGGCTGTTCATTGCGAAATTGGATAAAAGGGATTTCACTGCTTATTCATGTGTTGTTTTAATGTGCCTTTTACCTTTTAAGCTTTTAACCTCCACGAATATCAATAGGGGTCATCTACTGAATACAACCAACCGACACACCAAATATGAGCATAGTCATCTGTACCGTTCTCGAGATATCGTGTTTACTACGTTTTGACCTTTTGACCTCTCGTGACCCCAAATGACCTTTGACCTCCACCAAAACAAAAGGGATCATCTACTCAATATGACCGACCCACACACCCAAATATGAGCATAGTTACATGTACTGTTCTGGAGATATCGTGTTTATGAGGTTTTGACCTTTTGACCTCTCGTGACCCCGAATGACCTTAGATCTCCACCAAAAACAATAGGGATCATGTACTCAATATGGCCAACCCACAAACCAAATATGACGTTAGTCACACTTACTCGTCTTGAGATATCGTGTTTACATGCAATTTCTAAGCAATTTACCTTTTGACCTCTTATGACCCCAAATGACCTTTGACCTCCACGAAAATCGATAGGGATCATCTTCTCAATATGACCGACCCACATACCCAAATATAAGCATAGTTACATGTACTGTTCTGGAGATATCGTGTTTATGAGGTTTTGACCTTTTGACCTCTCGTGACCCCGAATGTCCTTTGTTCTCCACCAAAAACAATAGGGATCATCTACTCAATGTGGCCAATGCACACACCTAATATGAGATTAGTCACACTTACTCTTCTTGAGATATCGTGTTTACAAGCAAAACGTCACATACATACACACACATACACATACACACACACATACACACGCACGACATCACCGTCGCATAGATTCCTTGGCCTACGGCAAGGAATCAAAAATTCAATATACATAAATGTGAGACACCCACGGACTTCCTGTTTATATAGACAAAGCATGTAACGCATACGTCCCATTCGTCGATTGTCGCCACCGACTGGGTCAAAAATGTGCACCAAGACGGCCGCCGTGAAACTATAGTTTCTATAATTTAAGACGACTCTGCAATATTTTAAACAAAAGTTTAACTTGAATGGGAAAAAATATCATATTAATGCAAATCGTTTAGTTATTTCGACCCTACCGTGCATTATATAAAAACATTTTGACTTTCGTGCAAAATCATTTTAATTTACTTAAGGAAGTCCAAACTTGCACATACAAAACCATAGCAGACAGCCATCTTGCTACGCCTACACTCACACATACGGTAGCCACAATGTGCCGTGCCGCACCCTCTGTCCATGTGTAGCAAGTCCGTGGATGAATCATATTTATGTTTGCACAATTAGGCTTATCTGATTGTCTAAGAGGAAATAATTATTAGGCAAGGAAGAAAACTGAAACTAAAATAAAGCAAAACTCCTCCCAGCGGAATTAATTTACTAACTAAAAAACATATATATTACAAGTTAAGTAGAGAATTCCCACTGAAATATTTAGTCAATATTTCAAACTAATCTATGAAGGCGTTACCTAGCAAAGTGAGTGCTGTTTAGAGACCGTGCAGATGACGGATTTTGAACCACGTGACATACTTAGTTCCTTTGAAGTTGCGGAGAGGGTCTCTTGATTGAAGTAACTTATTTAGTAGCCACAGCATATCAACTTTGCTGGTGAAGATTTTGACAAAATGTACTTTTTTCTACAGTTTTCTCTAAAGCAGGAAAAAACAAAACATCATGTACGATGACGAGCACAGGTCCTGCCATCATGCATAATTTTTGTGTTATAAGTTCGTATCAAGAACTGTTGGATTCACAGTACCAAGAGAGGTAGAATTCTTTCCATTTCTTTTTGAAGTAAAGAGCAAAGGTAAGAAGCGAAGATCAAATTTTTATAGGCGATGTGGAAATAAGATGTTAACCGTATGCAACCAACATAGAAAAATGAATACCAAATTTTGTAGTTAAGGGGAGATTTGCATGTTGTGGAAACGTGGGTCACAGATGTAAATGGTCAAAAGCCCATTTATGGTACAATATTGTTCTTTACTTGCTGGTAAAAGGGAAGACCATTTTTTATCCAACTCAACGAACAAAGACTACAGAACGCCTAAATACAGAGTCAGGTATCAGAGGTCATCACAGGTTAAATGTTTGCCAATTAAATGACGGAAAGATTTATTTTCATTCATGGAAACTTCACAGATAACGAGAACCTAAAGTGATATCAAGAAGGGAAGTGTCAGTGATGACATTGATTACGAACATGATGATGATGATGATGATGACGTTGATGATGATGATGTTTATACTGGAAGAGGCACAGAGAGAACTAAGAGACAGGCAGAAGTTCTTTTCGTTGAGTCAAAATATATTGTTGCGACCGCAACCGCAAACTTAATTGTCACATCACATACAAGACTCCGGTACTCCGTGAAACTACCAAAAATATAAAGAAATACAAAATATATCAGTGTAAACATATAAACGTTTTCACTTTTCATAAACTAATTTCTCGTATTTCGACACAAACATTCATTGCACAATTACACATCAAAATATAACTTTCACACACACACACACACACACCTAAACTCCATACTCAAATTCTACTCAAGGGCGGGGCAGAGGGAAGGGAATTATTGCCTTTGCAAATTGGTTTAGAGAGACGCTACCCACGCCACGTGCAAACCCTTTTATACGAATGCACTGCATGCTTTACTGAGCAGGAGGCAGGTGCAGCAAATATAACGATACAAGGATTACATAATCGATCTGAACCTTAAAGCGACACACGATATATTCACTACATGGCCCTTCAAAAAATTAAACACATTTTTTTCACAAACTACACAAAACAAAATTACACTATGGCCCTTCATGACAACTTGTGGCCTTCACGAGTAAGATTAACTTATCAATTGGTCTCTCTAAAACCTTCGCATCTCCTACACGCTTGCCCTTGTTATCAAGTTGAGAGCTCAGTACAACCCTTATCTTACGAACACATCCATCCTCTCCAACCATTGTTTCTACAACTCTGGCCATAGGCCACTCATTTCTAGGTAAATCAGTATCTGTAAGTAGCACAATATCATTAACCTGTATATTTGGTGATTTTGAAACCCATTTTCGCCTAACTTGTAAGTTTTGAAGGTATTCCCCTTCTTCCATCTAGACCAGAAAACATTCAAGAAGTGTTGCACTCTTCGCCATCTCTTTGTAGAGTACACGTCTGCAGATTCAAATTTACCTGGGGGCGGTAGAAATACTTTGGATTTTAAAGTGATAAGATGATTAGGCGTAAGAGGCTCTGATGGATCATACAGATTTTGAGCTGTTAATGGATGACTATTGACAATGGATGAAGCTTCATACATAAAAGTTCTCAGCGACTCATCATCAAGTGGTGTTCCTAACTTATCTTACATAGTGGCCAACACACTGCGAACAGTCCTTATCTGTCGCTCCCAAACACCGCCCATGTGACTAGCTTGGGGGTATTGAAATTAAACTGAAAGTAATCACATCCTGATTCTAGTAATTTGTTCTTTACAATCCCATGGTCCATTTCCTTTAAGGCTGATAATAACTCATTTTTCGCTCCTACAAAATTCGTTCCCCTATCGCAGCGCAACTGACGTATAGGACCCCAAATAGCCATAAAACGTCTATAGAATTTAGGCATGAGTCTGTAGTCAAAGAGTTTGCCACTTCAACATGTATCGCTCTCGATGCCATACATGTAAATAAACACCGTATCTCTTTAACCCTCGGCGCCCTTCCCTTATGAACCATGGACCGAAACAATCAACTGCACAATAAGTAAATGTTGAACAAGTTTCTACTCTATCTGAGGGCAGATCAGACATTTTCTGCTGACTAAGAGTACCACGAAGCTTTCTGCATGTAACACACTTGTTTATTACCTTACCAACCACAACACTACAACCAATAATCCAATAGCCATTTGCTCGAATTTCATTTGATGTAATACCTCGACCCTGATGAGCAACAAGTTCATGAAAATGTCTAACAAGTAATTCTGAAATATAACACTTCTTGGGAATAATGATAGGATGTTTAACCTTATAATCTACACTGGGTCTACTAAGCCTTCCACCAACACGAATAATACCATTTTGATCTATAAAGGGATCTAGAGCATAAAGACTACTACCTTTCCTTATAGGCTTGGCTTCATAGTTACCTTTATTGGCCTGCAAACATTCAAACTCTTCCTCAAACTCATGTTTTTGCACCATTCTTATTATTGCCATCTCTGTCTCCAACAGCCTTTCTATGCCAACATTCATGAGAGGAGGAGGACATTTAGTTACCTTAGCCCTTAGAATTTCCTATGGTAGCATACACAAAACAAAGCTCTTTTTGCTTTAAACCAGGTGGAAAATGACTTAAAACGATCTACTTCCAGGCAACTACATTTCTGTTTTGAAAACATTACCACACAATTCTTAACTTCTGGGTCATTTTCTAAAAGGTTAAAACCTGCTTATTCTGGGGTGAGTACAAGTTCCTTTTCCCACAGAAACCCTGGCCCCATAAACCAATTGGACATTCTTAACTCATCAACACTGAGCCCACGAGAGGCAGCGTCACTAGGGTTTTCAGATCCTCTAACAAAATGTACTGGCTAGGTTTACTAACCTCACATATCTGTTGATCTCGGTTGGCAACAAATACATGAAATCTCTTAACATCATTATTGATGTAACCAAGTGTAACCTGACTATCTGACCAAAAGTACTCTTCACTGAAGGAATATTCCAATTCTTGATTAAGTAAGGTACTCATTTTAGCTGACAGTACTGCTGCAGTCAATTCTAGGCGTGGCACTGCTATGGGCTTACGTGGGACAACCCTGGACTTACCCATAACAAGTCTACAATGAACAACACCAATTTCATTAATCATGCGTATGTATGAACAACTACCGTAACCAGTCACACTAGCAACACAAAAATGATGTAACTCTGCCTTAGTTTAGATGCCAAATCCAACAGGCTCAAAACACCTCTCAATCTCAATAGTCTCTAGCTTGGGTAGGTCACTTCTCCATTTATTCCATTTACTACGCAAGTCATCTGGCAATGGACTATCCCAATCTGCTAGAAATCTTCCCCAACGGGTTACTAACCAATTTGGCAGCTTACCCAGCAGCTTACGGTTTTCCCAGCTATCGTTAAGGAAATTTAGACTGCCCTTAACTACGTCCATAGCAGACTCACACTGCATTAAGAAATCTGCGAATTTCCTCAAACCTTTACTATCATTTGGTTGAATTTGTGGCCATTGTTCTAATTTAGACCTGAAAGCATCAGCAATTGCTATCTTATTTCCATATCTATCATCAAGAAGCTTACGTGCTTCTAGGTAAGTATCAGTAGTAGGAACCAGAAAATAGCCTTCTAGTGCATCCTTTGGGGATCCACTTATGTACCTCTTCAAATAAAATAGTTTCTCTAATGGAGATATGCCTTCCCTTTGGAGTAACAAGTCTAAAGCGCTTTTCCACCCAGGGTACTTTAAGGGATCACCAGTGAATATCTCTGGCTCAGGGATAGGAAGCCTATTTAAAGATATTTGATGTGAAAGATTTTAGTTAAATTCTCTATACTAGCAGTAGCTGTAGCTGGCTCATCACATTAATCAACACCTGCACTACTAGTGACTTGCTTCTTAACAGCATTTACCATTGCAGACTGCACACCATTTTGCTCCAAATTATCACCTGCAAGACCTGTGCCAACTTTGGATTCACCTAAAGTTTTGAAATACTCCCTACAATATTCCAACTGTCCATCTGAAAGGTCAATTTTGGTATGAACAGATTGCCCTTCAATAGCCTCAAGTTGGGCTGTGGCTATATCAAACTCTGTTCTCTCTAGTTCTGCTTCATACTTGGCCTTTAATTTTAGTTGTTCAACTTCATATTTAGTTTTGAGTTTTATTTGTCTCAACTTAGCATCATGAGCTGCTATTTTAGCTGACAATTCTTCTTTAACAGAAATAGATTTGGCAATACTGTGTGATTTCAAACTGGAAGCTGATTTGGCAATTTGGCTCCCTTCTGTTCTGACATACTGACACACATTTTTCACTAATCTGCTATGCTCAGATTCAATACTCTCATACATTGAGTACCTTGCCCCACTCTCATTAATTGTGGTCAACAAACTGTCTAACTCCTCATAAGCATTTGACAAGTCTGCCATAAGTATTAACAAGGTATCACGATTGTTTTAACTTCTTCAACAGTAGCCCCTTCACACAATAGGCATTCTATCTTTAACCCTTTACCGTTGTTTGGGTCCTTTTGGACCCATGCGGATAGCTCGGCTGTCACCCATCTTTACTGTTTCACGCGGAGCTCGAAACTGCGAGTAGCTACCCGAAAATTCGGCCACAACAACGAGAGAGACAATAGTTTAAGGTCACGGGGTCAATGGCCTACGGAAGCCGATGCGGGGCGGGCTACGTCCGCTTTTCCGCCCACTCCCGAGGCGCGCAAATATGCCCCGATCGGAGCACAACGGTAAAGGGTTAAGGCATGTCTTCGCCATTTGGAAATGAGCCTTCGAAATTTCTGTTCCCTTTGATCCAATTGCCATTGAAATCCCTTTTCAGTCAAAGTTTGTTCTCTGTTTGGCCTGAGCTTGGGTGTCTCCTCATGAGCTAAGAGCCCTGTTCCTCCGACTCTCCCATTGTTAATGTTAACAATGTCTTTGGTGTTAGCCCTCAAACAACTATGGGTCTACCATTGACGATGTTAACAGGCCACACTCACTGAACACTAGTCACTACTTGACCTTAACTGTAAAGTCATAATACTAAGGGATAACAAAATATACACTGTAAATTGTAACATTAGGGGAACAACGTTCGTGAAATAGGTAACTAACACATTTAACACATTTAGCACATTTAGCCTAATACATTAGGCTTTCGGCATGTCGATAATACATTCATATCAGCAAAATACCTTTCATACATTTGAAGCAGCATAAAACGACACATTATACAGATGAAACAGTAGTGGCATGATCAGGTCAGCCATTTCTGCAAGCTTATCTCAGTTCTGGTACTAAAAACTTGTCAGAGTTCGTTAGTTTCGACGAGTGTTCATAGCGAAATTTGTGTCTATGATGCTAATAATAGAAACAATCTGAATTTGCGAATTTGGACTTCTTGGAATTGGCAGCAAAGCTATAAGATATATACAGTACCTGTCATGTTGATACTGAGGTGAATCGACGGATGCAAATAACCGGAATGGTGGTGTACGAAGTAGTGACTCCCTGAACGAAGATCAGATGGGGACCGCAGAAAACAGCTAAGTATTACTTGACTCTTAATGGCTGAAACCATTTACCCTCTACACAGCAAGACGCAAATGGAAATCCATGAAGAGTTTCACTATACTGGTAGAGGCGCAGAGAAGACTAAAAGACAGACAGAAATTATTTGCGTTGAGTCAAAATATATTGTAGCGCCCGCAACCGCAAACTTATTTGTCACATCATATACAAGTCTCCGGTACTCCGTGAAACTATTAAAAATATATAGAAATACAAAAATATATCAGTATAAATATATAAACGTTTTCGCTTTTCATAAACTAATTTCTCGTATTTCGACACAAACATTAATTGCACAATTACACATCAAAATAATATAACTTTCACACACACACACACCTAAACTCCATACTCAAATTCTACTCAAGGGCGGGGCATGGGGAAGGGAAGGGAATTATTGCACAAACCATCTCTCAGCACCACACTGCAAATTAAATACATTCAAACATACTCTGGACCAACCCCAAGGTTTCTCTACTCAAAAACATACATACCTCTTTGGCCCTTTAGAGTGGCTTCAGCACCGGAATAGTAATAGAAGTTTCCATCCCCAAGTGTACAAGCATACAATATAATCCGAGCACATCGTTTCGCAATTACTTCAGAAAGACACTACCATGCCACGTGCAACCTCTTTGAAGGTATAAAATACGAGCATCTCCATTGCAAGTTTGTTTAGAGAGACGCTACCCACGCCACGTGCAAACCCTTTTATACGAATGCACTGCATGCTTTACTGAGCAGGAGGCAGGTGCACCAAATAAAACCATACAAGGATTACATAATCGATCTGAAGGGACACAATAGATACAGTGAACCTTAAAGCGACACACGATATATTCACTACAATGGTGATGATAATGATGATGACGTTGATGATTATAATGATGTTGATGATGTTACTTTTGTTATAGTTGTATGACTGATTATCAGCACTTAGCTCTTGCCAGTGATTGCCACTATTTTGATGATATTAACGGGATATTTGCAGACACCTGGCAATTAAGGTTAAATGTCTTCTTTGATGTCGATCTAAGTTGGCATAAAAGAGACACAAAGGATTAATGTGGTAGCACTATATAATTTATGACAATACAAAGCTGTATTATGCGTTGAACATTGAGCAGGCATATAACTGAAATGACAGCCTTTGACAAACGTTTTGGGACGAAGACCATCTGTCGAAAGTTTGTCATGTTGTTAATGCACGGTGTACCTACTTTGAAATTTTGAAAATATCCCCTTAAAGTTCACACTTCTAAGCTTCCTGATTTGTTTAATTTGAAATCTAGTCACTGGGCAATCTGGTTATGCAGGCTTTCCTGGTGGGGCGTGCATCAAGATTAGTAGTTTTATTGCCAAATGGAGGTATGATTACCTAATTGCATTGGCTTTTTACGCTGAACAACGTGGAAGCTCATGTTAAACATTATTTACTAGCCACGTCTTGGAATTTCGTCAGGCAGCCAAGGTATCTTGAAATAGAGCCCCTCTGTTATTCAACTGTATGAATTGAGGGCGCTTGTACGTGACTTATAGCATGAAGCCAGCTCCACAGCACCCCAGTTATGTCTCAAAAGCATATGATCTCACAAAACTTAAAGTACTCTTCAAAACACTAAAGGTCTCTTATGTCAATACAACTGCAGCAGCTATTTTTGTCGTGGTAAAAACGCATCTTCATCTGTGCGTGCGTTCAACGGCTACCAAAGGTGAACATCGGTTTGGGTTTTCCATGCTGGGACCTCAATCGTCGGTTTGGACTTTTCAAGACCCTCCGGGACCGAAACCCTTTCCTAGTCAAACCACCAGAAATCAAACCGATGTCGTCCTTGGAATAGTAAATCCATCCAAACAGGTCACGCTCTGAAGTCAGACCACTCGAGACTTACCTGATGATTTTTTTAGTAAAAATTTACAATTATTTCTATATTCTCCTTACTACAGTAGGACAGAAAGAAACACCATTTAGAGATTAACAGCAGAACAACGCTAGAAACTAGGTAGCAACTTAACATCCACAGTGTTAAGGCTCCTGGAACAAACTTGATATCGGAGACCAATCAGACAGAAAGTAGTTTAGAAACGTTAAATTAAACTTGAAGTTAATTAAGTAACTTTCAAATAACCCAATTCATTAAATTTGGATAATACTTCAAACGACCATCAATAAAAAAGGCGTGGGGGTAAGACGAAAACGTGGTGAAATGAATTCAAGCAAACCAAAGCTGTTAAGACAAAACCTGATATCATATTTCAATAATGTTGAGTCAAAATGATGATTTATTTTTATCGTAATGTTTACCAACCACGTGCGCCACAGAACTAACCAAACCCCAAATGCCACAGCTAACAGAAATTGAAAGAAGTTTTTCATTTCTTCGTTCTCCTTTTTTGCGGAACTTGAAGCCTTTAAAGAGACTCTTCCAATCCCAAGTTATCATCATGTGTGTGACTCATTTGAATATCGTTTCATTCAATTTCAACTTTTTAATCGCATGTCAGAAGGGATAATTGAATGTGTCAATCTGTCTTCCAGGTGTGTTCCATATGAACTTGAACTGTACGAATTTATTTCATGATCTCGGTTTTGGTACCAGGGTCGGTGGGCAGTTTTTAAAGCTACGTCGTACTCACAATAAGTGTACCCTAAGAAGCTGTATCGCTTGCCCTTTACATAATGTCAATGTAATGGTGAAGCATAGAATCTATTTAAACTCACTTTTCGAATTTTTCAGGACTCTGGTAATGCAATTTTGTACATCAAGTATAACATAAATACAAACAAAAAAGAAGAAGGAAAAAAGAAGAAACAGTTGTGTTACTTGTTTGCAGGTACGGTCGCGTCTGGCCTTCACTAGAAACCTTATGCGTATGATGTCACAGTGCAAAAAGCACGCCCTCCTTTAAAGTAACACATGTATGTAC
This sequence comes from Holothuria scabra, assembly GCA_037179385.1. Taxonomy (NCBI): domain Eukaryota; kingdom Metazoa; phylum Echinodermata; class Holothuroidea; order Aspidochirotida; family Holothuriidae; genus Holothuria; species Holothuria scabra. The sequence goes on from CM074199.1 coordinate 30,249,238, forward strand.
CTTTGCAGGTTACATCTAAAATGAGGAAAGCTGATTTGTCTACCAATTATCGGATACGCGGGTAAGTTTACTACACGCAAAGGGCAAATCCTTCTGCTTGCGGCCACATTTTCATTCTTTTCTCTAAAATTACATCAGCATGACGTCAATGCATTATGTCTATTCGTCATCCTATATCTTTTTTTATCTCAAGGCATGCCTTTCTAATGTGGAAGCAACATGTTCAAGAATATGAAGAGAATCCCAAACCTTTTGTTATTGACGCCGAGGATATTATAAATCCTTTACAAACAACCTTCAAGCTCTGATTTTGTATCGAAATAGCGCCATCATTAAAACTTGGCAAAGAGCTCAATCAAATAGCATCACCATGCAAGATCGCTGACTATGTAATCCAAAATGACATTGACATATTGTTTATTACTGAAACTTGGATCAATGAAAATGACACTGCTATTATTGAGAAATGCACCCTCCAACCTATTCTTTCCTTGACTAGGGCGGAATAGGTATCATTTGTAAAAGCTCTATCCACCTAAGTATTGCTGGTACTGAATCTAACATGTCTTCATTTGAACATGCAAGTGTAACAGACCACACAAATGGAATCCAGTATATTGTTATTTATCGCCCCCTCCCTCTCCGATGAATGGGCTACGCACATGGGATTTCCGGACGGAATTTGATGACTTTGTTAGTGAAACTTCACTTTATCCCAGCAAAGTAATATAGCTGGACGACTTTAATGTTCATGTGGACAATTAGACAAACCAAATTCTACAAGGTGTATAACATCGTACGAGACCGCAGGCTTCCATCAATTTATTTCTGGGCCCACACACAAGCTTGGGCACACCCTGGATCTTGTTCTGGCTCGACCCAGTGACAAATTGATTAAGTACTGTGCAGCTCAAAATAATCTTCTTTCTGATCATTTTATGGTGCATTGCTACATTGACAGAAATGAACCACGGCAGAAAAAGGAGGCAGTAATGGTCCGAGTTTTTAAAAGTTTGGACCACAGTCAATTCAGAGCCGACATGACATCTCAGCTTAGAAGTATATCTCAGCACTTGTCTCTACCTGATCTTCTGCATGAATTTGAGTCAAGACTCACTGCTTTACTAGATACTCACCCGTAGCACACAAAATGGGAATAGTTAAGCCCAGGTTTCCGTGGTACAACAAACAGATTAAGGAACAAACTAAACTACGCAGGCGTTTGGAGAGAAAGTGGAGGAAGACCCGAAGTTATGAAGATAGACAAAGTTACATCATTCAAAAAGAGAATGTGAATAAATAAATTGAATCGAGTAAGATAAACTACTACCGGAATAAGTTGTGTGACGCTGATACGAAGGGTGTTTACAGAACTGTTAACAAACTATTGAAAAGGGACGACCGGGTTTTACTAGTAACAAACTCTATTCAGACCCTTTGTAATCACTTTGCCGATTTCTTTGAAGAAAAGGTCTCTAAGATTCGAAAAGTTTTTGATGATAGTTTTTCTCCTCTTGACAGTGATGTCTCATTTGCTGATGGGACACGCATGCCAAGCTTACATGTTTTTAGTGCTTTTGCTACCTCTTAAACTGATGAAATCTGTAAAATTATTATCAGTTGCAACAATAAGTCTGGTGTTCTAGACCCAATTCCCACGTGGCTGTTGAAAAAAATCTTGATATTCTGCTTCCGACACTTACGAAAATTGTAAATGATTCCCTAGAAACTGGTATTTTCCCAAGATCACTCGGCAAAGCTGCTATTACTTCTATTTTGAAGAAGCCATTTTTGGATAGAAATGACCTGGCTAACTACCGGCCAGTATCTAACATTTTGTTCTTTTCAAAGTTTATTGAGAAGGTGGTCAAAGTTCAACTTATTGGATTTATGCGCAAGCACAATTTAGGCGAAGTTAACCAGTCTGCTTACAAAGAAAATGCAAGTACCGAAACCGCAATGCTGAAAGTCAAAAGCGATATTTTGGATGCTGTAGACAGACAAGAGGTTGTTTTTGTGGTCTTACTTGATCTGTCTGCAGCATTTGATACTGTTGACCATGACATACTTCTGAAGCACTTGCACTGTGATATAGGAGTGTCTTGAACTGCTCTTAATTGGTTTAGCAGATCGAGCTGTGTTTGTATTGATAATGTTCTCTCTGCGCAGTCTAAACTCATCTATGGAGTTCCTCAAGGTTGCATAATCGGACCAATCTTTTCACAATTTATACGCAACCAATGGGAGATATTATACCTAGTCACAGTGTTAATTTCCATACATACGCTGATGATACTCAGCTGTACGTCTCTTTTAATCCTAACGAAACTGGTGCTGCTGTAAGGGCGTTGCAATTGTTACAAGATTGCATTATTGATATCAAAAGGTGGATGAATCTAAACAAATTAAAATTAAATAATGAAAAAACCGAATTTTTCATAGCGGGAACTAGACATAGCCTTTTAAAGCTCCCGAAACTTAGTCTTATAGTGGGTGATAGCCAAATTGAACCATCCTGTAACATACGTAATCTAGGAGTTTTCGTTGGTTCTACTATGTCCATGACCAAACAAATTAATAGTCTCATATCGGCTGGAAATTTCCAGCTCCGTAACATCCGTCGCATTTGTCGTTAGCTTGATCAGGATACACGACATCTCATTGAACGTGCACTTGTCCTTTCTAGATTAGACTATGGTAATGCCCCCCTCTATGGTGCGAATGCTCGAGACATCAACCGTCTACAGTTGTTGCAAAACAGAGCTGCTTAATTTATTTTTTCTGCCTCTAGTCTGGATAGTCCTTTACCTTTAATGAAAAAACTTCACTGGCTTCCAATCGAAAAACGAATTAAATTTAAAATATGTCTTTACGTTTACAAATGCCTAAATAACTGCGGACCAGTTTATCTCACAAAATCTTTGATATGTAAACAACTTCCCTCTACAGGCCCGGTAACGAGGTCCGCTACTGATACAACTCTATTAACAGTTCCTTCTAGAAAGAAACACATTGCCGACAAGGCTTTCTCCGTAGCTGGCCCATGACTTTGGAACACACTCCCGCGTAATATCAGGGAAGCTCAATCCGTCACTACTTTTAAAAAGGTCCTAAAGTCTCACTTTTTCTAACTGCACTGTACTTTACCGTTCTCTTTCTGTTTTTAAGCGCTTTGATCATTTGGAGCTAGCACTAAATTTATCTACTTCAATTTAAAGGTTAACCATGTCCCTCTTTGGAAAAGAGAAAGAACTGCCCAGGGTTAAATTCCATTCGAAACCATTTGGAAAAGTTGAATGGTTCCAAATGGTTGTGAATGGACCCGAATGGACCTGAATGGTCTCAAATGGATTTCAAATGGTATATGAATGGAACTGTACATCTGAATGGTTTTCTGATCGCATACCTGAATGGAATGCAAATGGTTCGCAAATGGTTTTGGTGTTCGCAAATGGTTCCAAATGGTTCAAACTGGAAACCATTCAGTGAATGGTATAGTATTATGTACATCAATGGAACATGACCAGTTCAACATGCATGTACATGATGCAAATGGTCAAGTTGTCTGTTGGTGTAAGCCAACCTGTTGCAAATTAATTTGAAAGGATATGTTAAGCTCAATGAAACAAATAAGTTATAACCAACTGGATTTGGTACATCTCTCACAATTTGTACACAGGTACAATTGAAGGCGTAGACAGGAAAGTAAGAAACTTTGCATTAACCTAAACCAGTTTAGATTCTTCCCAGCCTGAATATTTCCCTGATCATTTCCCCCGGCACATTTTATTTATAGGAATTTTTGAGGGGGCAGGGCACACTTATCAAATTATGTAGGGCTCAAAGGATTGGGGGTTACAGTAAAGCCGTCCATAGCAACTCGAGTAGGCAACAACCCCACCCCTGGATTTCCCTGAAAATTTTAGCTTCAGTTTTTCCTAGCTAACAGTATAACCCCCTCCCCTACCTTGGAAAGGATACACAGAGATACTGTAATGCACAGTACGGATATCAGCTGGAATAGGAAATTCTTCTTGCCATTCCAATACCCGACCCACGCCCGAGACCTCTTGACTCCCTTCCCCACTCCACTTTCTGGCACTTTCTTAGCCCGTACTTGATATCCTGGTATACCTCAACAACACTTTGAAATTTTGTAGTTGTAGCTTTGCAGCCTGGTATCATCTAGAGTCCAGAGGCACAACCTCCTCAATTATTGTACTCATTTCTTCTCTCCATTTTCTCCATACACAATTCCAATCTCCCTCCCCACCCCATCATGCTGATGCATATCTTTGTTGCCTTTCAAGTTGCTCATCTTTATGATAACCGTGACACTGAACAGGATCAAAGCACAATACAATGCTTGTTTGAATGGAGCTATTACGTAATAGCTTGGCATGCACACATACCATTACACAGCACTGCACCATACAAAGCTCACAGATGCTGTACACCCATGTGTACATCACATGTACAGCACAATATAACAAAATAGGCGGGGGCACAGCTAGTACAAGAGCTTGTACTTACACTACTACATAGCTGTGCTATGCAGTGGTGTGCAGGTGTCATGAATTCAAGAAACGTGAAGTGAAAGGGCAAGACTGCTTTCCTCAGAGGACTTTCATGAAATGCTGAAGCACAGTAAGTAAAGGAACATGTTTTTAAACTATTGCACCAGAGAGACCAATAAGCAATGAACAAATGCTAGTGAAAATTAAGAGCCAAAGACTGGATCAATTAATGGGTGCTGCTGTGTTAACAGTCAGGCCTAATGTTTATAGTAGCGGTTCCACAAGACAATTCGTAGCACTAACTTAGTACTGTAGTATTATACAAAGACTAACGTTCATTTATGAAGCAGACCGTTTTACTGGGGGGGGGGTGGTCATAGGCCTAGTATTACTGGCCTCAGCCTAGTCGTACTCAAAAAAGTTGACCCCAGATCATGGTAAAATTTAAAGTTGGAGTAAAATCTTTTTTTCTTTTCTTTTGGAGGGGGGTGGGGTGGGGGTTGGTTATGAAGACTGTCTCTTTCCTTTTGGGTGCTGTCTCAAAAATAACAGGATGGAAAAGGAATTGCTTTTCGCATGTTTCCATCTTTATCTGTAAGTAAAGTTCTGTAGCATCAGGCCTAAATAATAAACAAGTACACAATTTGTTGCAGGCCTAGGCCTATATTTATTTGTGTGCGTATGATAAATAATTAGTTTTTGAATTCAACTAAGTCTCCATATATGGCCTCTAGCGAAATTTGACTGCAGGCCTAGGCCTATACCACAGTCCTAAACAAACCAAGACACCATCTTTAAAAAAGCAAAAGCAGTCACCCCAACTTGAAGCAGTGTAGTAGACTGTCTTGTTCCATGATTGGCTGTTTAGAGTTATGTGACAACATTGTTTCTCTTCAAATATGAAATTAACTGCTTGGTTTACCCAGAATATGCAATATTGAAGTCTAAAAATATGATGAAAGATACTTTGAAGATAAGAACAAAATTGTGATGCTTAGCTGTTGCTTTTAAATAAATTTGGGGGGACTGTTCTTGACCTTAAAAGCTTAAGTTTTCTTTTATCAAGAACATTTTACCCTTTAAAACCAATTTAGTTGTACAACTCAACTTTTTATATACTTTTAAAATTTTATTTTTCATTTCCCAAACAGAATGACATCATAGTGAAACTGTCTCCTGCTTGTCCTGCACAGCTGATGGAGTTATTTTTCAGTGTCTTAAATACTTTTCATTGATGTCTGGACTGTTGTGTATCATGCAGCAGAGTCAAGCATAATCATTTTAGTGAGTGAGGAAATTGTACTGCATACATGGAGCCATGGACTGAACAAGTTATCCTGCTATTGAACTGTGACACCAATGTACTGGTAACCTTTTATGGCCTGCTCCCTTTTGAATAGCGATTTTCTTGTTTGAAACTACAAAGCCTGTTTTCGTTATCACATAATATGAGCAGTCCTGATTGTTGAATTATAACATATCCATGACATTCAGGCTACTGTACCTTTTGATGTTCTTGCTGTGGAGTGAGAATGAGTCCTGAGGTTGGAGAACTACAGAAAAGTATTGAAGTAGATACTGTAAAGCAGTTACAGGACAACTTATGGGAGGCATCTTTGAATTGACCACAACACTCTTAAAGATATTTGCTACAGATGGCTACGGACCAGTACAAATTTACAAAGGAAATGCTGGTGTCCTAGTTTTTGTGCCTCATTTATTGTAATCTGATAAATTGAACGGTCTTGTTTAAACTGTCAGGATGATGTAATTAAGAAGTGTTGAATCCTTGGTGTGGAATATTTCCTTTACTCAGGAGTAAATGGGAGGATCTGACGAAGAATACAGCCATTGGATTTGGAAACAAAATAAATTTTCCCCTTCGTGGACCTTTCATGTGCCCTGTGTGCAACCTCTAAAGGCATTTACAGTAATTGTGTTAAGACATCTTACTTTTTCAACTTGGATAACCATGAGAATAGTTTTTCATGGACCAAACAGTTACCAAAGTTTGTTTTATTTGGGAAATGTGAGAAGACTGAAGCCTACTCTATGATTTTTCATGAAATGCATTTTACCATGGAAATCCCTATTATTTTAACTGTAAATGTTAAATAACTGGTGCTTAAAGTTACAGTATAAATTACTTGGTGGACCATTTTAATATTTTGACCGAACTTTGATTTTAATTTGAAAGTCAGAAGTTTTTTTTTTTACTATGGACAAAACATTCTCGTCGATAATTTTTCTACTTTTTCTTCCTTGGAAAGAAAACCTACAGTGTGATTTTTTTCATTCCTTCGGTTTACTGAAAGGTGTACCCTACATTTGAATTACAACGAGCTATATTTTTTGTCTATATTGTGTTTGCATATGAGTGCATATTACATGATTTTGGACACCATGAACTGTTTTTATATGCGTTTAAGTTTGTAACAAACTTGCCAAATATCAATTGACTTTTGAATTTGAGTGAAGTTGTACTCATATGGACTATTTATGTTGTTCTTCATTTACCTTGTAAGTATCAGATCCCACCCATTACATGTAATATCCTTCAACTGGGTTGCCAGCTCTGCATGATGTGCAATCCATTATTTTACTGTTATGTAAGCTTAACAGAATGCCATCATGGGATAATAAATGTACACTCTGTTGCTACTATAGTTAAATTCTTATATTGTTTTAATTAGTTTTGGTTTTACAGCAACTGTACAGTATTTTCCATCTCAAACTTGCACATAGAAACCATTTCAGACCATTTGTGGGTGGTTTCCTGTTTAAATTATTTGAAACTGTTGAGATGCATAATTCACAAACCATTTGTGAATGGTTCTAGTCATTACATTCAAAAACCATTTGCATGCCAGACCATTTGAAGACCATTTGCAAATGGTACCATTCAACACCATCTGGGACCAGTTGTTCCATTTAAAGACCATTTGCATTCCAGACCATTTGAAGACCATTCGCAAATGGTACCATTCAACACCATTTGGGACCAGTTAAAAACCATTTGCGCACCAGACCATTCGCAGACCATTTGCAAATGGAACCATTCGGGACCATTCAGGACCATTCAGAACTGTCCAAAAATACAGTGTGAAAAATACCATTCGGAACCATTCAGACCATTCGCGAATGGTTTCAAATGGAATTTAACCCTGGGTGGTTTAATGACTGCAATGACTTGCACGCTACCATTGCATGAACGCCATTCATTTTACTGGAATGAATGCAATAGCTAGGACAATGGCTTTTCTTGTCAGTTGTGTGCCAACAGCAATCCTACACTGAGCATGAAATATATGAAAAAGAAATACACGTGGCAACGACTTCCGTACCGGTTAGGATTTAAACATTTCACCAAATGTGCGGCCTAAAAATGTTACGAAATTTTGAAGAACACAACTAGTTCTAATATGTTAGAGAGGTGCTTATTTTACGCATTTCGGTGAAATTTGCGTTGAATTCCGATCTGGGGTTTACAAGATGTGAGCAGGTAAAGTTGTCACATTTCCAAGTAAACGCGAACTTGAAGCAAGCACATATGACATCATATCCCAACATTAACGTACAAATTTACGTTTTCTTTTAAGTTTACTAACAATTTACTCCTTAAAAATTCCACATTGTCAGAATGTACTCGTTTAAATAGCAAGAGAACTTTGCAAACTTTGCAATGCCCCCATGAAGGTCTCATTCCTTTTACTTTTAAGGTAAACACAACAGTCCGAAAAGCAAAGTGGAACAAAGCATTGCTTGTCAATGTGAGGAAGTGATATCACCTATATAGTGACCGCAAACGCACTCGAACACAACTAGCAACTTCATTTCCTGATATTTCGAGTAATATTTGGAAGGGAGTTTCATTTCACCTAACTGTCTAAAGCTGGTTCCTCTTTTACAAATGATAAATGATTTTTTGCTAAGACTTTCCCCTTAAGAACTGCTATCTGCCTGTGCACAAAGTATGTATATTTAAAACTTAACATTTAAATTTGGCATGCATTATTTTAGATATCAGCAAATGAAGTTTCCAGAATCGTGTGGCGAAGTTAACTTGATGCAACAAATGTGAAATGAAATCATCTTGCTCATAAAAAAATGTTTTGTTTTTCATTTAGCTAACAATTTTTCCTCAGTCAACTATCCTAAGTTTTAAAATGTAAATGGCGTAAATGGGGTGATTGCATGCGCACTTTTCAAACTTTGAATTCATCGGGGACAGGTCCTGTCCGTATTTACTTCAAGGTCTACACAACAGACTGGAAAAAAGAAAACGAGATAAAAATCTATTTCAAAGTGAGGAAGAGAAGTAACTCTTGCTGCCCTCAAATGCACTTTGGAACATAAATTGATTCGATTCGTTTACTGATATCTGGTAAAAACATGTCCTATATGAATGGAAGTTAGAAAAATTGTGTAGATTTAGTTTCCTTTTCGAAAAACACGAAGAGTTAATGTTAGCTTGCAATTCCAAGTTTAGCCCATCGAATGCAATGAGCTGTAGCCTTTACCCCAAACATGTGCCTGCCAGTGAACGATATGGTTGTTCCTAACCTTATGCATAATTTATCACTGAGAGAGAAAACATTGTAACATGTGTATTTTGAAAGCAAACCAAGGCACGTGTCATAGCTATGGGAACGTCTTATTTGATTATGTATGCATAGAATCTTTTGTCCAAAAGAAACCGGATGCGTTATAGAACTTAAAGATTTAGGCCGAACCATTACTTTATACAGGTGTCCCATTATGCGAATGCTTATCAAGAATATCTCTTTAATTTTGTTAGTGCTGTTTAAACAAAGTTGATTTAAATACAGCGCATGACTCATAATGAAACTTTTATTCTTACTTTTTAAAAAGTCTTTAAAAAATGTTCCTTCACTGCCTGATTTTAGGAGGAAAAGAAACGCATTGCAAACACATTTGATAAATTCAGGTTTCTGATCTGGTATTTGATTGGCCATATCTAGCAAAGTACACAAAAAGTTACGTAACATTTGGGGCTATCATTCAGTCCAGTTAAGTATGTGTTAATTTCTTTGCTGTGTGAACACAATGAAAGCATACGCCTAGATCAGTTGAGGATACGCGATGTCACAAATTCATATACCAGTTACACCTGCACCGTCCTTGATCTTTTGGATGTCTTTATTTTTTAAGAAGAAAGTCACGGCATGTATACTATGGGTTCAAAGAGAGAAAAAATTGTCTACCACTCACGATCTCGATGTCACCAAGGCTTAATTAGTATGTTAAGTTAAGTTTGTGTTAATTTCTTTGCTGTGTGAACACAATGAAAGCATACGCCTACATCACTTGAGGACAAATGAGTTTTTTGAGGACACATGATTTTATTTTTCTTTTGTAAGGCTCAGCTTACCAACATTGCTTTCGTCCCTGAGACACGACGTAATATAAAGCGATCGTGTTCCATATGTAGTTGACATGGATCCAAGACTCGTAGAACTGAATTTTTGATCACGGCTCGCTGGTGTAGACTATTCATTAGAGTATGGGACTGTTGGTCACTTTGAACAGATGTACTCATTTCCAATCCATCTTTCTAATAAAACGAAAGGTCGATAAATCACACGATCGAGATATCAGAAGTTTTGTTATCGAAAAGATAACAAAAAGAGTTCCACACTCCTGATCTCATATCTCAACACATTAAATACCACAATCAGCTCCCTGGAAAGCCATTGATTTTTTGCTACCGGCAGTTCAGTATGGTCTAATCATACTGGCGTCTAAGAATACAGGTGCGATTGCGACTACTAACAATAAATGTCTCCCGGACTTAATTCATTTGCATCTTAAAGTTTAATAGTATTTCATAATACATATTAGTATATACCATTTTCTTTGAATAAATGATTATGAGATTCTAATAAAAGCAATATTGCAAAGGTCATTCAAGCTAGCTAATGAATGAAAATGTCAAATTATCAAAATCAATGTCATTTCTGTTGATCAATAATTTTGAATGTCGCAAAAGGACCCATTGACAAAATATATCACCTTTGCAGCCCTCTCTACCTATTATCTCCAGAGTTGCTATATTTACTCAATGTTTTGGGCAAACAAGCTCCCACTTAGGTCCTAATGACCCGGTTACTTCCTTAGGGACAGGTTGTTAGAGCTACTTATTTTTAATTTTTGTTTGAGGTTAGACATGCACCGTACAACCTATTAGAATTAACATACCTAAAAACTTAGCCCCCAAAACCGAGGTGAGAAAGCCCCAGTGCGCGATTTTGACTTCCTCGCATGCCAGTAACAGTCATTGTAGTGACATGATTTTGAATCCAGTTTAAGTGCCAAAGTTTGCTAGTGTTTAAGTCTCTTTAAAAATGCGTAAAAATAATACGAAGACTTAGAATGTTCTAACGGTAATGCATGCCTCAAGACCAGGGGGGAGATCTAACGTCCTTTTTTGTAAGATATTATAATTTTAAATTATTTTCTCGGAATGAAAGCGTGAGGACCTATATGCAATCCTAAGTACGAATTTGAGTAGTTGGACCCCTGCTACGGAGACAGAGAAATGTTTTTGAGTAGGAGACGGGGTAGGCATTAACTTTTCTTTTTCATGGTAACAACATCAATGGGATGAAACCAAAAGCTGGTACGGACGGTGGTACCACGCCAAACTTCCTTCAGATGAAAGTATTCTTCTGCATGAGCCACTTATTTAAGTCATCTGCTTTGACTGACATTTCTGACTGCTATTAAATTTGACCCCCGAAAAAGTAAACTGTAGGAAACACTTTTGAAGAAACTGAGCAGATTATCTCATTCGATTGGATGGGTCTTAAAGTATAAACATATATTTTGATTTCCGGTCTATTTCCATCCAAATAACAGCTTCCTCATGAAATCCCTCATTTTCTCTTGCCCAAACTGTTTGGCAAACTTGTGGTACGGAAGCGATTTAACAGTTGGGCGAAGGAAGGTTTGTTCACCCCAAGAACAAGCACAAGTACCACTTCAAGAAAATCGGGGCGGGAAATTCGAAATGGTTAACAGTTGTGAAAACGTGCAGTTTCATCAGTTTTGAAAATGATATGTTGCTCATTCTGATCTATTCCAAAAATATATTGCTTTAGCAAATCATTGAGAAACTATAATGACTTTTTGACCTTTTCTTAAACCTTACTAAACTGCGGTAACACAAATGTAAATGTTTTTGCCCGGAGGCTTAGGAGTCTTCTAAACTGACCGTAAAACACCTTTGAATGTTGTTATGTCATAATATTTGGATGGGAAGTAGTAGATATGCCAAATCATGCCAACTTATTTAAGCTATCAAATCCTGTAACACAACTCTTCGAAACTTGAAAACAGCTTTGTTTTTGATCTTCGTATCCGAACCGCTTTCACTGCAAGTTCATTCTCCGGGTCACAGTCGCTAATATAGAAATAGATATCGCTTCACGAAATGCCTGGTCCTTTTTCTGAATAACGCTATGACATAGTATTGTGATTGCCGAAAGAATTAGGTACCTTCAAAGTATTGGTTTTAGGCTGTTATTTTTGTCTCACGTACTAGTCATCACAAATACAGTTAGAAAGCCTGGATCTGCAAATGGGTGCTGCACTTTGATTCATGTAAACTCAAACAGAAGTTCCAATATATTAAAACTGTCCCACATCATTAGCAAACGTTGCCTCTCCATAAGATAATTCTCTCAAGGACCTCAAGTCCATGATCTGTAGGGTTGTGCCTTTATTTATTACTCAATACTCGATAATATAAATCAAGTTGATGCATTTATGACCAAACTTCGTAGTGTGCTGCAAGGAATTAAAATGTATGAAAGCTTCTTTTCACACAAATTCCTTATTGATATTTCCTTTGAATTTTCGCCAGTATCTGAATGGTTGAGATCAAACAGATAATCTCTCAATATTCTCAAAACAAAACTTTAAATTTTTGACAATTAGATCAAAGATACAAGTAACGTAAGTGTCTCTTTAGATCGACACGAAATTAAAGCAGTACACCAAGCGAAGTTTTTGGGAATTACTAATGGTCAAAAGTTACGCTGGAAAGAACATTTGTCCGTAGTAAGCAGTAGAGTCTTTAGATCGAATAGTTTCAATAACAGACTTAAGCAGTTTTGCCCACGAACACAATCTTGTTATTACATAATGCCATTATCCTTCCGCATTTAAATAATAGTCTTTTGCTATGGGGTACTACTAACGTCATGTCACTAAGAAAATTGTATAAAATACAAAAACGAGCTATTAGAAACATATGTCACACACCGTATTAAGCCTGCTGTCTTCTTCTTTTCAGGAACTTGGGTATTCTTACAATCAACGACCTTTATAAATATCAGCTTGACATTTTTGTATTCAGGTGTCGTCTAGTAATTCTTCCCTCACCGTTTGACAATTTAAGTTATAACTTAAGTTTCCACAGCTACAGTATAACACCAGGTCTAAACACTTTCTGAATCAATATACGTCAGAACAAAACCTGCCCATCTCAATTTAGAAGCACTGGTGTGCAATTTGGAATTCTCTGCCCTCATATAATACAACTACTGATTGGAAGTATACAAACATTAAAAAGAACTTGAAAAATTAACCATAAAACAACAGTTCAACCTAATATGTTATTTTCCACTATTTTACGCTCTTTTTTGGTGTGTCATTCACTTTTCTTTCCTCTCCTTTGTGTTCTTTATGTTTTGTATCCTAAGCAAGGGACCAGGTTCGAAAAGTTTCGACTACATTTATTTCTTTATTATGCCACTGTATTACGAATATTCATGTATTGTGTTTGCAATATTACCTTTTGAAAATTATATTACAATAAAATGATTTGTAGAAAATAAACTTCAAACTTTAAACTTCAAACACTCACAACTGATTTTAGTCTATCCTGTTCAGGTTTGTCGTGATTTGTCGTTGTAAAAAATAACTGTGTTATTTGGGCCCGCTCAGCAAGGTGTTTGTGAGATAATTTGTTGACATGTTATAAGTTTAGATGTGCCCTTGTAGCCCCGGAAGAGTGAAAGCAACAGAAGAGTATTTTTTACTACTTTGGTAATTGTTCACCTTCTAAAAGCGTCTTGAAAAGCTAAATGTACAACAGTTAAGATTGGAAAGCAGAGGTTATGTGAGGTCCCACTTAAACACGAAATGCTTAATTTAATTTTTTGTATGCGGAAACATTCCTGGAACAAGATTTCCATTAACCTGGGAATATTTGCAACCTATCACAAATCTGTATACTCGTATCTGTATCTGACTAGACATAGGAGAACCCTACGTTCGTGTAAGTCTTTCTGATGACGTTTTCACGCTGATTGCGAACTTCCTTGTCTTCCTACTTTGATACCTTATACTCTGTTCAGGAATGTGTTTTGTGAACCTATTCTAAATAAAGTCGAATGAGCAGTTACCATTTTGCATCGGATTTTGATCACTTAATGGTTGCCCCCTTACGAAATAATGACTTGGTGCAAGTGGTGAGATATTCAACATCAGATACCATGAAATGTTTCAGTGTATGTGGGTGAAAAACGACACGTAGGAAGGAAAAACCTGTGGATAAGGTTCATGTCATTTTGCATATATATATATATATATATATATATATATATATAAATAAATATATATATACATATATATATATATATATAAATATATGTATATATATATATATAAATATATGTATATATATATATATATATATATATATTATATATGCCGGTCGTAGAATGTGAGCAAAAATGTTCCATCACGTCAAAAAAAATGACGACTATTGATATTCGTGGCTTTATTAGTCGCAAAAATGACACATCTGTATTCCCACGTCGTGGGACCAGCGTAAGAATGATAAATTAAGATGTCAGTGGGGCAATAAATGACGCTTACAGTGAGTGGGTTGCAACACACCCTTCCTTTTCCCGAAGTGTTAATCAGAAAGGGAGAACAAATTGATGACTATACTTTATGTCAGCAGTTCAAAAGGTCATTAGGTCTCATGAAAATAAATGTTTAGGTTACATGCTTCCTGTGCCGGACAGAAGGAAATACTTAAAAATCATTATTGATGAACAAGTGATTTGGTTTATTTATTTTACATTTTTACATTTTGATAATTCTTACAACCACTACCTTGTTTTAACTTCATTAAGCACTACATAAGAAGAAGCTAATACTCATGTAAAATTTCATTACTGCCTTTTTCGATTTTGTGGCAAGTACAGTCTTGATAGATCATGGCTTGTAACATTCATAGAGTAATAAACCAACAGAATGACTCACCAAATGCGGCCGGGTACCAAAGGAGGGACAGGGAGGGCAGGGAAACTCATCCTGTGACAAAACTTGTAACGTCTTAGGTTCTCATTGAAACTGGAGCATTAATGGAACTGCCTTGCCTGGTGATCGTACCCCGGACTTTCCGCGAAGGGTCGGATGCTCTACCTTCTAGACCACACAATCGGTCCTAGAATAGTCATGGCTTTACGGTCAGTAATAGCCAACAGTAGGTCTTCCATCGTTTTAGCTGTTCCATTGACAACTCTAAAAAAGAAATCAAATCAAAAACCCTTTACATTGTTTCCACAGAGGCTAGGTACCGTTCATTTATCTGAAAAGTGTTTAACGCAATAGACGAATCCGAGCCATCGAGTGGAGGCAGCATTACTGGGATTTTTCAACCTTAAATCGTCTTTATATATTGTCCACGTACAATTCGTAACCCTCTAAATAAGTGAAATTTAGGAAAGCAAGTAGCAATTCAATGAACAATCATCCACAATACAGTGAAGCAAAGAATTTGAAAGATGAAGCTGATGTGACTGACTAAATCAGACCATCGCTTGACTACGCGGATTAGTCTATAGCGCAAAAGCGTGTGCAAGAAATAACGATTGCATAACCACTTTGACTAACACGCACCCATTAGACTTAAAAAATTTGACATTCTTAACTTTAAAAACAGAAGACAATGTCTTACACTCCATTCCCCCATGTGGTAAAAATCTCAACGTAAAACTTTGTTTGCCAATAACCTAGAGTAGAAGACTTCGTTCATTTTAATCAATTATCTGAACTTAAGAAGCCCTCTTTGGATAAAGGAGCAGCCTTTTCATCACAAGGAAGAAATGGACATCGAAATAGCACAAATTTCCCCTTTCAACATTTTGCATCCACTTTGCACCGGACGTTTAGGAAGAAAAAATGAAAACTGAATTGAACATAACTTTGAGATTACAAAAATTGAAGAACGTACATGCTTTGATATGCTAAAATAATGATTATGTATTGACTCTTAAGCTTATGTTTGTGTAATGTGAGACATATGTGTATCTTTCAGCATCTTTATTTAATTTCAGTTGCATATTGGTTTTCACTTCACTGTAAATTTTGTGATTCTTTCCCTTAGTTCTTTAGGGCCCGTATTCACTCACTAAATCATACGACTATTGCAGTGACTTCGAAAATGCGTAAGTCACAAGAACTCTAAACGTTATGACTCCTGAATTAGCACCGCTACAGGGTATTTCCCTAATTGATTGCGTCAGACTAAGCGGAAGGATTACATTCGAAAACGCGGCATTAGAATAGTTCAAAAATATCTCTATATAAAGCCTTCAAATGGTACTGGTACAATTAAAAAGAAGAATCTTCTAGCCATCTGATGTCAATTACCATTTAACGTCACTCAGTATTACTACATACCAAGATATAAACATGACTCTTTATTCTGTGCTCAGTATTTTGGCTATACTTGGAACAGTTTCAGAAGTGATAAATGGATGCGAGACGCAAGCTGCAAGGAGAGGAGATATAAAGCATGCTCATACTGTTCGAAAGAATAGAGACTTGGAAGGTCCCATATTTGTTGGCGAAAGTGAATTTGGTATTGTTTTAAGGTAAGTCTCAATCTTACATTTCACATCTGGGCATAATAATATCTCTTAATCTTACTTATGGGGGCCGGTTCAAAGATAATTTTAATTAATTAATTAATTAAATTTATTGATTTGGTTTATCCTTACACATAAATTTGCAAGTAATATTAGCAGATAAATATCAAATGTTGTGATGGGCCGTGCACTTAGAGACCCTTTGGTGCTTATCGAGAAGTGTCACTCCTTAAGAGGAACAAAAAACGCATTTACATAGAAAGAAAGTTAATGTTACTTTCACTTCATCATTCCTTTAAGATAGAGAACAATTTCTTTTCGAAAGACAATTTATCCTTTCAAAGAGAGATTTCTTTTTCGGTTATAATATTCTCATCGATCATCCAACGAATTTTGTTAATCTTTATTGTAAATATTACATTTTAGTTGCAGGCTTAGAAATCACAAGCCTAATGTTTTTGAGTTTTACCAAAAATTAAAATTCATCTTGAAAGAAGAAGAATATATTTTTTTCAAAAGACGGAACATTTCATAAACATGTAAATAGGTACAAAGAGATTTGTTATTTTCTGACATATACTACGCCAATTAATTCGGAAAAGAAATAATTGTTTTTTTGGAATACGAAAGAACTAACGTGGAACAGAGTATTTTAAACGAATTCGGCTGTTGATGTCTTTTGTACTGGTTAACTAAGCAAGGGGGGGGGGATACTTGTTGTCAGTTTTTATTGTTATGGGACAAGAAGATAGGATGCATAATATTGGATAATGTCCATATTTCCCTTGTGACATATCCATGTTGGCAAGAAGTGGAATTCACACCCATAATTTTAACCTTTAGATAACAAGGAGACATAGAATTAAACAAGTCAGCAATATGACAAAAAAACTGCATGCTTAAAATTAGCTTCCAAAAATTCCTGGGGCATTCGAAATACATGTTCAGACGTAAGTTACATATTTCAGAATTAGTTAAACGTATTATCACCCTCATTTGGTACAACTTTTTCTGGGCCACGGTTGAGGTGTAGATTGGAAGGTAGATTTAAAATTCCTTCACACGTTAAGATGTGAAACGTGTGAACTAAAGGTTTTATTTAGACCATTAATTACGATTATTCAATATGTGATGACCAAGGGGTTTGTGTGACCACGGATGCTGAACCAGGCAGTTGCTATTGCTTGGATCGCAATAACAGAAAATAAGAATAATGATATGTATTGAGTTTGCAATCTTTGTGTCCTTTGGGACATAACTCTTTGAGGAAGAACCTCTTTTGACAGTAAAGTTTAGTTTTGTCAGAGATTCAAGGAACTTTGAGAAACGACCACTGGAGTCTCAACTGTGGAACCTTCTATTTACTAAATATGTAAATCACTACGACATATCCCACATCTAGAATTAGTACTGTGGACTGACCTGTTTCATGATTGGCTCTTGAGAATAATGTGGAAATATTTGCACTCCTTAATTGTGAACTTAACTAGGAATAACTTCTTGAATAAGCAATATTGAAGTCCTAAAATATTACAAAAGAAACGTTGAAGAGAAACAGAATTAATACCTTGAGATTTTGCTGTTGTTTTAGAATAAGTTGTAGACGACTGCTGTTGCCGTATAAAATTGATCATTCGCAGGATAATTAATCGTTTTTAAAGAGTACTTAAATATCTATACGTTTTGCAATCATTTGAAGGCGGACGTCAATTGATAAAAGGTTATCAAACTCGCTTATTTCGTACCAAATATTTTTAAAACAAAACACAAGCATTTTGTGCATCTGGCCTTTTGTTCCACAGACCTCGTAGTAGCAATGCAGAACAAATGGACATTGAAGCAGAACGATTATTTCGCAGAATAGATACCAACGGTGACAATGTAGTGGATTCGGCAGAATGGGTAGATTTCTCTACAATGACCAGTATTTGGGACTTTGTGACTCTTCTTGATTATGCAAATTTGGATGGTAAGTTGAAATTAGTATCTCTTCTTTCGAAAAAAAAACTAATCCAAAAGTTGATGAGTGAATACTTAACAAATCAGTGGAAATCCCCACAAAACAGACCTTTAGTCGGCATAATAAAAACACAGCTTTAAACTGCTTCGACGCTCTTCAGTTTTGTAAAGTCCGTAGCTAAAACGTAGGATTTTGGAAAATTAATCCAGGGCAAACAAGATACAAATACGTCAAAATAAATCGAGACGCCATGATATGAATATTTTATGCTAAGACTGTCCATGCATTTATATACGCATTGGGGGTTCAAGCCCCGCATATCCTGTTTATATGACATTTGTTAAAACGGTCGGTCAAAACCTTTTTTCCAAGTTCACTATAAGTTTGACTGCTATTCAGTGTAACTGAGCGTTCCTTAGGACTGCTCGAAGAACTGTTTCAAAGCTGGCGTCGTCGTCATTGAGAGAATTTTTTCTGTTCTGTTTTGTACAGATGACGAAGTTATATCGTCGGAAGAATTTGTGGCGTTGGAAGTTGTCAAGATTGACCAACTAGGAAACAGCAAGGAAAAAGTTGCTGGCAAGCCATCATAGCTTCGCCAGTATCTTCAATAAGAATAAAAAAATAATTTGTACTTTACAATCTCACCTTGAAATCTCATTTGCATATTTAATTTTGAAACAGGGGAACAAAGAGATATCTCTTGAGGCTAAAACTTTTATGGAAAACCCCAGATATTGAATCGGGGAACATACAGAAGCCTGTAATTCTTGTGTATTGTTATTTAAGACGATGAATAGGTTCTCTCTGCTCATTAGATATTGCTCACGCAATCTGTAAAGTAATTATGATTGTTGCATTAAGTGTAATCTTGCAAAATTTTAATATTGCCTAGTGTTTGTTTACGACATATCAAACTAGAAATAAATGAGATTAAAAAAAAATCGCAACACTAGCGACCATTTGGTCAGATTCTCCACCACACGTCCACCCTACGCAGTGGAACTTCAATTCTTAAATTCTTATCCCTTTCAGGACATTCTCATTTGTTCAAAGTAACTTATCATTTAGATTGCTATTCCTCCAACGTTTTTTACATTTAACGCTGTAAACTGTGCAATATTTTGCGTATTGGTGAAACCAAACGAAGGCTAGCCGAAAGGATCACTGAATATCTCCATATAAATCTTTATCTGACTAGACTGCTCATATTAATCCTCACTCTCTGAAGTATGAAAGAATTTTTGGTCACACACACAGCTTACGCTTGTAATTTAAAAGGAAATAACATCGGTCATTACTCGACGTCTTACTTACACACTTGGTACTGCTTACCACCATTAACTTTGACATGTTCGTTTCTAAGCTGATGGTCTGTTACCGCGTTGAAGGGTACGTAACGTGAAATAACGTTGGTTTATTTCGTTCAACTATTAATTGCATTGTGTAATAGCCTATTGCCATGCAATTATTTCGACTTGGACCACGTTAGACAAGTACATTACATCACCATCAGAATGCATAATTTTACTTCATTATTGGTATTTTGTTGATTTTGTTTTGAAAATAACGTTTTTACTCTTAATTTTATAAATAAATTGTAATGAAATTCAAGAAAGTATTCACTCTGATATTTAATAAATTCGTTAACCAAGAAAAACCATGGTCTTATTATTCCTTCGTTTTTTTCAAGTATAGCCGTAAGCTTCGATAACAGTTGATCTTACGTAACAGAAACCTGAGGGGGTTTATACTCTAACTTCCGTAATTTTCATCGCAAATAACTGATTTTTGAAAATATCAACATAAGCGAATGGCGTACTTTTCTATTACTTGTTAGCAAAGGGGGGAGATCGACTTTTCAAAGAAATTAAATCCCTTTTAGAATCATGATAAGGGTTATAAATAAAGAAAAGATTATGTGGATATTTGACATGGTATTTTACCTGATCTGTTCCAATCCGGCGTCAGAAAAAAAAATATCAAGTCTCCTCTTTTGGAATTAGGGGCGTGGCCTCTTTCAAAGAAGCTTAGGACTACGAGCAAAAGGACTCAAGACTCGGCTCATGTTCAGCCAAGTCTTGTGTTGAGGAACACTTATACAGAAGAGGGTTTACATCCAAACAAGAAATGGTTCTAGTTGTTGCTCGGTGTTCTAACCACATTGATAACTTTTGCACTTACAGCTCGTGTAGCAACTCAGCAAATAGCCCTGACTTTATTTTTTATTCAAAAGATCTTTAACCATATCGATGTATTTGATCAGAATCGAAACTGTCAATCTCCATGATAGTCTTTAAAGTTCTCGTGCGCCAGTATGAAAACATCTGTTGCAGCAGTTGTAGGGTAACTCTCAATAAAGGACCACTCGTCACATTATTGGTAAAGTCTATGAAAGGTCTATATAACGTCCGATATAAATTACAAAGCTACATAAAGGGGAAGGTATACATTTGAATTTTTCAGGAGGTAAAAGTGTAGTGACTGGGCGTCTTATAATAGGATCCAGCAAATTCTCTGGGTGAAAAAACATATTTCAGTGTAGTTTTGCTTTTTTAAGTAGGTTGAAGAAGGGCAAGCAAGCGGTATGGCCTCGGTGGATCCAGGGACAAAAGCAGTGGAATTAAGATACCTCTCAAGCCTAGAGCTTTCTGATTATCTGCAAATGAAAAATGAACTCTCTGGGTATTTTTGTTTGGCTTCAGTTGATAGGGTATAATCAAAGGAACGAAGCCGGTGGAGATCAAGAGGGTAAGGTCCCAGGGTTTTTAGCATATCCATACGCGAAAATCTAGGCATAGATTTAATTTCTCCAGGAGCTGATTGGCGCAACTAGGCCGAAAAGTTCTGCCTATATAAAAACGAACAATGCACCTACCTTGTCTTTGGCATAGTGAAACTGCCACAGCAGATCAGACTCAGATACAGCCAGACCACTCGAGATTAACACGACAAACCCAAAGCAACGTTTTACTAGAAGTTGAAAATGAGTGCTACAAGATTCCGCTCCTTGCAGCTTGAGAAAGAAAAACTTAATTTACATATTTAGAGCAGAAAAACGCGACAACTGTGCAACAACTGAATATCAAGGGTGTTGCAAGTATTAGATCAAACTTGGGATCTTAGAACGTTCAGCCAGAAAGTAGTTTAGAAAACGTTAAATTAAATTTAACGTTAATAAAGTGGCATTTAAATAATCCAATGATTACATATTGGATAATACTTAAGATCAAGGTAACCTTCCATAAAAAGGAGCGGAGTTAAGGGACAAATATGGAGTAGAATAAATTTCAAACAAAACAAAAGTGTAAGGATAAAATCTGATATCAAAGTTGAACAATCTGAATCAAAATACTGATTTATTGGATCGTAATGTAAAAGAACCGAAGGCACCACAAAACATATCAAACCCCAAATGCTACACCTAATATGAATTGAAAGAGTTTGTTCTTTCTTTTTTCACTTTTTGCAGAACATTAATTTTTTAAAGAATCTCCTCAAATCCCCTGTCTTTATCATGTAAATACCTATTTGAATATCGTTACATATAATTTTACCTGTTAATCGGATCTCAGATAAGATCTTTGTATGTGTCAATCTGTCTCCCAGACATTTCCCCCAGGACTTAATCTGTACCAATTCTTTACCATAATTAACGTGCAGTCAAATTTTAATTTTCCCATCGGGAATATAACGGGTTATAACTATGAATCCCTCAAATCCGGGAGTTATCCATAACAGTGTGATCATGGTGATTTGCAATTTTATAAGCAGTGAATGCTGGTTGTACACGAAATACATCAATGTATGAAACACTAGGGTATAGAATGTACTTACAGATCTTTCATTAAGTTTCAGACACGCATTTCGTAAATGAGTTACGGGTTTGAACAAATTGTACATTAATGTAGGCCGTTTTTTATGGGTGGGTGGGATGGGCTCCATTTGAACTGGAAATAATCAGACTTTCCGCGACCGGAGAAAAGTCGGTCCCATGACGGCCAGACCATGCCGGTCAGACGGCGGCTGGTCCTCGTTTGACGAAACCACCCCAAACCGACTAAGGTTTTGGATGGTTTCAGTTTGGTACTTGTTTCGGGTTGACTGTGCACAATTCTACGATCTACGGCGTACGCAAAGTATATGTACCTTAAGAAGCTTTATCGCTTGCCGTCTTAACGTCGAAGTGACGGTAATGCATAGCATCTTTTGAAACTCACTTTTCGAATGCCATATTGCATAGATATAGACGAATCTGGAAAGCAAATGATGGTCTGATTTTATTCGGCCAAAAGTGGGTTCGATTACTTTTTAATCTTTCAGTTTCTCTGCTTAATTGTGTCATGGATGGTTGTACACTAAAATGCCTCTTGATTCCATCAATAGTACGGTATATGAGGCTTTGGATTACATTTACGCAACAAATGAAGACGATTTAAGGCTACAGAACTCCACTAACGGCTGATTGAGCCAATATGCACTAGCGCTGCTCGGATTTGTTTATAACATTCATACAAACAAAACAGAAGGAATATACAGGAATATATGGCCGTTTTAAAATTTGATAGGGCTCAAATTTTATATGGGACAGGTACGGTGCATATATGTCCCACA
Organism: Holothuria scabra; assembly: GCA_037179385.1. Taxonomy (NCBI): domain Eukaryota; kingdom Metazoa; phylum Echinodermata; class Holothuroidea; order Aspidochirotida; family Holothuriidae; genus Holothuria; species Holothuria scabra. The sequence goes on from CM074199.1 coordinate 30,272,238, forward strand.
TATGGACGTTATATCCAGTCCATATCTCGATAATATATGTCTGCACCAGAATTCATTAGTGCACTACCTTTGAGTAACGCGTATCAGAAGCATTGATTACCCATTACTTTTTCTAAAGTCCTCCCGACCCTCTGGAAACTGGCCGTTCGGTGAAACCAAACTTTAACTGCTTCCCGAAGAACTCGTTTCGTCGACTGAAGGACAATGCGCGACAGTGAAGGATACTACTGTTTTGAAATTTCAGCCCGATATTTCAAGATGCGAGCCAGATATAAATTTTGGTTAAGGTACTACACGCGAGGTTTCTCGAATTACTGAATATACTGTATCGAAAAACCATGTTTATCGGTCCTAAACCATGTTTATCAATCAAACACTAAGATTTTTTTGTCTAAAACCTACTGACACAGTGTGGATAATCACAAACAAGAATTCAATTTTTCGCCCAAACCTGAATTCCGATTTTGTTTCTTAATGATGTCTTCTTTAGAAGTTAATGATGTAAGTTATGCATTATGATATGTACGTACGTACTGAACTGCATGCATGTTGTTACATAGCCCACCAATCTGAAGGTGCCACCATCTAGCATGTCGTGGTCGCGGAGAGTAGTACCGGTAAATTACCATGGTTATCGGAGAACCAAGTTTTTCGACCGATAAGCAAAGTTATTTTGAGAATCCAAGTTTTTCGACCGATGTATCAAAATCTGAAGAAAGTCTTGGTTTCCCGATCGATAAACTTGGTTTTCGATCAATAACCTTGGTTTTTCTACCAAAAATCTTGGTTTTTCGCCCGATAAACTTGGTTTTTCGACCGATAAACTTGGATTTCCTAATTACTGGCCATTAAGCTTCGAAAAACCAACTTATCTTTCGATAAAGCAGATAGATCTAAAAACTTTGTAAGTCCAAGTTTTTCGACCGATAAGACAAGTTATTTTGAAAATCCAAGTTTTTCGAACAATATCTCAAGATATGGAGATAACCCTGGTTTTTCGACCAAAAGACATGGGATTTTAACCGATAATCTTGGTTTTCTCGACCGATAAACTTGGTTTTTTTATCGAAAATCTTGATTTTTCTAATTACTAGACATTTCGCTTGCCTTATACGTCTTCAGATAAACCTTTTAAAAGTTCGTCTGTTTCTTAAGCAACATGTTTGCTTATGCCAAAATAATAATGTGTTGCAGTGCTGACATTTCTTTTTTAACCCTATCCCTAAGTATCCTATATGTTATATACATAACCAAAACATACGTATTAAATATTTCTTAATTACTCACTCCTTGAAATACGGTTCGGTAGTAACTGATGATTTTCATGGACACAATAACTGTAATAAATTAGAAATTTTCAAATGATACTCTTGAGACAAACTGATGTTACAATGTCCTTGAAATGAAGACTGTAAAAACAAAGGATAACATTAATCATATAGGGCATGTCTCTCTCATTATGTGATTTGCATATTGAGCTCATACTACCCAATTTTGCCATTTTCATGTCAGACGACTTTTAAACCAAGGTATAGACTGTACCATTATTTCAATAGAGTTTCACGGCCCAGTTTCCAACCTATTGGTTCAAGTCGAGCCGACCACGGCTTTCTTTCCAGTTATGGCTCACTGAATTGTTTTTCCTACTCCATTGCGTATGCGGAGAATCACGCACAACGGCAGTAGGTTCCATTATTAGAGTGTTTGGTATGACTCCACCTTGGGATAGAACCCGGGCCTTCGGCGTGAGAGGCGGATGCTCATACCGTTAAACCAAGCACACGGTACAATCATAAGAGTATGGGACAGTTGGCCTATTTTGGAATAGTTTACTTCCTTCCACCTTCCTACTTAAACGAAGAGTCGGTATATCACACGATCTGGAAATGGAAATGATGACATTGTTCTACGTGAGTCCGGGTTCGATTCATCTAATCTCATATCTCAACACATTAAACACAACAATCACCTCCCGGACTGCGATGGAGTTTCATCTGCCGGCAGTTTATTTTGGTCTGATCACATTGCTGTCTACAAATGGCTGTGCAATTGCGACTACTAAAAATAAACGTTTCTGGCTTTTAATTGATTTGCATGTTGAAGGTTTAATATCATTTCATCATATATTAATTTATAGTATATTCTTTGGACCAATTATTGTGAGTTTCGTATGAACTCATTATTGTGAAGGTTATCCAGGTTAGCTAATGAATGCAAACATCAAATTATCAAAATCAGCCTCATTTCTGTTGATAAATCATTTTGAATGTCGCTACAGGACCCATTGACAAAATGCATCACCTTTGAAGCTCTCTCCACCTATTATCACCACCGTTCTAATATTTACCTAATGTCTTAGGCAAAGAAGCTAGGTTAGGTCCTCGTTACCCAATTACTTCCTTAAAGACAAGTTGCTAGAGCTACTTATTGCTAACTTTTGTTTAGGACTAGACATGCATTGTACGACCTTTCAGAATGAAAATCAGGCAAAAAACCCGTGAGAAAGCCGCATTACGTACTCCCCCGTATTTCAGTAATAGTGATTGTAGTAACATGTGCTTGGATCAACTTTTAGTGCAAACATTTGCTGGTGTTCAAGTCTCTTTTAAAATACAGAACAATAATACTAAGTGATGAAAAGTTCTAACGGTAAACCATGCCTCAAGACCAGGGAGGCGATGTCACGTCCTTGTCCAGAGGACGAAGTGCTTATGGTAGAACGTTGGGTTCGGGGACTCAACGAGCAACTTTGTGAGATATTACATTTTCAAATGAATACCATGGACTGAGATGTTTGCAGTCATTGAGTACAAGTCTGAAAGTGTAAGGACAAATTCACAATCCCTACTACGAATATGAGAAGTAGCACCCTTGCTACAACCAAAGAGAAATGTTCTTGAGTAGAAGGAATAGGTGCCAACATGAATTGACATACTACATGTCTCTTTCATGGTAACAACATCAAATGGATCAAACCAATAGCACTTACGTATGATGATATCACGCCACACTTCCTTCAGGTCAAAATATTCTTCTCATGAGCCACTTGTTTAAGTTAAATCTGCTTTGACTAATATTTCTGACTAATATTCAAGTGAACCGCCCCGAATAAAGAAAACTATAAAATACTTTTGTACAAACTGAACAGATTATCTCACTCGATAGGATGGGTCTTAACCCTTTACCGTTGTGCTCCGATCGGGGCATATTTGCGCGCCTCGAGGGTGGGCGGAAAAGCGGACGTAGCCCACCCCGCATCGGCTTCCGTAGGCCATTGACCCCGTGACCTTAAACTATTGTCTCTCTCGCTGTTGTGGCCGAATTTTCGGGTAGCTACTCGCAGTTTCGAGCTCCTCGTGAAACAGTAAAGATGTGTGACAGCCGAGCTCTCCGCATGGGTCCAAAAGGACCCAAACAACGGTAAAGGGTTAAGGTAGTATCATACATTAAAATTTTCCGTTCTTTCTCCATCCAGAAAACAGCTTCCTGATGAAATCCCTCATTGCCTATATTACCCAAATTGTTTGGTATAGTTGTGGTACCGAAGCGGTTCACCAGGTGGTAAGGCAACTTCAAGTACAAGGCTAAGGTACAAAGCAAGTACCACTTTCAGAAAATCGAGGCGGGAAATTCAAAAATGGTTAACAGTTGTGAACATGTACAGTTTCATCAGTTTTGAAAATCGTATGTGGCTCATTCTGGTATTTTCCAAGAATATATTGCTTGAGAAAATCATTGAGACACTACAATTTGACCTTTACTTAAACCTAACTAAACCACGGTAACACTATATGTCTATGAATTGTGCCCGGAGGCTTAGGAGTTTTCTAAACTCCCGTAGAAAACCTTTGCATGTCGTTCTATTATGATAACTTCTACTGAATGGGAAGTGGTAGATCTGCCAAATCATTCCATCTTATTTAAGCATTCAAATCCTGAAGCACAACACGTCGATGAGAAAATAGGAACAGATATCGCTTAACGGAATACTTTGCCCTTTCTCTGAATAACGCTATGAATTAGTAATGTAATTGCCGGAAGAATCAAATACCTGCCAAGTGAGGGATTTAGGCTGTTATTTTTGTCTCACGTACTAGTCATCACAAATACACTTAGGGAGCCTGGATCTGCAAATGGGTGCTGCACTTTGATTCATGTAAACTCAAACAGAAGTTCCAATATATTACAACTGTCCTACATCATTAGCAAACGTTGCCTCTCCATAAGATGATGAAGTTGATGCCTCTATGACAAAACTCCTTGATGTGCCGCAAGGAATTAAAATGTATGAAAGCTTCTTTTCACACAATATTTTGTTCATTCAGGAAAGGACTGGTGAAGTGAGTTCTCCTTCATTAGAAGAGGCCGCTTATTTCCACTTAGGGTTAACACATTTTATCTGCTGATGATACCACGGTTCCTCTTTAAAATACTAGTCTAGACAAATTCCTTACTGATATTTCGTATGAATTTTCGCCAGTATCTGAATGGTTGAGATCAAACAGATAATCTCTCAATATTCTCAAAACGAAACTTTTATTTTTTTACAATAAGATCAAAGATACAAGTAACGTAAATTTCTCTCTTGATGTACACGAAATTAAAGCAGCGGACCAAGCAAAGTTCTTGGGAATAACTATTGATCGAAAGTTAATCTGGAAAGAACATTAATCCGTCGTAAGTAGTAGAGTCTTTTGATCGAATGGTTTTATTAACAGACGAAAGCATTTTTGCCCACGAACGCACTTTTGTTATTACATAAACCCCTTATCCTTCCTCATTTCAATTACAGTCTTTTGCAATGGGGTACTACTAACGTCATGCCACTAAGAAATTTGCATAAGATACAAAACGAGCTATTAGAAACATATGGCAACACCGTATTAAGCCTGCTGTCTTCTCCTTTTCAGGAACTTGGGCATTCCTACAATCAAAGACCTTTATAAGTATCAGCTTGACATTTTTGTATTCAAGAGTCGTCTAGGAATTCTTCCCTCACCGTTTGACAATTTAAATTATAACCAAGTTTCCATAGCTACAGTATAACACCAGGTCTAAACACTTCTGATCTATATACGTCAGAACAAAACCTGCCTATCTCAATGTAGAAGCACTGGTGTGCAATTTGGAATTCTCTGCCCTCATATATTACAACTACTGAAAGTATACAACCATAAAAAAGAAGTTGAAAAACTACCTATAAAACAACAGTTCAACCTAATTTCCACTATTTTACGCTCTTTTCTCTCCATTTCTTTGAGTACTGTATGTTTTGTATTCTAAACAAGGGACCAGGTTCGAAAAGTTTCCACTACATTCATTTCTTTTTTATGCCACTGTATTACGAACATTCATGTATTGTGTTTGCAATATTACCTAATGAAAATTATATTACAATGAAATGACTGGAAAAAATAAACTTAGACAACTGGTTTTAGTCTATCCTGTTCAGGTATGTCATGATTTGTCTTTGTAAAAACTAACTGTGTTATTTGGGCCTGCCCAGCAAGGCATTTGTGAGATAATTTGTTGACATGTTATAAGTTTAGATTTGCCCTTGTAGCCCCGGAAAAGTGAAAGCAACAGGAAAGTATTTTTGACTATTTTCGGAATTGTTCCCCTTCTAAAAGCGTCTTCAATTCAAAGAGAAAAAAGTACAGCATTTAAGATTAGAAAGCAGAGGGAATGTGAGGTCCCACTTACACACGAAAAGCTTAATTTATTTTTTGTATGCGGAAACATTCCTTGAACAAGATTTCCTTTAACCTGGAAATATTTTTGCAAATTATGGAATGTCGATGAGCCACAACCTTCGCAAATCTGTATATTCATATGTGTATCTGACTAGACATAGGAGAGGACTACGTAAGTGTAACTCCTTCGGACCAAGATTTCATGGTGATTGCCAACTTTCCTGTCTTCCCACTTTGATACCTAGTACTCCGTTGATGAACGTGTTTTGTGAACCCATTCTAAATAAAGTCGAATGAGTAGTTACCATTTTGTATCAGATTTTGATCACTTAATGGCGGCCCCTCTTACGAAATACTGACTTGGTGCAAGAGGTAAGATATTCAGCATCAGATGCCATGAAATGTTTCAGTTTACGTGGGTGGAAAACGACACGTAGGAAGGAACAACCTGTGGCTAAGGTTCATGTCATTTTACGTATATATATACATATTCCGGTCATAGAATGAGAGCAAAATGGTCCATCACTTCAACAAAATGACGACTATTGTTACTTGGCTAAATTAGTCGCAAAAACGACACATCTGTATTCTCACGTCGTGGGACGAGCATAAGAATGATAAATTAAGATGTCAGTGGGGCAATAAACAACGCTTACAGTGAGTGGGCTGCAACACACCCTACCTTTTCTCGAATTGTTAATCAGAAAGGGAGGACAAATTGATGACCAGACTTTATGTCAGCAGTTAAAAAGGTCATTAGGTCTTATAAATATAAATGTTTACGTTACATGCTTCCTGTGCCGGGTAGAGGGCAACACTAAAAATACCATTATTGACGAACAAGTGTTTGGTTTATTTATTTTACATTACAAATGTAGCATTACGCTCGTTATATTTATTATTCTTTTAACCTTTGCATTGTTTTAACTTCAGGAAGCAGGCTAATAGCTTCTGCTAAAAATCACCGAGGAAATGATATAAACAGGTGGACTTTTTTCACAGTAGAACATGGAAACTCTTTGGAAAGGAAACTCGAAGTGTTTAAAAGTTTTAAAGTGTAGAGTATCACCAAAATAGAAATTCATCACCACATCGCTGCTTCAGATGTTGATTTCCTATAGCCGACGCATCTTGTGGGTTTCTGTTTCCGACTTCTCACTTAAAGAGTTGGAAAAACATTCATTCAGTCTTGGTTTGTATTCCACCATGTTAACTATTGCATAAGGAGTTCATAAAGTTACCTTTCTGTATGGAAGAAAATTCACCCAACATAAAACCGGTGTTGCTAAACGTTTGGTCCGTCCCTTAAATTCAAAGAGTGAAATTAGCGATGACCCTAAGCTTAGATAAAATATTCACCCCGAAATGAAGTAACATGTTGAAATTTAAAAGTGATCCACAATTTCAGTCGAACCAGTAATTTTCACTATAAAGAATTTAGAGAACAGGTTACGCAACAGTTTAGGTAATGGAATATGGACCCAACAATTGTTGAATGTTTACCCTGCTGATTTTATAGTGCTTATAATTCACATAGAATAATCGGAATAAATTAGTCGTCACCGTTCGAACAAAACGAAATGGTGAGCAAGATGTCGGTCGTAAGATTGGTTCTTGCGTGTTATTATCAATATCAAATATTTCAAACAGACTTGAAAGGATCAAGTATCACAGTTCTTGATTTTTTTAGTGAATGTTAACCTCAACTCGCACTATTTCGAAAACATCGAGACACTTGCCCATTTGTCCATTTTAACCACTCGAGTAGGGCCCAGATTTCAAGCGTAAAATCGTAGCAGGTGGGAAACTTGCTAAGCCTTTAATAGCACCAACGGTGGAGAAACCCCTTCATATGTGTCAGTGCAGTATGCCTTGTCCACGAATACATACCCTCCTTTACAAAAGGTACTGTGTGGGCGATTTTTCAAATACTTGTGGTGGTCCTGTCCTCCAAGGATCAAAGTCCACGATCCCACTCAGTTTGTCCTACGTGGAAGTCATTTCATATTCGTGTTCGTAAATGGAAAACAAAATACCAGCCAGATTTAAAATGTGCACCTCTATGTTTTCTTTCAGGGGGGGGGGGGGGCTTTGTTTCTCGAAGGTGGCGCTTCTTTCGTGCCGGATCCATATAACAAAAATTTTCATCAATTCTAGGCTGCCAAAATCTTTTAAGCAGAAAATGGTACTGTTCATAAACTACACGGATGGGCAGTGAAGTCTAGATCAGTGTGTTCTTTAAGAGCGACTGCTCATGTCATTTTGAATCAACACAATTGATTTCTCTCGAATGTCAAGTATCATGGGTTGTTATATCTTAGCCATTTCTTATGTCCATTTTTCAGGGTTGGTACGTATAGTGGTTTTGTGTTCCCTACGAATATGTGTGGTTTCGGTCATTAATGTTAACATAGACCCATGCATTAACTGGGTTATGCGTTACATAAACCTATGTAACGACTGATTCGCTAAATACTGGCGAACATTCTCTAATTATTTTGCACTCTGCATAAGAAGAAGCTAATACTCATGCAAAATTTCATTACCGTTTTCTCCGATTTTTGAAGCTACTACAGTTTTGATTGATAATGGCTTGTAACATTTATAGAGTAATGACTTCACAGAATAACTTAACAAATGCGGTCGGGTACCAAAGGAGGGACGGGAAGGGCAGGGAAACTCATCAGTATACTTAAAACTAAATAAGTGTGCAGAAGATGAAAGCTGTGACAAAACTTGTAGTACCTTAAGTTCCCATTGAAACTGGAACATTAATGGAAAGACCCTGCCTGGGGATCGTACACTGTAAAAAATTTCTGTTCGTCAACAGCACAATTTCTGTAAAATATTACAGATTTTGCCCGTAACCCATGTTGAACAGAAGAAAGTCTGTTGAAACGCACCCCGTGCAATGCTCGATCTTTTCACTGGAAAAGTTCGCGGCTAAAACTGTTATGAAATGTGTATGTCGTACAAAGTATTAATTAAAAATTGTAATTATTTATGATTTTCGACATAAGGCGTCATTCTGTAGGATTTAAAGTGTAAGATTTTGATTCCAATATCCGAAAGTGTTCTTGCTCCCAGCATGCATGCAGTAAACCTCTAACGTTACTCCGCTTTCTCACTCACCGTGCATCCTATCTATCATTTCGCTGCAATTGTAAAGGTACCGGAGTTTCGTTAGCATACATTGTGCTGCAGAAGTTCATGGTAAGTCAGTTTAATGTATTAACTACGTATCCTTCAAACTAATTTACGTTTCAAAATGTTATTTCAAATGAAAAGTGCCGGCGGCCTACTGCAGATCCAGAGGCAATCCTAATGTTATCTTGAAGTAAGAGCCTAACGTGTCTAACTTAGGCTATTTGTGTACACTGCTCATAATTGGTAGAATCGCCTCGCAAAACGCAGGGTTGTTGCTCAAAACCTTTGGGTAAGCATCCAAGCTGTCGTACCTTGTGCATAGTTTTAGCTATTTTTAAACATTAAACGAGATAAACATAACAAGTTTGTTAATTATTTTTCTTATCGATTATTGCACATGAATGGAGGGGGTAATTTACAATTTCATGATCATGCAATAGGGTTATAATATATGTATAGTAGCGTCATGAAAGTTTACGAATCTAATTCACTGTTCAGTTACGTCATCGTGTTTTAAGCGGATTTTTGATTGGCTTAGAGTTGTCGTGTGCGGTCCAATAGACCAATGAGATGTAGCGAAAACTAATCCGTGACTTTAGGCATATTTTTTTATTTGGTGCTGTTGCTTTTACAGGTGGAGTGATTAAGAAACAATTAAGTAGGCCTATTTTGAACTCTTTATTAATTTGGTAATTTGTGTAGTTACTATAGGAATTTTAATGCGAAATTTGAGCAAGAAGGTTGCGAATATATTCCCTTAAAGGCCCAGTTCTCTCACCCCAAACAGTATCAATTCTTCTAAACTTTTTCTTAAGTTAAGCCCCTCCCACCGCAATTGTAAGAAATTCATCCTCATTCATATATACAATCTCAGTTTATTGCTTCAAGGTGAGTAGAAAAACTCAATTTATATAATTAAAACACTCTCAATACCGTTCATGCTGTGTAATATAAGCTTTGGTACTCTGCATTGTTTGAATCAACTGTCAATCAAAGAGCTGAGCCAGTTGAGAATTTTGGTACTCCCGTACCAAAATTGTAGTTTGGGGTGAGAGGTTTGGCCCTTTAAGAGTCAGGAAATCTAGGCTATTGAAAGCTTTGCTAGGCCTATATTGCAGTTCCCCATGACCACAGGCATATGGGAGGGGGGGGGGGGTAGCAAAAGGGCACATGCTTGTGCCCCCTAATTCAGATGAAAATGGTGGATTAGAACCTGTACACCTACTGCCTGTGTTAGTGTCAGTGGCTGAGCTAGGAGAGATCAAATGAAATTAGTTTTAGAATAAAGTTACAATATTCTACAGTAAGTAACAGAGGTTAATGTAGAGTTCAGTAAATAAGTTGACCAGTTGTAGGTTGGTTCATGGCTTAAAGTCTTATGTGACACTAGAATTTTTTTTTAATTCGTGACAACCAAGGAGGGTCTTCATCAGTTGCTGTTTTGCCCTAAGTCCATCTTTAAATAAACCTTGGTGTTTGTTGTTTAGGGGAAGCGCGGGAATGTTTTTCAAATTGTTAAGAAATTTTGGAAAGATTTAAATATGTAATTAAAATCACTTATTTACATCACAGGTTGCTTTAATGTCTTACTTGACCACAGCCTGTCATGGAAGTTACAAAAGAACAAAACAAAAAATTTGAATTGGGACAGAAAACTAAGGAAAGTTGTTTCCGCATCTGAAACAAAGGTATGGCATGTTCCTAAGTTTATTAATACCCTCTCGAATTTATGTATTGTTTTTAGTTTTAAGTGTTTTTATTGGTGTAGTTTTGCAACAACAGAGGGGTTGCTTGATTGAAATAAATGAAAATGGAGGAAAAGACTTAACTGAGACCTATAGATATTCTTAACCTAATCCTGACTGATTCTTTTCAGCAAAACGTGGATGTGCAAAATTTGATTACTAATTCATACAGTAAATTAGGGCTTGTTCAAACTTTCAGTCACCACAAAGCCATACTACCAGAATAAATGTAGTCTGGCTCAGACACATGCAAGCACTAGTAATTAAGAGGAGTACGAAATAATTTCTTTGAAAGCTTGGGATTTAAATTTATTGGATGTAAGCTTTGAAAATAATGTGTGAAGATGAAAAATAAATTGGATTTGGGAAAATGTTTTCTGATATATTAGATATATTAATTCAAAATAGTTTAATCAATTCACTCAAAATTTGAAATTTTAGCAATAGAAAAATATGAACAGGTTTTTTCACCTTGAGGAAAATTATTCAAGACTGCAAGTTTAACAGAATTACAGAAGCAGAGATTCTACACAAAGCAAGAGAGAGAGAGGGGGGGGGGGTTTATTTTGCTAAATCCCAGTTTCAAATTGATGATGTCATAGGCTTAATTTACCAGTGAGTTCAGGGGGACAAAAACTTGGTTCCAGGCCCCTGTTAGGTGTAATTTGAAGGGTTTATAAGGCAATTTATATGTGCAACTTCAAGCATTGCTGCAAAAGTATCCTTCTTCAGTAAGAAACCAAGATATTGACAATTTTTTTATTTCTATGGAAACAAAAAGGGGTTACCCACCTTCTGGGAGGGGGAGGACAAGAACAAACCCCTTACCCCTCTCTGGCGTAAACACTAAGTTACACACCTTGCGTGTTTTTAATGATATCCAACCAATTCATAGGGCAAGATGGAATACCTTATCTGTGATCCAGTTCATACTTTCATTTTAAGAGTTATTCACCAAATACTTATTAAAATGCTACTTTTTCTTTCTTTTTTAAGTCAGCAGAACACTTGGCCAGTATAGGGGGGTCATTACATTTGGAAGATGGCACTGTGTCAGAGGAATTGCTCATCTTTTGAAAACGTGAATATATTGCAGTAGTACCCTGATGATAATGGGAAGTTTCAAGACACTAATGCCAAGAACAAGGGTAGGTTAATGCAATTGAAAACATGAAAAATCCTTACAACAGGATGTTTTGTTTCATACTTTCATTCAACCCTTCGTCATTCTGGTACTTGTACATCTTTTGAAGTGATATTCTTTGTTACAGGTTTCAGATGGAGGTTTGGATCATCTGCAGTAAGGTGCATTTTTGTGATTGGGGAAAAGATAATACTCATGCGGATTGCTATTGTTTCTGAAATCTTGAACAAAATACAGTATAATTTTCTGCAGAGCCAAGTGAAGTGTTGTCGTGACTGTGTACGTCACACACAAATTTCAAGCAAGGCAAATAACAGGGTTGTATAAATGACGAAATTGATCAAATTTAATGGAAGCAGATGGAGGTTATATCCCATAAGGAAGTTATACTTTTCGAAAAATTGTGAAGTAAATTTATAAAAGATCTCCCTTTGAACTAAGCTGAGGTCTAAGATAACAATACAGGTTAAACTGGAAGTTTTTGCTAGGAACACTTGAATCTCACACTGCATTTGTTGGTGTTCATACATGACAGGAAGAGCTGCTTCCTCCTGTATATGCTTTATTTCGAGTTATAAGAATGAGACGCTGAAACTATGAGAAGTTTTTTTTCACACATGTAGAGTGACAAAACATTCAAACCATAGACAGCATCCCATCCGAAAGGAATTGTGCATTTAGTCCTTTAGAACAAAAAGGACAAAACATCAAACCCTTTTGAATCTAACTGGAATTTCATCGATAATGAAGTAGCTCAATCCTTAATGTATACTATGGGATACTATGTGTCAACAGTGGTATGAGTAGTAAAATCTAAATCAGCAGCAAAAAAACGGCATTGCTAGATGGCATGAATTTTCAAAGGGAAGTTGTAAAGGAGGTAAACACTGGTCGTTATCATAGCCATCTGTGGAGCGTCTAGGAGTTTAAACAGCAGTTCACTACTTTGAAACTCATTTAGTAGTACATTATGAATTAAAACAAATTTTTTCTTTTAACATGCATTAATGAATTTGTGTGTAATTCTTTTCCAGAAGGCATGCGAGTTCAACAAGCTGTTTTTGAAGAATGTGGAATACTTGTGCCGTATTTACTAAGGTAAAAGTTACTTTTATCATTTGTGAAAAAATGACTGATACATTGTATTTATTGTCATTGACTTAACACTCACCCACTAACACTGCAAGCTAAACACCCTTAAAACACTTGGGATAAATTTAACCAGGAGCAGTGCTTTATTTACTCCGACACAATCGGGGTTTAGTTTCTTAGTTAAACAAACTCAAATCCCAGTAACTTAAACCATAATTTGTGTAAGTTTTACCAGGATTTTTATTAAGATTTAACCATGATTATGTTAAGTAATTCATTATTAAGTTTATCCCCAGTGTTTTAAGAGTGTTATATAGCTTATGATAAGTTATACATGTGAAATATTCATGGCAGTCTTCTTTCCTTTTAGTTTAGAGGCTAGACTGAAACTTAATTATGCTTCACCTTGTTCAAAGGATTACATGCTAAAACATTGTTGTCTTCTTATAGCACTATTCATCAGATCTTTCTTAGACCATGGAGATATTATATAATAGCTCCATGATCAGACATAGATTGAGACATTCAAGTTTGAGTCTACTGATTTTTAGTGTGGATAGTCTCAATCCAAAGTGGGAGAAAAAAGTTATACAGTTATGTATAACGTTTCCAACATGTTTGAGAAGTGTGTCATTATCACTGTGGCTATGGGGAGGGAGTGGTATAGCTGCCCCTCCTCCACACAAAATGTTTTATAAACCACTCGTGTAAAAGACGGCTATTTTCTTATCATATTCCGCATGGCTTTTTACCTGCATTCAGCAGGTCATAATTTTATCCCTGCATCACGACTGTTGTGGTACCTCCCTGTAGGTTTTGGCAACTCTTTTTAATCTCTTGGAAGTTTGTGGGGATTAATCACATCAAAACATTAAGTAGTTTTCGTGTGACGGTGTACATTTGTTGGGGCATGCAATGATCTGTTTAAGTTCAAACTTGTTAGATGCAACTCATATTATTACTTCTTTCTATTATCTTCTTCTTTTTACGTAGGATCACATACAAAATTACACTTTTTCTTTTGTTTTGTTTTCAACAGGTTATTTGCTAACAATAGAGGGACACAAATAGTGAAAGAAAGTGACAGTCTGGAGGAATCGAAAAACTGGTGGTAAAGGTCAAGGACATTGAATGGGGTCTTTGAACTGTAAAATTTGGAATCTCAAAGCTTTACATTTTACCAGTAGCCAAAGAGTATTTCTATGAAAATTCTTTTCACGTGATTCTGTTTTATTACGTGTAAATTTACCATGTCAACGTATTGTATCTGATGGTCTGGAAACTGTACATTCTCTTTTATCCACGGTGATGGTTGGACTGATAATTCCATTACGTGTTTTTGATCTATTTTCAAATCATCTTTAAAGACCGTGATTTTGGAAATACAGTACACTGTGTTGCTGCTTTACTTTTCAGTCTTTATAATGATCTTATAACAATGACAGATAACAATAGCCAAATGTTAATTATGATATTTTATTAGTATTTCATTTGGTTATGGGTTATGAAAAGGCCCTGAGGGTTTACATCTTATCATGTTTTGAATAATCACAAACTTTTAGTGTGCTGGATCGATGTGTTGCGCCAAAACCTCATTAGGCCTGTTCCATGAGAAGTTACCCCAGGCATTGTCTTAAGAAGTGTGATTTTAGCAAACTTGTCTATTATTTCGTTCCAAACTCAGTAACCGAGCAAGCTCTGTGAAAATGGCTGGCCAGGAACTTTGGCTAAATTGTGCACATTAACTTCCCGCAACATGAAAGCAAAGGATAAACTAGACTTCAGAATGATCTTCAGTATCTCTGAGGTCATGTTATGTTATTTTCCACTTATGTCACAGTTAAGAGGTAATAACGGCAAACATTACATCTGGTGAAGCGGGTAAGCTACTAACGTTATAATAATGAATTGCTACAAAACATTGATCTGTGTGAATAACATTTTGTTTTGAAAATTAAATCAAATTTCATTTTAATATGCTAACCTGTAGTTGTTTGTGAATTGTTTACTACTTAGTATTTCTTTCTTTAGTAAGTTCACTAGAAATTAGAACCTTTAGTTGTCTCTCCTACAGTCCTTAGTTTTGTCCACATCATTGTTGTGATTTTGAAAGTTATGCATGGTGTCAAATCATCTACTATGCCCTTTTGAAAATTTTCATTTCATTTGCAGGAATCATAAAGGAAATGTAATGTCAATTATTTGCTTCAAAAATTTTCCATTAATAAATCGTGTTGTTGTAAGGATTCCAAATAAAAGACATTTGTGTGTTTTGTTCTCGTTTAATGGAATTTTATTCATTATATGTAACTTTCCTACAGCTACCCGTATAATAACTTGACTCATGGGCAGAATTATCTCGGTTTGTTGCAATATGCCTTTTATAAGATGCAAAAACACTACAGCAACATGTGGAAATAGCCTCTCTTATCTATATCACCAGCCAGAAAAGATTCATAGGACAGTAATTAATATATTCGAAGGAATGTTTCAGCTTGATAACATAGTCGGTTCTGTAGTACAACTGCAGTGAAACGCAGTAGCTGTTGTAGTTGCGCAGAAAAGGCAGATTAAGAAGGGACTTCGATGAGTGTTTCACAGCAGATGGCAAGAAGTTGCAGTGGGTTGACGGTAAAAAGAAAATCTGTTTGACTGCACACAGTTTCTGTCTACCGACAGTAGTTTGTGTTAGCAAATGATATGGACAGAATTGTTATCTAACAGAAAACGTCTGTTAAAAGAAACAGAAATTTTCTGTTCACCAACAGACTTTGTTCTAGTAACAAATTGACAGCCCATTTTCTGTGTCCCAACAGATATTGTGGTTTAGGCAGTGCAGAGTAGCTCTGTTTGGTTACACACAATTTCTGTCTGCCGACAGTACTTTGTGCTAGCAAGTGATGGACAGAACACGTTATGTTACAGAAAAGTTCTGTTAAAAGTAACAGAGATTTTCTGTTCACCAACAGATTTTGTGCTAGTAACCGATTGACAGTACATTTTCTGTTTTCCAACAGAGAAATTTTTTACAGTGTACCACGGCCTCTCCGCGGAGGGTCGGATGCTCTTCCTTCTAGACCACACATTCGGTCCTAGAATAGTCATGACATTACGGTCAGTAAAAACCAACAGTAGGTTTTCGATCGTTTTAGCTGTTCCATTGACATCTCTAAAAACCCAAAAGAAATCAAATCAAATACCCTTTACATTGTTTCCACAGAGACTAGGTACCGTTCATTCATCTGAGAGCGTTTAACGCAATAGACGAATCCGAGCCATTAAGTGGAGGCACCATTATTGGGAATATTCAACCTTTAAACGTCTTTACTAACTGTCTACACACAATTCGTAACCCTCTTAATAAGTGAAATTTATGGAAGCAAGTAGCATTTCAGTGAACAATAACACACAATACAGTGAGGCAAAGAACTTGAAAGATGAAAGCTGATGTGACTGACTAAATCAGACCATCGCTTGACTACTCGGATTAGTCTAAAGCGCCAAATCCTGTGCAATACAGTAAGTAGCGATTGCATAACCAATTTGACTTACAAGCACCCATCAGACATAAATAATTTGACATTCTTAACTTTAAAAACAAAAGACAATGCCTTATACTTCATGCCCCGCTGGGGTAAAAATCTCAACGTAAAACTTTGTTTGCCAATAACCCATCCGTAAGACTTCGTTCGTTTTAAACAATCATCTGAACGTACGTAACCATCTTTGAATAAAGAAGCAGCCTTCCCATCACAAGAGAGAAATGGAGATCAAAAAAGCACAAATTTCCCCTTTCAACATTTTGCATCCACTTTGCACCGGACGTTTAGGATGAAAAATTGAAAACTGAAATGAATTTAACTTTGAGAATACGAAAATTGAAGAGCGTACATGCTTTGATATGCTAAATTAATCATTGTGTATTGACTCTTAAGCTTATGTTTGTGAAATGTAAGACATTTGTGTATCTTTCAGCATCTTTATTTCATTTCAGTTGCATATTGATTTTCACTTCACTGTAAATTTTGTGATCTTTTCCTTACTATTTTACGGCCCGTATTCACTAACTAAATCATACGATTACTGCAGTGACTTCGAAAATGCGTAAGTCACAAGAACTCTACACATTATGACTCCTGAATAAGCATTGCTACAGGGTATTTCCCCAATTGGTTACGTCAGACTCAGCGGAAGTATTACATTCGAAAACGCTGCATTCAAATAGTAAAATTATCTCTATATAAATCCTTGAAATGGTAATGGTACAATTATAATATAGATTCTTCTAGCCATCTGAGGTCAATTACCATTTAACTTCACTTAACATTACTACATACCAAGAAATAAACATGACTCTTTATTCTCTGCTCAGTATTTTGGCTATACTTGGAGCAATTTCAGAAGTGATAAATGGATGCGGGACGCAATCTGCAGGACATGGAGATACAAAGCATGTTGATACTGTTAGAAAGAATAGAGACTTGGAAGGTCCCATATTTTTTGGCGAAAGTAAATTTGGGGTTGTTTTAAGGTAAGTCTCTATCTTACATTTCACATCTTGACATAACAATACCTCTCAATCCTTACTTATGGTGCCGGTTCAAAGATAATTTTCATTGATTAATTGATTAATTCATTCATTCGTTCATTCGTTCATTTGGTTTATCACATTACATAAATTTGCAAGTAATACCAGCAGATAAATAGCAAATGTTGTGATGGGGCGTGCACTAAGAAACCCTTTGTTGCTTATCGAGAAGTGTCACTCGCTAAGAGGAACAAAAACACATTTACATTGAAAGAAAGCTGACGTTACACGTGTATAATATACACAACATTACCACCTGGCTAAGTCAACACCAATCTCAGACCAGAGCCACCCTGCCACCCCAATATCAGGTACCCTATCACCTAACCCAATCCCAGTTACCTCTCCCTGGAAACTAAAAAAGATACGGATATGCGGTGATTTTGGTCGGAAATCATTGGAATTAATACAAATTTTTATGAAGTACCTTAAGTAATGGTAAGTGGCTGGTGAAGAGACTTTAGAATGCTTTTAGGAAGAGAATGTTTTAGTTTTGAAGGAATACCGACTCCTTAGTGGGAAAAGAGTAGAGATAGGCATGATATGGTTGTGCGAAGTAAGTATAGAGAAAATGAAGACACCAAGGAATTATACACAATTCACCATTTGAAGCAGTTTAATACCAATACTGAAGTCATTCATATCGTTTATTGCATTAAAACCGATAAAATTCGTTTGAACATTTTTAATGAATGCTTGTTTGCCCCAAACCAATCCGTAAAGACATTCAAGTCCTTTTGGATGGTTCGTTGGATACGTGCATAATCATGTCAGAAAAGAAGATATTTGAATCACCGGCGTCAGATAGTCAGATGGTTCAGTTTGCTTCTTTTACACCTGGATTAAAATAGAAATAGCGATAACAGTAATGACATCTTCCATTGGCCGAAGCTTTATATAATGCGTATGTGTTTCTTTTGGGAGGAAAGGACTAAGGTGGAACACAATGTTTGAAACGCATTCGACTGTTGATGTTTGTTTGTACTGGTTGACTTTGCAAGGGGGGGGGGGGGGTCCTTGCTGTCAGTTTGTATTGTTATCGGACATGAAGATAGGATGCATAATCTTGGATAATGTCCATATTTCCCTTGTGACATATCCATATTGGCAAGAAGTGGAATTTACACCCATAGTTTTAACCTTTAGATAACAAGGAGACATAGAATTCAAGCAAGTTAGCAATATGACAAAAAACTGCATGGTTAAAAATAGCTTCCAGAAATTCCTGAGGCATTCGAAATACATGTTCAGACATAAATTACATATTTCAAAATTGGTTATCACCGTCATTTGTTACAACTTTATCTGGACCACGGTGTAGGTGTAGATTAGAAGGTAGATTTAAAATTCCTTCACACGTTAAGATGTGAAAAGTGTGAACTGAAGGTTTTATTTAGACCATTACGATTATTCAATAAGTTATGACCAAGGGGTTTGTGTGACCAGGCAGTTGCTATTGCTTGGATCGCAATAACAGGTGATAAGAATAATGATATGAACTGAGTTTGCAATCTTTGTGTACGTTGCGACATAACTCCTTGAGGAAGAACCTCTTTTGATAGTAAAGGTTGGTTTCGTCAGAGATTCGAGGAACTTTGAGAAACAACCACTGGAGTCACTGTGGACCCTTCTACCTTTTTACTAAATATGTAAATCACTACGACATATCCCACATCTTGAATTAGTACTGTGGACTGACCTGTTTCATGATTGGTTCTTGAGAATAATGTGGAACTACTTGCACTCCTCAATTGTGAACTTAACTAGGAATAACGATCTTGAATAGGCAATATTGAAGTCCTAAAATATTACAAAAGAAACGTTGAAGAGAAACAAAATACTACCTTGAGATTTTGCTGTTGTTTTAGAATATGTTGTAGACGACTGCTGTCGCCGTATAAAATTGATCATTCCCAAGATAATTTATCGTTTTTAAAGAGTATTTAATATCTATACGTTTTGCAATCATTTGAAGGCGGGCGTCAATTGAGAAAAGGTAACCAAACTCGCTTATTTCGTACCAAATATTTTTAAAACAAAACACAAGCATTTTACTGCCCATGGAAAATTTACCGATTTATGCATCTGGCTTTTCTTTCCGCAGACCTCGTAGAAGCAAAGCAGAACAAATGGACATTGAAGCAGAACGATTATTTCGCAGAATAGATACCAACGTTGACAATGTAGTGGATTCGGCAGAATGGGTAGATTTCTCTACAATGACTAGTATTTGGGACTTTGTGACTCTTCTTGATTATGCAAATTTGGATGGTAAGTTGAAATTAGTATCTCTTCTTTCGAAAAAAAAAAAAACTAATCCCAAAGTTGATGGGTGAGTACTTAACAAATCAGTGGAAATCCCCCCCAAACAGGCCTTTATTCTGCATAATAAAAACACAGCTTTAAACTGCTTTGCCGCTCAATTTTGTAAAGTCCATAGATAAAACGTAGGATTTTGGAAAATAAATCGAGACGTCATGATATAAATATTTTATGCCAACACTGTCCACGCGTTTATACGCATTGGGGTTTCAAGCCCCGCATAACCTGTGTATATTGCATTTGTTAAAACGATCGGTGAAAACCCCTTTTCCAGGTTCTCTATAAGTTTGACTGCTATTCAGTGTAACTGAGCCTTGCTTAGGACTGCTCGTAGAACTGTTTCAAAGCTGGCATCGTCGCCATTGAGAGAATTTTTTCTGTTTTGTTTTGTACAGATGACGAGGTCATATCGTCGGCAGAATTTGGGGCGTTGGAACTCGTCAAGATTGACCAACTAGGAAACAGCTAGTAAACAGCAAGGAAACAGTTGCTGGCAGGCCATTATAACATTATATCGTCTGTCTTACTGAGGCAAAGGTTGTCAATGTTAGGCGCATATTATAAAAAATGATGCGACTGTGCCCGCATCTCACCATTTCTTCAGTTTCTATATTTAGAAGTCGCAACGTCACATCTACACTTCCGTATTTCCACAAGCTGGGCGGAGCTTACTAGTGACGTAATGATGAAACACTGTCCAGTCTGGTTTTTGAATTAAATTGATCAGTTCTCCCGACAGAGTTCCAGCTCAGTTGGTAGAGCGTGCTGCACGTTGAGCAGTAGGTCGTTGGTTCAAACACAGCTCGGACCTCAGTTTTTCATCATTTGGTGATATTGTCTTTCTTACTAAGGCAAAGGTTACCAATGTTAGGCGCACATTATAAAAAAAAAAATATACGATTGTGTCCGCATCCCACCATTTCTTCAGTTTCTATATATATGTATATATATATATATATATACAATTTGTATTTTACAATCTCACCTTGAAATCTCATTTGCATATTTAATTTTGAAACAGAGGAACAAAGGGATATCTCTTGAGGCTAACATGGTAATAGAAAACACCAGATATTAAAGCGGGGAACATACAGAAGCCTGTAATTTTTGTGTATTGTTTATAAGACGATGAATAGGCTTTCTGTGCCCATTATATATTGCTCACGCAATCTATAGAGTAATTATGATTGTTGCATTTAGTGTCATCCTGCAGAATTTTAATATTGCCTAGTGTTTTTTTAACAAGTAAATGACATCGCAACACTGGCGACCACTTGGTCAGATTCTCCACCTCACGCCCGCTCTACACAGTGGAACTTCTACCGTTGACTCAAACGTTGTTACACTTGCTCGGTTGTCTCTGGAGACCAATACTTATCCATTTAAGGACATTCTAATTTGTTCAAAGTAACTTATAATTTAAATTGCTATTCCTCCAACGTTATTTACATTTTAAGCTGTAAACTGTGCAATATTTTGCCTATTAGTGAAACCAAACGAAGCCTAGCCGAAAGGATCACTGAACATCTCCATATAAATCTTTATCTGACTGGCCTACTCATTTTAATCCTCACTCTCTGAACTAAGAAAGAATTTTTGGTCACACACACAGTTTAAGCTTGTAATTTAAAAGGGAATAACATCGATTTTTTCTCGACGTCTTACTCACAAACTTGGCACTGCTTACCACCATTAACTTTGACATGTTCGTTTGCAAGTTGATGTTCTGTTACCGCGTTGAAGGGCACGTAACGCGAAACGACGTTGTTTTATTTCCTTTAACTATTTATTGCATTGTGTAATAGCCCATTGCCATGCATTTATTTCGACTTGGACCACGCTAGACAAGTACTTTTCATCACCGTTTATCATTCAGAATGCATAATGTTACTTTATTATTGATATTTTGTTGATTTGGTTTTGAAATAACGTTTTTACTATTTATTTTATAAATAAATTGCAATGAAATACAAGAAAGTATTCACTTTGATATTTAATAAATTCGTTTACCAAGAAAAACCTAGGTCTTCTTATTCCTTTCTTTTTTTTTGAAAATTCTACCTACATACATAGTATAAAATTGAATCATTTGTCTCTTACAGACATAAGTTTCGATAACAGTTGATCTTACGTAACAGAAACTGTAGAACCTAAGGGGGTTTATACTCTTAACTTCCGTTATTCTGATCGCAAATAACTGATTTCTGAAAATATCAACATAAGCGGATGGCGTACTTTTCTATTGCTTGTTAGCAAAGGGGGAGATCAACTTTTCAAAGAAATTAAATCCTTTTAAAATCATGTTAAGGGTTAGAAATAAAGTAAAGATTACGTGGATATTTTACGTGGTATTTTACCTGATCTGTTACAATCCGGCGTCAGAAGAAATCGTAAGTCTCCTCTTTTTGAATTAGGGGTGTGGCCTCTTTCAAAGAAGCTTAGGACTACGAGCAAAAGGACTCAGGACTCGGTTCATGTTCAGCTTAGTCTTGTGTTGACGAACACTTATACAGAAGAGGGCTTACATCCAAACAAGAAATGGTTCTAGTTGTTGCCCTGTATTCTAACCACATTGATAACTTTTGCACTTAAAGCTAGTGTAGCAATTCAGCAAATGGCCCTGACTTTATTTTCATTAAAAAGATCTTTAACCGCATCGATGTATTTGATCAGTGTCAAAACTGTCAAACTCCATGATAGTCTTTAAAGTTCCAGTTCGGCAGTATGAAAACATCTGTTACAGCAATTGTAGGGTAACTCTCAATTAATGACCACTTGTCACATCATTAGTAACGTCTATGAAACGTCTATATAACGTCCGATATAAATTACAAAGCTACATTAAGGGGAAGATATACATTTGAATTTTTCAGGGGTATTAGCGTAATGACTGGGCGACTTATAAAAGGAGCTTTGATAGTCCAGCAAATTCTCTGGGTGAAAAAATAATATTTCATTGTAGTTATGCTTTTTAAGTAGGTGGAATAAGGGCAAGCAAGCGGAATGGCCTCGGTGGATCCAGGGACAAAAGCAGTGAAATTCAGATGCCTCTCAAGACTAGAGCTTTCAGATTAGCAGATGAAAATGAACTCTCTGGGTATTTTTGTTTGGCTTCAGTTGATAGGGCATAATCCTAGGAAAGGAAGCCGATGGGGATCAAGAAGTTAAGGTCCCAGGGTTTTTAACATATCCATAAGTGAAAATCTCGGCACGGATTTATTTTCTTCAGGAGCTGATTGGCGCGACTGGGCCGAAAAGTTCTGCCTAGATAAAAACGAACAATGCCCCTACCTTGTCTTTGGCATAGTGAAACTGCCACAGCAGATCAGACTCTACAGTCAGACCACTCGAGATTAACGAGACAAACCCAAAGCAACGTTTGACTAAAAGTTTACAACGAGTACTACAAGATTCCGCTCCTTGCAGCTTGAGAGAGAAAAACTTAATTTACATATTTGGAGCAGAACAACGCGACAACTATGCAACAAATGAATATCGAGAGTGTTGCAAGTATTCGATAAAATTTGAGATCGGAGAACGTTCAGCCAGAAAGTAGTTTAGAAAACGTTAAATTAAATTTGACGTTAATTAAGTGGCTTTCAAATAATCCAATGATTAAATATTGTATAATACTTAAGATCAAAGTACCATCCTTAAAAAGGAGTGGAGTTAAGGGACAAATATTGAGAGGAATGAATTTGAAGCAAAACAAAAGTGTAAGGATAAAGCCTGATATTAAAGCTGAAAAATATGAATCAAAATACTGATTTATTGGGATCGTAATATTAAACTAACGAAGACACCACAAAATTTATCAAACCCCAAATGCTCACCCTAATATGAATTGAAATAGTTTGTTCTTTCTTTTTCACTTTTTGCAGAACTTAAAGTTCTTAAAGAATCTCTTCAAATTCCATGTCTTTAGCATGTAAATACCTATTTGAATACCGTTACATATAATTTTACCTGTTCATCGGATCTCAGATAAGATCTTTGTATGTGTCAATCTGTCTCCCAGACATTTCCCGCATGGACTTAATCTGTACCAATTCTTTACCATAATTAACATGCAGTCACATTTTAATTTTACCATCGGGAATATAACGGGTAATAACTACGAATCCCTCAAATCCGGGAGTTATCCATAACAGTGTGATCATGGTGATTTGCAATTTTATAAAGAGTGAATACTTGTTGTACACGAAACACATCAATGTATGAAACACTAGGGTAAAGAATGTACTTACAGATCTTTCATTAAATTTCAGACACGCATTTTGTCAATGGGTTTCGGGTTTGGACGAATTGTACATTAATGTAGGCCTTTTTTTATGGGTGGGTGGGTGGGTGGGTGGAGGGGGGGTGGGGAGCTCAATTTGATCCGGAAATAATCAGACTTTCCGGGACCGGAGAAAAGTCGGTCCCATGACGTTCAGACCATGCCGGTCAGACGGCTGGTCCTCGTTTGACGAAACCACCCCAAACCGACAAAGGATTTGGGTGGTTTCAGTTTGGTACCTATTTCGGGTTGTCTGTGCACAATTTTACGATCTACGTCGTTCGCAAAGTATATGTACCTTAAGAAGCTTTATCGCTTGCCGTCTTAACGTCGAAGTGACGGTAATGCATAGCATCTATTGAAACTCACTTTTCGAATGCCATGTTGTATAGATAAAAACGAATCTGGAAAGCAAATGATGATCTGATTTTATTCGGCCAAAACTGGGTTCGATTACTTTTAATCTTTCAGTTTCTCTGCTTAATTGCACGATGGATGGTTGCACACTGAAATGCCTCTTGATTCCATCAATAGTACGGTATATGAGGCTTTGGATTACATTTACGCAATAAATGAAGACGATTTAAGGCTACTGAACCCTAGTAACGGCTGACTGCAGCCACTATGCACTAGCGCTGCTCGGATTTGTTTATAACGTACATACAAACAAAACAGAAGGAATATATGGCCCATTTAAAATCTGATATGGCTCAAATTTTATATGGGACAGGTACGGTGCATATATGTCCCACATAGGGACTTTATCTCCAGGATATCCAGGCCATATCTCGACAATATATGTCTGCACCAGAATTTATTAGTACACTACCTTTGTGTAACGCGTATCAGAAGCCTTGCTTAGCCATTACTTTTTCTAAAGTCTTCCCGACCCTCTGGCAAAGGGCCGTTCGGCGAAACCAAACTTTAAATGCTTCCCGAAGAACTCGTTTCGTCGACTGAAGGACAAAGCGTGACGTAAGGACTATCTGAACATTTCTAACAAAGTTTGATGTCCATTGTTTTACATTGTGACTTAAGTATTTGAAATTTTTAAATTACTTCATAGTGAAGAATACAACTGTTTTGAAATTCCAACTTTTGAATATTTACACTGCATTGTTGGTTTAAATTACCGTATGGGGCAATATTCCTACATAAATTTTGTAAATTTCATTGAAGGTTTAATCTAGCTTCAGAGGGCCATATAAAACTTAATATAATGTATCAAGATACCTATATGGGGTTGTATATCTGGCCTCATATGACCATATTGAACTTTAAAACAGCCCGATATTTCAAGATGCGAGCCAGATATAAATTTTGGGTAAGGATACTACACACAAGGTTTCTCGAATTACTGAATATACTTTATCGAAAAAACAAGTTTATCGGTCCAAAACCAAGGTTATCAATCAAACACTAAGATTTTTTGTCGAAAACCTACTGACACAGTGTGGATAATCACAAACAAGAATTTAATTTTCGCCAACCCGAATTCCGTTTTTGTTTCTTAATGATGTCCTCTTTAAAGTTACGGATGTAAGTTATGCAATATAATATGTACGTACGTACTGAACTGCATGAATGTTGTTACGTAGCCCACAAATCTGAAGGAGCCACCATCTAGCATGTCGTGGTCGCGGAAAGTAGTACCGGTAAATCACCATGGTTATCGGAAAACCAAGTTTTTCGACCGATAAGGAAACTTATATTGAAAATCCAAGTTTTTCGATCGATGTACCAAGATATGAAGATAGGCTTCGTTTTCCGATCGATAAACTTGGTTTTCGATCAATTTCCTTGGTTTTTCGACCAAATATCTTGGTTTTTCGACCGATAAACTTGGATTTCCTAATTATTGGACATTAAGCTCCGAAAAACCAAGTTTACTTTTCGATAAAGCAGACAGACCGAAAAACTTGGCATGTCCAAGTTTTTCGACCGATAAGACAAGTTATTTTGAAACTCCAAGTTTTTCGAACAATATGCCAAGGTATGTAGGTAATCTTGGTTTTTCGACCGAAAAACTTGGGATTTTGACCGATAATCTTGGTTTTTCGATCGAAAATCTTGATTTTTCTAATTACTAAACATTTCGCTTGCCTTATACGTCTTCAGATAAACCTTTTAAAAGTTCGTCTATTTCTGAAGCAGCATGTTTAATGATGTTGAGTGTTGCAGTGTTGACATTTCTTTTGTAGCCCCATCCCTAAGTATCTTATGCTAAATACATAACCTTAACATTCGTATTAAATATATCTTAATTACTCACTCCTTAAAATACGATTCGGTAGTTACTGATGATTTTCATGGACACAACAACTGTAATAAATTAGAATTCCCAAATGACCCTCTTGAGACAAACTGATGTCACAATGTCCTTGAAATGAGGACTGTATAAACAAAGGATAACATTAATCATAAAGAGCATGTCTCTCTCATTATATCACAAGATTTGCATATTGAGTTCATACTACCCAGTTTTGCCATTTTCATGTCACACGACTGTTAAACCAAGGTATAGACTGTACCATTATTTCAATAGAGTTTTACGGCCCAGTTTCCAACCTACTGGTTCAAGTCGAGCCGGCCACGGCCTTCTTTCCAGCTATGGCTCACTGAATCGGATGATCATACCGTTAAACCAAACACGCGGTACAATCATAACAGCATGGGACAGTTGGCCAATTTTGGAATAGTTTACTTCCTTCCACCTTCCTAATTAAACGCAAAGTCGGTATATCACACGATCCGGAAATGGAAATGATGACATGCTTCTACGTGGGTCCGAGTTCGATACATCTGATCTCATATCTCAACACATTTAACACAACAATCAGCTCCCGGACTGCAATGGAGTTTCATCTAGCGGCAGTTTATTTTGGTCTGATTAATTGGCGTCTACAAATAGCTGTGCAATAGCGACTACTAAAAATAAACGTTTCTCGCTTTTAATTCATTTGCATCTTAAAGGTTTAATATCATTTCATCATATATTAATTTATAGTATATTCTTTGGACCAATTATTGTGAGTTTCGTATGAACTCAGTATTGTGAAGGTTATCCAGGTTAGCTAATGAATGCAAACATCAAATTATCAAAACCAACCTCATTTTTGTTGATCAATCATTTTGAATGTCGCTACAGGACCCATTGACAAAATGCGTCACCTTTGCAGCTCTCTCCACCTATTATCATCAGCGTTCTTATATTTACTTAATGTCTTATGCAAACAAGCTCCCAGTTAGGTCCTCATTACCCAATTACTTCCTTATGGACAAGTTTCCTAGAGCTACTTATTGCTAACTTTTGTTTACGATTAGATATGCACTGTACGACCTTTCAGAATGAAAATCAGGCAAAAAACCCGCGAGAAAGCCGCAGTACTCGATTGTGACTTCCCCGTATTTTAGTAATAGTGATTGTAGTAACATGTGCTTGGATCAACTTTTAGTGCAAAAATTTGCTGGTGTTCAAGTCTCTTTTTAAATACAGAACAATAATACTAAGTGATGAAAAGTTCTAACGGTAATGTAGGCCTCAAGACTAGGGAGGTTTTGTCACACCCTTTTCCAGAGGACGAAGTGCTTTTGGTAGGACGTTGGGTTCGGGGACTCAACTAGCAACTTTGTGAAATATTATTATTTCAAATAAATACCATGGACTGAGATGTTTGCAGTCATTGAGTACAAGTCTGAAAGTGTAAGGACAAATTCACAATCCTAACTACGAATATGAGTAGAAGCACCCTTGCTACAACCACAGAGAAATGTTCTTGAGAAGAAGGAATAAGTGCCAACATGAATTGACATACTACATGTCTCTTTCATATTGACATATTACATGTTTCTTTCATGGCAACAACATCAACTGGATCAAACCAAGAGCCCTTCCGGATGATGATACCATGCCACACTTCCTCCAGATCAAAGTATTCTTCTGCATGAGCCACTTGTTTAATCTGCTTTGACTGATATTTCTGACTTATGTTCAATTGAACCGTCCCGAATAAAGGAAACTATAGAAAATACTTTTGTACAAACTGAACAGATTATCTCACTCGATAGGATGGGTCTTAAGGTAGTATCATACATTTAAATTTCCGTTCTTTCTTCATCCAGAAAACAATTCCCTGATGAAATCCCTCATTGTCTATTACCCAAATTGTTTGGCATAGTTGTGGTACCGAAGGGGTTCACCAGTTGGTAAGGCAACTTCACCCCATAAGAAGTACAAGGCTAAGGTACAAAGCAAGTACCACTTTTAGAAAATCGGGGCGGGAAATTCAAAATGGATAACAGTTGTGAACATGTACAGTTTCATCAGTTTTAATATGTGGCTGATATGTGGTTGATATGTGACTGATTCTGATATTTTCCAAGAATATATTGCTTGAGCAAATCATTGAGACATTACAATTTGACCTTTACTTAAACCTAACTAATCTACGGTAACACTATATGCCAATGAGTTTTGCCCGGAGGCGTAGGAGTTTTCTAAACTCCCGTAGAAAACCTTTGAATGTCGTTCTATTATGATACCTTCTACTGAATGGGAAGTGGTAGATCTGCCAAATCATTCCATCTAATTTAAGCTATCAAATCCTGTAGCACAACACTTCGAGACTTGAAAACAGTCTTATTTTTGATCTTCGTATCCGAATCGCTTTCACTGCACGTTCATTATCCGGGTCACAGTGGCTCACAACGTCCCTGGGAAAATAGATACAGATATTGCTTCACGGAATACTAGACCCTTTCTCTGAATAACGCTATGACATAGTAATGTAATTGCCAGAAGAATCAAGTACCTGCAAAGTAAGGGATTTAGGCTGTTATTTTTGTCTCACGTACTAGTCATCACAAATACAGTTAGAAAGCCTGGATCTACAAATTGGTGCTGCACTTTGATTCATGTAAACTCAAGCAATACTTCCAATATATAACAACTGTCCTACATCATTAGCAAACGTTGCCTCTCCATAAGATAATTCTCTCAAGGACCTCAAGTCCATGAGCTGTGGGGTTGTGCCTTCGTTTATTACTCAATAGAATACAACAAATTGAGGCCTTTTTTGACCAAACTCCTTGATGTGCTGCAAGGGATTTAAATTGAAGAAAGCTTATTTTCACACAATATTCCGTTATTCAGGAGAGGGCTGGTGAAAAGAGGTCTCCTTCGATTAAAAGGGGCCATTTATGTCCACTTGAGGATGACACTGACAATTGATTTTAGGCGCCCAAACTGTCCGTATCATCAATTTCTACGCGATTTCTCTTTTTGACAGAAGGTGAGAAAATGTACGTCTTAACTTTATATTCCAAAACTTTTCTAAATTAAGCTGTTTGAGGTTTTTCATCATTTGTCTTTGTAAAAACCAGCTGTGTAATTGTGGTCCGCCTAGCAAGGTCTTTGTGAAATAAAGTTTTGACATGTTGTAAAGTTTAGATGTGCCCTTGTATCCCCGGATGAGTGAAAGCAACAGGAGGGTATTTTTCCCCAATCTGTTTTGGGAATTGTTCCTTTTCTAAAAGCGTCTTGGAAAAGGTAAATGCAAAGCAGTAATATTGGGGTAGCAGAGATTTTGTGAAATCCAACATAAACACGAGATGTATAATTTAATTTTTTGTATGCGAAAACATTCTTTGAACAAGATTTTGATTTCCCTCTGAATATTTTGCAATTTATAGAATGTAATTGAGTCACGACTTTTAAGAATCTGCACACTTATATCTGTATCTGACTTAATCACTTAATTGTGACCACTCTTACAAAATAATGACTGGATGCAAGAGGTGAGTCATTTAACATCCGACGTCTTGAAATGTTTCAGTGTACGTGGGTCGAAAGAGACATTTAAAAAGGAAGAATATGTGACTGAGGTTCATGTGATTTTAAGTATTTCGGTCAGAGGATGAGAGAGAAAATGGTTGAGTCCATCACTTCAAGAAAATGACAGTTGATATTCGTGGCCAAATTTGTCGCAAAAGCGACACTTCTGTATCCCCCTAGTCGTTGGACGAGCATCAGTGGGGTAATAAATTATGCTCACTCTGAGTGACTTGCATCACACCCGTTGTAGACATGTTACACCTTCCTTTTCTCGAATTTTTCATCATAGAGGGAGGACAAATTGATGACCACCCGTTTTGTCAGCAATTAAAAAGGTCATTAAGTCTTTTGAGAATAAAAGTTTTTGTTACAAGCTTCCTTTGTCAGGAAGAAGGAAGTTCCAAAAATATCATCACTGATGAACAAGTTATTTGTTTTTTTTTTATACGAAAAATGTAGGACAACTCCCGTTATTTTATTATTCTTTCAGCCATTACCTTGTTTTAACTTGAAGAAGCAGGCTAATAGCTTCTGCTAAAACTCTATAGTTTAGAGTATCACCTAAATGGACACTCATCACCGCATCGCGGCCTCAGATGTTGATCGCCTATAGCTGATGCATCTTGTGGGTATCTGTCTCCGACTTCCCATCTAAAATGTTGGATAAACATTCAGTCAAGTTTGGTTTCTATTTTACCGTGTTAACAGTTGGATAAAGAGAGCATTAAATAACCTTTTATTTTGTAAAAATTCATGCAGTATAAAACCGATTTTTGATAAAAGTTTGGTTCCAATCTTAATATCAAAGAGTGAATTTAGCGATGACTTCAAGCTGAGATGTAGTATTCACCCCCGACAGAAGAAAAATGTTGAAATTTAAGAGTGATCCAAAATTTCAGACGAAACAGTAATTTTTCAATTTTGAGAGCAGGTTAGCCAACAGTTAAGATAATGGAATATGGACCCAACAATGGTTAACTTTTAGAGTACTTATGATTACCTTAGAATAATCGAGATAAGAAGTCGTTGTTGCTCGAAGAAAACGAAATGGTAGGCAAGCTGTCGACCGTAAGATTGTTACTTGCGCGTTATGATCAATATGTAACATTTCAAACAAACTTGAATGTATCAAATATCACATTTGTCAATTTTTTCTATCGAATATTGACCGAAACTTGCACTATTTCGAAAACATTAAGACGCCGATGTCTATCTGTCCAAATGAACGACTTGAATAGGGCCCATTCTTAATGCACAAAATCATAGCAGGTGAGCGACTTCCTAAGCCTTTACTGGCATGAACGGAGGAGAAAATCACGGTATATACGTTAGTGCAGTTTGTCATGTCCACGTATGCATACCCTCATTTGAAAAAGATACTGTGTGGGCGATTTGTCAAATACTAGGGGTGGTCCTGTCCTCCATGGACTCCCACTCAGTTTGTCCTAAGCTGGAGTCACCGCATTTTCGTGTTCTTAAATGGAAAACAAAATGCCAGCTAGATTTAAAATGTGCACCTGAAGCTTTTTCTTTCGGAAGAGATTCTGTGTCTCGAAGGCGGTGCTCCTTTCGTGCCGTATCAATTTCACATTTACTCTCATAGAGTATAGACTGCCAAAACCATTAAAGCATAAAATGTTGCTGTTCGTTGTAAAATCTTTCTGACAATTTACACCATAGGAGCGTCACGGATGAACAGTGAAATTGTTTTTAGAGCCCATGTCATTTTGAAACAACACAATTGATTACTCTCGAATGTCAAGTATCAGAGGTTTTAATATCATACCCATTGGTAAATGTCCATTTTTCACGAATGTTACATAATGGTACTGTGTTCCCTACGAATATGTGTGGTTTTGATCATCAATGTTATCATAGACTCATGCTTTAAACTGGATTGTGCGTTACATAAATCTAATCAATGACTGAATCACTAAATGCTGGCGAGCATTCTCATTTCATCTTGTACTCTCCATATGTAGAAACTAAAACTTATGTAAAATTTCGTTACTGCTTTCTTCGATTTTTTGTAGCAACTACAGTCTTGATTGATGATGGATTCCAACATTTGTAGAGTAATGAATCCACTGAATGACTCAACAAATGGGGCCGGGTACCAAAGGGCAGGGAAATACATCAGTATACTTATAACTTAATAAGTGTCCAAAGATGGAAGTTCCTGTGACCAAACTTGTAGCACCTTAAGTTCCTATTGAAACTGGAACATTAATGGAAAGACCCTGCCTAGGGATCGTATCCCGGACTTTCCGCGGGGAGTCGGATGCTCTACCCACTCGACCACTCCACACAATCGGTCCTAGAAAAGTCATGTCATTACGGTCAGTAATGAACAAGGGTAGTGCTTCCCCCATCGTTTAAACTGTTTCGTTCCAAAACTAAAATTCAATATAATCAAATCAAGAACCCCCTTTTTTTGTTTCCACACAGACTAGATACCCTTCATTCATCTGCAAAGCGTTTGAGCAATAGACGAATCCGAGCTATCAAGTGGAGGCAGCATTACTGGGATTCTTGAACCTTAAGTCGTCTTTATTTAATGTCTACCTACAATTTTTAACCCTCGTAATAAGTGAAATTTAGGGAAGCAAGTAGCATTTCAGTGTACTATCATCCATAATACAGTGAAGCAAAGAATTTGAAAGATGAAAGTTGATGTGACTGACTAAACTAGACCACCACTTGACCAGACCATCACTCGGATAAGTCTTTAGCGCAAAAAGCGTGTGCAATAGATAACGATCTCTTAACCATTTTTACTTACACGCACCCATCAGACATAGAAAGTTTGACATCTTTAACTTAAAATACAGAAGACAATGTTTCACACTCAATGCTCCGCTGTGGTAAGAAATCCCACAAAAACCTTGTTTGACAAAAACCTACCCGCAAGACTTCGTTCATTTTAATAAATTTTCTGAACGTTAGTAGCCGTCTTTGAAGAAAGGAACAGCCTTTCCATCACAAGAGAGGAATTGACATCAAAATGGCACAAATTTCCCCTTTTAACATCTTGCATCCACTTTGCACCGGAAGTTTAGGATGAAAAATTGAAATCTGAAATGAATATAACTTTGAGAATACGATAATTACGAGCGTACATGCTCTGATATGCTCATAAATCATTATTTGTTGACTCTCGAGCTGATGTATGTGTAATGTAAGATATATGTGTATCTTTTAGCATCTTTATTTCATTTCAATTGCATATTGCAAGGTTTCACTTCACTCAAAGTTTTGCTACTCGTTCCCGTAGTTTTCTAGGGGCCGCATACACTTAATACCCTACTATTATCGCAGGGGTTACAAATATGCATGAGTCAAAAGAACTCTAGATGTTGTGACTTCTGAATTAGCATCGCTACAGGGTATTTCCCCAATTAGTTACTTCAGAATAAGCGGAAAGGTTACATTTGAGGACGCGGCGTTTAAATAGTTCAAAGTTATTTCTATATAAAGACTTGAAATGGTACTGTAACAATCAAAAAGAAGAATCGTCAACACATCTGAGGTCAATTATCATAAAACTTCACTCAGTATCACTATATATCAAGAAGTAAACATGACTCTTAATTATGTGCTCAATATTTTGGCTATACTTGGAGCAGTTTCAGAAGTAATAAATGGATGCAGTAAGCAATCTGCAGAGATGGGAGATGGGACGCTTGGTGATAATATTCGAAAGAATAGAGATTTGGAAGCTCCCATATTTTTTGGCCAAAGTGAATTTGGTATCGTTTTAAGGTAAGTTTCCATCTTGCATTTCACATATTGGCATAATGATATCTCTCAATATTTACTTACGGGACCGGTACAGGCTACGCCAGCCACAGAAACCAAATCTCTAATGAATTGTTTTACCTAGACGATTGCATATTACCTACAACTTTTCAATGATAATATCCATTCATTCATTCATTTATTGATCTATTTGGTTGATAGTAACACATTAATTTACCAATAACATTTGCAGATAAATAACAAATGGTGTGATAGGGCGTAAACTTAAAATTGAACCATGTTTTTCAGGTAACTGTACATCAACAATTTAAGTTTTTTTCTCTCGGTGACACTACAAAACTCATTCGAGTTGGTGTGTCGTTAAACCCCATCTAAGTAACTAAGTAACTAGAAACCCCATGGTGCTTATAAAGAAGTGTCACTCACTAAGCGGAAAAAAAGACAGAAAGTTAGTTAACGCTACCCGTGAACAATATTAACAACTATTACACCTGGCTCAGTCGACCCCCACCTCAGACCAGAGCCACCCTGCCACCCCAATATCAGGTACCCTAACACCTAACCCAATCCCGGTAACCCATTCCTGGAAACTAACAGAGGTGCGGATATTTTGGTTTTTTTCAGGATTTGTTCTGAAGGATGATAACGAATACTTGGTCTTAAGTGTTTGGGGCCAACTATTCCACAGTGTTTTTTTCCCGCCCTTACAAAAAGAGTGTGTCAACCTCTGTCAGTTACCATGCATGATCACCTGTGAAAAACAAAAGGAAATCACTGATCTTCCTGGGTGACAAACCTGTGTTTTTGGAACCCTCTGGAAACACCGTTGAAACAAGTTTACACATCTTTCCTTGTCTTCAATTATAAAACACTGTTTTTTTTTCTTCAGAATTGATTGTTAATATTAGTTTTAATTGCCACAGCCTTTTCCAGTCAAACCAGTTTTTGCCAGCCAAACCTGAGGCAAAATTGTGGCAAACCTGTGACAACGTGCTGCAACTAGGAAACTCATGTCAGTTTCTCAGGGAGACACAGGTTTTCATGTAAATCCCTGCAAAAACCAGCCTCAGAAACGTGTGAAAACCTGCGTATTTGGGACAAATTGACACACCTTTTCTTGTAAGGGCGGTAATGGAGACTTTTCTTGTACAGACTGTTGTGGTAATTGCTAATGTATAGGTGACCTGCCTGTCTTGTGCCATGTGAATGAATACGTGAGTCATGTGTGAAGTAAGCTTTGAATGTGTTAAGGAGCATTTCGAGTAGAGAACGGTAGCCATTTAGGTTGAAGAGGTCAGTAAATTTAAGGACTTGAAAATACCACTTGTTTAATTCCTAGCTTCAGAGAATGTGATATGTATTGCTCTTTACTGAAGGATGGAAAGTTTGTTTAATAACAACTGACTTGATTTCGACCAATTAAAACAGCAGTAAGTTAATTATGGGAAAATAAGTGTCTGGTAAAAGATTTTTTAGTAAGAGAATGTTTCAGTTTTGGGAGAAAGCCGACTCCTTTAGCAACAAGAGAAGAGATAGACATGATATGGTTGTGCGAAGGAAGTTTGGAGTCAATGAAAAAAACAAAGGAATTTAACAGAATTCATGCGGTACTTCCAATACAAAAGTTATTCATCTTAATATCATCCGTACGTGTTTTGGGGGTTGAAAAGGACTGAGGTGAAACATTCTTTTGAAGCGCCTTCGACTGTTGATGTCTGTTTGTACTGGTTAACTCAACGGGGGGGGGGGGGTAATTAGTAAGTTAGATAGAGATTTACGGCCTAGTTTGCAACCTATTGGTTCAAGTCGAGCCGGCCAAGGCCTTCTTTCCAGTTTTGGTTCACTGGCTTGATTTCCCTACTTTTTTGATTATTCAGAGCATCACGCACAACGACAGTAGGTTCCATTTTTAGAGTCTTCGGTATGACTCTGCAGGGGGTCCTTGTTGTCAGTTTGTATCGTTGTGGCATATGATAATAGGATACATAATCTTGGATTATGCCCATGTTTTTTGTGACAAATCCATGTTGACAAGATGTGGAATTTACAACCCAGAGGCTTAACCATGACAAAAGGAGACATAGACTTAAAGCAAGTTAGCAATATAGTAAAAAGACAGCATGGTTAAAAACAGCCTTCATAAATTCCCGAGACATTCAAAATACAAGTTAAGACGTAAATAACATACTTCAGAAATTAGTTAAACGTATTATCACCGACATTTGGTAAAACTTTATCTGGACCACGTTTGCGATGTAGATTTGAAGATAGATTAAAACTTCTTAACACGTTAAGATGTGGAAAGTGTGAACTAAAAATTTTATTTAAACCATTACGATTACTCAATAAGTTATGACCAGGGGGTTCGTGTGACCATGGATGCTGGACCAGGGAGTTGCTATTGCTTGGAATGCAATAACAGCTAATGTAATAAGAATAATGATGTGACTTGAATTTTTGTGTTCGTTGGATCATAACTGTTTGAGGGAGAATAGCCCTTTCGACAGTAAAGTTTGGTTTTGTCAGAGATTCGAGGAACTTTGAGAAACAACTACTGGAATCTAAACCGTGGACACTTATACGTACTTATTAAATATGTAAATAACTACGACATATCCCACATCCTGAATGGTTGCTTAAGACTGTCCTGTTTCATGATTGGCTCTTGAGAATAATGGGGCAATATTTTTACTTCTCATTGTGAACTTTACTAGGAATTACTTCTTGGTTTACCTTGAATAGGCAGTACTGAAGTCATAAAATATTACAAAAGATACGTTCGAGAGAAACGGAAAGAGATCTTTAGATTTTGCCGTTGCTCTAAAATAAGTTATACACGAACTGATCAAAGTTTTTGATTTCTTACCAAATATTTTTAGAAACACAACAGAAGTTTTTAACTGCACATGGAAAATTTACCAATTTTATGCATCTGTCTTTTTGTCCCACAGGCCTCGTACTACCAAAGCAGAACAAATGGACATTGGAGCAGAAACATTTTTTCACAGAATAGATAACAACGGTGACAATGTAGTGGATTCGGCAGAATGGGTAGATTTCTCTACAATGACCAGTATTTGGGACTTTGTTGCTGTTCTTTATTCTGCAAATTTGGATGGTAAGTCGAAATAAGTATCTCTTCTTCCGATGAAAAATTATCAAAAATTTGATGGGTAAATATTCAACAAATCACCACAAAACTGGCCTTTATATTCCTGCCTAAAACACACCGCTTTAAATTGCTTCGACGCTCGTCAGTTTTATAAAGCCCGTAGCTAAAACTTAGGATGTTGGAAATTAATGAAGGGCACGAAAACTGTATGCACAATTGCTACATTAAATGGAGACGAAAAGACGTCAAAAGAAATCGAGACCCGATGATATTCATATTTTATGCCAAGAGTGTCCATGCGTTTATAAGCATTGGGGTTTCAAGCCCCACATAACCCGTGTACATGACAGTCGTTAAAACGATCGGTTACAACCATCTCATCCAGTTCTCTAAAGGTCGGACTGCTATTCAGTGTAAGCAGGGAAGTGCCTCCCTGACGTTCGTCAGGATGGCTTATAGAATTGTTTCAAAGCTGGCATCGTCGTTATTGTATTTGTCTGCTCTGCTATTTACAGATGACGAAGTTATTTCGTTGGAAGAATTTGTGGCATTGGAATTTGTCAAAATTGAACAACTAGAGGACAGCAACCACAAAGTTCCTGACAAGCCATGATTACTTCCAATTTACTTGAAAGGATGTTAATTCAACAGAGATTGGAACTCAGGGCTCACTTTCTTTTTCCAAAGTCCTCCCGACGCTCTGGCAGAGGGCCGATCAGCGAAACCAAAACTTCAACTGCTTCCCGAAGATGTTATTGCGTTCACTGAAGGACAACACGTGACTAACCTCACGGCCTTTGGACCATTTACATGATAGGTCCGTCAGGACTCCCGATTTCAAGTGCAAACGCTCTAACCACTGAGCCACGAAGCCAAAATAATTTTGCCTTCGTTCAAATAACAGACGAAGCAACTCACATTTTACCTGAACAGGCGGCTTTTTTTGGAACAGCATTGGTTCTCGATTGGGGCAAGCCCAACCAGCGATCAAAATTGATCATATCTAGCTGACCACAATTGTCTGTTCGACAGCGAATCTCCAAAAAGGTACAGACACCTGTGGGGCGAAGATTATCTAGGTGGTGAATCTTCACTTTTGATGTAGAAATTCGTAAAAGTGTGGTAGCGTCCATTAAAACTTCTGTGCAATTACTTCATTGGCTACAAATTAGTGGACACGCATTCCTTAATGGGTACGGATAGCAGGCCATTGGGGACCATGTCAACATCTTGAAGACACGGATGCTTTTGTATTTATTTATATTTTTGTCTCCTTGAAATAAAAAGTGTTATTAATGTTAAAAAGTAAATATCCTACCTGCATTTCGTATCGCATTATCATGATAATACCTTTCCACCTTTCCGTACAACTCATAGCCATTAATTATTAAAAAGTTCAACTTTCATGTCTGGCCCAACCCTTTTGTCCTCTTTTAATCATCTTTTTTTGGTTGTCTGCAAGAGGTAGGCTTTGATTTCATGTGGTCAGCAAAACAAGAGAAAATTAGTTGTAGATCTTCATTAACCAATCTGGTGGTCTCAGTAAATATCTATATCTATATCTAAATATATATATATATATGTATATATATATGTATATATATATATGTATGTATATATTTATATATATATATATATATATATATATATATATATATTTATATATATATATATATATATATATATATATATATATATATATATATATATATATATATATAAATAATCCGATCAGGCCATTCTGGCCTAACAATCTCTCTAATTACTTTG
Source organism: Holothuria scabra (assembly GCA_037179385.1). Classification (NCBI taxonomy): domain Eukaryota; kingdom Metazoa; phylum Echinodermata; class Holothuroidea; order Aspidochirotida; family Holothuriidae; genus Holothuria; species Holothuria scabra. Next base: position 30,310,722 of record CM074199.1, read on the forward strand.
AAGGGGATTTTCCTATTGTTGATGGGTTACACCCGAGTAATCCGATCAGACCCTCCCGGTCAATTAACCTGCTCAATTGCCTTAAGAAGGATTACCCTGTCACAATAGAGATGAGACCATTGTCAACACCTTTAAAAACTTCCAAAATTTCTCACTCCTTGTCATTCTCTGACCAAGTATTGACAAAGAGGTAGCATTCCTCGAAAGCTCTACTTCAAACCTTTTGGCTGTTTAATTTATCTAAGTTCTAGCCTTCCGCTATTTGTATCTCCTCGGAGATCCAGCCTTTCAATTCTGTAGCACCGTTGTTTTACAGTTTCTTCGTCATTTATATATATATATATATATATATATATATATATATATATATATATATATATATATATATATATATATATATATATATATATATATATATATATAGTGCTCATAATGTTATCTAAGGAGTGCGGATTGAGGCTAAATTAAAAAAAAAATCCAAACCGTTGTTGCTTTTTTTAGACAAAATGTTTCAAGATTAGTAGTATATATTGAGAAAATTAAAGGAAACGGCACTGAAGCGGCTCAGAAAAGTTAACTACCAGACTGATTTATGAGAGACCACATACTGCATCAGAAATTGCAATTCGGGGAGACGAAATGTTGCTTTTCAAAACCAGATATTTACAAATATGGGGCTTTAAGGAGAGAGAAATTGGAAATCTATGAAGGAAAAGGTGGGATAACCGCCCTGTAGTTAAGTCCATCCCACAAGGGTCTGAAATTCATCCTTATCCAGAAACGATCTTAGTTTATTGCTTCAGGGTGAGTATAGAAAAGCTCAATGTATATAACCAAAACACTCTCAGTACAGTTCACGCTGTGTAATATAAGCTTTGATATTCTGCATTGTTTGAATTAGCTGTCAATCAAAGAGCATAGCTAATTGAGAATTTCCGTGAACTCCTATCAAAATCGTAGTTGATGAGAGGATTGGTCCCTAAAACGGAAGGCTAAGAAACCATGCAAGCTACACGGGACATCGCTCTAAATACTTCTTGTTTCAAAGAACAATTCCGAACAAATAAGGGGTTATGACGACATAATTGGAGTGAGACCTACCACGAATCAGTCATTCACAACAAATTAAGGCCTCAAGCTTACAGCAACTATCTAAACCTCTGAATACCTCATTTCCACATACTGAGAAGGTATGTAGCTAACTTTTTTTCTCCATTTTTTTTGCATTATCTAGGTGCTGTCTCTGTAATAAGGCCTCAACAATCCGTACAGTATAAACAGTTCCATTTATCCGCAGCATTGGCAACGACTGTACAATGATATTGTACACAAATGTTGGTAGCTCTTCATCGCTCGTCGCAACATGGAACGAAGGGTCTCACTGAGTTTAAATTTGATCGCATCGTTTGATCAGGAAACTTTTACGGTTTAGAAGTTCCCACGACATGATGATTAAATGATAACTATTTTTATGCTAAAACTCTGTCGTATAAAAGTCGTTGCTCGGTGTGACTAGGCCTTCATTCATGCTCACTAGAACACTAAGCAAGAATTTTTCTTTTCAATTGCTTGAGGTGATTAGAAGTAAACTTTGCTATAATTTACTGAAAGGTCGAGTTTGTTGCTGCCCTTTGATATGAAATTTGGTCGATCATTCAACAAGTATCGAATCTGGTATGAGGCTGAACATTGGGCCAATCCTTGAAAAGAAAAAGAAAGGCCCAAACATGAAAGTAGATCATAGGTGGGCGATAGCTGGTACGCCTCACACCCTTTTTGTAAGGGGCATCTCCGAAAATTCCATTTTTAAAATTTATGGACGGGAATGATAGCTGGCCAGGGATTAACCGTAGAGGGGTGAGGGGACGGTCCCCTTTTTGGGATCCATTTTTACGTTCCCTTCTATACAACCTGATACAACATTTGCCAGCATTTGAAGTTTATTGTCTGCCTAGCTGGAGACCACTAGAAACAGCTATCAAATTGATCGAAGTGTCGACAAAGTGAAACCTTTATTGGCGTCCTACTTCATACTTATCAGTGGTTTGACAGTATTGGGTTTGGTCAATTGAGCTCCCTTCCTGTGTTTTTAAACTTTGATACGTCATGATAGAAGTGAAAAAATAAATGCCTGTTCCTTTTCCAAATAATACGGTAGGAAACGCTTAGACCCTCGATTTTATTTTCTTTTCTTCGCTTAAGCGCTTTTCAAAGTACTTCCTTCAGGGAGGTGGTACATATAACTTCCAAATGATGCACCATACCGTTATACTTCTCTTCTCTGTTGAGGTCAAGTGTAGGCAAAGTGTCCGACTTGCTCACGTTAACTGGTATTACAACAATCTAAAAGATGAATAGATCCTAAATGACAGGGTACGACTTCCTTTATTGACAAATAAAGTTAAATATAAACTTATATATTTGAGTAAGGAGGCTATATTTATTCACGCTACGTCACAGTAAAAACTTAAGGCACTAATGTTAGCTGTGAATGTTTCGTTTAAAATAATATAATTCCAACTTCAGGAACATTTTGGTGACTTCGAAACTTTAGAAGACCATGTCGGTGAGCCTTTCGACGGACTTCTTGCACGCAGAAAGGCCCACTCCATACGGTACACGGAGGGTACAATAATAATATGATGGTCATACGTTTCTTAGTGTACAACATGTGTTTTTAGATGTACAGCGCATCATTTCACATGATGATCTTATGGTTTTAGTGTATGATGGTGTAAATTCACATTATGATCGTATGAAGTTAGTACCTCATCGTATATTTTTGGTACATAAACAAATAATTTTGGTACATCCTCATATGCGGTGAGCTACTACGAACAGATGTAGCGGTAAGGTGCCAGAAGTCCATACGTGATTGACCAAAGAATATTCAGGTATGCCTCGGCAACGTCTAAATACATACAGTGTCAAATGTGACAGTTCCATAAAATTAAGGTTTACAGTTTGCAATAAATTTTCCAATCAGTTTCTGGTCCTTTTGCTGTATTGTATTATATTTGAAATAAGGCAATCGTACACTGGAGACCACTCTTACACGACCATTCCTATACTTTATCATACACAAAATATGCCGTAATCAGGTAAGGGTAAGATACTGACTTCGGATAATTCTTCCCTTCCATCCTTAACAAGTAGGCCTATGTCGTGCCTCACGCCTGCCCATGACAAGTGCCACTGTAGGACGATTTTTTTTCTACAAGTCCTCTTTTTACTAGTTGGCACTGGCGTCCGGGGGATTTGTTAAACTCCACAAGGTCCTTATTTCATGTGTTTCGCACATGATCCACACTTCTGCTTTGCGGTTAAATTATTTTGAGAGATTTATTAGTAGTATTTTAATTTTGACTACGTAATGTACCGATGAACAAATACTGCAACATTTTGCACATTGTTTCTTTGGTAGTATGTATGTTTCTTGTAAAATCTCTTGCAAACCTAAAAATATTTTGATATTTTTCATGCTCCCCCAAAATGGAAAACCCTAAAACTTAGGCTTATAATCAGTTCAAAGTTGTGCCAAAAAGCACGATTTTGCATTTAGGAAATCTAACTCAAAGAAAGTTTCTCAGAGGGGGACACAACTACTTTTGGTTTTCCTGTTAAAGGGTAAGGTACTGCCTTAGGTAAGCTGAAATCCTTTCAAATATTGCCGCATTTGCGGCTGGGTACATCCAGTTTAAACCCGGGGGAAGTGTCGTTTCCGGCCATCTTTAAAGCCCAAACTTTTCTTGTACGCTCTGCGCCAACTGATGGTGCCACTTAGATTCAGATATTGCCGCATTTGTGATCAACGTCCTTCTGAAGTTTACAATTTTTCCCAAGGGAAGGGGAGATTCCGGTTCCTTTTAGTCTCATCCCCCAGGGCACAGATCAGAAGAGCCCAGTTATGGGGTCCCTAAAAAGTGTATGTATTACCATTTTTCATAGATTGATTTTTTATTCTCATTATTTGAGAAGTCGCAGACATGAGATTCGTATTTCAAGGCTGGGTACATCCAGCTTAAAACACATGGGAAGTGCTGTTTCCGGCCATCTGGAGGGGTTTAAAAGCCCAAAATTTTCTTGTACGCTCCGCGCCAACTGATGGTGGCGCTCCGCTTAGGAAGTCTTGCCGTGCCTTACACTCGGAGGTACCAGGCCCCCCACTTCTTACCTAGGCCCCCCAAAAATCCCATTCTGGCCTACGCCACTAGTTTGGTTGAGTTTGGACAATAAATTTTGAAATGGTTGAAGGGTACTTAATTTTTCCAAGGTCTTGAAATGTTAAATGTACATTGAAATCCGATGTGTGCCACATGCGAGCAAGTAATCTTTTGTTGCATCTAATATTGGTCCGACATTAGGTTTTCACGCGATTTTGCACTCTAACCCGAACTCATAGACTTGATCCCATCATAACCTACTACCAACAACCCTTATCCTTATTCCGATGAGTTGCTAGGAAGACCGTCAATGATACCATCCAGGGACGAATATGATGTGGTGGACTATATAGATCGAGCAGGCCCATGTGACTGCACAAGAGGTAGGTCAACTATATAAACTTCACTTTCCCCATAAGGAGGTCATCATCATTGAGGTGCTGCGGAGCAGTAGGCCAAATTGCCCGGACTGCATCTGCGGCATAATGGGTCGCATGCCCCCATGAATTCTGGGTGTAGGCCTAGTCGGGGAAAATCAGCAAGTCAGGGGAAATCCCAGTCGGAAGTCAGTAGTCTGACCTAGTTTGTCCGAGCAGTAGGAGCTAAATTCCACAACTGACAGCCGTTATGCGTGTTCAACTATGCTTCCACATGTCTTCAAACAGCACCATTTTACATCTCATCTCTCCTATCATAAAGCAACAAGCAAACTATTTCCAAGCGGGCCTGATTCAGGATATAGCAAATTAGCCGAATCATTGCCAACGTTATACGTTTTTAACTTCTTGAATTTGAAGGCCCAACTACAAACAACTGGCAATTGAATTCCTGACACAGGTCTACTCCTAACTCAGTTACATCATCTAGTAACTTCCCATTGGTGATTTTACGAGGTATGATTTTTCAGTGAGTCGGTTTGATGGGGAAAACGGTCGGTGTCCCGGTACCGGCCGGCCCCTGCCCATTTCAGTTTGTGGAATTCACCATTTGCCACCCTGTCACCCTGTTTCTTATAATTTTTTATGTGCGTTAGTCCAGTAAAAGAACAAAAGTTGATACGGAAAGGTTACTTGTATTTAATCAAGGCAACAAATATGAAATTTAAGGTAATATGAGACCATGACCCTTTGGGCTAAAATATTCCCTCTTAACGCATGGAAAAACTGCGAAACAACGTGGCGAAATCGCTCTGCGTATTTGTCCAATGGTGTGGATACGTCTGCAGTGATCGCGTGCCAATCCATACGGCAGATAAGAAAATGCATCTGACGACGAGTCACTGCAGAAGAAAGCACCTGAACAAGTCTGGAAATCCTACAATCGAAGCCGTGGGCTTCAATTAAATCCATTGTATATTTCCAAAGCTCGAAAAGAAAGATGTAAATTCTATCTGATATATTAATAATTGTTTTAAAATACGTTTCAGAATTCTAATAATATATAACTAAATTGATTAAATTTATCAAATTTTCTGTTTTTATGAAGTGGAACGAAGCCTCTTCTGGAACATCATAATGTGTAGTGAGGGTAACCTTTCCGTTAAGTGACCCTGCCTTGTTCATTCACCTAAAGGTTTATGGACAAGGCAGGGTCACCTCAACGGAAGGGTTACACTGACTTTATGACGTGATTGAGTTGAATCATATGATTTACACTAAAGTTACAGGAATTTCTAGATTGTGTAACATACTTCGTGAAAGAGTCGATTTTGATTTCCAAATTTCACCAACTAATTCCCCCCGTTTGAAGAAAAGCCGATTGACAAGTCTAGAAGGGATGTTAAAGATCATTCATGGCAAGTATGGTAACATGAGCATGAGCATGAGCATATGAGCATTTTTGAAGCTGTGCGGCAGTGTAGATTACGAGCCTAGCTCGGTGAGTGAACATCGTGGCTTCAGGAGACCTTTTAGCAAAGACTGTGTTCGGAGTAGGTCCTACCGTTTAGCGTAGTACCCAGACCTACAATTTCTGAAAGGAGCCAAACATCAAATGAAAGTTGACGAAAATTAGTCGGGTTATGTAAATATGTAAATGACAGCTTTCATGTTTTGCTGCTTGAAACAGACTTTTGTCAAAGATTTTCTCTGTACTTTAGTTATGATGACTTAAATAATTGGACCGCTTGTACTTAAATTTCCAAAGAAGCTTGTTAAATTACCCATATCAAATGTCGCAAAGACTTAGGTTTGGACGTTTTACGACTGATTTACAGAATGTCTAGTTTTAGGGTCAGCTGGAAAAGTTCCACATTTCTTAAAATATCTCCAGTTTTAGCCCATTTGCGATTTGATTCATTCAACTCTCCCGGAAATGTTAGCTCAGTCAGATCGTAAACGGATTAGCCAACCTCAAGCTTCAATCAGGGCCAACGTTTGCAATATAAACACTAATTTTTCACGTTTGAAGGTTGGATGAATTTTTTACTCGAATCAGTAAATTGCATTTAAATTTCAGTTTTTTGTTTGTGATTGGTAGCCTGGAGAACTGGAGCCTGGAGAACAGTAAGCACAGAGGTCTCACACTCCCAATAATTTCCCCATTGGCTTACACACTAAATTAGCTCTTTTCGAGGCCCCTGCAGCCTTGTCAAAGTTCACGTCAGCTATTTCAAGACACCAATCACTTGATAGCTGACAAGTTTGTCCATCATGGCACTACAAAATTTCCGTACCATAGCCGTTTAGATTTTGAGCTACTAGATGGACTTAAAGTTTTTGTAGTGTACATCCACCCCCAGCCTCTTCACAAAAACGGAAAATTTCCGCCATTTGACAGCAATTTTTCAACAGTCTAAATCACCATAAATCTTGCTCAAATTTTCAACATCTACACTCTGGTAAGTTCTCTTTCATATTCATGAGCTTTCATTACCCAGCTGGCAGGTTATCCTGACAAAATTTGGTCAAAACCAAAGTTAAAAGGATTACTTCTTCGAGGGGGTGCTAGAACACTACTCTCATGAAGTAGTGAGACCATAGGTAAAAACAAAATGATATGATTTCTCTAAAGAAGGAATGATGGAAACTTCCATACTTAGTGGAAAATTGGCGTATTTAGAGGTCTGTAAAATGCAACCAGTGATCATGAAACAACAAAAAATTCGACTGGCTTTGTAAGAAGTTTTCTTACATTCCAGGAGCGTTATTTGGAAGGCCTGGGGTCAATACTATATTTGTAAGGAATTTCACTTAGTTACCCAGTAACGTTTTTGATGGAGGTCAAATGTCATGTAGAACTACTTGAGGTCAAAATATATATAATTTTAAACAATTTCATGTACAACAAAAGTTATTTGCCTGAGCCATTCATTCTGCTCAAGCGTAACATAGCACGGTGACACCTGGTCGCCCAACACAAAAAGTAATATATGCCGTACATTGTAATTGCTGCTTCTCAATCAGGAATTTACGTACGTCGTGTCGCATTAAGACTTTAAAAATGAATCCTGTTGTGATTTTTCATGGTGCTCAGAACAGAGAGCTCTAACGGATGGAGGATAATGAAGACGATCTGCCAGAAAATATGTATTTAGAATTAATAAATTCAATTCAGCTACTAAACTGTTATTGACAGGTGTTATTGTTCTTATTAGTAGGCTTCCGTTTACATTCCATTACGATCTCCTTATTTCACAACGTATAATCCTGTAACAAAGACCATTGCTTTGATCACTACTGAATAGACGACAGAAGTGAAACTTTGACGAAAAGCCAAAAGTTTATTTTGTTTTGCATAAAGTCTGAAAATGAAAAATTAACGTGTTCACATAAGGGGTGCGTCTCCTCATTGGTATTTTGACAATGCATCATTAATTTTGTTCTTGATTAAGGTATTGAGATGGGAATTTTGAAAAAAAAAGCAAAATTTGGAAAGGTTAATCTCCATCTTAAAACCTATCTGCTGCAGAATAAGCAATGCAGTTGGGGAAACAAGCCAATGAGTCACACCGGGAAAAGCCGTGTCCCGCCCGACTTTAACCAATCAGCTAGAAACTAAGCCTAAAAATTTCATCTAACAACTAACAATCGAGAAAAACATTTGACATCGCGGTCTCGTTATGAGTAACACCATGAATCAAAGTTACACAAAAACGACACAAAAGAATGCACCTTGCAGCAAAATTCTAATAGTTAAGTTGGCGATAGGACACCAATATTATGAGTGCAACATTTTCTTCTAAGAACTAGAATTGATTGTTTCTAAGTCTGTTTTGGAACATTTTTCTTAGATTAAGAAAACGTTAATTCATCAAGAAAACATTCATTTAATTCGTGACTGCAGTTATGAATTAAAAATGTGAATATGTGTTCAACCACATCGCTTATTTTATGGAAAACCATTTCTTGACACACGATCTTGTTCTTGTCGTGATAAATGACAGGGAAATTTGTAAACTTACATACAATGAGAGAATAACTAATTCCGGCTCAACCTCCTGTTGAGCGCCAATGGAATGTGCCCAAAAAGGAAGGATTTATGAACGCAAAATTACAAATTTTACAGCCAGTAGTTGAAAATATTCATTTTTGCCCTTTAAGTCTAGTTTGCATGAAGTAACACGTTTCCCGAAATTTATTTCTCGTGACTTCTGATCAGATGTGCGACTTGTGCTTTTTACAAAATTCCCTTTCGCGTGATATAAGAAATTGAAATACTGGCTACTGTGTTATCTATCCTATTTTGAATTGTGTTCACTTTTACCTCAAGTTCATATTAATTTTTTTTTAATAAGGAAATTCCTTTCCTTGACGTGCTACTTCGTTTTCATAATATTGGTTACATAGCTATTATGCTCTTATTTAAACCGACAGGAGATATCACAAATACTAGCGTATAAACTGCATAATTTAATGTTGGCAGATTCATTGACTATCTATCCACAGCTTTCTGAAAGTTGGGGATATGTCCACCCATCTCCTTTTCTACCTATACAAACTACACGCATTTTTGCCAGTCAAAGGGTCGACTTGTGACAGAAGTGAAAGCACTTTATAGATTTGTTAGATGGAATTTTTCCGCCCAGTTTCCAACTCATTGGTTTAAGTCGTGCCAGCCACGGCCCTTTTCCAGTCGTGGCTCAACGGCTTGCTTTCCCTACTCCATTGTTTAGGCGGGACATCACGCACAACGGCAGTAGATTTAATGTGTAAGTCTTTGGTAAGACTCAACCTGGGAATAGAGCCTAGGCCTACCGTTAGATCAAACACGCGGGCGAAAGCACTCTATGAAGTGTTTGTGTTGTTTTCCAATGAATTGCTCTACAGTGTAAGTGACGACAAACAACACCTTTTACGTTCATTTGAGCAGTATGGTATTTTGTGGAATACGAATCCGTTAGTTTTCCCTTTTACTTCTGTTCCAGCTATTCATTGGTGAAGAAAGAACTAGAAATACCCGGATATAAGAAAGGTTTGGTATTCAAAGACGTATTCCGTAGGCAATCATCTAGAGTACTTACCGAATGTTCCTGCTCACTGCAGCTTCCTGATACGTCATGCTCTCGAAGAATATCTTAGCGTTCTAGAATTATTGAGGTTTAGGGTAACCTTTGACGAAGTACGATGGAAAACCTCTGCATGGACGAAGAAACGCCATTCATGCCGGCAAAGGACCTTTACAAGACCTATTGCACGATTTAGGAACATTAGCAACAAACGGGCTCGTATCCTATTATTTAAGATAGCCAAGATTTTGTAGCGCACTAGAGAAGATCATATCGAAATGGTTTGAGAAGGTGGGGATCCCGTTTAAAAGTTTTCACCTCGAATGGGAGCGTAGCGACGATGCAATTCAGAAAGGAAAGGGATCCGCTGACATCGTTTATCTGGAAACTAAAACAAGAAGTTACCAACTTTCTTCCAAATGTCCATGTTTAGGCAACTCCATGAACCAAGGGTGGCCCCATTTAATCGAGAGCTGACAACTAACCCTGAAATAGAGAATATAGTAAAGCTGCAATGCCGTATCATGAGACAAGAAAAAGGAAAAACTTCTGCACTAATCCGATTGTAATATTTAATACCGCTTTTAACTTTCCAACCGATGGCACAGTATGAAGCATGTGTGATATTCAGTACTTGTGGAACTTGAAAATACTGTAACTCAAAAGGCTTTCTTTTTTGTCTTTTTCCTGAATTAATTAATATCAAGGCTCGCAGTCACGAACTAAGTTACAAGTTATGAAATTCTACTGCTATCCTCTAAATTACCAGCTTTTAAAAGCCGGGGAAATCCTTTAACTAAATTCTTGTGTATTGGATGCAAGATCCGCAATCTTCCAAACTGGGTACATGGATTCTTCATTGCATAGAGTAGATCAATGAATACGGTAGATGAGTTAGTGTATGTGGGTGAGTCGGTGGTCTCTCACTAAGGGCGGGAACACCGACTACTATGTTACATCCATTTTCACGTCCGAAACACACCTAATTTTTCACGTGCAAGTATACATACCACGCAACCGACAACAGACTCAATAACCACACTTGCACAAGCGTTTTAGATCAAGACAAATATAATTCAAGAAATTAACTATCTGAAAGTGCTTGACTTCTGCAAAAAGAAAAGAAGAAAAATACAATTATAAAAATTCTTCCGGTAGAAACGCCCCTTTTGCGTGCATTAGTTGTTAGCCTAGTACCATTACACACATGAAAAATACCCCAAATTACCCAGGACCAAAACATACGAACAAACACACATTTTCGAATACAACACCAATGCACAAACTTTCACATACACACCCATACCCACCGACACACCAACAGGCTGGTCAAAATACCTCAAACTTTTCAATTGAACATACGAAGCACCCCTGTCAACTTTAGTCTGATTCACGGTCAAGTATATCTGGGAGTCCCCGTCAAATTGTACCGGTTTCCCTCGGTAGCACAAGTTGTCGCTAGGTTTAACTATGGCTCCCTCTACTCAAGTTTAACCACATACGTGACCCTCGTTAGCTCACGCTGAACCCGTCGTGCCCCTCAAAATGGTATTCTCCAGTTGAAACCCTCGAGCCCCCGTGTACGGCTCGATCCCAACGCCCAGTTAGGCAGGGGGGATACCGTGGCTCTCAGCGGCTAACGTAAACATGGGTGGCCTTAGCGCCTATACCGTCTACCTTGCAGACTAGTAACCAGAAACCAGATGTAACATTGAACCAAAACCAGAATCAGAACCAGTACCAGGTTAAGATTCCCACACTCAACCACAAACCCGGCTCTAAGAAACACAAAGAAATTCATTCTCCTTAGGATGTGAGAGAACACGCTCAAAATTAACAACAAATGAAACAAAATTTCCGGGACTCTTGTGGACTTCTCCTCCACCTCAATGCTTCAGCGTCTTGAGGCATAGCCTTATGTTGCACCCTTCGAAGACCTCGTCCTACCCTCGGGAGATTAAAGGCATGCATAAATTAACATCGTCTTTACTTGCTCATATAGAAACCGAACGAAAAGAATTTGAATACTGCGTAGCACTGGTGAAGAATGAAGATAAACAAATGGAATAATTAGACGGTTTGTACTTGCAGGCAAGTACTGATCGAAGCCACTGAAAATGGTATGAAACGAAACGAAAAAGCCCAATATTGCGTTACTTAATTCCACGCCTCGATCGAATAAATATTATAAGTGCTGTACAAAAATGAGCAAACGGCCTACCATGCTCACATTCTCAGAGAAAAATGTTCTGCCGCCAACACAAATTAAACAGCTGTGTCAGGACCGTACCTTCCACTCAGGCAACAGATGCGCTGTAAACTAACGTCAACCGCTAAAAGTCCGTTGGCACGTCCCAGCTTGATCTGCGCATGTGCAGATGCCCGAATCTGAGGTGTAAATATTATTGTTCGTGTGTAAATAGGGAGGGATCACACTGAAGATATTCATACGCAGAGCCAAGAAAGAAGACACGAGTTCATTTAACAAACTGAGCAAATCCAATTATCGAAGCTGTAGGCTTCGATTAAAAAGAGTTAAAATTTGGGGCACTTTTACTACCTTTGAAACAATAATAGTGTAGAATTTATTTCTTTGAAAATCCCTACAACTGACAAAAAAATTAATTCATTAATGCATAGACTCCCGTACAAATTGATAGGGTTTTTCGAAGGCCTAGCCACTACACTTTAACGTGCGAACATATTGAGTATACGCATCCTTAAAAACAATGCACGAAATGTACTTGTTATTGACTACAATAATGCAACTTGGATCAAGTAATAATAACGTATGTCACCCCTTATAATTGATTTTATTCTGAAAAAAAAAAATTGAAGTGAGATTATTAACTTCAGTGGGTAAAAAAATGTTAATTGGTGCTTAGTGAATTAAACCGAAAGACACGCAATCCTGTGTGAATCTCCCTATCTAGATCTACGAACCCATCTTAATCGTTACAATTTGAAAGTAAAAGGAGCATAGTCCAACCTGAAAAAAAATCCTTCGAATATACATAAAACCGTTTATTGGACTCTCATTTATATTAAAGAATCCATTTCACTGCAACAAGTCGAGCCCTTTGATAAAGCTATAGGGGATTTCGTTAGTAAGGAACCAGTGCCTAAAATGACGTCACACTTCAGTACTTTATAGACCCTTAACAAAGAAAGATCGGGTTTTTGAAGAAAATACCAGAGATATAGTAACTGAGCCGCACCAAGGAGGTTCTAATCACGCCTCCCTGAACTAACAAACCCTCCCACAACTGTCTAAAACTCATTCTAATCCAGACTCAATTTCAGTTCCTTGCTTCAGGGTGTGTCTACAAGGCACCCCTAATGTGTAATCATAACACCATCAGTTCAGGCGGTGTAGTATGAGCTACAGTACTCTACATGTTTTAACTTGCTCTCAATCAAGGAGCTCTTCCAATTCTAAATTTTTGTAGACTTCTACAGCAATTGTCGCTTGGAGTGAGAGTTGACTGCCTTAAACTGTTTCTTTACTACTCAAGAGATAGTTAATGTTTAAGTAATCGATACTTGTGACTTAAAGGACACAAATAAAACTTCCGAAATGAAACCTTCAGTATAAACTAATGTTACAACTGCAAATGAAATATTAGCCTTTAAAACTGGTCATTTTTTGACCAATTATAATAGTAACTTTTTAACGACCAGACCTTTAAAAAGAATTTTGTAATTCAATACTGGAATGCAAAGAGGAGTCAAATGACCACATATGTAGATTATGATGTCATTTTTCCATTAGGTTGACCCAATATGAATATGCAAAAAAGCACAATGTATATATGATGACAGAATCACACTCTCTGCCCAACCAATTAGTTGTCTATACTAGTGATATTCCCACATCGTTGGTGTCTGCCAGTCATAGAGGTAGGTGTGAATATACTTTTTAGCGAACATGTTTAGTTTTACGGTGGGCCTGTAGAACGGTTGTGGTACAGGTTTGGTTTTCGCCCCTTGGCTCTTCGCCAGAGAGTCGTGGGGACTTTTAGAAAAAAGGTTCAGGCAAGGAAAGAGAATTCTTGTGAATTTTACAGTTACTGCAAAACCTTTGTCTTATAATTTACCTCACAGGGGGACAATAGAGCGAAAATTCCGTTTCACCGCAACGTTTTCACACATTTTTATGGAAGAATACGTTAACGTTTGATAACGTCCTTCATCTATGAAAAATTAGATGCAATTACTTCATATTTATAATTCGGCACTAAAGAGAAAATTGTTGATGGAAAGTGAACCGTAGAGGGAAAATAAATAGGGCGGAAATCTCGTTTTGCTTTAACGTTTCCCAACACTTTTTTATGTAGGAATACGCTCACGTACTGCAACGGTAACTTTTATACAGAAAACTTACATGCAATTTCTTCAATACTGATAAATTTCCGGACACGTATCCGAAAACACAAACTGATTGCAACCTATCGCAATAACGTTGTTTATTAAATGAAGACATCGAGGTGAAATAAATGTTTATTGTATGGGTCGTTCCATAAATAAGGGTGTCAATGGTTTAAGAGTCCCATTTACATTGTAACATTTTCCTACAACAGATTTTGTATGAAATATTGACAGTTAATTTCCCAACAATCACTTAAGATACATCCATCAGTTGGTACATTTCAAACAACATACAACATTGCATTTTGATTTTATCGTAAAATAAACTGTCATGTTTCACTTGTAAACGGGACACCAAATCTTGAACATAGAAAGAAATCAACTGGCACTGTGTTTTTTTTGTCTAAAGTGTATGGAAAGCTATAATATGCTTGGTTAAATGTTCTGCATCATTCAGTCATTACAATGTAGGTACATCATGTTCTCGTGATAAGTTTGGCCGTTAAAATGCTTTGCTGAAAAAGTACAGTGGCGCAGAGGTCATGGGTTTCACGTGTAGACGAAAAACAAAACTTTGGAACCCAACTTTATCGTTTACACGTGAACCATGCTGTGTGCTTACTGAAAACTGGCAAACTGAAAAATGCGTGGCTAACAATTTTGCTACGTTTCACCTTGTCTTTACCTATTATGTGTCTTGATTTGGAAAAGCATGTATGGCTTAAACATATATTATTATAATTTCTTGGTTTCGCCGTGTAAATATTTACCTGGGACACCCAAATGGTGTGCTGTTATATGCATAGAAACTGCAATCAACGAAATTGCACATAATTTTTGAATTTAAGTGTTCCAATGTAGTGACGTACGCGTGATTTGTGCAAAATGGTGCAAGATTTTCGACTTTTCGAGGACCAGTGATAAAAGTTGAATTGAGGTTGTTCATGAGGACAAAACTGACAATACTGTGTCTTTACAGGCAACGAAATAAAATATGCTTTTTAGTTTGCATACTTTTAGGCGCTAAAATAAAAGAACATTGACCGGCATAAGCTAACGAGAGCATTTCAGTTTGCAGTTTTTTTTGGTCACAAAACATTTTGCTATATAGAGCTATCTAAGCGGAGCGCCAAAATAGGTTAGATAGGTAAAATAGAAAATTTCGAAAATATGACCCTTCAGATAGCCGAAAATAGCATTTCCCAGATTTATACGAAGAACCTAGCAAGTCGCTTATCGGTTGGAGTAATGGCTTACTTCAAAATAAGTTACAGAAACTGCAAAATGATCAAAAAGTGGAGGAATACTTTGACCCGAAAATTTTAATTTTGCTATAGAGACTATCTAAGTGGAGCGCCACCATTAGTTGGCGCTGAGAGTAGAGAATATTTCGAAAAATCAAACCTCTCAGATATCCGGAAATAGCATTTCCCGGACTTATACGAAGAACCCTAGTTAGAGTCGCTATCTTCGTTCGTCGTTTTCAATCTATTGCACCCTTCAAAATAAGTTATTAAAAAACCTTGACCCGAAAAATGTAATTTTGCCAGAAAGACTATTTAAACGAAGTGCTAGCATTTGTTGACGCAGAGCGCAGAAAAATTTTTGAAAAATTGCGACTCCTCAGATGTCCGAAGGCGTTTTCAGAGAATCTAAACAATCTTTAGTTTAGCTAATGTTTGCAATAACAAAAAAGTAGCAACATGCTAAGTGATCAGAATATAACCACATAAAATGGTATTCCACTATTATGTAAATGGTATTGATTCTTTTCGGGGAAACTATTCAACGGAATTGAAAATATGCTAATGCTTTTCTATTGTGACTCTTGGCTAAACTGAAGATCTGTTGAATTGATGAAATTGTCTGTGACTGCTTGAACTCCCGACTGTAAACGATTTTACCCCTAAATCTCTTACATGATCAATGATTCGTTCACCGCATCTGAACCATTCCACACCCCCGTCCCGTACGTCTATGCCCCCGGGAAGGAGTCTAAGGGATGAGCCCTTTACTTTTGAGAATTCTTCAAAAGGTAGGTGTCCTTGGAGGCAATGGGTGCCACTAGGAAATTACAGAGTCTACCTTTTTCAAGGATAATTTGGAAATTTGGAAATTTGCCTATTTTTAGGAATTAGCGAGGAGGCCTTAGGGAGACATTCCTTTCTTTTAAAATTTCTTGAGAAATTGTGTGTCCTTACATGCAATCTGGTGCCACTTCTGCTACTTTTCGAAGTATAGCCTGTGTTACTAAAGTAGGGCTACGCATTATTAGGATCTGAAAAAAGTGACATCGTGAGGGGGTGGTTGGGGTCATGGCCCAAATCCCCCTCCCCTTCGAACGCGGCTGTTCCAATGAAAATGAACAAAACATAAGCCTAGGATGACAAAAATTGACCTTGGTGTCCCGTTTACACGTTGAAACTCAAAATGTATTGTATACTGAGGAGTGATGTTACCGTTATATTTAAGTTGGCATGAACTTTTTTCCTTCCCCTTTATAATGCAAAATCCAATTTGCATCCCAAATGTCATAAATTGGGCCCCTTATTTAAGGAATTAGCCGTATAGTATACATCCTAGCGTGCTAGCATTGCGCCATTTTAAGCTTGGGTAAAACGAAACGTCGCTTAGCTGATCGGGTTGCTGAACAACTGAGGTACATCAGGCAAAACCTTCTCCGTTTTTTGCTATAAAAATGAACTTTAGGTCACTGGACTTTTACCGTGACCATAGATTGTCAAATTCGCGTTGACCTAATGTTTGTCACCACGCTATATCCATCTTGTCTAACCAGCTCTACTAGTTTAAAACTAGTCAATCATGCGCTCAACTAGATTAGTCTTTCTGTGTAACGTGATCAACTTTCAGTGAACGCGCTATTGCATAAAAAACTGTTCCATAAATAAGGTACAACTGTACAGATTCGTGTATAGCGAATGGGTGCCTGGATGTGCCACCATATGTACATGCAGAGCATAAGCCTGTAAAATTGCCTGGATTGCCTGATAATATGTAGACGGGTATGTTACCATGTCTCTTTGTTGACCTCGTAACTCGAAATGTTAAAATTATGATGAAGGTTGACCTTGGATGTTTATGATAGCTTTGTTTTAGGTCAGTACTCCAGCATAGCAGTGATAAACACTCGTCCCAAGTCACTTTCTACTTTTTGCTCAACGCGAGACGACGTCCCCGTGTCAGTGTGATTTTAGTCATATAAACTCCGTAGTGGCTTCTCTCAGACGAGATAACCAAATTGAAGTAAGTGTCACAAAGAAAGATCCTATATTGCATGATTCAACAGACTAAGAATTTAGATATAATCGATAAAACTACTGTAATTTCGTGATACATGTATTTAGTTTGAAAACTAGGAATGTCTGAAGATTTAAGCCATGTAGAAAAAGTGTTCTTGAGGTTTGTTTTTATGATCTATTTTGTAGTTTTATTTAATTTATTAGATTGCACCACTAAATTAATGTGGCAGAATAGAGAATGGCGGTGTTAGGCTGGAGAATGCACTGTAATTCATCTTCTCATTTTGTAGTTAAACATTTTGACGACGTTCAAGGACTAATGTATGAATTTTGTATTTATATAGAAGGGCCGTGAGGTCTCACCGGGCAAGCCTTAAATTTAAAGATTATTTTCCAAAGCTTGTAAAACTCATATTTGTGGTCTAGACCCAGCTTCACAGAAAATTCATGACTATGTAATACGGCGTTAGAGCGTAATGGTAGATGGACGGGGTCACAAAAAGGAAGAGAGGTGCTTTGTGCCTAAAAAAAGTGACAAGTGAATAATATAGCGGGCAAGTGACCGAATCTCACGTACTGAGTATTTAAAGCTCTGAATGAGTAAATATACTGACCATAACAGAGCAAATAGTGCATACTATAGGGAACAGCTTCACTCGATATTTCTAGCCGAAAAATTTTTCCATTATATTTCAGCAGTCTAGAAGAGATGTTATCTTTGCGCCAACAGTTCTAATGGATTTTGGGCAGTATTAGATAAATTAGCCCTAGTGCAGAAGCAGATCCGGGATCTGTCGGGGGGGGGGGGTCATTTGTGGCGGGAAGGATGACTACGGGATTGGATGCTAGGAGGACTATATGAGCGAAGCGACACCAATGGTTGGCGGGGAGCGCAAAAGATTTTCTTTTTTAATTTTCACACCCTCCAGATTGCCGGAAACGGCACTTTCCGAATGAAAGTAACATGAAACGTGGTGGTGCAAATATTTTTGTTTTTAACGTGGAGTTACTACATAAAACAAAAAAGGAATGTCACATTTTGAGACTATCACTTGCAATGTTTCACTTCGTTACTATTTTTATTATTTTTTTTAACAAACTTTACTTTTTGTTTTTCGGCAAAGATTTGAAGGTATTAAAATAATCGGCTTTTCGGGAATTATGCTGCGCAAGATTAAAGAACAAAACAGGCTGAAAACCAATTGTTTCTTTTAAGCAGGCTTTTAAAAATATTTTTTAAGTTTGGCAAATATAATTAGTCTTGCAAATAATTTTTTTTGGCAAATATAATGTTTCTTGCAGATACATTTATATTGCAAACTTATTTCTTTTTTTCTTGAAAATATATTTCTGGTTGGAAGAATATTTTTGTTGCAAATATAATTTTGTGAGGAACATGGTAACTTTTTCTAAAAAGATATCCTTTCTTGCCAATATATTTTGGTGTGAATATAATTTTTCTTTACGAATATATTTCTGCTGGAAAAAATTATTCTTTTAAATACATTTTTAATGCAAACATATTATTTTTGGGAATATATATTATTTGCAAATATACATCTTGTTTAGAACATACTCTTTCTACAAATGTATTTTTATTGCAAACCAGATTTTTTACTGCAGCATTATGAGTTACAAATGTAATATTTGTTGCTACTAAATTAATTGCGTGTTTTGTCACATAAATATTTCAATTTTGATAACATATGTTTGGTTGGTTATATATTCCCCTTTTTCGCGCCATACGTTCTTTCTCTTTTTCAGGCATGCGCGTTAATTTTCTGAAAAACGATTTTCGAAGCTAAAGTGGCTGTCCAAATTTTTTGGAAAATCCTGCCCGATATTTCCCCAAATTCATGCCCAAATGTTATATTTTGCGATTTTTTTTTTGCTGAGAGGGGGAGGGGAGTGTTGTAATCGAGTCACTTGATGTCGAGTCACGAGTCACGAGTCACCTCGAGTCTTAAGGTGTCGAGTCTCGAGTCATGTCGAGTCTTTAGCAATTCTAGTCGAGGCGAGTCATGTCGAGTCTTGCCTCAGCTCTCGAGTCGAGTCACTTCGAGTGTTTCGAAAGCTTCGAGTGGTCTTGTGGCTCAGTTACCTCAGTCAGAATGTGTTTATTTTCTTTGAGTCACTCCAAGTCACCTGATCTTTTTCATGTTAAGCTGGCCTCGAGTGTATGGTGTGATAGGTTGATCTTTTGCAATGCAGTCCTTTGCTAAGTGACTGAACACTTTTGTTGAAAGGGGGAGGGGGGCATAGGGGTACCGGGGGAGGGGGCACGATTGAGTCTCAAGCCATACATGTACAACACAAACTAGGCAGTATGCTTCCGCTCATAACTTCATCATATGGATCTACGAATCGTACGATACGCCCTGTTAATTAATCTTGCGGGGAACATATAAACACCATTGCAACCAGTTACACGACACTTAGGCCCTAATGTTACATAAACAGGGGATAATTATAAGGCTAAACTGTGATTCATCAGCAGCCACAGGTACTTTCGCACAGGTGTTTTTGTAAACAAACTGATTTCGTTAATCTAAATCCTACCAATAAAACCAATAACAGATATTACCAACTGAATAGGCCTACATGGAAATGAAGTTTTTTCGTCACACCTTCAGCTACTTCAAGTCAAGATACCACATACTAGTACAGAGGCGAGGAAAATAAGTCATCTGTCTGTGGAGTGTAGCATACTAGGCTAAACACTGAGGTCTAGGGAAACTGTCACCGTGTACCACTAGCACTACACTCAGGGCACTCAACTTCGAGAAGTTTGTTGTACGAGTTATCCGGTGAATTTGACGGCGCTACACATATTAAGCAGAGCTTTATGTTAGGATAACCCTATGTACAGATAGGAGCGCATATTGATAAAGCAGTAATGAACGGCCGTTGGTTTGCGTTCGATGATGAAAAAATTAGTTTATGCCTTATTACTCTCCGGTGTGACTAGAGTCATTGTGGATAAGGACCGGAGTCAAGTCGAGTCCTTCACTTAGATCTGTGACTTGAGTCATGTCGAATCTTTCAAATTTCATTTTATGGTGACTCGAGTCACGTCGAGTCTTTGGCAAGTGGTGACTCGAGTCGAGTCCCGTGAGTCTGGGACTCGAGTTAGACTCGAGTCACATCTTTGACTCGAGTCATTACAACACTGGGGGGAGGGGGAAGTCTTTCCCTGCATCTCCACTTCGTATGTCTATGCCAAAAATATTATCTGAGCGGAGCGGCACAATCGGTCAACACGAAGCCCCTCAAACAGTCAGAAATGACATTTCTCAGGACTTGTAAGCAGATTTTAGGCAGTCGTTATTTTGAGCTTTCTTCTTTTTGCAAGGACAGTTTAAAATGATACAAAACGATGAAAAACTGCAAATTATGAGAAATTTGCATAGGAAACTACAGGGTTATTTAATGTAAACAAGGGGGGAATTCGAGGGATATTAGGGGAGGGGAGGGGTGTCATTAAGCGGTAAGACAGTTAGATACGATTTAACGACGAACCAACACGAATGTGGTTTATTGTGTCAAACTGTTCAAATACTGTTCAAGTACTCCCCTTTAGTTGTCTCCCCCGACAGGCAGGGAATACCGTGGGCATATTTTTCACCCCAGTCCACAGGGGGTCAATTAAGCAAACATGACACATCACATAAGCAAATCTGGGTTGGAATAGGGCTTTATGTTTGTTTTATGAATTAAAAAAAGAAAGCTTCAACCCTTTTTGGAAGGGGGTGGGCCCGCAGAGCTCCTAAATCCATCCTGTAATGGTTTCTACAGATTTGAGCTAAGAAGTATGACATTGCGCTCTTTTATAAATGGAATGGAAAGTCTGGGAAGCCTTCGGTATTTGAATTAGCTCGTGGGATTACCTTACGAAGATTTTTTTGCCAATTTCTGAAGTTATTAGAGGCGAAAAGCTTAGATATCAAGGAGTAAAACGTCCTCCTTAATAAGGTAGGCGAAGGGGGTTGTGGCGGTAGTACACCGTTACTCTGTAGGGAAGGGGAACTTAGGCAGAGTGGTCATTTAGTTCTTTAAGCTCAGGAGTTATCGACTGCGTATTTTTGCTATTTTTGCAAAATAATTTGATACTCAGATATAAAGACGCAGCGACTTACGCATATTTAATTTCAAATACTATACTGTATATTCACCTATGTGCTTCCATGAAAAGTCATATACAATTAAGTTGCATAGCCTACTTCTACAGTCACTTTTATGATGGCAAGGAACGTGGTTCATGGTATAATTTTAGATTGATCAAGGAGCGGCAATTGTTAACTTTTTAAATAAAAAAAGAAAACAACAATTGAAGGCGTGATTGATTAATGGATCATAGCAAGCTTTCAGCACCTATTCCCATCTTTAAACAATTCTAATGTTCCTATTATCCAGCCGAAATTCCCAGTTGGGCCCCAAATGGATTTCCGTCGGGCTAGATTACCCTGGACCCCAGCTTTGACCCATTCGTGATTGTCAGGTGTTCTAACGGGGAACCCAGCTGGGCTTCAGCTGTAAAGACTATTAAGCTTTAGCTGGTAAAGACTTTACCAGTTGGGACTCGCATGGGAACAACTGACAGACATTTATGGCTTCCAAGTTACAGCTGGGGGTCAGCAAGAAGCCCAGCAGGAACCCATTTGGGGTTAACTGGGCATGTTTGGTGGGTATATGCAATATGCAGAAAATAATCATAATTTCATGATTTTTACTCAATTAACGCTCTTGTCTTAGATATTCAAGATGACTGATACATCCGCAGCAGACCGAAACCGTAAATTTTTCGTTTGGATTATTCCTCGAACAAACAGCACAGCACTTATGAAATGTATGTCGTTTGTGGATGACGTAAGGGTTTGGATGGAACCTTATTTGTGCTGCTACTTGAATGAGACTTTTTACAATCCTAACTACAGAAAGGGGGACGAGGTTGTAGAGAAAATGCGAGAGACATTGGAGAAAAACGAGGCTAGTGAGACAATGAAGAAACTACGGGCAGATGTAGCGGTAAAATCTGCCACAAATCCAAACGTGATTGACCAAAAAATGATGAGGTATGCCTATAGCCTAACCATTAATTCGTAGCCTACAGTGTACAGTGTCAGTTTCTGGAAATTAGGTTTACAGTTTGGCAAAAACTTCCCCATCAGCGTCTGGTCCTATTGTTATTGTGTTCATTGGGCAGATGAAAGTAAAAACGGATAGGGTCAACATTGAAGCTTGAGTTTGGCATTTTTTTATAATCTGCTTAAGCTAACGATAATTTTCCCATGAGTACTTAATGTTTAAAATCGCAAATGGATTTACACTGGAGAAATTTTGATATAAATTCACACAATAATGTGCAACTATTCAAGCAGACTTTAAAAGTAGTTCTTTTTTAACTAGGTATAAAACATTGAACGCACGTTTTTACAGCTTTCCCAGTCTTCGAATGGAAGTGGATAATTATATCCTTTCATAATTTTTATACCACCTGTCCATTCATTTAAAGGTAAAGAGCAGTCCCCTCAAACTTATTTTGAAGAAAAGGCTAAATAAAAATGGAATTTTCATCTTATTTCTCTTCACAGTATCTTTAATTACATTTTATGACTTCACTATTGCATTTTCAAGGTAAACCAATCAGTTATTTCTGGTAAATTTCACATTTGAAGAGAAAAAACACTGTCACAGGACCCCAACAGCCAATCATGAAACTGGACAGTCTACTGCACTTCTTCAATTTGGGATGACTTCTCTTGCCCTTTAAGTTATCAAAACTAAACTATTCAAAAAATTTCATTAACGTTGTAAACAACTGTAGGGTTGAAAGGGTAGCATCTTTGACAAAATACCAGTTTGGAGCAAAAAAAAAAAAAAAAAAAAAAAAAAAAATAAATAAATAAATAAAATAAAATAAATCTATCATTTGAAACACCTGTGCTGCTTTTCGTCAACTTTCACCCAAATTTGGGTTCCTTTGAGAGAGTGCAAAACACACTTAAAATATTGGAAATATCAAATGGGCCTTCTGTATGTATGAGCTCGCTTTTTAATTTGTAGGGGTTAACCTCTGGACACTATATATCACTACGATTGGATTTAGTATTTTATGCTTCAATTTTCATCTAGGGCTTGACACCGCGCGGTGACGTGACACTTGGAGTCTTTACACGAAACATAGGTGCTGCCGTTATTGTTCTCAAAAATTACTGAAAGAACCGCAATCGAGGAGAACTGACTGCGTGGTCAAGTGTTTAGGACATTCGTTTTGTAGCTGAAAGGCCTAGATTTTGCTTAATGACCGCTTTATTTTACGAAACCTGCATAAATTAAACTTGATTTTGCTTGTTGCTCATGCAGTATATAAGCAAATATAGGTGGAAAAGGCCAATCAGTCACAACTGGTAAAAGGCCGCCCGGCTAGAAACTGAGCCGTAAATTCCATCTAACTTATTAACTAACTTACAGGCTTGAAGATCGTTTGATATGTCACTTTTGTTATGAGGAACAACACCACGAATTACAGTTACACAGAAATTACAGCACCTTGTAGCAAAATTTTTGGTTGTCGATACGACGCTTATATTATTGACGCAACATTTTCTTACCCCCGGGTTGAAGGTTAACGAAAAAATAAATTTTAAGCTGCTTTGAGGTAGGAAAACTATTTTTGTTCAGTACATTATAAGAGTTGACTGGTAAAACCCAATTATCAAGCATGAGTTTGTCGAAGCCATGGTAGTTATTTGACTCTCAGAGGTTTAACTTTTGCAAGAGTTGAAGCAATACACAATGAGCTCTTCGTTTATAACAAAAAGAAGATTCTGCCACAAGAATGTGAAGAAATATGCTTTCTCTGTATAAGCCTACTAGAGTGTTCCAGTTGCTAAAAGTGTCGTATTTCCGATATCACATTACGATGGGTTTATTAGTTAATTCTTGAGACCATTTCCTTCAATTGAATGAAATTTTTTGACATATGTAACGAATTTAAGGATATCGGTAGACAGGCTCTGTTCAACTGGCATTGCTTATTCTAAAGATATAAGCGGATGAAGTAACTACATTGACCCTGTGAAATGCTTCCATTTATTGATTCACGATCTTATCATGAATTATACTTGCAGAGAGAATAGGGAAACCCTTTTACTATTATGTACAACGAACCTTCTTCTCATAATGAATAGCGAACCCTATGAATAATAAACCTATTACATCATTAATGTTTATGCATCATAAACCTTTAGAACGGTGGAGTAGCTAAGGGGGGGGGGGCAAGTTTCCTCGGGCGCTACTGTAGGGGGCGCCAAATCGAGATCACTTAAGAAAAAATGTTAGACCTACCATACGAATTTCAAATTCTTTTCATAAAATAATTTAGTAATATTGACACAATTAAACGTCAATCTAAACTAGAGAAGGGGCAAATGAACGCATAATTCGGCAACAATCCATCAAGTTTTGCGAGAATTCTCGCTAGCTAACCATACACCCTACAGACTTCCTGCGTATTTTATTAAAAAGCCGGAGAATTTCTACACAGAAAACCATAAGAATAATTTTGACACAGCCAATTTTTGTAATTCAGCAAATTTTAGGAGAGAACCTCAGACGGACTACGTGCAAAAATACCCCCGAAGATAGGGGTAGGGGCGCCAATTTCGTTTCTTGCCCCGGGCGCCAAAAACCCTAGCTATGCCCCTGCCTAAGAATGATGAAACTTACTTTTGTCGTTCATCATGTTATGTATAACGGCTCTTATGAATAATGAACCTTATCAACAAAAAACCTTATGAATATCGAGCTGTTCCGGTGTGCATAAAACGTTATTATTGCATTGGCCACAACGTACTGGACAGGATATTTCCCTCGTGATACAAAACTAAACTGAAGAGTTTTCGGTATGCCGATCCACGAGTAACAGAAGTCACGTGACTCAATGCGGCTGCTAAATTTGCGGATGAGTATGGCTCCTGCACTGTAAAAAATTGCTGTAACTTTTACAGTAATTTTCCGCAATCTCTTACAGTAAGATACTGGAGTCGTTTATATACGGTAAATAACTGTAAACAGCTGGTAGCAGTTGTGTATTTACTCCGTGTAGCTTACCTCAATCACTTTACAGTAATGTACTGTACAGGTACACGTTCGCATTTTGGCCCGAAGCAAGTTACAGCTGTGCATGCTGTGAGCTGCGAACATGAGCGAACGACATACACCGTACATGTGTGCATGCAACGCAGAGAAAATACGTGTATTGTGCGCGCAAATTGAGCAGATCCATTCCAAGGCATTGGTGCAGACGAGACCGACAGCAAACAAATAACAATTTTGAGCATCGAATTGTACCTTATATCAAATTTTCTTGTATCATACGGTTTGCTTATTACTGACTGATATTTTACATTGTTTAGCCTACCTTGTTCAGAGCTATTTCAGATAAATATTCCTCGAACTTGCCCACAATACTAACGTTAGGCCCTAAATTCTTAAGCCTAACGTTAACGTTAACGTTACTTATTAAAATATTACTAAGTTAGCCCTTAACTCATTCTAACTTAACGTTAGGTGTAACGTTAGGCCTAGGCTATGTATTATACATGACCTGGCTTACCCTAGCCTAACCTTGGCCGATGCTAAAATTCGATGTGCCTACAGCGAGGTTGATCCTGCACTCCTGTGATTTTCGATTTAAGTAACTAAAAACATTTATATAGGCCTATTGGTATAGGCCTAGCTATACTTAGCCTAGGGCACTTTACAGTAACTTCCGTTGAACTGTAAAAAAATACGGTACTCTTACTGTAAAACTGGTTTTACAGTACATTGCCCGATACTGTAAAATTCACAGTAATCTACTGGCAGCTCAGCTGCCAGTAATTTACTGTAAATTTTACAAGAAATTTTTTACAGTGTGCACCTTAAGCCCCGTTCACACTATGCGACTTGATGTGACGCAACTCACTGCAAGGAGATTGGTCACACACGTTGCAAAGTGCTGAATTCCATTCAACTAGTTGCAAGCAGACGCGCAGCCCAGTTCCATGGCGACGAACGAAAATCTTCGGTCGCATGACACTGAAACGTGCAATTGACAACAATGACGGACTTTTGGAATGACGCCCTCGAAGATCAGGTATTCGAAATAGACAGGACACATTCTTGTCTCTTCAACCTAACAAATAAAGAGTATGTTAAACGTTAAAATTTTGCTTGAATCGCTTCATGGACCGGCGAATTGTTGCATAATGTGGACACTATGCTCAAAAACTAGTTAGTCGTCAGTCGCTCACCACGACAAGACATTATTGTTGCAATACGTGGCGTCGCATAGTGTGAACAGGGCTTTACGCTACGTGGGTACACTCCTTATACCGACCCATACCGTAAGGCGTTCTAGTCTTGATCCCTAGGAGCTTGTAGCATGGGTTCCTTGGGATGTCGATACCAATATTCTTACAGCTCCTCTTGTATCTTGCTAATATGCCGGTGACAGTGGTATCTTTTTTGTTCATGGGAAGCGCTAATAGATATTTATTTTTAAACCAGAAGAACCGACTTTCGGAAACAATTTTAAAACAATCAAAATTAAAGATAAAGGCCTACAATTTGGATCATATTTTTTTGAAAATCTGGGGTATGATTTTGTAGACCAACCCCCTTGTTAAAAAGTGAGGAATATATCCTTCCCATCCTACGGGATTTCACCCTATGAGTACTACACCAATATTTGCCGTTGAAAAGGGCAGGCCTTGTAACGTAAGTGATAGCACTCTATTTAAGTATTAATTTTATTTTCCAGTGAAATGTTCTCTAGTGTGAATGACGGTAAATGACACCTTTTACATTTTTAATAGTATGGTATGAGGTGGAACTAGATTTTCAATTTTTTTCTTCCATTCCAGCTATTCATTGGTAAAGAAACAACTAGAAGTACCTGACAATGAGAAAGGTCTGGTCTTTATTAAAGACCAGACGTATGCCATATACAATCATCTCGAGTACTTACCGAATGTTCCTGCTCACCACACCTTCCTGATACGTCATCCTCTGGAAGCATTTTTCAGCTGTCAAGAATTGGTTAGGTTGAGATTGGATTTTGACGGAATACCATGGGAAGAGTGCAGCTTGGAGAAAGAAGTACCCTTCCAGCCGACCAGGGACCTTTACAAGAATCATTTCAAGGTTTGGGAGCAGTTGTCACAAGCAACGGGTTCGGAACCTGTCATTTTAGATAGTCACGACCTTTGCAGCGCACCAGAAAAGATCATGCCGAAATGGTTTGAGAAATTGGGGATCCCATTTAGAAGCTCTTACCTCGAATGGGACAGTAGCGACGATGTAATGGAGACATGGAAAGGATCCGCTGATTGGATTTATATTGAAGCTCAAACAAGTATTTACCAAAAATCTTCAAAATCCTCCAAGTTTAGACCACCTCATGGACCAAGAGGGACCCCATTTAATCGAGAGCTGAAACCTACACCTGAACTGAAGGAACACATTGAAGCCGCAATGCCGTTTTATGAGAAAATGTATGAAAAACGTCTGCACTAATCCGATCGTTATATTTAATACCGTTTTCTAATTTTTAAGGATTGTAAAGTATGAAGGATTTATGATATTTCTTCGATTTTCTTTCGATTTTTGGAACTCTACTGTCATTTTCTCAGTTACCAGCTTTTAAGATTTAATCAAAGTCAATTTTGTTTATTTTTGTTAAACTAATTGTCTATTTTTTTCCTTTTTTACATTTTTTTTACGTTTAAACTACTTTTAGTGTGAAAGCGTTTCTGCATGACAGTTTTGATAAAAAAGGCTATTTTGGTTGGTAAACTACCCAATATTTTTTTCATCTGTACCAGTCTCGTTCAAACCATAGTTACACTATGTTCTCGTGCTACTTTAAACACTGAATCTTTTCTTTTCCCTTTCACTTCTTGTAGTATCCTGAAAAAGGCCGATGTACTAGCCGAAAGATTCTATAAACGTAATTGATTAAAGCAAAGATCCTCCGCTATTCACAATGGGGACACGTAGCTTAGTACTGAATGTTGACCTTTTAGGATCTTTTACATTTGCATAAAATCAATAATTCATAGTTTTTAGTTTTGTTTAACTTGTGTTGCTTAAATCGATGTAACTAATTAATTCGTCATTTAATTTATTATTGTTTTAAACACGTTTACTAGGGCTTTTTGTTTTGCTTCCCTACCAATGCACGGACCCGTCCAGAGCATCGAAGTCAAAATAATGAATGAAAAAAGGCTAAAAGTTGTATTTCACTTCGAATCTTTTGTATTATAGACGGATCCGATAAGCGCTTATTTTTGGTGACTGGAGGCCGCCATTAGTGGGGTCCATCAGCCTAAAATCGTCTTTATTAATTGTTAACATGAATTTTAAACCTTCACAGTTAGTGAAATTGGAGAATTCAACAAACAAATTAGTGGACAACCATCCATGATAGATGAAAGCAAAGAAATGAAAAGATTTAAAGGTGGCGGACCCCAGTTATAGCCGACTGAAATCAGCCCATCACAGGCTGCCCGGATTCGTGTGTAAGACACAAATTTTAAAAAACATGAAGATTTTCAATTAAATCCATACATAAAGTATGAACTTCGGTTCGATCGGTAGAGGGAAATCGGTATACCGTCTTATATATATATATATACATACATGTATATAAACATGACGGAGAAACTGTAAAACAATGGTGCTACAGAATTGAAAGGCTGGATTTCCGAGGAGCTACAAATAGCGGAAGGCTAGAATTCAGATAAATTAAACAGCCAAAAGGTTTGAAGGAGAGCTTTCGAGGAATAATACCTCTTTATCAATACTTGGTTAGAGAATGACAAGGAGTGAGAAATTTTGGAAGCTTTAAAAGGTGTTGACAATGGTCTCACCTCTATTGTGACAGGATAATCCTTCTTAAGGCAATTGAGCAGGTTGATTGACCTGGAGGGTCTGATCGGATTACTCGGGTGTAGCCCATCAACACTAGGAAAATCCTCTTCAAAGTAATTAGAGAAATTGTTAGGCCGGAATGGCCTTATCGGATTATTTTGGTTTGTATCATCAGCAAGCTGGTAAATCGCTTCTGATGTTCAAGCCGAAAGGCGATGTGGTTTTGAGATTGAGTTCCCAGAAATTTTCTTTACCTTTTCTAGCTTTGTCGGTCCATGTATCGTTTTGGTCGATAGCAATGACCCGTAAGTTTTTGATAGAATGATGAGGCAAATTGAAATGGTTTGCAACAGGTTGTTCAACCTTTTTGGTTTTAATTGCTGACCTGTGCTGTGTCATTCTCATTCTAAGAGTATATTTAGATTCTCCGACATACTGCACACCACATAAATTGCAGTATATGAGATAAATGACCTTTTTGGAAAGACAATTTCTTGTCTAATTTGGAAGGTGCGTGCATTTTGATTGCTCTGGAAGCCTTTTGTGGAATCGACCAGCAGTTGGAAGGGCAAGGTGAACAACCAAAATTTTCGTTGTTTTCCTCGACTGAGGCTTTGTCCTGGAATTTTGCCCGAACCAAAATGTCCCGTAAATTTGAGGGCCGCTTGAAGGCAACAACGGAGGGTTGGGGAAAGATAGACCTTAGGCAATCGGTGCTCTGAAGTGTGGGCATATGCTTTTCGATGAATTTGGCTAGTGGTGGTAGACCGGGATGGTACTCAGTTACCAACGGCACTCTGTCGGAATTGCGCTGACGAGTTTTGTACGTCAGAGTTTGCGAGCGGGGGGTTTCTTTTGCCTTTTTGATGGCATTTTCAATTGAACCCCGAAAATACTGCCGGTTACGGAGGTAACCAGATAGTTCCTTTGCCCGAGTGTCAAAATCTGTTTCAGAGGAAGAGATGCGATTTATGCGGAGTGCTTGACTGTACGGAATGTTTTTGGTGCAGTGCGGAGGATGGCAACTGCTGGGTAGAAGGTAGTTGTGCTTGTCCGTTGGTTTGTTGAACAAGTCTGTTTTGAGTGAACCATTTTCTATGGTTACAGTGGTGTCCAGGAAGTGGACACTGGACCTGGAAAGGTCGGCCGTAAATAAATATATATATATATATATATATATATATATATATATATATATATATATATATATATATATATATATATATATATATATATATATATATATATATATATATATATATATATATATATATAGTAAGTCGAGTGACGTAGCGACTTCATATGAATAAGTGAACCAGTGCGGTAATGAATAGTCGCAAAAATAAATCCTCTTTCAGTATAAGGCAATGCCTATGTTTGAGGAAAAATGACCTAAGGTCTTCATGCGACTATTCATTACCGCACTGGTTCACTTATATGTTGTCATGGGTAGTGCGTGTGTTAGCAGTGCGTCCGCACTACAGGAACTTAGAAACGATTGTAAGGAGTGAATGGGGACATAACAAGACACACAACGCGTTGACGTAGGTGCTTGGCCTTTGTACGCGCGCCGATCGAGCTGTATCGGCACGCGTTTGTTGTTTCTTTTGAATATCGTTTTCTTGAACAGTTATTACTTTGCCGCCTGATGAAGGGTAGATACCCGAAACGTTGCGGAGCTTTCTTCCGAATTTTAGCACTTTTTTTCATTCCAATCTGTTTACCTTCATACTTTACCAGTGCTACGCAGTATTCGACCTTATATTTCGACCTTATATATATATATGGTAAAGCTGGAAAATCTGGCTGAGGTGAAAAAACGATGTTGGCTCCACCAGGATTCCAACTCGGAACCTCCCGCTTTCTAGTGCGGACGATCTAACCACTGAGCCATGAAGCCAAGTTGGTTTGGCCTTTGTTCAAATAACAGATGAAGCAACTCGCAATTCACCTTCTGAGCAGGCGCCTAATTTTTTGGAACAGCACTAGTTCTCGTTTGACGCAAGCCCAACCAGAGATCAAAGTTGATGCTATCCAGCTGAACACCATTGTATATTCACCAGCGGATCTCCGAAGAGATACAGAAACCTGTGAAAGCAGAAATGAAGTGAATATATATATATATACAAAGGTCGAAGTAAACGTAGTATGTGTATATATACATATATATATATTTCTACATATACGCTGAAACCCAACATAGGGGGAAATTGTTATATCTTCTTGAACATAGGGCGAAAAAGTAACAATAAAATACATTAGAAAAAATTCGCCCTAATGTATAAACATGTAAACAACGTTATTTCAAGGGCATCTGTTCGTGTTAACCGCTAGGTGTCCGTAAATTTGGTAACTTTGAAGTAATTGTATCTACTTTGTAAAACTACAAGGGCGCCCTTGTGCGTTTATGTATACCTATAGAAAAAGTGTGTAAAAACGTTAAGACGAAACTTATATTTCTCCCCCAATTTTTTCCCCCTTAGGTCGACTTTTCAACAACAACTTTCAAATTTGTTTGAAATTTACCTATCGTATCGCGGACTCATATGTTGTATTTCTCGACTCAAACTGTCTATTAACAACCGTACAATTACCTCACACCTACACTTTAAGCCAACCGACTCGCATACCTACCTATTGTACACTTCCAACCATCCCAAATCCTGAACTAAATCTATCTCTTGTTCCCAGCTCTTGCGAGCCAAGGGAATATGTTCAGAGGATTCTGACTTCTCCACTGCCTCTGAAGAAATTTATCCTTTTTTTTGAAAAACGCCAGTACCCTGCCAAAATCCTCTCTAATGCCGTACCCAGAATTGAAAGAACCAGAATGGAGGAAGCCTTGGAGGAAAAGAACAAATCTGGTACCAATCTACGTTTTCCTTTGGTTATTTCATATCATCTTTCAGTCCGTCCTATTTTACGCGCTATCTACAAAAATGTAGAGTCGCTCCGACAAGACCCCTCAACCCGTGGTGCTTTCCCGGAACCCTCCTTCACCGCTTTTAGAATAAAAAAAAGGAAACCATTTAGTTCGGGCTTCCCACCCACTAACTTCTTTCAACGACACCCCTGGTACCTTTCCCTGTAACCGTCCGAGGTGTAATAATTGCCCGTTTGTTGGCAAACACGACCTCGTCAACATTTCAGGCCCCAACGGCAAAGCTTCATTGTCAAACAAAGATTCTCCTGTTTTTCCTCTAATGTAGTATATGTTTTAGCTTTTGGGACTTGTAACTCGTATGTGGGAGAGAACAAGTGCCGCCTTGCGGATCGAGTCACCGAGCACCTTAGGTCCATCAAACAAAATCTCCATGGATACCCTGTGGCTGCACATTTTACCCTTCACCTTGTTCCATACAGCACTAAACCGTTACCGCAGCTGTAATGTGCCGAGGCTCCGATCGTGACCCTCTTAGTGCTGAAAACCGACTTATCACGAGGATAGGTACTCTCGCTCCACACGGCCTTAACGTTAGAATTGACCTTTTGTAATATTCACCCTCTTTTGAGCCAGTTTTAACTACTTTTACACCTAGCCGTTCGTGCTTGTTTTTACTATGTACCTTCTTCTGGACCTGGTTTTTATCTCCTTTTTTCTTTTTTTTCCGAACATGTTAGAATTTTTACGTGTACTTTTTCATCAAGGATCCCCTTTTTCTATTTTGGTTTTGTCTTTCATCCTTCGGCATGAAAAATTCATGACACTGTATACACTGGTTCCCCTTTTACAAATGAAAATTGAATTTTTGCTCTAACTTCCCCTTTAACATAGTTCCAAGCAAGTGCTGTGTTTCAAACATCTGGTATTCACATCCTGAACATTGTGCTGACCTTCACGGTTATATATATATTTTCATCCAACAGTCTGACTGTGTAATCCTCGAATGTCATCTTGTCATAACGACCTCATTTTCACTCACTCCGATATATTCATTCTCTTCGCTTTACCTCTATCGCTTTTCGTCGCGGCAAGTATTGGATATCTCCTTTCTCCTATTATGTCACACTTCTCTTCGAAGTCTGCCGTGAAGTCTGCCGTGTAGACCATCAGTCACCGGGGTGATCTCCCCGGCCGGTCGCACCACTACGGCATTACTTCAACCGGGCGGTTGTTTCACTTCGGGGTAACACCGGCTCGACCTGAACCAATATGTTGGTAACTGGGTCGTAAAACTCCATCTTAACCCTCTACCGTTGTTTGGGTCCTTTTGGACCCATGCGGAGAGCTCGGCTGTCACCCATCTTTACTTTTTCACGCGGAGCTCGAAACTGCGAGTAGCTACCCGAAAATTCGGCCACAACAACGAGAGAGACAACCGCGTAAGGTCACGGGGTCAATGGCCTACGGAAGCCGATGCGGGGCGGGCTACGTCCGCTTTTCCGCCCACTCCCGAGGGGCGCAAATATGCCCCGATCGGTGCACAACGTAAAGGGTTAATAACTAAACTTGTGAAACAACTAAAAAAGCCACATTGTTGCATATAAGATGATCTAGTGCTGTTTACGGTTTGCAAATGTTGAAAAGGCCAAGTCAGGACATACGGTCATGAAGTGTACTTTAAGGGGCAGAATCCTCTGTAGAGGCAGGATGTATAATTTCATTTTGTAGTTTTATGCCACCTTTAGAAATACGCTTGAAATGATTTCTACAGACATTTCAAAGTTGCATCCTTAACAGTATATTCACATAAAAAAATTTCAACCAGCCAAAAATGTCGTTAAATTTTTCAAGTGCAGTGACGTAATAAATATATTGGGTATGAACCGGGGAAGGGGGAAACATCTTTTCTGGCAGAGACGAAAGCTTTTTCAAACAAAACTCAGAAGCTCAAATCTCAACTAACGACCAGTCTTATTATACTCACAAGCCTGCGCTCTGCGCTCAGCGTCAACTGGTGGTGTCGTTCAGCTTAGACACTTTTCAGCCGATCTAGTTCTCCTAGTAGATCTTCGTAGATGTGTCATAAGTTGCAAATAATCGGGCAGATTCGGCTATGTACCGTGTTAGAGGAAAGCCCGTGCATCTATGATCATATATATATATAAAATGCTTTTAGTTAAAAAGATGTAGGAAATGAGGCTGCCATAACGTGTCAAGAAGCACTTCGTTATGGCAGGAAGAGCTCATCATCAAAGAGGAACTGTGAACAAGCGTTGCTAACCAGTCTTAAATTTGGGATTTTGAGGCCACTGTATAAAACACTAGTAACACTATAAAAACTAACATTCAAGAGGTTCTACATTTGTTACTGAAATGTTCTTGTTATGGGTTCATGGGTCGATAATAGTCAACTTAGGAGATTGTGCAGAGGGGAAGCCCTTACAGAAGTATCCAATCCATTCTTGATAGTTGGAAAGTTCTTCAGTCTTGGGGCATAATTAAAATTTTCTCCCTTACAAGGCACTTTTGATTCGAAAGCAAAGCACTATATTGAAGGTAGGATAGCTTCCCGTGGATATGTTTTCCTCCAGGGCAATGGATGAAAAGTTTCTAAAGCGTCACCGTTCCTTTTCTTTCTCCATCTAAGTTTGAAAGAAAATTATCTACTCAGAACTGTAGTAGTTTTAAGGCTTGTCTTACGGGTGATGGTGATAAACACTCCGACGGAGAGGCAGTTACTCATAGTAAGTACAAAGATCCAAATTAACGGAAGGACATCAAATGTCTTTGTAATTAAAATGTAGAAATGTTTCCAGCGGAGGTGTGGTAATCCTTCCCCAAATTAGAAAGCTACGTTTCCCTTTCCTTAAACTATCCCTGCGTCTACTCTACCTTCATTGATTGTCCTAATATAGATTAATAACAGCATACGAGATCAAGGGAAATTGTTTTTACTTCCTTCGTAACCATTGCCTTGCTATTAAATGCAATCGAATTGACCAAAATTTAAAACAGGTTTGGAAAAAGAAATGTTTCCTTGTCTAAATATGAGAAGGATATTGCGACATCTTATCTTTTCTTTCTACGTCGCGTAAAGGCAAGTGCCGTTGCCTAAAACTTCAGCAACTGTTAAGTCTCACAATTAGATATACCTCTCCTCAATGGTACTCAAAGTATCTTTTATAAAAATTGTAGGACTTCAGTAATGTAAATCCAAAGTAAACCAAACAGTAACTTCTTAAATTTCGCATTTGAGGAGAAAAAAAGCTGTCACATGAC
The DNA here is from genome assembly GCA_037179385.1 of Holothuria scabra. NCBI lineage: Eukaryota > Metazoa > Echinodermata > Holothuroidea > Aspidochirotida > Holothuriidae > Holothuria > Holothuria scabra. The sequence continues at coordinate 30,346,038 of CM074199.1, forward strand.
ACTCAATGACCAATCATGAAACATGACACCGAACTTCACTACTTCGAGTTGAGGTGCATGACTGCGTTTCCTCTTTAACTTTCAACAGAGAAATTATGTCACAATGACCCCTTGAATGTAATAACTTCCACAATCAATGAGAATAAAGTGGGCGTTTATATGTATAGGGTATGTCAGCATTCAAAACCTATTGACCTGCTGTGTGTTTCCTTTATTTTGTTTCAGGCGACTGAAAGTTAAACTATTATATGTTTATTCTCGCATCAGTTGAGTATATTTAATGACTATATTTGCTCAATGTCCGTTACATTAGTGGATTAATCATCACCCTTTCCGCTTTTCATTTGCATGGTAAGAACCTTTATTGTTATTTTAACTAAAGAAATCATGGTAATGGCTTCCTGGTATTTACAGATAAGTAAACCGAGACATTAGTTCCTGCGACTTTCACGATTGTTAAAAGCAAGAAAATTTCCATTGCTAATAAAGGGTGCCAAAGTTTACAATATTTTATTTTATTTATTATTTTATTTATTTTTTAAAATGGAACCTACTCTCGTTATTTGTGATGTTGTAAAGTGATTATGCAGGAACGAGATGTTCCCCTTTTTGTCTCTTAACTTTTTTTTTTTTATGTTTGTAACAAGGTAAACAGACTCTGGACCCGTGCATAAGTACGAAATAATGCAAAATAAATAATATAAACATGCAAAATAATGCAATCTCGTGGTTTATGCTTTTTTGCTGGATGCACTCTCTCGTATTATCCCTAGACGTGTATAATATTTTGTTGAAATACATGGACCACCCTTGTTGACCTGTAGGCCTAATGCTAGTATTCTCCCCTAAAGTTGATCCAAGTGAACGACTTTTGTCGGCTTTTGTGTCTTGAGGCACTGCTTCCTCGTATACTCTAGAGGATGATGTATATGATTCCAACAGTATTGCACATGTCAGAACCTTCTCATTTGTACATGAAAGCGTGAAAGTACAAACCTTTTATTTCTTTTAAATATAAATATATAAATGTAATATTTGGTCCAATTGAGCATTAAAGGTAAATTTCGTTGCACCCTTGTGTTCTCCCTCATCTACTAGAAAGCCTGAGTCAAATATTTGGGAAGACACTTCTCCTTACGGATTGTTTGCTTTTTAGATACTAGGGATAACTCATATCATTTTTTGAGGAAGATCCAATATGGAGCATTACTTTAAAGGTCCTGAATATGAAATACGGAAGTTCATTACAGAGTACGTCAACCATCTCAATACATATATCAATTACTTTGGATGACAAGTTTGCTTCACATTTAGAGAGATTTTCAGTTGAAAAAGTTTCGATTTTAGCCCCTATGTAAAGAATGCGGGCTGGGGGCAAACTAGGATTAAAAGTAAGGTTAGTGGGTAAAAAAATTTGGGCGCATCGCGAAACTCCCTAACTCAAAGTGCCCGTCCCTGGAGGAATTGAAAAAAAGAAAGCTCTCTGGTTTTAGCATAACTATGAACGGAAAATTAAGTCCCTGGAGAGGTATACTATTTATTAACCCATCTCCTGAGGACCTTACTGGGGGGGGGGGGGGGCAAGTGAGTGGGCAAGAAAAAAATCGGGGGGAAAGCGCATTCTGGATATTTGTGTGAGCGCTATGTATATGGCTGGCTCCATAATCTGCTCTGTAGAAATTGCTTCAAAATCATATTCACTAACGTATTTTTTGTCTACTGGAGACGTCATCGTGAGTGACGACACGCTGTTCAGTCCTGCTGATGAGTGTCAGTTTCCGGTTACGGTGTGCTCCGTCTGTGTTTCCAACGGATTTTTAATTTTTAACCAACGTGCTTGTGCGACATTTTAGGCCTAGACCATGGCTTACACACACACTCTTTCTTAACCACTTTAATCTGGTGTATGAAACGAAAGGTGACCACTGAAGCATGGTACCAAACTGTTGTTAACTTTGGATTCCTAAAGCCTCGCACACGTATGGGTACAAAGGCTGGACAGCGCTACAAAAGAAGACTTTCAAGTATGCCAACTAGTGTCATTGATATCTCTCTAGCTAATCCACCACAGTCGATTACAGTGGTGAGTGGTGCTTTACGAATCCATGGAAAAAGACCAAAACCTGGCGCCTGTTTCGAAAACCTTATACATGTCAATAGGACATACACATTTTCTACTATTCGCCGCGTACTTTTGAATGCCAGATCAGTTTGTAATAAAGTTCTGAAAGTCAGTGAACACCTACTTGACCAAAATTTTGACCTGGCTTTTCTAAAAGAGACATGGTTAAAAAATACTGATATTGTACTTGTTAACGAGCTCTGCTCCCCGGGGTATGGTATACAACATAATGAAAGGTCCTCTAAGCGTGGCGGTAGTACTGCAATTATCCACCGTGCATCAATGCAACTAAAAGACCAGTCTTATCTTCTTGAGAAACCCGCACAAACTTTTCGGGGCATGCTGTACTCGATTATTAACCCTGTTCACATCGTATATCTGTTATCTACAGACCACCCGTCAGATTACTTGAAAACGATGACCACTTCATTTTGGAATTCGATCAGGTCTTTCGTGATCTACTAAATATCGATGGGAAATTACTCGTGTGTGGATATTTTTACATACACGTTGACCAGCCCCAAAAGCCTGGGGTATCTCAGTTTATTAATGTTATTGAATCGTACAATCTCCAGCAGAATGTAATTTGCAGTACCTATACGCGTGGACACACATTGGACTTGGTACTCACAAGACAGGGAGAACATTTGCTACCCTCACCACCCACGGTTCTTGATACTGTAGTTGCCCATGCCCAATGGCGCAAAAACAACGGCGCACTGGTAGGAACTGTCGTCATATTGATCTTCAATCATTCATTTCTGGTGTAAAAGTGGGAACATGCACCGAGAGTTACACGGTACGTTAAGGTACAAAATCAAATACCTTGGCAGAATGACCATTTCAGGCAGCTTCGACAAGGAAGGAGATCGTGTGCGCGACGTTGGAAAAAATCTAAGCTCCATGTTCATCGTCAAATGTATGAAGATAAACACGATGAGGTCAGCCGCTACATAACAAAATGCAAAACTGATTATTATCATAATAAGTTCACAGAAAATGACCAGAGAGTGATATTCTCTACTTTAAACAGCTTAATAAAAGAAAAAAAATCCACTACAGAGTCATTTGATGAATCATACGACGGTGTAACGAGTTTGCCGATTTTTTCGTTGATAAAATTGTAAAAATAATGAATCAGATTGAAAGTATTGCAACGGCCGCCCATCGCAACTCTCTACCTGTCACCAAAATTCCAGAGACTTTGTTCTGTCAGCTTACACCTATCACACAAGCAAGATTATTTGTGCCTCACCCTCCAAATCGTGTTCACTTGACACCCTACCTACATGGCTGCTCATTTACCATTTCTCACAGCTTTAGCACATAAGTCTCTGGAAACCGGGGCTGTGCTCAAGTCATCTAAAGCTGCTATTGCAACACTCATACTTAAGAAAGCGTCATTAGAACCATCAGATATGACCCGTTTCAAACTTTTCTTACCTAGGCAAGTCTACTGAACATATCGTCTTGAACCAATTGAAAGCCCACCTTACCATGAACAAATTGTATGATCCGCTCCAATCTGCGTACAAGAAGAGCCTTTGAAGGGAGACGGCTCTTATGAAAGTTCAAAATCATACCGCAAACAGTTTGGATAGAAATGAAGCTGTTCTCCTCGCACTTCTTGATTTAGTCTCTGCTTTTTGATACCATCCACCATGGCTATATGGTAGAGACCCTACACGCCGTTGCTGCGAAAGGTTGTGCTAAAGTGGTTTGCTTCATACCTTGCGGATCTTAACCAAGTCCTTAGTGTCAATGGTGTTCACTCATCCTCCAGAGCTGTTAAAAAAGGAGTAGGGGTCAGTGCTCAGTCCTGTCTTGTTCTCAAGCTATACGATGCCCATACAGCAAATAGTACAAAAGTATCCTCTCAGCTATCACAAATATGCTGATGACATTCAACTGTATGTTTCTTATAATCCTAAAAATCCTGACAGCGTAAAATCTGCTTTAAATATCTTACAAAACTGTATTACATGATATCAAGGAATGAATGTCCCAAAATTACTTGAAACTAAATGAGTTTTCAAAACTGCCTTAATTAACATAATGTCACCGTATAATCATCGTGTTTGTGGAAATGTTTCCGCTGTTTTGGATGGTTGTACTATTACCGCATCGCATGTTGTCAAGAATCTTGGGGTCTTGTTTGACGAAAACCTGTCTATGATTCTTCAGGTTTCAAACATAGTCAAGAGTTGTTCGTACCATCTACGGATTGTTGGTAAAGTTAGACCCTTCCTCTCCAACGAGGTCTGTAAAATAGTCATACAGAGCCTAGTAATTTCAAAGATTGACTATTGTAGCACTCTTTTAGTTGGAATACCGCAGAGTCAGACCAAGCGATTGCAGATCTTACACAACAATGCTGCCCGTATTATTTCTCGATCACCAGCAAACGCCAATATTCTGGCAGAGCTGCACTGGCTACCTTTTAAGCAGAGAATGCAATTCCGCATTCTTACTTATGTGTATAAATGTCTTCAACATCTTGCTCCGATTTATCTGGAAAGCCTGATACGATTTGACAAGACTGGTCGTGCTCTGAGATCTGCAAATTGCAATTACAGTTTAGTGAAGCAGGTATCTCGGAGGAAATTTGGTGGACAATCTTTCTCTGTTGCTGGTCCATGCCTCTGGAACGATACCCCAGCTCATATGAGGGATTCTCCATCTTTGCAGATTTTCCAAAGATTACTTAAAACTTTTCTTTTAACTAGCTATTTCTACTAGTTTTTTAAACTGTTAAGCGCCTTTATGCCCTTGATTTAGCGCTGTATAAGCACCGGTCATTAATATTAACAAATCTGACTGCTTTTCGTAAAATCTGTTAATTGACTTCAAATTAAGCAGGAAAATAGAAATGTGCAGACAACTCCAGCACAACCCTGGAGTTAATACAAACTTCCCTTGATTCAAGTTTATTGCAGGCATCCACAGAACATTGACAATGAACCCTTAAGATGGATGTCAAGTCCAATCACAGCAAACACTTCAGGGAATTGTGTAACTTTATGGGCAAAAGAAATCAATTTACTAATTTGCAAAACTTTTTATGAGTAATTTGGATACTGTAATTGAAATTAGGTGTATGAAGACTGCTAAAGGATTTTTGGAGGGTCGGGGGGGGGGGGCTGAGCTATAATATGTACTAACAATTGGGAGGTTAATTAACTAAAGTTTTAGGAGAATCATATGCCTTTCCTACCATTTTTATGACATTTGTATAATTTTTAAGGGGCAAGAAAATTTTAGGGTTCTTCCGGAGAGAAGCGCAGCACTAAGAGAAGAGTACCAGATGTTGCAGTGGTTGTATGTTAAACACTTTTTACATAATATTATTCAAAACACAAACCTCAAGCTAAACTAATTCAAATTATGGTAAAATCTGATTTCAATGTGCTTTCTACACATCCTTTAAACTCCATCTAACCTAACTTAACCTCTGCAAATTCTTTTCTTATGTGATTGGCTCTGGTTGATTACATTCTCCATATTACACCTAAATCTTCAGAAATTAAATTAGTCTGTCAACAACTGGCATGTGACACTTGAATGATCAAGTTGCATAAAGATGTGCTGGTCAATATAGTCCTGTATCCTATATTAAGGAAAATAAAGCCCAAGTATATGTTGAGTGCTGGGGTTTTTGGTGGGTCATGAAATTGTAAAGAAAGGATCAGCGAAAATGGCTGCCGGACTTGAAAGACTCGACTTCCAGTCCAAGTCCAGGTCCAGAGACCCCGAGTCCAAGTCCAAGTCCGAGTCAAAAAAAGTGGACTTAAGTCCGGACTCGAGGTCGAGTCCGGACTCCAGTCCTCCAGCCCTGGAGTATACAAGACTTCCCCCCCCCCTTTGTGTAATCATACACTCTCAGTTCAGTTCATGCTGTGTAATATGAGCTACAGTACTCTTCACCTTTTAAGTTGCCCTCAATGAAAGAGCTCTTCCAATTTACAATTTTTGTACACTACTACAACAATTGTAGTTCGGAGTGAGAGTTGACTGCCTTAAATTGTTTCTTTATTACTCAAGAGGTAGTTAATGGTTAAGTAATTGATACTTGTGATTTTTAGGACACAATTGAAACTTCCGAAATGAAACCCTCAGTATATAATAATGTTACAACTGTCTTTGAAAAGAAGATGGTAACTACAAAGGATAGCATCCATATATGGCAATTCCCCCTCTTTTGCGTTCATGTTTATTGATAAATAAGTGCAAATGAAATATTAGTCTTTAAAAATGGTCAATTTTTGACCTATTATGATAGTAATGTTTTAACTACCAGACCTTTAAAAAAGAATTTTGTAATTCAATATTAGAATACAAAGAAGAGTCAAATGATCACATAAGTTGATTATGATGTCATTTTTACATTGGATTGACCCCATATGAATATGCAAATGTGCACCATTCAGATATGATGACAGAATCACATTATCTGTCCAACCATTTAGTTTTCCATATTATGACCATTCCAACATGGTGGGTGTCTGCCAGTTGGGGTGAATTTTATCATAGAGAGAGGTGTGAATATACTTTTTAGCAAACATGTTTAGTTTTACGGTGGGCCTGTAGAACGGTTGTGGTACAGGTAAGGAGAGAAATCTTTGTGAATTTTACAGTTACTGCAAAACCTTTGTCTTACAATATAACTCAAAGGGGGATGGGGGACAATAGAGCGAAAATTCCGTTTCACCTTAACGTTTTCACACATTTTTATGAAAGAATACGTTAACGTACGATAACGCCATTTAACAATGAAAAGTTAGATGCAATTACTTGGTATTTCTAATTCGGCACCTAAGGGAAAATTTTTGATGGAAAGTGTACCCTAGGTGAAAAAATTAATAGGGCAGAAATCTCGTTTTGCTTTAACGTTTCCCAACACTTTTTTTATGTAGGAATACGTTAACGTACTGCAACGGCAACTTTTATATATTGACAAGTTACATGCAATTTCTTCTATACTGATAAATTTCCGGACACGTATCCGAAAACATGAACTGATGGCAACCTATCGAAATAACGTTGTTTATTTAATGAAGACGGGGTGAAATAAATGCTTCTGTGTATGGGTCATACCATAAATAATGGTATCAATGGTTTAAGAGTCCCATTTACATTGTAGTATTTTCTTAAACCAGATTTTGTATGAAAGATTTACAGTTAATCTCTCAACAATTACTTAAGATGCATCCATCTGTTGGTACATTTCAAACAACATGAAACAAAAAATTTGGACCTTTTGCATTTTGATTTTATCTTACAGTAAACTGTCATGTTTCACTTGAACATGGGACGCCAAACCTTGGACATGGAAAAAAGGTATCAACTGGCATTGTGTTTTTGTCTTAAAGTGAATGGAACGCTTAGTATGCTTGATTAAATGTTCTGCATTATTACAATGTAGATACATCATTTTCTCGTTATGAGTTTGGCACTTAAAATTCTTAGCTGAACAAGTACATTGGCGCAGAGTTCATGGGTTTCACGTGTAAACGAAAACCAAAATTTCGGGACCCCACTTTATCGTTTACATGTGAACCATGCTGTGTGCTTATGGCAAACTGAAAAATGTGTGGCAAACAATTATGTTTTGTCGTGTTTTACCTTGTCATTCCCTTTTTTGTGTCTTGATTTGGAAAAGAATGTATGACTTAAACATATGTTATTTCGAAATTCTTGGGTTCGTCGTGTAAATATTTACCCTGGACACCCAAATGGTGTTCTGTTATACCTAAGACCAAAGAAATTGCAATTAACAAAATGCACATAATTTTTGCATTTGATTTAAGTGTTCCAATGCAGTGACGTACGCAGGATTTCTCTGAAGAGTGGGGACATGCAGTATGTTGAGTGATCGCCCGTATGGGGCAGCGGTCTCTTTGAAAATGTTTGGCCTTTTCAAGTAGTCCAGATGCAAAATGGTGCAAGATTTTGACTTTTCCACTTTTCCAGGAACAGTGTTAGCAGTTGAATTGTGGTTGTTCATGAGGACAAAACTGAGAATATTGTGTCTTTACATGCAATGTAATACGCTACTGGTACTTTCGAAATAAAATTTGGTTTTAAATTGGCATACTTTTAGGAGCTAAAATAAAAGAACATCGACCGGCATAAGCAAACGGGATCATTTCAGTTTGCAGGTTTTTTTGGCCACAAAACGTCATTTTGCTATAAAGACTATCAAAGCGGGGCGCCAAAATAGGTTGGCGCGGAGCGTGCAGAAAATTTCGAAAAACCGACCCCTTAGATAGCCGAAAATAGCATTTACCTGACTTATACGAAGAACCTAGCGAGTCGCTATCTTTTTTGTCGGTTGCAGTGAAATGCTCAATTCAAAATAAGTTTCAGAAACTGCAAAATAATCAAAAAGTTGAGAAATACTTTGACCCGAAAAATTGGCGTCGTTAGGGGATGGGGGTCGGGGTGGGTGGGGTCATGGCCCAATTCCCCCTCCACTTCGCCGCTGTTCTAATGGTAATGAACAAAATAAAAGCTTAGAAAGACATGTACTTCATAGACTGCATGACATATGTCATAAAAATTGACCTTGGTGTCCCGTTTACACGTGAAACTCAAAATGTATTTGCTGAGGAGTGATATTATATTTAAGTTGGCATAAACCTTTTTTCCTTTCTTTTCATAATGCAATATCCATTTTTTACCCAAAATGTCATAAATTGGGCCCCTTATGTATGGAATTAGCCGCATAGTATACATCCTAGCGTGCTAGCGTTGCGCCATTTTGTGCTTGGGTAAAACGAAACGTCGCTTAGCTGATCGGTTAGCTGAACAATTGAAGTCCATCTGGCAAAACCTTCTGCTATAAAAATGAACTTTAGGTCACTGGACTTTTACCATAGATTGTCAAATTCGCGTTGACCTAATGTTTGTCACTCTATTATATTCATCTTGTCTAACCAGCTCCACTAGTTTAAAACTAGTCAAGCATGCGCTCAACTAGCTAAGGTTTTCTGTGTAACGTGATCAATGTTCAGTGAACTTGCTATTGCATTGTCTTTTAAATAAGGTACAACTGCACAGATTCGTGTATATAACAAATGAGTGCCTGGATGAGTATATGCAGAGCATAAGCATATAAAATTGCTTGGAATGCCTGATAATAAAAAGACGGTTATTTTACCATGTCTCTTTGTTGCCCTCGTCACGCAAAATGTTAAAATTATGATGGAGGCTGACCTTGGATGTTTATGTTAGCTTTGTTATAGGTCGATACTCCAGCATAAAAGTGATAAACTCTCGTCCCAAGTCACTTTCCAGTTTGTGCTCAACGCGAGACGACATCTCCGTGTCAGTGTGATTTTAGTCATATATACTTCGAAGAGGTTTCTCCCAGACAAGATAACCAAATTGAAGTAAGTGTCACCAAGAAAGATCCTATAGCATGAGTTAACAGGCTAACAATTTAGATAATCGATAAAACCACTGTGATTTCGTGATATCTGTATTTAGTTTGAAACTAGGAATACCTGAAGATTTAAGCCATGAAGAAAAAGTTTTCTTGAGAAGGTTTGTTTTTATAATCTATATTGTAGTTTGATTTCGTTACGATTGCACCACCAAATTAATGTGGCAGAATAGATAATGGCGGTGTTTGGCTGGAGAATGAACGTATTGCAATTCATTTTCCCATTTTGTTTAAACATTTTGACGACGTTCAGGGATAATGTATGAATTTTGTATGTATATAGAAGGGTCCTGAGGTCTCACTGGGCAAGCCTTAAAGTTTTTTTCCAAAGCTTGCAAAACTGCCATGTTTGTGGTCCAGACCCAACTTCACAGGAAATTCATGACTATTTAAAACGGCGTTAAGGCGTAATGGTAGATGGATTGGGTCACAAAAGGGATGAATGCTGATCCTTTTATGTGTGTTTAGCCTATACACTATAAAATAAATTTTGTTAAAAATACTCCTAAAACGCGAGTAAAGCTCTCCCTCGTAGTATGCACAATCTGCTAAGTTTATTCCATTATGGTGGGAATATAAACTCACAAAAAGCTAAGAATACTCCTTACTTGTCTAATTTTAAACAGAGGTGTCTTTAACAAGTGAAAAAAGAACACTACAGTTTAGCTGGCAAATGACCGAAACGCACGTACTGACTATTTAATGCTTTGGGTGAATAAATATACTCACCATAACAGAGCAAATGGTGCACACTATAGGGGACAGCTTTACTAGAGTTTTTCGAATATTTCCAGCCGAAAAAATTTTTCAGTGTATCTTAGCAGTCTAGTAGAGCAGATATTTTCTTTGCCTTAACAGTTCTGATGGAATTTGGGCAGTATTAGATAAATTAGGTATTGTGCAGTGGCAGATCCAGTCTAGGATCTGCCGGGGGGAGTCAGTTGTGGCGGAAAGGATGACTATGGGATTGAATGCCAGCAGGACTATCTGAGCGAAGCGACACCAGTGGTTGGCGGGGAGCGCACAAGAATTTTTTTTATTTACACACCCACCAGATTGCCGGAAACTGCACTTTCCGAATGAAAATAACATGAAACGTGGTGCAAATATTTTTGTTTTTAACGTGGTGTCACTACATAAAACAAAAAAGGAATGTCACATTTTGAGACTAGCACTTGCAATTTTTCACTTTGTTATTAATTTCTATTATTTTTTAAGAAACTTTTACTATTCTGTTTTTCGGGCAAAGATTTGAAGGTATTACAATAATCGGCTTCTTCAGGAATTATGTTGCACAAGGTAAAAATTAAAACAGGCTGAAAACTGATTGTTTCTTTTAAGCGACAGACTTCCTAAATGTGTCTCAAGTTTTTTATCTCTTTGATTTTTCGTAAATATATTACCCTGGCTGTAATACTGTTCTATTTTTCGGGCAAATGCTTTAAAGAATTTGGGTAGTCTACCACTTCGGCCATTGTGTTGACTGTTGCTAAATACTTTGAAGTAAAACTCACAAATAATAACTCTTTGCGCTGCCCGAATGTGTACATCGACTTTTTGGAATCTTGTTGACTTTTCATGAACATTGTAGCTCAGTAATGACGTTCTTTCCCTTTTTCAGGCACGCGCAGGAATTTTCTGAAAAACTATTTTTGAAGCTTAGGTAGCTATAGCTGTCCAAATTTTTTCCCAAATCCTGCCCGAATTTTATAATTTGCGATTTTTTGCTGAGGTGGAGGGCAGTGTTGTAATCGAGTCACTTGATGTCGAGTCACGAGTCACGTCGAGTCTTCAGCAATTCTAGTCGAGTCGAGTCATGTCGAGTCTTCCCTCAGCTTGAGTCGAGTCACTTCGAGTCTTTCGAAAGCTTCGAGTTGTCTTGTGACTCAGTTACCTCAGTCTGAATGTGTTTATTTTCTTTGAGTCACTCCAAGTCACCTGATCTCTTACATATTCTGAGTTGGCCTCGACTGAGTCCATGGTGTGATAGGTTGATCTTTTGCAAATGCAGGCCTTTGCTAAGTGACTGCACACTTTTGTTGGAGGAGGGGGCGCATAGGCGTAACGGGGTAATTTTCTTTGAGTGGGCAAGAGCATGTTTTGCCCTAATAAAGTCACGTATGCCTATGGGTGGGTGGGTGGGTGCGTGGGTGGGGGGTTAGAAGGTGACTGATGTCTACACTTGTACTTTCAAGCGAAATTTGACTTCACAACCCTAAATGGGAAGATTGGAATACGCAAATTTTCTATAAGTTAGGCCTAGAACTATATTAATTTTTACACATTGAGCAATGACATAATTCATCTAATGATATGTTTGTCATACAAGAACACTCAGAATCAGATATAGCCAAATCCAAACTCCAACAATACACTTTAAAGCCTTCATTGAGTCTCAAGCCATACATGTACAACACAAACTAGGCAGTATGCCTCATAACCTCATCATATAGATCTACGAATCGTACGATACGCCCTATTAATTAATCTTGCTGCGAACATATAAACACCATTGCTACCATTTACACGACACTTAGGCACCAATGTTACGTAAACAAGTGATAATTATAAGGCCCTAAGGCTCATAAATTGTGGTCCATCAGGAGCCACAGGTACGTTCACACAGGTGGTCTTGTAAACAAACTGATTTCGTTAATCTAAATCCTCGATACCAATAACAGATATTACCAACTGAATAGGCCTACTTGGAAATGAAATTTTGTTAGTCACACCTTCAGCTACTTCAAGTCAAAATACCACATACTTAGCACAGAGGCGAGGGAAATCAGTCATCTGTCTGTGGAGCGCAGTATACTACGCTAGACACTGAGGTCTAGGGAAACTGGCACCGTACCACTAGTACTACATTAAGGGTACTGCGCTTCAAGAAGTTTGTTATACTAGTTATCCCGTGAAACTGACGGCGCTACACATGTTAAACAGAGCTGTATGTTAGGATCCCCCTAGATACAGAAAGGAGGGCATATGGATAAAGCAGTAATGAACGGCCGTTGGTTTGCGTCCGATGATGAATATAAATTTTAGTTTCTGTTTTTTCATTCTCGGGTGTAACTCGAGTCAATGTGGACAAAGACCCGAGTCAATTCGAGTCATTCACTTCTGTGACTCGAGTCATGTCGAGTCTTTCAAATTTTATTTTATGGGGACTCGAGTCACGTCGAGTCTTTGGCAAGTGGTGATTCGAGTCGAGTCGAGTCCCGTGAGTTTGAGACTCGAGTCAGACTCGAGTCACTGAAATCGTGACTCGAGTCAGACTCGAGTCACATCTTTGACTCGAGTCATTACAACACTGGGGGAGGGGGATCTCTTCCCCTGTTTTTCCTCTTCGTATGCCTATGCCAAAAATACTATTTGAGCGGTCAACGCGAAGTCCCTGCTTGTAAGCAGATTTTAGGCAGTCGTTATTTTGAGCTTTCTTTTTGCAATGAAATCTAAAAATCAAACAAAACGATGAAAAACTGCAAAATTATCAGAAATTTGCAAAGGAAACTACAGGGGCTATTTAATGTGAAGAAAGGGGAAAATCCGAGGAATATTAGGGGAGGGGAGGGGTGGGGTGTCAATAAGCAGTTAGACAGCTAGATAAGATTTAATGACGAACCAACAGGAATGTGGTTTATTGTGTCAAACTGTTCAAGTACTCCACTTTAGTTGCATCTTACGACAAGCAGGGCATGCCGTATGCATATTCTACACCCCAGCCCACAGGGGGTTGATTAAGCAAATATGACTCACCACATAGGCCAATTTGGGTTGGAATAGGGCCTTATTTTTGTTTTATAAAGTAAAAAAAAGAGAAAATTCCAACTCTTTTTGGAAGGGGGGGGGGGCGCAGAGCCCCTAAATCCACCCCTGTAATAGTTTCTACAGATATGAGCTAGGGAATATGACATCGCTCCTTTATAAATGGGATGGAAAGTCTAGGAAGCCTTCGGTATTTGAGAGAATATAAAGAGTTACCTCCTGGGATTGCCTTACGAAGAGTTTTGTTACCAATTTCTGAAGTTATTAGAGGCGAAAAGCTTAGGTATCAAGGAGTAAAGCACCCTCACTAATTAGGTAGGGGAAGGGGTTGTGTGCGTAAAACACCGTTACTTTGAAGGGGAGGGGAAACTTAAGCAGAGTGCTCAATCAGTTCTTAATGCTCAGGCGGTATCTACTGCGTATTTTTACTGTTAACACAAATAATTTGATACTGAGATATAAAGACGCGGCGACTTATGCATACTTAATATCGAAAACTGTAGTGGTATATCCACCTATGTGATTCTCTGAAAAGTCATATACAATCATGTTGTATAGCCTACTTCTACAGTCACTTTATTGATGGCAATGAACGTGGTACATAGTATGATTTTAAACTGATCAAGGAGGGGAAATTGTTAACTTTCTAAATGAAAAGAAAAAAATTGAAGGCGTGATTGATTAATGGATCATACCAAGCTATTAGCACCTCTCTCCATCTTCAAACAATTCTAATGTCCCTATTATCCAGCCCAGTTGGGCCCCAAATGGATTTCCACCGGGCTAAATTACCCCGGGCCCCAGCTTTGACCCATTCGTGATTGTCATATGTTCCCACGCGGAACCCAACTGGCCTAAATTTTAATAGGCTTCAGCCCAGATGGGCTTCAGCTGTTTAGGCTGTTAAGCTGTTTAGTCTTAGCTAGTAAAGACTAGCCCATTTGGGACCCGCATGACAGCAACTGACAGACACGAATGGCTCCCAGCTGGGGCCCAGCAAGAAGCCCAGCAGAAACCCATTTGGGGTTAACTGGACATGTTTGCTGGGTATAGTCCAAATGCAGAAAAAAATCAGAACTTCATCAATTTTACTCAATTAACTCTCTTGTCTTAGATCCAATCAAGATGACTGATACATCCGCAGCAGACCGAAACCGTAAATTTTTCGTTTGGATTGTTCCTCGAACAAACAGCACAACACTAATGAAATGTATGTCGTTTGTGGATGACGTTAGGGTTTGGATGGAACCTTATTTGTCCTGCTACTTGAATGAGACGTTTTACAATCCTAACTACAGAAAGGGTGACGAGGTTGTAGAGAAAATGCGAGAGACATTGGAGAAAAACGAGACTAGTGAGACAATGAAGAAACTACGGGCAGATGTAGCGTTAAAATCTGCCAAAAATCCAAACGTGATTGACCAAAAAATGATGAGGTATGCCTATAGCCCAACCACTAATTCATAGCCTACAGTGTACAGTGTCACTTTCTGGAAATTAGGTTTACAGTTTGACTTAAACTTCCTCATCAGCTTCTGGTCCTATTGTTATTGTGTTCATTGGACAGATGAAAGTAAAAACGGATAGGGTCAACATTGAAGCTGGATTTTGGAATTTTTTATAATCTACTTAAGCTAACGATAACTTTTCCATGAGTACTTAATGTCTGAAATCGCTAACGGGTTTACACTGGAGAAATTTTGATATAAATCCAGCCAATAAATGTGAAACTATTCAAGCCGGCTTTAAAACTAGCTCTCTTTTTAACCAGGTGAAAAACATCGAACGCACGTTTTTACAGCGTTCCCGGTGTTCGAATAAAGTGCATAATGATAGCCTTTCATAATTTTTATACCACCTGTCTAATAATTAAAGTTATCATAACTAAACTATTCAAAAATTTTCATTAACGTTGTAAACAACTGTAGAGTTGAAAGAGTAGCATCTTTGACAACATACCAGTCTGGGGCAGCAAAAAAATAAATCTATCATTTGAAACACCTGTGCTGCTTTTCGTCAACTTTCACCCCAATTTGGGCTCCTTTGAGATAGTGTAAAAGACACTTAAAATATTTGAAATATCAAATGGGTCTTCTTATGTATGAGCTCGCTTTTAAGTTTGTAGGGTTAAACCTCTGGACACTTTATATCACGATGGGACTTGATTTAGTATATTATACTTCAGTTTTCATCTAGGGCTTGACACCGTGCGGTGACGTGACACCTTGAGCCTTTATACAAAACATAGGTGCTGCCGTTATTGTTCTCAAAAATGACTGAAAGAACTGCAATCGAGGAGAACTGACTGCATGGTCAAGTGTTTAGGACATTCGATTTGCAGCTGAAAGGTCTAGACTTCGTTTCGTGGCCGGTTTAAAACGAAACCTGCATAAATTAAACTTGATTTTGCTTGTTGCTCATGCAGCATATAAGCAAAAATAGGTGGAAACAGGCCATTAAGTGTCACTAGGAAGATCCTATCAACAAAGGTGGTCCTGAATGCCTAGTATTATTGAGAAGATAGGATATGAAGCACAAAAAAATCGAATTGACTCTGAATTATTTTTGTAATAGAAATATGTAAATTGGACTTTAATGCTGGTACTTTTCTCTTTGGCTACTATTACATAATTCTTTTAAAATACGGACGTACAGATTCTTAGATATATCTGAATAGAAAAAAAGAGAGAAAAAACCGGACCGGTCTATACTTTTAAGCCTACCCAAGTCTCACCGAATAAAATATGTTTCGAATGAAATCAGGGGAAATCATGAATAAACTTGCTGCCCCAAACCTATGAACCCATGTATTGTTATAAATATTCATAAGCTGCGGATATATTGGAGTGTAACCTTACAGATTGTCCTTGCAGTCTCCGACCTCCTGTAAACTGTAAGACGAGGATTTTGACCTTTGGGCTGGTTGAGAGAATATGGCCTGGGATCACCAGAGGGGACCTTCACGGACGTAGAAGCCCAATATGTTCTGTCACGTGGGTGATCTCGTCTGGTCCTTAGACGTAGTAGCCCTGCCCCAGTCGAATCGGAGAGTGAAAGCAAACCCCTCACTGAATGAGTTTGAATATGATAACAGTTGTGTTGGGCGTGTAGCAGGTTACCTGACTTCGGCTGTCGGTATCCTTCAGACAGGACTGTCGGCCGCCCCTCTCAGAGATTTGGCAAACTTTTTGAGAGTCACCGGGTAACGAGCACTTGGTATGGTTCTGTCACCATTATTGCAAAGTGACCCCAGCTTACTCAGAGTTAAATAACATTCGGACCATTTGCAAAAACACATTGTACTCGAATGGTCTTGAATGGTTTCAAATGCTTTATGAATGGTGCCAACTGGTCTTAAAAATGCAAACGGTAATCTCAACTGTTTTATAACTGGTTTTAAATGGTGATAAATGGTTTTGAATGGAAACTGTCCCAAAACACAGTGTAAACCATTTGGAACCTGAATGATTTCTGTCAAATGGTATCAAATGGAATTTAACCCTGGGTATACAGAAAAATTTAGTTTCTGCGTCCTATACCAATTGTGAACTCCTAGGGCAACGCCTGCAACAATTATTCCTAAAAATTTTGGAATACAATAAAGAAGGTGTCCTTCCGGCTACGTATACTGTGGTTCTCTGACGCCAAATCTTAAGCGACGGTTTCGCCTCTAAAACTAATGCAAATCATTACGTTCCACCTATCGAGGTTACGCTTGACCATAACAGACAACAAAGCAAGCAATTTACATATCTAAATCCTGCCGCCGTTGAGATACAATCACAAATACATAGCAGCTACAGCTGGTCAACGAAGTGCGACTTTCGAAATGGCACGGGATGCCAACTTACCTTCACACCTGGTAAACCCGGGGCGAGTCATTTAGCGATTTCTAGGGTGACAATCAGTCACAACTGGTAAAAGGCCGTCCCGGCTAGAAACTGAGCTGTAATATGCCATGTAACTAATTAACTAACTTACAGGCTAGAAGAACGTTTGATATTTCACTTTCGTTATGAAGAACAACACCATGAATTACAGTCACACAGAAATTACAGCAACGGGTGCACCTTGCAGCAAAATTCTTGGTTGTCGATAAGACGCCAATATTATTGAGCAGACGTAACATTTTCTTGTTGAAGGTTAACGAAAAAACAAATTTTCACCTATTTTGATGTAGGAAAACCATTTTTCTTTAGGGCGTTATTAGAGTTAACTCAGAAAAACCAATTATCAATCATGAGTTTGTCGAAGCCATGGTTTTTACTTGACTCCTAGGGTCTTTACCTTTGGAAGATTCGAAGCAATACACAATGAACTCTTCGTTTATAACAAAAAGAGGATTCTGCCACAAGATATGTGAAAAAAATATGCTTTTCCCGTATAAGTCTACTAGAATGTTCCAGTTGCTCAACAACGTATTTCCGATATAACATTACGATGGGTTTATTAGTTAATTTTTGAGACCATTTTCTTCAATTGAATCAAATTTTTATGACATATGTAACGAGTTTAAGGATATCGGTAGACAGGCTCTGTTCAACTGGCATTGCTTATTCTAAAGACATAAGCGGATGAAGTAACTACATTGACCTTGTGAAATGCTTCCATTTATTGATTCACGATCTTGCTCTTATCATGAATTATACTTGCAGAGAGAATAGGGAACTTTTCATATTTTCTGTGTATGCACTGAGGAAATTGATTCAGATAATGACCTCTTTCTTTGTTAGTTCCTGGTGACTGAAAATTGAATTAACCCAACATAGTAGCGATCATGGATGTAATATTACCAATTATATAGCCAGTAGTTAAAATTTTTATTTTTGCCTTCCTTATACACTCTTCAAACACCGGGGTTAAATTTAACCAACTTTTTTTAGAGTGTAGTTTACATCAAGTAACACGTTTCCCTAACTTTACTTCAGGTGATTCAGATACATGACTTGTGCCCTTTACAAAAATGTCCATCTTCGTAATGTAAGTAACTCATACACCGAGGATTTAAGTGTGCATCATTCCCTCCTTAAAATGTTGAGTTCAAAAGGCTTTTATTTACTACTGGTTACCACGAATCAGGTCTGACATTCACTGAAACTAATTATCTTCCTCTTTTAATGTAATGGAAAATCTTGTCGACATATTTGAAACATAATCATAACAAAATGAAATAAATGAAAAAAATTGGTTTATGAGGACAAGGTTTCATAGTTTAGTTTCCAATAAACTCATGGCTCCTATCCCTTAATTAAAGACAACAATTATTCATTGACTGGCAACAACGTACCGGCACTCTAATATCAAAGTCAGGATTGAAAACTAGGGCAAAATTTAAGGCATGAATTCAACGGGCATCACTACCTCCAAACCTACCGCACTATTTGGATGATCCACAATCCTGCTGTGACTTTCATAGCTGACCTTGAGACTAGACTGCCGACAGACGATCCTTTGCGGCCGTTGTCTTTTTATAGTTACATTGATGATATACCTTTCATTTGACCCGATGGCTCACCTGTTACATTCTTTGCAATATTTTTTTTTAATGTTTCACCTTTCCGTCAAGTTCACATTTAATTTGTTTTGCCTAAGAAAATTCCTTCCCTTGACGTATTGGCTTAATATTATTTGAAACATAGCTACTACGCTTAGCAAATGGCACAAAGACTGGCATATCGACTGCAAAGCTAATGATGAGAGCGTCTTTGCCCATCGTTCTACAGCCCACTGACTTTGTGTGATTCGCTCAGTTAAAGGGAAAGTTCAAGCAAAAAATTAATTTTCACATGTGTAAGAAGAATTAAATCTACACAATGTGGTGAAATTTCCATTCAAATCTGTAATCTGTCATGTATTTCTTGATCAATCAGCAAATGAAGTTACTAGATTTGTGTTTTAAAGTGAGATTGAGGGCACAGAGTTTACAAATTCCTCACATTGAAAAGGAATGTTTTGTTTCCCTTTGTTTTTTCAGACTGTTGTTTTGACCTTGACGTTAATATGGACAGGACCTCCCCACGAGGAAAGTAAAGTTTGAAAAGTTCTCATGCCATTTATGCAATTACATTTTGATAATATGGAATTGTTAAGGAGAAAATAGGTTGAAAAGTTTAAAGGAAAACAAAAGACTACCCACTAATGTGGGGATGTGATCTCATGTGTGCTTGCTTCAAGTTCACTGTTGGTTGAAAACGTGACAACTTTACTTGCCCATATATCCATACATAATTGAGAAGCACACATCGGATTTCAGTGCAAGTTTCACCAAAATGCATAAAATAAGTACCCCTCTAACATATTAAAGCTTGAAATGACCTGGAACCATTCTCAGAATGAAATATCAGTGACACCGTATAATTTTAGTGTGACCGCAGTCTTCAACGGTCTAGTAAAAGCGTCGTTTAGACTGCGATATCGTTGCTTGCTATTCTTCAATACCGAGTGCTTTCACGTGACGTCAGAATTGGTCATGCCTACTGCCTGGAAAAAAATCAACAGCATTTAACTGCAACAGTCTCATGTGGGTCGTCAACTGCTTCTCAGCTGGCTATCCCAGCTGGCCTACTATCGGTGACTGATATTTCCTCTGGAAGATGGGGGGGGGGGGGGGGAGGGATTGAACGGCGTCTCAGACCTTGCGGGAGCGACAAGTGACGGCGTGTGGTCCAGTGGCCTTTGTAATGAATATATGTATGGAGCATGTAATGAATGGACCATATAGACATGTGAAAAGTTTTGTACATGTGTTGAGTCGATTATGCACTGATCTTTAACAAGAGGCCCAGCGGTTCCCAGTTTTTCGATTATGAATAACCAACCTTTTTCGAATTATGAATAGCGAACCTTATTTTCGATTATGAGAAATACAGATCTTCTTAAATTCTAAATTATGAATAACGAACCCTTTTCTACTCTGAATATTGAAACCCTTTAATGATTATGTACAAAGAACCTTCTTCTCATAATGAATAGCGAACCTTATGAATAATGAACCTTTTACATCATTAATGTTTATGCATGATAAACCCTAAGAATGATGAACCTTTTTGCCCTTCATCATGTTATTTATAACGGCCCTTATGAATAATGAACCTTATCAACAAAAATCCTAACGAATATCGAGCTGTTCCGGTTCCCATAAAACGTTATTATTGCATTGGCCCACAACGTACTGGACAGGCTGACATTTCCTTCATGATACAAAAGTAAACTGAAGACTTTTCGGTATGCCGATCCGCGAGTAACAAAAGTCAGGTGACTCAATGCGGTTGCTAAATTTGCGGACGAGTATGACTCCTGCACCTTAAGCCCCGTTCACACGATGCGACTTGATGTGACGCAACTCACTGCACCGAGATTGGTCAGACAAGTTGCAAAGTGCTGAACGTCATGCAACTAGTTGGAAGCAGACGCGCAACCGAGTTTCATGGCGGCGACCGAACATCTTCGGTCGCATGACACTGAAACGTGCAATTGACAACAATGACGCACTTCTGGAATGAAGCCCTCGAAGATCAGGTAATCGAAATAGACACGACACATTCTTGTCTCTTCAACCTAACAAATAAAGAGTATGTTAAACGTTAGAATTTTGCTTGAATCGCTTCATGGACCTGCGACTTGTTGCATAATGTGGACACTATGCTCTTAAAACTAGTTAGTCGTCAGTCGCTCACCACGGCAAGACATTCTTGTTGCAATACGTCGCGTCGCATAGTGTGAACGGGGATTTTCGCTACTTGGGTACACTCCTAATACCGACCCATACCGTAAAGCGTTCTAGTCTTTTTCCCCAGGAGCTGGTATCTTGCCGGTGACAGTGGTATCTTTATTGTTCATGGGAAGCGCTAAAAGATATTTATTTTTTTAACCAGCAGAACGGATTTTTGGAAACAATTTTAAAACTATACGAAATGAAACATAAAGGCTTACAATTTGGATCATTTTTTTGTTGTTGAAAATCTGGGGTATGATTGCGTAGACCAACCCCCTTGTCAAAAAGTGAGAAATATATCCTTTTCATCTTACGGGATTTCAACCTTTGAGTACTACACCAATTTTTGCCGTTGAAAAAGGGCAGGTCTTGTGATAGCACTTCATTGAAGTATTAATGCTGTTTTCCAATAAAATGTTCTCTAGTGTGAATGACAGTAAAAAACACCTTTTCCGTTTATTTAATAGTATGGTTCGAGATGGAACTAGAATTTCCTAGTTTTTTCTTTTACTTCTATTTCAGCTATTCATTGGTGAAGAAACAACTAGAAGTACCTGATAATGAGAAAGGTCTGGTATTTATTAAAGACCAGACGTTTGCCATATACAATCATCTCGAGTACTTACCGAATGTTCCCGCTCACCACACCTTCCTGATACGTCATCCTCGCGAATCATTTTTCAGCTCTCAAGAATTCGTGTGGTTGAGAATGACATTTGACGGAATACCATGGGAAGAGTGTAACATAGAGAAAGAAATACCCTTCCAGCCGACCAGGGACCTTTACAAGAACCATCTGAAGGTTTGGGAGAAGTTGTCGCAAGAAACGGGTTCGGATCCTATCATTTTAGATAGTCACGACCTTTGCAGCGCACCAGAGAAGATCATGCCGAAATGGTTTGAGAAGTTGGGGATCCCATTTAAAAGATCTTACCTCGAATGGGACAGTAGCGACGATGTAATTGAGACATGGAAAGGATCCGCTGATTGGATTTATCTTGAAACTCAAACAAGTATTTACAAAAAATCTTCAAAATCCTCCAAGTTTAGACCACCTCATGGACCAAGGGGAACCCCATTTAACCGAGAGCTGAAACCTACACCTGAAATGGAGGAATACATTGAAGCTGCGATGCCGTTTTATGAGAAAATGTATGAAAACCGTCTGCACTAATACGATCGTTATATTTAATACCGTTTTCTAATTTTTACGGATTGTAAAGTATGATGGATTTATGATATTTCTAATTTGTAGCACTGAAGTTAAAAACACTGTTACTCGAAACGGCGTGTCTTTTTGACTTTTAATTAGTAAACTTTTATCAAGGAGTGTAGTCACGCACTGAATTACGACTTTTGAAACTCTTCTGTCATTTTCTCAGTTACCAGCTTTTAAAACTTGATTAAAGTCAATTCTGTTTGTCTTAGTTATACCTGTTGTCTATTTTTCCATTTTTATATTTTTTGCGTTTAAACTGCTTGTAGTGTAAAAGCGTTTTTTTTTTTGATAAAAAAGGCTGTTTTGGTTGGTAAACTATTTAACCAAAGTTGCCTGAAATTTGCCTTAACTTAATACTTGCTTAGATCGATGTAACTAATTAATTCGTCATTTATTCTAATATTGTATTAAACACTTTTACTAGGGCTATATGTTTTGCTTCCCTACCAATGCACGGACTCGTCCAAAGCATTTAAGTCAAAATAATGAATGCAAAAAAGCTAAAAGTTGTATTTCACTTCGAATCTTTTGTCTTATGAGACACAAATAAAAAAAAAAAATAAAGGTTTTCAAGTAAATCCATACAAAAAGTATGAACTTGTTCTCTACCACGGTAGTTGTTCGTTTAACAAGAAATTTCCTTACATGTTTGTTTTTAATTGTAAGCCAACGGGCAATCAACAGTATCTCAACTTTTATCGAACCTTATTTCTCTACAAAGGATCTATTATCTACTTCCAATATCTTAGACTTAAACGGATATGCTCAGAACCCGATAATCTCAGTGTGGAACTATCTAAATTTGTCGCACACTCTCTGGCTAATGGTTATCCCATCCGTTTTATTAAGAAGGGTATCCACAAAGCCAGCAAATTTAATAGACCCGAGCGTCCCCAATACAAAACCAAAACGTTGACCGACCACATCCCTTTTACTTTAGAGTTCTACCACCTAATCCCTTCCTTAACTAAACTAATTAAAGCGAATTTCTTGTCCCTTAAGGCAGATCATCAGCTTCCCAAGATTTTTAGACAGCCACCCTTACTGGCCTAACGCCAACCTCCCAATCTCCGCCGGTTACTTACCTCATCCCAACTCAGCTCCAGACCAAATCCCCAACCCCCACAGGTTATACTCCGTGTAAAAAATCCCGTTGCCAAATTTGTAAGCACGTTGTCACAGGCGTTTCTATTAGCTCACCTAAATTTTGGTCTTCTTTTCGACCCCCAACTTAAATGAGAAGGCAATCCTAGCTTTTTCTTCCTACAGACTACCATTTTAATGTATGCTCTTCCCAAAAGAAGCACAAGGAAGTTTTTGAAGTATTTATTCAACCTTAAAAATTGATTTTTAAGAAGCTACTGGTCCGCCCCATCGTTTTTTGAAATTCACCAGTTCCCGGATGTACAATGACGAAAGCGAGTCACATATCATATTTCAACAGAAAAGTTACCAACCCACATGAACTATCTATAATTGCACATACACTGCATAACACATCTTCTGAATTCCCCTTGAAAAGGGAGATAAAATTTCTCATGTTTAAATAAAAGTATTTTCATCATACAATACTAAAGTAAAATGAAAAACAGTTTTTTAACAAGAGCATGAAAAAATAGTTTGCGTAATTGGCAACACCATCGCACCGCTGTCTGTCACCATTCACTTGCACTTTATTGCTAATCACACAATGTATATATCATGTATATAATGTAAACAAAGTCAATGCAGTGAACCAGTGGGTTCATCGTGTAAACAAAAAAAAAAAAAAAATACACTTTGCCTGTACCCTTACAGTTCGGGTAACCCTGATGAAAGGAAATAACTGTATGTAGAGAACTGTAAACACGTTCTCATGGCAGGGTGACCTTGACTTATATACAGTAAACAGTTGTGCAGTGTCCAGTCTGAAAACGCTGTGCACGGAATTTAACGTTACAATTTACGAGCAGGATGTACTCGAACTCTTTGTCGTACACTCTCACGCTAAACTTGGAATATAGGACGGGAACGTTTGTATAGAAAGATGGAATCAAACGGTATCTTTGGTAGCCTGAGTATTCAGAGAATAAAGAAAGAAAACAGGACAAAGTGGCAGTCGGCGAGATCTCTTATGAAGGTTCTAGCATGTGGTTAGTACGCGTAGCAATTGTACCAGTTTTAACACTAATCGGAACCTGTATGATCTTGTCTGTTTTCTACGCAAATAACGAGTGAGCTAACAGTATCTTGGGGAAGTGATTTTGAGAAAGATACCAGAAAAGCCCCTAACTGCCAATATTTGTTTAGTTGAGGCAAAATAGGGAAGACTGAGTGAACATAACGACAAGGTATATAGGCAGTTTGCAATTCTTACCGCAGCGAAATAGCAAGCGCCAGCTTCATTAGGCCCAGTGAGGTCCTAACAATCTTTTGAGAGTTGCCAAAGCTGTCGGCAATGCTATCTAGTCCTCGTAGACATATTTTCAAGGCTAGGGTGGGTATACACAGACTCTATTGCCCCTGGGAAGGCTCAGACCCTTTTTATACATCCCTTCAGTTTGTGGAATAGTGTACACACCATGTGCAATGAATGGGAAATCGTATAACTTACTATGTGGCTCGTTTACGTCATATTAAAGAGCCCTCTTTTTTGAAAACCAGAAATGGTTACGAACATCATGGGGATTCTTTAGGGAAGAAAAATAATTGAAAAATTCATAAAAAATTGGAACTATGCTGATTCGATTAGCTTTTTTCAGAAAATGTGTCAGAATTGTGGTCTCTACTAGCTGATGAGTGTAAAATCAGTTGGTTGCCATTTCCTTGAAACTGCGACTCTAAGAATGTAGTTTTTCTCCTGCTCTGCAACAGCTGTGACAAAGGTATGTACATAGGGGGAACTGGAACACATTCAGACTAGTTTTAATAACCATATGAAGGGCATACGTGACAATAGCAGGGACTTTCCAGTGGAAGAACACTTCAACCTCCCTTTTAATCTCATCCATTTTGCTAGCCTCAAATTTTAAGACACATTCACAAAGGGAAATATCCTAGATAACACTTATCCTACGATGTAAGACGCACGTAAATGGGCTTAACAGGGACCATGGACCACTGAACTATTACACTTTCTATAAGCACCTGTGGCTTTACTTACCCTTTCCCGTGCCTGTTTCGTTTAGGTTTCAAATAACTCACTTTGTATTTCATTACTGGCTGAAGAAGATCCCAGGTGGGACTGAAAATTTCCAATCTTATATTATATCTTTGTACTTTGCAATGTCAAGCAGGCACCTATTATTTGCCTCTATTATAGTTCTATACAGAAAATTACATATAAATACCCCGGGCGAATCAACTTTCTCTCCTTTTTACCATATTACTCCAAGGCGAGATGAATAATCAGTTCGTCGAAGTTGGCAGATCGAAGTTAGAAT
This sequence comes from Holothuria scabra, assembly GCA_037179385.1. Lineage (NCBI taxonomy): Eukaryota > Metazoa > Echinodermata > Holothuroidea > Aspidochirotida > Holothuriidae > Holothuria > Holothuria scabra. The sequence goes on from CM074199.1 coordinate 30,371,724, forward strand.
GTGTAGGTCGAAAATGTGTTGTAGTAATACATTCGATCATCAGTTGATTCGCGCAGGGTATTTATAGCCTGTTGTCGATTCTGTGAATCACCTTAAGGGGACATTGTTATATCTGCTTGTACATAGGGCGAAAAAATAACAATAAAAAACATGAAAAAGAATTCGCCCTAATGTGAAAACAAATAAATAACGTTATTTCAAAGGCCAGCCATCCGTTCGTGTTAACAGCTAGGTGTCCGTAAATTTGACAACTTTGAAGATATTGTATCTAGTTTGTAAAAATAGGAGGGCGTCTTTGTCCGTTTACGTATTCCTATAGAAAAACTGTGTGGAACGTTTAGGCGAAACTAATATTTCGCCCCAAAATTTTTCCACCCAAGGTCGACTTTTTAACATCAACAAGTGCCGAATTAGGCAGATGTATATATATATATATATATATATATATATATATATATATATATATATATATATATATATATATATATATATATATATATATATATATATATATCTATATAAAGGCAAAAAAGAAAAAGACGGAAATTCCAGTTAGAAAAATATATTTCGGCCGCCAACTGGCGCCTTGATCACTGTGTAAAGTAAACAATAACGGAAGTATAAAAACACGAGCTACCCTATCAAAAATAGCAAGAGCCAGAGGTAAACAAAAGAAAAAGTAAGAAGTTGTTGTTGGGTTAAGTTCTCCATTGTTACGTAAGAGGAATGTCATAGGAACGCGTCCCCTGTAATATTAAGTAAGTCGAGTGACGTAGCGACCTTATATGAATAAGTGAACCAACAGTATTTATAATTAGTTGACCGCGCTCAATCACATAGGCCTAAATGGCTCAGTGGTCAGAGCATCCGCCTTGAAAGCGGGAGGTCGCTGGTTCGAATCCTGCTTGAGGCTAAGTTTTCCATTTCAAAAAAATAAATCCTCTTTCAGTATAAGGCAATGCCTATGTTTGAGGAAAAATGGCCTAAGGTCTTCATGCGCCTTTTCAATACCGCACTGGTTCACTTATTCATATAAGGTCGCTAGGTCACTCGACTATATATATATATATATATATATATATATATATATATATATACATATACATATACATATACATATACATATACATATACATATACATATACATATACATATACATATACATATACATATACATATACATATACATATACATATACATATACATATACATATACATATACATATACATATACATATACATATACATATACATATACATATATATATATATATTTATATATATCACTAATTCGAATACGTAACAGTATAGTAAATCCCTACATGCCATACGTAGTTCATATAATAATTTCAATGTATACCAACTTACGTAAACGTATCCGTAAACACGAATGTATGAGGGGCCGTTGATATAAGGTGTATGCAAATCTCAAAACGCAAAAGGGGAATATGTCCTGGTGTATTTTATTGTATCTTTCTTGATGGCAACCTTTTACTAATATCGGCCTCTATTTTGTCCCTTCTTCACCCCAAATGTGGTTAATCCGTGGACTTCTCAACGTTCCTCGTCAACTGATGGTGGCGCTCCGCTTAGGTAGTCTTCGGGTAATTACATTTCTGGCTGTGTGAGGGGTTTCGAGTTTACCAAATTTTCTGTGCGTTCCGTGTAAAAAGACGGTGGCGGTCTACTTGAGCAGGACAACAATGAAACGATCCCAAAGACGCTGCTTACAAGCCTGGGAAAAGTACTTAATGCTTTATTACAGTCTTTGGCAGAAAATAACAGATTATTTAATTACTTAATTACATTCTGCTAAAACGCATTGTGAATGCAATTTCCGAATATCTGAGTTGGTAGGGATCTTCAAAATTTTCTCTTCTCTCCGGCACAATGATGGTGCTTTTCCTCATATATACTGTGTTCAGGATTAAACTTTTTAGGCAGAAGATCTCCTGTCCGCTCCCCCAACATGAAATCCCCTCGTGATCTATGCCTGTACATACCCTCTGATGGTGACATGCACACAAATAAAACTACTGACACAACTCTGAATATACTTTTGCAAACCTGAGACATAAATGCATATTACATATCAGTGACGTTTCCCTTTTTAAGCTAAGGGAAAATGTTTGGTGATGTCTCAAATTAAGGCATTTTTCTTTGGTCATTGGAAGAAAAGAGTCTCTCATTCTTTCCCATTCGGGATCTTGAAGTGCTTTTTCTGGTCATCTAGATGGTTAAAGCCAAAAACTCTTATGTACGCTAATCTCCAGTCAATGGTGGCATTCCGCTTAGAAAGTCCTGCTGTATGTTCCCTCAAATTATTTTATTCCGTTCCGCCGCAACTGACCCCACCCCTTCTGAAAAATCACGGATTCGCCATAGGAATGACGCTATGTTCCCAATACCTGATCTCGCTTGGAAGCGTTGGTAAAACCGACTGACTAAAACAGACAGCCGACTTAATGAAACATTAAAATAGGTTTAGCGCCACCCACCATATGTGTTAAACCATAGTTATTATAGAGTATATATGCAGACAGGGTAAACTGATTTCTTCGAGAAACTCTTGTGAACAGTTATCAAACTGTAATGTCTTCAATTAGGGCGTATATTATTGCGAAAGGTTTGATTAAGATTTCTGTCTTAAATTAGAACGGCCGTAAATCGAGAATAACTGTACCCAAACAAAACAGAGGAACAATCGAAAGCTGAGCTAGTAACACTTACTTGGCTAGTACACCCAACAATTCCGCGAAATTGCAAAGCATGTAGCAATTGCACTGTTCAACGTAAAACTAGTTGGATTAAACCATTTTAACAAACGAGTGTAACGGTTCATCAGTTATCAGAGACTATGGTCGTACAAAATTTTAGGAAGCACACCTAGCGTAATGAAGTAGGTCTACTTCACCCTTACCGGACACTGACTGCGGTATGATAAACCTGTAGGGACTACTGAATGTCCTCAGCGAAGGTCTCCAAACGCCAGGCCTCGGAACAGGTATTTTAGGCTTAGAAAGAGGAAATGAAACCCGAGAACATAGGATTTCTTCATTTATTCTAAATCTTCAAAACTTACTGATTGAGAGGCCGTTTGCAGTTCCCTTTTAGCCCTTGGATCAACTTTAATTTCACTTCCCAGCAGAAAAAGTACATCACTCAATGGAGTCATATCGCTACCGATCGATCGTGTGCATCTTCAGAGTCCAGTCATGAACTTTTTAGAAGAGCTCAACATGCTTTTACCTATTTAGGGACAGTTACGGACGCACCTTACAAAAACTATGAACGTACATACAGCTTCTACGTCTGTTCATACACATTGTACGTGAGGAGTTTCCCAATCAGGGAAAGGTATAATAACTATGATTAAACAAATCCCTTCACGGTAGTGATTTAAATTCCTTTCACTGAAAACAAAAACTTCACTTTTTCGAAATTTTTAAATGGTGGGCGACTGCATTTAATTACTGACTGTCTATGTCATATCAGCATTCTTGCATCTGGTATTCGGAGGAGAATGTGAAAACACGCTCTGTTATTGATGAGTAAGGTAAAATGCTTCGTCAAAGTAAAGCTAAATTTACTTTTGATTTCGCGCATTTCTTTAACTATGACCTTGAAGCGTTAAACAATTTTTTGAGGGGAAATTTCTTAACGAAAAAACTTGCAAGTTTTGTAAATCGGGGATCGTCTCATCCCGGTTTAATAAAGTTCTTTTATACAGTTAATTGTACTATGTATTTAAAAGAAAATTGTCTATTACTTCAGAGCATTCAAAGATGGGAAATATGAAATATCATTCACATTAGAGATTCCGCTTCCTTGACAACTTCAAACATGGAAAATTGTGTACTGTCTTTCAATTCGTCTTGCTTGTGAAACAATTGGCCCCCTGTTAGGTCTTAAGGTAGAGCATCCGCCTCAGTCTCACGTGGAAGGCCCGGCTTCGATTCACAGGTGGAGTCATACCAAAGACTCTAAAAATGGAACCTACTGCAGTTGTTTGTGATGCTCTCAGGGGCGTAGCCACGGTAAGGGGGTGTGGGTTAGAACCCCCCATGACCCAACCTTGCCACACAAAAAACACTTAATATAACGTTTTTTTCTTTCCATCCTGAAAACTTTTCATGTCGTGACCCCAACCCCCCAATGACACCACCCCCCATGACACAATCCTGGCTACCCGCCTGAATGTTCCGCATAAGCAATGGAGTAGGGAGAACAAGCCAGTGAGCCAAAAGTGGAGAAAAGGCCGTTGCCGGCTCGACTTGAACCAATAAGTTGGAAACTGGGTTGTAAAACTCCATCTAAATAAGTAAATAACTTGTGAAACAACTGAAAAAAGCCACATTGTTGCAGATAACATGGTCTAGTGTTGTTCACGGTTTTCTGTTGTTGAAATAGCCAAGTCAGGACATTCGGTCACGAAGTCTACTTTTAAGGGACGGAATCCTCTGTAGAGGCAGGATGTATAATTTGTAGTTTTATTCCCCCTTCAGAAACTTGCTTCAAATGTTATCTACAGACATATCCAAAGTTTCAGCCAGCCAAAAATTTTAAATTTTTCAAATACAGTGACCTAACAAATATATTGGGGAATGAAGGGGGGAAACATCTTTTCTGGCAGAGAGGAAAGCTTTTTTTCAAACAAAACTCAGAATTTCAAGTCTCAACTAACGACTAGTCTTATTATACTCATAAGCCTGCGCTCTGCACTCAGCGTCAAATGGTGGTGTCGTTCAGCTTAGACAGTTTCCAGCCAATCTAGTTCTCCTAGAAGATCTTCGTAGATGTGTCATCATTTGCACATAATCGGGCAGATTCGGCTATGTCCCGTGTTGGAAGGAAGCCCATCCATCTTTGAGCAAATTTATATAAAATACTTTTAGTTAAAAAGATGTAGGAAATGAGGCCTCCATTACGTGTCAAGAAGCACTTTTGGAACCTCTTACAGTTCTTCTTCTTTATGGCAGGTAGAGCGCATCACCAAACAGGAACTGTGAACAAGCATTGTTAACAAATCTTAAATTTGGGATTCGGAGGCTATTTAAAAAAAAACTTTATCTATCATTCAAGATGTACTACATTTGTTACTGAAATGTTCTTGTTTTGGGTTGGTTCATGGATCGGTAAAAGTCAATTTTGGAGATTGTAAAGGGGGGGGGGGGGGCTAAGCCCCTTATAGAAGTAGCCAATCCGTTCTGGATAGTTGGAAAGTTCTTCAGTCCTGGATCATAATTAAAATGCCTTCCGGTTCGAAAGTAAGGCAATATATTGAAGGGGGGGGGGGATGGATAGCTTTCACCCTTCTTTTCCTTTCTTCGTTTAAAATTTCCAAGATAATTAGCTACTCAGAACGAGCGTGCTGTTTACGTTTCTCTTACGAGTGATGGGGACAAAAGCTACGACGGAGGGGGCAGTTACCCAAAGTCTGTGCAAAAATCCAAATATACGGAAGGACGACAAATTGTTTTGTTATTTAAATGTGGAAATTAAAGGCGTGTAGTATAGAAACTTGGATTTATGTTGAGGATGTACCTTTTTGAAGATCAAAGATAGTTTAGCCGTTTTGCTGACTGGGGTTGTACTTGGAGATCAAAGCCTTTACTTTCAATTAAGGGTCCCCACTAAGTTGTAAATGTTTCCTGCGGAGGTGGGGTCATCCTTCCCCAAATTAGAAAGCTACGTTTCCCTTTCCTTAAACTATCCCTACGTCTACTCTACCTTCCTTGATTGTCCTAATTGAGATTAATTAGTGAAAAAAGCAGCCGAGATTACGGAAAATACTCCCTTCGTAACCATTGTGTGGCTTTTAAATACAATTGAATTGACCAAAATTTAAAACGGGTTTGAACAAAGATATGTTTTCTTGTCTAAAAATGTGATGAATATTGCGACATCTTATCTTTTCTTTTTACGTCGCTTAAAGGCAAGAGCCGTTGCCTCAAACTTCATGTAGCAACTGTTAAGTCTCACAATCAGATATCTCTCCTCAATGCTCCTCAAAGTACCTTTTATAAAAATTGTAGGACTTCAGTAATCCAAAGTAACTAAATAGTAACTTCTTAAATTTCGCATTTGAGGAGAAAAAATGCTGTCACATGACACTCAATAACCAATCATGAAACATGACACCGTACTTCACTACTTCGAGTTGAGGTGCATTACTGTAATTCCTCTTTTACTTTGAGCAGAGAAACTATGTCGAAATGAACCCTTGAATAAAATAATTTCCATAATCAATGACAAAAAGCGGGTGCTTATTCCATATGGTATGTCAGCATTCAGGACCTTTTGACCTGCTGCGTGTTTCCTTAATCTTGTTTCAGGCGACTGAAAATCAAACTATTATATGTTTATTCTCGAATCAGTCGAGTACATTTGATGACTAAATTTGCTCAAGGTCCTTTACATTAGTGGTTAAATCATCACCTTTCCGCTTTTCATTCGCATGGTAAGAACATTTATTGTTATTTTAACCAAAGAAATCATGGTAATGGCTTCCCCAAAGAGTTGATTTACAAATAAGTAGACCGAGAAATTGGTTCCTGAGGCTTTCACGATTGGTAAAATCGAGAATATTTACATTGCTCATATAGGGTGCCAAAGTTTACAATAATCTATAAAAAATTGACATTATCAGACTTCACAATGAACAATCTCCCACAATGGGATCGAACGTGCACTCGATTGCAGCGACAAAGTTCATGATGTAAGCATGCAAGTTCTTGTATGTGGTAGTACCACCTTCAAGATAAGATTTATGTGTTAAAGTGTGCGTTGCACTGCAACTGCACAGTATATACAAGCACCGTACCAAGCACATTCAGTAACAAAATTTTTAGAGATGGTGTAAATGGAACACATATATTCAGCACCTTATTAAACTACAATGATACACCATTACATATGACACCTGATCTAGGGAAAAAACACATTTGGGCGGTACATACTGTTAAGGCAAATTCTAATCTTAAATAGAACGTTGGGCGCAGACTTCTTTGATATCCCAAACTGTAATTTACAAACAGCTGGTGGAACATTTTTCGCTATGGGAGGTGCCATTGGTTAAGAGAATTTTGGCTTCGTATATGGTCAAAATATTTTCATAAATACAGCATTGTGGAAACATATTAGCACCACTTTCTAATATCAAGAGCATGCATATTTGATGTGTGGGAGGGGTTTGTCATTTCCCGAGTGGATTTCGTCCAAGTTTTTACCTGCCCCTGCAGTTTCAAATTCTATGCTTTTTTTTTTGCCAGAACTAGGAACTAGTCGGACAGATATAACCAAAATAATAGCATCACCGTCGGGTTGGGTATATATATGAAAATCTTTTCTTGCTGAAAATGGTAGTTTAGGGTGAGTATGTGAAGAATCTGACGGGTCCCACCTTTTACTCTTGGGCAATTTTATTCTATTGACGTCATAACCCACGCCCACTCTTTTACATTTACGGCTTATCTGGTTTATGGAATAAACACATCATGTTTGGTATCAAATTAAAGCTTATGGCAAATTGAATATAAAGGTCAGGAGTGATACAACACAGGTATAAGTTACCTTTTATTCATTTACCGTCATAAAAGGTTAAGTAGTGTAAAATATGTAACATGTCCCGTTTTGAAACAAATTAAACATAACCAAGAGCAGAAAAATGTCTAGTTAAAGGTTGAAGAAACCCAACATAGCAGCACTTCAAAGTATTTGCGGTGTTCAATCCAATCCCACAGCACAAAGCTGCTACCTGTCGAATTACAAGACAGAATATCCATTAAGGAAGCATAAAAATTCAAAACTTGAAACAAGGTACTGCATGCGTAGTATCACATAATGCCACCACCTACCTATTCTAAGTGATTTGGTACCAAACATGATATGTTATACGTTTTATTTAAAGCCCTGTTAAATTCCGGACTTTATGTGACCTTTTAGGACCTTAAATGACCTAAGGTGACCTTTCCTTATGTTTTATATTTTTAAAACTTAATAAGTCATAAGTCACCCTCCTAAGTCATAATTCAGAGGTATGTGGAAAAGGAGGCGAGGCTTATGACTGCAATAAAAATATGTCCAAGGTGCCAAGTAGACACCCTAAATTACCACTTTCAGAAAAAGTTGCGAATACACCCAACTTGTTGGTCACCGTGATGTTCTACTTGACTAAATGTTCATTTAAAGATGAACGCAAAGGCCAATTGATTCATAACGGAACATGTAAACGTGAACCTTCAATAGTTTGAACTGTATTGTAGGCAGGCGTGAATCCAAAGGACCGGCCGATTTTCGGTCTGCATTCAGGCCTCTTTTCCAGCACCAAGTCCTTTTCTGAGCCTGTCCGGCGTTGTTGAAGGAGCTTTGTTTGTTTCATTCGAGCTGAACGCTACATGGCAGAAAATATAAGTGAAAAGTTTCTAATTTGTTTTTTTCTACATTCTCTGTCTCATTCGTGTCTTCCTATTCAAAAATCTCGTACCTTAGAACATAACTTTTACGAAGTAACGTGTGATCTCCCTTTTGAAATATCCGGATTCCTCCAAAACAGATGTGACGTCATAATTGGTAAATTATCTTTCGTCGGGCAAAAATAAACAGTGTTTATTGCAAAATCCACCCGTGGGTCGTCACCTCCTCAACTACCTATACCCACTAGAGTACTACATTAGATTTTGCCTGTCAAAAGGGCGGGAATTGTGACATCAGTTAAAGCACTCTGTCACACGGGTCCATAAAGTACACAAGGAACGACAAATAATCATAGGTTTCCTTGCAACAGCCACTATTTCTTCAAAGCCAGGGTTCTTCTCCCCAGAAGAAAGAGGTTAACGCATAACACAACATGAATAATATAAATGCAACTACCCTCTCCCGTGCAACCATACACAGTCTTTAAAAATCTGTCATAGGTCCATCTCACCAAACACTTGCAATCTTCCAGTCTCATATGTAAACAACTGACTGTACCTTCCTGAGGCCTGTGGTTACACTATCACTCTTCCTAGAATCCTGCTTTGGAAAAACGCTTAACCAGCTGCAATCCGGTCTTACTTCCCAATATTCTTTCTCTCCAGGCAGACGTGCCCGCCTCAGAACGTATATACTGGATCCTCCCTTTCCTTGATATCCCTTTACATATCTCACCTCCAAACACCCCTTTTCTCACTCTCCTCCTCCTGCCTTTCCCTGATTCCAGCTTTCCTCGCTTTTCTCACCTTTCTATACTTCCCTATCTCCCGCATACCCCTCAGTTCTCCTGTTTCCTTGGCAACAATAACAAATTTCCCGCTTCAATTACGTAATTCAAATAACAGAAGACCATAAAATACGAGGCTCTTCTTATATGGAACGGAAGCTTATACAGGCCCGTGACACACTCCATATCATGCTACTGCGCTAACTAGCAAGTGTGGTTACGAAAATTGCGACCAGTTCCTCTCCATGATTGATTCTCTGGCGATATTTTGGAAAGCAGTGTTTTGCTAGGTTTACACTCTTGGTTTTCAGTTTTGTTGGTTCAGAGAACTATATACTACAGACTTAGAAAAGCATCACCAAATCTGTCAGACTAATCTACTTTAGCCTTGGAAATAATAAAATCCGCATAGGTACCGAAGTTTGATCGACAGGTCACTTTATTTTCAGCGTTTGACTTTAAATAATGTATCTTTTTGGCTCTGTAAACCATCAAATTGCAGGGTGAATGACCAGCAATCTCAGGTGTTGAGAAATGTACATGAATCTTAATAATTGAAAATGTTATTTCTAATATTGCTCTTGTTCGGGAACTTTCACAATGCCTGCACGGGTGACGTCTAATGTCCAAAGTTGCTTGCCAGGATGCTATTGAAAATTCATTTCTCTTCTATATAGTTCATGTAGTTTTGTTAATACTTTAAAATGACTTTGCATAAAGGAATTGAAATGTTGGTTTTGTTTAGATTTGGAATTCAATACTTATATAAGTTTAGGCAGTTTTGCGGTGACATTTCTTGGCCACGTCCCATGTGTCTGTTAAAGTCGTCCCATGTGTCTGTTAAAGTCTATTGCTGGTTTTTCTAATATTAGGAAACACTGACGTGTATTTATTTCTCCAAACAAAATTAAATGAGGTCCTCGCGAAAAATTCCAGCAAAGCATCTACATGAGCCTTAATTGCGAGCAATTCGTATGGTTTATCATTAAACAAGACACACGTACACATTGATTACCCCGAGAACCGTCTAATGCGGTTTAGGTCTTAGTATAATAGCCAAGTGCCTTTTTCGTAAATGTGAGGGGACAAATGTTTGAAGTCAAGTTACTGTTTCCTTTCATTCTTCAAATAATTTTATATGTAGATATGGTAATGCAGCACTAAAATTAAAAGAACAGTGGCTCATTCTTGTGAATGCTGCTTTAAGGAATTTTTAAAGGAAATTTTAAAGACTATTAAAACATTGAGGGTATATAACCCAGACTTTGAATGCATACTATTGTATCCGCTTCCGTTGGGCAGCATATGCTTGTAATATTTTCATCCAAATGCATCCTCTGCAGGAATAACAAACCAACATCAACACATTTAGATAGCTGATCGGTGAATCAATGGGATATTCTCTTATACTTTTGGACACACTTGGGAAGAATTCTACTGCTATCGAGTGCAACCCACCGATCTGCATATATGTCATACACAAAGATCAGTGGTGCTGCCACGTGAGCATTGTTGGTTCTCCAAAATGACGTCAGTGGTGACGTCAATGCATCAGGTTTATTAATGATTCTCACATGACGTCAAAGCAACATTCTACACGGCGCATTTCAGTCATGTTTGGTAGGAACCGCTGCATGTTCGTACAAGCTTGCCCTTAGGCATGGCGATTGCTAATGGTTAGTTATAACGTCACTGATAACTATCTTTGGAACTATCATAAAAAACCCTTGCTGAGGATTTCTCTGAGACCTGTGTAAAAGAGGTAACATTCCAGAATGTGGCGACAAGTGAATATCATTGCAACCTACATCAACAGTTAATTTTTTGTACGAAAACTTACTACGTGTACGTTCGCAGTGTAAGTTGTTATTGCGAATGTTAGAAATTTGTGGATGCAGTGCGAATAACATCGTGAACATAATCAACGCTCACAATGCTTAAACATCAAATTGACAATTTTTGAATTAAAAAAAAAAAAAAAAACAAACAACTGTCTGCATGTTAAGAAACAGCATTTGAAACCCTTAGGGTCTCCTTATTGGATGCTTTGAGTAATACAGGTTCATTCCAAAATATTTTGACTCATAACACCATGCAAATCTTTGTAGGAAATTGTTTTTGACTCATAACACAGTAGACATTTTGAAGGAAATCTTTCCACGTATGGGGAGACTTTGTGGAAGTCGAAGAGGTGTTTGCCATGAAAATGAATGTAAGCCTAAATTTCAATGGAAAATCTCTTCCCTCTTTACCGCCACACATATGAACAATGACCTAAGCTGATACAACGATGGCTCGTTTGCCATTTAACATGAATGTCAGCATTTTTCGGATGGCCTGCTAACCGCAGGGAACTTCCCTTATCTTCCTGACATTTGTGGGGACAGGAAGTCGTTGGCCACAGTATAAGGCTAAACATTTCAAAGGGATTACTGCTTCTGACAGAAACTTAATCACACGGTTAGTGCAGACAGGTGAAAACTGAAAGGGACGTTGTAGTTTAGATGCGATATCGTTCATTTGAGTTGACTACATTATCGACGTGTGTTACTCTTGTAAATATAATATTCGCACGCGTAATTTAATATCTGAGTACTTTCTGAAGAATTCTTCAGTTGACTGCGAAAATGGGCACGCTATCAAGTGTTCCAACCAATTCTTCCAACATTTACAACAAACACTAATTTTATTAATAAACAAAGTGGACAAAATCGACTAAAACAAGTTTAATAACCATATGGGTGTGATGGAGTCATTTCTGCGTGAGAGGGTAAGACACGGAATATGTTATTTCAGGAACATTGAGGAAATTTCGGAAATTTCCATTGACATAAATTTCCCGTATTACCCCTAGAGGAAAAAACTCGTCCGCAATTTGAAACGCAGAAGACTTCGGTTTTGAAGTAAATAGGGAGTGTTTCATTTGCCCAAAAGGACAGTTCCTTGCTGTGGGACGTAACTTTACTCAAAGTTGCACCGCGTGTTTGGTCAAACGGTCCGATTCCCAGGTCGAGTCATATTGAAAATGGAACCTACTGCAGTTACTTGTGATGTTGTAAAGTGATTATGTAGGAACGAAATTTTCTCTCTTTTTTGTCCCTTGAAACAAAATTTTGTCATGTACGGAATAAGTTTATCAAACTCCGGATCGTGCATTAGTATACAAAATAATGTACTTTCGGGGTAAATGCTTTTACTGAATGCACTCTCTTGTATTATCCCTAGACGTGAATCATATTCTGTTCAAATACACGGACCATCCTTGTTTCATCTGTAGGCCTGATGCTAGTATTTCCCCTAAAGGTGATCAAATTGAACGACTTTTGCCGGCTTTTTGTTTCTTGAGGCACTGTTTCCTCGTATACTCTAGAGGATGATGTATATGATTCCAACAGTATGGCACATGTCAGAACACACATCTTTTAATTGTACATAAAAGCGTGATAGTACAAACGTTCTATTCCTTTAAGGTAATAATTTAAAATATAAATATATAAATGTAATATTTGGTTTAAATGAAAGTAAAAGGTAAATCTCGTTGCACCCTTGTGTTCTCCCTCATCTAGTAGAAGGCCTAAGTCAAATATTTGGAAAGACAGTTGTCCCTACGGGTTATTTGCTTTGTAGGAACTAGGGTTAACCAAGAGCATTTTTTGAGGAAGTTCCAAGGCGTAAGTGCATTACAGAATACGTAAACCCTCTCAATGCGTACATCTATTACTTTTGGATGACAAGCTGGCTTCACATTTAGCCAAGTGTATAAAGATAACTGATCAGATAAAAACGCTTTGATTTCAGCTGATTCTGTAAAGACGGGGGCTGGAGGAGGGGCAAACTACGGACAAAGGATAAGGTTAGTGGGCAAAAATTTTCGGGTGCAGCGCGAAACCAATCACCCGGAAGCTCTGTGGATTTGGCATATCTGTGAATGGAAAATGAAGTCTTTGGAGAGGTATATCAAATTTATTTGGTTTGTCCAACTCCTGAAGACCTTACCGGCGGGGAAGGGGGGAGGGGAAGGGGTGAGCGGGCAAGGAAAATATCTGGGGGAAAATACCCCTCTAGCCGTACATATAAGCACCGCCACTGATCTTTTTTCTTCATATTTAATCTCGTATTGTCGAATTTCACAGTTCATTTTCTATAGGTGTTTTTTTACGCAAGATCATTAGTGGGGAATTGATGATCAGAGTGGTGATAATCAGAACAAAGAAAATGTATCATTTGTAATGTAAACTCATTAAATGTTCACTAGAGTGTTGTTCCGTTTACTTCAATGCTAAGCTAGTGCAAAGTTATTGCTAAAGTCGTTAGAAAACTGCAACTCTGCAGTACTGAGTGACAGTTAGTTATTTACAGTACATTTGAATCTGTTCGACTTTCAAAGCATATTTATGTGCTTTGACAACACATTAATTCAGTGGTAGGTAGGAATTTTCAGCTCTTTTGTGTCATTTAAAGGGGTTTTCCACACAGAGGTCTTCTTTGGAAGCCGTGTTGGTATTAGAAAACCAAACCAAAGTCATAACATTAAAACCATATTCAGCCATATTTAACTAACATATGCAAATGACTTTCCAATGTGAGCGTGGTCAGGAATTTAGAGCCCTGATAATACTTTTTTATGATAAAGGAAGTAAAATGTGAAAAATCATAAAACACTCAACAAAGTTTATGTTGGAATATTGCCCAATACGGTAATTTAAACCAACAATGCCATGTAAACATTTAAAAGTTGGAATTTCAAAGCACTTTGTTCCTCAGTATCAAGTAATTTTACAACTTCAAATACTTAAGTCAATGTAATGCAATGGGCATTAAACTTTGTTAGAGTTGTTCAGATAGTTCTTACATTAAACTGTCCTTCTCGTTTAAGTGTTGTCCTTCAGTAGACGTAATAGCTTCTTCGGGAAGCAGTTTCAAGTTTGGTTTGGCCGAACGGCCCTTTGCTATAGGGTCGGGAGGACTTTAGAAAAGTAACTTGTCTTTGGTGGATGTTATGGCTTTTTCGGATAGCAGTGAAAGTTTTGGTTTCGACAAACGGCCATTTGCCAGAGGGTCGGGAGGACTTTAGAAAAAGTCTACTGGCCAAGCAAGACTTCTGATACGATTTACACAAAGGCAGTGCACTAATAATTTTGATGCAGACATATATGGCCCAGATATGGCCTGCATATGAAACGCTATGTGGGGCACACATGCACCGTACGTCCTATATAAAATTTGAGCCACATAAAATTTCCATATATGGTTAAAAAAGGATTTGCCGTATATGGGCCATATCTGTCGCATATAAAATGCGACAGATATCGCAGTTTGGTGACCAAAGAGGACTTCTGGTCTTGCTCCAAACAATTTCGCGTCTTTTCTTAACCATACTGCATCCACAACTTCCAACTTCCGTACTTGAAGATATTTTGTGAACATTATTTTTAAACCCTGGTGATACCATATAACATTTGACCTCTGTGAATTGGCATTTGACCTGGGTTGGCCTGGCTGGTCTCCACCAAAAACAAAGTTCTTTTTCTGATTGTGTTTTCCAAGGTTTTTGCAATTTTTTCTGGTGAAATCAAGTGGCATTTGATCTCCACCAGAGACATTGGGATTGTTCCTCTTAAAATCACAAATTTGCAAAGTGGTTTTAAAATTGTTCATCGTTTCTATCTTGAGATATTGTGTTTTCGAGCAATTTACAAGGGTTTTTAACATTTATCTCCTGAGACCTCAAAGAAGGTTTGACCTCCAACAAAAATGGGTTTCTACCTGTCAAGATTGTCTATAACACAAATATGAAAAGTGTCCATCATTGCAATCTTCAGATATTGTGTTAACAAGCCATTCAGGCCTGTAGCCACGCAAGGTACTGAAACGGAAACTTTCAAAGCGGAGGCGGAGGGCAGGGGAGAAGAAAGTCTATTCCGGCAGCGTTATAACCAAAAGAGTTGACAGAAAAATTCAAACCCTCTAGGTCATGGGCATACAGGGGTAATTTTCTATGAGGGGTCAAGAGCATTTTTTATCCGAATAATGACACCGTTATCATGTTTCCCCAATATTGGCCTGTTTTGCCCGAGTAGATCAATTAACTGCTTTTCCCCGAATTGAGAGGGCAAGTGCCCCCTGCACCCCTCCTAGTACGTCTATGCTCTAGGTTGTAAACAAATTGAAAAATAAGGCCAAATATACGTATCTTTTGCAGTTTTACCTCTTCTGACCTCAAATGACCCTTGACCCTAACCAAATGTATAGCGTTCTTCATCTCAACATCACAAATCAGAAAGCTAGTTCAGAGTTGTGGCTGCACATTTTAGGACATAGGTCACAGGGATTTAGCAAAGTAAACATGTTCACGGCAATGATTCGGCATTGGGCACTGGTATGGTGAAGAAGCAAATTGACCTCAATTCAGCAAAAATGTTGACTAGGCGATAAAAATATGGGTCTACTGGAATTGAAAATTAAAGTTGCCCTGTTAATTCATTTTACAGAAAATCTGGATTTAAACTTTCGTTACGATCGATACTTAAGTACGAAACTCAGCGCGTGCTCGCTGGAACCGAAGAGCGGGGAATACTGGCTAGCCGTACGCGAGGGAAGTCGGTTACGAAAATTGACATTACAATATATATCCCCTTCAATCCCCTCCCTCGGTAACTTACCAATGTAACATCTTTAAATCACCTTATCAATCGTTATCGTTTCTTAGTGACAATGAGCAACCTGTTTTAGAAGTTACCGAATCGTAAAAATACTGAGACACAAGTGGTGTGACCATTATACAAACTCAATGAGTATAGGCCTATACCGTATTGACCGTTATGACAGGCTGATCATGCACACGTAGTTCCGCACCGTTGTACATGTTTAAGTAAGTCTGCCCAGGAAGCTCTCAGCTCCCTGGTCTGTCACTTTAAGTCGGAAATTGCATGCTAAAATATTCAGGATTTCTCTGTAAATCACTTTGCCTACGTACCGTTACGTCCCCCATGATACAACGAAAAGTCTGAATTCTCGAATGTTAGGTATGGCTACTGGCCGAGTTGTGAAATAGCTAACCGATTACCGTACCTTATGTCTGCAGTGCACGGGGGCTAGTATACCTGCGGAAAGGCCTGACACACCTTCACTCTTGGTCCTGTGGAATTCTCGGATAGATTGTATTTCTGCCGAAGTAAATCACTTCAGCAAATGTTTTTACAATAACCAATTTCCTTTTCGTTCGTTTTGTTCGTTTCGTTCGTTTGCAGACCCTGACCGCAGACAGTGGAGTATAGTTATAAATTGTGTTCCGTAGTAACGTGTAGTACTGGCAGTGTCACAGTGCAGTGCAGTTGGAACATTTGTGTTCGGAGTACTCTTATGACCCTTGATCTGTTAAACTTCGATGTAACTCTGAACTGGCTAATTTGTCATATATGTAATTCATTATTGCTATCCTGAGATAAGAATTTCGAGGTTTTGACAGGTTTAGTTCCAGTGATCTAAATAAATTTTGACGTCCACCAAAAACAATAGGATTGTCTTTCATAAACTAATCATTTTACCCAATATTAGAAGTATCAGTGATTACAACCTTGGGTTTTCATGTTATAATCAGTTCCCTTTCGTGAGATATCATGTAAAAAGTCATTTATTAGTTTTCGGTTTTTGACCTCTTGTGACTTTATATGCCCTTTGAATTTCACCAAAGAAATAGGGTTTTTAGCACGAAAAAGCAGCATGACAAATACTGAATGTCTCTCATTCCTGACTTGATACATCCTATTTACAAGGTTTTCGACTTTTGATATCTCAAATGATTTTGAACCTCAACCAAAATCAGGCAAATCTACATAACAAATATGAAGAGTGTCGGTCATACCTCTCCACATCTGAGGTATCGTGTTTATGAGCAAAAGTGTCACAAATACACACACACACACATGTACCCACACACACCTGACATCACCACTGCACATAGATTCCTTTCCTGCCTTTGGCAGAAAATAAAAAAATCTTGTTTCTCGTCACGTAATGAAGTTGAATGAGTACTAATTTTTAGCCAAAACTAAATGATTTTGCCGCAGATACAGTAGTTTAACTTGTGTAAGGAAAAGCCGTCATACAGGCTGAGCATGATTAAGAACGTCGGCAAGCGTTTGATGACATGTCATAGAGTACAAGTCAACGGGGACTTGGCATTTTGCCACTGACTAATGGTTTTTGAAAGAATTTAACCATCACTAGATAACTGCTGCTTGATGCTTACAAGAACGTGTGTTTCACAGGAAATGAAAGAGGTCAAAGGAAGACCGATTACCCACCAAATCATCATTTTAGGGTTTTTCCCTGTAACAGACATTTCGAGTTCCGGAAATCAAGCACCCTATTTTAATATGTACCACATCTGGGACAACAGTCTAGTCCAGAACCTGGAGCTATCGGAGTCTGTATGTACTTACTCCATCCAGACATTAGTCTCCCCCAAACCAACATGTATTGTCGTGTGGTGATAGGAATTCTGGTGATTATTGCTGCAAGTCCAGAAATGATTAATGGATGTGATCACCGGTCTGTGCAAACTGAAAAGGAGAGAGGGAACGTGGGCAAAGTTCGATCGGTGGAAACTCCAATCATTGTTGGAGAAAGTGGAGTTGGACTTCTCTTAAGGTAAGATTTCATCTCCTACCTTTAATGTATTGGTACAGAACGGTTCTTGTGTAACCAAAGATGAGCAGGAGGACTTCCTCCCCCTTCAAATGCCTGGCTCCCTCTGGCTCTCAAGTAAAATCTGAAAATCAAAAATGTATTGGGAAAAACATGTTGAAAACAAAAACTTAACGAACGCTCCTTGAATGCATGGAAGTAAGTTGTATAAAACATATCGAAAGTACCATTTCCGGCGAGTGGAATTTTGGCCAACATATTCTCCGCTACACACTAACCAGTGGCAGCGCTTTGCTTAGATGATGTCATTTCTGCTCGCCTCACAACACAGCGCCCCTTCACCCTCCATATAAAAGTCTGGTTACTCCACTGGAACTACATAAAATTAAAGTAAGAAATTATCAGTTGCCTACACACTTAAGAATAGTAACCAGAACTAGGTGGACCGTTTGTAACAATATCCGACCCTTTTGTCACACGCAAACATTTTTGTCGCAATTATGACCACGTCTCACCACTAACCTTTGTCCAATTGAAACGTTTTTTAGTCGCAACTACCATAGCCATAGGTACCACTACTCACTTTTGTACCACGCTTACAACTGCTCTCCCACCTTACCACTCACTTTTGTCACAATAGGGGTGATAAGTTTTGTGAAAACAGCCGCCTTTTTTGTCACAATTCCTGCTAAGTTGTGATAAAAGCGGCCAACTGATTTAATAATTTCACACCTCCGTTGACCTCCTTTGTAACAAAACTGAAAGATTGTGACAGGAATATGAGACGAATGTGACACAAAAGGAAAGTTTTTTTTTTTATAAAAATTTGCTTTTCACTCCACAAGATCAAACCCAACTCGAGGTTAAGGAATGCACATTGATTGTACAGCCTTATATTTATATTTCAGTGTAACAAATAAGATCACATAGTTCTCGAGCTACTGCCAACAGAATAAAGGACTGTTATTTCAGAAATGACATCGATCCTTACTAAGAAGACAACATGGATTAATTTGAAGGACTGGTATGATATAATGCGCGACGGTGTTTTTTACAGTTTGTTAACCGACACAATTTCAAATATTTGTACCTTTGGTTAGAAAAAAGGGACAGAAATGTAGTTAGTTCATTTGATATTGATTTACGGCTTAGTTTCTAACCAATTGGTTTAAGTCAGGCCGGCCACGGCCTTTCTTTTAGTTGTGTCTCCTTGACTTGTTTATCTTACTCCACTTGTTATGATGAGCAAAAAGTACATTGGCAGAAGGTTCAATTTTTAAAATCTTTGGTGTGCATCAGCCAAGAGTCGACCTCCAGACCTCCCCACTATAAGTCGGATGCTCTAATCACTTTTTCATGCACTGGCAACGTAAGACTGAAACCCTTTATGTCTCTTTACTATGCACTAGCAACGTGAGACGGAAACCCTTTATGTCTCTTTACCATGCACTAGCAACGTGAGACAGAAACCCTTTATGTCTCTTTACCATGCACTGGCAACGTAAGGATGAAACCCTTTATGACTCTTTACCATGCACTGGCAACGTAAGGATGAAACCACTTTATGTCTCTTTACCATGCACTGGCAACGTAAGGATGAAACCCCTTTATGTCTCTTTACCATGCACTGGCAACCTAAGGATGAAACCCCTTTATGTCTCTTTACCATGCACTGGAAACGTAAGGATGAAACCCCTTTATGTCTCTTTACCATGCACTGGAAACGTAAGGATGAAACCCTTTATGACTCTTCGTCCTGGAAAATAAAGTCACTCAGATGAGTAAGAAGTTTCTGAACAAAGAATAACATAAACCACGCACTCTACAGTTCAATCTTTAAAGGAACATTCCAAACGAAATCTCTTAAGAAATCGTTTAGATTCGGATCAAAAGTGAGGACTTTGTCTACAGTGGCGACCACCCGGACAATCTTCGACAAGAGAAGGCAATAATTTTTAATTTTCTTCGAATAAAATATCGCAAAAAACATGATTTGAAATGCTATTTCCAGCTTTCTGAGGGGATGATTTTTTTCAAAAGTTTCTGCACACATCACCAACTGAAGGTGGCGCACACCTCAGGTAGTAGTTCAGACAGGATTGGGCCTACATTTTTCCTGAAGAGAACCTCATATAACTGCCCATCAACTACTTTCCTTTTTTAAGTTCAGCTTCCCTTCTTAAAAATATCAGTCTGATCTACTGTTGTTAGTAGTTTCACTACATTTGTTACTGATAAAATCTTTCTTGAAGTTGCCCTGGCAGTAATTTTTAGACTGTAAAGACAAAGTGTAAAGACAATAGAATTCCCTTTAAATTACGACGTTAATACCTCACAAACAACATGAAACCTAAAAGTTTCTAGGGGCTTGGCCCTGGACCCCAATCAGGACACTCACTTTGAACTGCTCATCAACTTCTTTTTCTATAGTTCATTTCCCATTGATCAAAATGTCAGTCGCGGCCACTCTTAACAGTACTTTCACCAAATGTTTTATCAAAAGTATACTTGAAGTTACCCTGGGGGTGATTTTTAGACCAGTGTCAAGTCAAGTGTACCCTAAAATAACGACTTAATACCCCCCCAAAACCCAGGAGCTTCAGGGAAAGTCTCCTGCTGGAGCCGCACCGGGGCTTTGCCGTTGCACCAGTGGCGTAGCCACTGGGGGGGGGGGGCAGGGTGCAAGTTTTCCCCCCTGGAAAATATTTTGGGGAAATTTGTGGAATTTGGGGAAATTTCAAGCTGACGAAATAATACTTCCTTTTCCTATTTCTTTAAATTTTCTCACTATAAGTAATCGTGAAACATTTGTCATGCATAACTCGAATTTCCATGCAACGTATTTCCCCGGATCTCATCTGTGTCACTGCAGTATGAAGGGCGCTTGACTCGCGTTCCGCAGAAATGTCCTCTCTGCAAAATTCTCTGGTACACATGCAGGGTATTTTGAACAGTTCAGCGTATACTGCGCAGTACTGACAGGCTATAAGACCAGAGCATGGGATACCATCATCGAGCTAGTTCCGTACGTATTGTTGAGCTTATGTTATGTTCATCAACTTGATGCACTATTGGATAATACGTTGCTAATAAATAGTAACATAATCATAGCCTCGTGAACGAAATATTCCCTCATTTAATTATCACAATTTCCGTTTGTTTTCGTTCCACAACCATTATATTTATATTCGATTTAAGGCTGTCAGCAATACATACCGGTAGGCTTTAGAGTTTCCAGTTTTTCCTTTTTATATATATTGTGAACAAATTGTCCCCTTAAAAGTTTTCAGGACAAGAAAAATATGACATTCTAAGCATGCAGTAATTAGGCACAGGGAGTGTCATTTCCTGCAATCTAGGGGTGTTTTTAGCGAAATTTCCCCTGGCGGGACGCTCCGCGCGAACCGATGGTCGCGCTCCGCGTATCATTCTCACCCCTCACTAAAGTTGACAACGCCATGGGTTAGGTTAGGTTTAACAGCCCAGTTTCCAACCTATTGATTGACAGCGCCCTGGGTTAAGTTTAAGCATTAATGGCCTCTCATCCTCCAAGCTAGAACCGAACAGGTTATGGCCTGATCTTACACTGTGTTTAACCATGGATGGAGCTAAAAACAATAGCTTACCGTTGTGTAGACATAATAACCCTGCAAACCTCGAAAGACGTACGATGTTTACCTTATTTTTAAAGGACTGTTTCGGAAAATTAATCTATTTAATATGTTCGGAAAATTAATCTCGTTAATCACTGGGGATAGGGGTGACAACGAGCCCATGGTGATATTGTCTTAATCCTATGTTTATAGTAGGTACCTTCAGGATCTTGTAGGTCATTTATTAACTTAGGTTACATTACATGACGTCATAAGTTTACGTATTTTGTATGTAATACATGCACCTTGACCTTGAAAATATGAAAAAATAAATACTGAAAATATACTCAAACTGAAACTGAAAAGTTTTGGGGAAATTTTCGAGCTTTCCCCCCTGGAAAATATCCTAGCTAAGCCACTGCGTTGCACCCCACCCAATGAGCTTCGAGGTTCGCGCTCGGTGGCACTCTGGTGCCAAAAGTTGAGTCCAGCAGTGCCCCCTGCAAGATTGTTGTGCCTTCCTATCGTCCCTCTAGAATGAAAAGTCTGTTGACGCCTCTCATCCTATATGCACTATAATGTAACTTTAATGTACTATACCTTTAATACAAAGAATTCGACAATATCTTCAGGAAAAAAAGGAACTGAAACAATTGTAAAACTACTTACTATAAATTTGTCTTAGTTTGGTGTCCGTCCAGAAACGGTGTATACAACATCAACTTCAACTGACATTTGAATTTTATTTACTAATAACCGGAAGTGACAGTTGACAGTTTCAATTCCTGTGTAGGCTAGTTGAAATAAACATTGACTCCTTTCAAGCACGTGGCAAAACTTTTAAATTTAGGGAAATTATTCCATTTGTTCATTTTTGTTCACACACATCTTCAAAAATATTTTTAATTCAAAATGAGTCATTTTCAGGAGTTCGCTGAAAGTTCAATTAAGTTAAGGTTCTTTCAACTGCCAAGTATGGCACTTCGTTTTGATAGCATGTCACCACAGACATTTCTATAAAATGAAAGGCCATCACTCTATAAAGGTTGGTTTAAAAACTAACCAATACTGGTCGCGTATGTCAAATACCTGACTGGTTAATTAAAGTTTTCCCAATAATTGTTGATTAATGGTTTATCCAAGAGGTTTTCACCACTTAACTGGGTAACCTGCCTGTAGGGTAACCAAATAAAAAACACATATTAGGGCAAACCTGGGGCAAAAAATTCAAGTATTTGACATACGTGACCAGTGTAGGTGATTTTTTTAACCAACTTTTTAAGAGGGATGCGGACTAGCAAGGGCGTTGTTATCACTAAACAAACGGATCGGGTTGCCTAGAATTTTCATTTCAGTGACAAACAACAGCGGCGTATTTTTTCTGCTTTAGAATTGCTTTGTACTGAAGCTAATTCGGTGTGACTCGAGAAGGTTTTGCCGAATATCAGAAAACTGCATCATATTCCCAGTCAACAAAAGCGTAGTGCCCTTTGTAAAAAATAAAGAAGTAGCAGTGCACTAAATGATTTATAAGTTCGTTTATGGTTGACATTGGAGGTTTATCTCAAGGTCGTAAAACAAAATCTTTTATGGTAAAATTCAAGCATGACAAAAATGATCTTTTCATTTTTGCCGCTCAGAACGCAAAATAATCCTGAATTGAGTCCCAAAATGGAATAAATGAAGCATGAAAAGCTTGTTGATACACCTAAAAAATTAAAAAGACCAATTCAAATATGATGTTTAGATGCAGATGATCTAGTTTTAACTACAACAACATTCTATAATTAAAGTCAATCCCCCTATTCGCTGAAATCTGTCAGAAAACTAACATTTGACGGAAGATGAAACAGCAAACGTTACTTTACTTTACTCCAGCACGTTTGACGTTTAGATCATAATATACATTTTTCATACATTCGTGGTAAAATTTTTAAATTAGTTCATTTATTACTTGTCTGATTTCTTATTGTTTATGAGAAGCGTTTTTCTACCCGAGAGTTTAAATCATGACCTGACGTGTTCAGGTCTAACGGTGAGCCCCGAGGAGCGGTGCATTCACCACGGATTTTTCCTCTGCGACACTGATGCAGTATTAGCAAATGAATTCTAGTTTGCTTCTCTGTATTATGGCGAAAACGTCCGTGTAAATGCTCTACTTCACTTGCAATACTCTTGATGTATTTTGTTTAGTTTAACTGGCTTGAGAAATCAAACTCCTATTGCCAAATTTCCGAAAAAAGTGTGTTGAAATAATGATTTTGGTAGACTTCTACGAAGAAAAATGTTCATTTGTCTAATGCCTTAATGACAATATCATTATTGATATTAATGTATCCTGATAAGTACAAATTGATGCTTTACATGTAATAAATATTACAAGGAACAGGCACCTTCTTCTGAACATTAAATGCCTAAGTATTTCTTTAATCAACACGTTGACTTATTGTTCAATGTTCTACAACAATTACCTTCTTCCACTTTTATTTTTCTCGCTTATTCTGCCTGTAAAATATACCTTGCTTGCTCGCCATCTGTTAAAGCCACCCATTGAGTTGGTTCATGGAATTCAACATTTTTTCCAAAGCTATATTTTTTCTTCACATCACTATGTGACTAATGGTTAACCTTAGACAGTTCCAATATCCCTAAATACATGCTGTGACGTCGCTTCTTGAAAAAGGAACATAGACACCCCATTACATCAAAGGTAGTACGGGGTGTAACTAATATCTGAGTTTGTTACATGATCTGTGACCTCAAATGAGTTATGCTTCCATAGTGTTCACACTGTATGAAAAGCAATTAACACATGCTGACTTACCTGTTAGCTAACCCCAAATGTTACATAACTTTTTGTGTATTGACGCACATCTTTTACTGTCAATCAATAAATCAGATATGAAACTTGACTTAATCAAGTCTGCATGTAGTGGGCTTCTTTTCCTCCCTGAAGCGATAAGAGTTAATCAGGCAGAAATGGAAGATGTAACAAAAAGTAAGAGGGAACATTTCATCATGAACAAATAACTGTTTTATGAGTGAGTACTAAAAAGCTCATGTTGGTTTAAAAAATTGTAACTAGATACTCTTTCAAAATATGCACAAAACCAAAACGAGTCGACATTCGAAATTTTATCTTTTTCCGTAACTAGTGGATTTGAAGTTTGACTAATCATGCCCATTATGAGCATTTTTGTGTGTTAATACCCGTAAATACTTTTATATAGTTATCATTTGCAATATCAACTCAATGAACCCCTTTACTTATATCTTGAACCCTACTTTCATGGTCTTTCGTCTCTGATTCTATATTTATTTACACTATCGTTGAATCCTCGCGTGTTTAAAATTTTCATGTTAAGAAGCTGATTTAACACATAAATGGTTTGTTTTCTTCAACCATGACGAATGGTTTGGATGGAACATTCCTAATAACAAGGATACAAATATGTGTTCCTCTGACGTACGCACTGTTAACCATTCAGGTTTAACCCGTTGTTATTCGTTAGACGGTTGTCCTTTGCGCAATAATTTTCAAATTGTTCAAGCCTTTTTGTTCCTTTTGTTCCCCTAAGGCCTTTTAATTATTGTATTTGTACTTCCAATGAGACCATGTGGACCATGTGGAATGCACGTGGAGTGCACATAGAAGGTGGCAACAATAAAACTTGAGTAACAAAATAAAACCAAAGCCATAACTGGAAATTGAATCTGCATGACCAAGAAAGTATCCAATTTAGCAAGGTATTGCACAATATGGCGGTTTTCAGGTTGACTCAATACGTATATTTAACTGGCACGTTATAAATAAGTATCCCTAAATCTGCCACAAAATTACCCAGAGTGTTAGGGTTTTGTTTTTAGAAAAGCGTGGATAACAAAATTTCCCTTTGTTAAAGAGGCAGGCAAGAAATTTTAGAAGGATTTCTAAATTCTAAAATTTACTTTTCAGTTTGGGTTAGCATTTATCAAACGGTAACTGGTGGGTTAATGGTTGAATTTGAGAACAAGCAATTGAACTATAAAGCATTTAAACATTTAAAGAGCAAATGCACGAAGACATAAATTTGAAGTTTAACTGTTTCATAGATTTTTTATTTAAATTTCTGCGACAAATACTTTTCTTTTGACCGAACATTTGGAAGAAATTCAGCCTTAAATCGGCATTGTCAAATTGCATTTGTGTTGTTGCTGTTTCAATAATATTTCTACGGCTTTGTTATTTTTGGTTCAAAGTGTAAGCAAGATATAACAATAACACGGAAGTTCCAAACCTTAAGCCTGACCCGATGTCATTCTGGGAAGTTAACTGTTCGAAGGATATCATTAAAACGTGATTGGCCCCTGAAATGGTCTATATATTGGCCAATTATTAGCTAAGCATGGATAAAATAAAAACCAGCAAGCCAATGTGCAGCGCGACCTTGACAAGAATATGCTTGCGGTGGCATATAAACGTCAAAGAACAAAGAATACAATTAGGAAATTGAAAGAATAAACGTAATTGCTAACACAAGCCACACAGGAACCAGGGAATTTTCCCTGATGATTCCAACGATGCTCTTCCTGAACTTGCCGGAATTCATTTTCGGTCAACTGAGCACACCTGGAATTATCTTAGACCCCATCCTCGAATCACACGTAAAATTTCGTTTTTTCAAAGATCTTAACTTTAAAAAATACAACTGTTTGCCTTTTAAATAAGGAAAACTCTTGTATAAGTCAATTGTTCGTCTTGTGTCTTTGAGTAAATATTATGTCCAGGTAATACTGAATAAGTGGAATTGGTCTCAGCTTCCTTGTCCTCGTCATAAGAAGGACTAATACCTCAATTATTATGCAATCTCACGTGAGTAGAAAACGTTAACCAGTGGTTATGGTATAATGCCCTTAAACAGTGAATTTCCCTGTCATATAACTTGGACACTGAGCGAATGAATAAAAACAAAGTAATTATAGTAGCAAGTTCATAAAAAGAAGTCAAGAGGAATATTCCAAGTAAACATGTAGGTGTCCCATTGCAAATAAATATTCACCATTTCCCACAAAACAAGCTTGGAAAATCCAAGAGCATTCTATTATGCTTTTATTGGGCCATATGGTTACTTTTAGGAAGATCTTACGAGGCCAAAATAATTTCCACTTTTTAAAAGAATATTTCAAGTGTAACCCAAGGTCATCATGGAGGAACTTCCATGATCTTATTATTAAAACTGTGCCCTGTAAAAAGGTGACACTGTAAAAACCCTCTTAAAAATACAAACCTATAAGAGGGTCTCTTTGAGTTGATATGGATAACTAAATGAGAGTGTTGACGGATCACCACCACATAACAATGCCCATTGTTAGTCACGTTTCATATCCAATAGTTATGAAAAAGATTAAAATTTTGAATTTTGTTGTGTCCTGACTTGTAACGGTTTTAAAAGTGTCTTGTCACAAATGTTTGCAAAACCGAATCGAGCCTTTAAGTACTTACTCATAAAATAGTTATTCCTTTGTGAGAAATGGGGATTGTCTAAGTTTGACCATTTGTCATTGGTACTTGAAGAAAACGTAACAGGTTTGGAACAATTGTTGAATTTTCTGGACCAACTCAATGAGCCGCTTAAGAATATCACGTGATCCAAACTTATATAATTAATAAATTTGAGACTTGTTTTATATATTCCCAGGACCCAAGCATAATCTGAAACGCATTTTTCATGCTATCCTTTCACCCCTGGAAATGAAAAGATTTATCAAATTGTCACAACTTGGTTCCTATATTCTAGAGGACCATCGACACACAAACACTGGAAAAGCAAAGGTCTGCTCTGAAAATGGTATTAACGGTTTTACTCGGTGTGGTTTGATTTGTTCCCCGCAGGACCTATAATTCCGGGGAAGCACCTAAGGATAATGAAGCTGAAGAATTGTTTCGCAAAATAGATACAAATAGTGACGGAAAGGTTGATGCAGCAGAATGGATACATTTCTCTAAAAGAAACAGTTTTTTGGGCTTCGTGAAACTTCTGGAATACACAAATGTAGATGGTAAGTTGAAATCGCTGCTCTCATTTAGGAAGGTTTTCTTTTCGTCAGGCAAACAACGATCATTTGTAAAGTGTCCCTAAAGGGACATTCAGAGAGCACGTTTTTCGACAAAAGTGGTTTCTTTTTTAAAACTCTCTGAGGAGGTTAGGACAAAATGACTTGGAAGTTTTAAAAACAATTTATCAATGATTAAGATGAATCATTTGAAAATTGCACAATCCTCTTAAAATGGGTTGACAAGTATGAATTCACTCCATTAAAGTGTTTATTTACTCCATGAACCGGAAAATTTACTCCAGGAAGAGTAAAATTCACTAAATCAAGATTGAAATATCGCTATTTTGGGTGAGTTTCAACCTTCCTGTGGGGAATTTCTGCACTTTAGATTACAGGTTGGAATTTGCCACTTTATCAATTCGTCATGGTTCTTATAGGGAATAAATTTTCAAACGCAATGTATCCATATCAGAGTTGGATTAAATTATGTTACAATGATGTTTAATACTTCAGAATAACCCCATTTAAGGAATATACAATTAAAACATTAAAAATCCTGTAAAGAAACCTTCATAGTATAGCTTTGCGTACACGTTTTCTGTATGTCTCCTGTAGCTGTATTTAAGAAGTGTTCATTTTGATTGTTTACAGACGACGAAGCTGTTTCGTTGGAAGAGTTCCTCTCAGTTCAGCAGGTTAAGATCGAACAACCAGAGGAATACAAGGACGATTTAGACAAAGTGCTTTCATGATGTATTCTTTATCTGAAAAAGATGTGTGCATCATTGTCAAGTGGGAAAGTCCACCTTGCCTTCACAGAAGCAAACGCCTGTAATAGATATTATCAGCAGACGAACAACAACATGGATAACATGAAATTTTTTATCTTGTATTTTAAAGCGTAGACAACTTTTGTCTTTAAGGTCACATTATTATTGTCTAGGAACCAGCCTTATGGAAAATGTTAGACGCTAATTTCTTGAATTTTTTCTCTGCAATTGTACATACAAAATCCACTTGCCGGTGATATGATGATTCCTCATGCAAACGAAGCGGGGACAAGTATTTATAGGGAATCTTTACTGAGACTCATGCAGTTTTATGCATGGTAGAAGAAGGAATGAGGAATGATGTGGAAAAAGTAGAACGCATTGGGCCCCCCAAATCTATATAGCATTTCCCAGACCTTTTGCAAGACTTAGTTTATAAATGTCATACGCAAAATTTATCATTCTAGTCATATTGGAATGTACAAAGGACTTGAAGGTTCTACTCCACAATTCAAGGAATGTAGGATCCCGCTTTGGACCTTTCATAGTATTCAGATGAACCCCGTCAGGGGGAAGAGAAGGGCATTTCTAGAAGGGCTGCGAAGAAGAGCAATAATTTGTACTCTTGATTAAAAACAAGATATCTTGAACACTCTTAAACCGGAAGAAAAAACTAAGTCACGCCTAATGGGGTGAAAAGTGTGAATTCACTCTATTAGAGTATTAATCAACTCAAAGAAGCGTTTAGTCTGCTCCAAGGAGAACGAAAGGTCACTCTTTGATTAGTCCTTTAAAGGATTACTCTCTTAAAGAGTGGTCACTGCTTTCCTTCTATGAAGAGTGAAACTTTGCTCTTTTGCTCTTTAAAGTGAACTAAGTAACTTTTGCTTTTTCTCACGATTGAAATGTCACTCTTTTATTTTTAGGGTGTAGCGTTGGTGCTTACGTTAAAATTTTATGTACGTTTTGTTAGTGAGATTAAAACGGTTATAAAAAATTGCCACATCTATTATTCAATACTCTAAAGTTACATTTGATCAGGTAAATCTACATTTGAGCCTTGGTTTACTATAAAGGAAATAGTAAGCAAAAGAGTAAAAGTATTTTTTGTTGATAGATTCATTTGGGAACTTTGGCTTATATCCTCCTTGGATTTCCGGGCACACACACACACACACACACACACACATACACACAAAATTAACGGAGACTACCAATTTATAGGGCGTGGTATGTGTCCGTATTATATTTTCCCTTCTGGGTCGGTTTCTTGAATGTTCGCAGCTTCATCAACCCTCTTCAGTTTGTCTATGAATACAGAGACTGGCAGTATGATTTTAAGTTTTCCCACTTACTCGGCGTGTTGTCCGTCGTAAAGGTTGACGTATAGACGAATCAGAACCGTCAAAGGATGGTCTAGTATATTCGGAAGTAACTGGGGTTTATCAGCTTAAATCTTTTAAATTCTTTGCTAGTTTGTATCATTGATACTAAAATACTTCTTGATTCCCTCCCTCAATTTCACTGAATACGACTGTCTTGGATTGCATATTAACAACAAAATTAAAACAATTTAAGTCTGATGGACCCTAATAATGGTCAAGTTAACTGGCGTCTTGGATTCGTCTATAACTTTAATTAAAAGTTCGATTTAGGAAGTTAGTAAGCATTGTATACTTGCAAATGATTTTTTGTGCCGAGCTCAATTTAATTTCAAGGGTCAGCTAGTTGTTTTGTATAAAGAAACAGCACCCCAGTTTAAACAGGGATTCCAATTATGTTCGACCTGCCTTAGTAGTGACACGAACATGATGTTACTTTAGTTTGATTTGCACAGCTAAAAAATCTAGAAAATAGCCACAATTTCAATCAAATGTTAAACATTGTACGCAATAGTCAGATTTTAGGTAGATTACGAATAGAAGTAGGCTACTACCAGCAAACACAGAATAGATAATCGCAAAATGTTCCCTATGTCTTTCTTTGTCCATTTTTTAACATTTTTATTTTAAGAACATTAACCAAAGGGATTTGTTTGGTCAGTAAAACCTGTAGTGTAGAGAAATACTGTTTTTACTCATGAAAGTGTTTGAACTAGCTAGTACATATTAAAGTGATAATGTAGTAAGGGTTTACAAATAACGTTTAAATCGAGAAGCTATCCAAATCATTACTTTTTCTTTGGATATGATTTCAACAACAGATTTCAAAAATTGGAGAGATATTTCTTGAGGTCAGTAAAAAATATTGAAGTATTTCAACGGTTCTCCTCTAAGGAGACCTAATTATTTTATGCTGAGAAAACCAACATTTAGTCATCAAAAATGGCGTCAAAATATTTCTAAGAAGTTGTAAGTTTTCTACTCAAAGTGGAATACACTGGTGTGTTCACTCCAACTACAAAGAAGTGAACTTAGTCACCGTCTTAAAGGCTGAAAAGTGTGTATACACTCCAATTTATTCCACGGAGTGAACAAAATCACCTAGAGTGAAATTCCCTCTTTAACGAGTTTCTACAGTGACAACTGAAGGCACTCCCGAGAGCAAAACTCTTTTGGAATGAATTTCACCTCTATTGGAGTGCAACCTTTGAAAAAGTGAAGTCACCGTTTCACTCTAATAAAGAATGACTAAGATCACTCTTTGGTGTAAAGAAAGTTGATGGTCTTTATGTAGGAGCAAATTGCAAAAATTCGCAAAATTGAGTTGAATTCAAAGTCAACGACGACGTAATGTACCAGTTTTTGTATTCTAAAGTGATGTTTCGAATCTACTTTGCCGCCTGGCCACGATTTCGTATAGTGCTACTCGAGGGAGACACAAAACTATTTTCTTGAGGGCACATTTTTCCTGTAAGAGTGGTTTTCTCTAGCAATTACTTATGTTTTTTAAAGTATTTATGGAAATGATAGTGTACATAACTACATGGGGTTTTCTGGTGTAATATAGGCGTGAAATACACTGCAACTAAAGTATATGTAACAACATGTCCTACTAACGCTCTTGGGTAATTTTTCGAGGATTTCCACTTCTTACAATTTAAACCAGTCATGTATGTCTCCCCAAAGGACACTTGTCAGAAATCTCTTTCGGCCTCCTAAGGTGGGAGAGGATAGAGGAACTTGGTGGAGTTTAGGGTTGGTGATGTGAATGGTATGTATACCTAGGACTTCTTGTTTCTAAACGGATGTCCCCTAATAAAGGCTTTGTGTAAATATTTGAGTAGATCAAAGTAGGAGGCTTTCTACACAGGCTCCTCCATCAGAACAGCCACTTGATCAGTTGGAAGAGCAGACTTCACATTTATGACCTTTATTGCGCACTCTTTATACCGTCAGCACTCGCGGTGAAATGCATTCTGGAAGACCGCTATAAAGGACATTCTCCCTTTGTTCTGCTTATCTGTTCATTACATGTGTACATAGTTTCGCATCACTTACGTATGTGCAGCCCGATGCATGGCATCGTGTTGGATGTTGCATCGCAGTGCTTCAATATACTTGGTACCATCATGCATTGAGTTTCAAGATGGCTGACTGCCTAACATGTGTATTGAAACCAGATTCGAAGCAAAAATAAAGCGGGATTTATCGTCTTTAGGGAAATTGGAATATTTTATCAACGAACCTAGAATGTGGGTAAGTATATTTCCTCCAAATTGTCAGCATATGGTGTTTGTTATGAACTTCATTGATGATTTTGAGACAAATTTGTGACCATTCGCCAAACGTTCAGCCTGGGTGACCTAAAATCTCCCGGTGATTCTTGTCCTTTTATGCCGATTGTCACGGGTATCACCTCCGCTGGGGTCGTCGGACAAACCGGAATAAAGACTAGACACCGTTTAAAGCTACGTGGACTTTTATTCCAACATAAAAACTCTGGAAAGAAGTTATATACAAAGAACTAAATAATTTTATATTACACGATATGAAACCCTAGAAAAACCTAGAAAAAGGAAAGAGATGTTAACATAATTTGATTTGGCGAAATAAACACAAAACACAAACTTCAACCAGAAAGCCAAAAGGCTCAGTGATTCCTTGCCGTCAAATACCTTACCTGCTTTCAAATTGACACTGTTTGATAG
The DNA here is from genome assembly GCA_037179385.1 of Holothuria scabra. NCBI lineage: Eukaryota > Metazoa > Echinodermata > Holothuroidea > Aspidochirotida > Holothuriidae > Holothuria > Holothuria scabra. The sequence goes on from CM074199.1 coordinate 30,404,066, forward strand.
ATTTTTCTTTACACTTTAGGCACAGAATTTTTGAAAATTTACCGCTGGTGACCTCAAATGATCTTTGACCTCTACGAAAAACAATAGGCTTCTTTCTCTCAACATGGCAAATCTATACACCAAATATGAAAAGCATCGGCCACTCTTACCTGCAGATATCGTGTTTACAAGCCGTTTTCGGTGTTTTCGCAATTTTACCGCTGGTGACCTCAAATGACCTTTGACCTCTACCAAAAACAATAGGCTTCTTTCTCTCAACATGTCAAATCTATATACACAACAAGAAGATTATCAGTCACTCCCATCTGAAGATATCATGTTTACAAGCCATTTTCGGCATTTTCGCAATTTTACCGCTGGTGACCTCAAATGACCTTCGACTTCTACCAAAAACAATAGGTTTCTCTCTCTCAACAAGACAAATCTATATACCAAATATGCAGAATATTGGTCACTTCTATCTGAAGATATCATGTTTACAAGCCATTTTCGAAGTTTTCGCAATTTTGCAGCTGGTGACCATAAATGACTTGTGACCTCTACCAAAAAACATCAGGGTTCTTCCTCTCAACATGACAAATCCATATATACCAAGAATGAAGTGTCCGTCACTCCTATCTGAAGATATCATGTTTACAAGCCATTTTCAAAGTTTTCGCAATTTTACCGCTGGTGACCTCAAATGACCTTTGACCTCAACCAAAAACAATAGGTTTCTCTCTCTCAACATGACAAATCCATATACCAAATATGAAGAGTATTGGTCACTCCTATCTGAAGATATCGTGTTTACAAGCCATTTTTGGTGTTTTCGCAATTTTACCGCTGGTGACCTCAAATGATCTTTGACCTCTGCCAAAAACAATAGGTTTCTCTCTCTCAACAAGACAAATCTATATACCAAATATGAAAAGCATCGGCCACTCTTACCTGCAGATATCGTGTTTACAAGCCGTTTTCGGTGTTTTCGCAATTTTACCGCTGGTGACCTCAAATGACCTTTGACCTCTACCAAAAACAATAGGCTTCTTTGTCTCAACATGTCGAATCTATATACACAACAAGAAGATTATCAGTCACTCCCATCTGAAGATATCATGTTTACAAGCCATTTTCGGCGTTTTCGCAATTTTACCGCTGGTGACCTCAAATGACCTTTGACCTCTTCCCAAAACAATAGGGTTCTTTCCCTCAATATGACAAATCTATATACCAAGTATGGAAAGTGTCGGTCACTTCTATCTGTAGATATCATGTTTACAAGCCATTTTCGGCATTTTCGCAATTTTACCGCTGGTGACCTCAAATGACCTTTGACCTCTTCCCAAAACAATAGGGTTCTTCCTCTCAACATGACAAATCTATATACCAAACATGAAAAGTGTCGATCACTCCTATCTGAAGATATCGTGTTTACAAGCATGTGTCACAAACACACACACACACACACACGCGCGCGCGCGACATCACCATCGCATAGAGTCCTTGCCTGCCTATGGCAAGAAATCAATAACATACTTGCTCTGGCTGAAGTCAACATTAATTTTGCGGTTTATTTCCTACTTTTTACACAACGGAATCAGACAGTAATTATACTCTCCGAGAAAATAACAATTCTCCGGAGAATAAAATTAAGCCAAAAGTAACTAACTCTTTTCCCAAATAAAGTAATTAAAAGAAAATAAATTACGGTTCTCAACCGGTTTAACTGCTGTAGACCCTTTCTGGTGTATCCTTGGGCGGAGCCCTACACTACACATCACAACTTTTCCCAAATTCAGCAATTAACTGTTACGTAGGCATGAGCCCTATACAACGAATTTCTGGGGATGAACAAAACTACGTAGCCATTTGCTACCAACAAGGCTAAACTGCCTAAATCTGCGTAGCCATTAAATGCAACAGAAATAAGGCTACAACTGCAAGTTAGAGAAGTTGTTAACCTGATAACAACTCCATTTCCGCAAAAAAAAAAAAAAATAAATAAATAAATAAATAAATAAAAAAAACAACAACGTAAACGGTGACTCGTCGGCTAGGCGTCCTCCCTCAGGCCTTAGTCTTAATCGACTGCCATGATCTCACTCTTGCCTTCGCGCACTACCAGTTTCTTAACAATTCAAAGGTATGTGAATGATTGCTGCACTAAGCTTTTAGAAATGCGCGTTACATAACCGCAGCTGTGCTGTACCCTGGATCAAGGAGGAATCATGACTAAGCTTGACCTGACCATAACAACCGTAAGCTTTGGAATGCTTGTGACACCGATAATCAAGTTCGCTTGAAATTGGTTGTATGGTAAGTTATCATAGTTTTCTTGATCGAAATTAGAATAATCCAAAACAAAAAAGCCATTCTTTTTTCCAAGTGTAGGTTTCCATAAGCAGCAAAAATTCAAAATTGTGTGACGTCATCAGAGCTTAATATATTTCACTGACCCCGAAGTCAGCTTCCCAACTGTGCTTCGAATTCTTTTTCTAAAGTCCTCTCGTCCCCGACTCTAGGCTTATGGAAACTCTTATGGCAAATCATAACACATGGTATAGTAGGCCATCAGTGGAGTCCATCAGCCTGGAATCGTCTCAATGGTCACTGCCCACATGCAATTCTAAATCCTCATATTCAGTGAAATTGGGTGAATGAAAAGGTATTGTGGTACACAACAATCCATGATACAGGTAAGCAAATAATTGGCCACTGATGGACCCCAGCAGTGGCCGACAACATATTGGACCAAAACTGGCGACATCGGGTTCATCTATTAGGCCTCAAACCATTTACATCGTTGGTTTGTCATACGTAGCTCCATATTTGACTGGATGGAAAGAACAGATACTACACATGATTTTATCCAACTTGGAAAACCCACTTGATTTGTATCAATTGTGCAGGCAAGTCTGACTTTGCGAAGCAACATAGACCTAAGAATAACTTGACCACCCGTGTAATCCAGCTACTAGCCACTTACGGAAGCATATTCCAAACAACTGTGTTAATAAAAACGTCCATTTGTTCTGGAAGCTGGTGAAGGTATATCAAGCTTGAAGTCAAAAACAAGGTCAGGGTAAAGGTGATTGAACTTTGAGCTAAAATACAAAAAAGTTTTTTTTACGGTTGTGATATGGTAAATTGAAAATGCGATGAATTTAATTGTACTTGTAAGCTATCATATGTAGCTTGCACTTGGCGAAAACCTCGACAAGGTTTAAGAGGCCAGTTTAGTTTTTGGATTTAGTGTGTAAGTCAATAAAGGAAAAATGGGGGCGCAATAACCTTACTTACGTTTATAAGATAAATGGGATTATAACATTGGGATTGACTTTTACTTGAGAAACACTGGTTATAGAGAAACACAGAACCGTTCCAACGAATATTTCCTCCTCGTTGAGAAAGGCAGTTTTTCACGTAAAACGTGTATAGAACAATAAGACGTCTGACGAATCCGTAAATTATTGTGGTTTAAACGTTGTTAGCTCTGTTTTTATGTGGCTCATGCAACATCGTAGAGAAAAAAGAAGACGGGGAAAAACAAGGAGTTGACCGGTCTTTCGTATTGTTAACTTGTGGTCAATATCGACTTTGCAATACGCGGTCCCGTTTTAGTCTTTGCTTGGGCGAGGTCAGTAACTCCACAGTTATCTCTTTCGGGGAATGAAAAACGATGCATCCAGGTTCAATAGTTCGGGAGATATCCGCTTTCGTGGTAATTCTATTTCCCACTGGTGCCATTTTTGCGAGAGAGTAATGTACTCTCGAGCTTAGTTGTGGGTCCCAGCTCAAGTGGAGACAAAATTTCGTGTCGTTTGGTTAGTTTGTTGTACACTACACCAGTCTTTAATGTACTTTATGTGAATATATGTGTGTAATATTTAATATTTATATAATAAATATCACTTTTTGTACATTGCTAACGTTGATTAACGATTGCTTGTCAAAAGAAATTGACCACCGTAAACTAAATGACTGGCAATTTGCTTTCTCTATATCAAGACTACGACCTATGACGTCACGCGAAACATTTAGGGATGCACATCGGTAACAGACAAGTAAAGCCAGTATGCAGTGCTGGCTATATTAGCAGGCTAACATAGTACTACGCCACACGCTCATTGCAATATTGACACAAGATCTTGAAGTCGGAGATTTGATAGAAATATTTTTCTGTTTTTTATACATTTGGAACATTTTTCATTCATTTAGTCATGAAGTTAAAGGATTAACGGACAATACACGAAAGGCTTATAGTCGAACCTCTCTGAATAGCCTACAATCATGGACAAAACTCCTTGGGACACCCCGCTCCCCTTCGCAATGTTGACCACAGTAAGCCTATTCACGGCATACAGTCACTCTTTCAGCGCAACATTGAAAGGGGGAGCGGGGGAGGGGAATTCATGTAAGCCTTTGAACTGAAATTGAAGAATATTATGGCAAAGTGTCCCAACAGTTTTGTCCAAGATTGTCTGAGAATTTCGGGAAGTTAGAACTACTCGCGTCACACAGTAGAAAGTGTCATTTTGTCTTGATGGGTTGATTTGCAAAAGGGAATAAGTTAAAGCGCCCGATCGTTTATGTAGCTGTTCTCAACAGTGACTTGTTTTTGGTTTACACTGTCTTAAAATAAAAAGAATATTGAAAGAATGTTCGTGTTTATGTATTTTTAATATGTTCAAACAGTGACGTGTTACCTGACAAGTGCATTTTGGAGAACAGAGTCACTGATACATCCTGCCTATTACTTCATTTTAAAGTAATTTACCGTGTTTTCTCAAGAAAAAAATATGCCGTACATGCGAACTTGACGAGACCGGCAGTGAAAGATAAGTTTAACCCAACGGTCTACCATTTATTTTGAAAGCAAATTTGGAAGCAAAACGCAATGAAATTGCTTCGGTTTAAAGAGGGAAAAAAGCATGCATAACCAGTTTCATGTAACGTGAAAAATGGAGTCACAGGGGTGCAATTTGCTTCAAAATAATTGAAGAAATATTGAAGTTGAAGAATATTATGGCAAAGTGTCCCAACAGTTTTGTCCAAGATTGTAGGCCTAGGCCTAGGATTAGCCGCCGGAACAGGAGACATGGAAAAATATTCAGGGCCTAGCCTAGTGCCTAGCCTAGGCTTAACTTAGCCTGGGCCTAAGATTTTGGCCTAACGTTACCTAACGTTACTAGGCCTAGTAAAAATAACAGTGGTAAGCGTTACTAGCCTTGGGCCTAACGAGGCCAGGCCTACTCCTGGTCTGTGAACGTTCGCTATCAAGGCTTAACTAACTTAGCTATACACAGCCCTTGTCCTGACTATGACTAGCCTAGCCTTTTCAAAACGGCTGGGTGATCGGTTGTTAATTGTTGTGATTGCTGAAATTGACTTTTTTCAAAAAGCAAATTTTTGATAGCCTAGGCTAGGCCTAAAAAACCTGATAGCCTAGGTCCTAGGCTACGCCACTGATCTAAATTACTGGATTGGGTAGGGCCTAAGTATTGTTTCAAAAGTGAAGCCACCGGAAGTGCACTGTCGGCCATATTAGTTATTACTAACGTTAGGCCTAGGACCCAAATCTTAACCTGCTTGGTTACGTTATGTGCCGAGTAGTGTGCAAAGAGTGTAGGGAGCGAAAGATTCGTTGGATTAATTTTGCAGCACTGGCGAGTTCATTCAAGATGATGAATTGAAAACGCTTTAAGAGCCGTATTTTCGTTTCCAAAAAGTCAATTTTTAGGCTTTAGTCGAATTAGCCTAGTTGTCAGTCTGATTTTGTTCGGTGAAGGGAAGGCGTAACACTGTCACATGATATTATACATTGGCCTACTGTAGCCTAGGCCTACTGCTGTACGTTAGGCTTAGGGCATAATTAGATTTTACTGCACTGCACTAGTGGAGCAGTTACTGTAAGGCCCAGTGTTACATGTTTTGAGGGACAGTCATGTATCAACCTGTATAAGCATTAGGCAAGCTTATAAATGATGACTATTGTGCACTCCAAAGGAAGGCTTAAAGAGCTCTACAAGTGCCATTCACTGAAAAATGAAACTCACTTTCCACTGTTTTGCCCTGAAGGTATGCTAAACTATATACACTGAAAAAAGCAACAACTACTCTCAGGCATCAACAAATTAGTAGGCCTACAATAACAATGGCGTTTATTTTTCGGTAGTTAACTGACTTCAAGTAAGAACTACTTTTACAGTTTATCTACCTAGTCCAATTTAAAAGGACAAGTTTGCAAAGTTTTTCAGATCCGATTGGTCCTAACAATTTCTGCATGGTTTCTTTCCCCATGATACACCTGGATCTTGCACTGAACATTTGGCAACATGAAATTTATCTACAGCGGGTCCACCATATGTGGGTACCAAGCTCTTGAAACACTGGAGATAGATTGAAGTTGGCCAGGACTGAAGTTGTTATGGCAGAAGGGACACCTCAGTGTTGAAATCTTAAATAAACCTGTGTCAAGGAGAAAGACCTCGTAAATCAAGTCAGTACCATGTAAAAGGGACAAGCCTTGGTAACATCAGGAGCCTGCTTCAACTAGCTGACCCACTTTACTGAGAAATGCAAGGAGACAGACTAGGCTACCAGTGTTTGCTTTTAGGCTATACTGTTATACAGAGAGCGTTATTTGAATCTGCTCGCTGTGTAGCAGAAACATTGTTAGCCCTAGGCAACATACATCACTTAAAGGTTTCCTGCCATTTAGTGACAGTTGTTTCAGTTCAATCTTCTTGGACGACATCTTTCCACATGACTAGTGAATTTGTAACATCATCGTAGGCATCATCAAAGGACGTGGCATGCTCAACTTTAACCAAATGATTGGAAAATGGGCCGTAAAACTTCTATTTATTTAACTCCACTAACATCATCATAGCAAACAGACAGCTGAACGAGACCTGTTTTTTTTTTCTCGAAGTTGCATATAGCATTCTTTTTCATGAACTTTACTTTGTAGTTGTTATTAATTAATCACCAGTAGTTGTGAATGCACTTTGGCAATTTGGGGAGTCCTGACACAGTTTTTATCTCACAAGTACAAGAATGATTTTCTTATTATGTTGCCCAATAATCCACAAATATTCTGTAACAAGCAGTCTTGTGTCAAGACTTGCACTCTCCATCTTTGTGACATAACACTACAACTATGGAAGTCATATGTAACATACCCAACCCCTCTCTGGGTGTGCCATCTGGTTAAACTATTTTCTGTATTATAGTGATGACATCATAACTGTAACCAATATTTCATCGTAATTGCAAGGAGAGCTTTACAAATCAATCCAAAACAAATTAAGGAGTACACAACCAGCTCAAAAGTTTACATTATGGACTTAAATTATTTTTTACTTATAGTGCATAAAATGGCAGTTTTGGGTTAACCTCAAGAGTGTGGGCATAGGTGTACAGGGGTAATGTGAAAGGGCAAGAGCATATTTTGCTTGAATAATGTCACTGTTAATCATGTTGTGCCAGAATAGACCAACTCCTTTTGCCCGAATTGGAAGGGCCAGTGCCCCCCTGCACCCCCACCCTATATGCTCATGAGTGTGGGAGGTTTCCTCCAGTAGATGCTTCTTCTCATACTCTCATTACATAAGGCTGAGTTGGTTTGAAGAGGCTCTCTTTGAAAGCAGGGAATTATTTTGATGTAGCAGGATGATTTTTAGAGCCTAGTGCATTGCAATATTGCATACACAGGAGCTGCATGCTTCTCTGCCATTTTAGGTAGGCAACAAATCCAACGATATAAGAGATGACAGCCAATTGTACTTAGAAAGGTGGCAAATATAGGAGCATCAGTCATCAATAGGGAGGTAGGGGTTATCAGGGCTGGCTGCAGTCTGGGCAAAAACTTGGGGTGGGGGAGATGGGGGGGGAGGGGGAGATGGGGAGATGGGAGGGGGAGATGGGAGGGGAGATGGGAGGCGGAGATGGGAGGCGGAGATGGGAGGGGGAGATGGGAGGGGGAGATGGGGGAGTTCACACACCGCCTATGTAGAGCTCTACCATCATTTAGCATATGGTGTATGTATGGTTTGGAAGTCTAAGGGGGAGGTTGGCGGTTGTCCCCTGTCTACCCGGCCCCCAGGGTACCTACGGCCATGGTTATGCCTACAACCAAAAGTCTGGTCACAATATTTTGAGTAAATTTTGTTTGAATACTCTCAGTGGCATTCTTCTCTTGATTGTGGGATGATTCAATTGGTTTTTTATCCTTATAATTTTGACGTCTAATCTCCTAGTTAATCATTATAATGGGCATATGCTTGTACTAGTACTATGTTACATTAATGGAATGGCCTATAGCCCTACAGGAAGTGGACAGTAGAATAGCGGAATCTTCGGCCAAAATCCACTCACAAATGGAAGTTTCTGTGAATATTTTTTTCTGTTCTATGCTGTCTCAACATCGCTCTCCCCTCTCTTTTACTTTGGTCTCATTTTTTTCACTCTTTTTTCACAACCCCGGGCACAACACTGCGATGTTGTGAGTTTACAAAAAGGAAAAACATTAAGTTATACTTCATCCTATGTTTCTCTTTATCCATGAAATTGCAGCGAGTGCATCGATGTATTGAAGAATACAAATCAAAACTGAAAACTGATAGTTATAATGTCTGGAACTAACCTAAACAGCTTAAATCGGTAAATTTTTGAAGGCCCTTTTTCAAAATCAGCCCTCATTATAGACCGTTAAATAACTAACCTGGTGCTGAATATGCAATAGTATCAAGGTGCCACATGGTTAAAAACATTCCATACCACTCAGACTTGGCTATCCTCACTGTGCATCAGGCGCTCAATAACACTAACTTGTGTACTCGCAAAATTGCTTTACTTTACTACTGAAAATGTCACTGTCTTCCACTCTTTGGTACTTACTGCTAACACCCATCTAGCCTTCGTGTAGTCATAAACCCCTGATTCTCTTACTGTGTCGTTTACGTGAACTCTCATTGCACAGTCATTGTGAGAAAGTATGACGGTAGTGTGTACATACAGGGAGTTGTGGTATAAACTACACACACTCACGCTTGTCTTGTTCACTTGTGTTCGTTGTGCCAACTCGATCAGCTGTTTACACCTTCGTTCTGATTGGTCTGTTCAACAGATGGCCCATGAGAGTTTGAATAATGTTTGTGTGGAGCACATTTTCTAATCCCTCAAGTTTAGACGTTATTTCCACGAGAATTTAAAGGCTGATGCCGGATTTTTCAGCATAGACCTAACTTTTTCTCATTTATTGTTCAAATGGTCGTCTCAGACAAGTGACTTAAATTTTAAACTTAAATTTTTAATATATATATTTTCCTTTTTGCAATCTCACGGCATCCCTTTAATCTTCTGTCAACAATTGCTTACAGTACAAGGTTTCTTTTTTGGTGGTGCTATATGGGTCCTAGCAATATGGCGCCGACGGACAACTGTGAGCTTCAAAAACGTAGACGCTGATACAATGGGTTACCCAATCCAGTAATATAGATCAGTGGGCTAGGCTAGGCCTAAGAAAAGTTACAATGGCCTAGCCTAGTAGATTTTAGGCCATAGGCTAAGTTTCACTAGGCTATACGAAGAAAAACAGTTTTAACCGTCTAGGCCTAGGCCTAGGCTTATGTAGGCCTCCTAGAGAGAGTTTGAATTAGAAAAAAGAGTGACTTTTCTCAAAAAAGGAAATGTTGGACAAAAAACCTGAAAAGGAAAGTTATGATAGTAGATTTTAGGCCATAACTTTTGCTATACGAAGAAAAACAATTTCGATCGTCTATGTACCAGAGTTTGAATTAGGCCTAGGCCTAGAAAACAAAAATTACTTTGTCTGCACTTATTGTACTGATTGCATTTTTCAAAGTTAATTTGTAGTAACGTTCCCATGTTACTTTAATTTCTATATTTAATGAAAATGTACTCAAAGTACTCAAGACAAATCATGTTCCTTACCAGACCATGATCAATATTCTTGCATTCTTGGAAAGGTTAGGTCCTACTATTTAAAAAAGGTAATTTCATCATGTTTGAATTGTTTCGCCACATTTTTAACGTATTTGCCAGTATGACAATTAACATGGTAAACTTGACTTTAAAAAAAGTGTTAAAAGCAACGTGCTATTGCGAATCAGCTGTAATAGTGCTCACCAAATAGATAGATATACTACTTAATTATTCAGACAACATGTACCAAAGTTAAGTTACTGACAACTGACAACTGTCCACTGAAGGTTATGTATTTCATGTCCAAAGTTTGCTCTGTAGTTTATCATATCAACTATTGTTAGCAAAAACCCCTTTCTTGTAAAAGATTGTACTGTTGATTCTTTCTCTCTTGTTATTGACTTAAACATCATTTCTCTTACCAAATTTGTAGACATCAATAAATCTTTCCAAAAACTCTTATTTCATCTGCTCCTTGTCTTTAATGGACATTTTTCATGTAATAATTTTTAGTTATTATATTTTTACCAAACATATTGTTAAAACCATATTTTACCTCCAGATAACTACACATTTCGCAACAATGTAACACTTTTTGATGGGACCCACAGAGCTCTACGAACGAGTGGGAATACGTAGTATTCTGGTTACATATCTCCCCTGACGCATTGCGATCCCTATCGCACAAATTCAACGGAGACGAACAACCAAAACAACCTTAACTTTTTTATCGACTATAGCTTAGAGAGAGCCGGTCATTTAAAACTCTTCGTTGTAAGGGGAACGAAACAGTTTCATAACCTTTGGTTTTTTACCGCGCAAATTTTAAGATATGTACCATTTTTTCCTTCGTCTAGTTCAATATACAGCCGTTAGTTGTGTGAAGTATTTTCTACATAACGGTGTGCAAGTTTACCGCGGTAGTGCTTGCTAAGTTTGATAAGTTATTAAAGGTCCTTTGTTGTTTCGCTCTGTGTGTCTAAAATATTACCTCACATTGTAATATATGCTCTCATTTATTAAAAAAATCGACGGGTATGAGGAGAAAAACATTCAAGGGTCTCATTGAGTTGGTTCATAAAAATTCATCATCAGCTCAGACAATCCCCATATCCTACATACAAATAACTGTTTAACGAGAAATTACTGAACGAGTCAATTCGATTTTCAAAATTTGGTGACCACACACTTTTTCAAATTGTGTACAAAACCGTTACAAGTCAGGACACAACAGTATTCAAAATTTTAAATTTTTCTTTAGCTGTTGGGTATGAAACTTGACTCATTATGCTAGCTATAACCATTGTCATGTTGTAGTGGCTCTTTGACAATCTCGTTAAATTATCGATATCAACTCAATGAGCTCCTTTAATTACTCCAAAATATTTATACCCGGCCTGCGAGAGTAGCCAGAAGTAGCCTGCGTAGCGCCTCTGTGTCTGCAATCCTCTATAGGCTGCCGCCCCTCAGATTTTTTCGTAGCGATGAGCTGGACGAAAAAATTCGTCCGCCCCACGGGCTAAGCCAGAAGAGGAGAATAGCCCTCACTAGAGATCTGAAAAGAAAAAGAAAAAAAACTTTTGCATGGAAGAAAACAATTGACTTCAAATAATGCTCAATGTTGTACAAGACTGCATCTCACAGAGGTTACTTTTTACTCAGAACAACTTAAAGAAGGAGTAGCAGTTCTACCTTCCCTTTTAAAAAGACCCTTTCCCGGCTGCCACTCACAAACACAATTTCTACCTACATTAGTGAGTCCATACATGTTTCTCACAGAATACCTGAAGACCCACATCACAGTAAGTATGGAAAAGTAGGCAATAGAAGCTTAATTACTAAAACTCTTGGTTTCTAAGCAAAGTGCGCACATTTCTGAGGCATAATATGTTAAGATTTACTCCATTTATTTCATATAGTCAATTTGTGTCAACATTTAGGGTGTTTTTCTTGTCTTTCTTATTTTACCTGGTTTGCTACCCCTTTGGTACAGTAAAAGCGTTAATGATCTTTAAAAAATTACACGTTTTTGCAGGGTTTAATTTATAGCGGGGTCCACAAAGGCCCGAGTCCAGGGTCCCACATTGAGGGACCCGTTTATTTGGGGACGGATTGGCCAGTCATGAAACAAGACGCCTTTCCGTCCGTTTGACCTTTGACCCTCAACAACTGTTCATTAATGCGTACAATTTACTTCCGAAGATTACGATTTAACGTTAGAAAATGAGCCGTAATACTCCAATTTTCCATCTTACTGCATTCAATCCAAGGTTAAGAAATAGTTTAATATCATGAAAGGGGGAAACCCAGGAGATATTTAGGTAAATGAGTTTTGCAAGGCCTGGTGGTGAAAACATAAACTTAAACGTCATTACCTAAAATTATTAATTGCAAATTTACATGAATAATGAAAAAATAATAAAAAAATATTAAAAATCTTAAAATAAGTTTAACGAACGGTTTATGGGTAACTCGTCACATAAGAAAATCACGTATTTACTGTGATAACAGTCAATTTTCAGGGATGTTTTACCTTATTATCAGAACACTTACGGTGATGCTTCACCATCAAGAAGGCTTAAGACCAACTTATTCCAAAAGACTAATCCACGAAGACTGTGATTAGTTCGAGGAGGTTCTTGACTATCAAGAAGGTTTAATACCAAGTTATTCCAAAAGAGTGTTTCTTGAAGCCTGTCATTAGTCCGAGGAGGTACTTCAGTGAGCAAATCTTGTTACAAGATAAAGCAGTTCAACGGAAAAGAAACAAAATGTCGTTCGAAAAATATATGACATATGTGATGTCGCAAATATCCGCGGATAGTCCATAATACTCTGCAAAGTGAAAGAACCTTTCGATAGCTTTCTTCAAGAAAGTTCTGTAAAGAAATGACGAATTCGTGAAACATTTTACCAAAGAATGGCGAAGTCCAAATTTAAAGCGCGATTTCCAATTGAGACTGAAGAAGTTTTGTCTTGAACTTAGTGGGGAATGACATTGGCGTCAATCCTGGAGGACAGTAGCAAGGGAGCAAAAGCCGCCTCAATGAAATATTTGTGGGTACAAACATTTAACATTTGACTTTGCCCTAACTAATAATTTGGTCAGATTTAAGAAAGCAACAGTAGAATAAACAACATATCACATTGTGGTAGACAGATGACTCTAGGACAGTGCTTCTCAACCTTTATGATCTACTTCCCCACTTGGCAAAAATTTTTCCACCATTCACCCCTAGTACTATATGTATTAGGGATATCAATCAGCGGCGTTGACACGGATTTGATCTCCACTGAACGCTAAAAGGCTGTGTTCCCCTGGGTATTTTGCATCGCAAATTAAGTTAAAGAATGTTATCATCAGGGCGGGGGATTTTATGTTTATATTTCCGTTAGAATTTCAGAGGTGATGCTCAACCCCCCCGTTCACTGGGATTTTGATGGCGATTATGGACGTTGCAAGTGCGGATTTGAACAACTTTCCTTGTTTTTCGAATCATGCTTCATCTGCGTATTTATTTGAAAATGTTTTAAAGGAAAGATTGTATTCCTTTGCATTTCTCCCTGACGAATTTGCACATCAACAATGAACGAAAAGCTTTCACAACACAGCCAGTAGGCCTACTCAACTTGCACTACATTTGCAAGCAAGCAACATACACCAGGTACTGTTTTTTGTTGACAAAATGACCCCTAATAAACGTTCCCTTCTGAAAAATGCAGCGCCCCCGGGATGTTTACTAGGATAAATACGGTAAGCACCCTACCTCGCTCACTCAATACTTTTCTGCTATCAAGTTACCTCGCTCAGTCAATCCTTTTATGCAATCAATTTTTCCATTTCCATCGAGAACCGTCCATTGATACACCTTGAGAGCTGATGTTTAGAATATATCGCTAACACCAACTATGTACAGTTATACAGTCTATATTCTGACTGATGGCTACGGGTCGGATGAATCTTTTAATTTTCAATTGTGAGTATGAAAACTCAATTCATGCAAATTTTCCCCTAGTCACATAATTCCCCCCTTAGTGTATAATTCACCTCCAATTCCCACGTTTTCCAAATTTCACCCCGAGCATTTCGCATTCACCCCTGGGGGTGCACTTGGACCCTGGTTTAGAAGCACTGCTCTAGGACTTCGAGAAAACGTCATTTTGAGTGTATGTGCGCTTCAATGTGGGTGCGTATGCATTTTTGTTTGTGTGCGTATACTTGCGTGTGTATGGGTGGATTGCATAGAGCAATTACGGACGGGAACATTTATTGTAGCATGAAAAAGTTCACATGCAGTTACCACAACAACTGTCCTTTCACTCGATCGTTTCACTCTGTGTTTGTAAAATAGTTAAGTTAGCACCAGAGCCTGCCAGGAGTATAGGGAGCCCTTTTCATAGCCCATGATTTACAACAAAGAGGGCATAGAGCACCTGAGCGGCAACGACCCTATCAGACTTCAGTCACTTTTAGTGATGAGCTGAAATATAACTTATGATGTAATCATTGGTCAGTTGTTAATGGCAATGGAAGCGGGGTCAGGGACCTCTTCGTACCGCACCCTTGCATTCTTGAACTCCTTTCAACAACAACAGCAACAGCCCTCGAATTTTTAAATGGAGGACGCACTTCATGAACCTGAAAAATATCACAACTCTTGAGTATCATAACAAGCGATCATTGAAAACTCGAAATGATCTTTTACATGCTGTACTGCCAGGCAGGAAGTTGAAATGGCTAGCTTTGTTTGAGGTCGGGAGGACTTCAGGAAAAGGTAGTTTTGTTTTTTTCACCAATGATTATTTTGATTGATGGTAAGGTTTTCGGAATTCAGCAGGTACACCTACTACAAGGAACATCTGTTTGTCCTAAAGTTTGTAAATCAATTCTATAGTCATTTCGGAAGCAATACTGGAACTCACACAGCGGTGATGGATTACTTTCTTCATTTCATACCGTTTGATGAGTTATTCAGGGGAAGTCCCGTGGATTTGATAAGGTAACAACGCGAACATTGAAACCGTCCTAGTGTCTGTTTAAACTGGTCTATCGGGTATTTTGAGGAATGTTAAGTACCTTACCACTCGACGGAGATTTGTCTACTGAGTTTAGTCAAATTTTTGTGGTATTTCCATGACGTAACTAATATATTTAAACATATCGTAATTTAGCACTTTCGTTCTTGGACCGGTTTGAGTGAATCCAAATGTCCAGCGTCCGCCTTTTTATAGGTTCTTTTAATTTTATATGATATTTTATGGTATCAACTTCTTGTTGGCAATAGCATCAAATAATTCTTGATATCAGTTAAACAATTGCTGATGTCACCAAAACACTTCAAGATATCGGCAAACAGGTGATATCAACAATATTTGCTAATGTTATCAATTAGCTGTTGATATCAGCACATTTTTTTCATTTTCACATGAATTAATTAATGAAATCTACAAGTGATTGCTGATATCAGTTACAAATTCCTGATATCAGCAATAAAGTGTTGATACCAGTAAATATTGCTATCTTCAAGAAATCACTTGATGATATCATGAGTTGGTAAAAACTCCTAATCATTACCTGTAACATGAACAGCTAACAGTCGATATCTAATAGATAGCTAATTAATCAATAATCAGTGAATAGTTGATATCACAATGTCTTTTGGACTTACAAATATTTTGGGAAAAACACCCGATTGTTGCGTTGGTAGGCAAGCCCTTCGTCTGAAACAATGGTGATTGAAAGGGCTGGGTAGAAGTCAAGAAGATTTCGTGAGATCTCCAATTCGGGAATAATATGGGCAAAATTTAAGGACTGTTAAGTTCGCGTCTAATCATAAAAGTATACTACTTGCTATTTTTGGCCAAATTTTCTGCGTACAAGCATGTATTTTGTCAGAATCTGTTCTCCCAGGAGAGATGATTCACGCATTGTGCTTTATTTGCCAAATTCCGGGCAAGTTATCAACCCGATTCCCCAAATTGGGAGAGTCCCGTACGTCTTCGCTCATAACCACTCTAGCCTTGCGGAAATCCCTTCTTTAAACGCAACACTGGCCGTGTTCCCACTTGATCCCCCCATGTTGATCGCCCCAAGCTCAATCAACTGAAAAAGTTTGTGACCAACCGCATGAGTGTTCCCATTTGATCGCCTGCGCGAGATCTCATCCCCTCCTCCGGTTCAAGTAACAGGAAGTTGTTTCATCGAAATTATGTGTGCAGGTCAGGTTTGTTTACACACGTTTGTGTGGCGTGAGGAGCTTCACTGTGGAAGTACGTCATTGATCTCGGGTCACCTTGATCCCTCGTTGTGTTCCCACTTGTTTTCTTGATCGCCTGCGCGCGGTCTGATCCTCCCCGAAGGGGCGATCAAGCTCTCGGGATCTGATCCGGGGAACGAGAGCGTTCCCACTTGGAAATTGATCGCCTGCGCGGGGTCTGAACCGGAACTGATCGCCTGGTCGTTCTCAAGTGGGAACACACTCACTGTCACCCTCTTTATCTACACTAATTGTGTCTGGAAACAAAAGGTAGAACACCACTATGGCTGTTTCATTGGCTACGGTACTATTTCACCCTCACTGAATGTTACCAAGGAGGTGTCAGGAAGGAGACACAACAGCCCTATCTGTTCCACAATAGGTACTTCAAAAGTAGTAATTCGCATTCAAGCATCAAACTTTGATTGACAGGTCTCCTTGTTCCTATTGTTAAGCCTTGTTGACCTGCCCCATGCTTAAAGATGGAGTGTCGTCATGAAAAAAAAAATCTCAAAATACAAAACTTCGCTAACCTTATCACGAATTGCGTCAGGACTACATGACTTAATAATTAATATCTGAAATATGAATATTTCAAATATTAATTATGAAGTCACGTGGTCATGACCTAATCCGTGAAAAGGTCACCGAAGGCTTGCGTTTTAAGAATTCTTTTTCATGACGACACTCCAGGATTTGCCTCTTTCACACCCAAGTAATCCTGAAACAATCCTCTTTGTTAAAAGATGCTTTGATCTGAGGTTTGTTACCGACAGGTTTCAAACTCTTATCAAACGTTTTAGCTAAACGACTGTCGATGAAAGTTTACTTTCTTTGTTTTCAACGAATTTGATGAGCCTTCTGCTATAAGCATTGTTAAAGGCTAAATAATTTTACCCAATTTTCGTAACTTTCCCTATAACTCCTAAGCACACTCGAAATGTATATTGCGTCAAATTCTCCAAAGAAACAAACAGAAATTACATTTATTGCGACCAATGACGACGAAAGTGTAAAATTTCATATGTTTTCATGACGGCTGGCAACGAACAGGTAACGAGATACAATGTAAGGGCGTGCCCTCTCACCGGAATTTTGACAATGTATCACTGATTCAAGTTGGTCTTAGTATTGAGGTAAAATATTTGGTAAGAATAGGAAGATTATTGTCCGCAACAAACATTGCCCCAAAGAGTCAATAGAATGTTGTGTCTCCACCCTAACACCTCCCCGATGTTACTTACAGCCTTGAAAATATTCACCTTCCACTGAAGCCACTGCAAAGTTAAAGCCAATCAGTTGGTCAATCAAGGAATAACAAATTTACTACAGCTGGACGGTTCGAATTTTGAGCTACAGTAGAAGAAGTTAATACAAGCTGCACACCCACCCATATCAATCCAAAAATTGGCGAACATCTTCTTTGTTAACACCATGTATTGAAATGATTTAGATCACATTCAAATCATCCGACACTTAATCGGAAGGTCTTGGGTTCTATTCTCAGACCTTGTCATTCCAAGGGCTTTAGCAATGAAAACTATTCCGTTGTGAAGATGATCCAAACACGTTTTCGAAAATTCAATCCCCATTTCCCACTAGTTTCATTCGAATTTGCTTACACACTTAAAGGTTCACCCATTAAAAATCTGCCAAATGTGAAAGCGCTTTTTAGACAAATACGCTGTGTCTTACGTTGGAAGACATGGAAGTGTAGTAAGGTTGAAATTGTGATTCTGAATAAAGTGACTTTTGCATCACAGAGCCACACAATGCTCACCTATACCAGATTAATATACCACTGGCAATGTTTGGAAGGCATGGTGTCGCAATTTCTAATCATGATTTTTTGGGGGTTTCGCTTTTGACTAACCCCAAAAAATGTTGTAAAGACATTAAAAACAATAAAATTGTTTACATCATTTGCTATTTTGAAATCGAAACTTAATTATTTGAATTACGCACTTTCTTTTTAAAAAAAGGTCAAAGGATAAAGTTATGCCGGACGTAACCGGATACCATTATTGTCATTCACTAGTAACAGCAATGGGTATTCCCAAACTTACCAAACGGAAGTATATCTAGCTTCTAGGAACTGGTTAAGGATCGAAACAAATAAATATCACAGACTTTACTAGTTGAGAAATATTTTTGGCCTGAGTTTGAAGCCGATACAGTTGTTAATAATCACTGAGCAGCATTCAACAAAATATATCTTTTACAGCAAGATGTCTTCTGTTTCTTATTTGTACCTTGTGACGTTTCTTGCATTTGTAGCTGTGATAGATGGATGTGAGTCGGGCTCTGGGAGGCCAAAAACTCCTCCTAAAAGAAAGAGTCGAGAGATAAAGTCTCCCATACTTGTTGGAGAAAGTGGTCTCGGGCTTTTGTTAAGGTAAGATTTCATTTTATTTCCAGTCTAAAAACAAAAGGGTGAAATTCAACCCAAATAGAACATACTTAGAGATCAATCATGTCGTGACGTTCCTCCTTTAACTAAGAAAGCAATATAGACACACCAGTAGATCATAGGCGGTGTGGGGTGCGACTGATATCTGAGTTTGTTTCATGATCTATGCCCTCAAATGAGCTATGCTTTCCTCGTGTTCACACTGCGGGAAAATGAATTAACACATGCTTGACTGGCCTATTCCTATTAGTTAACCCCAAATGTAACGTAAGTTTTTGCGTAATTTAATATATCTGTTATTGTCAATCTATTTAACAAATTTAAAACCTGGCTATATCAATTGTTGGTGTCGTAAACTTTATTTCCTCACTGAATGGATAAGATGTAATTAGAGAAGGAGAATGTAACAAAAAGTGAGAAGGAAAGTTTCATTATGCTCCTGGTAAGGGCAGGGAGGCCCAACCCCTTCCTGGTAAGAGTAAATGCCAGCCGGAATGGAGAAAGGATTGATTCCAAAAGAAAGGTGTTTCGAATACATAGCAAGAAGTAAATGCTTTTGAAAGCATTTTTAACTCCGGCAGATATTCCCTTTAATTAGGGATGGTTAGTGCGTACAATCTTATTGTAGTAATGTCCATCCACTCTATTGTTTTATAGGGTACACTTAAAGTGTTACTTAATCTGTCATTCCTTCAAACGTCACTATTTTATGAAGCTATTAAAGCCTGTTTTGACTGAATGGTAACCGTACTACCAAAGTGAACTATTGCATATTTAGTTGGATGCGTATTTATTAACAGTTATCTCAATTCTATAAATCGTTGGCGTTTAGTATTTAACATTTGGTTTGCCCTGATTGCAAACACTTAGCCTCTAAATTTTAAACAAGTTTCTTTGACCTCTAACGTTAAGCAATCAAATGTGTTGTGTTGTAAAGCTGAACGTTTATCATCTGAATGTGTTAAGTTGAAGTAAAAACAGGAAGTGATACTATTTAAAATGAAGTGATTTCTACTAGTAATGTTTATGCGAAGATAGTTTTCTACATAAACTTCGATTGCAAACTGGTTCTAGGCGCTGTCTATACCGCGAACGTTTTGGAAACATAATCGCTGATGTTACTTTTTCAAAAGTTTATCGACTCAGAGGGCTGTAGAAGCTCTTCCAGCTCCCTTTTCGAACCGGTTTCGGCTTTCACATGGACAGCGGACCAAATTTGAAGGGGGGGGGGGGCTTATCCCTAAAGTGGCTCAATATTTTCAACGATATGAAAGCAATATAAGGCGGTCCAAAATGCCTACGACAGAAAAAGTGGGGAACTAAACACCCCCGCTCATCATCTTCGCCGTTCTTATGAAACTTGAGTTAAGAAAAAGGTATTTTGTGACGTAATTCAGAATGAGGAATAGTTTTTTTACTCTATTTTCACGATTTGATCATCTTTATAGTATCAGTATATGCAAGGTAAAATATATACCGTCATTATTTTTCCAAAAAATGTTTTTAAAATTTTGGGCATTTGTTACGACCAAGACCTTATTGACGTAACGATGTACCTACTGTAATTAGTGCCAGTGGTTCAAAGACATACCTCTTCGCGTTAAGCACTTTTATTCTCCACCCGCCCCACCCCCCCCCCTCCGTGCCAATTAGTACTCCATTCACACTCTCATCAGAAATGGGGTCATTGATAACTAAGATTTGATGGAGTTTACATATCAACTTACAACTTTATTTAATTTAATGGCACCGGCGCTGCCTCTTTCTCGTTTTAGGGCACTGTATACTAAAAAGAACAGGTGACCAGGAATATCCATACAGGTATACGCTATTCAAAAGCAATAAGAAAATGATATAACAAAAACAAATTTTCTTTCACAGACCTCGTAATACCAAAGACATCCCAAAAGACGCTCACGTTGAAGAAATATTTCGCAAAATAGATACGAACAGTGATGGTATGATTGATGCAGCTGAATGGGTGGATCTTTCTAAAAACAGCAGTGTATGGGACTTCGTTGACCTACACAGCTATACCGATACAAATGGTGAGTTGACCATTTTTTGGACAATTTCTAACGTTTTGAACAATTAACCGCTTTGTTAGGACAATAACCATCTGGATCATTTCCATCAATTCATTGCTTGATGGAACTAAACCACACATTCGGAGCAATGTTCTGAGCGTCTGGTCTAATTGGAAGAGAGTTCCACTAATTCGTTCCGGGTTCGGTTCGCAGGTCCGGGCAGACCAGGCTGTCGTTGTACGTGATGCTCCGCAGCAGGGGGAGATCAGAACTAAAATTCAGTGCCCTTAAACCGTGGCTGTTAGATTAACCAAACGATTATAAGTTGCTGGAGGAATAAAACTTTATCAAACCTAACCATCAAAACCATTACCATTGAGAAACCTCAAACCCACAAAATTTAGCAGTTGGATGCTTTAGGTCGACCGGGTTTCAAAGAATACGTTTGAATGGAAGTATAAGGTAGTTAAAAATTTATTTCACGGTGAAACAGCCTTAGGCCAAGGATAGACTCTGGCAAAAAGATTATCTTACCTTATCCGCTGAGCAAGCTCAAATCATTCATTCATTCATTCATTCAAAGTGCAAATTACAAATATTTCAGTATCAATATTGGTAGTCTATCTTTGGAGCACCACAAATGGTTTAAAAGAATTTGTTTGCCTGTTGTTAAATTAGAGCATTATATTTAATGGAATCCGGTTGGTGTTTGTTGGCACTCAATGTCAAAATGCATTTACAAATAAAGTTTTTGCAATTCAGCCCAAAACGTGATGTCACTGATATATTGTCAAAACGTGATGGGAGTACTGAGAGTGAATAGCAAATTTTGGAAGCCCGCAATCTTTTGACTACGTTGTAAAAAGTCAGAGGACAATGATACGAAAGCTTCAAAGTACTGTTGTATTTCCTCCTCAACAAAGCGTCACAGCATTCAACTTTTCATTCAAGGTAGTCAGTAAAAGGAGAAGATAAAATTCATAAAGCCTATCTTTTCAAAACTAATTTCCTGTGACCCATGACTAATGTCGACAATATGAATATTGCAAACTTGAAAAAAGATGCTTCAAAAACAAGAACCAGCCTAGCCGTTGTCATAGAAGCTCTTTGTATTTAGAGTGGGTTAGTGATATAGAGTGCTTTCACGTTACGTCACGACTGGTAAGCCACGTCCACTGCCGGGCACAAATCAACAGTGCTACAATGCAAAAGTCAGCTGCTTCTGAGCTACCTACACCAGCTAGCGTACTACATCAATTTTTGCCCGTCAAAAGGCGTGAGGCTTATGACGTAAGTGGGATCACTCCAGAAGTAACTAAGGTGACCGTAACTAAGTCTTGTACAGGAAGGATCTTTCTTTCATGCATTCATCAGGATTCTATAGACTAATACGAACAGATTGTGATGATGTGATTTTAGACGGCCATTACTGGGGTCCATCACCTTTAATCTTTAAATTTCCTTCCTTACCTCTTCCATGGATGGTTGTACACTGAAGTGTATCTTGATTTTTTCAACTTCACTGAATATGAGGATTTGAAATTCATGTAGACAATGAATGAAGACGATTAAAGCTGATGGACCCCACTTATGGATGCCTACAGTCACTAAAAACAAGCGCTAATCGGATTCGTCTATAGTAAAGTCCTTAATTTACTGTTCCTCATACTTCATAGATCATTGATAAATTAATAAAAGAAATAAAATTAAACGGTTTCTAAGTCATACCTCCTACTACACTCCTCAGTGTTTTCTTGAAAGCCTTCTTAAAGTATGGTGTAAATTTAAATGTTTTCCCGCTATTCTGCAGCATTTGCAGGATTGTTTGAAACAAATGTTTTTAAGCAAGATCCCTCTTCAGCATTTAAATTTAATTTCTCGTCAATCATTGAAGTGAATAAAATCTGGTGTTGTTTTATTATCCATAGATGACGACGCCGTTTCTTTAGAAGAGTTTCTCTCAGTTCAATTTGTAAAAGTCGACCAGTCAGATGAGAAACAAGGCGATCTTGGTGTTACGTCATCGTGACGTCTCTGGAGTCTGGACTACATGTCGTTAATAAGAACAGCCTACAGGAAACGTTACGAGACATTGTAACCCATAAAACCGTCATAGCCTAAGTATAATTAAACAACGGAGACAGGCTGTAACGCTGGAAACAGGGTATTCTCTTTCAACGTTTGGAAAAATGTTTCCACTTGATTACACCAAATAGTTTTCAAGGATGTTTTGTTCCGTCGTCTCCCCCAAAGTCGCATTGGATGAAATGGAAGAGTTTGTAAATCAACTTGTTTCTGAAAGCTATAAACGTGATGTTTTTGGAATCAAATTTCAGTTCTGATCATCACAACAGGGTGATGTGACGTCTCCATTTTGGCAGATTAACCAGTTTGAATAGACACATAGTTTAAGCTCCCTTGCAATGGCGTGTTATGGTGCAGAAGTGTTGAGTGCATATTAAGACGTCTCGTTTTACATATTCAGTATGACCTTATTTTATCCCAAACCTACGAAGTCATCCACTCTAATTTGTGTGAGGGGAGGCTCGATGTCACCCTTCCGAGACTTTTTGTTGATGTGAGGTCGTTCACGCGTAAATTAGTTGTTGTTATTTTATTACCATTCCTGCAATTTCCAACATTTTGCTCGTTGTAAGATGATAACGCATGTCATGTTTTGCAGAGTTAAGTTAAGGATATGGATTCTAGTTAAAGCATATGGGATGACAGCTGTCTCCCCCTTAGACTTTACTACTTAGGAAAAGGAAGGTATCTTCTTTTGCATGTGTGGGTTAGGTTAGGTTAGATGGAGTGTCACGGCCCAGACCAACTGGTGCAAGTCGAGCCGACCAAGGCCCTTTTCCAGGTGTGGCTCACTGGCTTGTGTTATGCCGAGCACCAAGCACGATGGCAGTATGTTCCTTGTTCAAAGTCCTCGGTATGACTCCCAACGGCAAGTCTGATGCCCTAACCACTCGACCATACAGTTGGTTTTGCCTGTGTAATGTTGGAAGAGATATCAATGGTACTATTTTTAGGTCCGATTTGAAATGATAATATGACATTGTTCAAGCATTCAAGTTATTAACTAGATGTTTTTTTGCTTATTGAGTGGATGAGGGAGTAATGAGTTTATTGACAGGGAAAGAAATGTTAGCTGATGTAAGGTTGTTCAGAAAATGGTGTTATTTTCGAAAAATGAAAGAGGGCACTTTACATTCGTAAATTTCAGGCGTTTGCTGGACTTTCATTGCGTGGAGGTGAAAGAAGAGGTGACCAGCTCCAGGGAGCAACCTATATGCGCCCCGTACGCGTAAACCATGTGGGCTCTATCAAAGTTTGCACCAAGATTAATAAGAGCCCCATATGGGTTGTTCCACAGGCATGAGGGAAACAACACAGGCGCGGATCCAAGGAGGGGGCTTTTACGGCCTCAGCCCTCCCTTTTTCGCCACATCAACAATAAAAACTTATGGGAAATTAGCAGTGCAACTCCCTCATACCCCTGATGTCTCTTAAGTCAGAGCCCCTTTTTGGAATGTCAGGATCCATGCCTTTTACAGGGCTGATCCATATCCTTCTACTTATCCGTTGTTTACATGGAACCCAGAACTACCCCAAATGGAACATTTGGGTTTTGTGGGTTCTTTTGAATCCCGGGTGCCTAAACCATATGGTTCCATTAAGAGCCACGAGTCTCGCAAGGATCCCATATGAGAATGTTACTTGGAAAGGGAACAATTTGTTATGTAAGATTGCATACATGGAAGCAGTGTTTTGCGTTATGTGCTTGGTGTTATATTAATGTTGTCTGGCTTGGACACAGCCCTAAGGACTGTTAATTGGTGTTCCCTCTTTTCGTGGGATTTTTTTTATACAACAGGAACCGTGCTACAGTAATTTCAGCCCTCTACTGAATCTAAACTTGTCTCTGTCACAAACATTTGTTTTGTAATGAACCGTATTTGTAAACCTGAGGTGGATAATTTCGAACTGGAAGGGGATGCGTCTATTTTGGTGTTCTATCTTTGCACAAAAATTGTATATATTTTAAATTACTTAACGGTTTTTGTTGTTTCTGCAACCCTGGAAAAGAATGTATTCTATATAAACGCAACATGAACAAACTTATCAACCGAATTGCGATAGAGTCAAATCTCTGTCTTTAATTTTTCTTTAGTTATGTAAATCGACCTACTTTTGCATTCTGATGTATTTTTAGTTTTTTACTTCTTTCCTTGATATGACCGGCCGTGGTAACCACAAGTCACGACACGGTCACATGAGCGCACTAACATAAATCGTTTTTAATGCCAAAATATGATCTCCAGAATAATACTGTATAAGTAACACTACCCTCAGCAAAGATGGGTAGGTGATTGTGGGGTAAGTAGGGGTTGGGGTACGAAATTTGAGAGGGAGACAAACCTTTATTTATTTTGATGACGTAATTGTGACGAAATTCATAAAAATTCCGAGTCGAATATTTGCAGACATATTTCCATCTTGGCTTGGTACAGAAACGTTTCTCCGAACATCCAACACCATGATCGTTGATCACAGTATCTGGGTGAGAAAATACTTTTCTCGAAAATATCAAACTGTTAGCCAAAGTTGGGACTTTCACCCCAAAGCTTAAAAGTGGATGTGGTATCCAGTTGATATCTGCATTACATCTGGAATGTATATCTAGCCAAATATACAAACTACAGTAAGGCATTTACTTCGGATGTTTCGACTACAATCCTAAGTGATAAATTCCGGCTATTCTCGTCAATCTAATCGTATTAATTGTCCTTAAGATGTCTATTCACCTAACGTTAAGCTAGCACAAAGTTTCTCAGCTGTCATATACAAACTCCGGTGTAACCACTTGGAAATTTTCCGGGGTCTAAAATAAGCTTGTTCAGCTAGCTGTTCACAGCCTGATACTGAGGGGGTTTAAAAATGGGTGAATTACAAAACTGGTATTTGGTTGTCCGTTTCATGAAGTTGTTCGCTTGCTCAGTTCAGCTGTTGAGCAGTGGTGCAGAGCAGGTAACCTCAACCCCCACCCAGCCTTTGGGAAAGTGGCTAAAGACTGGGTATACCCTCACGTCCGTCGGATGGGGACGTTATATGGCGGTCCCGGAAGTAGGATTGGGAGTCATTAGTACACGCATGCCTCGTGAACCTCTGAGCACTAGTCGAAAAGAGAAGGCGAAGTTCGCGGGTGTTCATCAACGCTCACTTTGGCATAGGGTCCTTGAAGAGCCAAATGGCTTCCTGACCCTCAAAACGTTAAATTGAACTATTTGTTTGTCACATTTCATATGTGGGCCATTCCATACCAATTCAAAAATGTCCTCAGGTGAACATTTCAGATTTTCATGATTTTCACAAATTATGCTGCTGCATAAACAAAAGGAACTCACTGATATTTTGGGGCCCATAGCTCAAGCAGTTTGGGAGTTACGGCCTTCTAAAAAGTATTGCGCAAAACCATATTTTCATGCCTAATGTTGCTTTTGAGGTTTTTCATAAATTTGAATGCTGTTAAATTTCATTGGGAGAGAGGTGTAAGGCCCAAATTTGATAAATGTGATGTTTGGTTGCAATGTAATTATAATATGATTTCATATTAGCAGTACTTTGCTGAATTTTGGATATGAGGGCCCTAAAATAATTTTTTCACTTCCATAAGCACCTTTTTCAAATTTTGGGGACTACCTGGGCCCACTACGAATGGTTCAAAGGGCCTTAATATCATACCTCATTAATATTTGGCCAAATAACTATAAGCAAGAGTAAAAATTACAACATGGATATCTAAAAAAAAGATTTAGCGGGATCTAAGCTTGGTTCAAGAGTATTTTTCAAAAAAGGGGGCCTTCCTTCGGAAAGTCGTTTATCCCTTGGGCAAATATACAAAGATTTGAAACTTTCACCAAGGAAGGAAACAAGTCGATGCTAATGCTCAAAGAATTTCATATATGTTATGTACCTCCTTCAAGGTCAAAGTACAGAATGAAAATGGCCCCTGTGGCCTATTTAGAGGATGTATTGCGGGATCTTGAGCACTTTCTTTTTTTAACAAAATATGAACATTTCATCAAGGATGTTTCTGCTTGTACTGCACTAAGAGGTCATGAGCACATCCACAACAAACTTGAGTCCTATCCGTACTTTTTTGAGAAATTAGCCCCTTAATTTGGGTATCCAGACCCGTTCTTTCTTAAAACACTCTCAAGAAGTCATGGACCACCATATTCAAGGGCCCATATTTTTACAACCAAAAGAGGTACAACTTCATCATTATGTGTCGGCGATTGGCCGTGACCGGCTAGGCACCGAAAACCGGCAAATCATGAGACTCGGAAATCCCTCTCGTCACACGATCTCAATGTTAGAGGAGATCTTTCATAATTTCCACCATCATTTGTCCCCTTTTGTCTTAGTGGACTAGATTATTGTCTCCATTCCTCCCAATTTTTTGCTTCTATTCAGCCGTGCTCGTTTTTAGTGTGTTGGTAGCTTTTTGTTCAAACATGTTTTGGTTTGGTTTATGTTTCACTAATTATTGAAGAACGCCGCTATCTTGTCTTTATACCAAATTCTTTTGTAAAGCCTTGTAGGCTATGGCTTACAACGCCTTTCCTGCTCATACCGGAACTTAGTTCTCAAAATATTCATGCTTGACCCTTTAACAACAGCATTAATTCGACCCGTCGCAGTCAATATAACAAAACGCCATGTAACAAAATCAAATACCATAACTGAAAGAATGGTTAACGGTGGACGCAATGAAATGTTTTTCGGCCTTTAACAAAATTGAGGTGTAAAGTCTAGAGTATCAATCTCTACTTGTTAGTTGATATGCAACAAGGTATGGTTAGTCCAGTACCATGTACTGCTTGAATGCGAAAAGGCTTGTTTTCTCTACTCCACTGGTTATGCCGAGCGCCAAGCGCAATAAGGTAGTACCTATATTGCGGTTTTTTAAAGTCTTTGGTGACATGGCTATGAGTGGAACCCGGACCTTCCGGCTGCAAGTCGGATGCTCAAACCATTTTACCATGCAGTCGGCTAGTTTGCTGGTTAGATGAGATTTAGTTTGAGCTTAGCTTGTAACCATGCAGTCGGTCTAGGACTTGCTATATAACGACGAACTTCAATTCTGCTTATTTGCAGGCAAATGCAGTTCTAGTTGCACTCGTTTTGGAAATACACAATTTCGTCCGGTTTTGCTTCTACGCGAGCCAGGTCGTGTTTGGCTAATATTTGTCGTGCCTTTTTTTCCCTTGGTTGCTCAGTTTGGTTTCTGCCTCCTGATGAAGGGCTTATTCCCAAAACGTCGTGGAGGTCCAAGCCATCATAACTTCGCGCCTAAACCGAATACGTGGTCCGTGCTTTATTGAGGTTAATATAACCCACCATAAAGGTCAGAAAGCAATGTCTCAAACACCAACAAAATAAAAACAAAACAAAAAAGAAAAAAAATGAACAGTGGCACATAATGCGACTGAACAACAGATTTCCACAACAAACACAGATGCTAAGCACAATGTGCAGGGGGTCGATTTTGTTTTAAAAGTGATGGTGGGGTGAGGGGCATCTGGCATAAATTTTTCCTGCTGCCCTGGTAAGGTGTGTACAGAGGCGTAGCTAGACACTTTTTCGGGAAGGGGGGGGGGGGGGGGGGTGTGGGCAAGCATCCAGGTTTTACGATTTTTTTTAAGTTAGAACATCACTGTTCTAGGGCGGTAATTTGCCGCGCCTGAAGCGCGCTGAAAGTTTTAGCCATTTTTCAAATATTTGAAAATACGGAGCTGATATTGCAGAAAAGTTTGGGATTCTGGGTTTCCTGTAAGAAAATTTGAAAAGTTGGGGGATTACTGAAAAATTTGGATTCCCTGTTGGCAAATCTGAGATTGAGGGGCGATACGCACTGTTAAACAAGATATGGTATGAGCAAGCAAGCAACTTCTGCTTGGGGGTCACATTTGTGGCGCGCCCAGCGCGCGGAAAATTTTGCTTTTTTGAAACAAATAATGACGAATAAGGAGCTTTTAATGGGAGGATTTCGGAATTTCATGAGTTGTCAAAACCACACAGCGGACTGGTTTAACAAATTGAAAATTTCCGAATTCTTCATTTTTCAGAGCCACCTGCCCCTGTAGCTACGCCACTGGGTGTCTGAGAGAAGGGGGCCTAATGGTGATAAACATTTCAATATTTCAATATTTTGAGTTACTAGGAAACTCCAAAGTTTCAATATTTCAATATTTAAATATTTTGAGTTACTAGGAAACTCCAAAGTTTTCAAAACATGATCTTGACTATACGGTCAATATGAATTTAAATAGCGGGTATACTCTATAAGTAATTAGAATCACAACGAAAGTTTTCATAGTTTGCGAAAGATTTGTGCAAAAGTTCTAATAGTAAGGAACCATTTTTAATGGAAAGAATGTAAAATAAATCCATGACTTGATCAAAAGCACACTTCAATCTACTACGGGAAAATCACAGATCGAGGGGTGGGGGTAGGGGGGGGGGGAATGGTACCCACTGGTACGGTGCCACTGAGATACCGTTGCACTGGCCTACCGGAGTAAGATAGTGGATACAAAAAACATTAAAATATGTTTTTTCGAACGACATCTTATCATACATTATCTGCAGACAGAGGATGGAGGTGTACCTCTAATTCATAATTGAAGTCACTTATCTAGCAAAGGTCAGTGTGATTTTACTTCTCTGATAATGGTCTAAACACGTAATGGTCGAATCGCTATACAAATGAATGATGTGAGCGTGTCGAAATTTTGCATTACAAATCATACATTTCCCCCCCCCCCCCCAAAAAAAAAAGTTGCATGTAGATTGTGCACCGAGACGTTTTTAGTTTCCTCAAAATGTGTTTCCAGTTTCAGCCTGCCAGGTTCGTCTTTCACTAAAGACGCCCCTGACAATGTGTAAAAGTAACTGAAGAAATCTGAACGATTCAGTTAGACAGAGGGCCAAACCATGCAGTTCGTGAGAACAACAAGTTACCTCAGCGGTCACACCGACATAACATAAATGAATAGGTCCCTATTCAACCCATATCTGTGGCTGTCGCAACGAAGGATTAAACATGCGTGAATCGCATGTAGGAAATGCAAATGCAAATAAAACAGCAAACTGAAAGGAGCAATCTTCTCGTCCCAAATTACAATTCTTGTAGGAGGTTACCAAAATTCTCAATTGTTCCAGCTCTTTGACTGACAGCTAATTCAAACAATGTGAGGTACCAAATCCTACACAGCATGAACTGTACTGCGGGTGTTTTGAGTGTACGCATTGAGCCTTTTTATTATCACCCTGAAGCAAATCTGAGATTGCATCTGGATGAGGGTGAATTTCAGACAATTATTGGGGGTCTAAGTAATAAGGTGAAGAGAATTAGTACTTTTTGGAGTGAGAGAAGTGGGCCTTTAAGACCAATCAAACTATGGTTCGCTAAATTGAGGTATTCGGCAACAATTTCAATTCAATTCAAATTTATTTTTCATATAATTTACAAAAATAACAAGTTGACACAACAGCGGGTCCCGAGCTGTAATTTTGAATGTTTTACTTATGGTCAAACCTCAGTCTGGAAGTTAAGTTGTCTCACCGATGTATGAAACATGGAAGCATCTAGCACCCAGGAGAAGATAAACCCATACCGAAAAAGTTGCAGGAGTCAGGGCCTAGGTATATATTAAGTTGAGAGGAATTTCCCTTGGAACCCCCGTTAAGCACCTGAATTTAAAGTAACTGATTTATTGGCTCCGGCTGCTCTAATATTTTCTCAGGTAGTGGTTTCGACGAATTCCATTTCACTTTCATTTTAACAAAAGCCATTGTTGCCTACAAGAAAACTACGTTTCCCATAAGGTTTGGGAATGTTACCTTCCTGTAAAACAAAAAAAAAAAAAAAAAAAAGAATGAAATCGCAATTAAAACTGTAAAGGACGGCGACCCTCGCTACAAATGATCTACTTCCTTTCACAGCATGACAGAACCTTGTGCAAAGTATCAAATCCATCAAGTTAACCCTTCTGAAAATGCTGACGTTAAGAGGTTTAAAAGTTTGGGTGTGAGGCCGAAAATGCCGGCATGGCATTTGCTTAAAGCCCCGTCCACACTATGCGACGCGACTTATTGTAACAAGACTGTCTTGTTGTGGTGTTCAACTGACGACTTATTAGTTTTAAGAGCATAGTGTCCACATCATACAACAAGTCGCAGGTCCATGAAGCGATTCACGCAAAATTCTAACGTTTAACATACCCATTATTTGTTACGTTGAAGAGACAAGAATGTTTTCTGTATATTTCGATTAACCGATCTTCTCGCGCTTCATTCAATAGGTCCTTCATTGTTGTCAGTTGCACGTTTCAGTTTCACGCGACTTAACATGTTCGGTCCCATGAAACTGGGTTGCGTGTCTTCTTGCAACTAGTTGCAAAGCATTCCACACTTTGCAACGCGTCTGAACAATCTCGTTGCAATGGGTTGTGGCGCATCGAGTCGCAAAGTGTGGACCACAGGCGCCCTCTACATTGGTTCATATATACCACACACACACTATATATAACACGGAAAGGTAAGTCACGCCACTCCAGGCTCGAAAAAAAGAAATTGAAATTTTTGACATGATTACTCCCACTTTTATCTTTCTTCAAGTGTCGCTTCAACAAGATCATGCTTAAGTATAGCATAATGAAGCCAGTTTCGTGTACAATAACTACGGAAAAAGTTTGAATTTTGCGGTGTCCTGGCTTGAAACTGTTTTGTACATAACTTGAAAAAGCGTCTGGTCACGAATTTTAAAAACGGAATTGAACTGCTAAGTTCTCACTCAGAAAACATAGTTGATTGTATGTAGTATGTGGGGATTGTCTAAGTTTGATAATAAATCGTCACTGGTATGTGAAGAAACATAACAGGTTTGGAAATATTTGTTGCATTTCATAAACCAACTCAATGAGTCGCTCTAAAATGACGTTTATGTATTGCGTGGAGGAGCACATAGACTGGGAAGGAAATAAAAGTACTACTAGACAGTTTCTGTTGGCTGTTGCTAAGTGGATTGAACTGATAAAGGTGATGGCATTTGAAGGGGTGAATCAAAGCAACCGCGAAGTCGGGGTTTGATTCCAGACCTGGTCAAAGTAACATGAATTCTTCATCCAAGAAAACTTTACAATTGTCACATCTGATCTGGCCTTATAAGAAGATATCAAATTTGATTGTTGAGTTGGTTGTCGCCGGACATGAACGGGTAACCCATTAGCTACGGGATTCGTATTCTTGGTCGCTTAGGGCCTTAATGTAAAAACCCAAGAAATTCAAGCCATACTGAAACATAATCTTACCCCGATCTAAAGTAAAAACTGGTAAAAAATAAAAACAACGAAAATAGATTCCGCTCATTGTAATCTTATGTTGCAAGAACTTTTTCTGGTTTTTGATTTCTTTTTTTAATTTCAGGTGGAAAAGCTAGATGTGAATTAGTAATTATATCGGAAGGTTGAGTCATAGTCTGACGTAACGTATAGTAGATGAACGCTAATGCTTGTAAGTTTAAGGTAAAGGTAAAACACTTCCTGACATAATGTGAAGTATAGAGTAAACGGTTTGACGTAGAGGAAGCGCACGGCACACTTAACAAGGAGGAAGAATTTAACATCGTGGGAACTTATGTTATGTTTCGAGTTGTAGACGGTTCAAAGCTTCGCAGTTGTAACTCTTAGCTTCGGAAGTATGAAACAGATGTAAAAGTACTTTAAATGTCGGGGCGGAACAGCAGCTATAGACGAATCCGGACAGCAAGACATGGATTGAGTTCAGTCGGCCATAACTGGGGTCTATCACCTTTATAATCTTTCAATATGCTTGTTTACCTGTATCATGGACGCATGCACAATAAATCGTATGTTGATTCCCTCAGTTTTACTGGATATGAGGGTTTGAAATTCATGTAGACAATAAATAAAGACGATTTAAGCCCGAAGGACCCCACTAAAAGCTGTTTACAGTCCCGAAATATGGCTTGGTTTGGGGTTGTCCATAAGATATTGTAAATGGATTAGAGAGGTCTAGTGGTTCACAGTAAAATTTCATCAGAGTAATTGTCTAATTGCAACTTACGTAATAAAAAGTGCATTAAAACCTCAACGAGTGGATTTTCAAAACCCATGGTCATTTCCGTGGTATTTACACAGATTATTCAATAACGGTTTAGGATACTATAACCGGCGAAGGTTCAGGAGTATTAACAGATTAAGAATTGCATACATTGTGTCCAACGATACGTATGTACCTACTATTTAATCTTCAGTATGATAACCGAGGAATCCGGACAATTGACGAGTTATACGTGCGCAAAACTTTATTTAAATAATAAATATAGGCCGGAAAGATGTAAATAAGGACGAATAAGAATATCAAATCCGCTATAGCTCCGAAATAGGTTTCATAAATATTATTTTTTCAACATATGATGTCAAACAGCTTTATTGGATGGGGAAATTAGAACTTTTAGAGACCTTTGTTCCTACATGCATGCATATCAGCAATCTTGAGTTTATTTATAATAAACATTGTGTTGGTTTTTGATTAAATAAGGAATGAATTCGGAAGCAGGGATGGAAATGCTTGTAGGTCATTTAAAAACTAGCTTCCTTTAGTTCGCAAAAAATGATTCATTGTGAGGAAATCGTGCTGACTGACCAAAATCTTTTGATTCTCTTTCCTTTTGCCAGGTGCGTTGGGCTACAAGTCTCAGCTTATCTACTTCAAAGGAAGTAATGGCACTATTGCACACATAGTTACATTTTGGGGGATTTCCATGACCTCTGACTTAATTTCTTATGAGATCACACTGACATCACAAGGTCTGTTGTCTAAAGAATAGTTCACACTGATATGCAAGCTATGAGGCATTTAACGCACCACAAGCGACAAGCAAATAGATAAAATTTTCTCAAACTTTATTCAGCAATGCTAATTATTTTTCAGTGCCGTAATTATTCATAGTTTGTGAACAGTGACATGGCTAACGGGGGCAGAAGTTCCTCTCTCTAAGCAAATATCTTATACAGTGTCAAGGTTTTCCTTCCTGGTACATCGTCACTTACAATTTTATGTAATTATCAATTGTGCGAGGGGCTATCTGACTCCGTGAGACGTCCGTAAAAGTTCCTTATGAGAGTCAAAAACGTTTGTACATCGGATCATACCTTCGTAGCACAATAAAGTCTACATTGCACAAATTTTCACGCACATCTTGTGCACAATATGACGGGCCATTTAGCACATATTTAGAACTTTAACACAACAGTTACGACTGGAACATACGTGACACACAGTTGGCTGACCACTGAAAGACGGCAGAGGGTGGTCTTATAACGGATAACTACAAAATGAAGTTCTGTTTTGGTTAAAAAATTTCAGCTTGTAAAGGTTGTTCATGAGAAACTAATGTTTTGACTGCCTTTGTCTTAAGTAGTTTATAGACCAGTGGCGGAGCGGTGGTCCCCCCTCTAACGGGCCAAAATCGTCTGTCGGCGCCCTTTTTAGGTTTTTAACATACTTTACTCTTGCACCATTTTTGGCAAAAGAGATAATTTAGTAGTTTTTTAAGGCCCAGATAACAACAAGCTCAAAGAGCCACCAGTGTACTATCTGCCCTTTATTGTGATGAAAAGGGTCATCTCCTGCAATAAAGGGATAGGTTTTGCCGAAACGCATCTTCATGCTTTATACGCACAAATGACTGTTGCGCTGTGCTAAGTTAATTGCTTCCACACCAAGCGTGATTATAAGCTTACAAAATACACCGACTGACATTAAATTAACCCTCCCGGCCAATAAAGATGTTGCAAAGGGCTCTACAATAATTGTAGCGCAAATAGCCCTCTTGTTGTCGGGGATAGTTGTCAACATAGAAAATAAAAAGAGTTTATAAAGATACCAAGATAGCTTCCACAACATTTTTCAAAATCGTTTGAAGAGAAAATTCAGTTTAAAATAAAATAAAAACTGTTGTCATAGTGGTAACGGTTTGAGAGTTTTAATGAGCAGTTTCCATTTTGCTTTTCTTCAAGTGACCACTCTCGTGATAAATGGCTATGTCTGACACTGCTCTATAATCCCATGAAAGTGCTTTTTTTCTGTACGTAGGTGGTTGTAAAAGCCAGAAAATTGCATCAAATAAGCTTAAGTTTAGGCTACATTTATTTATTATGAATTCGGTATCTAGAGAGCCAATCAGACCTCTTGTCTTGGCTGTTTCTCTAAATGCACTTAATAAATTACTATTTCAGAGTGGTCACATAATGTAAAGTGCGTCCATTAATGTTTCTTCGTGTACATATCTTGATTTCCAGATGCCGGTGATTAATTTGCAAAACTTTTTCCCCCTGTAAGATTGCTTTGCTATTTAGCTCTTGCGGG
Source organism: Holothuria scabra (assembly GCA_037179385.1). Taxonomy (NCBI): domain Eukaryota; kingdom Metazoa; phylum Echinodermata; class Holothuroidea; order Aspidochirotida; family Holothuriidae; genus Holothuria; species Holothuria scabra. The sequence goes on from CM074199.1 coordinate 30,439,159, forward strand.
ATTACTCTTATTTTCACAAAGCAGGCCATTATTACATTAATATCTTAAAGCTAGACCTGACAATAAGACACAAAATTTAAAATGACTGCCTTCATACTAGAATGTCAAAGAGAGGGACAGAAATATGCGCTTCCGCAGGTAGGGACAAGAGGGTAACTTGCCCTCCCCAGGAAAGTAAAAAACCTGAAAATACGAAGAAAACATAAAGAAAAAGACGGAGAAAACTTAACATCAATATTTCTTAACAGTTCACTCAGTGTTTTCCCAATTTATATGCGGTTAATAGTCTTTAGAAATGTCATTTCCAGCGATCTGAGAGGCATTTGGGGCCACAATTTTCTTGCGCTTCGCGCCAATTTATGGTGGCGCGGAGTTTTTTCCCTTAAAATAATTTACTCCCCTTTCCCAGAATTTTTCCCGCGGAGGCCCATGGATAGAAAAAATTTAAACATGCTTTAATAGAAAAACTTTTTGAGGAGAAATGCCAAAGTAGTCTTCTACCAGGTGCGGAAAATCAAATCTTACCGAAATCCCTGGCTCCGTCACTGTTCCACTGACCACCTAAAGGAAGTCTCATGTGGGACGAATTTTCAGAGAGAACTTTCGGTTTCTTTTCCCCCATGCAATCATTTTTGCCCACTGGTTATCATTTACAAATTAAGCTTCAATTGACCTTTGAATTATTTGCAAAGTCTTCCAAGGTAGCGCAGTATTAGTTGAATAACTTCAATTTCACTTAAATTAGTGTTTTGGAAATTATTTGAGTAATATATGTCTATGCTGTGTTTTCCTTTTAGAGAAACATCCACAGAAATATATCCGACCAATATGGCACTATACGACCGCATCCTCAGATGTTAATCTGGGATCGTACGTTCAACGTTCTGAAAGTGCCAGGAAAGGTAAAAGCGCTGCAGCTTTTCAATTTGAGAACAAATTAAGAAAGGAAGTGGGTAAGTACCTCATTCTTCAAATATGACATTCAAAAACTTACACAAAATTAGTTTCTTATTTTACTAGGTAATTTGCGAGAGGGTTGAACAAAGGTGAACTATTGTCTTCATTTGATATCCAGAACTCAAAACCACCAGCAGACTCAAAGGTCGTGTGACATGAAAATGACAAAACTGTGTATTTGGTGTATAAAGCATCAAAAACCACGAAAATAGCCACTCTTTCAAACAAAACACGTCAAAAATTGACCATTTTACAGGGCAATTTCCTATTTGCACTACATCATTAACAAATATGATCTCAACATGCAAATGTTGTGATGTCATGAGAGGGAGTTGCCATATATGGCTAATGTTATTCTTTATTTTTACAATCTCTATTTCAAGGACAGTTGTAACATGAGTTTGTCCCGAGGCTTTATTTTGGAAGTTTAAGTTGTGTCCTTGGAAATTGTCAGTATCAATTACCAAACCATAAACTGTAATTAGATAATAGATAATGAATAAAGGGCTAAGAAAAGAAATTTCAACACTTTGCAACACTCCACATCATTATTTTTGCTTAAGCAACAAGTTGCTTAGAAACATTCCAACTTTGAAGAAGTATATCTTGAGAACCGTAAAAGATATTGAAAAAATTCCAACAGATTTTTCCATAGAAAAGCTCACTCTGTAAGTGAAGTAAAGTCACTTTGCTGACATGTCACACTACCTCTAAAAGAAGGGTTTAAGAATATATCAAATTTTTATATGTCAGAGGGCTACTTGTATTCTAAGCATTTTGGTGAAATTTGCAATGAAAAGCGATGTGTGGTTCTCTAAATCCAGTTATGAGCTAGTAAAGAGTGAACTTGAAGCACGCACATATGACATCACATCCTCACACTTAAGGACAGCCTTTTATTTTTTATTTAAACATATCTCGAGAAATACATGTCCGATTTTAATGGAACTAACATTATGTAGATTTAATTCCTCTTTCATATGTGAAAATGATTTTTTTCTTACACTTCCCTTTTAAATGGTGGTGATTTGGAAAAAGATCATGCCATGGAGCTATTGCGTAATAGCTCCAAGGTCATAAACGAAATTGTTGAAGCTCTTGCATTAGGCTAGGGAGTTGAAAGAGCTACTTTACTAAACCGAGGCAAAGCAATGAAAAATCGAAGTCAAGCTAAACGAAGAGGTGAGATACGAGCGTTAGATATTCCGAAAATTCAAAGATGAAAAAATAAAGAGAAGAAAATCTGAAGTGCGGTAATCTGGTTATGTAAAGATCTTCCGGAGACTAAACAGATAAACAGAACTTGACATATGCCCTCATGATAATTGGCATTTAGATAAAGGGGAAATGGTTATTTGAAAAAACAAAAGATAAGAGTTACTCGTATATTGGGTTTTCCCGTTCTTCTCGATATCTTGAGTAAAAGTAGAGATGACCTGATGTAAAAAAAGTGCGTCACGGCCTGTGTTTTACCAAGTTTCATTTTCTACAAGAAAAAGACAAGACAAAACTGACAATTGGATTATCTCAGTTTGTGTTTGGTTAGGTGCTGTGTTTACATGTGGCTCGCTGGGAAATTTGTGTTCTTTTAGGGGTACGACATACTCCAAAAGAAATATGTGAACTGAGAAGCAAGGAACAAGGAACTAGTTGCCAACCCAGACGACAGGAAATACTGAAATGTGGCACAATGCCGTCTTATTTTGATAAAATAAATGGAACTTCCCAGATTGTGGTGTAAAATGCGCATTCCGTTGTTCCAACAATAGCACTTGGGTAGTTCCCGTTCCATTTTATGCTCAAATATTAAATTGCGTATATTAGACGAATGTTTGTCTAGAGAGATGGTTCTGTGCACAAGAAAACGACATAAATACGGCTTACACCTCTGAAGAGTATCATTTTACTTGTCGGAGCCTGAAGGGAACACAATTTCCTGATCAATAATTCGTCATTATTTATAACTCAGTATGAAATTCAAGATGTCTCTTAGTTCAATTTTTTATGTTTTAGTCTTTCTTACATTTGAAGCTTTGGTTGATGGATGTAGGAAATCGGAGAAACCGAAACCCATCAAACATCGAAAAGCGCGGGAAACAGAGGCTTCCATAGCTGTAGGAAAGAGTGGATATGGTCTGGTTTTGAGGTGAGATTTTATTAACATAGAATTGTAATTTACTGGTAAACAATGCTCTTTAAATATCCCTAATCTGAAAAAGGTTTAAGTCAGGATATGTTCATACGTGTCATGTTACAATTTGTGGAAAGAAATGACACTCTTTTGAATCTTTGAGGTTTTTTCAATTGTATGTTGGATGCATTTCAGATCACCTGCCCAATCAGGCTGTTGATGAATAGTTATCAAATAACTGAAAGCGGTACCATAAGTTCTTAAATGTAGTTTAGCGAGAGTCAAGTGATTTACCATACTGCGAGACACTTCCGGAACTTAGGATATGTAGTAACCATTCGCTCCGCAGAATTGATAAAAAGGGTCAAAATAGAGAATTTGATGATTATTTTTTTTTACTCTTGTGACACTTTTCCATGTGGGATAAATGACTGACATAAAATGAGAACAACTTTGTTTACCAATTTGCATCATAACGGCTGACTTATGAAACGCATGAACAAGTGCTTTTATTTAAAATAAGATTTTTCCCCTCTATCTGGACAACTCTTTTTGAACACGAACTTCTTGGCACACCTTTGACATGTATTGAACCAAGTGTGGTGCCCTCTTATGCTACTCTATAAAAAATAGAAGACTGGTTCCCTCCATTCGATATGCTACATATAAATAAGAACAGATATTGATTTAAGCATATGCTTTGATAGCTTAAACTTTTTCTCAAAGAATTGTGTTAGATAATTCTGTTTAGATAAAACTATACGTAAAGGGGCAATATTCTACAGGCATTCAGTCTCTTGGGGATTTCTCTTGATGTTAGAGAGTTTGGTGCTAAGTTTTGTTGATGCTACAAAGATGTTATATCAGTGTTTCTTCTCTTGGTACCAAAGTAGGTTGCTTAATATTTTACGCTTCCGGCTTCTTTTACACTATAAAACCAAAAGAGTTAGCTTAGTGACTCTTTAATAGAGTGAAAAGTGTGTATTCACTCCATTAGAATGTTAAGTCATTCAAAGGAATTGAAAATCCTTCCAGGAAGAGTGAAACTTTGCTCTTTTGGAAGGATGTCACTCTTTTTAGAATGATTTTCACTCTTCTTGGAGTGAATTTCAATTTCTTTGAGTGACTAAACACTCTAATGGAGTGAATTTACGCTTTTCACTTGTTCAGAGAGTGGCTAAATGCACTCTTTTGATCTAATAGAGTACAAAACACTTTGAATTTCAATGAGAATCTTCAACAGTTATTTTTTTAAATTCAATGTCATGCTTCCTTTTCTTAGCACAGGTGCAAGTCCCTTGTAGGTGTTATTATTGTTCTTATGGATGCACGAATACTACTTTGTTCCATGCAAAAACCACTTAAATCTTTCGTTTGTAACACTTGAAAAAAAAAAGTTTTTAATATCTGGACTTCTCACGTAGAACCCCTACCACTAAGATGCCTTTTATGGACAATGTAGCTGAGAAACTGTTTCAAGAGATCGATGCCAATAGTAACGGTATGGTCGAAGCCGATGAATGGGTAGATTATTCAAAAGACGCCAGTATTTGGGACTTCGTAGAAATTCTTAGCCACATAGACAGAGACGGTAAGTTCAACGTCAGCTACATCACAATTAATTCTTGATATATATATATATATATATATCTATCTATATATCTATATCTATATCTATATATATATATAGATGTATATATATATATATATATATATATATATATATATATATATATATATATATATATATATATATATATATATATATATATATATATATATATATATATATATATATATACATGCAAAAGGTTAAACTTATGAATGATGTGCATACATGCTATTGGCCACTCAAATTTTTCATTTCAAACATGTCAACCTTTTACCAGATATGTTATGGAGAACTTTCTTGAACGTATGTAATCCATGAATAACATAACGAAAAGGTGATGCCGACACGTTAATGTTCTTGTAAGATCCAAAAAGTGTATATTTGGATAAACTGGTCCATAGATCTATCTATTCGAATAGCTATTACAAGGGGTTGTGGGAAAAACGTTGGTGAATGAGGGTTTTTGCTATGGTTAAATGTCATTCACAAAATTATAGAAAAACATACCAAAACCCCATACTACAATCTTTTATCTTTATTTAGTAAAGCTAAAATAAATAACATAACCTTAAAATTGAAGTACTTTTTGCCCAACAACGTTTAATTAGCGGATGGCTGCGACGTGTATAGATGTATCCTTCTTGGATTACTGGAAGTAAATTTCCATTTGGGGTGAAAGGACATTCTTGAGTAAGCTAAAAGTTTTGCATTCTTGACTTTAATTGTTAAGTAAGAAATTAACACTGAGCGAAATAAACTACTATTCAAATGTAGACCATTTCTCATTTTATTTCTTACTTGCAGATGACGAGGCTATCTCGTTTGATGGGTTTTCGTCGGTTGAAGTCGTAGAAATGGACCACACACGAGGAAAGAATGGTGCTGGTGTTACGTCATGATGATGCAATAGCGAATGAAAAGCAGCGTTGTGCTCTGGGTGAATTAAACAACCTTCTTGTGGATTGGACGAAGGAATTTAGCCTGTCTAGTAGAGGCTCACTTCACTCGTGGGATCAAGGAGGTGAAAAGGGGGTGGCAGAGGCTCCTGGGTTTTAGTCACTGGTATTGTAGATTTTATTTCCTCCCCAATAGGTCGACATTACACTAATATGTTCTTGTTTCAAAGAAATAGTAGTTTGATGCACAGTTGGTGATTTATAAAACTAAAACAGTCTGCTAACTAAAGGACATTCAGATGCAGATGCATACATTCGAAAACTTGAATTTGTATCATCAGTAATACAGCTTCGATGTTTTTTAATTGTCATTTGAATAGTTACCAAAAGATTCTTTTTTTATTTTTGAAGTGGAAAATGATTAACTGAAGAAGGGTGAGGGAACGTGTCATTAATGTTAACTAAGGTTTGAATATGAGATTTTTGTAATCATCGAATTTATTACACATCGTTTCATTGAATATTCACCATTCTTATGTTCACTGTATATCGTTTAGGTTAATGTTCATATTTTCCTCTTTGTACTTCTCACAGGGAGTGCTCTGTCCCATAAGCCTACCAAGGTTTTTTAGAGTACTTCCTTTCGTAACTTTCAAAACGTAATTTGTGACAACACTGTATATATGTAAATATTGTTATTATTGGTCGTTACGATGAAACAAATAAATGAAATGAAATGAATATCGCTGTCCATCAATTTGCATTGCGTTGTTCGAAGAAGTAGCATTTATTGGGGGAGGGGCCATGTCATTAAATGACCCTATACCCTAAATTAACTAATTTTAGTTCTTCAAACTATTTATTTTGTATCCAAGAAAAAAAGGGCTCATTAAACAGTATTCCTAATATATCTCTTAATATTTATGTATATTTGAATAGTTATATATTGCCGGCTTTATTTTTGTATGATTTTATAGACGAATCCGGAGAGCGAGTGATGGTCTGGTTTCAGTCGGCCGTTATTGGGGTTTATCACCTTTTAATTTTCAGTTTCTTTGCTTACATCTATTATGGATGGCTGAACACTAAATTTTATCTTGATTTCTTCAATTTCACGCAATGTGAGGGTTTGAAATTCATGTAGCTAAGATATGAAGACGATTTAAGGCTGATGAAACCCACTAATGGCTGCCTACAGTAACTACAGAAAACCTCTCTCTCTCTATCCCTTTATACCATTTACTTGACTTCATTTCATCTTGAGTCGGACAGATATCTCTACATCTATAGAAATTCAACTTTTTATATTTTACTTTAAGGTATTTTCAGGAGACGAAGAAGCTTGAAGACCTTGTTTCTTTCTGTCCCCTGAGTAGATTTTTAGAGTCGAACCGTAAAACTGTTTAATTATTTTTATTAAAAGTCGCAGAAACGGGTAGGGCTTAAAGAAAAGGAAGGGGGAATTTCCTCAGCCTCATATTCCTAGAAATATCTTCAGACTCCTATTTATAATCGCTGTTGCGGTTTCCTCGACGTAGACTGAGACAATATAGCTCATACCTTAATTACTGACAACTTATCCGGGAAGATTATATACATTAAATAAATGTAACTTATTCACTATTGGACGGTACCCTTGAAATAGCAGAGACGCTAAGAGAAAATGGCCTCGAACAATTGAGGTTATTAGCACAACGCATTGCGCCTATGTTCAGGATGTTGGAGATCGACAAAATTGTCTCTTCAGAGCTGGAGGAGGAACATGCTAGAACCAAACTCGTTAAAAATCAGTGTTACGAACAGTAATATTAAGTGCCCTTTAAAAGGGTTTCGTTCAATTTTAATATTTCCGGGCAATTTATTTTCATATCTGTCATGGTTTGGCGGGTATAACGGTTTGAAAATTGTTTCCAGCCTTGGTAGCTTATCCCGATATTGCAGGGTGACTGCCCTGTGCAATAGGACATCATTTACCACATATTGTCGCTCATTGATCTGATATCCATAACGTAAAGAGGGTGCTTAAGGCTCAATACCACATGAAAATGACTATAGTTACCACAATGAGTCAAGTTTCATATTCAAAAGTTACGAAACGGTTAAAATTTTGAATTTTGTGGTTTCCTAACTTCAACAGTTTTGTGCATTATGTGAAAAAGTGTTTGGTCTCTAATTTTTGGAAACCTAATTTAACCTTTAAATACTCATTCATTAAAACAGTAATTCTTTGGTAGGATACGAAGGTAGAACCCTGCGTACACTGAACACATTTCAGGAAACGTGTTTCGGACACAAGTTGCCAAAACACCTTGTGTCTTAAAATGTTTCCAGTGAGTACAGAGCAGACAAAATGTGCCGCAATTAGTGTCCGCGACATGTGTCTAGTGTACACTGGGGCAAAATTTTGTATCGAGTTGTGTCGGCAACATGTTACAACACATGTGTCCTGAAATGTGTCCAGTGCATAAGACAGAACATTCGTCATCGATTCTCCTAATGATTTCCGGGTTCAGTACTACTTGTCAAATTGGACACACAAAAAAATAAGAAAAGTGGATTTATTCGTGTTGGAAAGAAAAAATATATAACACTTAAAATAAATAAATAAAAAAAAAATAAAAAGATAAAAAAATATTCAACTAAATGATACAAGTCTTTCTTGATTGACCTCATCTAGATAAACATACAGTATCTAAGGAAAAAACTATAGAAAGAAAGAAAAAAATACAGAAAGAGAAAGCCGGCCAGTTCAATTACTCCCTTACTCAACTGGCATGTATCACAATATCGACTCCTGCTTCACCATGGGGTCCGTAAACAAAAACAGAATTCGTACCGGGGTTAAGGCTGTCACCACTGTACCATGCTTTTACATAAACGACCATAAGACATAAAAGGCATATTTTCATCATCCCAAACAGTTCCAATTCTCCCAACCTACTTACTTTTAGCCCCTCCCACCTTTTTATAAAACTCATCTTTATCCAGACACAATCCTTGCTTATTGCTTCATGGCTTGTCCCAGTGGCCATACAAGTCCATAATGTGTAATAAAGACACTCTCAGTGCCCATGCTGTGTATTCTAGCTATGATGCATTGTTTGAATGTGATGCCAATCAAAGAGCTAAACCAATTGAGAGTTTCGAAACCCATATTTGTTTTCACGGTGGGAAAGTAAACGACTGAGATTTAAATTTCCTTAAAGGCATGTATTCATTCCTCTGACAGTTCTTATTCTCCCAACCCACTTTTTCTTACACCTCACACAACGGTCCGAAACTCCTATTCATCTTAAAACAATCACAGTTTATGTTTTAAGTCATTCTCTTGTGAGTAATACTTAAGGCCTCAAGTGTACTAATCAGAACACTCTCAGCATTTGATCTGTAATTATCTACTCGGCTTTTCTGGAATTTGAGGAATTTGAAGTCACAGAGTTGTTTCCACCGAGAATTTGTGCAGACAACTAGTTAACTTTCAGTTTGGGGTGACGGATAGTCTCCTATAGATTTGCTCATACATTGCACAGAGTTATATCAATGGTCCTGAAATATTCAAACATTTAAAAAAAAAAAAAACAAAAAAAAAAAAAGGAACAAACTTTAATCCATTTGATCCCTCTACTACGACGACTGCCAAGAAATACCCCTAACCCTCCCTTTCCCAGTCACGCTCGAAAAAACCATGCACCTCTAGAACAAACGTTAAGTACAGAGGACGTACTGAACTTTGATTCGGCAAAATGTATTCGAAAAATTAAACGAGACCCCAGATTTTGAGATTTTGAGATTGATGTTTGATTTACATTCTGCCGAATTATCACATGAACGGAAGTGAATTACATGGGATTGCATAATTGGCTATCCAATCTTAAGTTATGCCCAGAAGGGAAGTAAATATCAAGGTAGAACCATGTTTTTAAGTCCTCATACGGTGAAGTACTTGTATTATCCGACTTGCAGTCTATAGTTCTGCAGTTAGGTCTCCTGTACGGGTCATACCGAAGACTTAAAATAGAACCTTCTGCAATTGAGCTTGGTGCTCAGCATAGATAGTAGGAAAACAAGCCAGTATGCCACACTAAGCCAAACTAAAACCACTTTTGGAGAAACTGAACCGCAAAACCTCATATATCAACTAAACTTACTAACCCTTGGGTCAGTGGTTTGTTCTGCTCGGTCATAATCGTTAGAAACAAAGGAGAGAAAACTGCCCAATAATTCGCAAGTATTAAAAACGGTTTTGTTTAAAATCACAATCATCTCACAACAAACAGTACCAATTCTCCTAACCTTTTTACATGAGCCCTTCCCGAAATTGTCTGAAAATCATCTTTATCCAGGCAAATTCTCGTTTAATTGCTTAAGGGTGAGGATAAATTAGTGCAATGTGTAATCAAAACACTGTCAGTACAGAGAATGAAGTATAATACAGGACCTTTGGTACCATGCATTTTAACTTGTCAATCAAAGAGCTGTGGCTATTGAACAGGGCTGAAGGACTCGAGTCCGGACTCAAGTTCACTTTTTGGGATTCGGACTATAGGACTTGGACTTGAGGTCTCTGGACTCGGACTTGGGCGTGGACTTGGACTCGGGCTCTCTGGACTTGAATTTTCGCTTGGTGACTCGAAGTCGAGTCCTTCAAGTCCGGCAGCCTTTTCCTCTGTCACATTTTTTTTTTAATTTCATAATCCACAAAAAGCCCAGCACTTAACATATACTTGGACTCTATTCCCCTAATTAATTTAGGATACAGTACTACATTAGGCCTGCAAATCTTTATGCAAATATGAGCTAGACCATTTCCAGGTGTACCAGTAGTTGACAGACTAACTCAGTTTATGCATACTTAGGCCTGATATGGAGAATGCGATCGCTGAGAGCCAAGGGAGCCAAGGATATATGGAAAAGTATGTGCAGAGATTAGCTTAGATGGAGTTTTACGGATTTGCAGAAAGCATACATTGAAATCAGATTTTAACTATAATTTCATGCTGTTTGGCATAAGGTTCGTTTGGTCAATTTGTAGTGGCATATACTGAGCTTTGTGTAATCAGCCTTCAAAGCTGAATAGTTAGGAACCACATGCTATCATTGGTACAAGAAAGCCATGCACTTAGTCATGATTGTGATAGTCACAATGTTGGTATCACATTCAAAATCTTGAAGAAGATAAATCATTAAAAAAGTGTGTAACCTACAACCACTGCAACATTTTTACTCTAGTGTCCTTCTCCGTGAAGGGACCCTGAAATGTCCCCAGCTCCTCAAATATTAGACAATTGCCATCAAAAATGCTAGTAAAGGCATATATGATCGCCCCAAAAATATCCCGTCCCCATTGTAACTACATATAGCTCTGCCCCACCCCTCCAAAAAGTGTTCCCATGTAGAGTTTATCCTTTTGCAGTCTTCATACACTTAATTTTAAGGAGAGATTTCCATATCTTACTTATTTATTTTTGTTCGTATTATAATTATTGTCCATAAATGTAGCCAATTCACTGAACTGCTTGGTGTGATTGGACTTGACACCCATCCTAGAGGTTCATTGTCCCTGTAGCTTGTAATCAACTTGAAGTAAGGGATTTTTTCTTAACTCCAGGGTTGTGTTGGAGTAACCTGTAACTTTCTATTTGTACTGCATAATTCAAAACAAATCCAGAGCCAGTTTACATTTTTCACAGCAAAAGCAGTCATATTTCTCTTCATACAAATTGTACGAAATGTCTGCATTGATTACAATGAGTATACTGAAGCTTGTCTAACTGCTGCAAAGAAAATTAATTCTTTAGTTATTTATTTTAATCCAGATACTGTAAGATAAATAGCCTATTAATCTGCATACTAAGTTTGCAGTACTAAGAGTATAAAAGTCAGGAACATACATAACATAAAAGCTTAAACTTACAACTAAATTTCAAAACATTGTTAACCATAAGAATTTGATGAGGATGATGTAATCACTCCTGCAATTACATGCCTTTGTTGTTCGTGCCCCGTTGGCCAAGATGGATTTGTTGAGTGCGCTAATTTAAAACAAATCCAGAGCCAGTTAACATTTTTCACAGCAAAAGCAGTCATGTTTCTCTTCATACAAATTGTACGAAATGTCTGCATTGATTACAATGAGTATACTGAAACTTGTCTAACTGCTGCAAAGAAAATTAATTCTTTAGTTATTTATTTTAATCCAGATACTGTAAGATAAATAGCCTATTAATCTGCATACTAAGTTTACAGTACTAAGAGTATAAAAGTCAGGAACATACATAACATAAAAGCTTAAACTTACAACTAAATTTCAAAACATTGTTAACCATAAGAATTTGATGAGGATGATGTAATCACTCCTGCAATTACATGTCTTTGTTGTTCGTGCCCCGTTGGCCAAGATGGATTTGTTGAGTGCGCTAATTATGTGGGCCATATTATCCATACAACTGTAACTGACTTTAACATTGTTTCGGTTGAAAATTTTGTGGAGTGGGTAACCTTTTGGGAAGTGCTTTTCCAGTAGTTGTAAGAATGAATTTGACCCACTTGACTGCCTCTACCACGGTAAACGCTACAACCTGCACCTCAGTCACACACCTGACGAGCCTTCGGGCGAAACGGACCGTAGTGTGTATTAGAATTAGTATGGAGTAATCACCCAGTCTTCTTTCTATATTGTATAATAGCTCTCTGTAACGGATTGAGCCCTGTTTTTTGACGAAAGAAGTATGTATTTTTCGGTATATATATATATACATATATATATATATATATATATATATATTTCACTAATTCGGCACTTAGGGGGAAAGTTGCTGTTGAAAAGTAGACCTTAGGGGGAAATAATTATTGGGGCGAAATATAAGTTTCGCCATAACGTTTCTACACACTTTTTCTATAGGAATACGTAAACGGACATGGGCGCCCTCCTAGATTAACAAAGTAGATACAATCACTTCAAAGTTGTCAAATTTACGGACACCTAGCTGTTTACACGAACGTATGGTTGGCCAATGAAATAACGTTGTTTATATGTTTAGACGTTAGGGCGAATTCTTTTGCTTATGTGTTTTATTGTTATTTTTTCGCCCTATGTACAAGCAGATATAACAAGGTGGGAATTAGCGTTATATATATATATATATATATGTATATATATGTATATATATATGTATATATATATGTATATATATATATATATATATATATATATATATATATATATATATATATATATATATATATATATATATATATATATATATATATTCTTCAAACCTTTTGGCTGTTTAATTTATCTAAATTCTAGCCTTCCGCTATTTGTATCTCCTCGGAGATCCAGCCTTTCAATTCTGTAGCACCGTTGTTTTACAGTTTCTCCGTCATGTTAATATATATATATATATATATATATATATTAATATATAGGTCGAAAAGAGGGAGTGAAAAGTGCTTAAAAGTTTGCGGAAAACTCCACGACGTTTCGGGTATAAACCCTTCATCAGGTGGCAAAAACCAAACTGAACAACCAACAGTAACAATTGGACACGACAAACATCAAATCCGAAGCGATCGCTGTAAAAACAGAACCGAACCAAAGTGACTGTCAGAAAATAAGAGTGCGAAGGGTGAAACACAAATCAAAAAAAGAAAAAGAGCGTCCTGGATGGAAAAGTGTACGTACAAATGGCACATGGCCGGAAAAAAAGGGGAAAAAAGTAGAAAAAAACTAGGTCCGGAAAAAATAATAGTTAGGGCTACACAGTAAAATATGAGCACGAACGGGTAAGTGTAAAAGGAGTAAAAACTGGCTCAAAATGGGGTGAATATTACAAAAGGTCAATTCGAACATTAAGGCCGTGTGGAGCGAGAGTACCTAGCCTCATGATCAGTCGGTTTTCAGCACTAAGGCGGTCGCGATCACAGCCTCGGCACATTACAGCTGCCGTAACAGTTAAATATTGTATACAACAAGGTGAAGGGGGATTAAAATGTGCAGTCACCGGGTATCCATGGAGATTCTGTTTGATGGACCTAAGGTGCTCGGTGACTCGATCCGTGAGGCGGCGCTTGGTCTCTCCCTCATACAACGAGTTACATCTCCCACATGCTAAAATATAAACTACATTAGAGGAAATGCAGGAGAATCTTTGTTTGACAATAAAGCTATTGCCGTTGGGGCCTGAAATGTTGACGAGGTCGTGTTTGCGAACAACTGGACATGTATTACACCTCGGACGGTTACATGGAAAGGTACCAGCCGTGTCGTCGAAAGAAGTGTGTGGATGGGAAGCCCGAACTAAATGGTTGGCTAAATTTTTCTCAACTCTAAAAGCAGTGATGGTGGGTTCCGGGAAAACATCACGGGTTGAGGGGTCTTGTCGGAGCAACTCTACATTTTTGTGGATAACGTGTAAAATAGGACGGACCGAAGGGGGATAAGAAATAACTAAAGGAATACGAAGATTGGTACCAGATTTGCTCTTTTTCTCCAAGGCTTCCTCTCTGCTGGTTCCTTGAATCCTGCGTAGGGCATTAGAGAGGATTTTGGCAGGGTACTGGCGTTTTTCCAAAAAGGACAAAATTTCTTCAGAGGCAGTAGAGAAGTCAGAATCCTCCGACCAAATTCGTCTGGCTCGCAAGAGCTGGGAATAAGGGATAGATTTAGTGCAAGATTTGGGGCGGTTGGAAGGGTACAAAAGGTAGTTATGCGAGTCGGTTGGCTTAAAGTGTAGGTTAGAGGTAATTGTACGGTTGTTGATGGAAAGTTTAAGGTCGAGAAAAACAACAGATGAGTCCGAGATACAATGGGTAAATTTCAAAAAGGGGCAAAAGGAATTAACAAAGTCGATAAAATTTTCTAAATCACGACGGGATCCAGTGGCAACTCCTACAATATCATCAATATACCTTTTGTAAAGTATAGGTCGTGGTCCGGTATACTGAGAAAAAAGTTGTTCTTCAAAGTTACCCATGGTCAAACAGGCAACAGAGGGACCCATTTTGGTTCCCATGGCCACTCCTTTAACTTGACGGAAAAAACGCCCATTAAACTGAAAACAATTTTGCGTGAGTACAAGTTCCGTTAAACGTAGGAAGGTGTCAGTCGGTATAAGAGGATCACGCCGTTTGTCTAGGTAGTAACGGATAGCTGTTAAGGCAGCATTATGAGGAATGGACGTGTAGAGGCTGGACACATCCATGGTGAATAAAATACGTTCTCCGCAATTTTCAGAAAACTCAAAGTCACGAATAAGTCTCAAGAAATGTGGCGTGTCTTGAACAAACGACGGCAAAGCTGAAACTAACGGGGAGAGCACAGAATCCACATACTCAGAAATAAGTACGGTGGGGCAGCTGTGTGAAGAGACGATAGGTCTGCCAGGGTTGTTGGCTTTGTGGATTTTGGGAAGCAGGTAGAAATTAGAAATCTGTGGGCAAGGGTGGAGTAGAGAAGTAGCGTTTTGTGGTAGTTGTTTAGTGTCCATGAGTTGGGTCAAAGTGTTTTTAACTAACTTTTGGCACTCAGGAGTGGGGTCAACAGCAATATACAGGTCCTTCCGCCAAACCACAACAGCACCACCCTTGTCAGCGACCTTACACACACACACACACATATATATATATATATATATATATATATATATATATATATATATATATATATATATATATATATATATATATATATATATATATATATATATATATATATATATATATATATATATATATATATAGTCGAAAAGAGGTAGTAAAAGGTGCTTAAAGATTTGCGGAAAATTGGACACGACAAACATCAAATCCGAAGCGATCGCTGTAAAAACAGGACCGGACGAAAGTGACTGTCAGAAAACATCAGTGCGAAGGGTGAAACACAAATCAAAAAAAAAAAGAAAAAGAGCGTCCTGGATGAAAAACTTTACGTAAAAATCGAACACGGTAGGAAAAAAGAAAAAAAATAGAAAAAACTAGGCCAGGAAAAAAATTAGACCTACACAGAAAACAACAGTAAAAAAAAAGCACGAACGGTTAAAAGGAGTAAAAACTGGCTCAAAAAAGGGGTGTTTTACTGTTTTTGGACTTGGAGTCGGACTTGGACTAGTACTTGGACTCGAGATTGTTGGACTCGACTTCAGCCCTGCTATTGAATATTTCTGTAGATTAGTTTGTGATGAAAAGATTGTTTGATGAGAAATATAAATGGTCAAAATAATATCCCCAGGGTTGCGGAAATAAGATGACAAAACTCTTCCGTCAAAAGCAATTTTGAAATGATGATGTCATGCACAAAATTATGGATGCGATACTCGTAACTGTAGAAGAGCATTTGACAGCGATTACGTTGCTCATCCGGAAGAAGAACACTAGATAAGATCAATACGCAGGTTATAGGTAGTGATGTTTATTTTGTCTGTAACAGTACTCTAACAATAAATGGAGGTTGGAATCTTGGAAATTATATTTCAAAATATTCTTGGGGTTTTACAACGATTTCACTGATTATTATCCTGTATGTTACAGTACTTAAAGGAATAAATGAAGTTGAAATCTTGGAAGTTAGATTCCAAAATAGCCTCGGTTTGTTACACTTAACGAATTAATACTAATAGGGGAAGTTCAACATTTAAACATTGGGACTTATCAGTTAAGAGCTTATGTTTCTGATAGCATATGGCGCGGACCAGAGGTCATGATCAAGCTACGACGTACAGTAAGGAAGTAGTATTACATCCCATTTCAATACTTAAAACCGCTTTAGGATTTCCACGACCTAATTGAAATACTTTTAACGTCAAAGGTTTAGCTTAAAAAAGCATTTGGCCGTAATATCGCACAAAGGTGTTGTAAACGGTGTAAATCTCATTTTATCTATCCTAACCGTTGAGACTTTTCCAACCCAGAGAGAGTTCTGTTAAGTCCATCAAATTTTGGAAAACAAACGTCCGAATTATTTCTGATCATTGTATGCAGATCTCCACTAAAATTAGTATTCTATGAAGAGTTTAGGGACACGCCAGAAAAAATGTCCTAATTTAAGGCGACAGTTAAAGAGTAATAATTCCCAAGTAATGCTCTTTCAGAATAACTTCAATTTCTTTTACCATTCTCTAGGTATACTTTTTCAATGTTTGGATGTTTCTAGAGCACTTTGTTCCTTATGCAAAAATAATTATGTGAACAGTTGCATGGTGTTGACATTTCTTTTGTTGATTCTGTATCAGTTATTCGTAATTACCAATCAGAATTTTTGTGGTTTGGTTGGTGATATTTACTCTATAAACCTGCAAGATACAAATATGGTAATTTTTTTTGGTTATAATGAAGATTGTGAAAACTAAGGGTTAACTTCGCCATGAATATGACCTTTCCCTGCATATTTAGCTCGTGTTTATTCATTATTAGTGAGTGAAAATCAGAAAATTTCCTATAAAATGGTCAATTTTTAAGTATGATGACGAAAACAATGGCTATCTTCTACATGTTCGCAATGTTTCTTACATTAAATTCCAAAGCTGTCCAAATTTCAATTTATCCAAGCGCAATCCCACACTATTACTTCAGGCCAAAGCCTGATGAACATACAATGTTTTTATTTGCAATCAGACCACCCAGAGTAAATGCTTAGTGCGCAATATGAAGTTGGGAAGAGCAGACTTCACATTTGTGACCGTTATTACGCAATCTTTACACCTTCAGCACCAGGACCAGCACTTCCGTTGAAATGCATTCTGGGAGACCGTACTCGAGCTAGCCCACACAGGGCGAAAATGGACACCCGTTAAAAATGTCAATAAGTCTTCGTCAAGGTCTTACGTAATTGAGTATTTGTTGGCAATGGAAGAAAAATAGAAAGTTAAACATCCAAAAGAAACTCGTATTAATATGGCGATTGCCAGGGGTGAACTTTGGCTAGAGTCTTCGTCATAAGCTTTCCGAGAAAACCGAAGGAGCGAGAGCGAGTCACTTGCGAAGTTTAAAACTGCACATTTTCCGCCTTCAAGGTGAGAACATCTTGAAAGGTCAGTTAAAAGAGAGAGAACAGAGAATATTTCCAAACGTTGTGGTGACTTGAGATGTTTTTCTCACTTCTGGAGTATGTGGATGACCCAAAACGTAGCTCAGCTGATCGTTTTACTGAACACTTGAGGTCCATCAGGCAATGGTTTTGAGGTTACCCGGTTGCCAACCATTTCAAACCCCGTGGGCTTGGTCTATACAGCACTTGATGGTCCATTAAGAAATTTCGAAATTTTACGGCGAAACGTATTTTCTGGGGGAGATTGAGTTTTAATTTCCAGGAAACGATTAAACCTGCGTAAGATTTAGGAAAAAGGAACTGAATGTGATAAGAAAATAAGATTTAACATTTTAAAGAAAATTGTATAAATCACGTTTGTCGCTAATAATAGCTGAGGGATATTCCTGGAAGGGAACAACATTCACTCCAAAGGTTTTGTTTAGTTTGAGGGAGCTGCTACCTACCCGCACTCAGACAATATAAATAGGGTGGGTTATCCTCACCAGAACAGTCCTTAGCTGAGTTTGAAGTCGACGTACTCACTCATCGTCCTGTCGTACCAATAGCAGAGACAACTACAAATTCTCTTTGATTTCAAGATGTCTCCTCGCTTTGTCATCTATTTGTTGTCGTTTCTTGCATTCACCGCTGTGATAGATGGACGCAGACACAGATTTAAAAGACCCCCAAAATCTAAAGTCCGCAAGGGCAGATCGGCGGAGGCTCCGATTATGCTTGGAGAAAGTGAATTTGGGCTTCTTTTGAGGTAAGGTGATAATCCGTTTGCCTGTATTATAAAGAACTTAAGATGGGTTTTATATACTTTTTAAAAAGGGCGCATCAGTTTGTTTGATCTTGTCAGAATCCAATACCAGTCGGCTATACATTCTAGAAACTGTTGGGTAAAAAGCGTTGGGCAAAGTACAAAATGCCCCACATGGGCAAATTATTGCCCATCAAATGGGTAAACAACTGTACCCATATTGTTGGGCAAATAAAGGTTGGGTAAAATCCAGGTGGTGGTAAAAGGTGTTGGGCAAGTTTTAAAGTACCCAACAGTTGGGTAAAATTTAATAGACCAATCAGGTGATTAGTTAAAGATCAGTTAAGTTTTACAGATAATTATTGTAATATAAGTCGTTAATTATAAGATCTCATGGTTGAATAAGGTTGTATTTGGTAAATAAAAAGCTAACGGTACAATAGCAGTAAAATCTGAACGAAAGTACTTAAAGAGCAATCTTCGCATAGAAAAAAAAGTTTCCATTGCTACGTTTTCAATGGGAGAAGAAATACAAAGTTCACGATTGAGTTTTTTGCTTTAAACTACACACTTCACTGTGTACTTACCAAGCGTATCGTCGATGGTGCCCCAACCACTCTTGGAGGACAAACGGTGTATGTGTTAGGGTACTTTGTTCAATCTCCGTCAGTTATCCAAATCATATAATTATATTTCAGGTTATATTGAAATCCAAACAAGCACCCAACAGTACAGCTGTTGGAAAAACGTGTTGGTACAAATTTTAACCATTTGTTGGGCAAAATTAGCTTGGTGAAATAGTTGGGTAATTTCTTTTGCCCAACTAATGAGTAAAACACTGAACCAACTGAGTTGGGAATTTTTTACCCAATTCCGTTCAGGCAGTCAGGAGACATACGGAACCAACGGTTGGGTAATTTTTTTTCCCAGGTTGGGTAATCATTTTGTAGAGTGTACTCTCAACGAACTGTGAGGAAATTTGCCTTTATAAGTACTTTACAAGAAATCCTGCCTGTAGAGGCTTTCCATATGACTTTATAATACTCCAGAGCGGCCATGTTGAAGTACATGTAACTACGTTGTGACCACACTCGACAAGCTTGCTCGTTGAAAGTGTACACATCGCTAATACCATAGTGCTCACTGCGCAGTGCGCTCAACACAAAACCACATGTAATTGGCATGATTGTCCTCTAGTATTGCGAATCCGTGACGTAATTGCAAATCCTCTATAGTATGAGCCATTATAAAAAAGGCCGTGACCGGCTCGACTTGAACCAATTGGTTTGCAACTGGGCCGTAAAATTCCATCTAACAAACTTACTAACCAACCCCCACAGCATTTAAAAGATCTTCAACATTAATTTGTGTTTACGTTTTGTTTCTAATATAAAAAAAAAAAGAAAAAAAAAAAAACAACAAACAAACAAACAAATTAGTACCAACACTGTCCCTTCTGTGTTACACATGATTAGGCCTAGCTTCTATCGTTGAAAATACTTTGAGTCGGACTTTATTTCCTAGATTTTTAAAAAAGTGAATGGAACGCTCCAGAACCATTGGTTCAGATCTAAGACGCGCGGTCATACGACAACGAATTCGTATCGGATTTCGATCCGATTTTGTTTCGGTTTTTTGTTAAAATCTTCTCCATTGTCCTGATCTTTGGTCGTTGAGAGCCAAAAGGTCGTCAAGTGTGAATCATGATTTTCATGTAATGTCCAAGAAAACAAAATGCAATCTGGCTTTTTGTGACGTCACACACACCATCATACATTTCTTATCGGACAGCGGAATCTGACAAAATCTCCTTTTCCATGTAACGGCACGAAATAATTAGCATTAATTTAATATATATACATATGTTCCTTAGGTACAACTGATACATTTACACGTTTTGGCAAAATTTTGGCTCTTTCCGAAGAAAGATTGAATACATTTTAACAAAAACTCGAACAAATCGGAATCGAATGCGATCTAAATTCGTTGTCGTGTGACGTAACTTCATGCAGAATATTACCGTGCAACGAATAACCATGATATCTGAGAGGACATCTGTTGTAGCACCCCGGGCAAAACATCCGCCTCTCGCGTGATATCTACTTCGAGCAATACCGAACACTTAAAACCCACTGCAGCCGTGTCAGGTATGTTGCGCATAAGCAATGGCATGGGAGAAAACAATAAAGTGGACCACGACAACATGAGAAGCCATAGGCGTCGCGAGAGTCAAGTCCGTAGCTACGGGGGGGGGGGGGGTTGGTGGGGGACACATGCGCCCCCAAAATATCGGAGTAGGGGTCCGTTTTTAGTTCTTCAATTAAATTATCCTATGTGCCGCTGTGCGTGATGCTCCACATAAGCAATGGAGGAGGGAAAACAAGCCAGTGAGCCACAACTGGAAAAAAAGCCATAGCCGACTCGACTTGAACCAAAGTTTGAAACTGGGCCGTGAAACTACATCTAATTAACTAACCAACCTATGTGTCTACCTTTCAACAAACAGAATGGCGAACAATAAATCCGGTGCCCCCGCCCCCCCCCCCAAAAACAATCCTGGTTACGGGCCCGACTAGATTTAAACCAGACGGTTATTACTTGAGGAATGAAACTCCAACAACCAAACGACTATCCAACATAATGTCCGCCATATCACAGCTAAATTAACTTGTCATCTTCCTTTAATGTAACTATTTGGAAATAAGTTTGAGATTTGTAGGTAAATAAAACTTTTGTTGTTGTAAAAATTACTGGAATTTTTACACTTAAACTGTACGACACGTCATAAAGTTCAAAAATATATATATTAAACAGCATTAATAATGAATTCTAACAGTCCAACTCACATCTTCATAGGCCATTCTCGAGCCGAGATATAAAATTTTGAAATTTATTCATTTAAAACAGATTAGTCCATTGCCCAATAATTTGTGACTTTCTTGTTGTACAACTCACATTAACTGCTCTGTTTTCCTTTAAAAATAATGTTCACTTTAATTTGGTGTTCGCTTAAATGGGCAGAGCAGGCTACTCAAAATTTATCATCATGACACACGAATTTCTATCGCTTGGACCATTTTAATTGGTGCGCCGTTAGACCCTAACTTGTTTTTAACATTTTGTTAATACATTAGACACGACATAGAAATATACTTCATGATCGTACTCATTTGGCTTTCATTATAACTTGCAGGACTAGGCCATTGCAGTTGCATGGGTAGAAATTGTAAAGCAGGGAGGGAAGGCCCATTCTCGCCAACCGTGCAACAGGTATAGTGGTCTACAAATATTTTGCCATCGAAAATGGCTAAACGCAAAATATTGTCTCCTAATGACCAATATTAAGGAATGCTTTAGTGGGGATGTCATGAAATGCTGTTAGAATGATGGAAAGGTTTGAATGTTCGCTATTTTGGAATGTATTTGGAAACCGTTTGCCTTTTTAGGAGAAGTAAGATGCAAATTGGTGCTATTTTTGAAACATTATGGTTTCTCAACCATATTTAAACACTCATTCAGCCAATTGCATTTGAGCTCCTGTTCCTCGGTCAGACTATTTCTTAGTGATTACTCCTACCCCCATTGCGCACGGTACTTGGCTGTTTGATTAACAATGACTGGTAGCACCGGGAATGTGTCGACAGGTCAAAAGGTCAAAACGTGAGCAATTTGATAATGACTAGTAGAAATTTAAGTACTAATATTTTGTGAAGGTGATTAAACATTTTCGCTACTACCTGATGGATATTTTTTTTTATCAAGATACTGTCCTTATACTGCCCCAAACACAACTACAGTTTAAGTAGTTTAAGTAATCTTTTTGCCGGAACTTTCCCCTTCAATTGCTTTCGTAAATAGTACAGTATGTGTAATTTTGTGAAGTTATTGTGTAAAGTTTTGTGAAGTTATTTTTGTTAATTTTGTTAACAGCACAAGACATCGTTGCCTTCCCTTTTCAGTGTCTTCTTCTGGGTGAAGTTGCTTCGGTGGTTGAGCGGAAGCTGAAGTTCCCCAGGTCAAATCCCGGTGGAACCACTGGAAGGTTTTTCGGGGTCTGAAAATTAGCTTATTCACTATAGCTGTTCACAGTGATTCTGAGGGAAGTTTAAAGTTGGTGAATTCCAAAATTTTGTATTTCGTTGTCCGTTTCGGGAATTTGTCCATTTCAGGAAGTTGACAGATTCAGGAAGTTGCTCACT
Source organism: Holothuria scabra (assembly GCA_037179385.1). Taxonomy (NCBI): domain Eukaryota; kingdom Metazoa; phylum Echinodermata; class Holothuroidea; order Aspidochirotida; family Holothuriidae; genus Holothuria; species Holothuria scabra. The sequence goes on from CM074199.1 coordinate 30,461,739, forward strand.
TGCTCAGTTCAGCTGTTGAACAGTGGAGCAGAGCGAGTAACCTTCATTCCACCCAACCTTTGGAAAAGTGGGTCAAGACTGGAATATGCTCACGTCCGTTGGTTGGGGACGTTACTTGCCGTCCCAGGAGCAGGACTTGGAGCGGTTAGTGCAGGCCCGGAGCACCAGTGAAAAAGAGAAGGCGAAGTTCGCCGGGTTTCATCCACGCTCACTCTTGCATAGGGTCCTCGATATGCCAAAATAGCGTCCTGACCCACGAAACGTCAAATTAAATTTTGAAATTCCAGTGCCATTGAGACGATACAGTGAAACCATTTTGAAATACATCATTACTTACAAGCAACAAGTAATGATAAAATTTTGAAAATATTTTCCTATTTCTCAGACCCAGTAAAACGGAGGTTTTAGAGGATACCGACGCTGAGAAGATATTTCGCAGAATAGATGCTAATAGTGACGGTGCTGTTGATGCCGTTGAATGGGTAGATTACTCTAAAGACGTTAAAAGTATATGGGACTTTGTAGAACTTCTTGGGTATTCTGATATTGATGGTAAGTTGAAATGATCTATCACTTTCATGGGCGTCCGCAGAAATTTTTACAAGGGGGGGGGGGCGCAAGGTCTTTCGTGGATGATTGAATTGTGTACACTATCTAAGCGGAGCGCCACCATAGGTTGGCTCGGAGTGTAGAAGAAAATTTTGGGCCTTACAAACCCTCCAGATGGCCGGAAACGACACTTTACGAGTGTTATAAACTGCATGTACCCAGCCCTGAAACAGGAATTTCATGTCTGTAATTTTTAGATTTTTAGAATTTTCAGTTTACAAAATTGTTGAAGGGAAATCTGCCTCTCGGTCACGGCCTCGCACGCCTATGCACGATAAAACTTACAACTGTCAAACAGCCTATATATGCCTATATCCGTTACTTAATTATGAATCATACCCCCCCCCCCCCCCCATATTCACCTTGTATATCCCAGTTACATCCGCGCGTCGCCACTTGAGATCAGAATGGGACCAAAATAAGACAAACGCATTCATCAATCGTCGGATGCCATATGCACACTACATACCTGACAACTAGTACAATTTTGGCATAGTTTTTACAACTACAAATTTTTAATAGATATCATGAACGATGGTCCCCAAATTACGATTTTACTATTCAGCATACCATCTTCTCTTTTGCTATTCCTGGTCAAATGTCCGCATCGACAAGTATTACCGTGACAGTGGCAGGATCTGATTGTATTGGGTTTGTTTAGTTTTGGTTTGGATTAGGGGTTGGTTTGGGTCTGTTCTTTAGGGCATCTTATGGGGTTTTTACCCTCCTTTGCCCTTTAACTTGTTATGTTATATTTCACGAGTAGAAACTGACGCTGTGAGTGAAGATATTTTGATGATTTATTTTTATTTTTTTTTTATTTCAATTTTTAATTAATTTTTTCACAAGTTTGATTTTTCGGGGGGGGGGAGTTCCCCCCTTGTCCCCCCTCCCGGACGCCCATGATCACTTTTAATTTCAGTGAATTGTTGTACACTCCTAACTCTCTTAAATACTAATAAGTATATGAAATACTTCTCACTTCATTTTACCGTACATGGTCGTATTAGCCTACATGTAAAGAATCTTGAAGAAGGGAAGGGGGACAGGAGGAACTAAATTTGTGAATAAAAATTTATACTTCTGTTTGGAATACACCCGACCCATGGGGGGGGGGATATTTGATCTTTTTTCGGTGGGACACCGGTTTGTTTCCCTCACTCTATTGGTTATGCTCAGCACCAAGCACAATGGCGGTATTGCCTTGAGAGGAAACTCCCCTTAGCTCATTTGGAAAATTTAGTTGCATAGGATTTGATCATTGGGTCATTCAGTTAATTAGATGGAGTTTTACGGCTCAGTTTCTAACCAATTGGTTCAAGTAGGGCCGACCAAGAACCCCCTTTTTTCAGTTGTGGGACACCGGTTTGTTTTCCTTACTCTATTGTTTATGCTCAGCACCAAGCACAATGGCAGTATAGCCTTGAGAGGAAACTCCGAGTCCCCTTAGCCCATTTGAAAAATTTGAAGTACCCAAGCAGAAAAGAAAAACATGAGAGCCATCACTGCTTTGTGTTCAGTGTCACAGAAGAATACCATCACAATGCTTCTGTTGTGCTGGACACTGAAAATTTCGGGGTAGCTTCATGGATCATTGCGCACACACAATACTCCATTGAAATTGACATAATCCACCTTCCTGCCGATGTGCCTGCTATGGCGGGTACTAAATTTGAAAAGTAGCGAAGGGGCTTTTCCCTGCATAGGTATATCTAGGCTACAGTGGCGTTCGCAGGAATTTTCTGGAGGGGGGGGGGGTATGCAGTATGTTGAGTGATCGCCGGCCTGAGGGAGGGGTCCAAGGGAAGGGGGAGTCTTGATGCAAAATGGTGCAAGATTTTCGATTTTGACAGTAAGAGTGTTTAAAGTTGAATTGTGGTGGTTCATGAGGATAAAGCTAAATTTTTTGCCTTTATATACAATCTTATGCCATTAACACTATCTTTCGAAGTAAAATTTGTTTTTAAATTTGCATACCGTTCAGTTTGTTGTTTTTTCTTGACCAAAAACGTCGTTCTGCTATAAAAGCAATCTAAGCGGAGCGACAGCATTGGTTGGCACCGAGCGTACAGAAATTTCGAAAAGTCAGACCCCTCGGGATGGCCGGAAATAGCATTTTCCAGACTTATACGTAAAATCTGACGAGTCGCTATCTCCGTCATCGTTTTCAATAAAATGCTCACTTCAAAATAAGTTTCGAAAAACTAAAAAGTGATCAGAGAGTCAGGAAATACTTAGACCCCAAAAATGTAACTTTGCCAGAAGAGTATCTAAAGAAAATTAAAAAAAAAAAAAAAATGCGATCCCCCAGATGGGCGAAAATTGCGTTTTCATGCTTGGAAAGAGAACCTAATCAACCTTTATGTTTAGCTTTTGTTTGAGATTACAAAAAATCAGCAACAGGCTAAGTGATCACAATATTACCACATAAAATGTTAAACCACTATTATATAAATGCTTGATTCTTTTGGGGAAACTATACAACGAAATTGAAAATATGCTAATGCTTCTCTATTGTGACTCTTGGCTAATTCTAGATCCGTGGAATTGATGAAATTGCCTGTGACTGCTCGAACTCCCAACTGTTGACTATTTCGCCCACAACACTTCTTGCGTGATAAATGGCAAACTGTTGTTAACCGCAGCTGAACTGACCCCTCCGCTTCGATGCACCCGACACTTACGTCTATGCCGACCGGGCAAGAAGTCTAAGTGATGGGCCCCTCCCTTTTAAGAATTCTTAGATGTCCTCAAAGGCAATCGGTGCCACCAGGGTACTAAAGAGTCAACCTTTTCAAAGTAAAATTTTGAATTTGACAGCATTTGCCTATTTTAAGGAATTAAAAAAATTGACATCACTGAGGGGCTACCTTGAAAATTTTTGAGAAATTAAGCATCCTTACATGAGATCTTGTGCCATATATGCTACCTTTTAAATAAAATCCGTTTTAGTAAAGTAGGGCCAGGGTGTTTTAGGATCTAAAAAAAGCTTCCGTGAGGGGGGGGGGTCATGGCCCAATATTCCCCCTCTCTCTTCGTACACCACTGCCCGGCTAGAGTCAAACTCCATACTTCCGACTGCAGCCCGGATGCTCTAACCCTATGCAGGGTCATATGGGAGGGAATAGCAAAAGGGTAGGGAATTATTGACTGAAGATGACCCAAGGTTCAACAGTAGAACACGCCTATGGAGTGAATGCCGATAATATTTTAAATCACATATGTCCTACAAAGGTTGGAATTGAACCATGCAGGTGTGGAATATCTTAAAATTTTGGAATTAAGACGGAATTTACTAGATTGAAAAAACACATCCACTTCCACGGCCAAGTTGTTAAGAGTTTTGCTAACATTCCGATAAGTCACTTTAACGGGTCTCATTGTGTTTTGTAACTTGCAGATGACGAGGTTATTTCATTGGACGAGCTTCTCTCAGCCCAAATCGTGAGAATCGACGAGTCAAGTGAGAAGGAGGGCGCCCTTGGTGATTCGTTGTCGTTTATCGTTGGCGAATGATGAGGAAAATTGTCTTCGGAGAGGCATGAAATTGTGAAAGGCAAGAGGCATTTGAAACGTTTACAAAGTGACACCAATGAAGCACAAAGTGTTGGACGTGTTTTTTGAGACTCAATTCTTCTACGCATCATTACGGTTTAAACTTAAGAGAAAAAACGAGAGTTCTTTGTTTTGGAGAAGGTTCCACATTGGGAAATTTGGAATCATTGTTTCATTTTATTTTTTTAACGAATTACATTTCACTGAGGCAAAATTATATTAAATTTTTTCACACTTTCATGCTGTCCCACAATCCTTTTAGGCCTATAACTATTGGGAAAAGCTCTACGACAAACAGTATTAAGTATGGAAAATTTACACATTCTGTACATGTATGCATAATCTTTGATTAATAGCATACACAACTGTAGTGGAAAAAAGGATGAGTGGGTTGAGGGGAGGGGGGGGGCGGGTGCAACATGACTACGTGACAAAAGTCAAAAGTTGATATGTATAAGAAAGAATAAAAAGGACACCACATGTAGCCGACTTGGCTGCATATAAACCACATTTAGAAGATTGAAGTTTATGGTAAAAGATGAATAAATACAGCAAAACAGGAAGACATTCATGTCAGGAAAAATACCCTTAGCACAATTTCGTCAGGAACTGTTTTCAGTACTAATTATATGCCCATTTAAGCATTTGAAAATGACCATGAAGGTTGACATTTGACAGCACTTTATCTCAGAATAAACTGAAAGGGGATGTAGCCCTTCAGTGAACTTAAAGTAAATAAATTCCCTTTTGCCAGCACCTATTTCAGGATTTGTTGTAAGTTGTTATTTGAACCCCAAAGTTGTTGGGCTTCTATTGCACCAGAATGGTAATCAAATCTGCTGCTCATTGAAGCAGCTAATTGGAGTAATGGGTAACGGGTACTATAATTGGGAACCGCAGTTTTTCCCTAAAAACTGTGGTAGCCATGACGGATTTCCTTAAAGGCTAATGTCCCGTAATGTGTTACTTTCTCTTTTGTCCGGATGGTTTATTCTCAATGATTCTTCATCATAATACAGTACTTTTGTTCCGTTTCCAAGTAAATTACAGATTTAAATAAGTGAAATCACGTTGAGTTATACCAACTCCTTGAGACCCGTCTGTATCTCATCATCAAACAATTCACCAAAAGTGGTTGTGTAGGGAATGATACGCAAATACAATACGTCAAATTGGAAACGAATACCTCTCAAATCTCAAATAAACCTCAACGAACGTGCCTGCATGGTCTTTGTTAGGCTTATAGTGGGGCTTGGAGCTCATACCCCTAAGTAGAAGTAGGTTGGTTCATTCCTCAGTGTCTGAAAAGAACTTAAAGAAGCAAGGACGGGGGGGGGGGTAAGGGAGTTCGATTTCATTCTTGATCGACCCAATACATGTGCAACTTAAAACCGAGAAGTGTCGCTCCGTGCTGTCTGACTGGTTTGTAAAGACAAAAATTGTATTGTACGCCACGCGCCAACAAAAAGCGGCGCTCCGTATAGATAGACTTGGTGTCCATCATTCCCCCTAATAGCATATCATCTCAGGTAGGTTATTATCATTAACAAATGGTTATCGGTACAGAAACTAACTCCACTTTATCGTGCCATTACTGACAATCGTCACGGACGTTAAAGCCTTTTTCGTCCAAAGTGGCGGCCCTTGAATGTCGAAATTGTGGAGAAGTGGCAAAGGGCAAAAGAAAATGTGAGGAGAAAACTAAGCGCACTCTCCTTGAGTTAGGTTACGTCCAGGGAGTAAAGATCCCAAGTATGTGAGATTTTAGCATAGCTCTGGGTGAAAATTAAGTATCGGTAGTGGTATGTTGTGTTAATTTTTTCGGTGGACTTAACACCTAACTAACCAAATTTTGAAGGGTGTGTGTGGGGGGGGGGGGGAGACAAAATATAATAGAGAAAATTCTCCCTCATACCCCCGGTAGCACAACCAAGGCTGATCTACCCAATGTTCAAACATTGGATTGGATTCCCAAACAAGGATTTCTAGTGGTAAATATACCCTAAAAACTTTACAACGGTGCAAAATATTGACTTGAAGTACCCAAGGTTACCTGAAAGTTGAACATGTTGGAAGAAAAGGGAGAACTTAGAAGCTCTCCCATCTATAATTACTCACCTCATGGTTTACCCCCTATCAAGATGTGTACCCCCTCAGATGAAAACGATTATTATTGCGCAAATCCTCGTCGGAGTGCTTCTTCCCATTAAAAGATAGTTTTTCATGGTTTAAATTTGTATTGAGTTTATTCTTTGCTTTCTTGAGACACTCAAATTACTGACAACATGATACTTCAGGACGGCAGTTCTACAATGCTTTGCGATGTCATGCCTACACAGAAACAAATTGAAACGCACCGACTGATCAAAGAAGAATAGGTGTAAGGGAAAACATTTCACAAAGATGACGGGTGATAGCCCAGAAAACTCTACACTGCCACCTCGCCCTGAAAATACAAGTGTTACCATGAACAGGGCTGGCATTTCCCTGCTCTGGAAGGGCTGCAGATCCAGACCCCTGCCTCTTACGCCTATGGAAAGAGGCTGTAAGACATAACGAAAAACAATAACAATCAAATATAATCAATCAATCAATCCATAGATCGTCGATCGATCAATCAATCAATCAATCAATCAATCAATCAATCAATCAATCAATCAATCAATCAATCAATCAATCAATCAATCAATCAATCAATCAATCAATCAATCAATCAATCAATCAATCAATCAATCAATCAATCAATCAATCAATCAATCAATCAATCAATCAATCAATCAATCAATCAATCAATCAATCAATCAATCAATCAATCAATCAATCAATCAATCAATCAATCAATCAATCAATCAATCAATCAATCAATCAATCAATCAATCAATCAATCAATCAATCAATCAATCAATCGCCCTTAAAGATTATTATTTAACCCCACCTGAGTAACGTATTTCTAAGTTTCTCTTTGAAATTCCGATTAAAAATTTGGCGTACTTTCACATCGACTTTACTATGTGTGTTGTTGCTAGTATATACTTCTGTCAAGAAAGTTGATGTCGGGATGGGGTAGGATGAGCGAAGGAGTGCGCAAGTTCAGCGGAATCTTCAGGAGTTTGGTGATTGTCTTTACACTTTAGAAGACTTTGTTATCACACTCAGGATAACCTCATGGAGGTTATAAAGCCTGGCATATTCGGCTTATTTTATCTTTGCTTTCTGGTTAAGACATTGCAGACGTGGGGTTTCGAGAAAGAGCTTCAAGGGATATCGCGTCGTTTAAGATGGGTTGGACTGCAAAATTATTTTATCTTGGACAAAATTTGGAACATATCGGTTGTTGGAAAAAAAATTCACAGCTTTGTGGTTTTCGGCCAATCTTATGAGTTGGGTATAAAAGATCACAGGTGGTGGAGGGATGACAATCCTCACCCTACAGAAAATATTTTCTGTAAGCAAAGTTGCATGGATGAGACATAGTGACCTCTTTCGAAGAACCTCGAATTGATAACATATACATGGATATTTTGATGTAGCAGAAGACTAGAGGAGACATGGCGTATTTCATAGTGGATACTGCAATGAGCAGTGAGTTGTTAAAGGTAACGACTGCTATGAGTGACGAGCACTACGGAATGCATTAGGAATGAACATGAGCAGAAAGGGAGTATGAATAACCGAATTGTCCAAATGCATATGTCAAAAGTTTAATCTGTTACCACACTCTACAATTCTCAAAAGTGCATAGGCTACAGTCGTGTGTGATACATCCAGTGTGTTTCGGTAGAACGTTGCAATCCCACACGAAAAGAAAGGAGTGGGCGTATGGGTCCCTTGGAGGTCAAATTCTTTCCCGTTCCTAAACGCGTTTGAGTATCTCTCACCCCTGAATTATATTCCGTGCCTCTGAAAGATAATCTCGCCCCTTTATACACCTTGTCTGACTATAGGCCTAAAAACCCGTTTTATAAAATTCTGCCCCAATGTTTCCGTCTGTTCCAGTGGTGCGTTTTGACATCATATCCCATTAATGGACAGTCTTTTGTTTTCCTCGAAAATTTACAGCCAATTTTCTCCTAAACAATCTAATATTATCAGAATATGATATCGCATAAGTGACATGACAATTTAACGAACTTTGCATTTCACACATGAGGTCTTATTCCCATTAACTACGTACAAGGTCAACACAACAGTCTGAAAAACAAAGGGAAACAAAGCATTCCTTGTCAATGTGAGGAAGTGATATAACCTCTGCTGCTCTTAACCCTTTACCGTTGTGCTCCGATCGGGGCATATTTGCGCGCCTCGGGAGTGGGCGGAAAAGCGGACGTAGCCCGCCCCTCAACGGCTTCCGTAGGCCATTGACCCCGTGACCTTAAACTATTGTCTCTCTCGTTGCTGTGGCCGAATTTTCGGGTAGCTACTCGCAGTTTCGAGCTCCGCGTGAAACAGTAAAGATGGGTGACAGCCGAGCTCTCCGCATGGGTCCAAAAGGACCCAAACAACGGTAAAGGGTTAAGCTAACTACTTTGGAACACAAATCTAGTTTCAATATTTACTGATATCTTGAAAAATACATGTCCCGAGTTTCACCAAACTGTAGATTTAACATATGAAAATAACATCTTTGCTTAAGCTTCCTCCTTAAACATTAACAGGGCGTCGATCCTGGAGGGTCAACTGCCCTACCAATGAAAATATGGCCCCTTATCCACAAATCCGATCGAAGTCCCTGTTAGGGGAAGTGAATGTAAATGGGAGTTATAGAAGTAACTTAAAAAGTATAAGAGAATAAAATTAAATTAAAGGAATGAAAATATAGTTTGGTGTAAGTTTTGATTTAAAATGCCCTGCTCACGCATATACATGCAGTCTACAGTTTTATAACAGAGGTCCCATCCTTTATTAGCATTAAGTTCTGTTAGAGGGAGCATAAAAATTTAGGAGTATGGACATTAAGAAATCCAAAGAATTCAGAGAAAGACATTAGTGGAGTGACTGCCCTATTAGTCGCAATGAATTTTGTTAGAAATAGAGAAACGAAAATCCCTTCATTTGTGTGATTCACCGCAGCGGCGTGCGCAATGGGGGAGGGGGGAGCCATGGCCCCCACCTATGTATGTAGTCGGGGGAAACAACCCAGTTGGGGGAATTCACACGGGAGCAATTTCCTTTGAATCGATCTCCACCGCTATATCAGTCGGGGGATGGACATACTGGGCCCCACCTCAAAAAACCTGCGCACCCCCTGATTCACCGCCAGCTGGTAAATGAATGTCCCATTGTCCACTGGCACAGTGATATTCCCTTTTACTTCTTTTAACCCTACACACCATGGCGTGGAAAATTTGGGTATTTCCAAAATGTATCTACTATTGTGGGGACAAATCCCCTAAAATATTGCGCAATGGTCCTGTGAGGTTCGTGCAGCACATGTGCCTCATGGGAGATTAAATACAGCGGTATTTTCATAGAAAGTGGAAATCTAAATAAAATAAGTAAAATATTGGTGTTGCTAATGGTAAAAGGTCTGCCATTCAACAGTGTAAAGTTCAATTTTAATTTTACCGACAGGCAGACAGGGGGATTTTCATATCTAACATTGTTTGGCAAGAATAATGGGTAGAAGAGTATCACCGACCAGCTGGCTTTTTTTCGATACTGCATGGTGACTGTGTAACAGACAGGACAGAATTAACTATCAAAATGGACACTTAAATTTCTCACGTTGATTGTAAACACCATGAAATCACATCAAACAGAGACAAATTTTCGACTATGTTTTTGAAAGGGTTACCCAGACTGCATAGACAAGTCCGAGTAGAAGAGTGATGGTCCGATTTGTTTGGGGGCAATCAGTCTTAATCTCTATACATTACTTCTTTTACTGTGTCATGGATGGTTAAGGATGATGGCCCCCCATGAATGGCGAACTCCAGCAGTCTACCAAATTGGATTAAGACCAACCTAAGTTCCTGGGTTGAAGGGTCGAGATTACGGGATAGTGTAAGCGACCTTGCTTGGGTTCCAAGGCAGACGTTTGGAAGTTTTCCCAATCATCATTATGAACATTTCAGCAAAACGTTCGCACTAACCCACATATGACCGTCAGGTCGAAATTCGGATTGTTTACCCATTGAGCTATTGGACGAGGTATTGACTCTCATGGTTCATGGTTGGTGCAATTGCCGGTGGACGTGAGAAACTATAAGTGTTGCACTATGGTATGGAAAGATCGTCCTTTTGTAGGGCTAATCCTCTCACCCCAAACTACAGTTTTTGTAGTAGTCCACATTGATTTTCAGTTGGCATACTTCTTTAAAAAAAATGCAGAGTAATGTGGCTTTATATTACACAGCTAGCACTGCGGTGAGCCTTTTGATTAATACACGCAGGGTCTTGTATGCTCACCCTGCAGCAATAAACTGAGATTGTGTCTGGACGGGCATGAATTTCAGTTGTGAGAGGGGCTTAAGTAAATAGGTTAGAAAAATTGGAATTGTTCGGGGTAAGAGGACCGGGTATTTCAAGGGAACAGTTGTTGGAACAATAACCCAGACATAGGCATGGTACGCGAGAGAGGGTACATAAAAGTCGACACGCAAGCCTGAGTTGAAATATCATTTCACGCATCATTGCACTCCGAAGTGATGATCCACCACCCGGGCCGTAACAGAAGAAAAGGAACAGGCTGTTTCTTTCACATTCTCTACTCCCCTAGTTTACATAGAGAAGTTCCTTTGACGTAATTCTTTGTTAACGTTTTGTAGTGAGTGTGGTCACGCAGTAACACACGAACGTAAAGAGAGTAGATTTTAAGTATATAGACCAATTTCTGCAAGGCCATTTGGTAACTTTGTTTACCTCTGTCCCAGAATGTAACGCTGTTCCAAAATGTAATGTTCAAGTTTCAATGTGGGCTCGTTTTAGCATGAACTAAACATTTGCTATGGGTGGAGATCGCCCTTTCCCACCCACTCAATAAAAAGACGAAACTTTTAAAACAACTGAACTTAAATTTTCCTTAAGGACATTTATTCGTCATCCCAGAAAGTTCCAATTTTCCCAACCTATTTACTTCTATAGCCTCTCACACAGCTGTCTCAATCTCATCCTCATCTAGACATATTCCCCGTTTATTGCTAACACGAGTCCCCAAGGCGTTATCAAAACGTTGTTAGTATTAGCTACGTAATATGAGCTACCCTACATTTTTTTTAATTTGAAGTCAATCAAAGAGGTGGTCTAATTGAAAATTTCTGTAAACTGCTACAAAAATTTTAGTTTGGAGTGAGAGGATTAGCCCTTCAAAAGTACGACGATCATGAAGTCCTCCAATGAAACACTCACCGTTTCTTAAATCCTCTGCCAATTGAATCAGCAATGAGAGGTAACACTTCATTAAAGTATTAGCTCCATGTATAAACGGTCCAAATTTCGACCGAATTTGCAGAGTGCCGGGTGTTAAAAATGCAGTCGGGGTTGACGGAAAGTATCCTTTAAATTTGCTCATACATTGCACCGAGTTGAAACCATGGTCCTGGTATATTGAAAAAAATTCAAATGACGAGGAGACACCTCAATCCTGAGCTTCGACGATCGGCAAGGAACACCGCTCAGTCTCCCCCTCTCGAGTCGAAAAACGCCTACACTCTTAGAAAGTTAAGCACACGTTTGACCAACATTAGGTACCTATGTAACATGGCGGAGCTGCCATATGGTCAGGGGGCGGTCGCCCCCCTGACGGACCAAAATCGTCTGTAGGCGCCCTTTTTAGGTTTTTGACATACCTTACTCTTGCACCATTATTGGCAAAAGACATAATTTAATAGCTTTGTTTTAAAGCTCATATAACAAAATGCTCAAACATCCACCAGTTTCTTTGCTATCTGTACTTTATTTTGATGGAAAAGGGTCATCTATGCGCACTAATGAATGTTGTTGGTGTGCTAAGTTCATTGCTTCCACACCAAGCGTGATTGGAAGCTTACAAAATACACCGACTGACATTAAATTAACCCTCCCGGCCAATAAAAGATGTTGCAAAGGGCGCACCAGTAATTGTAGCGCAAATAGCCGTCTTGTTGTCGGGGATAATTGTCCACATAGACAATAAAAAGAGTTTATAAAGATACCGAAATAGCTTCCACAACATTTTTCAAAATTATCTGAAGAGAAAAGTAAGATTGTTATCATAGTTGCTTTTCTTCAAGTGACCATTCTCACGATAAATGGCTATTTCTGATACTGCACGATAAACCCATGAAAATGCTTATTTCTGTACTTTCGTGGTCTCAAAAGCCAGAAAATTGCCTCTAATAAGCCCTTATTAGTAAATAAATAAAAGTAGCCTAGGTTTAGGCTACTTTTATTAATTATGGATTCGGTATCTCTAGAGAGCCAAGCAGACCTTTTGTCATGGCTATTTCTTGCAATGTACTTAATGGCTATTTTAGAGTGGTCACATGATGTTAATTACGTCAATTAATGTTTCGTCGTGTACTTATCTTGATTTCCAGATGTCAAAAATTTACACTAACGGTGATTAATCTCCAAAACTTTCCCCCAGGCTGTAAGATTGCTTGCTATTAGCTCTAGCAGGTTTAATCTTTATCTTCACCAAGCAGCCCATTATAACATTAACATCTTAAATCGAGACCTGACAGCAAAATATAATGACCGCCTTCATATACAAGAATGTGAAAGAGAGGGACAGAAACATGGGCGTCCGCAGGTATGGGCAAGGAGAGGAACTTGCCCCTCCCCTGGAAAATAAAACACCTGAAAAAAAAAAAAAAAAAAACGAGGAAAACATAAAGAAAAAGACGAAGGAAAATTAACATCAACATTTCTTAACAGTTCGCTCAGTGTTTTCCCTATTTATATGCGGCAAATAGGCTTTAGAAATGCCATTTCCAGCGTTCTGCGAGGCTTTTGGGGCCAAAATTTTCTTGTGCCCCTCGCCAACTCATGGTGGCGCGGAGCTTTTCCGCCTAAAAGAATTTTGTCCCCCCTCTCCGAATTTTATTCTGCGGAGGCCCATTGAAAGAAATTTAAACATGTTTTAATAGAAAAACTAATTGGTGAGGAGAAATGGCAAAGTAGTTTTCTACCAGGTGCGGAAAATCAAATGGAAAGTCTGAAAAGCCGTGGCTTCGATCGTGCTGAGGCTCAGGGTATTTAATCTTTCGAAGCGCTCCCGCAGACCATTTTCGCCCCCTCTGACCGAAATCCCTAGCTCCGCCACTGCCTATGTTGCCAACCAACTGTTGGTTAAAAGGGGCCTAAGAGATGGTCTCTTAAAATGCGTTGTGCCTTTTGAAAGCACAACTGATGACTCTTTAACCAACAATTAGTTTGAGTTTCTTTTAGATACCAACTAATAGGCCCGTTTTAACCAGTAGTTGGTTGGACACATAGCTGCCCAGAACTATTCAAAACTTTGCTCAACCTTTTAAGGGTGTATGTATGTGCGGGCAAGATTCCTTAATAATAATGTACCTCTAACAGAAATTTGGTACTGAGTGCGCAGTTAACTTTTACTTGACAGAAAATTTCCATGGTTTGAAGTCCCTACGGTGAAGTGATTGTAGAATCCGACTTGCAGCCGAGAGTTCGTCTCCTTGCCGGAACATACTGAAACCCAAAGTGTACCTTAAGCCAGGAATTTAAAAAAATATATATTTTAGAGGTTGCAAAAGGAATTCATTCAACTCCCATTGACATATATAGCTCAATTCATTGTTGTGATATAAAACGTATAAATTAATTCATATGAAACAAAATAGTCCATCGCGGAATAATTTATGGTTTTCTTGTTTTACAACCGACATTTCCTGTTCTGTTTTACTTTGAGATTAAAAAATGTTTTTATGAGCTTGAACACTCCCTGTTCACTGGCAAAGCATGTTGAACAGAGAGGGTTTAATTAATTACACCTTCCCATAAGAGGAATAATGCTTGCACATATTGGGACAAGGTGCAGTAACGTTGAGAAAAATTAAGAAATGCAAAGACTACGATCTGAGTAGGCCTACTACAATGACATCACAAATTATTGCACGTTGTGCAAAGTTGAGTAAATAAACTTCAACATTTTATATCTCAGCCAAGAAATGTCATATGAGGATGGGAGTTGGACTTTTTCAATTCATGATTCATGCCCTGTAATGTATATGTTTGAAATTGTAGACTTTAGGACTTAAAAAATGCAGACTACTGTCACTGTGCGTGTTGCTCAGCATAAACAATGAAGTCTGGAAACAGGCCAGTACTCCACAACCGGGAAAACCCTGACTTGAACCATTGGTTAGAAACTGAGCCTTAAAATCTCCCATAACAACTAATCTAAACTAAACTGAACTGAACGGAACGGAACTGAGCGGAACTTATCTTAACTGAACTAAATTAACTCGGTTATCGACGTGGCTTGTTCAGTCGTTACTATGGAAGAAAGAACTCTCCGATCCATCTATCCTAACCTTACCTAATCTTCTCACCACAAACAGTTCCAAATCTCCTAACCTTCTTACTTATTGATACTTTATCTCTTGGTTTGTCGAAAGGGATGATAGGCAGAAAACTGTACAGGATACTTCTGCTGAGCTCTGTTTGGGAGTATAGGTTCCGACAACATTGCCGAAAGTAGCTCCTATCAGGTACGGTGCATAATTGGATTTCAGCATTGTTCGCTGTGACAATTGGCATGGCAGAAAGATTCAAGCTACTTGCTACTTTATCAGTTTATTGTGTGTTTTTTGGACAATACGCATGAAAACACGGGTGGATCCAGATTCTTTGACAAGGGAGAACTAGGGCTGGACTTCTGAGGCACTGTCTTAGTCTTAAATTTGTATGAGCTTATTCCTTGCTGTCTTGAGACACTCAAATTACTGACAAAATGATACTTCAGGACGGCAGGTCTACAATGCTTCGCGATGTCAAGCTTATTTAGAAGCACATTGAAACGCATCGACTGATTAAAGAGAAATAGGCGTTAGGGAAAACATTTCACAAAGGTGACAGGATGTAGCCCAGAAAATTGGCATCCAGATTCTTTGAAAAGGGAGAACTAGGGCTGGACTTATGAGACACTGTCTTCGTCGAAAATGACAACCCCTCAGACAGGCGGTTATAGCATTTCCTACGTCTGTAAGTAGGATTTAACAGACTAAACAACTTTTTATTTTGAATAATTTTGCAAGAAAGGTTATACTTTAGTAAGTATGATCAAATTGCATAAAGGTAAAAAATTTAGCAGTGAAAATTTACCTGCTGCCTTTGGATGAAATGGAAATGCAAAGCCATATTAATCAACAAGAAGTCTGTACTAGTTTCAAACAGTCCATATAAGTCCATATTACATCAAGAAGAAGCCTTTGGGCCACTCACAGAGCGTATTCTCCATAGCCCACAACCCCACCATGTCCCCATGCATTGCGGCAAACTTCATTATTAAGAGAGACATAATTTTCATTTAAGAGGACTCGGCTGGACCAATTCCAGGGCCAATTCCGATTTCAGGACCTCCCGTCCAGGACCAATTTGGAGGACGG
Organism: Holothuria scabra; assembly: GCA_037179385.1. Lineage (NCBI taxonomy): Eukaryota > Metazoa > Echinodermata > Holothuroidea > Aspidochirotida > Holothuriidae > Holothuria > Holothuria scabra. The sequence goes on from CM074199.1 coordinate 30,477,455, forward strand.
GATAAAGCAGACTCCAGTCAGGAACTGAGTCCCAGTCCGGACTTGGGCGTTACAGCTATAGCCCCCATAAGCCTAAATACCAGAAAATATTACATATATACTTGTTTTACTATTTTTGGACTTGAACTCGAGAACACCGGACTCGGACTTTGACTTGGACTCGAGCTCCTTAGACTTGGCCTCGAGCTTGTTGGACTCGACTACAGCCCTGCTATTGAATATTTCTGTAGATTAGTTCGGGATGAGAGGTTTAGGCCTTTAACCAAGACGTTTGTCAGGACCCTTTTTGACAATGGCAGGAAACACTTTCATTGAAGTACATACAACTGGACTGAAAAAATGGCACTTCTCAGAAAAGGTTGTGTGATGAGAAATATAAATGCTCAAAATAATATCCCCCTGCAGGGTTGAGGAAATAAAGTGACAAAACTCTTCCGTCAGAAGCAGTTTTGAAATGATGATGTCATGCACAAAATTATGGATGCGATATTCTTAACTGTAGAAGAGCAATTGACAGCGATTACATTGCTAATCCGGAAGAAGAAGACGACTAGATAAGATCAATACGCAGCTGATAGGGATTGATGTTTACTTTGTTACAGTACTTAAAGAAATAATGGAATTTGGAATCTTGGAAATTAGATTCCAAAATAACCTCGGTTTTTTACACTCAACAAATTTAAACTAAAAGGGGAAAATTCATCATTTAAAAATTGGAACTTATCATTCAAGAGTTTATGTTATTACTTCCGATGGCACATAATCAAGCTTCGACGTACAGTACGGAAGTAATATTGCATCGCGTTTCAATACTAAAAGATCGTTTGGGGATTTCCACGTCTGAAGTGAAAAACTTTTAATTTCACATGTTTAGCTAAAAGAAACATTTGGCTGTAATATCGCACAAAGGTTTTGTAAACGGTGTAAATCTCACCTTATCTATCCTTACCGGTGAGACTTATCCAACCCAGAGAAAGTTCTGTTGGTCCATCAATGTTTGGAAAAAAATGTCCCAATTATTTCTGATCATTGTAGGCAGATCTCCACTAAAATTAGTATTTTATGAGTAGTTTAGGGACGGGTCAGAAAAAATGTCCTAATTTAGCGTGACAGTTAAAGAGTAATATTTCCCACGTAATGCTCTTTCAGAATAACGTCAATTTCTTTTACTATTCTCTAGGTATACTTTTTCCATGTTTGAATGTTTCTGGAGCACTTTGTTCCTTATGCAAAAATAATTATGTGAAAAGTTGCACGGTTTTGACATTTCTTTTGTTGATTCTGTATTAGTTATTCGTAATTACCAATCAGATTTTTTGTGGTTTTGTTGGTGATATTTACCCTATAAACCTGCAAGATACAAATATGGTAAAATTTTTGTTATAATGAAGATTGTAAAAACAAAGGGTTAAATTCGCCATGAATATGACCTTGCCCTGCTTTAACATCACAAGATTTGCATATTTAGCTCGTGTTTATTCATTAATAGTAAGTGAAAATCAGAAAATATCCTATTAAATGGTCAATTTTTAAGGATGATGAAGAGAACAATGGCTATCTTCTACATGCTCACAATGTTTTTACATTAAATTCCATAGCTGTCTAAATTTCAATTTATCCAAGCGCAATCCCACCTTATTACTTCAGGCCATAGCCTGATGAACATACAATGTCCTTATTTGCAATAAAACCACCCAGAGTAAACGCTGAGTGTGCATATGCAGTTGGGAAGCAGACTTCACATTTGTGACCGTTATTACGCAATCTTTACACCCTCAGCACTTGCGGTGAAATGCATTCTGGGAGACCGTACTCGAGCTAGCCCACACAGAGCGAAAACGGACACCCGTTAAAAATGTCAATAAGTCTTCCTCAAGGTCTTACGTAATTGAGTATTTGTTGGCAATTGAAGAAAAATAGAAAGTTAAATATTTCAAAAGAAACTCGTTTTAGTAGATAGCGATTGTCAGGGGTGAACTTTGGCTAGATTCTTCCGAGAAAACCGAAGGGGCGAGAGCGAGTCACTTGCGAAGTTTAAAACTGCACATTTTCAGCTTTTAAGGTGAGAACATGTTGAAATGTCAGTTGAAAGAGAGAGAGCAAAAGATATTTGCAAACGTGTCGGTAACTTTCTTGTTATCCTTTCATCTTCACTAGAAATGCTACAAAGAAATCTTTGTCTTTTTTTCTGCTTCATCTATTCATTATGAGCAAAATTTCGCACATGTGCACGCCCGATGCATAGCATTGTGTTCAATCTTGTATCGCAGTGCTGCAATATGTAGGTACCATCATGCATTGCGTTTCACGATAGGTGACTTACTAACATGTGGGATCACTTCCCAATAAGCAGGTGTATTAATGTGTCCGTTTGTTCGCCCAGATTTGTGGTAAAGAATGTCAAGATTTGAACTTTCAGGCAAAACTGTATATTGACGATATTTTCGGTTTTTGGTCGCACGGTGAAACCACCTTAATTACTTTCATGGAGCTTCTTAAAAGTCTTCATCCAGGGATTTCAAAATTTACTCATGTTTTTCATAAGACTCATGTAGAAGTCCTGGATTTACATACTACGTTGCAGGGCGCTCGAATTACAACAGACCTTTTTACCAGGCCCACTAATAAGGGGCATACTCCACTACGATTTATTCCATTCAAGTAGCACTTAGGATGGCATAGTGTTCAGTCAAGCGTACACGTAAACTGTTGTTTGGTGTTGAAGGAATTGTTGTTGGGACCTACAACAGATAGAAGCCTGCCTTGGCTAACGATTTACAAATATTATATTTACCACGGTTACAAGCGTCCTTTTCGTGTCTATCATGAAGGGGTAGTGATGTGAAGTAAGTGACTTGAGATGTTTTTTCACTTCTGGAGTGTGTGGATGATCTAAAACGAAGTTCAGCTGATCGTTTTACTGAACAGTTGAGGTCCATCACGCTAAAGTTTTGAGGTTACCCGGTTGCCAACCATTTCAAACCCCGTAGGCTTGTTCTATATAGGACTTGACGGTCCATTAAGAAATTTCGCAATTTTACGGCGAAACGTATTTTCTGGGGGAGTTTGAGTTTTAATTTCCAGGAAACGATTAAATCTGTGTAAGATTCATGAACAAGGAACTAAATGCGATGAGAAAATTAGGAAATGAGATTTAACTTTTAAAGCAAAATGTATAAATCACTTTTGCCTCTAATAATAGCTCAGGGATATTCCTGGAAGGGAACAACATTCACTACAAAGGTTTTGTTTAGTTTGAGGGAGCTGCTACGTACCCGCACTCAGACAATATAAACGTGGTTGGTTATCCTCACTAGAACAGTCCTTAGCTGAATTTGAAGTCGACGTACTCACTGATCGTCCTGACGTACCAATAGCAGATCACTACAAATTCTCTTTGATTTCAAGATGTCTCCTCGTTTTGTCATCTACCTGTTGTCGTTTCTTGCGTTCACGGGTGTGATAGATGGACGCAGACACAAATTTAGAAGACCCCAAAAATCTAAAGTCCGCAAGGGCAGATCGGCGGAGGCTCCCATTATGCTTGGAGAAAGTGAATTTGGGCTTCTTTTGAGGTAAGATGATATTCCGTTTGACTTTATGTTAAAGAACTTAAGATGGTTTTTATATTTTTAATAATAATATATCTATTTCCATCAGACACACTTTTTAAAAGAGCACATCAGTTTGTTTGATCTTGTAAGAATCCAATACTAGTCGTCTATACATTCTAACAACTGTTTGGTAAAAAACGTTGGGCAAAATGCAGACTGCCCAACATGGGCAAATTATTGCCCAACGAATGGGTAAACAACTGTACCCATATTGTTGGGCAAATTAAGGTTGGGTAAAATCCAGGTGCTGGTAAAAGGTGTTGGGCAAGTTTTAAAGTACCCAACAGTTGGGTAAAATGTAATTGACCAATCAGATGATTAGTTAAATATCAATCAAGTTTTACAGATAATTATTAAAATATAAGTGGTTAATTAATGGAACAGAACTCCTCCGGGAGTAATCGTTTGGTTTTCGCCCCTTGGCTCTTCGCCACAGAGTCGTGGGAACTTTTAGAAAAATCGTCGCTGGTGCCCCAAGCACTCTTGGAGGACAAACGGTGTATGTGTTAGGGTTCTTTGTTAAATCTTCGTCTTATCCAAATCATATAATTATATATCAGGTTATATTGAAATCCAAACAAGCACCCAACAGTACAGCTGTTGGACAAACGTGTTGGTACATATTTTAACCATTTGTTGGGCAAAATTAGTTTGGTGAAACAGCTGGGTTATTTCTTTTGCCCAGCTAATGGGTAAAACACCTAACCAACTGAGATGGGCATTTTTTTACCCAGTTCCGGTCAGGAGGTATAAGGAACCAACCGTTTACGGTTGGGTAATCATTTTTTAGAGTGTACTCTCAACAACCTGTGACAAAGTTTGCCTTTATAAGTAATTTACAAGAAATCCTGCCTGTAGAGGCTTTCCATATGACTTTATAATACTCCGTAGCGGCCATGTTGAAGTACATGTAACTATTTAGTGACCACACTCGACAAGCTTTCTCGTTAAATGTGTATACATCGCTAATACCATAGTGCCCATTGCGCAGTGCGCTCAACACAAAACCACATGTAGTTGGCATGATTGTCCTCTAGCATTGCGAATCCGTGACGTAATTGCAAATCCTCTATAGTATGAGCCACTATAAAAAAGGCCGTGGCCGGCTCGACTTGAACCAATTGGTTTGAAACTGGGCCGTAAAATTCCATCTAACAAACTTACTAACCAACCCTATAGTATTTAATAGATCTCCAACATTAATTTGTGTTTACGTTTTGTCTCTAATATAAATAAAAAAAAAAAAAAAAAAAGGGCCAACACTGCCCCTTCTGTGTTACACATGCTTAGGCCTAGCTTCTATTGTTGGAAATATTTGGAGTCGGACTTTATTTCCTACATTTTTTAAAAAAATGAATAGAACGCTCCAGAACCAGTGGTTCAGATCTAAGACGCCATTGTCCTCATCTTTGGTCGTAGAGAGCCAAAAGGTCGCCAAGTGTGAATATGATTTTCATCTAATGTCCATGAAAATAAAATGCAATCTGGCTTTTTGTGACGTCACACACACCATCATACATTTCTTATCGGACAGCGACGGCACGAAATAATTAGCATATATTTAATTTGCATTCCTGAGGTACAACTCAGTGATACATTTACACGTTTTGGCAAAATTTTGGCTCTTTCCGACGAGAGATTGAGAACATTTTAACAAAAACTCGAACAAATCGGAATCCAATCCGATCCAAATTCGTTGTCCTGTGACGTAGCTTCATGCAGAATATTTCCGTGGAACGTATAACCATGATATCTAAGAACGGATCTGTTGCAGAATCCCGGGCAAAACATCCGCCTATCACGTGATATCCACGTCGAGCAGTACCGAACACTTAAAACCCACTGCCGTGCAGCCGTGTCAGGTATGCTGCGCATAAGCAATGTCATCGGAGAAAACAATATAGTAGACCACGACAAGATGAGAAGCTATAGGCGTCGCGAGAGTCAAGTCCGTAGCTGCATGGGGGGGGGGGGATGGGGGACACGTGCGCCCCCAGAATATCAGAGTAGGGATACATTTTTAATTCTTCAATTAAATTCTCCTATGTGCCGCTGTGCGTCATGCTCCACAAAAGCAATGGAGTAGGGAAAACAAACCAGTGAGCCACAACTGGAAAAAGGCCATGGCCGGCTCGACTTGAACCAATAGGTTGGAAACTGGGCCGTGAAACTCCATCTAATTATCTAACTAACCTATGTGTCTACCTCTCAACACACAGAATGGCGGTCAATATTTCCGGTCGCTCCCCCAAAAAATCATGCCCCAAACAAAAAAACCTGGTTCCGGGCCTGACTAGATTAGACCAGACGGTTATCACTTGAGGAATGAAACTCCAAAAATCAAACGACTATCCAGCACAATGTCCGACATATCACAGCTAAATTAACATGTCATCTTCCTTTAATGTAACTATTTGGAATTAATTTTAAGATTTGTAGGTAAATTAAACTTTTGTTGTTTTAAAAATTTCTGGAATATTAACACTTAAACTGAACTACACGTCATAAAGTTCAAAAATATATACTAAACAACAGCATTAATATTGAATTCTAAAAGTCCAACTCACATCTTCATAGGCCATTCTCGAGCCGAGATATAAAATTTTGAAATTTGTTCATTTAAAACAGATCAGATCATTGCCCAATTATTTGTGACTTTCCTGTTGTACAACTCACATTAACTGCTCTGTTTCCCTTTAAAAATAATGTTAACTTTAATCTGGTATTCCCTTAAATGGGCAGAGCAGGCTTCTCAAAATTCGTCATCATGACACACTAATTTCTATCGCTTGGACCATTTTAATTGGTGCGCCGTTAGACCCGAACTTATTTTAAACATTATGTTAATACATTAGACACTACATAGAAATATACTTCATGATCATACTCATTTGGCCTTTCTTACAACTTGCAGGACTAGGTCATTGCAGTGGCATGGGTAGAAGTTGTGAAGCAGGGAGGGAAGGTCAATTCTCGCCAACCGTACAATAGGTACAAAGGTCTACAAATATTTTGGCATCGAAAATGGCTAAACGCAAAATGTTGTCTCCTAATGACCAATATTAAGGGATGCTGTAGTGGGGGTGTCATGAAGTGCTGTTTGAATGATGGAAAGGTTTTGAATATTCGCTATATTGGAATATATTTGGAAACCGTTTGCCTTTTTAGGAGAAGTAAGATGTAAAATGGTGCTATTTTTGAAACATTATGGTTTCTGAACCATATTTAAACACGCATTCAGCCAATTGCATTTGAGCTCCTGTTCCTCGGTCAGACTATTTCTTAGTGATTACTCCTACCCCCATTGCGCACGGTACTTGGCTGTTTTATTAATGACTGGTATCACCGGGAATGTGTCAAAAGGTCAAAACGTGAGCAATTTGATAATGACTAGTATAAATTTAAGTGCAAAACGTAACATTTTCGCTACTACCTGATGGATATTGTTATCAACATACTGTCCTTATGCTGTCCCAAACTACAGTTTAACTAGACTTTTTGCCCGAACTTTCCCCTTCAACTGCTTTCGTAAATAGTACAGGATGTTAACTTTTGTGAAGTTATTGTGTAAAGTATAGCTGTGTAAAGTTATTTTTGTTAAGTTTTTAACAGCACAAGACATCGTTGCCCTCCCTATTCAGTGTCTTCTTTTGGGTGAAGTTTGTTCGGTGGTTGAGCCGAAGCTGAAGTTCCCCAGGTCAATTCCCGGTGGGAACCACTTGAAGGTTTTTAAGGGTCTGAGAATTAGCTTAATTCTGAAGGAAGTTTAAAGTTGGTGAATTCCAAAATTTTGTATTTCGTTGTCCGTTTCCGGAATTTGTCCGTTTTAGGAAGTTGACAGATTCAGGAAGTTGCTCATTTCAGTTCAGCTGTTGAACAGTGGAGCAGAGCGAGTAACCTTCATTCCACCCAACCTTTGGGAAAGTGGGCCAAGACTGGAATATGCTCACGTCCGTTGGATTGGGACGTTACTTGCCGTCCCAGGAGCAGGACTGGGAGCTGTTACTGCAGGCCTGCCTAGTGAATCTCGTAGCACCAGTGAAAAGAGAAGGCGAAGTTCGCCGATTTTCATCCACGCTCACTTTTGCATAGGATCCTCGATATGCCAAAATAGCTTCCTGACCCACAAAACGTCAAGTTAAATTTTGAAATTCCAGTGCCATTGAGACGATACAGTGAAACTATTTTGAAATACATCATTACTTGAAGCAACAAGTAATGATAACATTTTGAAAATATTTTCCTATTTCTCAGACCCAGCAAAACGGAGGTTTTAGAGGATATCGACGCTGAGAAGATATTTCGCAGAATAGATGCTAATAGTGACGGTGCTGTTGATGCCGCTGAATGGGTAGATTACTCTAAAGACGTTAAAAGTATATGGGACTTTGTAGAACTTCTTGGGTATTCTGATATTGATGGTAAGTTGAAATTATCTAACACTTTTAATTTCAGCCACTTGTACACTCCTCACTCTCTTTAATACTAATAAGTATATGAAATACTTCTCACTTCATTTTACCGTATATGGTCGTATTACATGTAAAGAATCTTGAAAGAGCGACGGGGGACAAGAGGAGTTAAATTCGTGAATTAAAATTTTTATTTCTGGTTGGAATACACCCGACCCATGAAATTACAAGCATTTGGGTAGTGTTGAATAATTTTCCAAGCTTTTTACTTTTAAAAGGTCTAGAGACTAGCAACACTTCCTTGCCTGTCTCTGTATCTGCCTGTTCTGGACGTTGGATTTTCTTCTCGGGAGAACAAGTGGGAGTAATCTGTACATCGTCCCCTCGTAATATATCTTTAAAGGGCAAAATGACTCTCTGATCCTAAAAACTAACATAAACCAAATTACATTCGGGAGCTTGGCCAGAAAAATCATCCATCAAAAATCTGTGATGATGGTTTGAGATATCATGTATCACAGAGGCAGTATGAAATTAAAAAGTAGGGTTTAACGGACGCAAAAATTTAGGGGGGCGAGGAATATTTGCTCTTATATTGCGTTGCATAGGATTTGATCATTGTGTTATTCAGTTAGTTAGATGGAATTTTACCGCTCAGTTTCTAACTTATTTTTTTTAAGTCGGGCCGACCACGAACCCTTTTTTCAGTTGTGGGACACTGGTTTTGTTTTCCTTACGCCATTGATAAATCTCACTTGATGTCATAGACGCTTTCCACGTGGAGTATTTCAGCCATGTTTGAGGGCAACCCCGCTATGTATGTACAGGCTTGCCCTCAAACATGGCGGTTGCTAACGCATATTTGTAACGTCAGTAAGAACTATTGGTGTTGAGCTTATGCTCAACACCAAGCACAGTGGCAGTATGGGTTCAACTTGTCTTCGGTATATCCCGGCTACAGCAGCGTACGCTGGATTTCTCTGAAGTGGGGCAATGCAGTATGTCGAGTGATCGCCGGCCTGGAGGAGGGGTCTAAGGGGAGGGGAAGCCTAGATGTAAAATGGTGCAAGATTTTCGAATTTGACAGGAAGAGTGTTTAAAGTTAAATTGTGGTGGTTCATAAGGATAAAACTTAATTTGTTTTGGCATTTTATGCAATTCAGTGCCATTTACACTACCTTTCGAAGAAATCCTTGTTTTGAAATTTGCATACTGTTCAGTGTGTTGTTTTCTCTTGGCCAAAAATGGCATGCTGCTTTAAAGGCAATCTAAGGGAGCGGCACCATTGGTTGGCATGGAGCGAACAGAAATTTCGAAAAGTCAGACCCCTCGTGATGGTCGGAAATTTTCCAGACTTATACGTAAAATCTGACGAGTCGCTATCTCCGTCATCGTTTGCAATAAAATGCTCACTTCAAAATAAGTTTCGAAAAGCTGCAAAGTGATCAGAGAGTAAGGAAATATTTAGAACCGAAAAATGTAACTTTGCCGGAAAGACTATCTGAAGAAAATTTTGAAAAAAATTGCGAACCTCGGATGGCCGAAAATTGCCTTTGCATGCTTGGGAAGAGAACCTAATCAATCTTAATGTTTAGCTTTTGTTTGCAATAACATAAAATCAGCAACATGCTAAGTGATCAGAATATTTCCACATAAAAGGTTATACCACTTATAGATAAATGATTGATTGTTTTCGTGGAAATTATACAACGAAATTGAAAATATGCTTATGCTTCTTTATTGTGATTCATGATAAATGGTAAACTATTGCTAACCGCACATGAACCCTCCGCTTCCATGCCCCCGTCACTTACGTCTATGCCGACCGGGCAAGGAGTCTAAGGGATGGGCCCCTCCCTTTTAAGAAATCTTATAAAGATAGATGTCCTCAGAGGCAAACGGTGACACCTGGGTGTTACAGAGTCTACCTTTTCAAAGTAAAATTTTGAATTTGACAAAATTTGCCTATTTAAAGAATTAAAAAAAAAACGGCATCACTGAGGGGCTAGCTTACAGCGACAATCCTTCCCCTCTGAAAATGTTTGAGAAATTAAGTGTCCTTACATGCGATCCGGTGCCACATATGCTATACCTTTTAAAGAAAAATCCGTGTTAGTGAAGTAGGGCTACGAAGTTTTAGGATCTAAAAAAGGAATCCGTGAGGGGGGTGGGGATGGCCCAATCCCCCTCCCCTTCGTACGCCACTGCCCGGCTAGGAGTCAAACTCCAGACCTCCGGCTGCCACTCGGCTGCTCCAACCCCATGAAGGGTCATATGAGAGGAATAGCAAAGAAGTAGGCAATGATTGAAGGAAACTGAGCCAATTAGTTACAACAGTAGAAAACGATTAATGTCGCTATGCCTATGGAGTGAAATACGTTGATATTTTAAATCACATATGTCCTCCAAAGGTTGGAATTGAACCATTGAGGTGTAGAATATCTTAAAATTTGGGAACTAAGACGGAATTTTCCTAGATTGAAAAACCAGATTCAATTCCACGGCCAAGTTGTTAAGAATTTTGCTAATATCCGATAAGCCATGACAACGGATCTCACTGTGTTTTGTAACTTGCAGATGACGAGGTTATTTCATTGGACGAGCTTCTCTCAGCCCAAATAGTGAGAATCGACGAGTCAAGTGAGACGGAGGGCGCTCTTGGTGATACGTTGTCGTGAATCGTTGAAGAATGATGAAGAAAATTGTCTTCGGAAAGGCATGAAATTGTGAAAGATAAGAGGCATTTGAAACGTTTACGAAGGGACACCAATGAGGCACCAACTGTTGGACTGTTGTTTTTTGAGACTCAATTCTTCGACGTATCAGAACGGTTTAAACTAAAGAGAAATAGCGAAAGTTCTTTGTGTTGGAGAAGGTTCCACATTGGGAAATTTGGAGACACTGTTTTATTTTATTTTTTTAACGAATTACATTTCACTGAAGCAGAATTTAATTGCAAACTTTCATGGTGTCCCACAGTCCTGTTAGGCCTATAGCTATTTGGAAAAGGCTTTACGACAAATAGTATAAAGTATGGAAAAATTTACACATTCTGTTCATGTATGCACAATCTTTGATTAATAGCTTACACGACTCCAATGGAAAAAAAGGATGAGTGGGGTCTTTTTTTTTGGGGGGGGGGGGGTGCCACATGGCTACATGACAAAATTCAAAAGTTGATGTGTATAAGAAAGAATAAAACCACATGTAGCCGACTTGGCTGCATATTAACCACATTAAGAAGTTTAGATTGAAGTTTGTGGTAAAAAAAGAATAAATGCAGCGAAACAGGAAGAAATTTTTACTTTCTATTTTGTCCGAATGGTTTATTTTCAATGATTCTTCATCATAATATAGTACTTTTGTTCCGTATTCATGTAAATTACAGATTTAAATAAGTGAAATCACATTGAGTTATACCAACTCCTTGAAACCCGCCTGTATCTCATCGTCAATCAATTGCACCAAAAGTGGTTGTGTAGGGAATGACAGGCAAAAACAATACATCAAATTGGAAACGAATACCTCTTAAAGCTGAACTAAACCTCAGCGAACGCGCCTGCAAAGTCCCTGTTAGGCTTAAAGAGGGGCTTGGAGCTCATACCCCTAAGCAGAAGTAGGTTGCTTCATTCCTCAGTGTTTGACAAGAACTTACAGAAGCAAGAACGGGGTGGGGGGTAAGGGCGTTCGATTTTATTCTTGATCGACCCAATACGTGTGTAGCTTAAAACCGAGAAGTGTCGTTCCGACCTCTCTGAATGGTTTGTAAAGACAAAAATTTTTATTGTACGCCAGACGCCAGTAAAAAACGGCGCTCCGTGGAGATAGTCTTGGTGACCACCAGTCCCCCTCATAGTATATCACCTCAGGTAGGTTGCTCTCTTTAACAAACGGTTATCGGTACAAAAACTAACTATCGTTCCATTTTTGACATTTGTTACAGACGTTGAAACCTCATTCGTCCCAAGCAGCGGCCCCGGAATGTCTAAATTGTGGAGAGGTGGCAAAGGGCAAAGGAAAATAGACCTAACACCTAACTGACCAAATTTTGGAGGGAGGGGGCAAAATATGATAGGGAAAATTCTCCCTCAGACCCCCTGGAGCGCAACCAAGGCTGGTCTCCCCAAAGTTAAAATATTGTAACGGTTTTCTTCTTTTCTTGGGTGCTATGTTAGTCCCTGGCGTGGTAGCGAGCTGGCCTGCAGCAGTGGGGAGTCTTGGCCTAAGTTGGTGTCTTTTAATTGGCCAACGACAGTTCACAAATTGAAAAGCGGCACGTAAAACAAGCTCAATGTTGGAAAATATTTTAATACGGGATCCAAACACTGGAAACTTCTTCTCCCAGATGAAAATAAGTAACGTTAATTAAGTGACTCTCTCTTGAATACAAAACGAAAAGTAACTGCTACACATACAACAAATAAAACACGAAGTAGAAAACTAAATCAATTACTGCGGTGTGCAAACACAGTTGAAGCTTCCCCGGCTAAAGGGCGTTGCCAGAACCCTGCCTGCGGGATTTCCTGCTGTTCTGTGTGCTGCTGAACACTCAAAAAACAATCCTGACTGTGTAGTATCTGGTTGGATCTGCCTGGACGCTACTAATTCATACTTTTTATATCAGGGTGAATACAATTGGCTTAAAATAATCATACCATTCATATAAGTCGTACGAGTGCTTAGGTGTAGGGAAATATGAACAAATTTGCATTTTTACAATAGAGTTGCGACCCGAAAATATCTGACCCCAAGATTACTTTTATGGAAAAGCGGACAAGTTTCTTAATGTTACATAACATGAGGTAACATGAAAGAGTAGATTACGGTAAGCCACGGATAATCTTCGTGCAGGGACAATGATGCACAGGGATGGGAATAAATCCCTAAATCCCAACACAATACACGTCTAAGCCCCGCAGAATGGAGAGAAGCTTTGCGGAGCAGCCCCACATAATCCCAGGAGTTCCACTTAATCTCGAGGCGCTCCGAACGGCCTTGCCCAAGCGTCACAATATTTTACTGGCTTACCCAAATAGGATTTCTTATGGTAAATATTCCCCAAAACTTTAAAACGGTGCAAAATGTTGACTTGAAGTAGTTAAGCATTACGAGAAATTAGCCTTTAAGGCAATCCGTCATGGCTACCACAATTTTTAGGAAAAAACTGCGGTTCCCAAATAAAGTTCCCGACCACTGGTTCATTACTCCAATTAGCTGCTTTAATGAGCAGCAGATTTGATTACCATTCTGGTACAATAGAAACCCAACAACTTTGGGGTTCAAATTACAACTTACAACAAATCCTGAAATAAGTGCTGGCAAAAAGGGAGTCAAATTCTGACATAAAGTGCTATCAAAAGTCAACCTTTATGATCATTTCCAAATGCTTAAATGGGCATTTAATTAGCACTGAGAACAGTTCCTGACGAGATTGTTCTAAGGTTATTTTTTCCCACATGGGTTACCTGATAGTTGAAAATGTTGAAAGAAGAAGGGGAACTCTCCCATCTAGTAATTTGTCCCCTATCAAGATATGCACCCCTCAGGTAAAAAAAGACATTAGGTTTAAATTTGTACTGGGCTTCTTCCTTGCTGTCTTGAGACACTCAATTACTGACGAAATGAAAGTTTCAGGACGGCAGGTCTACAATGCTTTGCAATATTTCCCGCCTACATAAAGGTAAATTGTAACTCATCGACTGATAAAAAGACATTAGGTTGTAAGGGAAAGCATATCACAAGGGGTGACGCGTGTTAGGTCAATAACGTCTGTACCGCCACCTTGCCCTGAAAATACAAATGATACCCTGAACAAGGCTGGCATTTCCCTGCTCTGGAAGGGCTGCAATCCCAGATCCTTGCTTTGTACGCCTATGAAAAGAGGTCGTGAAACATATAACCAAAAACAATAATCATCATATATAATCAATCAATCAATCAATCAAATCAAATCAAATCAAATCAAATCAAATCAAATCAAATCAAATCAAATCAAATCAAATCCATTCAATCAACCAACCAATCAATCATCCTTAAAGATTATTATTTAACCCCAGCTGAGTTGCGTATTTCTACGTTTCTTATCGAAATTCCGATTAAAACTTCGGCGTACTTTCACTCGACTTTACTCTATGTATTGTTGCTAGTATATACTTCTGTCAAGAGAGTTGATGTCATGATGGGTTAGATCAGCAACGGAGTGTGCAAGTTCAGTGGAATCTTCAGGAATTGATGATTGTCTATATACTTCAAACGACTTGGTTATCACAACCTCACAACCTCATGGAAGTTATAAAGCCTGGCTTATATTATCTTTGCTTTCCTGTTGAGGACATTGAAGACATGGGGTTTCGAGAAAGAGCTTTAAGGGAGTGTATTCCCTTTGGGATTTCGCGTCGTTAAAGGTGGGTTTGACTGCAAAATTAATCTATCTTCGACAAAACTTGGAACATATCGGTTGTTGGAAAAAATTCACAGCTTTGTGGTTTACGGCTTAAATTTTGAGTTGGATATAAGTGATCACAGGTGGTGGAGGGATGACAATCCTCACCTAACAGAAAATATTTTCTGTGAGCAAAGTAGCATGCATGGATGAGTCATCGTGCCCTCTTCAGTAGAATTGATAACATATACATGGATGTTTGTATGGAACAGAAGACTAGAGGGGATATGATGTATTTCATAGTAAATACTGCAATGAGCAGTGAATTGCTAAAGATAACGACTCTCTGCAATGAGTGACGAGTATTCCCGAAAGCATGAGGAATGAAAATAACTAGAAAGGGAGTATGAATAACCGAATGGTCCAAATGCATGTGTCAAAAGTTAAAATTTGTTTCCTCATTCCCAAATCCTCAAAAGTGCATAGGCTACAGTCGTTTGTGATCCCTCGAGTGTTTTTCGGTATCACGTTGCAATCCCACACTCAAAGGAAGGGGGGAGGGTACGATTTTGATCTACAAGGAACCCGTACACGGGTTCCTTGGAGATCAAAATCGTACCCTTTCCTAAACGCATTTGAGTATCTCCCATCCCCGAAATATATTTCGTGGCCCTGAAAGATAATCTCACCCACCCCCCTTTGTACACCTTGTCTGACTATGGGCCTAAAAACCCGTTTTATAAAATTCTGCTCGAATGTTCCTGTTCCAGTCGCTCGTTTTGAGAGTGAATTGTGCAATAACACTAAAAGAAGGGCTTAAGGTCACATCAGGTTTTGATACATTAGAGGGGTGCTTATTCTAAGCAGGTAAAGTTGTCAGATTTTCAACAAAAAGTGAACTTACAGCAAGCACATGTGACATCATATCCCACCATTAATGGACAGTCTTTTGTTTTCCTTTAAAATTACAGCCTATTTTTTTCCTCAACAATCCAATATTATCAGAATATGATTGCCTCAGTGGCATAAGAATTTAACAAACTTTGCATTTCACACAGGGATACATTATTCCTATAAACTACAAGGTCAACCCAACAGTCTAAAAAACAGTGCTAAACAAAGCATTTCTGGTCAATGTGAGGAAGTGATAAAATTTCTGCTGCCCTTTTACTAGTAACTAGTTTGGATCACAAATCTAGTAACAGAATCTACTGATATCTCGAAAAATACATGTCCCATTTGGATGTAAGTTTCACCAAACTGAGTGGATTTGACATATGAAAATGATATTTTTGCTTAAACTTCCCCTTTAAACATTTACAGGGGCGTCGATCCTGTAGGGGCAACTGCCCTACCAATGAAAATATGACCCCTTATCCACAGATCCGATCAAAGTCTCTGTTAGGAAAAGTGAATGTAAATGGACGTAGTAGAAATAACTTAAAAGGTAGAAGACATTATGAGTAAAATTGAAGGATTAGGGTTTGGTGTAAGTTTTGATTGCAAATACCCTGTTCACGCATGTACATGCAGTCTACAGTTTTATAGCAGATGTCCCATTCATTATTAACATTAAGTTTTGTTAGAGGGAACCTAAAAATTTAGGAGTATAGACATTAAGAAATCCAAAAAGCTCAAAGAAAGACATAACTGGAGTGACTGTCCTATTAGTCGCAATGGATTTTTTTAGAAATGGAGAAACGAAAATCTCTTCATTTGTGTGATTCACCGCCAACTGGCAAATGAATGTTCCATTGTCCACTGGCACAGTGATATTCCCTTTTACTTCTTTTCACCCTGCAGACCATGGCGAGGAAAAAATGGGTATTTCCTACATGTATCTTCTATTGTGGGGACAAATCCCCTAAGATATTGCGCAATGGTCCTGTGAAGTTCGTGCATCACATGTGACTCATTGGAGACTAAATCCAGGAGTATCTTCATAGAAAGTGGTAATCTAAATAATGATAAGTAAAATATTGGTGTTGCTAATGGTAAAAGGTTTACTGCCATTCATCAGTGTAAAGTTCAATTTCAATTTTTACGGATAGGGGAATTTCCATGTCTAACATGTTTTGGCAAGATAACGGGTATAAGACTCACCGACCGGTTGGCTTTTTCGATACTGCATGGTGACTGTGTAACATACAGGACAGAATTTACTATCAAAATGTACACGTAAATTTCTCACGTTGATTGTAGGCTAAACACAAAGAAATCACATCAAACTGAGACAAATTTCCCACTGTATTTTTCAAGGGGCTACCCAGACTGTATAAACTTGTCCGAGTAGAGTAGTGATACTTCGATTTTATTGGGAACATCAGTCTCAATCTCTATAGGTTACTTATTTCACTGTTTCATTCATGGTTATGGATGATGGTCTCCATGAATGGGGAACTCCAGCGTCTACCAAATTGGAATAAGACCAACGTAAGTTGCTGGGCTCAAGGCTAGGGTTGAGATTACGGGATAGTGTAAGCGACCTTGGTTGGATTTCAAGGCAAACTTTTGGAAGAATTTTCCCCAACCATGAAAATTAAAGCAAAACGTTCGCACGGTGACACGAATCAGCTAATCGACATATGACCGGCAAGAATCGGTCGAAATTCGGATCGTTTAATCATGGAGGTAATACTTGAACGAAGTATCAACTCTTACGGCTGGTGCAACTGCCGCTGGATTTAAGAAACGATAAGTGTTGCACTAGGAGATGGAATGATCGTCCTTTGTGGGGCTAACCCTTTCACCCAGACTACATTTTTTGTAGTAGTCAACATAAATTTTCAATTGGCATAGTTCTTTGATTGACAGCAAGTTAAAAAATACAGAGTACTGTAGCTTATATTACACAGCTAGCACTGCGGTGAGCGTTTCGGTTACACACAGTTCCTTGAATGCTCACCCTGCAGAAATAAACTGAGATTGAGTGTGGACGAGGATGTGTTTTAAACTGTTGTGAGAGGGACTTAAGTAAAAAGGTCAGAAAAATTTGGATTTTTCGGGGTAAGAATACCGGGTCATTTAAGGGAACAGTTGTTGGAACAATAACCCCAACATAGGTATGGTACGCGAGAGAGGGCACTAAACTAAATTAAACTTCTCTTAACTAAACTTCACTAAACTAAACGTCACTAAACTAAACTTCACTAAACTAAACCAAACCGAACCAAACCGAACAAACCAAATCAAATCAAACCAAATCAAACCAAACCAAACCAAACCAAACCAAGCCAAGCCAAGCCAAGCCAAGCCAAGCCAAGCCAAGCCAAGCCAAGCCAAGCCAAGCCAAGCCAAGCCAAGCCAAGCCAAGCCAAGCCAAGCCAAGCCAAGCCAAGCCAAGCCAAGCCAAACCAGACCAAACCAAACCAAATCAAACTTAACCAAACAAAACCAAGCTAAACTTAACTAAGCTAAGTTAAGCTAAGCTAAACTGAACTGAACTGAACTAAACTAAAGTAAACTTAACTAAACTTAACTTAACTAAACTGAACGGAACTGAACTAAACTAAAAGGAACTGAACTGAGTTGAACAAAACTGAACTGAGCTGAACTTAACGTAATTGAACTGAGCTGAACGGAACTGAAACTATCTGAGTGGAACTAATCTGAACTTAACTAACCTACCTCGGTTATTGGCGTGGTTTGCTCCGTACATAATTGTTAGAAATGGAAGAGAGAACTGTCCGATCCATTTATCCTGACCCTACCTAATCTTCTCACCGCAAACAGTTCCAAATCTCCTAACCTTCTTACTTATTGATTCTTCATCACTTGGTTTCTCCCAAGGGATGATAGGCAGACACATGTACAGGACACTTCTGATGAGCTCTGTTTGGGAGAATAGGTTTCTACAAAATTTGCCGAAAGAAACTCCTATCAGGTACGGTGCATTATTGAGTTTCAGCATTTTTAGCTGTGACAACGGGCGTGGTAGGAAGATTCAAGCTACTGGTTACTTCACTGTGTGTTTTTGTTGGATAATATCCATCAAAACACGGTGGATCCAGAATCTATGATAAGAGAGAACTAGTGCTGAACTTCTGAGACACTGTCTGAGCCGAGCGCCAACAATTGTTGTCTGGAACGAATGGAAAATTTTGAAAAGTTGCAACCAATAAGACGAACGGTATTACCATTTCCTAAGTCTGTAAGTAAAATTTAACAGACTAGACATTTTTTTTATGTTGAATAATTATGCAAAAAAGGTTATACTTTAATAATTATGATCAAATTGTATAAAGATGAAAAAATTATCAGAAAAAAATTACCTGCTGCCATTGGATGAGATGGAAATGCAAATCCTATTAATCATTGGATAAATAAGCTGCTATCCACATTCCAGATACTGGTTCTACTTAACCACAGGGGGTGGATTACAAGGACGAAAGCCCCTCTAAAATACTACACCTATAGTGTGTACATTACGGCCGATTTTTTGACGAAAGAAAACTTCAAACCGCAAAATGACCCTGGAATTTCTACCAAGTGTACATAACGGAAATAAACACTAGGGTGTATTTCACTGCTGAGAATATCAATAAATAATGCTCTTTTGTAGTTTTAACGCTCGTTTCGTTACTTCGGAACATGAAGTATACCCATTTGAAAAGTGCTTTATCCCAAGCATCAATAACGTGAAAGATTGGTCTGGAAATTTTCAACTTTTTCCCGCATTTTGAATGTTATTTTCGTGCATAATTTTACTTAATCTGAACCGATTTTCTTAATTTAAAATCCGTTTGATTTCTAATTTAGCCACTGATGTCGATTTTTGTCACATTTTACCTGTATGGAAGAACTACCTTAGTACTTCCATGTTACGTTGAAATAAAAATCAATCCTTAAGGATCTTTTGAAGGTGGATGCCAGTGCCAGGGGTTAGTCATAAAAAAGGCGTTGCTTCACTGTTGGATTCGGAAATCAAGGTCACAGTATAAATGCTCACCATAGGGTAGAATTTTGTCACTTAAATGAAGGACGTAATCTTAATGAGATTGGTCCATGTCTGAAAGGGCACATCGGTCAATCTAATAGGGGTGGATGGTTGAAGGGGTGCAAAAGAAAGGCTACCCTCATATACACCTCTCTCTTTAAGTAAGGCTTCCGGGTGGTTCATGACAGGAATTCCCCATTAACCTACTCTTACCCGACTTGTCAATGGCAACTCGGGTAAGAAGGATTAGGCCACCTTATGATTTGTTGGGGGAGGGAATCCTACTGGCCCAGCACAGCTTGTCATTGTGTCATGCGTAGGTGACTTTAAACTTGTCAGGTCTTAGAAGTCAAGATGAGGTTCATGTCTGCTAGGAAGTTGTGCTAAAGAAAGTTAATAGGATCAGTTGGGTTGGACTTTTTCTAAATTCTGGCTAATGGGCATTTCCTGTAATGTTACAACAACCTGATTTAGTCCGGTGTTCCAAACGTTCGCACAAACTTGCTTTGTGCATTGTACCAACGTTAGAACCTGAGCCGAATAATATCCTGACTCAGTACAACGTACCGAAAGCTCACAGCCAATTTACATTATTGACGTTCTCATACTAAAGGAAAATGTTCGTATAATTACCAACGAGCATCATTTCTTGATACGTCAAGCAGAAAGGTACACCTCAGTCATTGTTTGGGCTGTGGGAAACCTGATAGAAATCTCAAGGACAGTTTGCTATTTGCGTTCTTTTATAGTTAAAATATCGGCCAAGACATGACGCTATCGACCAAGTCATGGCGCCCATTTTTGAGGGGAAGAATTTAATAATGTGAAATTTCAAGGCCCCATGCGACGTGCAAATGCTGAAGTCACCTCTGGTATGTATAGATTCTCAAGTTGTCTGGCGGTGGATGCAATACTTTAGAATTTATCGTACTGTTGTTCACGGAAGTTTTTTATTGTAAAAAAGGAAATAAGAAATTTCCTAACTGACTCAAGACAACGGTATTCCCTGACCTAATCCCTACCTTTAACAACGAATGCAATCGACACAATTCAATGGTAACAGCCAATGAAGAAACACCTTGTTAAACAGTGCGCATCTATTTTTTGTCGGAATATCTGATTGTTAATATAATACTTTGAGTAAGAATGCGATGAGTGTTTTGTACTCCAAGAAGAAGAAGTTTGAGGAAGTTCTAACACAGTTTTTAACGAACGCTTGTGCAAACGTAGGGTGAGAACTCTTGCTTCTTGTGTTTCAAACACATAGTGGGAGAACGTCATGTTACTAATGACTCCCACTTAAAGGTCGAGAGCAATCTCCCAAAACTTACTTTGAAGCAACAGCTAAATACCACAATTTTCCTCTTTTTCCTCTTTAAAGTATCTTCCATCAAATTTTTTAACTTCAATAACGCAACTCAACGTAAAATAAGCAGGTACTTCTAGTAAATTCCACTTTTAAAGAGAAAAAATGTTGTCACATGACTCACAAACAGCCAATCATGAAACAGGACTGTTAACTACACTACACCGTGTTGGGGTGACTGCCCTTGCCCTTTAATTCAAATAGCTGACTGCATGCCTGATATTATTTTGCAAAGTATACCAGTCTTGCTTTCCTTTGCTGAAAATTGCTCGTATAAAGAAAAGGAAACATTGGATAAATGCGGAGATTGATATTTGGTTGGATATAAGTGTAGCTTTTATTTTTGTGTTATATATAACGTAATTTGTTTGGTTTCTTTACGTCTAGGGAGTGTTTTGACCCCTTTGTTGCATATTTTGCTGACATGATACCCTGTATTTCATGAACTTGCTAGAAGAAACTATGAATGTAATAAAATTTAAGCTGGGTTCAATGCCATTCACTTGTGACCACAAACTACATTTTTGCCCTGGGTATATCAAAATTCTTTCATGTCACACGTTTTTGGCATCAAATTAAAAACAATGCAGAGTTGCTCATAAAACACAGCTAAAACTCTGAGTGTTATGATTGCAAATAATGATCTTGCATGTTTTTCAGGATACAGCCTGAATCAATAAGCTGGGATTGTCTGGATAAATTAAGTTTTAGAAATATGTGGCTTCGGGGTGGGGAGGGAGAGAAGGGAGATGGGCGGGAAAGGGAAGGATAAAGTGGATAGGTTAGGGGGACTGGAACTGTCTACGGTAATGAGTATCTACCTTTAAGGAGAGAACTGAAGGATCGTTATGGCTATGTATTCTACCTGAATGGACGTCTTGCTTTTTGTCATGTTTTCTCAAGGCTAGCGTAACTTATGGTGTGAAGTGGCAATCACGGCTTTGGACAAGTGTCTTCAAATGAGAAATAATATTCCTGTCGATGGGCGTAACTACTTGGCATTGATCGATGAGACGAGTTTCGACGCGGTTAAGTTTCTTAGAAGATTTTGACCAACACTGGTGAGGTGCCTGATAAGTAAGACTCATTGTGCTCTGGATTGTTTAGATGCTTCCTAACAATCTAATAGACGAGTACGACGTTTAAATCTGCACATACGTTTGTGAACTTTCTGTTCAGGTTGACTGGTAACAAATTTAACATTTGAGCGCTGCGTCAGCCGCGCATATAGCATACCGTTTTACTTATGTATACCCTTCGCCATCAGCAATAAAAGCAGGTAAAAGTGTTACCCGTTAGCCTTTAACCTATTGCGCGATACTGCTTCATGGCCAACCCCCTCCCCCCTCCAAAAAAAAAAAAAACAAAACAAACAAAACAGTTCACAATTGAACTGAGCCGATCACCCAATAACGATACGAACAATACGTGATATAGTTCATTAATTTAGTAAATGATTTTAACATATTCCTTATTTGTGGATGTGACCATCTTGCTTAAATTTTGTATTCCCTGTAGATGTGTAGAGCTGTACATCGATGCACAGTGTGAGTTACGTCCCCTTTGTCCTTTTGTCCCCATTTTTTGGCCTGAATATGACTATATACCTACAAAAAAAAAAACTAAATACAAGCAAAAATAATTATTGTTAACTCAGCTAACTAGGTAATTATTAGACTTAGTATTATTGAGCTCATAGATAACGCCTACTTTAGTTTTACTTTGAAATATAATTACTATTATAATTATTTAATTGCCACTCTGTGTGGTGAACCCACAGTCAATTCTCACCCCAATCCACAATTTTTGTAGCAGCTTACAGAAATTGGCTAGGGCTCTGTGATGGACAGCAAATTTTAAAAACTTGAATGCTGAATACTGTATCTTATATTATACAGCGTGTAGGCTACTGTACTGAGAATGTTGTGATTGCACTTTGAGTCTGGTTTACTCAGCCTGAAGCTATAAAATACGATTGAATGTGAATGAAGAGACAGTTTCAGACAGTTGTGGGAGGGGTTTTAGTTAGTCAGTAAGTAAATTAGGGGAACCTGTCTTTTAAGATATTACAACTAAAGCAATTCAATTCAGTGTTGGAAATCCCCAAAAATTTTACATAGAGAAAGGGAGGCAATACTACTTCCTAACTTCCTAAAGGGAAGAAGTATTCGCCCCAAACTTGTTTTGAAGAAGCAGCTAAATCTCACAATTTTCCTCTTCTTTCTCTTCAAATTAGCTTTTAATTTTTTTGGACTTCAGAAATAAACCAAGCAGTTACTTCTTTAAAAGTGCACCCAAGTCAAGAAATTCCGAAATACATATTGGAGAGCATAAAAAATGAATTTTAACAGTCAAAATTCCGTCTTCATGGGACATTCCTTAGCTGATATTTAAATTTTTGTTCAGGTCTTGTTGTGAGTGTTAAGGGCTAAAATCCACTTACTCTCCGATCGGAGTCGCTGATTTGTTGTCGTAAACCCAGAGCAAAGGAGTATACAACGCAGATTAGAGAGGTTATGCCCTACTATGCAATAATGATTAGAAATGGGAAGTTTGACTTTGTAGATAATTGACTTTTTGTGATTATTGAATCGCAACCTGAACTTCTTTGCTCAGTGGTTTCAGCTTTGTTAGCAACCGTTAGTCCTTAGCAACAGTTCACCTTCCTTGCGCGCAGAGCCTTTTCTCTTACAGGAAGGCGGTTTGGGCGCATAGATTCATCTCCGCGTGTTTGCGGGTTGTGCTACTGATTTTGTTTATTTCAATATTGCTACATTTGTTTTAACACAGTTGAAGGGCACAGGAGTGTCCGAAATATTCTTTTCGTATACAAACTATTGTGCTCTCATTTTTTGGTTTTCTTGTTGATATGGAGCATACGAGGAACTCAATATTATGTCAATTTATATTTATATTAACACACCCACCCACCAACACACACACACACACACACACATATATATATATATACTCAATCTGAAGACAGTACTGTTTTGACCTTGTTAGGTCTCCTCAGTGCAGCTCAGAGTAGTTCAGAGTATGTATATATATATGTATATATATATATATATATATATATATATATATATATATATATATATATATATATATCTATATATACATATATATATATATATTGAAAAGGTCAATATTACAGCTCCCTTCACAGGGTTGAGCACTTTACCATTGCCTGGTTGACATTATTAATTATTAATTATTTTTACTATTACGGTTATATATATATATATATATATATATATATATATATATATATATATATATATATATATATATATATATATATATATATATATATATATATATATATATATGTATATATATATATATATATATAGATATATATAAAGTTTCGCAATTTTACGGAGGAACGTATTTTCTAGGGGATTTTGAGTTTTTAATTACTAGGAAATGACTGAACATGCGTAAGATTTAGGAACAAGAAACTGAATGTCATAATTTTATATAATATAGTAATAAACTTCATTTTTTTTAAAGAAGGTAGTATGAATCACTTTCTTTTTCAGCTGAAAGTCTATACTCTTGCTGGAATACGCGCCGAATTGACTTAGTCATTCGCTAATAATAGCTCAGGGACATTCCCGGTAGAGATACAACATTCACTATGATCGTTTTGTTTAGTTTGGGGAAGCTATTGACTCACCGCACTCAGGCTATATAAAAGTCGGAAATGATCCTCATTGGAACAATTTTTAGCTGAGGTCTGAAGTCAGTGGTCGACGCATTAACTCATCGTCCTGTCGTACCAGTAGCAGTTACAAGTCTTCTTTGATATCAAGATGTCTCTTCGCTTCGTCATCTATGGTTTGTCGTTTCTGGCATTTGCAGCTCTTACAGATGGATGTGGCCAAACATCTAGAAAACCCAAAGACCCTAAACACCGCAAGGGTAGAGAGGTGGACACTCCCATAATGGTTGGAGAAGGTGAATTTGGTCTTCTTTTGAGGTAAGATGATAATCGGTTTGTCAGTCTGCATAGCAAGATGGTTTTATAAAAGTAATATATCCTTTCCCATTCTACTAATCTTATAATGAAGTGCGGCAGCTTTTTTGATCTTGTCAGGATCGAATACCAAGCGGCTATAACTGTACTCTCAGAAAACTATGGCAAATACCAGATTTATTATTTGCCTTTATGAGTACTTCATAAAAATCCTGCCCACTTTACATTTGACGTCATAATACTTCCTAGCGACCACTGAAGGTTATTGGGCTGGTTCAGGCTTACCTGCCTGGCAGGCTGTACGACATATTCTTTGTTAATTCATATCCCTAACGCCTGTCAAAGTGAATACCGAGCAAATTCTTTTGGATATTCATGGAAATATGTGGCCTCGGGACTGGTTGAATGTTAGTGAATATTCACAACAAGACAGCATCTGGTCCCATTAAATAATGCAATAGCCAATGACACCCACAGAGGTGGTTATGGTATGTCATTGTATACGCCCTAATTGTACCCACTACCGATAGACCCGATAATAAATTAGAAACGTTATAGAACTTTACTTCATGAGTTTACTCATTGGCACCTTTATGATAAGTTACAGAACTAGGCTATTGCAGTGGCGTGTGTAGAATTTTCGAAAAGGGGGTGGACGATGGGTTCTCGCCAAACGTTCAACTCGTAAGGGTCTACAGGGACACTGGAAATTTTTCGCCATCGAAAGTGTCTTAACGGAAAATAGTGTCTCTTAATGACAAGAGTGAAGGAATGGTGTGGTAGGGCTGTCAGGAGGTGATGGTTGATGGCAAGGTTTAAGTTCCAGTGGCGGGGCTAGGGATTTCGGTCAGAGGGGCGAAAATGGTCAACAGGGGCGCTTCGAAGGAGTAAATACCCTGAGCCTCAGTACGATCAAAGCCACGGCTTTTCACACTTTCCATTTGATTTTCCGCACCTGGTAGAAGACTTCCTTACTATTTCTCCTCAGCGAGTTTTTTCCATTAAACCATGTTTCAATTTTCTATTCATGGGCCTCCGCAGAAGAAAATGCGGGGGGGGGGGGGTTAAAATTCTTGTAGGGGGTAAAGGTCCGCGCCATCATGAGTTGGCGCGGGGCGCCAGAAAATTTTGGCCCAAAATGCCTCTCAGATCGCTGGAAATTGCATTTCTAAAGCCTATTTACCGCATATAAATAGGGAAAACACTGAGTGAACTGTTAAGAAATGTTGATGTTAACTTTTCTTCGTCTTTTTCTTTATGTTTTTTTTCGTTTTTCAGGGTTTTTATTTTCCAGGGGAGGGCAATTCCCCCCCTTTCCCCTACCTGCGGACGCACATGCTCCTATCCCTCTCTTTCACATTCTAGTATGAAGGCGGTCATAATATTTTGTGTTATTGTCAGGCCTCGATTTAAGATTTTAATGGAATAATGGGCTACTTTGTGAAGATAAAGATTATTGATCTGCTAAACCTAAATAGCAAGCAATCTTACAGGGGGGAAAGTTGTGGAAATTAATCACCGCTCGGTGTACATTTTTAGAGTCTGGAAATCAAGACAAGTACACGAAGAAACATTAATTGAGGTGATTTACATCATGTGACCACTCTGAAATAGCCATTAATTAAGTACATTGAAGGAAAAAGCCAAGACAAAAGGTCTGCTTGGCTCTCAAGATACCGAATTCATAATAAATAAAAGCAGGCTAAACCTAGGCTTATTAGATGCAATTTTCAGGCTTTTGAAACCACGAAAGTACCGAAATAAGCATTTTCATGGGATTATCGTGCAGTGTCAGAAACAGCCCTTTTTCATAAGAATGGTCACTTGAAGAAAAGCAAAATGGAAACTGCTCATTAAAACCCTTAAATCATTACCACTAGGACAACAGTTTATTTTATTTTAACCTGAATGTTCTCTTCAAATGATTTTGAAAATTGTCGTGGAAGGCTATTTTGGCATCTTTATAAACTCTTTTTATTGTCTATGTTGACAATTATACCCGACAACAAGAGGGCTATTTGCGCTACAATTATTGTTGCGCCCTTTGCAACATCTTTTATTGGCCGGGAGGGTGAATTTAATATCAGTCGGTGTATTTTGTAAGCTTATAATCATGCTTGGTGTGGAAGCAATTAACTTAGCACAGCGACAACATTCATTAGTGCGTATAAAGCATGAAGATACGTTTCGGCAAAACCTATCCTTATATTACAAAAGACCCTTTTCATCAGAATAAAAAGCAGATAGTACAGTTACTGGTGGCTGTTTAAGCATTTCGTTATCTGGGCTTTAAAACAACGCTATTAATTTATGCCTTTTTGCCAATAATGGTGCAAGAGTAAAGTATGTTGAAAACCTAGAAAGGGCACCGACATACGATTTTGATCCGTCAAGGGGGGCGACCGCCCCCCCGACCATATGGCAGCTCCGCCCTTGTTAAGTTCGAGTAACGCTACGTTCCTTGGTTGATTGTTTCTTATCGACCCCCCTCGTCCCTATTTCACACGCTACCTGGCTGTTTAAAAAATAACTTGTAGCACCTGAAATGTGTCAAGAGGACAATGTGTGAAAAATTTACCTTTTGATAATTACAACAAGAGAATTGAATTACTAAACGTAACATTTCGTGGAGGTGACGTCAACTTTTCGCCATTTGTATTTGACGGCTAGTGTTATGAAGATCTGCTTTTATACTACCACAAACACAACAGTTTAACTACTCTTTTTGCCAGAACTTGTCAGTGCAATTGCTATCGTAAACAGTAAAATATGTTCACCTTCGTGAAATTGTTCAGTGTTAAAGATTTTTTTATTTTTTGTTAAGTTTGTCAAACGCACAAGATATAAATTTCTTCACTTTTAAGTATTTTCTTGTCTAAATGTCCAGATGAGATAAGGGAAACCATTTCGTGGTAAACAGTTCCTTGGAAAACATACAACGATTACACTTTTAAAATTATGCTCCTTTTGCAGACCCAGTAAAACAGGGATTTTGGAGGATATCGACGCTGAGAAGATATTTCGCAGAATAGATGCTAATAGTGACGGTGCTGTTGATGCCGCTGAATGGGTAGACTACTCTAAAGACGTTAAAAGCATATGGGACTTTGTGGAACTTCTTGGGTATTCTGATATTGATGGTAAGTTGAAATTACCTTAACACTTGTAATGCCAGTGATTTTTTTGAAATATAAGTATGAAATATTTTTAACTTCATTTAATCTCGAATTGTCTTATTAAATGTTAAGAATATGAGGAAGGGAAGGTTGGCATGAGGAGTTAATTTATGCATTAAAATTTAAATTCCCCGTTAAAATTAGTCCAACCGATAAAATCACAAACATTTGAGTAGTGGTGAATGATTCGCCACTCCTTCTACACTAGAGACTGCCACCACATTCATGTCTTTCTCTGTGTCTGTCGGTTCTGGACGTTGGATTTTCTTCCCGGTAGAACAAGTAGTAATCTTTACACCCGTCTCTTGTCCCTACGTAATTTGTCTTCAATGAGTCAAAGATCTCTCTGATTTCCGAAAAATAATACATTAAACCGTATTACATGAGGTAGCTTGGCCAGACAAGCCATCGATCAAAAATCTGTGATAATGTTTTGAGATATCATGTATAGCAGTGGCAGTATGGAGTTAAAAAGTGGGGAGTTAGGGACGCAAAACTTAAAGTGGGGGATATTTGCTTTGATATGGCATTGCATAGGATTTGATTGGTTATTCAGTTAGTTAGATGGGGTTTTAAGACTCAGTTCCTAAACAGACATCCGACTGCAACCGGGATGATATAATCCCATGCAGAGTCATATGAGAGGGAATAGCAGAAAGGGTAAGGAATGATTGACTGAAAATGACCAAGGTACAACAGTAGAACACGATTAATTTATCTATGCATAGGAAATGAATTATGCTAATGTGTTAAATCACATATCCTTCCAGGAATGGAATTCAAACAATTACGATGTGGCATATCTTTAATTCTGGGAATTGAGGTGCAAATTTGCTAAATCGAAAAGCAAAAAATCCATTTCAAAGGTCATGTTCTAGACAATTTTGCTAATATTCCGATGAGCCATGACAACGGATCTCGTTGTGTTTTGTAACTTGCAGATGACGAGGTTATTTCATTGGACGAGCTTCTCTTAGCCCAAATCGTCAGAATCGACCGGAAGGAGGGCGCTCTTGGTGATACGTTGTCGTGAATTATTGTCGAATGATGAAGAATATTGTCCGGAGAGGCCGGCATGAAATTTTGAAAAACAAGAGGCATTTAAAACGCTCATGAAAGGGACACCAATGAGGTACCAAGTGTTGGCCGTGTGATTTAAAAGATCAATTCTTTTACGCATCAGAACGGTTTGAGGGATGAGAAACAGGATTTTCGGCGTTGGAGAAGGTTCCACATTGACAAGTTTGGAAACGCTGTTCTATTTTTTTAACAAGCTCACACTGTTATAAAAAAGTAGTTTAAACATTTGGAACCTCATAGGTTAAATTTATCACGCACTGGTACTTAGAGTTTACCGTAGCTGATCGACGTCAAAAACGAATTAAATTAATTAGCGGACGAAGATATAGGCAAATCAGAAAAAAAAAAAACCCATGAAACTATGACAAGAGTAACATTCAGTGTTAGAAAGTATCATTTTGCTTACTAGGTATCTTTGGCTATAGACGATTCCGAACCGTCTAGTGATGGTCTGATTAGGTCAGCCATAACTGGGATCCGTCAGCTTGAATCTTTGCAATTCTTTGCTTGTATGTATTATAAATGATTATATACTAAAATACCTCATAATATCCCACCTTATCCTGAGTATAATGGCTTAGCATTACATGTAGACAATAAAATGTAGACGAAAAATGTAAATTGTAAACAAAGTTTAGTAAAAAGTTTGATTGGTATTCTACCGACAATCACACGTAACGAGGGATTACGTGAGAAAGCGCTATTGATCAGCTTCAGTTTTATTTAAAGATTTGCTTACGAACTTACCTGTACTTGTTCAGTTGTTTCAGTATACTTCTGGGATAGTATTTAGCCGGCATGACCAAATTGGGGAACATTATGTGAACAAACCTATTTTCTAAGGTCCTCGTAAATGAAAGAAACATTGAACTGCACATATTTTGATGTTGTCACCGCTTTATTAATTGTGTTTTAAGGCAACTATTTCAATAAACTTTGTACATACGAGAAGGCAGCTTTGAGAAGCAATCTGTCAGTCTAATGTTAGGAAAAGCTTTTCCGGCATGGATAAACCGTGGTCAGGGGGCATTAAATTTTCACTACGTTACAGAGTCAGACCTCCTAATGTAAAAAACTTACTTGGTTCCCTACACAATAAAAAAATGGCCTATCAAGCTTGCTTGCGTGCTATGTAGCTTTTTAAGGAAGACCAGCTAGGGAGTCGGTATTTAACAGGTCTCTGGTAAGACTTTGCACTGAAACTGTTAAGTCTCTATTTGTCTGTTTTCTTGTATCTTTCCTCGCTAGCATTTTCTACTCGTCCTAAAGCATAATATAGAGAAAGGGAACAATTATTCGTTTTGTATATAAACTAAAAAACAGTAAACTATTATATTTTCTTCATGGAGAAATCAGTTTTTCTATTGCATATATACAGTATTTCAGTGGGAGAGTGAGTGATGTTTGGTTTCGGGATAGCTGCATAGGGCTAGGAGCAACGGAACCTTTTCCAATCAGTGATTACAAAGGGTTACGGGATACAGTATGCGTCTTTTTGACGATGGCCAAATTTTATGCACGCTTACGTTTCGTCCCGCGATCCTTTGTAATAAATATTTGGAAAAGAGTCTTTTGCAAACTTATCCCATAAAGTGTGGGAAAATTTATATATTCATGCATGTGTACATAATCTTTGCTTAGTTGTTTACACCACCGCCGTTGTGCGTGATGTTCCGTATAAGCAACAAGCCAGAGAGCCACAACTGGAAAGAATGCCGTGGCTGGCACGACTTGAACCAATAGGTTGGAAACTGAACGGTAAAACTCCATCTAACTAACTAACTAACTAACTAACTACACCAGTCATGGGTGGATTGGGGAAAACAAGGCTACATGACAAAATGCACCGGTTGATACATATTGAAAACATAGAAAGAATGAAATCGGACACTACCTGTAGCCGATCTGGCTTCATAAAAGCCACGCTCAGGAAATATTAAAATTTGTGATGTAAAAAGAATAAATAAAGTGAAACCAAAGCAAATGAAACTGTTTCCTTTTTCCGAATGGTGTATTTGCAATTCTCCTTCCTTCGTTCGTCTCCGTCGTCCTTTGTTCCGGATTCAAATAACGAATATCTTTCAATAAAAGGAATAACATTGAATTGAACCATTTTTTTTAAACCCTGTCTATATCTCATGAAACAATTTTGAGCACAAAAAGTGGTTGGGTAGTGAAGGACAGGCAAATACAACACATAAAATGGTTAGGAAATCCCTTTTGAATCTCAAACATACACCAATAAGAGTAACTGCATGGTCTTTGTTAGGCTTATAGAGCGGTTTGGGGCTCATACCTATGCAGGAGACTGTTAGATACCCCCCTCCCCCCAAAAAAGAGCAAAGTCTCAAACATAATTCAACAAGAGTCACTGCACGGCCTTTGCTAGACTTATAGTGCGGTTTGGGGCTCATACCTATGAAGAACGTTCGATAGTCCCCTACCCTATATTTCTCAACATTTAAAGAAGTAAGGACTCCGGGGTGGGGTTAATCATATTCTTGATCGATTCAATGCACTCGCAGCTTAGAACACTCGAGAAGGATATCTGAACGGTTTGTGAAGAAAAAAAAATTTCTTGTATACTCCGCGCCGATGATGATGGCGCTACGCATAAATAGTCCTGCTGGCAATCAGCTATAGTCCCCATGCTCAGGGGCAAAGGAAACGATAGTGGAAAACACGCAGAGAGAAACCGAACACGAAAGCGCAAGCTCCAACGGGTTGGTTCCAGGGGGCAAAGTTCCTGAAGCGCAGAGATTTTAGCAAACGTCCGGGTAAAAACCAAATCTCAGAAGTGGTATTTATTTTTCGGTTCATCTAACTTGTAACTGACCTATGGAGGGGGGGGGGGGGTTGTGGCAAGGACGAAATCTGACCGGTAAAATGCTTCCTGATTCCATCTATAGAGCCACCACGAGTCGCCACAAAATTAAAATAGTGCATTGGCCTACCCGAAATAAGGATTTCTAATGGTAAATATTCCTTAAAATGACAAAAAATACTGACCAGATAGCATCTAAGGTTACCTTGTAGTTGAAAATGTTAGAAGAAAAAGTGAGACCTGGAAGCGCCCAGACAACACTTGCTCACCTCATAGTTTTTCCGCTATCGAGATCCTTCTCCTGAGGTAAAAGTTAACAAAACCGCGACGGGGTGTTTCCTGAAAAAAAAAAAATATTTTCAAGGTTATAATTGGCATTCAGGCAATTTCTTGCTGTCTTGAGAGACTAAAATTTGCCGACGAAATAATAATGCCAGAACGGTGGGCCTAAAATGCTTTTCAATCAGTTTCGAAAATGCTTATCTTTTGAAAATTGCAGCTTAAGGGGAAAAGTTCTTTCAGCTTCTTTACAACTTAGTAATACATTTCCTCTTCCATGATGTTACGCCTACATACAAGCAAAATGTAACGCATTGACTGCTGAAAGAAGCATAGGCGTAAGGGAAGAGATTTCACAGGATGGGAGGGTGTTTGCACTGAAAATTCTGCCCACTTCATTGCTCCCTTGCGATGAAAGTACAAGTGCCGTAGTGTCCTAAAGCGATCGTTTTCCTGCTTGGGAGGGCTGCATCCCAAAGACTCCCTACCCAGTAGGCCTATGGAAAGAAGTTGTGAGACGTATAATGAAAAAGCAATAATAATCAAATAAATAAATCAATTGTCTTCCTTAAAGACAATGATTTCTTCCCATCTGAGTATAATTTTTATTAAGTATCTCGAGACTTTTAAACTCCAAAAGGAGTCATGCTCTCGTGTCGACGTCACCGGTTGATAAATTCGGTTCGAATGTTCCAGTAGAACCTTGTCAGAGTGAATTGTGTAATAACATTTAACATTAAGAGAAGAGATTGTTAATGGAAGTAATAAAAAGAAAAGTATAAGAGCATAAGAACTAAATCAAAGGAATAAATAAGTTGGAACGAGTTTTAATTTTATTAACACCCTGCTCAGTCTACAGTTTCACAACAGAGGATTCATCCATTATCAGTATTAAGCACGGACTTTATACATGGACAGGGTATACTGCACGTTAGGTTGTCGCTACCGTACGCGTGAGTATAAGCGTAGCAACATGGCTGTCTGCTATGGTTTTGTGTGTGAAAGTTTGGACTTGCTCGAGTAGTTCGAACAACAGAATTTGAAAGAAACTTGTAATATTTTCGAAATAATGCAAGGTAAGGTTAAAATCACTACACGTCTTGCAGGAGTATGATGTTGTTTCTCATTCAAGTTAATGTTTTGTTTAAAATATTGCAGAGTCGTCGTCAAATCATACAAATTATAACTTCACGGCGGCCATCTTGGTGCGCCTTTTTTTTTTATCCCAGTCGGTGGCGACAATCTTCGGATGGGACGTACACGTTACATTCTCTGTCAAGGGAGCTGCTATTAGCAGCTCCAAGCTCTGTCCATGTACATAGGAAGTCCGTGGTATTAAGTATCATTAAGGGGATATTAAAATTTAGGAGAATGGAGGTTTAGAGATGCAAAGAAATATAAAAGAGGGGAGACTGTCGTATTCACAATAAATTTTGTAAGAAATGAAGAAGCAAACAAAAAAAAAAAAAAAACACATTTGTGTTAGTCACGACTAACAGGTAAATGAATGCCCCTAAAGTCCATGCACTTCTTCTCTTTATCCTTCCTTCACCTTGCACACAATGGCGCAGTTAAATTTGGGCATTTCCAAGATCTATCTACTACTGTGAGGGAAAATACCGCATGGAATTGCGCAATGGGTACCGTTAAGTTCGTTCAGCCAGATTTAATTATGCGGTATTGGAGATCAAAACTAGTAGTATGTTCGTAGGAAGCTGTAACATATGAATAATCCCCTTCTTCCTGAAATTACAATAAAGAACAACCACACATGCCAAAATTGGAAAGGGCATAGGGTTTAAGATAAACATCGGATCAGACAGATTTATTTCCTTCATCAATCAAATCTGATATCTAAGGAAATCTGTTTATACTTGACATGAAAACAGATTGCTTATTTTGCATTTTGACCGGAATTATATCCTCAAAAGCTATAGTCGAAAGTCGATGTGGTTTAGTTTGTGCCAGAGGTGAATGAAATGTTAAAATCGACTTTTAATACATTTATGCCTATAGAAGCTTTTATTAATGACAGGTCGTTAATAAGATGAATGGGAGGACCTCACGGCCTGGTCTAATGCTAATGGAGCGTTCCTCTTAGGCTATCTGCTCAGGGAGCTAGAAGAGACCAAGTCTCTGATTACCATAATTTACTGTAATAGCTACTTCAAATTTTGTCAACTTCTCCAGCTTTTCACAACTAAGGAAAATATGTAACAGATCACACATTACAGATTCTTTAACCAAAATACCACCTCCAGGACGGCGTTCCCTCGTTAATGTCTCAACGGTACTCATATTTAACATGGGTACCGCTCTTCACTCCTCCAATTCTATCACGTAATGTCGTAACTTTTTTCAAGTACCCCACTGTGAATTGGGGGTTTAAAAAATGTCCACGGTATTTCCCGTGCATCGAAAAAGGCAACGTGCCTGAACTTATACCATTTTGGAACAGTAGTTTAGCTTTACCTGGTGGAACAATACTACGAAGTGTCAGATCATGGGACATACGGAGCAGAAGCACAAACTAAATGGCCTAATACTATCACCCCAAACAGCTCCAAATCTCCTTAGCTACTTAATCGAGCCCCTCACACAAATGTCTAAAAGTCATCCTAATCCATACAGGATTTCAGTATAAAGCTTCAGGGTGAGTATACATGACCCCAAAGTGAAATCAAAACACTCTCAGGGTGCTTTTACACTTGATCCGGATCTTATCGCCCGATCGATGTTATCAGCGTATCGAATTACGTGTATGGCTTGATCCTGGTGCATTTACACTTGTCTCGTATTCTGATCCTCCTCTGTGCTTCAGCGGAAGTCGCATTACGAAATACAGGGGCACGCGCGTGCTCACCAAAGTGTAAACAAAAAAGAAACCCTGCACATGTACCATGGATACCGTACCGTGCCTGACCATTGATCCGGCGAGCATTTTCACTACAGATCTGATCGCCTGCGCGGGATCTGATCCCCCCCCTTACTAGGATCAAAATCGGGCGATCAGATCCGGATCTGATCTGCGTTTACATTACAAATTTGATCTCGAGCAGTGGATCAGACCCCGCGCCAGGCGATCAGATCCGAATCAAGTGTAAACGTACCCTTAGTCCCCTCCATGCTGTGTATAATTAGCTACAATACTCTACTGTTTTTGGACTTGCCTTAAATGAAATAGCTGTGCCAATTGACAAATTCTGTGGACTACTACAAAAAATTGTATGAGTTTGAACTGGATTGAGTTGAGAGCCCTTGAAAACCACCCCGACCCCCCCCCCCGAAAAAAAAAACAGCTAACGGTTCTTCTGCTGATTTTATAGCTCAAGCCATGGAACTATATTGCGTAATAGCTCTATGATCTATCTGAATGAAGGTGATAAACCATGGAGCTACCAACCCTATGGATAAACATATAGTGAAATTTCGTAAAATCGAAAAAGTGTATTCGTATGTCTTTTGTGTGCTCTATTCTTTTTTAGAGAAAAAAGAGCCTGGGATAAACGGGGAACCTTTTTTCTTTAAAAGTTTCCATATATGTTCTTTTGCAGATGTCCATCTGTAAAAATATGACTGATCTGAACAAGGCTAAACATTCTGTAGTTGTTGGACCTAACTTCCATTCACAGGGCATAATTGAGCTCTGTCTACACGAACTTTGCACAAAAGAAATCAATATGGGAATTTCCATAACTTCGTCTCAACTATTTTGAGATCCCTGTTTATTGCATTGTGTTTTATCATGCTCTATCCCTTGATTTCGTAACAGTTCACTTTTGAAAATGTTCATATTGTAAAAATTGAACTAAAGAATACCCTGCAAAGGTATATTGAAAAAGAAAAACAATAAAATTTCACTTCAACCAATGAAATAAGAAAAACAAAAAAACATTTACATCCCACGCAAATGTCTTTCTTCAACCTTGTGACCACAGTTGCAAGGCTGCCATTGTACTAATGACTATGCATCGGAATGAATTTTTGACACTGCATGAATTATTAACAACACTGATAACTAAAATAAAGTCCAAAAGTCCAAAAAAGTTTCCTTCAACTTCAAAGCAAAATTTCATCACTCGCTACTTGCTGGTCCTTTTAATTTAACCCAATTTCATTACTGACTACTTGCTGGTCATTTTAATTTCACCCAATTTCATCACTGACTACTTGCTGGTCATTTTAATTTCACCCAATTTCTTCACTGACTACTTGCTGGTCATTTTAGTTTCACCCATTTTCACTTCACAGTAAAAAGAAGTTAACAAGGGTGATGATAATATCTAGCTTCCCTTTGGTTCGCCATTGAAACTTCCAAAGCCCCGATCCTGAGTCAAGAGTCAAACATTTTTGTACGCCCCTCGACAACTTATGGTGGCGCTTAGCTTTCAAAGTCTTTGGGGAGCGATTACATATTTTGACCACAAAAACCTCTGTTAAACCGACACCGTACTGAAATGCTCCCACGCACTTTATGACGTGGGCTTTAAATATTTAAAACAAGCTTGCTACTTTTTACAATGAAACATCTCTCCCATTGTTACTGTTTTCTTCAATACTTGCTGGTAAATATCCATACTTAGTATGAAGTTTACGTGGAGTCGTAATGAATTACCTGTTAGCGGTTAGCTAGTTAGTCAAAGCTACTAACAAACTTGATTAGTTAGACATCGTTACTGATGCCCGCAGTATGTGTCAATTATTACTAAAATGAATACGTTAAAACATCCTCAAAAATGAGAATTTCCTAAACGATCAGTTCAAAGTGTTTCCAAACATACACACGATTGTTTTACCTTAAACAACTTTTCCAACTAGTGGAAGGAACTAACTTTTGAGCCCTACCTTGTCTGCGGGACGGCGTTAGATCAGAGGATCATCCTTGTACAATTCGCATCATTCCCCAAACCGATCGCCGCTCTTGGAGTCTACATCAAATGAATGCGACTGACGATTGGCAGAAGTAGTACCGTCAAGATCCCAAGATTCCAAGTTTTTCACTCAAGTACTGCCTAGCGCTTCCAAAGCGTGATCACACCAGGGATCAATAAAACATTCATAATGAACAACAAAAAAGAAAAGTATAGTTCGAAATTGAACAAAAACTTTGTGACCTAGTGACACGTCATGAGATCAGAATAAAAGTTAAAAAAAAAAAAAAATACAAGAAGCTTTAAGTTGAGTTACGGCAATCTTTTGAACTCTACGTCATCCCTTGGCAAGAGCAGATATATTTCATCATACCTGTAATCATTACTGTTTTTGTTTAATTTTATTTAAAGGTGAAATGCAGTCATCCCTATTGGGATAACATTGTAAACTCCTATTCAATGATTGGTTCTTGAGAACCATGTGACATAACTTTTTCTCAGCTTTTTGCTTTCAAAGTTTTTTGAGAATTTACTTCTTAGTTAAGCTCGAATACCGTAGTTCTTAAAATATCATGAAAGACAGTTGAAAGAGCAGAAGATAAAATGAGTGCAATTACTCCTACTGTTTTAAAATGAGTTTGGGCCGACTGCTAGCTTACACCCTTCAAAGTTAGTTTGAAAAATGTGATTTCCTTAAAATTCGTGTCACTTTGAAAATCTATTTTCGCAGGATCAGTCAAGTAGCGGTTGTCTGTATCTATTATCATGAATGTTTGTTATATCCAATCATCACGAAGAGTGACATTTTGACCTAAGTTTCACTTTACAAATGATTTCCTTATAAGCAAAGGAAACGACTCTGCCAGCCTGTGGTCTATATTAAAAGGTGAGCTGAACTAAAATTCAATACGTCACCCCCATTTGGATGACTGAAGTATAGACTATCCTTTTTCACGATTCTTGGTAATCATCTGGCAATACATTACTGAATTGTGAAACTACCAAGGATGACTTCTCGGTTTACCGTGAATATGTAATATTACGTCCTGAAAAATCATGAAAGATGCTTGGAATAGACATAAGGGGGGGGCATCTGGGAAATTTAGCAGTTGTTTTAAAATAAATTTGAAACGACTGGTTTTGTCCATTTTAGTTCCTTTGAATTGTTTTGTATATAAAGCCTAGGTGACCCAAACATAAGTCTTAATTATCTGCCCTCTCTCTAGGAATGATCTTGCTACCGTTAGGAGTCTTTTCCCCTAAGGTAAAACCATTGCCCTTTGTCCTAGAGACAACATGGTCGATAAAATTTAAAAATCAACTGAGTCGGTTGTACTGCCGTTACTTAAACTTATGGCAAAATTTGATTAGTAATGTAAATAAACCCTTCAACCCTATGCAAAAGCAGTTGGTTCATATCGGACGTTTATATTTCTTTTCTTTCTTTTTTTGTGTTGAAGTTGTTCACAAACACTGATGAGTCATGTCAAGAATAATTAAAGTCGGCTACGTGTAAAACTGCAGATATCCTCATAAAAATCACATAATTATATTCACTTTTATGGTATGTTAGTTTATTTTAAGAGATATAAGAGAAGTGTAAACCGGTTACTCCGATGGATATATTTATAGTTTATATGTTTTTTGTCTGAGCGAAAGTGACGTAGGCCCCCGGTATTTATTGATGGTCACATCTCGAAATACCATAAATGGTGAAGACAAAAAAAAAATGAACTTTTAAAACCCTTTGCATAGGATCTATACCTAACTTTTAGTCTCAGCTAATGATTGCAGCAGGCTGTCACAGGGGACGCGGAGCGAATTTTCAGGTTGGGAGGGGGAGGGCTATTCACCAAAGGGGCCCAATACGTTCAACAACGTAACAGCAATGAAAGACCGCCCAAAATGCATGCGGGCGAAAAAGTGGGGAACCAAAGAGCCCCTCCGCCCTACCTATTTCCGCGGTCCCCGTGTCCCTTCTTTGCATATAGCATATAGAGGACCGATCTTAAAAACAGTTCCAAGAATGTAGGACGTTTTAAGCAAAAAGGGAAAATGCAGTAACCCCGACTTGAATAAGTATAGTATTTTATCCTGCTTCATGAATGATTCTTGAGATTCATGTGACCATGTTTTTTCCTCCTCAACTGTAAAATTCACCAGGGGCAGCCGCTTGGTTTATCTTAAATACGTAATATTGAAGTCAAACATCATGCTGCATAGAAGAAATTATAAGATGAAACTTGCAGGATTTGTCTCATGTTTCAAAATACGTTTTGGGACGACTGCTTTTTCCGTTTAAGCAGTTATCTGAGTCTTGCTTTGATCAGGAAGCTCCCTGCTTTGATAGGCTTGTAGCGTCTTACAATATTGAAAGGGTGGCACTCTTTTGCCATTGAGCGCTTTAAATTTTAGAAAAGAGGTCTCTCATTTCCACTCCACTAGAACAGTACGCTTTACCA
Organism: Holothuria scabra; assembly: GCA_037179385.1. Taxonomy (NCBI): domain Eukaryota; kingdom Metazoa; phylum Echinodermata; class Holothuroidea; order Aspidochirotida; family Holothuriidae; genus Holothuria; species Holothuria scabra. The sequence continues at coordinate 30,516,839 of CM074199.1, forward strand.
AAGACCCTGAATTAGTACCAAGGTTTCTACGTAAAAATATGAGGTATCTTCCGAATTTGTTTGGTGCTTTCCACATCAAAAATGCACATCTCCCCCAGGAGTGGGGGAGTTTAGTGGGAGAACGCGCTGCTGTTATCAAATCCCCCAATGTTGGTAAATAGTACTTATTCGTGTGGTAAATTTTATTATTCCTTGGAAGATTGCTTATTACCAAGGAAATCCCCATCTTAATTCCTTAGCTGACCAAACCCTGGCGGCCTATTTTTAACTGAATCCCGTGTAGGCAAAATTGAGCCCAGATGGAACACCATACCGAACCGAATTATCCCACAGATGGAAACAATGAAGTGTTGAAAAAATGACCAAGTATTTTTTGGAGCTCGTTTCTTGTCCATAACCCACCGTTTATTATTTTCAACTTAATATTAGGTTTTGTGGTACTGTATAATGTCTTTTTAAATCAGTGCTCAAAGCACTTAACTCCTGGGAGAAGAGCATTGCACCTGGTCAGCAGTGACCCACCATAAAGACGACACTCCTCGTCACTAAACCAAGTCGAATGATGTACCTCTCATGTATCCATTTACCTCCTGGGAGAAGAGAAACGTCCTTCTATCGAAAATCTGATGCTTAGCCGATCGTCCAACACGCCCTCATATTTCTCATGTTTTGTTATATTTTTGTTATGGGCACACGTCATTTCTATGATGACGACAGTCCGACATTAAATACTTCCTCATAAACTTCATCTTTGCTATATCAGCAAACATTCTGTCTGCCTGCTTATCTTCCCACATTTCTTTCTTGCCGGTGAAGTCATGGCCCATAATTAATGCATTTTATGTAAATTCAATTTATCTATTGCGCGGAATGGACAATTGGTTTTAATGAGTTTATTGAGAAAGCGCCACCAGACTTTCAAATGTAGGCGGCGAATTGGGAACAAAGAAAAATTAAAGAGAAGGGGTAAAAGATCTTCGGGCGAAGCTCTAGCTCTTTCTTGTAGGGTCCAGAGATAACCCTCAGTAATGCCGGGCCCGTTTTGATTTCCAATGTCTTGGTAAGGCCACTCGTTTTATTTGGTGAACAAATTTTTCAACCAGGAGAGACGGCGATTGTGAATAGTCTGGAGGGATAGTCTTCAATTGGTCTTGATGTTTACATCAGTAAAGTTTTTTGTGTGGTTTTAATAAGGCCAAGACGTCCTTGGTTGTTGCATTGATGGGGTTTCCCAACTTACTAAGGAGCTATGAGGTATTTTCCCATGTGATTACGAGTTTAACGACATCCAGGCAGGCCTACGAGATTTTGCTACCCCACAAAGAAAAGAAAAAGATGCATAATATAAACACCGGTCGGTAGCTATAGTAAAATATGTAACGTGACACCATCATAAGCGTCACAATTTAGTTTAGAAAGGAATGTTAATGTTTTGATATGCTCGACTATTAGCCGCTTCTTCTTAATTTTGCTTCTCCTTATTTCCCTTGCAGTATTTCCCAAATCAAAAGACAGAAAGCGAAACTTAAACATGAAAAACACCTGGGTTAAGAGGAATGGTTCCCTTTACGTATTTTCCTGTCTCACTTCCTGACTGTTTGAGGAAAATGTATTTGGCTTTCACGTTGCACTTAACCTCCCAATCTAAACACAACTACGAGCTTGTACTCTGGTTAAGATAATATCGGAAAAAGTTACAACTCTGACACACGGTCGAGTCCTGACGAAACGCACTACAAAAGACAGAAGCGAAAATCGACCGGTGTTTATATTAATTATTACGCATCTTTTCTTTTTCTTTTTGCGGTTGCAAAATCTCCTAGGATGTCGTTATCACCTGGGAAAATACCTTATAGCGCGGTAGTAAGTTAGGAAACTCCTCTCTCATGTAGTAGTTAACCTACTACAGCGTTGGGGGTTCTTGTGGGCTAGTTTTTTTTTTTTAATAAACTCACGGTTTATCCCGCTTGTCGTAAGAGGTCACTAAATGGGAGGACCCATGGGACGGCGCATGTTTTCCCCATACAGTCTTCTCGAAAGGTCCCTAAAATGGATTTAAAAAAAAAAAAAAAACGAAAACGAATTTATCGAAGAACGATATTAAATAGTTTAATTTATTTCAATTTTTCCAACTAATCTAAATGACAAATTTTACAAATCTAAATAAAGAATTTAAGGAGAACAATGTTTATTTTTAAATGTCCGTCAATGGCTATTTGAAGATAAATATGGTCCTCTTTCAAATGTTTATAATAGTGTGTTACTTGCTTAGAGTTTTGAGCGCCTTGTTCTTCCGCTGACGCTTTACCCACGAAATCTATGCCCTTTAGAGAAGCCGTTTGATCCACCTTCAGGCGGGTGCTTGCTCTCTACCAATGACAAGGGTTTATTTATCGCCTCCGAACTAGTTTCATTTCCTCCAAAAACTAGATAAACGCTTCACTCGGTTCCCAGACCCTTCTACTCATATCCCTGAACTAAGGTAGAGTAGATTGGTTTTAATTTGACGTGCTTCCTTCCTCAAGCGTACTGGACCACGTCTCTACTCTTTACTTTAATCCTGAAAATGAAATCAATGCAGATGCATGTTCAATTTCTGTCAGCTACCTTCGTTTATGTTCAACTTATTTCCTTTTTCACCCCGGATTACAATGCAGTGGTGTAGCTACAGGAAAGTGGGCGATTGCCGATCTGGATCTGAAAAATTAAAATTTGGAAACTTGCCATTGTGTGACACCAGTCAACAAAAGGGGGATTTTCCAACTTTTTTTTTATTTGTATTAATTTGTTTGATAAGGCAAAATTTTCAGGACACTTTTTTAATTTCGTCCAGAGCCTTAATCCGCATGTCTGAGATAACATTGTGTCACAATTAAGATCTTCAGTCTCAGTGCAATCTCAGATTTGCTAATAGGAAGTGAAGATTCTTCAATAATCTTCAAACTTTTCAATTTTTTTTACAGAATGCAACGTTTTCTTCGACCTCTATATTTTTAAGAATTTGTCCCCGGGTAGATGCTCACTGTTTAACAAAGTGTTTCTTAATTGGCTGTTGCCATTGTATTGTATGGATTGCATTCTTTGTAAAGGTTAGGCATTAGGTTAGAGATTAGGGCTATCGTTAGCCAGTTAGGAAATTTCTTGTTAAACAGTGCGCATCGCCCCGAATTTGTTTAAAAAGGAAAAATTCGGCCCCATCGAGTGCCGAATTGAGTTTACTGTAAAAGAAAAATCTGAAAATTTGGGTGCTTGTCCCTCTAGAAAAAAGGCTATAGCCAAGCCACTGTTACAATGTGACGATGGATATTTTAGTAATATGTTCCGGACACCTGGTGTTGAGAAGTTAACACGGAATACAAGAAGCAAGCACTAGGCTGAAACTATATGTGGGCAAAACAATAAACATACACACATTGGCATACATCTTTGTGTGTTGTATCGGTAACGGTACCGGCAAACACGAAACCAGGATTATGTAATGGTATGGTTATCGGTCTCCCACATGGCGTCAGGATCAGGCTTGTTTCCCTACCGCAATGTTTAATTTAGTGCAATATTTGTTTCTTTTTTCCAACTTTGGTAATGGAAGGGGGGGGGGGGGAGGGTTCAACCTCTACGAAGCTCACAGTTATGAATCGTCCATTGTAAAAATTACGTCTTTAAATGTCTAACACATAAGTCGCACATGCACTTGCATGTTTACAAACAGAGGTACTTAACAGAGCAGGTTACTACTGCAATAATTTAATCACTTTGATTACTCTTAAAGTAGGCACACCAAATCATTTATTTGATAAGATCAAGTGATTAACACAGGTTGTTCCTTCGATTAAAGGATCAAAGGGCAGCAACTAGACCTCGCACTACGTTTATTGATGCCATCTTCTCACTAATTAGTCAATGTTTATATTCGAGGATTAGCTTGATTACAGAGCCATCATCCGACGTCTTTGATGTTAAAGGAACCACGGAACTATTGAATGATAGATACAGCTTACGGTTGATTTTTGTTTAAGTAATGGGTTTAGTATTCGCCTTTCCTTCAGAATCTGAGGAATGTCTTCATATTTCAATGCTGCACTACTGGTCTTGAGAACTGAGGTCACGGCGATTTATACTGAAGTTAAGGTGAGGGTTGACTTTCATATCCACTTTGAATAACTTCTAAAAGGTTGGCAGAGTGTTTCCTAAAGATGCATATTAAAGATCATCATAAAGTAAGTTTCCTTGTTAACACATCACCCTAATCAATAGAAGGATCTATCGGCAGATCGGTGCCTTTCACAAATTGTCCAAGTGGTCGTGTGAATTTGTCAATATCGTTTTGCACTTATTTTCTACTTTACGATAAGGCAAGTTCAAAATTACATATCAATATTTTTATTTGGACTAACCAAAGTTTCATTCCCTTTGAGATCGCTGCACCGAATTAAATTACCCCACAGTTGTTACAGAAGGACCCTGTCCATTTCCTTTACAGTCTATACCGATATAGCGTGATGAGATGCAAATTATCAAAGGGGAAGTTTAAGCATAAGGTCCACCAAAGGTCGATCCCACAATCCATTGTGTTTGCTAAATTGGAAAAGGATTGATGGTCGATCACACAAATAAACAGCGGGGAGGAGTAACGCTGCAACGTCCACTGTGGGTGTGACTGGTACACAAATTTGATTGTTCTTGAGTATCAAAACTCAAAATGGGTCCATTGCGAGTTTAACAGTAATTGGTTCGGATAACCACACAGGGTAAGTAGCATATGAAAAAGTTAAATTGTGAACACCGAAGTTTCATTCACCATAGACAATCTTTTTATAAAGAATATTTGGTGTTAACTGCTATAGAAACAAACGGTAAGCCGGTGAACGGTGTCAATCGGTAGTCTACCGGCAATAATTATTTCTCGTGCGAAAATTTACTAGTAAGCCCCTTTTTATTTATTTTTTCTTGCAGGGCATCCCATGCTCCAAGGAGTAAACAGAAATCACAGTTTTCTATTGCACAAACGTAGAAAAAAATCAATTTGTACATTGGCTCTTTAATTGACAAAACATAGGCTATTTAGAAGGCTTTCGGTGACAATGACGTTAGAATCTGATAACCAGGCGTTTGTTGAAGCTGATGAAAAGGGAAGTGATGATGACAGTCTCGAGCATAAATCTAACTGTCAGATGGGGATGCATTCTGTCATATCAGCCAAAGAGAAGGAAGCTGCCAGCGGTCAGGAGGAAGAGGAAGACCTCCCTTACGGTTGGTTCTCACTCCGACCAAAGTTTTTGCAGGTTGGTCATGAGATGATTACGAAGATAAATAGTGCCTAGTGGGGGTAGATTGACATAATTTGAGTGAATAGTAAGAAATGGCAAACACTAGAACACAATACAACACAATGCATTTTATGTGCAGCCTCCTTAGCCTTTATCAATACTCATTCCTACTAAAGCATTTTTCTCGTGTGTTACCAGTGACTTGTGAGGTGTGTGCCTACAAACTGTTGTAACCTGCATGTGCACTTAGTGTTATATATTGAATTCACTCTATATCTACACAAAGTTTAATGTTACTTTACTTAGACATTTTATTGCTCCCTTAAAGTTAGTAGTATTTGTTACGGTTGTTGTTTTTGAAGATGCTTTCATTGTTGATACTTTTGATGATAATGTATATTTTGTTGTTGCTACTGTTGTTGATGTGAAACTCTAAAAACGTATCTGCTGTTGATGACAGGGACCTCGCTAGGGTCTCATGTTTAGGGGTGTCATGGTCCCAAATTCCGACTGGCTGAATGTTTTACAACTGAAGGAGGGGTCACCGGGTAAGTTTCGGACAGTTTCAATATATGGAACATGGACGCCTTGTAGGATAAGTCTTCGAGGACGAGGAGAAATATTATTTAAGCGGAGAGCCAAAATTAATTGACGCGGACCGTTTAGAAAATTTTGAAAAATCGCGACCCTGAGATAGTCGGAAATGGCATTTCCCATGCTTTTATAAAAGGCCTAATCGTGAATTTTGAGCAGCCTTGGAACAAATTTAACGTGAAGCCTTACAGGTCTGAAGCTTGAGGTTAAATCCTGTAAAGACGAGGCAAACGACTATTTAAGCAGAACGCCACAATCGATTGGCGCGGAGCCCAGAGAAGTTTTAAAATTACGACCCCACAGATAGCCGGAAAAGGCAAGTTCCCCAGGCTTGTATAAGCAAGGTCTCCATCGGCATTTTTATCAAGAGTGAAACAAATTAACATGAAGCATTACAGATCTGAAGCTTTAGGGATGAACCTCTGAAGAAAAGGCAAACTATATAAGCGGAGCGCCACCATCAGTTGGCGCGGAGTGCAAAAAAATGGTCTTTCCCAGACTTGTATAAGCAAGGTCTGACACAGTCTTTTTTAGCAGGGGTGAATCAAATAAACGTGTAGCATTACAGACCTAGAGCCCTTGAAGACGAGGCCAACGACTTTCTACACCGTTAAAAAGTGCCTTTAAAATATATTAAAAAACAAAAAAATATTTGTTTTTTATTTTCATTTGAGCAGGGATTCACATGATTTCTTTGCTCTTGTAACTGTAATTTTACAGGCAATCGAAAAATCACTTCTCAAATTTCCCGGAGCATTTAGGGAGTACATTTTCATATTGTTATTGTTGAAGATATTTTTCTGTTGCTGTTATTGAAGACATTTGTAATGCTACTGATATTAAAGGCCCAGGTCTCTCACCCCAAAAAGTACCAATTTTCCTAATTTTCTTACTTAAACCCCTCCCACAATTGCCTGAAATTCATCCACATCTAGATACAATCTCAGTTTATTGCTTCAAGATGAGTACAGAAAAACTAATCAAAACACTCTCAGTACTGTTCAGACTGTGTAATATAAGCTTTCGTACTCTGCATTGTTTGAATTAGCTGTCAATCGAAGAGCTGAGCCAATTGAGAATTTCGGTACCCCCATACTAAAATTATAGTTTGGGGTGAGAGGTTTGGCCTTTTAAAGCAGTTCTTACGAAAAGTAGTTGCACCACACAATAATAGCTGCCTACCTTCTGGTAGTTCGAGCGCATTAAGCTATCCGCACACTTCAGCACAACACTTCTCACACCGCAACTCAACTCCATCGTCGCATCTCCAACAGTGTAATGTCCAGTCGTGTAATGTGCATGAGTTTACGACTGCAACTGGCAGCTGCTAGACCAGTTTTAAGTCGCGCCGACTTCAGTCGGGAAGAACCATGTTGGTTCTTCCCGACTGAAGTCGATGCTACTTAAAGCATTAAAAATAAAAATAAAATTGCCGCAATTTCCATCGAATTCGGTTAAAAATTGGCCATTTCACATGTTTATTTCTGATTTGCACTTAATCATACATAAATATGAGCTCAATATGTAAATCACATGATGTCATGGGAGGGACATACCATATATAGCTAATGTTATCCTTTGTTTTTGCATTCTTCATTTCAAGGGCAGTTGTAAATAAGTGTTTCCTGAAGGGTTTATTTTGAAAGTTGAAATTGTGTCCTTGAAAATTATCTGTATCAATCACCAGACTATAACCTATCTGATGAGTAATTAAGAGATAATTAATATAGGGTTAACAAGAGAAATGTCAACACTGTGCAACACTCAACATCACTCTTTTTGCATAAGCAACAAGTTGCTTCAGAAATATTCAAACTTTGAAGAGGTATATCATGAGAACGGTAAAAGATATTAACATAATTCCAACGGATTCTTACTAAGGAGACCTTGATCCGTAACTACCAAGTAAATTCAGTGCTTTCTGCTGACATATCACACTACCTTTAACATTGCCAAATACAGTAGCGAAGACCGCGTTGAGTTGCGGTGTGCAAAGTCAAGGAGTGGGAGGTTATCTATAAAAAGATATGCTAATTAACTGATGGCCAAGACTCTTTTCTCCTACTGTGGAATCAATGTTCTCACTATATTCTTTTTTTCATATGAACTTTTTGCAGTTCCTTAACAACTCAGTCGGGTTTCTTGTTATACTCTCAACTTTCTCATTCGCGCAAAGCATGACGGTCACCGGCCTTGTTTATGTCGTCATCACTACGATCGAAAGACGATTTAACCTAACCAGCTTGAAAAGCGGTATAATTGCCAGTATGTATGATATCGCCAGCATGGTTGTTATGCTGTTTGTGACGTACTTTGGAGAACGCAGCAACAAACCGGTTTGGATAGGATCTGGGGCGGTAATGTTCGGTTTAGGATCGCTGTTATTTGCACTACCACACTTTACGACCGATCTGTATAACTACGGGGTAAGTATGAAGTATGGAAGGACTTCAACAAAAGCTGCATATAACACAAATGCAACACTAGGTTCTTAAAACTAATCTCAAATATTAATTTAAACAGTTATCCCCTCTACAGATATTTCCTAGAGTTCATAAATGTGACGTCAGCGGGTAGGCCTACTGATTGTGCGCAGTAGATGTGCCACCGATACGCGCGTATACGACAACACCTTAGTAACAATTGTCGTAAAATGGACACCTGGGTGGCAAAATAGGGAGATACAAAACGCAATGTCCTAATGCATATCCTCTGTAATCCTCACTAGTTGCGTGCATGGTACTCCTTCCATTTCTGGGCGGAGGTAGGTAATTAATCAAACATCTGACCCAATAACACGAGGTCACGGTAATGATAGCCCGCTGGACTCTAACCGAACCCTACTACAAGTCCCATGCTCTTACCAAAAGTTCACCGTGCCCCGTACACGCTGTAGCTCTCGTGGAAAGGGAAAAGACCCTAATTCTCTGCAGCTAATATGGTGAAGTGAAATTAAGGTGTACCTAGAGTCAAAAAATTAAAAATATATATTAAACAGCTGAATATGGAAAATGGAATCCAACAGTCCAACTCCGATCTTCACAGGACATTCGGTTTGTGATGACCTATCTGACGCTGTGCCCCAAAATTCCATGGGCCAACGATTTAACGAACAAGCTTATTCTATAAGCGGGTAATTGTTACCGTCGAAAAGTAACATTTTAAATATGACTCCCTCCCCATATACATTGACATGTGAGTAACTGATTTCCACAACTAAACTAACATTTCTCAATCTTCTACTTTTTAAAAAATGATTACTTTCCAGAGCACCACTGAAGAAGTGTGTAATATTAATGGAACAGATATTGATCCTTGCGAGGCGGGAGGTGACGAAAATCTGAGTAAATACTTTGGTGTTTTTATTGCCGCTCAGTGTCTCCACGGATTCGGAGCCACACCACTGTACACTTTGGGTCAGGCATACATTGATGAAAATGTTAAGACAAAGAAAGTCCCTCTATACCTAGGTAAGTACCGTTTCGGGTAACTGAAACATGATAGAGGGCAGCCACGGTCGTCCTAGCCTGCGTAGCGCCTCTGTGGCTGCAGCCCCCTTTAGGCTGCCGCCCTTCAGATTTTGTCGTAGCGATGAGCTGAACGAAAAAAAAATCGTCCGCCCCGCGGGCTGCGGTCGTCCTATACATGGGTAGAGCATACAACACGGTGCATTGTCGCTACCGTACGTGTGAGGAAAGGCGTAGCAAGATGGCTGCCTTCTAGTATGGTTTTGTGTGAAAGTTTGGACTTGCTCAAGTAAATCAACAGATTTTGCAAGAGACTTGAAATATTTTAGAAATAATACAAGTTAAGGTCAAAATCACTACACGTATTGCAGGAATATGATAACTTTCCCATTCAAATTTAACTTTTGTTTAAAATATTACAGAGTCGTAGTCAAATCATACAAATAATAGTTTCGCGGCAACCATCGTGCTCACTTCTTTACCCCAGACGGTGGCGACAATCTACGGAGAGGACGCACGCCTTACCTGCTCAGTCTGTGTATATAGAAAATAGGAATATGTGAGTAGAATAGACAAGTTCGAAGTTTCTTTGTGGAGCATTATATGGCGCAAAAGGTCAATGTTGTTTAAGCTGGTGGTGGGATGTTAACTCACTTAAACTAGTGTGCTATACGCGCTCAGATGCAGTTTTGTTACCAGTTGACTTGAACAGAAAGGTTATTAACGCATGCGCAGATATGAACTTCGAACTCGTCTATTGTCTTGTCTTTAACAACAGCAATTTGCAGCAAAAGTAGCAACAACGACGACAACAACAAAAACAACAGCAATAAAAACAACAAAAATATTAACTGAATTACAATTGCATTGGTGAAGTGGTTTGAGTATCCGACTTGCAGTCGGGAGATCTGGGTACGACACTCTAAAAAACAAAAGAATGCACTAAGTCACTGTCTAATAGAGTGAAAAATGGGAATTCACTCTAGTAGAGTGACACCGTAATTCACTCAAAGAATAGTAAAATTCACTTCAGCAAGAGTGAAAATTCGCTCTTTAACGAGTATGAAGGGATAACTCTTTTTAAAGAGTTAGGGGTGGTTCCTGCGGACTCTCTATCAAGGGCGAAATTTGGTTCTTTTGGAGTTAATTTCACTATTCTTGGAGTGAATTTTCGCTCTATAACTTTCACTCTTGCAAACGAGGGAAACTTCCCTCTTTCTGCTTTTAGAGTGCACATTACTTGAAAAATGGAATCTACTGTCACTGTGCTTGGTGCTCATAAGCAATTGATAATGAGATAGGAGATAGGGCAGAATTAAGGAGGGTCAGCGGTAGGGGTCCCCAGTCAGAAACTGACTCTCAGTGACCCCCTCTACTGAGCCTTTAAAAAATATGATACTTATCTTGAAACTTTAATTCAGGGATCATATCCTACAGTCTCAGAGTTTCCGACATTCATTCCTCTGGACACCCAACGGGACGCTTTGCATGTATCTCAGGGACCAGTAGTTAGGCTCAATTACCCTCAGTAAACGCTCGCTCTTTGCACCCGAGTATACATACGAATTTTCTGAACATTTCTTTTGACCTCAAACTGCTTTCTACCTACATCAAAAATTATGGTGGCGCTCCAAAAACCCAGTTATATAGATGGTATGAGGTTTTCTTCAAAGCTGGACTTAGGCCTCTTCTGGGTGTGTGTGTGTAAGGGGGGGGGGGGGGTGGACAGAGGATTTAAAGTGGGGCTGAGTAAAAACTGTCTGTTCTGCGGTATAGACTGCCTATGGATCAATGGTTATGACATTAGTAATGATCAGATAGCACATTTGCCACGATCAAGAAATAAAGTTCATTGTTTATACTTCTTTTGTGTAACTTTCTGATATCGAGTACACAGCTTTATCAGTTTGCCGCAGTGAATATCGAATGACAGTCATCAATGTTTGTTTTACAAAGATTATAAAAGTTAGTGATGTAACATAAGAGATATCGGTGTCTCTAAAAATATGTTAGGGTTAAATATACTGGAACTGGACATGCTATAAAGGCACGAAGAACATTAGCGTTCTTCACCGATTTTCATATTCTAAAGCTCGTTTCTTTAGTACTAATAGGTCCTTTATACTGTGATACTGTGATTATTTAGTTTTGTAAAAATTTTGGAGGGAAAAGAAAATTAAGAGGAAGAAGCTTATACGAACAACTTGAACATTCATTACATTTGACCTTCGCAAGTTTGCTTACTTGTAATTATCATCAGGAAGAACCCTTCAAGAGGCGTTAAATCCTTATGAAGACCTAACTCCGAGAAGTTGGTACAATCACAGTTTTGATTTGTCAATTTATATTTCATGTAAGAAAAAAGACGTTTGTGCAAGATAATTTTAATCATTTCGAATTCATGACAGGCAAGATATTTATATGCTTTAAATACCCGGGATGGGAACAGTAAAAGGTTGGCACATGTACATTATATTTGTCAATCCCAGTGACGTGCCTACATGGAGGAAGGGGTAATTGTCTCACGGCTCTGAAAAATGAAAATTGTGGAAATTTGCCATTTGTGACACCAGTCAGCTACGATGCAGTTTTCTTAACTCTTCTTCCCTGAAATTCCGAACTGTCTCTAACAAAAGGTCCATATTTGTAGTAATTTGTTCCAAAAAATACCAAAATTATCCACACGCTTTGCGCGCCGCAATTTGTAATTCCCAATGCAGTAGTGTTCACTCATAAAGTAGTTTTTTATCTTTCCCAACTCTGAAGAGGCAAATTTGCCATATGTGATACCAGATCATCAACTGACACCGGCAAATACAGTCATATTTTCAAACCTTTTCTTGCATTAAATTCAAAATCATTCTCTAATATAAGCTCTTGACCTTTCAATGCCGTCGGAAAGAACCTGCCAATAGGAAATGCAGAGTCTTCAGTAACTCCAAACTTTTCAAATTTCCTTAGGCTTGCAGGAAACCCAGAATCCAACATTTTCTGCAGTACAAGCTACATATTTTCAAATATTTGTTTAAAAAGGGCAAAAGATTCGGCGGTCAAGAACTCGCCCCAAATAACGTCAATGATAAAGTGTTGAACACACCTTTGAAAAAAGGAAGAAAAAAAGAAAACCCTGAAAATTCGCCCGCCTTTCTAAAATATCTAGCTACGCCACTGTTCAATCTTAATTTTCATTAAATGGTAAGCCTATTTGTTTACGGCGATTCACAGGTAAAAAACTAATAACAAAACAGAAAACTAAAAAAAAAAAAAGTTGAACTAGAAAGGATGGGGGAATCGAAACTAACTTTGCAATTGATAGATGTGAACTTTGCCCTTTCGCTTTTGCTTAATATTATCATAATCGTAGTGTAATTTTAAGTGATTTCGTTTATTTCTTTTGACAAAGGAATCTTCCAAGTGGTGGCGTCATTTTCTCCTGCCTTGGGTTTCGTATTTGGTGGCGTTTTTCTATCGTTGTATACAGATGTCCGTGTTGATGACTCAGAGTAAGGAACATATACAACTTCTGATTTATATTATGAGTGTTAAATTTATGTTCTTAATGCAGGAAAACAGAAAAAGTTGTTAGGACCAATTTCGCAGCTGAAAACCATTACGAAAAACTCAACAAATGAATTAGAATGACGGCAGTTTTTATGTACCAAACTTTTAGGTAATATTTTTGAAGGTTTTGTTATTGCGGTGGAGTAGATCTATGAAATGAGGACGTAAAAGGTGAAAACGTTCATTGGGTCAATACAGAACTTCAGACTGCGGAAATTGGCTGCGGCATTTTCATGTAGAGGGGGCTATTTTCATTTAAGTTAGTTGACGTTAGTTTAAATCACTTCTATAGTTTAGTTTCAGTTCATTATTTAGAAGTTATCTGCTTTATTACAAAATTGGTATATATAAGTGATGCATTATGTTACAATGTTAAAATGCATGCAAAGAAGAGAATCCTGAATACAGTTTCAAGTTTTCTGGTCTGGTATCCACCACAGTTATTACAACAAGTCGCTGGTTCTTACAGCCTGGACAAAAATCCCAAGGGGAGGGGGGATTCAAACACTGTCTGTGCAGAATGTCACTTATCACATGTCGTATGTGCGATCTGGAGGTCATACACAATCATGTCTGCAGAGAGATAGAGTGAAAACGAGGAAATTATCCCTGTTTACCTGTCGCCTACTTTTGGCCTGATCAAATCTTCTACCAGAACGTTAAAATCGTATTAGCTTCACTAGCGTCGTATATGCTGCTTATATTTCGGTACCTTTCGTTGGGGGATTTCCACACAAAATGTCCCGCCACTTGTCACCTTAACATTGGTAAAAATGTTACATTTCATCTAAATAGTCTTCCAAAATACTTTTCTTGTTTGCTAATATTCTTTCATCTCCAGAATTAACATTGACCCAAGTAGTCCAGTCTGGGTTGGTGGCTGGTGGATAGGATTCATCTTCACAGGTAGTGTTTGTCTACTTGTCAGCCCTTGGGTGATTGGTTTTCCTTGGAGGTTGCCGGGTACGTACGAGATTTTTTCTGTTAATGTATTTGAGATTCAAAACAAAAAAGTTCCGGTGTCTTTCTAAACTTCCAAAGAACGTGTCTCAGTAACACCGCTGGGTACCATCTCCCCCCTACCGCCCGAGCCCTCAATCTGTGATTTTCCTGCAGTAGGTTAAAGGGTGCTTTTCAATTTGTTTTTACAGGAAACTCACAATCCAAACTTTTCTGCAATACTAGCTCCATATTTTCAAATATTCGAAAGAAGAGACACAATAGCTCGCTTTGCGCCCCCCAAATTACTCCCCTAGTACAGTGGTGTTCACACTTAACAAGTCGTAAAATATGGATGCCTACCCACACCTTTCCCCTCAAAAATGTGTAGCTACGCCGCTGTGGACACCTTACCAGGACAGGAGAAAAATTTACGCCAGATGTCTCCCCCACTTTGAAAACCAAATCGACGCCCCTGGCTACAGCTACCTGATTAGGTAGAGTAGTTATTTCTCAATATAAAAATAGAGAAGGCACTTTTTGTATTTTCCCCGCAAATATATATTATTAATATGTGAGAACAGATAAGAACACTATCAATTGTTGAAGTACCTCTCATTCGTTAGCTGTTATTAAACTCATATCCAGGATTTAAAAATTCAGTGTTAGAAAACGCTCTCTCAAAGTTTGAAATTTCGTTAGATATTATTAATTCATATCCAGTGTTTAAAAATTCAGAGTTAGAAAACTCTCTTTCAAAGTTTGAAAGTTTCGCAATCAAACGCGAAGTTCCCCTGCCGAAACTTACCAAAAGAGCTCCTGCATTCGACAGGACCGTGGAAAATGAGGATTGACCTTGCTCTGTAACTCAGATTATTAAAAGATAAAATCAACTTCAATCAGCAGATTTAAACTGAGGAGAGAAGCCTGAATGCTATACTATTAACAAAATCCTCGAAATATGAAATTATGGAATGAATTAGGCAAGTGTACTTTTTATCGCCACAAAAAGGCATAAAAACAGTCCGCATAAGTCCATTGGTGCTGACCACTCTCACAATTCATTCTGAAGTTTAAAGTCAATAAATAAAAGCGGAAATCCTAAAGCAGAACAAGTAAAGAGATAAACGACACTGATGTTGATTCCCAACTGTCACAAGTAAACAAAGAAGTACCTCCATCATTAGTACTGTATTTTGGATATGACAACGCACTTCCTTCATACATGGACAGAGCATACAACACGGTACATTGCGGTTACCGTACGTGTAAGAAAAGGCGTAGCAACATGGCTGTCTGCTTTGGTTTTGTGTGAAAGTTTGGACTTGCTCAAGAAGTTCAAATCAACATATTTTGCAAGAAACTAAATATTTTCGAAATAATGCAAGGTAATGTCAAAATTAATACACGTTTTTCAGGAATATAAAATACTGTTTTCCATTCAAGTTTAAAGTTTGTTTAAAATATTACAGAGGGGTCGTCAAATCATACAAATTTTAGCTTCATGACGGCCATCTTGGTGCGCTTTTTTTACCCCAGACAGTGGCGAAAATCTACGGGTAGGACGTTGGAGTTGCATGCTTTGTCCATGTGCATAGGAAGTCCGGGGTATGATTAATCCATGCACTCTAAAATACGTGGTTCGCCAGGGAACTGAACCAACATTTGGATTACATTGCGAACCTAATTCGGATCAAGTGATGCCTTCTTAAAAGAAGGGTTTAAGGTCACAACCGGATTAGGTATGTTAGAGGGGTACTTATTCTGAGCATTTCCGTGAAATTTGCATTTAAATCCGATGTGTGGTTCCAAAAATAAGAGCATGTGAAGTTTTCACATTTTCAACAAAAAGTGAACTTTTAGCAAGCACATATAACATCACATCCCCACATTAATGGGCAGTCTTTTGTTTTTCCTTAAACTTTATACTGGATTTTCTCTTCAACAATCCCATATCATTAAAATGTGATTGCATAATTGGCATGACAATTTTACAAACTTTGCATCTCCCACAGGGAGGTAATACTCCTATTAACTTCAAGGTCAACACAACAGTGTGATAAAACAAAGGAGAACAAAGCATTCCTTGTCAATGTGAGGAAGTGATATAAGCTCTGCTGCCCTGAAACTCACTTTTGAACACATATCTACTGACTTCATTTACTATTATCTCAAGAAATACATGTCCGATTTGAATGGAATTTTCACCACACTTTGAGATTATGTTCCGCTTTCACATATGAAATTAAATTTTTGCTTAAAGTTCCCCTTTAAGACTGTTATTCAACCTAGTCTTTGGTCGGTACCATCCAAGTAACTATGGTCATTTTGACTTGCACTGAATGCCCAACAGTTGGTATGCTGCCTTTCACTTATATCGGTGTTCATCAAATACTGGGATTTATTTTGCGGAAAGATTATTTCATTTGGCATATATTGGAGATTTGCTGTTTACTAAGGAAGGGCTGAAGGGGTGTTCCCCTCCCCTTTAAGAAATTTCTCAATATTTAAAACAAGGGTTTAAGGTCATTACAGGATTTGGTATGTCAGAGGGGTATTTATTCTAAGCATTTTGGTGAAATTTGCATTGAAATCCGATGTGTAGTTCTCAAGACATGAGCACGTAAATTTTTCACATTTTCAACAAAAAGTGAACTTGAAGCAAGCACATATGACATCATATCCCCACATTAGTGCACAGTCTTTTGTTTTTCTTTAAACTTTATACTGGATTTTCTCCTCAAAAAACCCACATTATCAAAATGTGATTGCCTAAGGGGCATGAGAACTTTACAAACTTTGCATCCCCCACAGGGAGGTCCTATTCCAGTTAACTCCAAGGTCAACACAACAGTCTAATAAAACAAAGGGAAACAAAGCATTCCTTGTCAATGTGAGGAAGTGATATAAGCTCTGTTGCCCTCAAACTCACTTTGGAACACAGATCTAATGACTTCATTTACTGAAATCTCGAGAACTACATGTCAGATTTGAATGAAACTTTCACCACACTATGTAGTTTTTGTTCCTCTTTCACATATGAAAATTAAATTTTTGCTTAAACCTTACTTTTAAGTACCATCAGACGAAATATGGTCCACATGTCAGCACCATTTGAAGTTCCCTAACCAATATTTATAGAATTCCATTGGAGGGATGCTTGGCCCCTACGGACCCTCTCTGGCTACTCCAATGTCAATATACAACGGAGACTGTATCAAATATTTTAACTTTCTCTAAATAGGCTACACTGAGGTGGAGAAGGCAAGGGTCAACGAGGTACAGAAGGGATCAGAGTTCACCGTCAGGGCGGGATTCGGAAATTCTTTATCAGATTTTCCGAAAGCAGCATGGACGCTTTTAAAAAATCCACCTTTCATGTTCCTTAACGGAGGAGTAACCATGGAATGGTTCATTTTGGCTTCGGTGGCCGTATTTGGACCAAAGTTTATCGAAAGCCAGTTTAACTTATCGGCTGGCGCAGCAGCTATATTAGCAGGTTTGTTTAAATTTTGAGTTGACTAATGAACAAGAGATAACCTATAAGCCCAACTACAAGCCCAAGGTAATGCAACTTCATTCGCCCAAGGTAATGCAACTTCATTCGCACCAATCAGAGATGGAGTCAAGTCGCTCTCTCCTCGGCAAGTCAAGTCAACTGCTGCTATTTTAGCGACTCGAGTCAAGTCATCGACTTGAATCCCTGTGTTATTTGAAGAGGAAAAAATTACCCCAAAATTTTCAAGTTACCTAGAGTCAGAGGGTTGGGACTCGAGTCGCGACTTGATTACATGTCTGGCACCAACCTATTAGAAGTAACTGAGCTTTAAGGCTCAATGTATAGGGCAAATACGATTCTCGTGTACTTCATAAGATCATTTTCGGTTTTTGGTTTCGACATCGTTTCAGTAATGCTGCTGCATTCTCCACCATTTGTTATTAAAGATTTAAGTTAGCAACAATACTTGCATACGAAAATGCAAAAAAGGGCTTAATGAAAATAAAAATGACACAAAAAGAGAGATAAAGATTAGAAAAGTACTTGAATTTTTAACAACAACAACAAAAAAAAATCCTCAATAAATCGTTTTAATTACGCACATATAATTAAGAAACACACGATAGTGCAGGCCAGAGAGTAGTTCAGGCTCCAGTTCTGGTTGGCAAAGCTCAGTTATGGAACGGTTACGACAACTTTGTGTAGTCTACTTTTGCTGGAAAAATAACAGTGGTGATTTGTAATTTTCTTACCCCGCCCTCACCCCGAAACATGAAAATTAGAAACACTGAACAAAGATGTAGCCTAACTATTTCTGTATCAATTTTCCGAGGAACTGAATTGTGCAATTTTGTATTAGCTGTTAGTCCTAAGAATGAAAAGGACTCTTCTTGGGACTAGAGTGTTTCATGAGCATGAAGGAATGAAAAAATATTTAAAAACTGTTCAAGTAAGTTCTTAAACGTTTTGATGTACCTTTTTTCATTATTTTATACTTGGGTCTACATTTCTTATCTTTTAAAGGGGCACTGGTCGTACCTTCTACGATAATTGGCTGCGGAGCAGGAGCTTGGTTTATTATGAAATTTAAACTTGACTTCAAAGGACAGATGAGATTCTGTTTTTTGTCGTTGCTTATATCATTCTTTGCTGTCTTCATTTTCACGGCCAGCTGTACAAACGTACCCTTTGCAGGTGTAACGGTACCATATACTAATGGGTAAGCCAATTTATTTTTACAATAATGTACAGGTATGTATGTTTTGATTGACATGTTTCTCGAAAAAGTTTACATTCTTCCAACATTGCCATCTCCCATCCCCCTTTCCCAAAACGCTGTAAGCACCTCCAGATTAGACTATTTACCAAAAAAGTTTCTACAAGGAAAATGGGATACGCTTGCAGTGTACATCGATTTTGTCAAAGATATTTTACTGTGATCAAAATCCCTTTGTAACAAGACTTATACATCCAAATCTTTGTAAGCTCTATTTGGTATAAAGTCCAGTTGTTACAGTTTTTCCTATCTCTTTTATACATAATGAAGACAGTGTGCAGCTCCTTAGCCCACTTTAAAGTAAATCGCGTCAAAGAATTAGGCCTACTATTGACGTCGAAGGTGATGGTAAAAAATCCATGGAATGAATCCACACCGACGGATTTTTGTCGCCTTAAACTATTAAACGCGTTCACAGTTATTGACATATGCCAAGCACTTTGATCTTTTGCATATAGCCAGAGAGAGAAAAGGGTATCCGATCTGGCCCTGAACGATCTGGCCCTGCACTGTTGACCACCTCCAGTCACAAATTCTACCCAAGGCAGAAACTTTGAAACCTATCTTAATCTTTGTGCCAGTGACTTTAAATAGTATATAATGGTTGTCTGCTAAGCTTTCGCTCAGTTTCTCCCATCACTCATATGCATATACACGAATCCCGACAGCAAGTAATGGTCTGATTTCAGTCGGCCATAGCTGGGGTCCGTCACCTTTAAATCTTTCGATTTCCTTGCTTACCTCTATCATGGATGGTTTAACACTAATTTGTATCTTAAATTCGCCAATTTCACTAAATATGAGAGTTTGAAATTCATGTAAACAATAAATGAAGACGATTTTAGGCTGATGGACCCCAATAATGGCGGCCTACAGTCCCTAAAAACAAGCACTAATCTAATTCGTCTATAGCTTTTAGATTAACGGAACCAAGTGAGTGAAATCTTAGACGGCAACGGAAAAACAGCATCCTATCGAAACTGACCATCAGGACGACTTATCTTTGTCCGGGACTATCTATATTTTACCAATCATTCTTCAACTAGAAAATTTCCGATGGGAGGGGGAACCCTTTCCTTGTATAGCAAGGTCTCCGACCGAACTTTCGTGCTGGAGTATTAAGAAAATACTTTGTGAGAAAATATACTTCCTTTAAAAACGCGTAAAAATTGTACAATTTGGTTTGTTTTCAGGACCCAGTTAGACAAAGTGGAAATTGCGTCATCATGTAACGCTATCTGTCAATGCGAGGAGAAATTTGATCCAGTATGCGGTGAAGATAATGTAATGTATTACTCAGCCTGTCACGCAGGCTGCAGGCAGCAGAGTGAATATAACGATAAGGTAAAAGTTATTCAGTCTAGAACGTTCCTTCAGAAATACATTTTTTTACATTTGTTTCAAATTGAAAGGACATGGAATACTGTTCTATTTCACTTATTTTTCCTGTTGCCCCTTGGGAGGGCTTTCTGTGTGTTTGCAGTAAATTTATGTGTAAAGTTGCTGAAAGACAGTCATACTCCTATCAGGAAGCCGCAGCATCCCCTGCTCTAATCTAAAATTGAAGTGATCATATTGCCGACTTGCCTCTCTTCTCGAGGCAGGAGTGCAAAGAATCAACAGCTATGTGCGGGCTTATAACACACGAAGTGTGTTGACAGGAACTTTGATATGTCCTGCGTAAGGTCAATCTATTGTGAAAGGTTGAAAAAAGTGGAAACATTTTCTCCAGTTTCCTTTGAGTTCTCAGCCAGAGGCTACCTTACGGACGGGCAGTCCATCATATTTTAGAGGACTGACTGCATGGTCAAGTAGTTAGGGCATCAGACTAGAAGTCGGAAGGTCGGGGATTGGAGTCCTGGCTGGGTCATACTGCAGACTTTAAAAACGGAATCTACTGGCATTATGCTTGGGGCTCAGCATAAGCAATGGAGTAGGGAAAACAAGCCAGTGAGCCATTACTAGAAAACAGACTTGGCCGGTTCGACTTAAACCCAACTGGTAACAAACTGGACCGTAAAACTCCACCCAACCTAACCATCCATTTTTTGGTATAATAACGAGGGGAATTTTATTTATATTGACCAATCAGCTTTTAGGAAATTTGTTACACCCTTTATTTCCAAATAGTAACTTCCAGGCCCTTTGTGTAATTCTGAAACGGCCAGGTTATAAAAGATCTGGTCAAATATCACTTATCCCTCTATTCTTACACTCTAATCCTAATCATGGTATTGAAGAAAGTTATTTTCTTTTGGAAAAATTTACTTTCCCCTCGCTACTCTAGCAAAGAAAAGTATACTCTCTGGTCTACCAATGGCGACGTGTCACCTGTAACCGATGTTCCTACCTTCACTGTTCACGTGATTCAATACAAGGTTCAAAGTTTAGAAAAATGTTCTTAGCCTTGTCACCTAACAGTCTAAGATCCAACGGAACACATGCAACTAGAGGATCAATTTCTTTTCAAATTTCCATCTTCAGAAATTTTGTAGATAAGATTTTGGATTTACCTTTTGAAAAAGAAAGCTGAAACTGTAGCCATTAATACTTGATGGCAAGATTAGAACCATCTTTAAAGTATAAAATGTTTTGGCACAGTTTGATTTGAAGAAAACGTGAAAAGTGTTACTTTGCTTTGGTTCCTTTTTTAGGTTTACGAAGGTTGCACGTGTATTCTCGAAGGGGACCCAGAAGCCGTAATTGGTCGATGTGACGAGCCTTGTAATCTACTTTGGATTTACTTTTGTTGTTTATTTGTCATG
Source organism: Holothuria scabra (assembly GCA_037179385.1). Classification (NCBI taxonomy): domain Eukaryota; kingdom Metazoa; phylum Echinodermata; class Holothuroidea; order Aspidochirotida; family Holothuriidae; genus Holothuria; species Holothuria scabra. The sequence continues at coordinate 30,538,207 of CM074199.1, forward strand.
CTGACGCTCGGATTCTTCACAATTGTCCCTACAATTACTTCCACATTCAGGTAATGTATGTTGCACAAAACCAGAGAGGTGTAAGATCTTGCTATTTGTTTTTTTTTTTTCTCTTTTTTTGTTGTTGTTGACTTATTGTTGTTGTTGTTTTTTTTTGAAAGGGATAGGTTTATTTAGGTTTGAATCGCGTGCTGAATTGTTCGTTTTTTGATTCCCAAACCTTACTTTTCTATGTCTAAGTGGGGTCATCAAATTTTCAACCAAACTGACTGAGGTGTGATATTCTTCTCTAAATCAAGCTTTTATTTCACCAAGATTGCAAACAATTACACATTGGATTGGACAGGGGTAAAAGCAAAGCTTCCCCTAAATGATCTACTTGCGGTTGCATGAGCTGCATGAAATGTCTGTGCAATGACCATTTCGTCGGCCTATCATCAAATTGCGTAATTGGTCAAGGAAAGAGGCTGGTTGAAGAGAGAACAATTCAAAACCAACATGTGGTACAGTCGGACAAATATGTGGCTTTAAAATTGATCAAATGCTTCATTATAAACATTCGCATTACCGCTCCATTTTCCTCCGAAATTCTCAGGAGCGGCGTACTCAGGAACGTTAGGTCCGAGTGGAGACATGTAGGGGAGTATCGACTTTAGGGTGAAATGCAAAGTGCAAAGCTTTTATCATTTTTCAAGACATAATTTTGTATAAATTTTCTTGGGCTAATATTTGGCTTTCTGCTGCTCATTGGAAAAGTTTATGTCTGATGGGCCTTCCACTGTCTCCATTACTGATATATTTTATGAACCTTTTTTGAAAGAGTAAAGTTAAAGGATTATGGGACAAAGTTTTGGTATGCGTTGGTTTTGCCAATGACATTTTACCGTGTCACCACAAGATGTACTAAAATCAAATTATAACCATTGTAGTTCTATTTGAAAAAGGTATTCGAGATAAAGTGACCAACTCCTTGATATAACAGATGCACTGTTAGTAGCAAGTTTATTCTATAAAAATGTCCAGTGGCGTAGCCATGGGGTGGTTTTGGGGGTTGAAACCTCCATGACCCTACCTTGAAATGCAAAAAACATCTAAACTAGCGGTTTCCTCTTCCCCTTCCCCGGTAGACTTTTCCCTCATGTCGTGCTCCACCCCCTTCCCCCCTCCTATGACACAGTCCTGGCTACGCTTCTGAACGTGTTACGTTTTATCTTAAACAGAATCGAAGGTCATGAAACGTTGATAAGTAACCAAGGAAGTTCGATTGATACCATCTGCTGCCCACTATTTGGCACGTTTGGTTTCTCTTGGCACATTTTATCACCACGTTGTCTTTGTTTGAAATAACAAAACAGCATGAAGCTTTTTCGCCTAAAAGTGAGTTCGGTAATTTCATTTGGGGCTATGCTTATGCGCACATCCTCCAAATCGTCGGGAAGATTAAGAACAAAGCGCTCCGGCACTTACTACACATATTCCAACATGTAAGGTTACTTGAGTGATTCACGTGATATAATTCTCTCTTCATCCATCCATCCATCTATAATACAACGAGGGATTTTAAGAATGACTTTATGAGTGGAGGTACCTAAATTGTTTTTTTGTGTTTTAAAATTTGCATATTAGCATGCCGCAAAGGAGAGCTGAGATCCCTGTTTTAGTGTGGTTTGGTTAAGCCAGACACCGGCAGAAACAAACACATCACGCGAAAGTATTTTTACGTGATCAAATCACATGACCATTCATAAATAAGTTTGGCGGGGTAAAGTATTTTGAATGGGGGACTGCATATATCTCTAAGGGTTACAGTTTTAAACCCGAAAATTGCCATTCAAGAAAATTAAAGAAAGAAATTCTGAGTAGCAAAATAGGGTATGGACTGTACACCGTCCCTGCGTCAACAGAAGTTATTTTCGTGTTATGTCATTACTTATTAAAAAATAAAATGATATTGAATGTCACTTTTCCCAGTGATCTGTATATTTCGGCAGACGAATTGGTATGAAAATAAGTCCATGTATTTTATCCTTTCTCGCATGCAGAGTCGTGTCTTTTTCGCAGAGGACGTTTGCTGTTGGACTGCAATCACTAATGCTGAAATTACTGGGTAGGTTGCACTCTAATAGCAAAAGAGTGAATTTTGCCACTCTCTAATAGAGTGAAAGGTATTAATTCACACTCCATTAGAGTGTTTATTTATGCTACAAAGAGTGAAACTAGCTCCAAAAGAGCGAAGTTTCACTCTTGTTGGAGTGGCTGCAAGGATCACTCTCAAAAAGGGTGATCATTGCAGGCACTCTCCTTGGGATGAGTTCACTCTTCTTGCAGTCAATATCACTATTCTCGAAGGTGAAGAAAATCTAATGGGGTGAATTTACACTTTTCACTATATTTGAGAGTGAATAAGTTCACCCTTTTGTTTTTGAGAGCATTTGGTTATGCATGTCCAGTCAGAGGGACGATGCATCCCCATCCGTATATTATTATATAGTTATATTACTTATACGTAACCGTATTCTTGATCCTATGATTTGTAGATTTGTGAGTGACAATTGACACTCCACGATGTAAACTTCCCTCAAAGGTCAAAAATCGCTTGCATCACTTTTCTTTTCTTTTTTACCAATAACTCATCTGCAACTCAGCTGAAAAATGAATTAATATGGGCCTGTGTGTATGTTTGTAATCAATTACTTATAGATGGCTTACAATGGCTTTATTTATGTTAAGACTGTGTCTTCATATTTATATTTGTCCACAACATATTAATCTACTTCAGCTGAGGTGACAATTGTTGAGAATTAATCTATCCCGCGTACTAGGAATATGTTAGTCTCTCGCTCATCTTAGCTCCATATAAGGGCGGCAGAGAGTGGGAAACGCAGCCAGCCGTGGAGGACTTTAAGGCTACGCTCATGCGTTTATACCGCAGAGTTAGCAGTCTTTATCTAAAACTTATGGCATATCTTCTCTCTGAAACAGGTTCAATTCCTGGTCCAATCATATTCGGTGCTCTGATAGATCAAACTTGTCTCATCTGGGAGTACGACTGCGAAGGAGCAGGGACCTGTTGGATGTATGACAACCGATTGTTTGCCCTTTACACCTTCTCGCTAATAATCTCATGCAGAGTCGTGTCTTTGTTATGTTTTGCCGGAGCCGTATTCACACACAAACCTATCGTCGAAGACGATGAGGCTGCTCTTGCAAGCGAGGGGCCTGAGGAAAATGACGGTAGCGCAAGTATGAAGTCAGTACGTGTTGATGAGAATTTTGAGCCGGCTGATGACGTTATGGAAAAGGATATCACAGATACTGCAAAACAAGAAGAGGACAAAGTCCCGTCCACTGATTTATGATAGTTTCACTTAGGAGGAATGAAATGTAATCGCTTGACAGAGCTTCTAAAAACTTTCAAAATTGTACATCCTGCAAAACTCGCTTGTCTGGCAAGTGGAGAAGACGATTTTATGCAAAAGTAGGCACAACGTTGTGTCAAAAAGTTGTAAAGGGGGTGTACTTCAATTTTGAGATTTAAATGATGTGTATATTATTGACCACGTGATAATGTGAACTAAACCGACACTCAAGTTAAATTAATGCAACCTCATAGGACTTTTAGTTGTGGACAATGCAACCCAAAATCATTTCACAAAATGTGAGAAACATGCCAAGATGATTCCACAGAACTGACGGGCGTCAAGATTGGCAATGAATTGGGGGATTTGTCTTTCACTGCCAGTTTATTTTATGGACTTCTCATGGTTGTCTGTACTGAAATAAAACTAGGAATAATTTTATCAATTAACCTATATTCTTTGGAACGTCTGCTCCTGTCTTGATGTAAATAAATTATGTCAAGATTAAGTTTAATGAGCATTTTAAATGGGAAGGGAACGCTATGCGAAAGATCAGCATGATTTTTCACCTGTTGAATTAGATTTATGACTAGATATTTGGGTTGTACGACTGCCTGTTCTGTGGGATCAACCTCTCACGAATGATCAATTTTGAAACAAATATAGTGAAAAAACAATTTGGAATACATAAGATGAATGAAGTAGGGGCCCATATCAAGGGAACCTGTACAAGTATTAAAACTGTGAAGGGCAAAGAGGTACATCAAGAGGTATTTTGTTTTTGTAACTCATAGCCTGGAAGTCAACATGAACATAAAAACTCTTTTTATTTGGAGTACTGGTTTCACGGTGAAAATTAGCTTTTTCGGTAAAAGTTGAACCAACGATCAGTCTTCAACCAGAGGGAGGACGGAGCTACTGCTCATTGGAGGGTTTAAATCCTAAAGTGGTTCCCCTTCGTCGACACTTGCTTCCTTTGGAAGAGGGAGTCCCTTTGAAAGACAATCAACTATTTTATACAAATATTGGCAAAAAGTGGAATGCACATATAGACAACACTTTGGTGGAAGAATTGAGCAGAGGCTAAACATGAGGTAAAATAAGAGAAAATTTATGACATATTAGGTGCCATCATTTGCCTCCTATCAATTTCTATAGGAAGAAAAAGCTTGACCCAACCTACTGGATACCAGCCAATTCTCGTAGTACGCTGTTCGTGCTGAGACGATTCAGTGTCACCAAGAACGCTGTTCGTGCTGGGACGATTTAGTGCGCGGCCACGACAAACTTACGTTACGTCATAAGCAAATTTTCCCAGTGTAAGCGTTTCGATTCCGCTCGAAAAAATTCTTTTGGCATAAATGGGTTTGGGTTTGGTCTGCAGCACCCCTTGCTCTAACCACATGCTTGTCAGAAAGTTGAGCCACTAACAGTTTATCAAAATAACGAAACTACGGATTTCTGTGGGAGAAATTTTTTAAATCCTCTTTGGATCATTTTTATATTTCATGAATGATTACTCACATTTCATTTGGTTGTAAAAATATCATTTTTACCCAAAGTCCTTGTATTTTCTGAATAAAATTTGAAAAAGTTCATGTTCTACAATAACTGTCATTCTGTTTCGTTGTTTTTCTGGGCTGCATCCATAAACCGTTTACTTCAAGTACCACCTTGAAGAGAAGACTCAGAACGACATAGATAAAATTACTTAAAAATTCACATTTTATTTCGATATTTTGATGTAACAGCTATTGCGGAGCCAATTCTGAAATGGGGTGACTAATTGTTGGAGATTTCAAGTGCTAAATGTTCAAAAAGTAGTTGCAATATGTTCAAGAACATAAAAGCGACAGTTCTCAGTTTTAGATGGGCTCAAATTTCCCACAGCAGAAAAGCAGAAAAACCGAGGAGGATAAACCCAACGTACAGCATCCTCCTTCCCGCCATCTCAGTATTTAACCCACCATCTTTTATTCTTTCTCCAGCAGATCCTTAAAATTTTCTGCGCGTGTCGCTAGTGTACAAAATTCCATATATGTCTTTCTTAGTACAACCCTTCGCAACAATCAAGATTTTCAAGATTCAAGTTAAAATGCTTGGTCCTCTGTTGGTCAAACCCTCAAACTCCTGACTGAGCATACATATACGGTCTTCCTAAGGTCAATTATTTCTATGACGAAATCCACCCTCAAACACCACGTCCATTATATGAATGCATAAGTGAAGACGGTTTTCAGATTTTACATCTTAAGCAGATCGCATATCCATTGGAAAACATATCGGCAATGTACATTTAGTCTGAAACAGATAAATACACCGTTGACACGTTTAGATGATTCTTATGATCTATTCAGGGAGCTGCTAGGAGCTCTCTGATCTCTTCAAGTAAAATACAATATCAGCTGATATGAAGGAAAAGAATGAAGGGTGGTTCAAAAACATTAATGTATTTGCACCACGGACTTATATACATGGACAGGGCATGTAACGTGTACGTCCTATCCGTAGCTGGTCGCCACCGACTGGGACAAAAAGGCGCACCAAGATGGCCGCCGTGAACCTATAAATCGTCTAATTTGACGATGACTCTGTAGTATTTTAAGCAAAAGTTTAACTTGAATAGGAAACAATATCATATTCCTGCAAACCGGGAAGTGATTTTGACCTTACCTTGCCATATTTTAAAAATATTTCAACTTTCTTGCAAAGTATGGGGATATACTTGACCAAGTCCAAGATCTCACACAAAACCATAGCAGACGGCCATTTTGGTGCGCTTTTTCTCACACGTACGGTAGCAACAATGTACCGCGCAGTATGCTCTGTCCATGTATAGGGAGTCCGTGATTTGAACCCATCTCAGCTAACCAGTACCCTAATGTAAAGTTATTCTTGAGTAAACCCCGTTAATGAGATCACGGTAACCTATGAAATTATTATATTTATTTTATATTATAATGTGAATATATTATGAAATAATTACATGTACAAAAACCTAAAGTTACTGAGCCTGAAAGTTACTGCACCTTTCGCCATGGTGTGTTAGCACTTTCTCACTTATTGGGTGATGTAATTAATCAACAATATGATATCCAAGCAAAAACAAAAAGTGTTCAAGGTCATAACGTATCACTTTTAATTTTAAAGGGAAACAAATCAGGAAATGTAAGTTGAACAAAAAAAAAGGTCACAAATTATTGCGCAATGGACAAATTTATTTTAGCGGAATGAATCTCAACATTTTATATCTTGACTCAAGAATGTCCTATGAAGATGTGAGTTAGACGGTCAAAATTATTTTGTTCATGCTGTTTAATGAGAATGAAACTGTTAAAGATTGCAGATAAAAACTACTTGTTTCAAATTTGCCTTCCATGCGGATTTTCTTCTTCAGGGGACTCTTTCTGAACATTATGTTAAGGGATAAATATTTGAAACAAATAATTTATATTAACCGCCTGCAAAAAGGACATCATTTGTCAGTTTGGCGATGTACATATTTACATGTGAATGGACAATAAAAATAAATACAAGTAATTAAGTAACCCGCAGAAAATATCGACAAAATTAAGCCAGAGAACCAGAGACTGGTTTACAGGCAATCGAAGAAGATATTTAAGGCCTGGTACTCTTAACCCCAACAGTTCCAGTTCTCCTAACTTATTTACTAACGCGCCTCCCATAACTAGCTTAAACTCATTCTCATCCACACAGATATCTCAGTCAGTTGATTCAGGGTGAGTAAACAAGATCCCAACGTGAAATCAGAACACTCCCCAGTATAGTACATGCTCTGTACTATGATAGAGTAAAAACACCCTGTCCAAATTGGTGACTTGCATATTAATGTAAAGCAGAATATGCATAAGTTAATTAAAGAAATCAACGTAACTTTATTTTGACTCGTGACGCAACTTAAAAGCCTCCGACTATGGAGGTGAGATCCCAAAAGCCTGTTTTTGTCGAGGGAGGGAGGGAGAAGAATCGGGGAACAGCCTTGTCTTCATACATCTCTACACACTTGAGGAGACCCAAGTCTATCACACAGGTCTTTCCACAAACAGCGATTCGTCCCCTGCAAGAATGTAGCCTTCGTGGCCAGTGGTAATATTCTTCGCATAGGACCACTCGCCGTCGCTGCAAGAAAACAAATTGCACAGTTTGTTTTTATGTGACATTGATATGTTGATAGCGGGATGTTAATAGCTCGTCTTAATGCTGCCAAAATTTCCATACATTGGTACTTCTAACTTACTCTAGCCCTTTCTTCAATTCAAACAAAACAAACACCATCTATCTCAGGTATGAACCAGATCCGCAATTAAACCATTCATCGTAAGGTCACTGGTTGCCACTGGTTGGCTTAGAATACACCGCGCATGAACTGACACATGCGTGCATGTTACGCTTTTTGCCTGTTGCTATCTCCGGGTTGCACGCAGAATGTAGACGAATTAGAATCTATATTCTATTATCTTAAAGCAGAAAACGTCAGCGCCCCTCCTAAGCTCTCTTGAAAAGCAGACGTGACGTCATTACTTTGCAAACATGAATACATGTCTGCAGAATACAGCGAGTTTCAATTCCTCACATGCATGCTGATATTCAACTGTATGTGAGAAACTAATTGGAAACGAAACTGACTTTACACGTTTTCGTTAACCAGTCACGGTATAGCATTTGTTGAGTGAATTTCAATAAATGTGTAATGACGTCATCAATTGTATTTAGAAATTTAAGTCCATTCCTAAATAAGTTTTGGGAAATCTCACTGCCCCCGTTCTTAAGCGAGTTCTGTAATTCGATTTGCACATCGTCCAAATTTTCGATATAAACACTTTCTCACCAACACAACACTTGTTTCAGATTTGAGGTAACTTGGATATTTCGTGAAATTATTAATTTTCTTACCCACCCACATCATTAGACGGACCCTAGATGGCAAAGCGCTCTAGCCTGTTTCTGAATTGCCTATTTGGTGTGAAATTTGCATTTTTATCTGCCGTTAGTAGTGCCAAAACCATCAATTTTGCTCGACTGGACCCTAATAGATTTAGTACTGCTCGAAAACAAAGGAACTCGGCAAACTATGTGCTGAGCTCGCTAAATAGTTAACAAATTAAGATAAATTTTATATGAATAATTCAAACACATATAATTCGAAATCAAATAAGTATTCCATGAATGGAAAAAGTAAACATTCTACTTAGATTACTTCAAAAAAGCACTACTTTAAAATTATTGACGACACGCTTTACCATGACAATGATTTACCTGCGTTCCTCAATTTTCATGACGTCATTGGTTTTAAAACTTAAAATGGATGGGTGAGAAGTTACGAGGTCACAAAGCGCTGTCAGTGTTATTTCTGTAACTGGCAGAAAAGAAGAACATATTAATCAAATTGTGCTCACACCATTGAAGAAATCTGCTGCAGTTTGAGGACGAGCGTAATTTTTCATCTAATATCAACATGGGAATTTCCTCAACCGAAAATTTCCAAATTCTTCCCACTTAAGTACAAAAATAAAAAAAAAAAAATATTTTGCGTCTGGCCGCAAAACGCAGCAGACTTCGGATTTGCTGTGAACACACCTTGAGAGAGTTTTCAAAGAAATGTGGTTGTTCTCTACTAAGAAAGTTTTGCCATTTGCTAAGAGAAAGAAAAAAGACAGAAGAAATCCCGTACAGTGGTGAGCTGCACCTTGCTAATTTTACGTATGAGTATGAAATTTTACGTATGAGTATGAAATGCAAGTATCTCGAGGACACTTTTTATTTATTGATTGATTGGTCGATAGCTTGGTTGATACAAATATGATCTGCAACTGACAATGTATTTCATGTTTATGTTAAATATGCGACTGGTCATATGGTATATTCTTCTCAGACCATCATGAAAGGTAAGGTGTAAAAACATACATTTGGCGTGGGCGTACTGGATGAAAATTCAGTGTTTAACGTGTACAAACGATCTGTAAATACCTGTATAACAGTAAAGCGTTCTCCTCTTTGAATATGGTACAACAGATTACTATACTAGCAATGGTTCTCTTCCACAAAATTGGAATATCATCTTCGACGGGAACGTGTTATCTCACTCTCTTTGGTGACGGCCGTTGCAGGGTGCCAGTGTATTATGTACTTATAGTTAGGTATATTAATGTAGGCGTGGCAAGGTATACTGAACAGAGTGCGACAAGAACCGCTGTTATTGACACATTAAGTCAGATGTAAGCATACTTTTAATGCAAAAAAAAAAAAAACATTTTCCTATTTTCTGTCGTTTCCAGAAAAAAAAAGAAAAAATGTCAAGCATTTCATTACATTACACCCTTGGTTTGTTTTCAGGGCGTTTGCTTAATAATGGTTGACCAATAACTACAGGCAATAAAACACCGTAAAGAAAGTGAGCCAAAGATAATTAGTGATATAGACCTGTCTCTCGTATATGCTCTTTCATGTATATGATACATTAGTTTCTCAGCTTAAAAATTCCCCCAACTGAATTTCTTCATTGCCCAATTACATAATTTGAGATAGGTGATGTCTCAGACGTTTATTATTTAATCTAGTAAGATTTCGATACCTTATCCACAGAATGCAGATAACTCAGCGGTAGCTTTCTTACACTTCTTTCCAATTAACCGTGTAAATTTTCGCAATCCTTTTAGAAAAGAAGTTTGATGCAGTGATAGTTTACAAGTTTAGAAATTTGATAACGTAACTTAGACATAAGAAAGGTAAGGTTTGGAAATCAAACTTTTAGGGTGGATCGATTCAGCATGAAGTTTGACTAGTTTATCATAAAATCAAATTTTCTAACCTGTAGGAACATCGTCTTCGGTATCTACGTCATCGATATCGTGTAAACTGCTATCGGAACTTGATGAACTGAGGTGAGTGACTTCCATCTGACGGGACATAGGATCCACACGTCCGACAGGTGTCGTCAAAATGCAATATTCGCCCTGTTGGCTCAGATTCGCTACGAACAGAGAGATATGAAGACATCAAGTTAATACTAAAGTGTTTTTGATAAAAGTGGAGCTTACTTCAATTGGTACCCTGGGTAATGTTGAAAACGTCTGGGTAAGAGTTTTAGGCAATAATGCGTTTTATAAAATATATACGTAAAGCAGCGCCTCACTGGAACGAACTTAACTCAAATCCTGTAGGCCTACTTGGCTTTTTTTCTAACCTCCCACTGCGCTGAGCTAAAGAATAACCGTTTAAATGTCGAGTTTAAACCAAATACCCATTTCTGGACATGTCTTTCATAGTTCTTGCAGGCGGTGAATAGATCTCAATAGCTGGTAGAAGTTGGAAGGCGCTTACTGACTTATATAAAGTGTTTCAAACGCTCTTATTCAAGACGCTCAAGTGACTTAACGATGGCCTCTCCGTCGTCAAACAGACTGTACCAAGTAAAGGAGTAAGATTGGATCGAATGTGGCATACTCTGGCCAAAGGGTAATAGTATTTTGAATCATAAAGGGGAAGTTTGGGCGTCCAACTTAAAATGAAAAAGGCTAGAGCCAAATTAATTTTAGTTTTTTTATTACTAGGAATTGCAAAGGGTGCTCTCTACACTCAAAAAGGTAGAAATAAGAAACCGAGATTTAAATTAAAAATAAAAAATCACTCTAAGAAGAATAATTTTTTTAAGACTGAATTTTGTACTTAAATTTGTCATCTGTAATTTCACTCTGGTAGAGAGATTTTTCACTCTGAAGGTACAAGAGAGCACAACGCCATGTGGAAAGTTGCTATGCTTTATATCACTAGGTGTATGTTGGAATAGTAATTCCCGAAGTATCTTTCTCAAAGGAGAATGGATTAAAATATAAAATATGTGTAAAATTGAAATCTTGCATGTTGAACACCTGAATAATAGTCGATTAATTCTGCCATTGTTGAAAATACACGATTGTTCTCGCGACTATAACTTCGGCGTCCTCTCGAAGATGCTGAAGAAGCTATGCGGATATTTATAATGTCAGGAGGGTCTTCGGTGTCTGTCTTTTGCATTATGACATAGTTTCCTGTTTTAAATATAAAAGGAAGTTTTAGAAAGTCATGGTGACACCATCAGACGATTGTACCCACCTTTTCAATAGACCCCATGCTTAAAATAGGGGACATGCCTCATAAAAACTGTATAGGCCTAATCACATGTAACAGAACATGTGAAAATATAATGGGGAAAAGTGGAAATGAGTGACGACACATATGAAACTGGAACAAATTTGACATTGAAAACCACAAGTTTCCCTGTCGGAATGTCACATGTAAAATGAAGTGAAAGGAGAAAAATCTGTGTCACGGTAACAAGTGTGGCAAAACAGTTCTCAAATTGACAATTCAAAATCAGAATTAAAGACTTGAACGTATTTGAATTACACGTATTTAATGTATTTAACTACCTTCCTTACTTTCCCACTTTGTGTCATATGTTACGCACACGTTATTTGCTTATCATCACATCATCACAAATCCAGCAATGAAGGACACAGCATGACAATTAGTCGGAAAAGTAAGTAAGGATTCTAGTAAAGACACTTTGCCGTGCAAAAACACCAATTTTCACATTCCACAGTACCATTACACAGCTAGACACGATATTTCAAGTTTGGTATTAGGCTTTTGTCACACATTATTTGTTAGGGTGGGGAAACACCTTTTTACCTACATATAAGAAGTGATCGCGTTCAGGTTCGTTCAGTCTTGTGAAGTTGTCACATAGATTTACGTACTTGATACTTTTACGGTAATCGTGTTTCATTTTCAAAATAAATCTCCTATCTTTATCTGGACATGCAACTTATTCTGCATAACTTACTGTCTTTTTGAAAAAAAAAAAAGAAGAAAAAAAAAACCCAATCAGCCCAATACGAGATCCTCATTCGCTATCCCGTGGGGAGGGACGAACTCTTTGTCTAATGTGCGACAAATAATAGGGGATTGACTTCTAAAATGGCTTTCTCTCAGACGAGAACAGATTCCTTGTCACAGGTGAGACAAGTTGTTGGGATGGGCGGACTAATTACTTGTAGCCTATGTAAAACAATGATGCGATTACTGACGAAAGTGACAACCTCCATGTATATTGTAGACATAAATAAAAAGGAAAACAAACAAATTTTTTGAAAATGGTGAGAAGACATGCATTTTGGAAATCCATTTTTAAATTGGAACTTGTTCGTATTTTTGAACAGTTATTCTAAAGAGGCATATAGAAGTTAAGCTAGGACAAACAGTTCCATGTCTTACCTTCAGACGAACTGTCTCTCACAAGAAATGATCCTTGGGGATAGATCGGATTTTTTAGTATCTCAATGCCGTCTTCTTTGGTAATATTTCCGTGATACCAGCTAAAACAATAACATAAAGAAACAGAAAATGGAACAAAAGAAAGAACTTTACTCATACATTCTGAAAAAACCTCTCCACCATGTTTAAGCCTCAGTGTGCGCATGATGGTAAATTGTCCATCTGTTGTTTTTTGCCACTTAAAAACAGTTATTACTCCTTTGGGGAGAATCTAGTTTTTGCTTTGGTGGGGGGGGGGGGGGGGATGTTTTAATTCCAGACCCAAATTTCATTTGCTTTTATGTTCGGAACCGAACAAGACAGGTAAATGTATCGAGTTTGTAAAATCCATTATCTTTATATCCGATGGTGAGAAATTGGTAAAATGTGATTAGTGTCTCGCCTGGGAAGGAAGGTTCTCTTTTGGAGAAATTCTCTAAATTGATGTTTAACAAAATCTGAGATAAGCATTAAAACTGAAATCACTTCAAGACTCTTAAGAGTAAATGGACAACCACAATCGCCTAGCCAACGAGTCATGTGTTACCATGGACTGGTTTTAATTAATCCCTAAGATCCTACAGGGAAATTAATTGTCTCAACTTAAGATAAGAGTGCTGTGAGAGGAGATAAAAAAAGGTCCCTTTAAGTTAGCTGATGGGTTCCCATAACTGCTTGAACAAGTTGTGCATATGTGGGAGCAAATATATAACGGTCAAGAAGAGTCCACCCAAAATTTTTTGAAGCAGCAGCTAAATCTCACAAATCTCTTCTTTTCGTTCCTTTTGGTACCTTTCATCACATTTCAGGGCTTCAATAGTGCATATTCAAGCTCAACCAAGCATATGAATAGGACTATCAGGATGAACCAAAAACTTTATTCAAATACTCTCAGTTATCAATGAGCCTTAGAAAAATGCAGTCAGTCTAGGGCCGGTAGCTACCATTAGGCCATACATTATTAGATAAATGAGGTCATTGTCGACACAGTTGGTCCATGAAGTTTAAGGTAGAAACTTATCACCCCAGACTACGTTTTGCCGGGGAAAAATTTGACTTTATGTTGCTCTCTGATTGGTATCAATTTCACAATATACAGAGAAGCTCATACATCAAAGAGTATCCCGATTTTACTTTGGGACCTAGTTTCCTCAAACTCAAAAGAACATGCCAATTGGTAATGAACTAAGTTTTAGTGTGGTAAAGGAGTTTCAGACAGCGGAGAGGGGATAGAAGTATGAACAATGGTTTCAAATTATCCGGAATGATAGTTGCCTTTTATTAAATTTATGTAGCTTTCATGTAATGATACCTCATGGACTTTATATCTTCATCTGTTCTCTCTGTCGAGGCCCCTGCTGCTGTTGGTAACGGTGCGGTACCCCCAAAGGAGGGTGATAACGGACCCCTTCGTTGTCCCCTGAGAGAATGGAAAGATGGAATTCAAAACGAAGTCATGTCTGAAACACTCTTTTGCAATTTTCAAGACATTTCATGTGAAATATCCAGATAAAAACTATAAAATAAGCAGTTCTCATGCAAAAGGAACATTCAAAGAAACATGAAATTTTATTATTAATTTTTATATTTTTAATGTGTAATGTTTATTCTCCAGCTCTCCAATTCTTTAAACGTAGGGTACAGAAATCTAGTCAGTAAAGACATACGAAGCATACTTTTCCCGTCCTTGCACACATCCTTAAGATTGATCACCTTAGACTAACGTAATAGTGACGTAGTAGTTCGTGTGACATCTTCATCGAGATAATAACACACACTGAAAAGGTAATATACTTCTATATGAATTGCACTGAATTTCGAGTCTTCACGACAATAAAAATGAGTACTAATAAAAGAAATTACTATGACGTCACACATGATAAATTTCTTCAGAAATTTGCTCTTTAGGGCCCGAACTTGCACCGATCAATTGCTACAACTTGCACAACCTTTAAATTGAAAAAATATGAATGCGTATGTATGCAGAAATATGTCCATGAACTAGCCTGTCATGTACCTGCGAATTGGTGCGCCAGCGTTTGGTTGCGACTCTGCACGGGGAGGGCGCAACAGTGGTGGGTCAGCAGACGGTTTGGGGGGAACCGGTGGTCTGTGAAATGAACAAAAGATAGAGTTTTAATGTTACGATATGAAAATGGAAGTTGACGCTTTATTAAATTTCTGGTAAGGTATTTAAAGTTATGCCCTTTTACGATTGGATCAGGAGGACATTACTAGATGGAGATCCTTCGAAATCTTTAATTTATGCTAATCCAATTCGATTGATGTTATGAGACTAAATCCGTTTAATGGGGATACTTGAACTAAAGAGCATGAAATTCCTTTGTTTAGTACTAAAGCAAACTCATTCATACATACGGCGTCCCGTCACTGTCCCGACATTTCAAAAGACTGTTCAATGTCAGTGATCACAATGATCCTGCCTATAGACCAATTCTGATGCAAATGAGAGAAACGGGAATAGGACAAACCGATGGTATCGGAATAAGCATTTATACTCGCATTTGCTCACATGATCTTAACGGCACGTCCGAATAGAGTAACAAACGAGGAACAGGACCAGTCGGTTACTATCCGTGTTCAAACGCGTCCAAACCGTCAAATTAATTTACATCCTGAAGCTGGCTGTATTAACGCAAAAGACAAATGTCTGGTTGATGCGCACCGTTTAACAAGGTGTCTCTCGATTGATTGTTGCCATTGTATTGTATCGATTATATTCTTTTTTAGGGTTAGGGATTGGTTTAGGAATTAGGACTATCGTTAGCCAGTTAGGAAATTTCTTGTTAAACAGTGCACATCGCCCCCAAATTTTCCAATTTTCTGTTCGACATTTAACTCACGACTTACCACGCTTGAACTTAGTTCCTAACACCTGTTAAGCCTAATGAGTCATAAAGAACAACACACAAAAGAGATTGGTGTGAACAACTACCAACGGCTTAAAGAATTAGGTGCTATGTGAATTTCCGTCTAATAACAGCTCCCTGATTGGATTTAAATATCATCTAATCTGAATGCGAAAACTCATAACTCTTACCCTCTTGTTCCTATTTCTCTAAGATATCTTTCGTTTCTGGATTTTAATTTTTCTTTGCTCCGTACGAGAAACAACTTGAGCACTCACACCACAATCAAGAATAGTTTTCTACAGCTATTAAAAAAACAAAACCTCACCATGATCCCTTAACTACTTGTTTGAAATATGATTCGACAACTTTGACCGGAAAGGCACCACTAATGAAAAGATGCAACGGTCTTGGTGGGTGCCCACAACAGAATATAGTGACATCTGAGAGTTCATGCCAATTACTTCGACTGATTGTTCGGCATCTGTTGCATAATCAGCTCATACCCCCCCCCCCCCACCTGACCTCACACCGTTTCATTCAGTTCCGCATGCACCCTTTCCACGACGTTGTGGCAATATTCTAATACTGATAACTCTATGATTATAAATTTAGATGTGTATGTTTCTTACTTCGTATCCTCTGCACTGAGTGTAGGATGTCGTGTATGTAGAACTTACATGATGTGAGAAGGAAATTTAATGTTGAGCGAAACTTCATAAGCAGCCTTTCTTAACCGCAGGGAGTTTTAAAGATAGGGCTATACTCACCTGGGTGGAGGTGTGAGATCGAAACCGGAAAGTGGCCGTGGTCTTTGTCGAGCTGATGGACCTGAAGCACCCTGGTTAAAATGGGCTGTTTAATTAAGAGAAACTTGTATAACTTTCAGTTGTAAAATGTATAAAAACATGAAGCCACGACTTAAAATATTTTTCCTCTCGTGTTGGCCTCATAATTGCCAACTTCCCGTCTTTTGACAAGAGGGCTGATACTTGGACCGGTATCAGTTGAAGCTGAAGGCTAAAACTGTCCGTAGATCATTTTTGAACTTTTTTCTGGTCAGCGTTGTGTCCGCAAAGTAATGTGAAACTATATAGGCCTACACTAATTAAGTAACAGTTGGATTGCGAAGACGGTCTTCTCAACGACCTTAATGTGTTCCAGTATCTACCTTTACCTTGACCTCCATGTTATTATATATAAAACCTAATAGTGTTTCGTATACATATGTGCTTACGTAAAGCCACTAAGCAGACCACGGCGGGTCGAGAAGTGTTAAAAATGATGTATAAATATGAACTGAAGCATTTCGTAGCTGGCAATGTCTTTTGCCCAAGGATGACAAAACTGTAATTGGTAGTAATTATCAGACATTATTAGACATTCCATACAAGTTAGTGTTAAAAATTCTTAAATGCTATCTGTTGTTCATGTTGAATGACAAACGAACAGTTTTTCAGAAATCTTTCACTGCATATATACCTTCTAAAGCTTGACGAAGTGCCGAAAAATTGTTTTGATCAGCCATTCTTCCTGACAATTCTGTCCACAATTCTGTATAAGGTGACAGAAATCACTATAAATTAGATTCAGTGTGAAGTGAGGGTCTACAATGTCACAACAAGCATATGTAGGAATATGATCGAATAATTTTGAATACACTACTTATCGACTGCCCTTTGATTAACATTAATTCATATAGTAGCATGTAGTTGGTCTTGAGCTTTCCCGATATTGATATTTTATCAACTGAAAATGTTTTCTTCCTTAGTGCAAATTATCAGAACTATGAAGTTTTGACCATGAAGGTGCTATGAAATATGCTGCCTGTTTTGACCTCCTTGAAAGGTTCATCGGTAAGTTATGTTTGTCATTCAAGAGTTCTGCCCCTTCAAAGTGGACATCATGACTCGGCCTAAAGCGAAACGACTTGGCCGATTTTACTATAATGAGAAATCGCAGACAACAATAGACGGTCACTTGATCATGTCATGTGCAACAATGTTGACCTTTTTTAGTTGTGTAACAAGGAAGGACTTAAAGGACATGATAAGTTTTGTCTACGCTTCAAGGAAGTGGATTCTTTCATGTTAGCTACGCATTGCTACATTACCAAAAATCTCAGTCCTATATTATTTTATATTATATATTATAAACAAAAATCTTCTTTTCTGCTACACCCCGTCTTTGTTATGCTGGCAAATCCTTACAATATGTTCTTTACGGTAAACCTGTATTCTTGAAATAGTTGTATTCATGATAAAATAAAAGTTGTGAAAAAGTATTGAAGTAAAAAGTAAACGTTTAGCATTCGATGAGTTAATTTTGAAACGTTAAGTTAATGAAACTCCTAGAAAAATGAAATACACAGTCTGAAAACAGTCAGCAGGGTGATGTGAAAAGAATGGCGTAATGATTATTTATCTTGTTCAGATGAGGGTTTGGAGTATCTGTAACCAATCATTCCAGCCATGTTGGTAAATATGGTTTCAAGAAAGGTGTAAACCGAAATACTTGATACATAGGTAACATAAAAGATTTAAGTGCCGCATACTAGAAGTCAATGAAATATTCCATTCTTAAAAGGAGAAAATCCCTAACCGATAGCATCTACCTGTTTTAATTTAAATGTAAGTCAAATAGGATTTGGTCGTGAAGCTATTTGAGAGCTTTCACACACTAATGTTACCTTATTGAACTGCAATTGGTTGCAAACCAAGCAAACAAGCGGAGCTATGAATTTTGGCCAAAGGGGAAGAAAACGGTCCGGAGTTGCCCGAACACTAGCCTATTGAAAACCTAAAAATTTTGTATCGTCGGAAGGAGGAGGGTGTTGTCTAATACCATATGTACGCTCTGCAACTGGTGGAACCGTAGACTAGATGATCAGTGCTACCTTCTATACATGAGCATCCGCAGAAACTTTTCCAAGAGGGGGGAGGGGGCAAGGTCATTCATGGATGATTGAATTGTGTACACTATCTAAGCGAAGCGCCACCAGTTGGCGCGGAGCGTACAAGAAAATTTTGGGTCTTACAAGCCCCCCAAATGGCCGGAAACGACACTTGGCGAGTGTTATAAGCTGCATGTACCCAGCCCTGAAACAGGAATTTCATGTCTGTATTTTTTTAGAATTTTCAATGTAAAAAATTGTTGAAAGGAAATCTGCCTCCCGGTCACGGCCTCGCACACCTATGCACGATAAAACTTACAACTGTCAAACAGCTTATATAGGCTTATATCCGTTACCCAATAATGAATCATACCACCCCCCATATTCACCTTGTATATCCCAGTTACATCCGCGCGTCGCTACTCAAGATCAGCACGGGACAAAACTAAGACCAACGCATTCATCAATAGTTGGGTGTCATATGCACACTACATGCCTGACAACGAGTACAATTTTGGCATAATTTTTACAACTTCAAATTTCCAATAGATGTCACGAATGTTGGTCCCCACATTACGATTTCACTATTCAGCATACCATCTTCTCTTTTCCTATTCCTGATCAAATGCCCGCATATTTCACGAGTAGAAACTGACGCTGTGAGTGAAGATATTTTGATGATTTATTTTTAATTTTTAATTAATTTTTTCACGTTTGATTTTCCGGGGGGGGGGGGGGGCAAGTGCTCTTCTACTTAGATCTATAGAACTACAGTTGTTAATGTTCATAACAAACTTATCAACTTACTTGGCTTCTCCTGTTCATGCAATTGGCCCTAAGTCTCAAACTTCCTCCTTCCGCTATTATGTAGTAAATGCTCTGGTACTATCATGTACGATGTACCGCTTTATAGAGATCCACATACAGGAGACCCACTGTAGACTTGCAATTCAATCTACATAAAGGTGTCCAACGAACAAATGTTTGGTCGTTACTTCCCCCCACTTGAACTTCGGCGCCATATATTTACTATCCTTTCATATTCTTGTAATAAAACAATTTGCATTCCTATGGAACGCAAATTTATTGCTACTTTCCGTGGATACACTGTTTATGTGTTAAAGCAGGTATACCCTGCACTGAGAAATGGTTGCAAAAATGATCTGTGACCAGCCTCTATTCCATGTTATTGTCTGTTTCGTTAATTCGTCGCAATGTTGATAACTTTTCTTGTTTGATTCTCAAACTGTATTGTTCGTTGGTCCGAACCCACCTTTTTAAACAATACCCATTGCAAAAAAGGGTATTGTTCTCTTTAGAATGCATAATCAAAATCTATTGTTTGGCTACCATTCTTTTGACAATGATGAGTTCAATTATTGGTGTTTTAAAAATGTTATTTAGCAGGATTTTTGTGATTTACAATAATCCAAATTGAAATATATAAACCTTTCAAGAGATCTGTTTTGGCTACCCATTTTCCGAATAATATAACCCGACCACTAGCTCAATACTCCTTCAACTACAAGCAGTTTATATTACCATTCTGGTACATTACTCCTTACCATGCTGGTTCGGCACTCCTTCAATAAGCAGCGTTTTTCCAATCTGGTACAATAGGAGCAAAATTACTTGGGGTTTTTAATAGTAACTTCGATCAATTTCTGCAATAGTTGCAGGCGAAAATTGGATGAACTTTTTTATGCGGCAATGAAGTGCTAGATCCTCCCTTCGAGTTTATTCCGAGATAAACTGCCATCAAGGTTTGACCTTCAGGGTTAATTTCAAAGGCTCGAATCGGAATGTAACTGATAACAATTCTTGACAAAGTTGGTCATAGGATAATTTCCAATACTCGCAACAAAGTTACTTCAAGTCCCTTCGTAAACCGTATGTCCTCATTCCCGTCCTACAAACACCGAACGTCTGTTAAATGTTTTAAAATATGGCTTACGGTACACAATAAAACGTTTTACAAACATTTTGCCAAACGTTTTGAAAATGTTTTTAGAATTTTTTTTTTTTTTTTTTGATGCTTTCTTAGGGTTAACAGGCACACACTCATTTAGGTTATTCCTTAAGTATATATAGCTAAAATGCTGCTCGCATGCACTACATAGAAATTCCCATGTGAATTCGATAAATTCTTTACCTCTACTTTTAGCAGTGTGCACAGCCAAATGGCGATAGTTTTCACATTTGCCCTGCAATAACATATTGCCACGGCAGGATTTTGTTTGCCAACTGACTAGTAAAGTTGGCAACTTATTGAATAAAAAAATAATATCACACTAATCCAAGGCCTCCCTAGCTTCGTCCAATATCGGACAGAGGATCCAACGATTGCTAGGCAACAATGCAATGTTTCAAAATAAAAAAAAAAAAAACAAACAAGACAAAACAAAACCTGCTCAGCCGCAGATATTAAAAACTACCTCGTCAAGGTGTGAGCTCCGGGATTTAACAAATTATATCGGATTTATTTTTGTTGTGCTGGTAATTTTTCAAGGGGATAAGAGTTCTCAACTTTAATTAGCTTAGAATGGAAGGCAAAGACATCGCAATTACAACGAACACAAATCGAACCGACACAATCGCTTTGGTGCAGATGGTTAATACATTTTCTTCTGCCTTATTTATTCGTGGAACAGATCCGACCATATTAGACCCGGGAGCTGTTATTTACAGCTGTTATAACAGCTCCCTTATTAGACTACGAAGCTGTTATGCAGTCAGGGAAACATTTTCATCTTTTGTCTTGGGCGACTTTCACTAAGAAGACAGACAAATAGGGTGTCTCCTAGGGTAGATGCGCATTGTTTAACAAGGTGTTTCTTGATTGGTCGTTGTTGAGTCATTGTATTGTGTCGATTGTATTCTCTGTTAGAGTGAGAGATTAGGGTTCTCCTAGCCCCTAGTTTGTTATTGAGTCAGTGCTTCTTGTCTATTCCTTCTCCATTTCATGCAGCTACGACAAGCATTTTTGCGACAGAAAACTTATTACATAATATCATATTATTCAAAACTTGCACTAAGCTTTGTCTACCTCCTCGGTCGTTCGTGAAACTGTGCCACTATTTTCTAACCACCCACCAATTTTCTCACGTGAATACAGTCACCAAAACATGCTGAAAAAGAGAAGAAAATCGTGTGCAGGTTTGACAAACTGTGCCAATCCTCGTCAATGGCGCATAGGTCTTCCAGTTTCCTGTGTGAAAATGAAATGGAGGGCCGGAAATGTCTATGTTTATTGCATGCACGGAATCAGCTCTTGATTTGCTGGAGTTTATACCAATACAAATGAATAAACCCAGACTTTAAGTCCTCGCTTCTGTTGGTCAATTACGGTCAGGTGATCTTGAATTATCCCTGAATAAAGTCACAATAATAATAACCGCACTCATCTTAGTCTTATTCCTTTGACTCGGGATTGTGCTGTTTAATGAGATTATTAACAAATAAAGTTTACTCCTGTGTCTTCATTTCAATCAAAATTTTATTGTGGATCAATGAACAAGGCTAAACAACTCCAGACATGTGCATTAAGTAAACAAAAATGCACTCTCGCGGCTGTACACCCGGACAGCGCCATCTTATAGCGGTCGCTTGCATTTATTCCGACTGTGCATTGTCCCCAACTTTTAATGCACTGTCCATTTTTGATTAAGCTGTAAAAAGTTTAAGAGACGCAGAAGTTTATTATTTTCTTTTCATTAGAGAACAAGAGGAAATGGGACAAAGTTTTTCACACAAGCAAACCTAATGATACCATCTCAGTATCTGTTCCGAGTAAAACACTGCGCAATTTTGGAAGATTTCGAACAAATAAAATTTATTTTTGCCCTTTTCGACGATTTGGCCAATTAAAAAAAATTGCTTTTGGAATCCTTTTCATGTGAAGAAGGACAAATCAGCAGGTATTTCCACCAGTATGGTCCAAAAAAGGATTTACGAACGTTGAAAATGAATGAGGGTCGTCCAAAATTTTCCAAAGTTGTAAAGAAATGTCCAAAATCGTCCAAATTTTTTACCTGATTGGCTTTTCTAAGGACTCTTCGATACAGTGTTTAAAATGATATTGTGAAACCTTTATCTGGTGTTACACGATTCAGTTCAGAGGTATACTAAATTTAAACATCGGATTATTCTCCTGCTCCGTCCTTCCTGTGTACATATTTCTGTCACTGAAACTTTCCTGCTGGCAGGATGCATTGATCAACTGCATAGTCGTTTTAACAGATTGAGACAAAGATTAGCCAAGAGTCAAAAGCTACGAAGCGACAAATCTCTGGACAATCGCAAGCTACGGGCCGAAATGTTTCACAACCTATATTTTCTTTGCCCTTACTTCACTTGTGCCCATTATTTAAATCTCCTTGCCGCAACTACTCTAAATACCGAGACAATTTCAACACAATAATTCATTTTATCATTCCATTTATTGACAACACCATAAACACATCAATGAAGCTTGCATTTAGAATTTCAATAAGTTATGCGGAAGCTCAACCTGTAAAGTATTTTGGATGTACAGATTAATAATATATCTTTTTTTTTTATAAAAGTTTTATTTTGTGTCAAAGGTCAGAGGACCTTTCGAGTAAAGTGAGTGTCATGTCAGACACTTAGAAAATTCTGCCCCTTGAAACTTGATCGACAGAGTCAGGACTTTGCCGGTATTTATCAGTAGATACCAGAAAGTAACAAGGTGTACACAGCCCAAAAGATCACTAGAAGTGTACCCTACTGCTGAAAAACATGATAAATACGTTTTTTTTTTTTAATTTCGAAATTTCTTAATTTTATTTCCCTGTATAACCTTAATTAGTTTAAATAGATTTTCATGGTTCCAGATCAATTTGTTACCGCACCTAATTAAGCCCCGGGGAAATTTGTATATCTTGATACGTTTAGGTGGAATGAAAAACAATCAAATACATAACACATACAAAAAACATATACATGTACGTAAATTCAAAAGTCCATAAGTTGTACGTCTTAACAGATAGGCGTCCGTAATTTGGTCAACGTAGAAGTAATTAGGTATATTACGTTCCCCCATATGTATTTTACTATACACAAACGTATTCCCATTAAAACAGTTTGTGAAAACGTAAAGGGGAGCGAAAATCCCCCCCCCCCTAACGGTAATTTCCCCCTAACGTTGTTATTTTGCCCAAAAATTCCCCTTATTCCACAATTAAATATACATATACATCCATATATACATATGTATATATATATATATATATATATATATATATATATATATATATATATGTATGTATATATATATATATATGTATATATGGTTAAGGCGGTCGCCATGTACGCGACAGACCCGGGTTCAAGTCCTGGTCGTGACTTAATTTTCTCTCTGAATTTATTTCTTATTTCCCTTGTTCATTAGGGCTAATGCCAATGCTTGGGAATAATTTCAATTTCAAAATCGAACTTTAACACTCCTTTCGACCTATTCATTCAACGTTCGATTTACCATACTTCGACCTACTATATATATAAATATATATATATATATATATATATATATTTATATATATATATATATATATATATATATATATATATATATATATATATATATATAAATATATATATATATATATATATATATATTTATATATATATATATATATATATTTGCATTGTGTAAACGTGATATGTATCAATTTACCAATATTTGACAGTAAATTTGACATTGACATGGCCATATTAGACACACGTATCCATAGATCAATTGATGTATGAATTTCGGCGAGTGGGGAAAGGTCCTTCTCGAAGGTCCCATTACAGATTTAGCTCCCTTGAAACCAGGACAAACTTATCATGCCCTTGCTTCTTCGCCAATTGACAAAAAGCCACATTGTTGGAGATTATATGGTGCACTGAACGCCTATTGCTAAGGGGTATAAATCTTTAATGCCAAATCTGTAGGTAGCATAATAAGACAGACGTCCACTTGGCGGCATGTTAACAACAAGATTGGGCAAGGCAAATTTTGAATAGCATGAACAACAAACCTTATAGATATTAAAAAAGAAGGATACAAGCATAAGAAACACCATCAATAAAACTATTTTTTATGATAAAATTAAAGAATGGTTTAAAACTTTTATCTAAGTTAGGTTTAAGTTAAGTTCCTACTCAGTAAACATATTGCAATCACTTATTCTCATCGCACATTTCCTGTGTTACGTTGTACTACCTTACAGACGTATTTTTTATCACTTCTTCATAATAAATATTGACTCAAAAAAGCAGATCACAATAGAAAGATATCTTTAAGAACTGAGTTAACAACTACAAGAGAGATACACTTTTGTTACTACGAACTTAACCCAGCTCTCTCAGACTTTACCATGCGATCGAAATACCTTTGCTCTACAGGGTTAATGGAGCACAATTAATTGATTGAGTAATCAATTATGAAAGAAGACTGGTAACTAGAGCTGCCGGGTTAGATAGCACAAAATTCGAGATAGAGCATATGCCCTAAGTTAATCTACTGCCATTGAAGTCCATCATAAAAGCAGCCCCGAGTGTGTAACAAACTGTCATTCATTACATAACAAACTCATCTGCTTAAAGATCCAAATTCTGGTTTTGGAATCCTAAACTGGCTATCTGTTACCAATTCCAATTAAGTTTTGTTTCTCCGAACATGGCTGATTTATTCTCAGTGACATATGAACCCTTCTTTGGGTAATGAAAGGCTTCCTGTTTATAATCTAAACAAAAGATGTAACTCCGCAATCAATGGACATTTCAGGAGCTAATCTGCTGTGTAAATAGGCTGTGTAATCAACTGGAAAAAATCCTAACAGGGAAGGGGTTAAGTGATATTCTAGAAGTGATAGTGGTTTCTTACAACAAATAAATGAATAGATGAGGAGGATTTTATTACACCCGACCTCCCCTTTGTGAGGTCTGGTCAGAGTGGCCTTTTTTTAAGCAGGTGAAGTCATAATGCACACGAGCAGACCGAGAGTTACCGGGACCTTTCTTTGCTATCTTTGTAATACCTTAGAAATGTATATCCTCTTGGCTGTTTATGAATCCTACCTAAACCATTTCTATTTCTTGGTTGAAATGAGGATCCTCGTGTACTAAAACCGTACAACTTTTTTTTTCTAAAACCGAGTCACCCCTTGCTCTATACCTCATCTAAAATGAATCGAAACCCAAATTTTGGAGTAACAACTTTTGAACTAGATACCATGACAACGGCAACCGCATGTTTGATCGGCAGTTGTAGTATGAATCGTCTGGAACGGGGAGAGGGCGGTTACTCCCACTTTTGGTGGGTTTGCATAGACCATGGGTTTTTCAATTCAAAGGGATCCGTCACTTATTGGTGACCACCAACAGACGCTTTTCCAAATAGCTATTACAAAGGATTGTGGGATAGAATATCGGCATGTATTATTTTTTCCTACAGTAACATGTCATTGACAAAAATTATGTCGACCTAAAACCAATCCTTTGTAAATACTATTTGGAAAAGGGAATGATGGAATTCAACAGGTGGTTCTCCCTCTCTTTTGGCTGGGATTTTAGCATTACCTTATTTTTATACCATTGTCATGTGTAACATTGCAATTCAACTAGTCGTTATAGTACGTAGTAAAGTAGTGTCAGTTTTCACCTCCTTAGACCAACGATTCTGTTTACATGCTACTCATAGCCTGATTACAGTTTATAGAGTAAGGAGCGACCGTAAAACAACAGTAAACTTTGCCCAAAAGTTCTCAGTTTTTCGAGGATCAAAATTTTGAAACTGTCATGACTTAATATGGTTGGTTTTACATTTCATTCACAAATCAGACTATTTTGTATATAATTATTTTATGAATATGGATGTATGATTATTGTCACGAACGTTAACATCGAAGAAGAATTGTACCAAGGTCTATAATTCCCCTCTAGGATATGTGAAACATAACCTCCTGTCAAGTGGTATTATCGATGAATGATAAATACGACTGTACTATCTGCGTTTCAGTTTTGTGCCTATAGAACGAAGAGCCATCATATCCACAGTAGATTACAATGTCATGTTTCTATGCTCGAATATCAATATTTATATTCATCAGCAATATCCTCTTGCTACAAACAGCTAGCATCTTCCAGGGGTGTGAGGATCTTTACATAAAATCTTCGATGGATTGGTCGTTGTGCCGGTTGTCTGGTTGACGGGCCCACCCAGTTGACCACAAAGAAGGCCTAAACCGATTGATTGTGGCGACAGTTCCAAACAATTCTTTCGGTCTTGACAATTGAGTAGGTCTAGATAGAGAACTGTTATCGTCTAAATCACACATAGATCTGGCTCTGTCTTCCTCCTCTATGGGAGACTCAGTTATGTTAAATTCCTGTACGGATCTAGACCTATATTTCATTCTTTCACGTCCTGCAGATCTTCCTTCCCTTCTCACACGAGTATACAAATCGCTATGTTGACCGGCTGCTCGTTTATTTCTTACGATGGTATCTTGTCCAACCGAATGCAAATACTCTTGAATCATGAGGGGTCGTTCTGTGTTTTGGTAGCTTTGCTCAAAATGAGCTGATATATCCCCAAGCAGATCTCCGACCACACTTTCACCAGAGGTGACCCATGTTGCATGTCCCGAGTCGGTTGACCCTTCCTCGAAGTGACGGCGATCGTAATTTTTCAATGGATTTTCTGCCGTCTTAGGAGAACCTAGGTTCGTCTCTTCAGGGTAACTGTTGGCATCGGTGTTTCCATTTTCATCATGTCCTTCATACATAATCAATGGATTTTGAGTTGTTCTGGGAGAGCCAATGGGAGTGCGAATGGAATTGAAATCTCCAAAGTTATTGCTGTCACCATAACGTTCTCTAAAATCTGCATCATAACTTCGGGATTGTTCAGGATATGGTGTATGCCTATCCCGTATTGAAGTTTCAAGACTTGGACCGTTATTTTCTGAAGAAGCATCGATGGGGAACTCTGGAGAAGTTGTCCCGTCTGGGCTTGCTAATCCTGAACTGGTCTCAGAACCATCAATGCTCAACTGGTCATCATCAACTCTGATGAGTCTTCGGGGTTTCTTTTCTACTGTGCGGTATCTGTTAGGAAGGGTACTACCAGTTGGGGACATCTCACCGCGTTTCTTGTAGCGGAATGCTTTGCGTGGAACGGAAGCAGTTTCATATGACGGAACGATGGATGGAACATGTTCGGGGCCTGAGTTAAAGCGGAAATTCTGTCTCGGTCTGTGTGACGGTATTTGATGAACAATCAAGACACCTTAAATGAAACACAAAAACAAGATGAAGCAATCTCATGCTTTTTCGAGAAGAGTAGACTGCGTTTACTTAAGTGCACGTTTTAGGAGGCTGCGTTGTCGCAAATGATGAGAACATGGAAGAAATTGCTAAAGCATGAAATCATAGAAATCAAACTTAAAATTTCAAACTTGGTCCTTGAACATTACATTAATATAACATGCTAAGCAAGTACCTGAATGAAATTTTGGATTATAATACAGTGATTGTGGAATGAAATCAAGTCAAGCAAGTGGCTTTAGAATTGTTGAAGCAACTTTTTATTTTGTGTTGAAATCAAGGTTAGTTTGAATTTGAGTGTTATCACTGTAACAGTCACTGAGATGATATAACGATAATCCACTGGGAATGGATGAAATTTATATCCATCTTTGCAGATTAAAAACGATGTGTGACTTTATTCACAGAGATTTTACTGCTTTGAGATTAAAAACACTAGGTTTCTGTCAAGTAAGTGTTAGGCCTTTTCGAGTAAGTGGTTGTAAGCTGATTGACTAAGAGCTATGCAGCGCTGATAACAAATCTGGCGTTCGTAGTGAACATGGTGATACCTCAATGAAGAAAGTAAAGGTTCCGTTTAAAAACAGAACTTTATCGGAATGAGATTTTATGGGACTAAACAATTGAACACATTTGGAGGGACACTTTGACGGAAGCATGCTCTTGGGGGTGGCTTACGCACAAGTGAAAGTAAACAGCAGAATGAAAATTTAGTTGTTCAGATCGTTCCCAAATTCTTTCTCTGCGTGATAGATCGATATTGTAACACTTGCAAAATGTTCAATCCACTGAATCTTGACAGCTTTATGGTTCCTGATCTTACCACAGCCAAAAAAGACAAAAAAGAATCGGGGATCGTTTTTATGCTTCAAAGGTCTTATTCATTATTTTATTTCCATGGTAAGCTGAAGATAAATACATGTGAACAAAGCGACAGATTTTTATGTATTTTAAGTGTTTGTTTTAGCCGTAGTTATGATTGATTTAGGTTACATATAACAAAACCTTTATTGAGTTGAACAACAGTAACGACCAACAGAATTTACCTTATTTTGTACTCTATGGGGAACCCTCGATCCATTTACAATGAAAGACTGGAGTAGTCACACCTCAACAGGAAATTAAGCACTTCAACAACTTCTTCTGAATTGAAAGTCTAAACGCAATCTAACCCCAAACAATAAAAAATGGTCCAAGTAGGTTTGCTTCCACCTTTTATTTCCAATTTCAAAAATACATGCCACTGCGATGGAAGCCTAAAATCAGTTTAGAACTTTAAGGCTACTGCTTCAATACAAGATTTGTTTTACAGACGAATCCGGCAGTGAAGCAATACTGAGAATTACTGAGGTCCATCTGCCACAACTTGAGATTCCCAATACCACGGATGGCCCAAACAACACTAATCTTAAATAAACAAATTGGGTATCCGAGCACGTGTGTTAGTGAACAAACTGTACAGATCAAAGGCTGACCAATGATAGTGCGCTGCCGTCTGAATTCAGGCCCTTAGTCAGACGAGGAATTTGGAGACGGGATGACTGCCTTCCAAAATTCGGTTTTCTTTGGTCAAATAAACAGTTTTTATGTAGGATATATGTTATACATATTTCATAGTGCATATTTTTCTGTTGCAGAAATTATTTATACGGGGACACCACTCTTTCTGATCTCTTCCCTGCGTTTGTCCGCGTCCATTATAGCTCCCAACCAACCACTATATGGCAAAATAGATGAATATGAACAAATTTATCAACCGAGGGTAACGAAAAGATATTGCTCAAAAGAAGGTGAACCGATATGGATGAGAAACCCTTGGAATACAACATATGAAACTGCCATCTGTAACTTGAGTAATCTGTGTTGAAAGTACGGAATCATTACATATCCCCATATGTTAAATAGTAATTTTTTTGAGTGGCGGTGTTGAGTAGCAAGAATGGGAATTTGCCCCTTCAAGTTTTGTCCGTGACCCCCCCCCCCCCCGTAGGTCAGTTAGTAGTAAGGTTAACCGCAAAAATAAATGTCTTATCCTCTCCTAAGAAGCCATTTTCATCCATAGGCTTTGATAAAAAATCCCAGATTCCGGGAGTCGAAGCCCCACCTCTACCTAGCCGGTGCTTTGGTTCACACAATTATTTTTCTTTATCCTTAGCGCCCCCCCCCCCCATTTTACAATTCTGACACTGTCACTGATTGCATGGTATTTAAAATCCCCTTATTTGTGTTACACACATATTCATACGTTTCATCGTTGCCTACCTTTTCCGTCCACTATTTTTGGAAGTTTCACTTTTTTGTTGAATTTTTCTGTCAGACTGGCATGTAACTTGTCCCAGTTTGTTTGTGTACCGTTGACGAGACCAAGGCCAACTATAACTTCCATTTCCGAGTTTCGAAGCGGAATATTTAGTACCGTTTCGTCCAAAACACCTAGATGAAAAAAGTACGTTTTTCTGTTGATTACAATATTGGTATTATACACGTAAGATTATGGGATTACTAGAACAGTCGGAACACCAACTCTGTATTATGCTCCTTTTGTTACACCCTTTTAATAAATTTTACACTTTACGTCCTGACGCTGTCAACATTCCAAAACCCTTTTTCAAAATCAAACGAAAATCTTGTCTTAGAAAGATCAACGGTGTCTGTTAAGTATACGCTTATAGAAGTTCTATTCTACATAACCTGTACAATTTGACAACCTCTCAGAGAAAAGGGGTGTCCTTTCATCATAATACTACCTCTTTTGAGTTTGGAGAAGATAAATGACACACAACTGAATAATTTCTAGTCGGGAACTTAAGTAAATATTTCCACTATTGAAAGGAGAAAAGGTAGACACCAGTAGTGGCAAAGCAAGACTGAACTATTTTCAAATAAAACAAAATGCACCATTTGGAACTTGCTTTATATATATATATATATATATATATATATATATATATATATATATATATATATATATATATATATATATATATATATATATATATATATATATATATATATATATATATATATATATATATATATATATATATATATATATATATATATATATATATATATATATATATATATATATATATATATATATATATATATATATATATATATATATATATATATATATAAACATGACGGAGAAACTGTAAAACAACGGTGCTACAGAATTGAAAGGCTGAATCTCTGAGGAGATACAAATAGCGGAAGGCTAGAATTTAGATAAATTGAACAGCCAAAAAGTTATTTATATATATATATATATATGTATAATACATAAAATTGTAATGCACGAGTTACATGCTTATTTGCTACACAGTGTTTCACGCACGTGCGGCTTGCACGGAGATCCTCAGGCAAACTACTCTACTACTTAAAATTTCCTTTTGGACCGATCCGGGGGCTTCGGACCGTGACGGCAAGTGGAGATAAGTTCAGATCTTTTGTTGAGTTTGTCGGTGGAGAGCAAGATTATGATCTTCTCTTCCATACACAAGTTGCAAAGGCCGGATGAACGCATGTGTGTGTTTGACTGCGTGAGTATCTCCCAGTTGATAGAAAAGCTTTGGTCTTTGTCCTTGAGTTCCCAAATGTACTTAGATAACTCAGTGTCATTGGCGTAACGTCTGTGCCTGAACGATTTGGTGTGATTGTTATAGCGTGTTTTAAAATCACCGCCTACGAGCCCTACGTACTGCTTAGAAGTAGCCCCGCTCTTTACTTTAGCCTTATAAATAACAGAACTAACCAAGCACTCGCCGCGCAGGGGACAATTGGCTTTTACCCTGCAGTTGCAGGTTCTTGGGGGGGGGGGGGATTCCGGGGTGGTTTTTGACAAAATCCGGTTGTTGTGGGATTTGATAATTTGGTTTATGTTACTCATGCAACTGTAGGAGATTTTGAGGGTATTTCTGTTGAATATTTTATTGAGCTTGTGTCCTGGGGGAAAGTGCTTGGTCACTAGTTTTAAGAATTTGCATCCAATATTTGTCTTAACACTTTTACTGAAGGGTGGGTTGAACCATATAATCTTTCTAGGTCTGTTCTTGCTGTTCTGCGTCAGCTCAGGGGCGGCGTTCCTATTGTACTCGATGTTGCTTTTGTGTCCAGCAGATTCAAGTGACCTTTTGAACGGCTGGGTGGCTTCGGTGAAGATCGTTCTGTTGGACGAAAGCGTAGATAGCCTCCTTGCTATAGCCGGGGTAATATTGTTGATGATGGACGGAGGATGGTTAGAGAGGCGATTAATGTAGACGGGTTGGTCGTTCGGCTTACGGTACGGTTTGTGGGACTCAGACGTGAGATCGAGGGTAACATCGAGAAAATCAGTTGCCTTTAGATTGGTTTGCACCGTGACGGATAAGCCGTACTCCAGAAAGATCTTTACGAGGGTTTTTCTGGTGCTGTCGGCTTTACTTCCAGAGCAGCTCTTCATGACAGCTAGCCCATCGTCACGGTATAAACCGATGCTTTCCAGGTCAAGTCTCTTGGTGAGATCACTCAGCAGAAAGAGGCCTACTAATTCGCAAACCTCTGCACCATCGAACGCACCCATGGTTACGTCGAATTGCTTGTTGACATTCCTTTTCACCCAATGTGCGCCCTTGTCGTCGTATAGGAGAGATCTTCTTGGTTTTTGATAAAATCCGGTTGAAAGAACTTATCTCCACTTGCCGTCACGGTCCGAAGCCCCCGGATCGGTCCAAAAGGAAATTTTAAGTAGTAGAATAGTTTGCCTGAGGATCGCCGTGCAAGCCGCACGTGCGTGAAACACTGTGTAGCAAATAAACATGTAACTCGTGCATTACAATTTTATGTATTGTAAAGCTCTGTTTTTTGCATTGAGCACTTTACTCGGACAGTATACCATATTTCAATATATATATATATATATATATATATATATATATATATATATATATATATATATATATATATATATATATATATATATATATATATATATATATATATATAACTAATTCGGCACTTAGGGGAAAGTTGTTGTTGAAAAGTCAACCTTGAGGCGCAATATTTTGGGGGGCGAAATATAAGTATCGCCGTAACATTTCTATACACTTTTTCTATAGGGAAACGTAAACGGACAAGGACGCCCTCCTAGATTTACAAAGTAGATACAATTACTTCAAAGTTGTCATATTCACGGACATCTAGCTTTTAACACGAACGGATAGCTGGCCATTGAAATAACGTTGTTTATATATATATTTTTTTAATGTATTTCATTGTTATTTTTTCGCCCTATGTACGCGCAAATATAACAATTTCCCCCTAAGGTGGGAATTAGCGTATATATATATATATATATACATATATATATGGATATATATGGATATATATATATATAAAACAGGTTGCAGTAGCCAATACACTATGGTTCTTTTCTGTTTGGCGTTGTTTAAAAAATCATCACATTTAATCAATGATGAAGTTTTCACTTGATAGTGGAAAAGCGTAGTGGTTACAGTTTACCTTGAACTCTTTGTCATATATGCCCATAAAGCCGTGAAAAAGAAATCACGGTTTTACATCTCTGGCCACTAGTCAAACAAAACTTTGTTGTTGTTTTTACAACTTTTTATTAAATCGGCTATTGAGTATTTCAGGACAAATTCTCTGACCAAGAGATTTCCAATGCCCCGATCAATTAACTTCTAGCCCTTTCCATCTCTTAAACTACAACTTGTGCCGGGGTAGGAGGAGAGTACAGCTAAAGGGAGTATCCTTGTGGACAGAGCAAGCACTAATGTTAAATGAAAAGACACTCTGTGTATGACGTATAATATTAACTTCTATGTGAGGCCAAACAAATATGGCATAACCAATTGACACTTCGGTTATCCCTACCAAAACTGTAGTTTAATAAGTGGGTAATATAATGTTACCAACCGAATTGCCTAATGGCAAACTACATGGAAAACGTATTGTATGAATCATTTACGTCTCCAGGTCTCTGATTCACTTCAGATGAACAGCCATAGGCAAAATTATGAAAATTGCAATTGTCCATTTCAATGAGGCCGTTATTCCTTGTTAACAATTGTCTTGCATAAACTTCTACGAAAAAAGGACATTTCCTTCCGTCCCAATTGCCATCAACACCATTGACAACATTAAAAGGGATAATAATGTAACTTTTGTTTTGCAATACCTGTTGAAAAACACACCACTCTTTGCATTTTCGAATTGAGACAGTTTTACATTATCTTTTGTGTGGTTTGTAAGGAACGTTGACACAGGTTAGTACAACCTTGGCTTTGGAATTGGTGGAAGAGGTGACAAAAATAAGGTCGCCGTAGAAATAACCAACATTGAAAGGATAGGGAACTACGATTCCATTTTTGAAAATTCGGGATAGTATAAGTTCAACAATGAATGACGCACAAAGCCAGTACATGTGATACTCTATGCAAGTATTCAAAGTCTGTTTCAGTATGTAAACAAATGGCTTAACTTGTATTATAATTTATATAGGCCTATGGATATATATTTCAACACCTCTTCCGTCAGAAAAAAATACCACTTCCTGAGTCAAATTCAACATTTGTTCAAATCGCCAATTGATTTTAATTTTTCATACGATATTTATTAATGAAGTAATTTTTCTGTTGTCCTAGTAACAGTAAACCTCACCCTCCAGTGAAATTCCCCACCGTCAACCATCCCCTCCCTATTCTCAGTGTTTACGCCGGCCACTATATACACTTACCATAGTTGATTGCATTCCCCTGTAGCACAACCTCCTCATAAAGCTCCAGCAGATCGAAAAGGTCACTAGTCAAATCAATGCCAGGTATGCTAAGCTCCCTTCTTGAAAAGTGCTTACTCGATATTTTAACCTTTTGAGGAAGTTGGTACCTCCGAACCAGATCTTTGAGTTGCATGTGTCGTATTTTGCCTCCTGGAT
This sequence comes from Holothuria scabra, assembly GCA_037179385.1. NCBI lineage: Eukaryota > Metazoa > Echinodermata > Holothuroidea > Aspidochirotida > Holothuriidae > Holothuria > Holothuria scabra. The sequence goes on from CM074199.1 coordinate 30,572,914, forward strand.
CAAGATGAAAATGGAATGTTCACATTTTACGACCGTGGATTTTTATTTCACTTCAACTATTATGCAAATAAATATCATCCCTAAATGATGTCATCTATCTCTTATGGTTATTGGATGATGAACTTTTGGAAACTTTACGAGTAAATCTCATAAGTGTCATTCGACCTATGATGCTGCGAGTCCCCCCCCCCCCCTCCTCCCGTACTTTCTTCTTCTCATTTCGTTTTATAACTTTTGGAGTATGTTCGAAAAAAAAAAAACCCTGCTAATTTGTTCTTTTTAAGAGTTGAAGAAAATCTTCCAAAAACATAAGCTTTTCTTAAAAATATTGTCAAAATTTCCAAGGAATAAATTGCAAGAAAGGAAGACGTTAATCAAAATTTTCGTCGAATTTTCACTGATTAGCTCTGATTAGCGACCGCACTGATGACATTCTGCTGCAGTAACAAAGAATTGTGTACCTAAAATTTTCATTGTCAGCTCTGCAACTTTACATTAAAATAGAAATAAACTAATCCCCTTCAAATATGATTATCGTGCAAAAAACCAGTCTTTATTCAGTTTTGGTGGTTACCATTTTATCTCTGCCCTATTCACCCTTTCGGCTATTTAACCGGTTCTAGCAAACCATGGCCCATTGTCTTCGCAAATGCTCTAGAGACCTGAACAAAAGTCCATGGACCTTTGCGTTAAGAATGTCAACTGAATAAGTACCATCGGGCCACTAACAGCCTTAGATTGTTAATGTGATGTTGCAAGAGTCTTTTCCTCTAGCTTGTGCATACATGGTCACATGGACCACTTGTTTCTCCATGATAACACTTTCATATAGAACTATAAATATTTTCCATGATGCCGATGTCATACTTCGCAGATGGTGTTTTCTTTCATATGTTTACAAATTTTGGGATCCTCAGATCCTCAGTGTATACGTCTAGGTACGTTGATGAGAAAAATGCAAATTGTGTTACTCACCCCCTTTCGTCCTAGTGGGGTGTGATGATCGACTAAAAACTCAGAAATATTGTAAATGTTCATGTTCAAAGGAATTCGAGCAGCCGGTGAAGGAATGGTTATAAGTGCGGTCCCTTAGCCTTTAATCGTCTTCATTTTATTGTCTATATACAATTCCAAGCCCCCATATGCATGTTCAGTGAAAGGAGGAGAACTTTAGTGTGCAATCATCCGAAATACACTAAAGCAAAACAACCCGGAGGATTAAAGCTGATGAACCCCAGTTATGGTACCGGACTAAGTCAAAGCACCACTTGACAATTCGGATTCGTCTGTATACATCTACTCCTTAGTGAGTCACCTTACCCCACCCCTATCCGATTCTGTGCTAGTGATGATTTAAAGAATTAGAAATTAAATATGAAGATGAAGCATCTCCATAAGTACCTTACCTTTACCTCGCACTGTGTCCATGCCATATGGAACCACACCAAACGGGACTCCGAAACTTAAAGGTATGGTGATGATCCGATTTCGTACGTCACGGGCCTTCACACGTTTAATCTTCTGGCATTGAGCAAATCTCACAATCTTTAAAAAAAAGTTAAAGAAATATTAGTCGATGTTGGATTAACTGAGGAAATTTGTTTTCTTTTTCAATTGTACTTGTATAAATTACATGTTACGGTATAATGTGAAAGGCAACGTTAGCTATTTTATCAGAAATAACGTTGATGGTCAAGTGGTTAGAGCATCACACCAGCAGTCGAGAGATTGGGAGTTCGCGTCCTGGCCGGGTCATACCAAATATTTTGTGCTTGGTGCCTAGGCTGAGCAGGGAAAACGAGCCAGTGATCTACAACCGGAAAAAAAGACCCTGTCCGGCTCAACTTGAATCAGTTAGTTGGAAACTGTGCCGTAAAACTCCATCTAACTAACTTGATCACAGAAGAGATCTGCAACTTCACGACCATGGAATATCCAACTTTTACATTGTTGTCTTATAAATATTCCCCCTTTTGAGAGGTGTAGGTGGACTATATTATGTAAACGTTACCCCACTCAAGGCAACTACCTCAACGTTGAGATCTTTTTTTCAACTGAATTACAAAAAACAGCGAACTAAGTCAAATTAACTGTTTGATACCAAAATATGAGCAGCACTAGGATTCGCCACTCAAAGAGTAGGACATATGCTTCCAGACGTCATACTAGTAGGCCTGACCAGAATTCTAAAAAAGATGTATAGGACGGGTACAATTACCGATATTTAAGCAGGGGGGGGGGGGGGTAATTAGTCACACCTCCCTGATTTAAGTTTTCGAAAAACTGGAATTAACCTGAAGAATACCCTCAAAACTAATGTTCTTTGTACTGAATATGAGGTTTGATGGAAGAATATGCCCTCCTTAACAACAATAAGCAAATGAATTGGTATTGAAATCTGTTGCTGTTCGAGGATAACATGCAGTACTTGGTACTTAATTCAGGCTTATCGAAAAATGCATCCATCAAAGGAAAGGATTACCCAAATCATTGGTTCGGGAGTTTTGCATACCTTTTTTAAGCATATGAACTTGAAATAATTTACTAAGATTAAGATAAGATGGCCTGGGCCCTTGGCCCAGTTCGCCTACATGGTAAACTTCTCTTATTTGCGCACAACTTTACCTAAAGCCTATGTAGGCCTACCAAAAGGTAATACAACCCCAGCAATGCATAGTACAATATCTCTGGGATTCGTTACTAACAAGTGAATTATCTGCTTATGTGGAGAGAAAGGGGGAATTTAACTGCAAGAGGGAAATAAATTTATCAACCATGAAGTAATAATTAATTCTACCTCACTTATCCTATCCAGTACCCAATGCCATGATACTGTATGATTGGATAGCACAGATCAGAGAAAAGTTTGTTGCCCCCACCCCAAAAGAAATCATTACATGACTCTTTTTCAGAGATAATTTCAAACTGGATCTGTTTGCTTCACCTGTAAGAATAAATTCATGTATAAACAACGTCAATGTGAACCAACCATGTGGACCCTACGTGTTGATAGAATATTAACCAAACCTCAACCGTAGTGTCTTTTTTAAAACGGGGAAACTAAACGTTTCAGTCACGAAGGGTTTGTTTCCTGGAAGAAGCTATCTACCCGAAAGGACACAAAGCTGAACTGACCATCCTCTCAACCCTCGGACACAGTGGCGGCGAGTAGGCCAACGTGGTCCAAACCACCGTCCCCTGTTACACCAACCAAAATTTCATGCTGGTACCCTTTTTGCGTTTCTCACATCCTGCTTTATCGCTCCTCTACAGGCCATTCTCTCCACTCCAATCAAACTTGTGTTTCAAAGGATCTCTTTTATCTGTCTAAATGAACTTGCTGTGGGACTATAATTTCTGTCACAGTTGTCGTTTTGAAATAAATCAGCTTCGTGTAAAGAATGATTCATGTTTAGTGTCAATGCATTGATTTCTGTTCGAGAAGGAGCGAACAACACAGCCGACCCCAAAATAGCAAAATATGGCGAAACGTCACGCTTAAATAGTTCTGAAAGGAAAGGGCGAAGGACTTTCTACAGCTCAAAGGAATGCTGACAAACACTGGTACATAAGTCCGTCTCACTTGCAAAGGGTTCACTTCAAAGGAATATTTGATATGGGGTCCATGATCGGCACACGGAAAAAAGTATATGCGTATAAATTTTGCCTGTTTGGACACACATTCATGATAGACAGTTCATTGTCGGCTTTGATTTTCTAAGTGGTTGAAAATCTTTATATTCCAATGAATAGCACGTTTCAAAACGTTAAGGTAAAATGTTTGTAACTATTTAGGTCAGGATAGGTTAGGATGTTTAATCCATTCACCTTGACCATATGGAGGGGATGGGCCGACGGTAATCGTCGAATCCCAAAACTGTTCACGCAAAGCGTGCACAGAGAACCCGAAGCCCGTAACGGGGGGAGGGGGTCCTGGGCTCCCTCAGTTCCCTTAGTGGTGTCCACGGGGAAACGGCCGGTCATCCAAGAGTGTCAATGCCTCCGAAGCCCCAGAGAGACTGCCTAAACATTTTAAGCGTTATATAGAGTAATTTTTTAATACACTCGAAGATTTCCGTCATTCAAGAAGTTATTTCTGATATGGATAACATTAAAGTAAGGGTTAGGAGTTTGTTGGAACTGGATATTTATTGGCACGAGCTCTTTGTCTTCCACGACTGGGATTGTTCCACGAGACTTTCATGAAATGTGAACCTCGAGGAAATTGCGATCGTAGCGGGCTGCAGTTTTGCATTACATCGATCTGAATGAAACCCATCACCCCGAAAATCTAAAAGTAATTCAAATAGATAGTAAGATAGTCCTCTAACCAAATGTAGGATATATCACTTACCCCCTAAATTTGATCCAATAATATACGGCCATGGCTATATGCACATATTCACCGCGTGCTGCTAGAATTGAATAGGACGCTTTAGCCAATGTTACCCGAGAAAAATGCCTCTTCTCGGGTGAAGCTTGTCTCTGTAATTGCGGCAGTTAACCCCGTTTAAACCAACGTTGTTGCTCTATTAAGCGATTAGTCTTTGAAGGGCGTAAACCCTTTAACTTTATTGATCTCAAGATACCTGAAAATAAAGTTTCCTGATAGATTCTGGATTATTAGTTGCCAGCTTGAGATGACTGAAACTTGCTATTCGCTTCTTGCGTCACAGTGACAAAAATCTGGTTTTCGAAACCAGTTTGGCGTCCCACTTGGAAATAGCCATGAAGAAAACTTAAGGCGACTAAGACTTCACATTAGAGAATTCTGCCCCTTGAAAGTGAACGTTATGACTTGGCCGATGCGGTAATGACTTGGCCTATTTGACAACAATGGAAAACCGGAGACAACAATACGCGGTCACTGGACCATGTAACGTGCAACAATGTTGCTTTTTGTCAGTTATGTAACGAGGAAGTACTTCAAAGACAGGATAAGTTTGTCCAAGTTTCAAGGGAGTGGATTCTCTTATGAGCAAATTCTCTACAAGTGAAACCCTTCCAGTTTTGTTGATTTCACCTTCAAATTTAATGAAACATTTAGAGTATTCCACTAACAAATAATGCAATAAGGAACTTGTATTATTCCTTACCAGAAATAAAACGGAGGAAGGCTTCGGCAGTTGGATACCCATCCCTATACGTAAGATCCTTCAAGGGATATAAATATATAAATAAATCAAAACAACGCCCAGTTTCATGACCTGCATTTCTTTATAAAAAAAAAATGACTACTTGAGGCAAGCTGTTCACACAAAACAAAAGTTCAGGAATCCCCGATTTCACCACCCCCCACCCTCACTCAGTGGGAGTATATTTTCCTGTCCTATGCTGGATATACTCTTATAGTGTGCAAGTGAAACCGACGTACAAATTTAATACCTTCTAGAAAGGAATCAAGCAGGTAAAAGGCTTGTGACATCATCTCTTTGCCTCTACCATCGATTGTCAACACCAAGGACTTCTCATATACATTAACAGAGCAATGTAACGCCTACGTGGTATATGCGTAAATTGTCACCACCAACTGGGGCGAAAAAGGTGCACCAAAATGGCCGCCATGAAGCTATGATTTGCATGATTTGACGACGACTCTGTAATATTTTAAACAAAGTTAAACTTGAATGGGAAACAATATATTCATGTTCCTGCAATACGTGTACCGATTTTGAACTTACCTTGCATTATTTTCAAAATATTACAAGTTTCTTGCAAAATCTGTCGATTTGGACTACTTGAGCAAGTCCAAACTTTCGTACAGTAAACAATATCCGACAACCATCTTGCTACGCCTATACTCATACACATGGTGGCGAAAATCTACCGTAAATTATGCTCTATCCATGAATAGGAAGTCCGTGGTCAACACAAATCTGGACTAATTACAAATTTCCATTTTACATTTCCATCTCAATTTAGAAACTCGTTTTAATGTTTTGGGGTCATTTATTGCCAACATGAATTTCACCCACATATTCAGTGAAACTGAGGGAATCAAGACACAATTCAGTGTACAACCATTCATGATACAGGTAAGCAAGAAAATGGGAAGATTAAAAGGTGATGGACCCCAGGTCGACTGAAATCAGACCATCACTTGATACCCGGATTCGTCTATAAACAGGGGACAGCCGGGCTTTAAAGGCCCAATTCTCTCACCCCACACATTACCGATTCTCCTATTAACCTTCTTACTTAAGCTCCTCTCACAATAGTATGAAATTCATCCTCATCCAGACACAATCTCAGTTTATTCTGCTTAAGGGTGAGCATGTAAAAGGTTTATGTGTATAATAAAAAAATCTCAGTACAGTTCATGCTGTGTAATATAAGCATTGGTACTCCCCATTGTTTGAATTAGCAGTCAATCAAAAAGGTGAGCCAATTCAGAGTTTCTGTTACCCCCTACAAGAGGTGCAGTTTAGGTGCAAGGATTGGTCCTTAAAGGCAGTACCCTAAACTACAGTTTCAGTATACGTACATATATCAAAACTCTCAATTGGTGCAGCTCTTTGATTGGCATCACATTCAAACAATGCGTCATAGCTAAATTACACAGAATGGGCACTGAGAGTGTCTTGATTACACATTATGGACTTGTATGCCCACTGGGACAAGCCATAAAGCAGTTAACAAGGATTGTGTCTGGATAAAGATGAGTTTTAGATAAATGTGGGAGGGGCTAGAAGTAAGTAGGTTGGGAGAATTGGAACTGTTTGGGATGATGAAAATATGCCTTTAAAGAAAAAAAATATGAGAGGTACCGTTATGCTTCTATTGGTTTTTGAGAGTTTTGCTTTGAACCTTTCACTTAGTTGACAAAATGATTACGTGCGTACACAGTGGTGACGCAGATAATTACAGCCAGTCATTAAATTTGACCCGAAAAATATTTGTCGGTATTGCATTCGTTTGAAATACAAAGGCCGGTTAATGGTGAAATAAAGCATTTGGTAACCCGTTCACAGCTTCTCACGCGTGGTAAATGGCCGTTAGACTGAGTTGTTTTAAACGCTTTATATTCAACCGAAAAAAAACCCCAAACCAATAAGGATTTAAAGACGTCAAATGAAATTCAATGTGTGGTTAGTGTGGAGGTTTTACAGATAATTGTTGGCCTATAAAGAAAAATACAAAACAAAACCCATTCGAAGAATATATCAGAGAAAAGGTCAAGGCTACGTCTGTGGCTATTCTATCCAGTGGTTTAAGAGAAACAAAAGCTGCCAATCTGTTGCATTGGTTATAGGTGTACGAAACATGATTTCCTCACATTTTCATTGTAAACCCGATAGATACCTTATTGAAACAAACATTTCCGGGATAAGACAAAGTGGACACATGCTGTGGTAGGGTAGGATGGGGGAATGCAGACCCCATCCGGGAAAATACACGCTCTACGTTTGAGCAGTGTTTTTACATTTCACTGGTTTGAGTGTCAGTTTTCGTTAAGCCAATTTGTGTTTCAGACAAGTGGCTAAGGGGGGAGGGGTCACCTGAGATTCCCCCTTGAAGATTTGGAGATTGCCATTGAGTAATAAATTGTTAAATAGTTGTTCCCACGTATTAATTTTCCTCCCCTTTTACACCTTGTAGCTGGGTCTCCTATGATGATTACTAAAAATGGAGACAAACGTCTTCTGTCCCATAATGAGAGTGACCCCGTATATACGAAAAGGCGGAATTATTGTGGAAAATATTATTCCAATCATGAAGCACTAGTAACACGAAGTAGCAACGCCAACTTTCCAGGGGTGGCGCCAGGATTTGCCCGACAGGGGGGCAAAGCTCCTCGACAGGGGGACCAGCATTTCAAGGCCCCGACAGAGGCGATGAGTTAGTCCAGGCGGGACGTGATGTGGTCGAATTTGAGGCGGGCGCAGCGCGCCGAAATTTTTGGCTTTCTTTTTAACAAATACTTAAAAATCTGGAGTTTATTTTGAAGAAAGTTTAAATTTTTTGAAAGAAATTTGGCTTTTGTAAGGGTGTTGGGGTGTTTTTTGAAGAATCTCTCCTTCATATGGTCAAAACAAAAACGTCATTCAGGTGAGAGCAGAAATTCTTTTGGGTTTATGCATTTAATCTTACTAGGCCTACGTATTATGGCTTTTAGACGAGGCTAGAAGTTTACCCGAAAAGTTTTCATTTTTGTGAACGAAGATTTGAAAATTAAGAGCTTATTATATTGGAGAAATTTTGGATTTAATTGAAAAAAAAAAATAGGTTTTGGTCGGGGTGTAATGAAAAATTTCGGTTTTTATTAAGTGATATGACTTTCAAGAGCAAAATTAGGGAGAATGTCGGAAATGGCATTTTCCAGATTGGTAACTAAAAATGAAGCAGTCGTTATCAGATCTTTCCTTTTAAATGAAAGTGTCACTTCAATAGGAGAAAACCAACATGCTAAATGATCAGAAAATTACCAGACTTAGCAATGATCTTGTAGTCTCTTTTCGGGGGGAAACTATGCAACGGAATTGAAAACATACTCTGTTTTCTCTATAAGAATCTTCGTTATATGGGTCATTCCATAAATGTGGAGGCCAATGGGTATTTTGCACTGCTTAAACTTTCATGCATGGATAATTTTGTTAGCAAAGAAGATATAGTGACTTTTTTGCCTTTATAATGTGAAACTCAACATGAAATCTTGCTGAAACCCTTACATTTGATTCACACTATCAGCAAAGCAGCATTTTCACCGAAAATATCTCCCAAATGCAGCGTTTTTTCCCAAAATTTCTGTGACACAAAAACCATAAAATATTTCTGTGGGTGTTTCCATCAGTTTAAGTGAATTTTCTTACTTTAGAGGTCAAAATTACTTTTAGATGAACTAATTTTGATATAAATCACAACTTTCTTTGCTTACCAAGTGGGAAGATACTGTAGGGTGCCTTCAAACATAAGATTTCACGTGTAACATTTGGTGTCTCACATTTTCTGTTACGCGCGAAAACAATATTATCTTGTAAAACAAAAAGAAAACTTGCTGTGTTTTTTGCATTTCTGGATATTCTTATAAGTTCTTCGCCAAGTATTAATAAAAATCATCAATTAGAGGGAAATGCAAAAAAAAAACACCCAAAATATAACCATGTTAAGTTTCAAAAATTAAATTTGGTGTCTCACATTTTTGTTACTATGTGACATTTCAAAGTTGTCTTATTCAAAACTGATTTGAGTTGAAGTTCTGATTTTCATCTGAAGTTTTCTTGTCATAGGTTTATTTGATATTTAGGTACCAGTTTTGTCCTCTGTGTGCACAATTTGGTCTGAGGGAGGATAGAACCTTCGGTGTCCACTTGAGAAACCGTTACACGTGAAATGTCTATTTCCTGCATGAAATTGAAATGAAACTTCAATGCGGTGTTTAATGATGTGCCATGTGTTAAATGATGACCAAGCTATTGGTAAAAAAATGATTATTGGGTATTAAAAAGGGTTTATTTAGTGGTAAATTGTGAAAAAAAAATTGTGTCTCTGTTACACGTGAAATCCAGTTTTCAACAGTGTGCACAGTGTTAAATAGGTGCAAATGATCTTTTCTCTCCAATGTACTTAACCATTTTCAAGAAGCTCAACAAAGATTAGGCCAGAAAAGATTCCATTAACACAAGATAAATGATTTTGTACATTCTAGGCCTGAAATATGCATGTCAAAAAGTGGCCTCCATTCTTACGGAATTACCCATATTCAACTGCAAATTCCACTGAACAGATGAAATTTTCTACGTGACTGCCCGAACTCCAGACTTTAAATGATTCTACTTTCAACGTGTTTGAAAATATGTCACGTTACAAGGTTATTTCAAATGAATTTTCAGTCAGACTTATGGGGAGACATTCTCACACTAGTGTTTATCTTTACGTATGGCTGAAAACGGCCTGGCCGATTTTCATTACCGTTGCTAGAACTGGGCTGTCGGAGCAAGCCAGATGGCAGACCATTGGGCACTGCATGCACATGAACAACTTTCGTCCGTTTTTGTCAGGAAAATTCCGAATTATGAGTTTCCTTGAAGAATATGGTCTTTTAGTAAGCAAAATCATGAACATCGTCTGGGTGACTGAATGTTATAAAGTACAAAAAGGTTCCCCGACGAAATTGGATTTTCTTAACATCAGTGGAGGGCAGCCTTCCCAGACGGGGCATGACTTTTCTTGCACGAATTGAAGTTGGGATGAGGGGTAGAAGAGCTACTAGGGATTAAAAACCGATTCAGATATGCATCAGAAAAAGCGTTACAAAAGTAAAAAAATAGTTCATGATCATCCATTCAGTAACTTCAGTCTTCCACGTTTTTTATTTTTAGGCCTCCCCAGAAAAACGCTGTCCTTCCCCGACTGGGAAGGACAGCAGGTACATGGAATGAGGTTTATCAGAGCTACGGAGAAGTGATTGAAAATCGATTCCGATATGTGCTAAAATAGCATTACGAAACAAAATATATTTTCAAAATCACCCATTCAGTAACTTCAGTCCTTGTAGGTTTTTTATTTATTTTTATCATTTCAGGTCTTCCCCCTCCCCCCCCCCCCCCCGCTGGGGCCATCCCTGCAACTTGCAAATACAATTACACCTCCTAGTACACTTTTACCTCAATTCATTCCACTGGCGTACAAAGTATTGTTGTTAGGTAGTGCGGGTTCGCCGACGTCACACAAAATAAGAGCTCCCTGGTTAACACCAAAATATTTAAAAGTGGAACCTTTTGCAATTATGCGTATAGGTTTGAATGCCCGCATAAGCAAAGGATAATGATTATTATGTAATGCTCAACAATTGCAGGTAAAATCGTCTTGGAATCGCTACGTGGAGCCATAAAACCCTATCTAAACCTTACTCTAATCGATGTCCCACATGAGAGACACTGCTGTGATCATAAGATTCAACACGTGCGTGGGTAGTGATTTCCCTACTGAGGCCGTAAACAGACGAACTCACTGAAGGTGAGGAGGGGGTTAAAAAATTCCTGTAGAAGACGAAACATTTTACACGATGGACTACATACTTGCATGAATAAGAGCCGTGATTTCTGTTTTTCAAGAAAGCCTTTCCCCCTGTCCCTGGCTAATGACTTAATTTTTACACTCCTATGCCTGCATGATGGTGAAGTGGTTAGAGCATCAGACCATAGCAGTTGGAAGGGAGTGTGAGTCCTAGTCCTGGCCAGGTCTTACCTAAAATTTTAAAAACGGACGCTACTGCCATCGTGCTTGGTGCTCAGTATAAGCAATGGAGTAGGCAAAACAAGCCAGTGAGCCACAACTGGAAAAAGGCCGCGGCTGGCTCGAGTTGAACCGATTGGTTTGAAACTGGGCCCCAAAACTACATATAACATAACCTACAGTTTCCAATTCCTAAAACTTAACCATGTTATAGCAAAGACGTTAAAATTCGAGGTGAAGTGGTTACACTAGCATCCGACTTGCAGACGAGAGGTCTGAAGTTTGACATCAATCCTGTCCGGATTGAGCCGCATACTCAAAAAATGGAATCTACTGCCATTGTGCTTGGTGCTGAGTATAAAAAAGGGGCAGGAAAATCCAATCCGCTACAACGGGAAAAAGGACGGCCTTGATTTAAACCAATACTACAGTATCAAACGGTGGGATCTTCCAATAACACTTTTACCGAATAGCCAGCTATCACAAAGGATTTTTGAGATAGAATGTTGGTATGAAGGTGTTTTTTTATTTTACTGTAGGTAAATGTCATTGACAAAAACAGAATCGAGCGAAGCTTTATCCCACACTCCTTTGTGGTTGCCTTTGGAAAGGTTCTATTTTTGAAAGATGACAAAATCCTTGCAACGCTCCTGATGGGAGTATCCTTCATTGTACGGGAAAATATACTGAAATTACAGAAGCGTATTGCTGTAACGTAAAAAAAAAATTCAAAGGTTCGAAAAATTTCTTTTAGTAGGTTGGAAAATCTTTGTTCAATTAAAAAAATAATAACTTTTGGAACGTTCTACAAAAGTTTCGTACGATCGAAAATCTTTAATTAGGTTCAAAAAACTTTTGGAACGGTGGAAAAGTTTTCGCACAAACAAAAATCTTTTCGTATTTCCGTACTTTAAAACGCCTACAAAAAGTTTCTTGGAACGTTGAAAAATTTATTATTTTTTTTCCTTACAGTAGTAAATTTTGAAATAAAAAAAGTGAACAAACATTTTATATGATCTATATGTTTTTAAAACAACATCATATTTTTTACTACCAATGAAGGCTCAAATCATGTCCTAGTAAATGTTTTTCCATAGTCCATCTGCCAAGGAAAAGAACACGGCAGAACACAAAATATAAACCGTAATATCGCGTGAAATGAAATACAGTATTCATAGACTCACTGACTTGTTTAGATTTTTTTACTGACTCGAACCGCTACAGCACGTCATACCAAACTTCCCTTGTCACCGACGTGAATGTATATTTTGTACTTTGTCGTGTTTCATTTTAAATGAAATGTTTATTGTTCCGAAACAAAGGATATAATAACTACACCATTATAATTCAACTTCCCAATTCTATGATGATAATACCCTACCGACTGTATTGTTGTGGTGTAATAGTTTTGTTCACCTTTTCTACTAGCTATGTGAACGCATGCAATACAGCAATACAGGGGCGTATCCTGGGATTTTTCAATAGAAGGCCGGGACAAAGTTCAATTCATCTTGACTGTCCTATAAGAAGGATCCCTTCCCTTTAAAAAAAACATTGGAAGACGGCTGAGATGCAAAATGGGGCTATATATTTGACTCATTTTTGAAGGATATTGAAATACAAAGGATGACCAATTATAGTGGTGTCTGGCCTGTTTCACCCGTCTTGACCTACCACAGCAGTACGAACGAAATTTCGATTTACCATGGTATTTTAATAAGATATTAGGCTGAACATAAAGGCCCCGAAAGGAATAATTTGGAAGACTTGAAAACTTACCGACGAAAAAAAAGTTAGTCCGATCTTTTAGGTTATAAAAATCATTTTACGTTGGCGATTGTTGTTGTAAGAAGATTGAACATCTTGCCAAGCGTTGATGTCAATTAGCGGCATGCAGAGAAGTGCAACAATCTATTCTGACCAACTCAAGTCAACCTTTAGACTTTTACATTATATGTAGCCCTGTTGAAGACTCACGGGCGACGATGACGTGGGGGGGGGGGGGGCAAGTCCCCAACAATTTTTGAGAGGGGACATTATATCAAATGCCCCCCCCCCCCCGTAATATTTGAGGGATGAAGAGAAAATAAGTGTATCCAATTTCCTTTTTTGTTATAACCAGTAGGTATTTTGTGGTTAATGTGACATATATTCTAAATTTCTGGAGTATTTTGTTCTTAAAATTACAAAAATCAATTACCGCGCGCTTTACGCGCTCTTTTCAGACATGTGATTGAATGAATACAAGTAGCCTATTAGCCTATACGTAGTTCGTGCGGGCGTTGTTCTACCAAACCGGCATATTAAATGGATGAAAGTTCTCCTCTTGCTGCTGTTCGGAAGTTTTTATTGAGACACAGCATCATATTGTGTTTAAAATGTTAAAAGAATTAATCATGATTTCAGGGTTAAGGAAGGTGATTATCCCCCCCCCCCCCCACGGAATCCGGTACCTTGGATTTTCATCCCAAGTATGGTTTTTGGAGAAATCAAACTTCGAAATTGCTGAATGATCTTTCATTTTATCATCAGGGGTCAAATACTTCCAGTATTTCTCGATCAAAACCGCAAAACTTTCTACGCCCTTGGCGGGTCCAAACTGTTTCATTCCTGAAATTGTTATGGAACACCACCACTTCTTGAACACCTCCGGGTTGCTGGATACCTAATGGGAAAGAGATGCCCCCTTGTCGTGTGTATCCTTTCATGACCTCTTTTACTATATGGCAAATACATTCCTTTCAAATTGCCGGCATTTTTTGCATGCAGGACTCGCAGTCGAAGTTGAACCAATTATATATTTTTTTAGCATTAATTGTAGCAGTAAACTTTTGCAGTCGATGCCAGGGAAATATCCAAAGTTACTTTCCGTGCAACACCACTAGGGGTTCATGTAGTAGCCTCATTGAGTGCTAGACTAACGTGCTTATCATGATAAGTGTGATACTTGATTATGTGCTCCTACTACACTGTTAAAAATTTCTGTAAATTTACAAACTTTTTTTAACTTAAACTTTTTGTATTTTACTTTTAATAGAGATTTTCTGTATCTTTACAGACACTTTGTATTGCTACAATAAAAAAAGGTTGTTTAACATGTATTTTCTGTTTATTTGAAAAACCATTTCTGTCTGCTTTTTTAACCAAATTTTACTTCTTTGTAAAACTTTTTCTGTAAATTTACAGAAATTTTAACAGTATTTTGTATTTTTCTGATTTCACATAAATATACTGTCATTTAACAAACATTCATTTTGTTTTTAAGCTGAAAAAGAAACAAAAATAAGCCCAAACAAACAAACAAATAAGAAATAGCCAGAAAATTTTCAATATATAACATGCATCGTTCTGCGAAGTTTCAGTTAAAAAAGAAAACATTTTTGGCAAATTTATGGCCCTATTTGAAAATTAACTTACATTTATTATAAAAGCATACTTAGTTATTACGTTCTTAGTTATAAATACCATACAACTGGTGTTTTGTCACACATTTTTAAGTAAAAGGAATTGTAAGGCCCTAATTTCAGAGCACTGACAATTGGTATACTGATGTCAACTCATCGCCACAGGCGCTCATGCACTTGATCGAATTGAAAACGTTTCACAAATTTACTTGAAAGAGTCTGTAAATTTACCACTTTATGACGTATATCTCATTTTGCATAAATGGGTGGAGCTTATTTTGTAGGCATTTTCCTAACAAAAGGATTGCTGTTGCTTGGAATAATATCTTTTTTGGTGTTTTTTAATCAGGAAGTGATAAACTTATTGTTTACCTTGTCTGGAAATGTTTGCAACCAATGTATTTGCATTCTTTGTCATATTTATTTTAAAAACAATTATTATATTGTACAAAAAATGTGACTTTCCAATTACAAAGTTCCTAGAGATAGCAGTCTACTTGACAACAATATGACAACAAAGCATCCTCATTGTGTTTTGATTGAAAACAACTTCGTTAAACTGCATCCAGGTTGTGGCTTCTGTTCTATTCAGCCAGTCTAGAGCAGGACCACTAAGTGTTTGCCCTTTGGAGGGCGTACTTGTCCATTTGGGACGTTAAGCTCCTTAAGGGAGCAGAACTCCTCCGGGAGTAATCGTTTGGTTTTCGCCCCTTGGCTCTTCGCCAGAGAGTCGTGGGGACTTTTAGAAAAAAAGTGATTGAAAACAACTTCGTAACGACACATTACGTTGATAAGCAAATACCTGATCTACGTAATGGTGAAGTGTATGTTACGTAATAACATATGAAAGGAAAAAATCGATATTATAATAAATATTAAAACGCCGAGAATGAAAACAGTAGGCTGTAAATTCACATAAAATTAAGGTAAAAAAAAACAGAACAATTCTGTAATTCGATTTTACAGTAGACATTTGTAAACTAATTTACATGCAAAAACTGTAAAGAAAAAACAAACACTTAATGTTTTTTCATGATTACAGTCTGGCTGTAAAAAAAACATTATTTGGTTGGAAAAAAATTTGCCATAAAAATTAGGTAAATTTACAGAGAAATTTTTAACAGTGTAGTACCACAAATACATTTAAAAATTTCGTTTTTGACTTTAAAATTTAAGCACTTTACTGGGGCACGAAATGCTACACTGTAAAGCAAGTCATGGGCATGTTGTAGGGTTACAGAACAAAAAAAAATATAAAAATAAAAAAATAGATAAAAAAATAAACAAAGCGGATAGGGAAAAGAAAATGCTGCCAATTTTTGGAAACAAGTGGACAGCACCCTTTCCTTTTTTATACTTCTTTATTTTTGGTTCTGTGAATCTACCAATTTTTTTTTTAACAGTGCAGCCACTGCAGCGAGATGAAACTCATTAATTTATACAATCAAGGAAGGGGTGGATGTCTCCTTGCCCCCCCCCCCCCCCTAGCCTGGCACACGCATGTCTTTGCCAAAAACCTAAGTGCTCTACTATAGGAGGATGCTATGTGCTTTACTAGGGAAAAGGGAGGCAACGACTCCCTTCTATGTGCTTTATTTAATGACACGCACCGACCGACGAGGAAAGGCTGGCAGTATGCATCCCATCACCTCGGAGAACTCGCCTGCCAGAATCTTGCCACTGTCGATCTTATCGTAGCTTCCTCTAGTTGCGGGGGTATTTCTCGACTAATAAAGCCTGGTGTAATAAGCATCGAAAAATGATTTACAGGATTTTCAAATAGTTTTGGTTTTGACGAATTGCCCTTCAAAATATCTTGAAAAGTACAAAACGTTGACGTTCCAGAAGTTATTTCCAAACATGTCTTAAGGGTTTTGTATCAGATTAGATTTCATCACCGAATTTGAAACAAAAGTATTCGAATAATGTTGTAACGGACATGACTTTCTATAATAAACAGATCTTACCTGTCCTTGGCCAAGAGAATCTTCATCGGGCCCAGAAAAATGGCCCTGTGTAACTTTCACCAAGAGAGGCAGACGGTAGCTTTTAATGACCTCTTTGATGCCATAATTTATTTCTGACCATCTTATATCCTTCACAGCCATATGGATGTTGCGACTTTTCTTTTGATGATTCGGTCTGAACATCGTATTCTTGAAGCCTACATAACCCTTCTCCTGAAAACCAACACCGGGCACGGTTTTTAGAGTTGCAGATAAAATTTATCTACTAAAAATTTGCTAAAGAATAATAATTCCAGTCACAAGAAAAGTTGTTGAAAGTTTATCGCTTCATAAAAGTGGGGTCTTGTCTTTGCCTGTGTTCTTGTTATCGCAGTCGAAGTAAGGTGCTGCATGTAAAGTGGGTTGACTTTACTGCATGTTCCTTTACTATCGTTTGATAACTGAGAAAGTGATAAGAGTATTAGGCCCTCAAGATTGGAACAACTTTTCTAAAACCGACTTGTAAGTAGAAATGTATCAATCCAAAGTTGGCACTCTGTTATAGTAAGTGCTGAAATGCTCTAAAACTTTGAGCTTTTATGTTTTATGCAATTAGCGTATTTGGTATTTCCATCAGTCAAAAAAGCAAAAGTAAAATTCCACATTACATGTTCCTCAACATGACATGTACAACCGACAAAGATGATACCCAACTCCGGAATATTCCTCGTAAATCGTTGAAAGTATTCCAGCAAATAGTCCTCAGATTTTGTACTACTGTAGCAGTGGGAATATCAAATCAAATTTATTTCGATGTTAAAAACAGTCTCTCTTGAATAACAAAACTAAATTACGTCTCAATATTTGTGAATGAGCGATGACTTTTTATTAGTTAAAATGGCCACTCATGTTTGAATTGAAGTACTCGTGGTGTAAGTGAAGTCGTACCTACGATGGGAGTTGCTTTCAAAAAAATCCTATATTCTTCGACAGTCTTTCAGTTTTACCACACAGTAGTTACCTAAGGCAATTAACTGTAACCAAAGATGGCCTTAGAAGTTACTGATCCGTAGAAAGTAAAGATGAGGTCAACCTCAAAAATTGTCACACCTGCCCAAACACAGAATGCAAATATTTTAGATAAAATTTTGAAAGGAAGTATACTTACCGAGCCACTGGGGCCGAGTTTATCCAAGCTCTCCTCTAAAATGGGTGACAACGGGGATATATCAGAATAACGTAGGAATATTCACTTCTAAAACCAGTGTGGATTGGAATCCAGTTTTTCCAGACGGATTGCACTGCGTACCTACAACGGATTGCAGTGCGTACGTACAGACGTATTATCCGTAACATTGAAGCATACGTTTAGGTCTACATATTATAGAACAAATTCTCCGTACAAATATATTACGGTACTACAATACGGCACGTAATGATATAGAAAGCCTGCTATGCCTGGGCTATGAGAAGCATGACTGACTATTAACAATAAAATAATTTGGTATTGTTTTCAAAAAAACAAAAAAACAAACAGTGTTAAAGTGACTCAACCAATATTTCAAAACTTATACGGTCGTCGCTTAAAAGGCGTAAGCAGAGACCTCACTCGATAAATAGCACTACATCTCACAACTGCTTTCTATTTTTCATCCAATTATCTTACATGATATTTCAGAACTTAAATGCTGTATATTCAAGGTAAACCATAAACCCATCGTAAATTCACAACTCAGTGACAGAAATATTGGCACATGATTCCCTATCTAGAACCATTTATGAAAAAAGGGTAGTAGGCTCCTACCGTAGACTAATCCGACGGCGACAGCATGTTCCCTTTAAATTGGTGGTACTTCAAGTTTCATCATAATCAGATTGTAAGGTGGGTGTACAATAGAAAAATCATAAAAACATATGCAATACAATATTGTCTGGATTTTGCTATTGTTACGTTGAAGTGTAATCTAGTTTTTAATATCTTTACAGTTTTGTTGCAATAATTGAGGGAATTCCACAGGGTTATTTAGAACTGTTGGAAACAATGGTAGTTAATTTGTGCACGGGTGCCACTATCACACCCTTAAAATTATTTTGAGAAGATTCTACTCACTCAGGCCTTTATGATTATCTAGCAACATACGTAATGTCGATGCTTTTGTGATACGACTTGTGGGAACTAAAAGGCAAAATTAAATTTGTTTATCATCAAATATAATACAGTTACTTGTCCTCTGTCTTTTGTAAATGTTGCACTTTCCGTATTGTAACTAACTTTATCGACATCAGCTAAAATACTCAAGTAAATTCCCTTTCCTACAAATTGTACGAAAGTTGACATTCTCCCAACAAATCCCCTCCTCTTAATTTTAATGACTGTACCATAAAGGTAGAATTCCATGATTGAAAGAGTTGCGCCGTAAGAGGTCCACAACATGACGTCATGTGCGCCATTTGTGGTCAACCAAATTTTCGTACCCTGCTGGTTTCCCATCTGCATGTACCACTATCTCTGTATGGTCAACATACAATGTAAGTTGTCGTCCTGCAAAATGCGTTTCCGCAACTGAACAGTTTCTCCTGCACAATGTTACTTGTTAGTTATTTCGTAAACACACTCGGTTTGTGATACCTTCATGGTGTCCAAGAATCTGGGGTCCACGGCCCAAGATGGCCCAAAGGCTTCGTTGTCATCTTTTGCAAAACTGCTTAACCGTTTCCTTCCTGTAATCAAGAGACTAAGGAAAAATGCAGTGCTTCCAATCTGAATTATAGTATCTTGTCATACAAATTTGAGAGACAAAAAATTCTTGTTACATATCTCTTAAATTAGTAAAGGATAATAACTTCTTTGTTTTAACACATGTTTGTCGTACATGAGAGGTTGATCCCACAGAACAAACCGTGACAGAAGAACTGTCTGAATAGCTAGTCATAAATCTAATTCAACAGGTGCACAGCGATTGTAATCTTTTGTCTACCCTTCCTCTTCCTTTTAAAATGTTCATTAAACTTGAATTTGACAAAATTTACATCAAGAAAAGTGCGAATTTTCCATAGAATCTACATTTATTGATAAAATTATTGCTAAATGCATTGTTTTGAAGAAAAATCCTATTTGAAAATAAACCCAGTACATGCAACCTTGAGAAGTCCATAAAATGAATTGGCAGACAAGGACAAATCTCACAATTCGTTGTCAGACTTTTCCAATTTATTGCCAACTCTGACGAACCATCAGTTTTGTGGAATCATCTTGGCATGGAGTTATGGTCAAAAGATATTTTAGAGTGACGTTCTTGTAAATATTCATGAGGAAATTGCAGGACCATTATTTTTTGGATGACTATAACTATTCAAGCTCCTCCCTCAAGTACTTCATCTATCAAAGTAACTTCTGTTTACAGATTCTTGACAGTAGTTTCATCATTGTACATACATCCATGGGCATAGAAGTCGTACACGTGATACTAACTCTTTTTTCAAGTTGTCGTACTGAATATCACTCATCATAGATCGTAGACGTGTTATACCGATACGCGCGCATGACAACACCTTTGTAACAAACGTTGTGGATTGAACGTCTGGATGGCAAAATAGAAAGACGAGAAACACAGTGACGTCGGAGCAAGACCTCTTCATGTGGATGTGGTTTCAAAATCGATTAGTTTATTCTTGACCACCGTTCTAGGGGAGTAATATGAGATTGGGACAAGATGAGTCCCCTTTCCCTTGAATGTTTATTGAATGGTTTACATGACAAAATGGTATTATTTGTTGTACCATATTCATGTGCCAAAATACCATCATCTTCTGTCGACGAAAAGTAAAATATAATGTACAAGTATGCATGTATATTGTAAAATATATCCTTGTGTTGGTTTCTTCACGACTTGCGCCATCATTTCCCCGGCTAGGACCAAGCTCCGGCAGCCTGGTGGGGATAGTAATTCCAAACCTCAACAAAGGACAAGAAGTGCTAAAAGAGCTGTTGAAGGTGCAATCAAAGAACACTGAAATCGTTGGCTTTTGTTAACAAATATTTAAAAAATTTGAACTTATGTTGAATTTTTTTTAATTCTTTTGACCGCAAAGACATTGCGTTTTTTGTAGGGAAACTGAAAAAGTTAATTGATGGTTGAAAAAAAACCTTGATTAACGCAAATCTGATCTTGTAGAAAAGACTATAGATCGTTGGAGTTACACACGTTTCCTGAGACCCAAGGAACTGTGACAAATATCTGAAAATGAGCATTTTGTACAAGAGAAAAGTTGGAGTGATGAAAGGAAATTTGCTGTTTTATTAAAGAATCTGCGTTTCAGTCCCGAAGTTAAAATTTTAGGGAAACTGAAGTTCATCATTAGAGATTCCTTTACCTTGAAGGAAGGGCAAAATTGCCTTCATCTGCTTCAAGTATTATATTCCCAGGTGTCACATTATTGCCGTTAACTCACTTGCAGTGAACATCAAGTGGCTTAAAGCTTAACGATGTAGTTTTCGCAGTTATACAAAATTATTCGCTGAAATTGAACTTCACGGATAAATTGACGTTAAAACAAATTTTTAACTAGAAAAATCGGTCTAGGTTTGGTGGAATTATAGATTAGCATAAAAACTGCATCAGAACAATGGCCAATTCCTGGATCTTGATCAAGGTAAATATTTGCTCTGACGACTAAGTAAATAATCTTTGTGGTTATATGACGTCAAAAATTCGGCCATTTCGTGTCCTGGTCGGCCAGTTCGTTCCCCACTTCTTCAAGGGGAGAGAATTTCTCATGTATATGATATACTTTATTGTACTAGTTAAGGCTATCCAAGGGTGTTGGAAAATTTCTTTAAGTTGCTCTATTTTCTTATTTAATATATGACAATCTAGAGTTTTGATTAGAGAAAACTTGGAATTTTCTGGCACAAATTTTAAGTGTGAGTATCTTTGTACATGATTAAATAATTCGGGATCTCAATGAAGTCGGGAATTTCATATGAGCAAAATCAAGCAGATCGTCGGGATGATCAAAGTGTCTTGGGGTTACAATTCTTGAATAGAGCTCTCCAGTGGCATGTGTAGGAACTGATTTTCCGACCGCGCTGATAAAATCAAAACACTCTTCAGTACAGTTCATGTTGTGTAATTATAAGTTTTGATACTCTGCATTGTTTGGAATAGCCGCTGTCAATCAAAGAACTGAGCCAATTGAAAATTTCGGTAAACCCCTCCATAAGAATTGTAGTTTGGGGTGAGAAGATTGGGTGGGGGGAATTCAGCCTGTGGAGAAGTTTCAAACTGAAATTAGGCCAAGTGTGCTTGACTCATGACTTAATTCTCTGTCAGTTACCTTCCTCCAGGCTCGCACCTCGCGTCGCTTCGACCCTTCCCCTATAGATCTCCCTCTGCTACGTCACTGTGTATAGTAATGTATCCTCCACCATCGTCACTCATGTAACAGGGCCTATTATAGTATAGTTGCACTGAGTCTCGTGGAAGATGAATAACGCGAAAAGGCCACGCATATTTTGTGTCCGAACACATTTCGCTGTGTAAATTCACGTTGTCTAATTTCAAGATGTTGTTGAAACTTATTTTGACGTCAAAATTTATGTTGTTGGCCAAACTCATTGTTGTCTGTTTTCATTTTGTTGTCTAAATTTAGGTTGTCGTCTAAACTCATAGTGTTGTCTGAACTCAGTTTTTTTTTTTTTTTTTTTTTGGGGGGGGGGGGGGGTGCCGATGTTTCATAGCATGTGATGAAAAATTTACCACAATGCTCCAGTTATGTACAAGGCGTCTTCAATTTATCGTGCTGGCGACACATATGTATAGAGATAGGTGCTCTGAATCCATCAATCTCAGGACGCCCACATTATTTTCACAAATCGTCTTTTCCTCTGTTCGTCTTTTTAGCAAATTGCCTTTTTGCCCTTTTGGCCACTTATAGCACGCCAAAAGGGCAAAAAAGACGTTATGAAATAACTATTAAGAAACCCATATAAAGTAAAGAAAAAAGATAACAGGGAATAAACTGAAAACACAAGATAAAACAAAAACACAAAATTGCGTTTCTATTTGCGTTTTTATTTTATTTCTTTTTATTTGTTTTCCATTTTTTATTGGGGGTCTTTGATATTTCCTTTGGAGGAAACGGTAATATATTCATTTTAAGATTAATTATAACTACTTTTAGTGTTTTTTAATTTGTTTTGGGGAAGTAATATGTATTGCTCGCTTTTTTAAAAGTAATCATTGCTTCTTTTATTTTTAAATTTCTCACTTAGCGTATTTTTTACTTTTAAAATTAATTTTTGAAATTAGATTGAATAGTTTGCAATTGTCATTTTTGCCCTTTTGGCCGCCCATACCATTTGGGATAACAGCAGTGCTTTGTCAGGGGAATTAGGAAGTAAGTGTGACGCACAGTGTCACTGTCGCTACTTTCCTCTAAAAATTGATGATTTACTTATATCAAGGTATGTAACATTCTTAAGCAAGTTCAGCCACTAATTCTCATTAATGGGGGAGGGGGCACATGACATGATCTGAAGTAGAATCAAAATCAACGGCGATTCTTTACACGAGGAAGACATTAGTCCCCTTCTTCCGGTCGTCCATGTTCCCAATGATACAGTTGACTGTCGCTCCTTCCAAGTACCCGGACGGAAATTCCTGAACGGCATTAACACTGGCTTTTCTCTCGTTACTTTTTACACATGACGTCAGGCCTTAATTAGATGAGATGTACATTGTTAATAATCTGAACTTAATGTGAGTGTACGCATGTGCCCGGGGGCATACGTTTGGAGGGCGCGATTATTTTAAGACGCCTAGTATACATGAATGATCATAGTGGCAATTTTATATCATCACATATAATGAAACGACCATAGGCGTAGGAAGAGGGGGTGGGGGCTATAGCCCCCAGTTACTAATAAGGGGGCGGAAGCATGCATGCTTCCACTCTCTCTTCCCAGGTCTGAAAATCCCTCTTTTGATTCCTTAAAATCTCAAAAAAAGGAAGATTTCCGGCGCAAAATGCAATAT
The DNA here is from genome assembly GCA_037179385.1 of Holothuria scabra. NCBI lineage: Eukaryota > Metazoa > Echinodermata > Holothuroidea > Aspidochirotida > Holothuriidae > Holothuria > Holothuria scabra. Next base: position 30,596,476 of record CM074199.1, read on the forward strand.
ACAATGCATTATTTGTCACTCCGAAATCAGTTTGATAAACTTTTCCGGGCTCTGGAAATTACATTTCCAAATTTTCTGTAGGCTCCGCACCAACTGAAGAGAGACTTTTGAGAAAGACTTCATATTTCAGGCAGGGAACCATTGACCTACCGTACTCAAATGCCCTCACACTCACCTGTCATCAGATACCTTTCAACCCTGTCTGTTGAGTACCAAAGTCTGTGCAGATGGATTCTTTAGTTATTAAAGTGTCAAAATGTTATCAATTTTCAATGTCGCAGAGCAGTGACGTAGCTACAGGAGGCAGGGGCGATTGCCCCGTGGCTCGAAAAGTAAAAAATTCTGAAATTTGCCTTTTTTAGACACCGGTCAAATACAGTGCGGTTTTTGCAAATTTTCCTCCATAAAATTCCGAATTCTTTCTAATAAAAGCTCCATATTTGTAATTATTAGTTTTAAAAAGATAAAATTTTCCGCACGCTTCGCGCGCCCTAAGTTGCAACCCTCAATGCAGGAGGTGATCGCTCATCAGGCAGTCAGTGGTGAAAATTTCAGAGCTGCTTCAGTGCCGTATCCCTAAAATTTTCTTCCACATAGGTTTTTAATTTTGAAATAGTGTGTTTTAAAAATGCAACAAAGTTTCGAGATCTCTTAAAATGTTGCCGTGAAGCTTCAATCCGCACTCCTTAGATAACATAATGAAACAACAACGATCTTCAGTCGACATATTATCTCATATGTATGCAAAAGGAAATGCAGATTCTTCGATAGTTCCCATAATATTCAAATTTCCTTACAGGAAATCCTGAATCTAAATTATATTTATGCAACACAAGCTCCATATTAACAAATGTGTAAAACAGGGGTGGCTCCAGAATTTCCCCGACAGGGGGGCAAGCACCCCGACACGGGGGCCAACATTTCAAGGCGCTGACAAAGGCAATAAGTTAGTCCCGGTGGGATGTGATTTAGCAAATTTTGAGGGGTGCTTGGCTTTCTTTTCAACAAATATTTAAAATCTGGAGTTTATTTTGAAGAAAAAATTTAATTTTTTTGAGAGAAATTTGGCTTTTGTAAGGACCATTAAAAAGCTGAAGTATTTATTGAAGAATATCTGTCCTTCATAGTGGTAAAATCCAAAACCTTATGTAGGCGACAGCTGAAATTCTTTTGGGTCACCCATTTAATCAAACTAGGCATACGTACTAAGGCTTCAAGACGAGACTAGAAGTTTGCTTGAAAAATTTTTCCCTTTTTTGAACGAAAATTTGAAAATTAAGAGCTTATTATATTGGAGAAATTTTGGAAATCAATGGAAGAAAATCGGGTTTGTTGGTAAGGTTATAATGAAAAAATTGTTTTTTAATTGATATGCCTTTTAAGAGCAAAGTTAGGTGGAATGTTGGGGTGATAAGCAGAGTTGGCTTCAGTTATTTATTGCACGGAGTATCCATCGAAATTGGGAAATTTTGCCATCTTTAACAATATGAGCCTTGTATTTAAAAAAATTGTAATTTTATGACAGACTTTAGGGTTTGGTGGAGGAATCTGATCTTCTTGCGAGAAATTCAAGTAGAGGTGGTCTGTAATTTTGTTGGGGTAACCGAATATCATCACTCAAATTTAGGCCCTCGGACCATATTGGAAAATTTTCACGAGGAAAAAGTTTGGATCCCAATATTTGAAATTTTTACATTAAATACATTGACATAGGCATAACGGAGTGTTTCACTTTGGGAGGGGCAGAATTTTTTTTTTGTCCATAGAGTTAATCCTGCCTCAAAGACTATCTAAGTGGAGAGCACAAAATTTTTTGAAATATTGAGAACCCCCAGACAGCAGGAAATTGCATTTCCGGGGCTCGTTACTAAAAACGAAGCAGTTATTACTTTGAGCTTACTTTCGCAATTAAATTTTCACTTCATAATAATGCCCCAAAACGAAGACTAATTTGCAAGCATGCATTTTTCTTTTAAGTAATCTGTCAAACCACTATCAAAGCGGAGCGCCACCACCATTTGGCGCGGAGCATACAGAAAATTGTTAAAAAATCAAACCCCTCACCCAGCCGGAAGTGGCAGACTTGTAACTAGAAATGAAGCAATCTTATTTTGTGATTTCGTTTGAAATGAAAGTTTCAATTCAAGTAGAAACCCCAACTTGCTAAGTTATCAGAAAATTGCCAGATTGAAGGTACTGCTACAATAAGATGTAATGTTCTTATTGGCTCTTTTCCGGGGAAAACTATGCAACGGAATTGAAAACATACTAAAGTTTTTAACTCTTTTAAGATTCTTTGTATTCATTGCGAGGTCGTCCTACGTGACTGCCCGAACTCCAGACAATAAATGACTTTACTTCCAACGTATCTGAAAATATGTCACGTTACAAGGTGGCTTCAAATGGATTTTAGTCAGGCTTATTGGGAGACATTCTCACACTATCATGACTGTTTATCACTGTGTAGCTGAAAATGGCTTGGCCGATTTCCATTGCCGTTACTAGAGTTCGGTTGTTGGGGAAGGCCAGATGGCGGACTACCCATCACCGGTCCTACTAAACCACGCGCTGACACGCCTTGCTATGCCCTGTACACCAGGGCATGCACCGAGGCGCGCTGCAGATGCGAAACTGCACGCGGCATGGGAGGGCGCTTATTTTTAGCGGTCACTGCAAGTACATAGACAACCCGCTCTCGCCCGTTTTTGCAGGGAAAAATCGGAATTATGAGTTCCTTGAAGAATATTGTCTTCTATTGAGCAAAATCAAGAAGATCGTCGGGGTGACTGAAGTTTATCAGGTCCGCATCTTTTATCGCGGGCGTGTAGATGAAAGCTCTCCGACGAAGTTGAATTTTCTCAACAACAGAGGTGGGTACAGCTTTTCCCGCGGACGGGACATGACCTTCCGGAGATGGAATGAAGAGCTAGGAAGAAGTGATTAAAACCGATTCAGATATTCATTAAAATATGGCTACAAAAGAAAAAATAGTTCATATCAAAAAGCAAAACATGTCGTAATCATTCATCCAGTAACTTTAATCCTTTACGTTCGTTTGTACACTTCCTCAAAGAAAATTGCCGTCGTTCCTCGACTGGAGAGGAGATAGGACAAGGTGTATGGAACGTGTATTTGCTATTTACAAGGTCAATGGCATTGTACTGTGGTAGAAATTGACGTACACCCAAAACTCTATCCCACAATTCAATGTAATTGCTATTTGGAAGGTCTCCAAATAGCAATTACAATGAATTGTGGGATAGAGTTGTGGATGTACGTCAATTTCCACTACAGTACAATGCCATTGACAATGACGACACACACCAAAACTCTATCCCACAATTCATTGTAGTTGCTCTATGGAAATAGGTCTATTAGTGAAAAGGTCGCCTTGTGCTCTTTTTGTACTCTGGTATGAGTACCTACCAAATTGAATAGAGTCGTGATCACACGTGTGGTAATCCGCTATGTTGCGGTTTTCCTGATGAGATTAAGGGATTACTGCCAATTGTAACTAATTACATGTCAAAACACGAAAGCGTTTCGGTGTAAGATAGTTGCTCTTTACAAGTGATGCAAATCGGATCTTATAGTTTTTGAGGATTGCATGCACATATGATTTGATTGTTCTTAGCTTTGGAGAAAATTTATTTGGGTCTCGGAGGCATTGGATGTCTAAAAACAGTGTACTGTAGGATTCGAACCAAATACCAGACAACCAATAAAAACATAATAGTTATTTTACTGTGAGAGTGGGGTCGCCGAGAGGCAACTGATCACTTGAAGCAGGGAGTTGTCAGAGCTGACAACTCCCTGCTGGAGTGGCCAAGGAAGAGAATGGGGGGGGGGGACTCTGGGGGTGGGGATTGGATGATGACATATCCCCCATGAAAACAAACCTCAAAGATTCGGAGAACTGTATACAAAATTGAAGTATGCTATTATGAAAACTTTCTCAATAGAACAAAAAACCAAAATAAAACAAAAATCTGCTTTAAAATGTAACAAAGCCGTTTCTATAAAAATAGATTGTGGCTCTCTGTGCACCCTCCCATGGATTAAATAAAACAGTGGCGTAGCCAATGGATGGGGGGGGGGGGCAGGGGGAAAGTTACCCCCTGAAAATATTTTGGGGAAATTTGTTGAATTTGGGGAAATTTCAAGTTGACGAAATAATACTTCCTTTTCCTATTTCTTTAAATTTTTCTCCTTGTAAGTAAACGTGAAAAATTTCTCATGCATAATTCGTATTTCCATGCAACGTATTTCACCAGATCTCATCTGTGTCCGCAGAAATTCCCTCTCTGCAGCAGCGTGAATGTTCTTTGGTACACGTGCAGGGTATTTTGATGAGTTCAGCGTATACTGCGCAACAGTCTGACAGGGACAGGCTATCAGACCGGAGCATAGGATACTACCATCCAGCTAGTTCCCTACACTTTTGTTGAGCTAATGTTATGTTCGTCAACTTAACTCACTATTGGACAATACGTTGCTAATAAATAGTAACATAATCACAGCCTCATGAACGAAATATTCCCTCATTTAATTATCACAATTTCCGTTTGTTTTCGATCCACAACCATTATATTTATATTCGATTTAAGGCTGTCAGCAATACATACCTGCGGGCCAGCCTCAGAGTTTCCAATTTTTCCTTTTTATATATATTGTGAAAAAATGTCTCCTTAAAAGTTTTCAGGACAAGAAAAATATGGCACTCTGAGGATGCGGTAATGAGGCACAGGGAGTGTCATTTCCTGCAATCTAGGGGTGTTTTTAGCTAAATTTCCCCTGGCGGGACGCTCCGCGTGTCACTCTCACCCGTCACTAAAGTTAACAACGCCTGAGTTAGGTTAGGGTAGGTTAGGCAAGGTTTAACAACCCAGTTTCAAATTTATTGGTTGGCAGCGCCCTGGGTTAAGTGTAAGCATTTAAAGGCCTCCCATCCTACAAGCTAGTACCGGGCTGGTAGACTGATCTTACTCCGTGTGTTTAACCATAGATAGAGCTAAAAACAATAGCTTACCCGTTGTCTAGACATGATAACCCTACAAACTTGGACAAACGTATGATGTTTACCTTATTCTTAAAGGACTGGTTCGGAAAATTAATCAATTAAATCTCTTCGGAAAATTAATTTTATTAATCAGTGGGGAAGGGTGTGACAAGGGGCCCATGATGACATTGTCTTAATCCTATGTATATAGCAGGCAACTTCAGTATCTTGTAGGCCATGTATTAACTTAGGTAACATTACATGAGGTCATGATAATCTTCTTATTATCATAAATTTACGTATTTTGTATGTAATACATGCACATTGACCTTGAAAATATACTGAAACTGAAAATATACTGAAACTGAAAAAAATTTGGGGAAATTTTCCAGCTTTGCCCCCTGGAAAATATCCTAGCTACGCCAGTGAACTAAAACATGAACATTTAACACATATACACCACTATCCTCAATCGCCTTCCACCTTCGAAAGTGATAATCCATAAGTTTTATTCTCTTCTTGAAATAGAAGGAAAATATCCATTTATTATTGCATATTTAGTCTGATAAAGTGACTTTAACATGCTGTGAAAGAATATTTGATATTTAAATGCCATTAAAATAAATAATAAATAAAAACTATCAAACTTTCATTTCAGTGATGTTTCTATTAGACAATGGGAGTGTTAGCCTTACTTACAAAAAGTTACATTGCGTGGTATCATGAAATCTCTCAAAGTAAAAACGCAATTCCTGATATACAAAACGAAACTCGACTTGGATTTCCAGCCGGCCTGTCACAGATCTACGAAACACAGTGCAATATTTCCTGCGGTTAGTATTCCTTTTAAAAGGCCAAACCTCTCACCCCAAACTTCAATTTTGGTACGGGGGTACCAAAATTGCTAAATTTGCTAGTATGCTAAGGATCGAAGGTATTAAAATTTATGTCAATATGAGATTCTGCGAATACCGACGGAATGAAAGGCCTAATGTAAGGGGCATATGGTTTTAAATACAAAACGAAAACTGTAGCAAGCCATCTGCTGGGATCGAGGGGATCATTTTTTATGTAAAGACTCTCTCATTAAAGGGCAAGTGCAGTCACCCCAATTTGAGCAAGGATAGTAGTCTATTCAAGTTTGTGAATGGCTCTTGACAATCATGCGGCATAGTGTTTTTTGTCATTGAATTGTGAAATGATAATAGCAGTAGGCTAACATCTTGGTTAACCTTGAATGTTGAATATCCCGAAAGGTTCTTGGGAGAAAAATGACATACAAAAAAAAGCAAACTTAGTTGTTGTTTCAAAATAGTTTTGGATGACTGCTCTTGACCTTTAACTATCACACACTTTTTTCAAAGGTTATGTGTTTTTTTTTCAGGTAGGACATAGGCCAAGTTTTCATCATACACTGTAAAAGATACACAAAAGGTCGCTTTGTATAGAGGCTTTTCACATGACGTCATAATACTCTCCGGCGGCCATGTTGGAGTACATGTAGCTATGTAGTTAACCACACTGGGCGCGTTTGTCCGTTGGATGTGTACACACCGTGCATACCACAACGCACTCTGTGCAGTGCGTTCGGTACAAAGCCACGTGTATTTGGCATGAATGTCCTCCAGCATGGCGGTTCCGTGACGTAATTGCAAAGCCTCTATACACACCACCCTTGATGTTGCTACTAGTGCAATAAAGACAGACAGAGCCGTAGAGACAAATCCCGACAGAAAGTTATGGTTTGATTTCAGTCGGCCATAACTGGGGTCCATCACCTTTCAATCTTTCGATTTTCTTGCTTACCTCTATATGGATGGTTGTGCACTACATTGTATCCACATTTTATATTCATTTTCACTGAACATGAGGGTTTAAAACTCATGTAGACGATATATAAAGGCAATTCAAGGCTGATGGACTCCACTACTGGCTGCGCACTGTTCCTAAAAACAAGCGCTTATCGGATTCGTCTATACTGGTATACGGCCCTGAAGACACAATTGTGAGTGCGCCCTCGATTGAGACCACACGCACTGCCTAGCCGGGCTACAGTACATAAAGGTAGTGCGGGCCGGGCGAGTCGGGCTGCTTTTAGTAAGACCGATCCGCGGCGCAAATTTCGAAACTGTGTTGTCCGGAGATATCGTTAAAGATTTTCTCACCTTCAGAGAGGTCTACAGTAGTCCTAGTCTTCAAAATTACCGGTAATTCATTCAGGTAGGCCTAGCAGAGAAGCGCATTATTAATATGTGGGTATGACAAACGAGGGATTTGCTGCATTTTGTTTTTTTTTACGGAGAGGCAACTACCAAACAAGGCATCACTGTAAGTGTAACGTTAGAGCCTAATGTTACGCCACATTGTTATGGTTAAGTAGGCCTAGTTTGGCCTCCTCCAGTCCTAGGATAGCCTACCCTAACTTACTGTGTTCTGAGTATGACGTTACTCGTTAGGCTCGTTTGCTAAGCTTTCTTCAAGTTCAAACCACAGCAGGCACTCGGTTCGACGATGGTCAACACTATACATAGGGTCTCTAATTGGGTTTCCGTATCCACAGTAGCCTTAGCCTAGCCCTTGAACAGGGCTGTGTGTTACGTTACATGGCCTAAGCTCATTACACTCTACATCACAGCCCTTGCCCTGCTAACACAAACAATCCCGTCATTAGGCTTTCAGAACAAAATACATTCTAAACTGGTAAATATTACTTACATCGAACTAATACTACCAAAAAGGGATGTGCAAGTGACTTTCAATCGAAAAGTTACCAATAAATCGGCTTTCATGGACAGTCTGAGGTCAAAATGCAGCAAAATGACACTTCGATTCTGGTTAGAAACTCCTTCGTTTGAAGAACTTTTGTACAATAAGTGTTTCTACATGAACTTGCAAATAGTCAAAAATCATTCCTAGAACTTTGTAACCATTTCACCAAATCGATATCTCTAACGATCATTCCACCTAATGAATGCAAATTTCATATGACAAATTGTTGTTAGTTCGTATTTGAAGCTTCTAAATGTTTTTGAAAATGTTGAAACGTTGTCAAAATTTCTCCAAATGTGAAAACTTTTTGAATAAGTGGAAACCCTTGGTATGACCTTTGACCCCAAAGTGGATATCACGAAGACGACGGGTCCCACTATTCCGCACGCTGACACCCGTAGGCACGCCCTGTCTCAAGTTCCATGCGCCGCCGTAAGATTTGTACGGCAGCGCGTGTAACTCAGTTGTACGACAGCGCGAGGCGTTTCGTGGGACTAGTGGAAAACTGAGGGGTCCATTCTAACATACCGTATATTCTGTAATAAACGCTCCCCCTCTAATAAACGCCCCCCCCCCCTCAAAATTTTTAACAACTGCATAGGCCAAGGCCTCCCGCACTACAGGCCCAAACCACGGATTAAGCTAGTGTTTGACTGTTTATGCATAATCAGGACTTAATTTAACAATCGGCCCAATGCCGATTACCGATTATTAGAAAGAGGGAAGACATGTGTTTATCCCTAAAGTATGCGCCCTTTGCTTTGTGCATATCGTTCAAGTTGGAAAATATTGGCAATAGTTCCGTTTGTTTCGCGAATGGAATATCACTTTTGTAGGCCTAATATTTTCTTTTCAAATGTGGAGATATAAACCAATCGCTAATAGAGTAGGATTGTTTTCAATGTCACATACCCTTTGATAATTTAGTTCTTAGGCAAACATCATGCTCTGTTTAGTTTTCATCCCCCAATCATGTCGGAACATTTGCAGTATTTTACTGTACTGGGTTGTAGTTGCGTTAATGTACTGTAGAATCCCGCTTTAATGAGGCCATGTAGAAATATGCGATCATAATAATCTTAGCGGTTCTGGGGCAGCAAAACAATTGCACCCAATTAACGTATCCTATGGTTCCTGTCGGATTAAAATATCCCCGTAAATTTTTAGCAGTTCTTGACCAAAACTTACGTCTTGTTTGAAAATAATCTGCAATTGAAATGCGCGCAAGTGAGGTCCCCGAAAAATCCACGTACGCAGAGATTTGCGATGTCGTTTCTTGTTGAATTTAGCACGGGGCTCTCCCGGCTGCGCTAGCCGGTTTATCAGCATAGGAAATGTGATCGTCGTAACACATAAAAACTCAATAGAAAAATTCGTCTCGAGGCCTAGTATTTTCACACACTAAATCAGATAGGCGATGGCGCGCGAGTTGTGATTGGCTGGCTAGAATCATCGCATTTGAACCAATCACGATGCAGGGGCAATTTAAATTTTGCAATGGATCGTATGCATATGATGTCACCGAGCAAAACACGATGCCTTGTTTGGTGGTAAAAGCGGAAACGCACGTAAGTCTACTGCATGCCTGGGCGAAGAAGTCGGCTGTATGAGACCACGTGCATCACTGTTTTCGTTCGCAATGACGTTCACATTTCAAAGTCCTACTGTAAATAACATTACGGAAGAAATGCGAGAAATGGCTTAACTTCAGCAGGACAATAACCACTGAACTTCGAAAGATTCTAGGTGTACAAAACGTGCACAGATATACATGGTAAGCTTGGGACTTGAAAATACAGCCAAACACTGCAGCTCGATAGTCAGTACTTGCGTTTTTGTATAGAACAAATTGTACAGCAACTTACGCAGCACTTTTTTCCAGACTGCAAAGAATACAATTCCAGGTTATACTACATTGTTATGGGGAAAATAACGAACGATCGCGCCCATGACAGGGGTATAATTTATACGTTTGTGCTTATCAATGCATTCCTTTTTGGCGGGAAGGATTGAGTACGGTATTTACAGGAATTTTAACGAAATTGAGAGCAAGTTTCAAGTATATTTAATATATTTTTTCAGTTTACAAATAATCGGTGGTAATGATGGGTTGAAAGGCAGAATTTTAATGATGCCAATTAGTTAATTTTTTATTTAAATATACCCTCAAATAAACGCCCCCCTTTTCAAAAATGTAACGCCCCCGGGGGCGTTTATTACAGAATATACGGTAAGAATGAAAAGCAACATTTTGCGAACAAAATAAGTGAAAAATTGGCACAATGGTCGTTGTATTTTACTTCCTAATCAGTAATGATAACATGATTAATGATAGCATTTTATGAAATTAATATCAGCATTAACTAAATTAAAATCAGCGTGTCAGCGCATGCCCTGGTACACAAGGCATAGCCAGGCGTGTCAGCGCGTGGTTTAGTAGGATCGAAGACCGACTACTTAGCTGTTCGAAAGCTTGCAAACATGGAGCATTGAGTTAGTGTTACGTTCAATTTTTCAAGACAAAATACACCATTATAACATTGAATCTGGGTGAACAGCTTATGCAGAAAGGTGGATGCGGTGCCAGAGGTTATCTGTGTAAAGTTTGGTGAGAAAACATAGGAATTTGTGAATGTGAGAGATGACGACCCTGGCCAGGGTCGCCTAATGACGGAATTGTTTGTGTTAGCGGGGCAAGGGCTGTGATGTGGAGTGTAATGAGCTTAGGCCATGTAACGTAACACACAGCCCTGTTCAAGGGCTACAGTAGCCTATGCTACTGTAGGCCTAATTGGGTTAGGCCTAGGCCTAGGGTTATACAATTAGCAAGTACTAGTACAGTATAATAATATATTAGTAAATTAATGAGGTTGGTTACATACGTTTAGTAAGTAGGTTTAGGCTAGGCTTATGTACGCATAGTAACACTGGATTATAGTTGAGGTTACCTGCATGTGCATGCAGAGTACTATATAGCCCTCGATATATATCCAAGACCAACAGGCAAGACGGAGACCAGCAGGTGTCGAGACCAGATGCAGAATTCAAGACAGAGACCGACAAGGTCCGAGACCAAATGTACATATTGCAGAGGGCAATAAACTGTCCAAAATTTTGAACAATTTTTTCACCTAAATGTATTACCTTATGCTCTAAAAATGACATGTAGCACAAAAAGTGCATCGTCATTAATTTGTTCATATCTGATGATGATATTTGATTTTATCCTATGTATGACAGTATGGGACTGGGGGACGGGGGCTAGGACCTCCCCCCCCCCCCATTGGCCAAAACCTTGCTGAATTGGGCAGACTTCGGTTCCTCAGTCGGGGAGAGATTATACCGTGATTGGGGATCTGGAATCAGGCAAAAGTCACCCCCATAGAAAAGAGTCTAATGAATGATCATATATCAGTCAAACATAAAACTATTGACTAAACATAATGCAAGTATTTTTCTCATGTGGCCCACATAATTGTACAGGGCTCTTCCTCTCCGAGGGTGGTGACTTTTTGGCCAACCCCAGATGTCCAACCACTACCAGAGCATAGTCTCTGCCCAACTGAGGCATCAAAGTCTGCCCAGTTCAGCAAGGTAATGGCTATTTGCAGGTGGTAGCCCAGCTATCTGGCCCCCGTCCGGGATGGCCCTGATGGTCCTATTCATCACATTGGAGTCATTCAGTGCTACTGGTGTTTAGTGTTGTGACTTAAATGTCAACTGATGCATGAACATGAGCATTTCCAACTCATAGAAAAGTAAGTCGCAGAACTCTGTACGTATGTACAGTAGTAAATGTCAAGTTTTCCATTGAAACAAACATGAACATGGACTACATGCACACCCACAATATGGCTTCATTGCAGTTGAAGAACATGAGTGTTGACAGAATGCCTCTGGGACAACTTGAGAAATTTCATTCTAGGTGGGTACTGGGTCATAGTATACTGGTATTTCCGTAAGTACTGATACATACCGGTACTGGTACGGTACAGTACAGTCAACCTAAAGGTCCAGTACCGAAGTATCGTGGAGACTGGTACTCAACTGTAAGATGAAAATCTTTTCTCAAAATTATATTAATATTATAAAATTATTTAAATTAGAATGATACCAAAATGTTACAAAAACCCATTTGATAAATGCCTGTGTCTCTTAAAATTACAATGTAAACAGGGAACATTCACTTGATAATCATTTTGCACCATTTTAGTCACAAACTCCCCCTAAGAATTACGGAAATTGCCGTTTAATGTTACTTTCGCAGAACTAGTACCTTCCACACGAACAGGGCCCTTGCTTTCTTTCAACATTCTGCGCAACCTCCAAACGATTGCTGCTCATCAGCAGATACCTTCACATGGTGTATTAAGAGTAGTTATAGTACCATGTATTGGTTGATTGAATTCACTTTGATTACGATAGCACACATGGTAGCATTGACATATTTGAAGGGGACATTGCTAGACTCCCCTCATGACACTGGAGACTCCATTGAGTGCAAAGTGTGAGGCTTTTTGGGTGGGGTCAAGGGGCTCGCATTATAAGGCCCTGGTGGGGCCCCTTGGAGCCCATGTAGTGAGTTCCAGGGGTAAAGCCACCTGAAGCTCATGGGTTTAAGGGTGTTTGTGAGATAGTAAAGTCATTATTTAAGGGTAATTCTAGTGACTTAACACTGATCAAAAAATAACCTCCACGGTTACTGGAATTAAGAGGGGTAAAAAGAAACCAGTGAAACTGCTACCAAGAACAAATCTACAGTAGCTCTGCTATTTTGAAAAAAAGGGGGAGATGAACTATAGAGAAAGAAGTTACTGTAATGGTCAGTTTAGTGTGGGTCCCGGTGGGGGTCCAAGGGGCACAGCCCCAGGAAGCTCCTTGGTTTTAAGGTGTTTGTGAGGTATAAACTTTGTAAATTAATGGTAATTCTTTTGTCTTTACACTGGTCTAAAATTACTCTCTGGGCGAATCCAAGTAAGATTCTATTGGTAAAAAATCTAGTGAAAATACTACTAAGAGCAAATCCGGCTAATATATTAAAGGAGGGGACCTGAACTAGAGAGAGTAGGGAGTTGTCAAGGGAAAACTCCCTGGAAAGAGAAAGAAAAGGTAGTTGATAGGGGTTAAATGTGATTCTCATCAGAAAAGATGTTTACCTTAAATTCTGCCTGAAGGGTTACCTGGGCTGTGCGCCACATACAATTGGCATACAGTAGTCTGAAGTGTGCAGAAAATTTTGAAATAAACGCAACCCCTCAGAGAGCTGGAAGTGGCATTTCCAGTTGTTCATTTTGCAATATTTTCATTTGAAGAACATGAAACTAACTGCCCATTCATAAAAAGTTCAGTGACACAAGGAAGTGTTTAATTGTTATTCCTCAAAAATAATTTCTTTTATGCATAAGGTCTACAGTATTATGGAAACTAAAGACAGCACTCATTGCAAGAAATGAACAGTAGCTTACATGTACTGTACAGTATAAAGTGATGCAACACAATTTGTTTTGAATGTTGACTATTTGAAAGATCATGAAAATGATGTGTAGCTTATATTCTATTATTTACTGTGTTTTCTTTTCTTTATTGTAAGGATATTTTTTCTTGTTTTGCTTTCACCAGGAATACAGTAGAGAAATCTTTTACAGTAGAAACTGTCTTTGTTAGCAGAAAAATATTCCCATGGATTTTGATACATCCTCTGAGCTTCTTACCCCATCTGTCAGTTTTTCCACAAATGTTTCATCATCAACCGCAGATATTTTTTCTTTGCTCCTCACTCAACTTCATCAGTGCCACACTCAGAGAATAACAGGTACTGTATTTGTACTAAAATAATGTCTTTTGGGTCCTTGCTGTTCTCTTACGGTCCTTGTTGTTTAATTTTTTACTTAGACTAGTTGCTTTGTGGTTTTGTCTAGAGCTGTGATCATGCATCTATTTAGGACCATTTGCACAATTTTGTTTTGGTTGTGTCAGTCTCCCTTCTGAGCTGTTTTATGTTCATTTTGTGATGGCTCTCTCAACCTTTTGGAGTTGTAAAAAAGAAGACTGAAGACTATCTGTGTAAAATGCATTCATGACGCATTTGCCTCCTTCAAAGACTATTGCTCAATAGAGCAACAAGGTTGGTTGGTTTAAACAGGGTTAACTGCCGCAATTACCGTACAGAGACAAGCTTCACCCAAAAAACACCTTTTTCTCGGGTAATATTGGCTAAAACGTCCTATTCAATTCTAGCAGCATGTTGGATGTACCTGTACTGTAACTAGAATATTCCCAATGAAAAGATACCTGTAGCCATACACTGTGCATGTACAGGACAGTAAAGCCTTAAATTTTGAGGTGTGAGAGTGCAATCACACACCACCACTCACCTCAAATCACATTGAGGAGTGTGATTTTTTACACATCTAAATGAAGAATGGGAACTTATATGAACTGAACAGCCCACCTACCACAACCCTTAATTTACTAAGGAGTGTGATATGAAGCACACCTGGAAAACCTAAACCTCAAACCCTGCAGTCGTTAGCTACATATTGTAGAATATGGCCTGGCAGTTTGCCAGAAACACAAAAGGGCGATGGCGGATATGTATTATTGCTAAACTTGAATTCCAAAGTGATGCTATCCTAGGCTTCAGTTTTGAGTGGGTGTAGGGGTACAAATGCTTGCACCAAGACCTCTGTAAAGTGCAATTTGAAGGGTTTTAAAGGCCATACTGTAGCCTATATTTATGTAACTCAAAGCATTGCTGCAAAAGTGTCTCCTTTATAAGTATAAATGCCAAGATACAGTATTGACAAATTTCTAATTTTTATGGAAATGAGAAGTAGGGCATTTTACCCACCTTCTTCTGAAAAGGGGATGGGCAACTCCCCCTCCTCCTCCTCCTCCCCCTCCTCAGAAACACTGATTTCCACAGTATCTCCTCCCCCCCATTCTCTGTTGTAAGATGTGACTTAAGGGAAGGACATCTTGCACCATGTTTCAACATAACTTGCTACCAAACTTGAACTTAACCATGTTTGAAACCATACTATTTTTTCTACAGTAGGTGACACAATAAACACATTTACTGTACGTGTTGATGTGTTATTAAATCTCATCTACGTAACAACTCACCTACAATCTTGGACAAAACTGTTGGAACACTTTGCCATAGTATTCTCGAGTCTCAGTTCCCAGGCTTTCATGAAACCCCCCTTTCCCCTTCCAATGTTGCGTAGAAAGAGTGACCGTTTGCTGTGAACAGGATAACTATGATCAACATTGTGAAGGGAAAGCGGGGGTGTCCCAATGAGTTTTGTCCAAGACTGTCTGAGTTTCAAGTGTGCCATTTGCGAAAACAAATTAGATACAAAATGGTTGATTTTTCGAGCAGCTGTATTCGGTAAAGTTTTTTTGGAGGCTTAAAGGTCTGAGGATTTTAGCCAAATGAAAGTATAATTAAAAATTGTTTGAATGTAATGTTTTGTTTATACTGATTTATTGTTGGTTGTGGAGATCATAATGGGTAGACTGTTTTGGGTATTCGCAGGGAATGCCAGGCAGAAATGTTTTCGTTCTGTAAAAACATCTGTGACAGGAATATGCATTGCCTTTTTAACAAATTAAAAGGAGGATGATTACTATTCTTAAATTGTAAGACGGGAAACAAAACAATTTCTTCCATAAGGCCTGCATGCATGAGCAACATTTGTAAAACTTTCTCAAAACACTTCACCTGCAACAAACCCAAAACATGCTTGTTTTCGG
Source organism: Holothuria scabra (assembly GCA_037179385.1). Lineage (NCBI taxonomy): Eukaryota > Metazoa > Echinodermata > Holothuroidea > Aspidochirotida > Holothuriidae > Holothuria > Holothuria scabra. The sequence goes on from CM074199.1 coordinate 30,612,002, forward strand.
TTTGTTGCACAGTGTAGACAGAGTAAAAACAGTTTGAAAATGTTTTGAGAATGTTTAAAAAAGAATTGACAAGACATTTCTTTTGCAACATTTCCAAAACATTTTCAAAACATGCTGTATACCCTGTCTACACTGTGCAACAAACCGAAAACAAGCATGTTTTGGATTTGTTGCAGGTGGGTGATTTGGAAATGTTTTGCAAACGTTGCTCTTGTACTGTATATAGGCCTATAGATAGAAGAGTCTCACTGCTATTGCAAACTAGTGGTAAGAAGGCAAGATTTTAACTGAAAGAGCACCACGGTCTACCATGAAAAGTGTGAAGGGGAAGCGGGGATGTCCCAACGAGTTTTGTCCAAGATTGTAGGTCCAAGGATCACTTTCTTGGTCTAAAGAAAAGGCTTTTGTTCCATATGTTTAAGCCACTCTAAGGGCTTGGAAGAAGAGATCCTTGCTCAGGTTACTGTAAATGATGCTGTAGGGAAAGGTGGAAAGGGGAAGAAATTACTGAGTGTGACAGTAGAAATTGTGCAGATTTAGACAAAGTTTTCAAACAGTCAATGCTTCTGGAAATAATCAAATAACTTTGTGGAGGAGTCACTTTTATGAATCACTTCTGCTGTATGACATACTGTATATACAGTATTTGGTCTAATGGGATTTCATCTGAGCCTCTTTGTACTTTGCATGGTGTGCCATTTTTTTTCCACGTTATATCTTATCAAATTATGTCCATTTCCTTCAGTTAAAACCATAATTAAATTAATTTTCTCTCTTTTTCTAGAATTGGAACAGAAGATTAGCCATTATGTCAAGAAATTGCAGAAACTGTTGGTACTCTCAAAAGAGTAAGTACTGTAAATGTGTCAGATGGACATTTTAAATACTGATGCATCTTGCTGTCCAAGTAGAATGTAGATTTTGTAGGTTTATGGTAAATTGTGCTTATAGCTCCTGTCATCTATTTTTTACATTAAAAGAAAATCAACTCCACTACAATATATGAAAACAGCTTTAACACTTGCCTCACTGTACATGCAGTTCCCTAAAATGGGCATGCAAAACATATATTCCATGACTCTTCTTTGTGACGTAACAAAATTGGGACCAATTGTCTTTCTGAACGAGACATAACCAGTTGGTTTTTATGGTCCAAAATGACAAACCCACTTTTAAGGGACTGTACAGTGTCTATAGAAACCAGGCCTTGAGTTCATACCCCTTAGTGACCCACATTTGAACACCCAAACCAGCTTACCCGCTCAGCCTTCTGAAAAACCCGCATTTCAAATTTCTGCAGCATCCTTAGTCAGTGAACCACACAAATTAACAAAAAATTCAGCTAACTGGTAACAAGAAATTCAGTAAATGGTATCTCACAGCACTTTCAAGTGCTGTCGCTGTTACAGATGAATCCGATTAGTGCTAATTTTTAGTGACTGTAGGCCGCCATTAGTGGGGTCCATCAGCCTAAAATCATCTTCATTTATTGTTTACATGAATTTCAAACCCTCATTTTTAGTGAAATTGAAGAATTCAAGATACAAATTAGTGTACAACCATCCATGATAGAGTCAAGCAAGGAAATCGAAAGATTTAAAGGTGTCAGACCCCAGTTATGGCCAACTGAAATCAGACCATAACTTGTTGCCCAGATTCGTGTATACAATGCATAGGCCAAGGTACGAAGGTATGTATATGGACCTATGTTTGCTGTTGCAACATCGCCATCAGCTAAACTTTGTAGCAGGTATGGAGTATATTTATGTCACTGTGTAAATAGTGTACTGTAATAACATCAAGCAACGCAGTGTTCAGTAGCAAAAATGAATGCCCACTTTGAGGGTTTAGAGGCGGGGCACTGGGCTTGTCTCAGAGTTTCCCCAATGTGTAAGCAGTTTTCCCAATGTGTAAACAAACACTCTTGAGTGTCTTGACAATTCTTGACGTTCTTGACTTGCACGGCTGTGCAAGATGAACAGAGATATTTACTGGAAATCACTTGCAGCATGGTCCGACCATTGGTGACATGTTGAGTTGACGTTCACAAAAAAACAGAGTGCCCAGCCTCTGACGAACTGTACCGGTACTGCACAGTACTAAAATTTACAGCAACAATAATGATTAAATATTGTGATTAGGAGAGGTAATTGCCCGTCTGTGAGTATCTGTGTAATATTTATATTTTGGCAAATGTGTTAATACAAATTTTCGTGGTTACAGTAAAAAATTTAGTACCATACTGAATTTATGTGCAGTATCCAAGCAAAACTGTGTTGACTGATTTGCCTAAAAGGGCCACCATTTTGCATGTAGACACTTCTAAAATTAAAAAATTTACGAAAAGGGGAAGGCCACATCCAATCCCCTTTTACCTCTCTCCCAGGCTAGCAATCCACCAACTGACGGATTACAGTTGGACCCCCATCTATCCTCTCTGAACTTGGGAGCTATGTGAATTTTAGGTTTTCCAGCAAGGCATCAGAAAATGAAAGGAGTGTGAAAGGTGTGCTATATTTATCACTTTGACAAATTTTCTTTCATCTAGATTTGCTAATAGTTGCACCCCTCAGAGCAATTTTTGCCGAAGGATGGTGTGCAATCTCACTCGCACGCCTCAAAATTTAATACCTGGAAACCCCTTCATAGAATACATTTTACTACTGGTTGAATTTACCTCTGTTTCTGCTTGTGCATTGCGCTGTAGTGTAGTTCAGTAAAACAGAGTATTGTAACTTTCACTATACTTTGCTTGCTTAGTTAAATTGAAGACACCTACAGACTACAGTGTTATAACAATGGTACAGTATACTGGTTAACAAGTGTTACATGGTTAATGCACAATATGAATAGATTTTCAAAACCTTTTGCTAACTTTTTGGGTTGCAAGTAATGGGATTTAATTATGTAGGCTCCACTGTATATTTTGGAACAGTATATTATTTTTTTCAATACAGTGTAGCTACTGTACCACAAACCAACAAGATTATAAGACCCTCAGTGTTTAAACAAACCACTGGTTAATTATGCTGTTTTTGAGGCTAATCCTTTTTTTTCATTTTTTCTCATTGTTGCTCAAATTTATTTTTCGTAGTCTAGAGCTGTCTATACAATTTATTGCATAAGTGTTTCCCATTTGGAATATTTTTTAATTAAATGGGGTAAGAGGGACATCCCAAACTGTGGAGACATTTATTCATCAGTTAAGGCATTAGTCCATCACCACAGAAAGTTTCAGTTCCCCAAACTACAGTTTACTATACATCTAGCCCCTCCTACAGCTGTCTTAACTTTATCATCAGCCAGGCACAGTCCCAGTTAATTGCTTCACCTCACACCCTGGTCACCATAAGAGGCCTTAATGTGTCTTCAGAACCCTTTTGGTGATGGTGAATGCTGTCTTGTGTGAGCTACTCTGCATTTTTTGCTTTTGATGTCAATCAAAGAGCTGTACCAAATGAAAGTTTCTTTAAAGTACCAGTAAAGCTGTAGTTTAGGGTGACAAATTACTTTCTGTAAAGACTCTCCTCAATATTTGTTTCTGGAAACATCTCTGGCAGATGAGAAACATTGTTAAAGTTACTGTAGCAACATTTAAATATTCATCAACCTAGACAGGTCCAATTCTCCCACCAACTCACTCCTCCCCCCCCAACCTCATTCAAAATTACTAGTTTAGTGTTCAGTGGAGAACTGTGCCAGTAGGGTTATGCTCTTTGACATAAGCATGTCTTCACAGAATGCTAGAGCAAATACAGGATGTTGTTTTACGTATCATTTTCCTATTCTGTTCTTATTATTCAGACAAAAGGAGGCAGCCGCCAGATATCGTAAAACATGTCAGGATCTGAAAAAAGAGAACCATGCTCTTAGGAAGGCTCTGAAGGAGGAAAACAGGTACAGTATAGGACCTTTAGTCAGGGCTGCAAAAAAATGTCTATTTCCAAGGGAGAGAGCAAAATTATTTTCCAGGAACCTGGAAATAAAATTTCCCACAATTCTCGCTATATTTTCATGTACACAGAAAAGGGAAATTTTCCTCCAATGCCCAAAATTTCCTTTAAATTGGCCAAATATCCTGTGAAGGAGCCCCATCTTCCCATTTCTTTCTTCCCACAAATGTTTCTTTTAAATGGCAATCACCCCTGTACCTTAATACTGCTCTTTTCCTCATGGACAAGTTTTTGTTGGGTTGAAATGTTTGGTTTGTTAAGTCCTGTCCACATTATGCAATGCTTCTTAGACTGCAGCAAGACTGTCATGTTGTGGGGAGCGATTGATGACTGACTAGTTCTAAGAGCATAGTATCCACACTATGCAACAAGTCTCAGGTCCATGAAGTAGTTCACGGAAAATTCCGTCCTTAACACACTCTTTACTTGTCACGTTGAAGAGACAGGAATGTGTTCTGTCCATTTTAATTAACTGAACTTCATAGACTTCATGGTTGCATGAAACTGGGTTGCATGTCTGCTTGCGACTAGTTGCAAAGCATTCCGCACTTTGCAACGCCTCCTCTCAACAATCTCTTTGCAATGAGTTGCTCCGCATTGAGTCGCAAAGTGTGGACAGGGCTTTAATTTTATGCCTTAGCTTCTATCCTTTTGGTTTTGGTGTCAACTTTCTATGTTACATAATATTGGAGCCACTCTGTTATTTCAAACTGGCAAGTTTAAGGTCCGTAACTGATTTTGCATACCTTTTGCTGTCCTCTCTTCATTTCCTACCCTGCTAACTGCTGTAGAATTTTACGCTTTACGTCTTTTGCGCTTGCAATCATTCTGCAACCATTGTGACAAAGGTGAAAGTTGGGATTGAAGAGAAAAACAAGGTTCAGTCGTTATACTGCAGACTTTGCTTTGCAAGACAAGGGACAAAATATTGGTAGTGAGTTGATTAGCAAAAAGTGATTAAAGAATTCTCTAAAGAGTCATTAGTATCAGTAAGTAGTACAACTTTTGCTAATCAAAATTAAAATGGATTAGCAACCAGCAAACCGCTATGCAAATCCAGCTACAGTATTTTGTCCCTTGCAAGAAAACCCAGGGCTTGAAATTTAGCAGTTGCTCCCTTGCCCCAGACAAGTGACTTCAGCCTGGAACAAGTAATATGGCTGTCTGTGGAACAACCACTTACATGTAGACCTGCACTTGTCACTTCATATTAAACTGCTTCATGGAACTAAATCTTTCTGTTTGGATCCAAAATTCCAGTTAGCAGCTAGGGTTCTATGAAATGTGTGTACCGCTCGTTTGGTCCAAGGGTAGAGCTCCGTCTCTCACGTGGAAGGCCTAGGTTTGCTTCCCAGGTTGAGTCATACCAAAGACTCCTAAAAAGGAACCTAGTGCCGATGTGCATGATGCTCCGCATAAGCAATGGAGTAGGGAAAACAAGCCAATGAGCCACAACTGGAAAAAAGGCTGTGTTTGGCTCGACTTGAACCAATAGGTTGGGAACTGGGCCCTAAAATCCATCTAACTAACAAACTAAATCTATGAAATGTGCATGCAACTCCCTGACTTACTATACAAATCAACTAGACTGAACATGGAAGGCTATTATTACAGTATTATTTAACAGTGGGACAACTGTTAAGTTGGAGGAACAACCAGATCTTTAAATCAATTGTTCCACTCCTTGGGGCAGTTGTGTTAAGTTCGCAAGTGCATATGTAGTATCCACACACAGGTCTGCATGTGTGTTTTGAGGCCTTGGTCCCAGCCACATCATTACATGTGATACAACTAAGCATAGTGTGAATTGTATGCTTATACTGTAAGTCTAAGGTTAATTTATAATGCAATGAGAGTGTTATTTGTTAACTCATAGTGACTGTATTAGATCTCCAGTAAAATAACCAGAAACTCTTTTTTAGGTTTCATATGAACAGCTTACTTGCTCATCAAATTTTAAAACTTTACCGTAACACTATACAACACATTCGTGTTGGTGTGTTGTATAATCCCTTCAAACCAACTGACAAATTTATATTTTTAACCAAAAAATAATTTCATAGCACTAGCCAAATTGTTTACCAAAAGGCCTGATCCTCTCACCCCAAATAGTTTTTTAATTCTCCTAACCTACTTACATAAGCCTCTCCCGCAACTGTTAAAATTCATCCTCATCCAGACACATTTATCCTCAGTTTATTGCTTAAGGATTAGTATACAAGACCCTAATGTGTAGTCAAAATACTCTCAGTACAATACAGGCTGTGTAAAATGAGCCATGGTACTTTGCATTGCTTACACTAGCTGTCAGCCAAAGAGCTGAGTCAATTGAGAATTTCTGTAGACCCCTACAAACATTGTAGTTTGGGGTGAGAGGATTGGCCCTTTTTTTTAAAATGGTACATCTTGAGCATGGTGTGCAGGCTGAATTGATTTGATGACGGGTGATCAATTATCTGGCTTGTGGACTAAAGGTTGCCAAACCTTGTCTCCTGTGTGTTATGTCCTGCATAAGCAATGGATTGGGAGAAACAATCTAGAATCCCACAACCTAAGGCTGTCGGCTCTGCAAGATTAAGGTGATAAGTTGTGGTGTAACACCCTATCTAACTAACCATTTCTCCAGTGTGATCTTAGCTTAATGAGACTGAAAAGTGGTAATGTGCAAGTTTAGTTTCAACCCTTCTTATCAAGACTGTTAAGGCCCAATTTTCTCACCCCATGTAGTACTAATTCTCCTTACCTTCTTACTAAATCCCCTGCCACAATTCTCTGAAATTCATCCTCATCCAAACACAATCTCAGTTTATGTTGCTCAAGCTCAGTGTGTATAATTAAAACACTCTCAGTACAGTTCATGTTGTTTGCTGTGCAAGATAACCTTTGGTTCTCTGGATTTTTTGAATTAGCAGTCAATCAAAAAGCTGAACCAATTGAGAATTTCTGTTGCCCTCTACAAGAAGTGTAGTTTTGGATGAGAGGATTGGCACTTTAAGCCACTTGTTTAGAAAATTGTGTGTTTTGTTTAGCATCATATAAGTGTTTCCTTTTTTTCTTCTTTAGAAAACATCACCACAAGACAGATAAGTCAGAGTTATCTGATGAGTTGCACTTGCCATCTGAAAATGTGAAGAAAGATGGAAGGAAATCACCTACAAAATATTCAAATAAACAGGAAGGTAGGTATCAAAAAAGATGGGAAAATTGTTTATTTCCTGGAAAGTAGTCATGACAAATTATTAACCCCCTTAGGAGATCTATCATGACTATCATTACAGGGTTCTAGCCAGGCCATTCAAACTGGTTGCTGCACCCAGTTTGAATTTACTTTTTTAAGTCAGCACCCAGTTTGAAATTTCACCACCAAGTTTGAATTTCACTTCCCAGTTTGAATTTCATCACACTCAAACTCTAAACATAGGCTACACAGTATCAAACACATAACATTCAATTGAATGATAGTACTGATAAATGGAAATCACCAAAAATCATGCAACTGACCACAGACAATGTCATTTAGATCTTGAGATATGGCCAAAATCATGTGAAAATGATGTAATGTCGATTAACTCCCACCAGGTTTGACATTTTTCCTGGCTAGAACGCTGCATTAGTTTTTAGGGAACAACTTCAGTTCCTAGTTGTAATTCCTGACAGCTGGTTCAATACTCCAAGCTGCTTCAACGAGCAGCAATTTTGATTACCATTCTGGTAGTCCAACAACATAAGGGATCTCAATGACAACTTTCAACAAAGTCTAAAATAAGCTAGTTATGTAATTCATTGTTGCATGGAATTGTGGGGCACAGCATGGGGTACAGTATACAAACCTAGCTCTCAGCTGGTATGGTATAGCATTCCCTTGTTTTTGTCAGTATGTGCATATAACACTAAAACTCAGTGTCTAGCAAAGTTGAATGAGTACAGGGGTCTAATTGCTATTTTACAGCAGATTAAAATGCAAATTTTTATTCCAAAATGATAATTTAGACAAACATTACAGTGCACTTACTCACACTTGAGATCCCTTCTTACTGTATGTTTTGGATGGATTGAGAAAGAATGATTTTCACCAAATTCTCACGTAAACTCAATTATTAAAGTATGTGTTGTAGGTATGGGATTGGTTTGGTCATCCTTACGATTTGGAGGATGAGCCATGTTTATAGCCAACAAAACGAATTACCAAACTGGCTCTTTGGTGGGGCAAAAACAGGTAACTAATGCTACACTGAAGGGTTAGATCCCCATTCAGCTTATTTTGAAACAAAGTTAGGAACTGTTCTCAAATGCTTGAATTGGCATGAAGTATGTATTGATTACAGCTCTTGACAAGGTTGTGCACAGGACCATTTTTTCCAAATGTTATATATTCTTCATAGCCTTTGATACTTCCATTTATTTAGGTCAATTCCCACAAACTATCAAGATTTTGCCCTGAATATCTACATAAGTGTGTCATACTTGTCATACAAGGGTTGCTGGTAAAATGGGTATCATACTGTACCTTGAGATGAAACTCTGCATCACTTGACACTGGTGTAACTGCACCACCCAGGACTAGTAGAATGGGTATCGTACCTTGAGATGTGACTTTGCATCACTTGACACTGGGGTTATACTGCACCATCGGTACTGAAAGGGATCCTCTAGGATGGCGACAGCTGATTAGGGGTAAATGACGTTTTAGGGAAAATAGGTCGGGAAGTTTTATTTTCCTTTGCACTTCTTACAAACCAGTTGAAACTATCATCATGATCATAACTGTGTAGAAGTGAAGTTTGTACCTGGTGGTGCAAGTTTTACTATTTGAGGGCACTAATGAACTGTTTTTGGCTGATATTACCCATCATAGTCACACTCTGTCCATAATCATGGCTGGTAACCTGTAGAATCTGCACATAGGAAGTAGAACCTTATTGTTTTTGGTTGAGAACAGAGGTCGCGTCTGGTCACTAGAGTAAACAGTTTTCTAAAAATTCTCAAGGTCTTCCTCTTGGGTCACCATTGAAGAGAAGGCAAAACTTTAGAAGAATTCCCAATGTGGTCTTCTGAGATCTTTGGAGGTCAAAAGGGAAATTTGCTCCAAAACTCCCAAAATGGTCGTCAAGGGTCAAAAAGCAAAATTTCTCAAGAATTCACAAGGTCTGCAAGAAATCAATAAGCCTTGGTTTTGTGGTTACAACTAGCAAACCTCTTGTAATTGTTGAAATAACCCAGAAATCTGAAATAACTCTTGAAATCCTTTAAACTTATCCCCCGCCCCTTTCTAAGAATGAAAGTGGTTAAAAAATTGTGAAAAAAGTAAAAACTTCCACATTTTATGTATTTAAGAGCCCCATTTAGCTACCTACCTGAAACATTTTCCATGACCTACAATACACGTACTACTCACATGTTTACAGCTGTGAATGGAAAATACCTCTTGAACAACTAATGTGTTAGATTATGGAACAACTTTCCAAATCACTTGAAACAACTTTTAAAATCTTATTACCCCTTTAAAAAACAACTAAGATTTTATGACTTGATAAATACTGAGTATCGTATTGTTTGTCTTCCTTCCTCTCTCCTCCTTTGTCCCTCTCTGTCTCTCCTCTCTGCTTTTACTTTTGTAGACTATGTGATTAAGTTTTTTTTCTAAAGGTTGCTAGCTTTGGTAGACACTTATGTGTTTGTTCTAGTATCCTGTTCATACTTCTACAGTCCCATTTTTGATTATGTACTTGTATTTATATGGACGAAATAAATGAAATGAATGAAAATGAATGAGTAGGAATACTGTACAAAATAGACTATATAAACCTAACTCTAGCAGCCTCTTGAACCAAAAGGTTAGAAACTGGGCTGTAAAACTCTATCTAACTAACTAATCTAGCAGTCTCTTAGTTTATGATATTACCAAAAGTTGAAAATTGTCCTTCTACTTGAACATAATTTGATGGCCTGTATGTCCACAATAGTAGCAGGTCACAAAATTTTTTTCTGTAGGGTCTGAGAATCCTGAAAAGTAAAAATGAATATGTTTTTGTTTTTATTTTATTTGTTTTTTTTATGTTATTTTTCCTTCTGCGGATTGAATATTCTTGAAAGTTCATCTCCATTTGAAATTCAAGAGTCAAAACAAGTACTGTGATTATCTATAATTGCAGAAGACCAAGGGAAATCTTTGCAAAAATGTTCATGTACTGTAATAAGTATTTAACTAGATTTGAATTCAGACTTGAGAAAGCTTCTGTTTCTCAGTTCAGTTAAGTTCTTGAAATGTTCCCAATGCTTTTATAATTTAATCATGTGTATTTTTCGGAATCTTGAATTCCTTAATGTTTTCCCTTCCTTCTAGATCTTGTTAACCCAGATGAGCCAGTTTCATCAAAGATTCCGCCTGTCAGCTCAAAATTGAGTCGTTTGAAAAAGAAGAACAGAAAAGTCAGATATAAAGAAGTTAGCAACCCCCCCAGCGATGAAGTCAGATCAGCATTGAAGTCACCATGTAAAGAGGGAGGGGAACTTTTGTTTGTTCCAGAAACAATTGATCCTGATCTTGATCTGATAGACCGTATCGACAATGAAAGTGTCAGCTCATCTCAAAATCTATCAGAGGCATATTCTACAATGAGAGCAGAGAAGGAGAAGTTAGTGCGAGAAAATGAAGATGGAGATGCTGATGTGCAGAGAAGTAGGAGGGGAGAAGAGGAAGATGAGGATGGTAGGGCAAGGGTACAAGATGAGGAGGACACAGCAGCTTCATCTTATTGTGATATGGAGGAAACTCACCTACCATCCTTAGAGAGCAGAAGATTAGAACAAAACCTGAATGATATCAAAGCCAGTGAGCATGAACCCTCCAGATCAGATGTAAAGCCAAAAGATGCTAGTACTCCCGTTGATAAAGTCAATAAACTGTTGTCCTTTCCGGAAAGTCCTTCGGTAAATGTGGATGGCATTACAATGTCCCCCCTTATAACGGATGAAAGAAGTTTTGATAAATATGATGAGAAAAGTCTACAGGATACAGGTTTGGAGAATGAAAAACTGGTAGATAACTCCCACACGCAGATGTCACCAACTTTTGCTGGTGGATGTGGACTTCTTACTCATTCACCATCTGTAACAGAAAGGTCTCCCCTCCCATCTTTACCGCAAGACTGGAACATCAAAGATAAATCTGTAAGTCGGACATTCGATGGCACTGGGGAATCTGAAGCATCTTTCCTTTTACTTCAACCAAATACTTCACCTTTCCAGAAAGTTTTGAATTCTTCTGAGAGAAGGAAGTGTCCATCTAAGGCAATTATTCTTTCACGAACCCTTAAGAGAAGAGTCAGTCCTGAAAAGAGATTGTCCAAGGTTCGCAAAGTGTCCTTTGAACCAGTCTCCCATACCAAAAAGCCCGGTATTGTTCGTCAAGTTACTTCTCATCCCAATGAACAGATTTTAGAGGAGATGAAAGGATTAAAACAGAGTACATTATCACAACACTTGAAACCGATCGCAGACTTAAAACACAATGTTCCCTTATCGAGTGACATTAAAGGGAATGGCTTCAAAATTCCTAGCGCACCTGTTACAGTTAAGCAGTACCTGTATGGGTCAGATGTAGAAACAGGTAGAAATGGAAAATTTGCTAGCACAAATGTTAGTATTTCCTTAAATGGCAGTATGGGTGACATCGTAGAATCAGATAATTGTGATGGTGAGGTGGTACCCTTAGAATATGTCCCTTCACAAATCAGAAAAGATGCTAAAGAATCTGGCTCATTTGGTGAGGACGTTGATAATGTGAATGAAAACTCAAAGAAAAAGACAAAGGAAGTTTGTTCTGAGGAAAGGTGTTCTCCTGTTGCAAATACTAGCGATGCTTTATTTGATGACATTTCAGTCTGTGAAGATGATGATTTCAATCATGGATCCTTCAGAGAGGAAGAGCTCAATGAACGTCAACTACTGGCTTTAAAATATGACAGGTATGTGATGTAAATTTCAGCCATTGAATTTACAAAATAATGAGAAACAGGCTTTGAGTTTTAGATTTTGCAGATGTGCAACAAATCGCACTCCTTGGGAAATTAAGTAGTTTGGCAGGTGTGCTTTTTTATTAAACTTAAATAGATTTATATGAGCTCCAACCTTCATCTATGTGTGCAAAAGCTCAAACTCTTTACAGTGATTTGAGGTGTGTGATGGTGTGAGATTGCACCCACATGCCTCAAAATTCTAGGCCTGAGGATACCTGTTTGTGGGTTTTTATATTGTTCTTCCACTGGCCATGGTAAACAAAGGGGAACAGTTTTATTTAAAACCTGTGGGTGGCAATTTAATAATTGACCAATTAATTTGCTCAGTGATTTCATTACCATGAGATACCAATCAATAGGGAAAAATTGCTCTTGTAAAAATCTGACATCCTGATTATTCTGCAATACTGCATTTTTCACTTCTTCAGAATGTACTGTAGATCTTAAAAAGAATGAGTGTGGAAGAAGAATGGAGATTGGCCGCTACAGCTGCTTGTGTTGAAACATCATGCAGTTGAGCCATGACATTTCCCCTGACTTTCAAGTACAGGCTTTTCCCATGACATTCATTTGTAAAGTGGCTTCCTTGTTGAATGTACCTACCACCTCACAGAAAATGATCTAAATGCTGCAGTATGTGTAATACATTAGCTAGTAAAGATGTCAGGCCTTGAGTTTTGAGGCATGCGAGTGTGATCACAAACCATCACTCACCTCAAATAACTGAGAGGAGTGTGATTTTTTAACACCCAAATGAAGATTTGGAGCTCATATATATTAATCTTTTAATATACAATGAAACAAGCACACTTACCATACTCCTTAATTTTCTGAAGAGTGTGATTTGTTGCACACCTGGAGGATCTAAAGTTCAAGGGCCTGAGAATTGATAGTTTTCCCTTCCTGACTCCTCCTGTTGGTGTCAAAGCTGGTATCATTTTAGTAGTTCCATCTCAGAGCCCCCAAAGCCATGAGGAAATCCTTAAGTACTGTATCATGTGTGATTTATAGAACATAAATAAAATAATGCAAATTCATGTTAGGCCCGCAAAATAATCTGCTTAAAGGGCAAGAGCAGTCACCTCAACATGAAGTAGTGTAGTAGACTGTCCTGTTTCATGATTGGCTGTTTAGAGTCATGTGACAATATTTTTTCCTACTCAAATGTGAAATATACTAGCACTTACTGCTTGGACTACCTTGAATGCAATATATTGAAGTCCTAAAATATAATGATAGATAATTTAAAGAGAAGTAAAAAGAAAATCATGAGATTTAGCTGTTCTTCCAAAGAAAAGTTTGGGAGACTGCACATGCCCTTTAAGTTAACTAATTGGGATAGGACATATAATAATGGTCCAGGGGACAAGGGGAAGGGTGATTTTTTTTCAGTTCTTTGTTTTGGACTTTTGTGAAAAGAAGCCACCCCAAAGCCCTGGTCTCTCTACAAACAATGATCAGATCCATTTATATCCAGTCTTGTGAGTTTTTGTCAAATCTTTCCCATCCCTGGTCAGAAGCAATGCCTAATTTTCCAACCAGTGTAAGTATATGACAGAGGACAGGTATATGATACTAAAATTTTTTGGTGATGCTATTCATTAGTGTTAATGTTATTCGTCATCAGATCTAAAACATGCTCAGTATTCCATGCCTTGAGTTCCAGAATTTCCATGTGTGCTACAAATCACACTCCTCATGAACCTGAGGAGTGTGGCACTGTAGGTGTGCTGTTTTATTTAACTGCAGTTGATTTAATGAGCTAACGTTCTGCATTTAGGCGAGCAAATGATTTCAAGTGATTGACCCTTTTCAGTTGCACTGACACACCTCAAAATTCAAGGCCTGGTATTCTTGATGAAATGGTTTACCTTTAATTCTTACTTTTCTGGCTGAATTTATGATCAGGAAAGGTCTCGTTAATGAAAAATAATGCAGGATGCATTATTTTGTAACCTTTTTTGGACCCACCTTTTTGTTATTTTGGGTACATACCTCTGACTTTTAATTGTAGTTTATTCTTCTTGAGAAATATTACTTTTAGTGGTAGGGGTGGGGAAAATGTCCTTCTTGAGGTTTCTAGGTGACAGCTTTAACTGGGTAGTTCCTGAGCCAGATACCATTTGATAGAACATTCAGGTGAAAAGAGGTTTATAAATGTACTGGGTGTGCTGCCCATTTTCCCTTTTTTTGTTTTTGCAGAGTTCCCAAAAAGGATGAGCGCCCTCAATATAAGCACAAGGAAGTTGTAAGGAAACACAATGAAAGAGAACAACTAAAGGGTTTTGACTGCAAGCAGTGTGCTGAGGTAATTTTGAATAAATTTGTTATTCTTTTATGCTAAATTGCCCTAATTGTCAGAGTTGTTACGACTTACGAGTCAGCTTGACCTTAGGTCACTAGAAGAGTCATTCAAGATTGTGTCAGGTCAGGTTAAGTTGGGTCAGTACTTTCTCTGGGTTGAGTGGAGTCAAGTCACAATAATTGAATAATTGAAGTCAACAATTGTAGCTTTAGCATCTCTCATTGATGAACTCATTACCCTAGTCAAAAAAGGAAAATTAAGATTCATTGGAGTTCTACCCAATCAGAAGCCTGTATTATAATGACATCAATGCCAGTAGGGGCCCTTGAGCTTGCCCCTTGGCCCCAGCAATGGTTCCTGCCTCTCAATATTCTCTTTTTTTTTTTAGAAGCCTCAGGCTCATCCATGATGTTGAATATACAGTGGTACAGCTGTATAGGCCTAATTCTTTTTGGGGTTATGAAGACTCCTGAAAAAATTTGTGAGGCCCTTCAACTTTTCCTTACCTTTGAAGAAAAATGTCAAAGGTCTAAGGACTCATGGACTTTGAGTCCTAATAAATACAGTAGTATTGGGAGTCTGTCCTTTTTTTTTGTCATGATGTATGATACAATAAAGACGAATCTGATTAGCGCTTGTTTTAAGTGACTGTAGTCCGCAATTAGTGGGGTCCATCACCCTAAAACTGTCTTTATTTATTGTTTAGATGAATTTCTAACCCTCATATTTAGTGAACTTGGAGAATTTAAGATACAAATTAGTGCACAACCATCCATGATAGAGGTAAGCAAGGAAATTGAAAGATTTAAAGGTGATGGACCCCAGTTATGGCCAACTGAAATCAGACCATCACTTGCTGTCCGGATTCGTGTATAAAGGTGCAGATGGGAAGAAGGTATGCTGTAAAGTCTGCTCTCATTAGTCCTCCAAATGGCTTGATTCGTCTCATGCATTCTCCTTTATTACTCCATTTCATTAGTCTAAACCCTCTAAAGGTAAGGTCATTGATTTGAGTTAGAGATTAAGGGTAAGGGGACTTAGGTTGGGATTAGAGTTCTTTAGGGATTGGGCAACCAATCAGAGAGGGGACCATGGAGAAAGGACACTGTAGACATTATCTCCAAATAGGGAAGACAGTGTTCATGAATTTTTATGCATTTTGTCTTGAACAATTGTTCCCATCAATTAGGCTCCAGGTTGCCCAGTTGATGGTTGTGAGTAATTCTGTAAAGACTGCAAAATTCTGTTCAACAGCATCAGTGTCTCAAAGAAACTGTTATTTTCACCGTTTCATTCTGCTTGACTGGTTCGTCTGTTGTGAACCAGTCAAGTGAATCTTTTCCTACCAGACTTATTTCTTTGTTGTGTGTGACTGTCACTGGTCATATTTTTAATGTGCATAGAGTTGTTTCCTTTTAATTGTATTGGAAGCAACCTACATGTAAAGTTGAAAGTTTGTCATAAACCTGTTTTGAGTAAAATATGAGCCGTCCATATAAGTTTATATTTGCACAAATTGCGCACATGTAGAAGAAAGGAAAGGAAAGGAATTTCTTTCCCTTGGTCCAATCCCATTGTGGATAGCAGAAGGGGTTTGTGCTTGGCTGATGGTGGATCATCTGGTATTTTACATGTTCTTTTTTTCTAAAGCTAGCCGCACACTACATGACTTTGGACACGGCAACTCAACTCGATCGTAGCTTCAACTGTGATTGGCAATGTTAAAACCATTTTTAAGTCGCACCAACTTCAGTCAGGAAGAACCAACATGTTGGTTCTTCCCGATGTAAAACTGGTCATGCAACTGACAATTGAAGTTGTAAACTCACGCACATTACATGACTGTTAGAGATCAGAGGATTGAGTCAATTGCGTTGTGGTGTACAAAGTCATGAAAGTATATTGCTAGCTTTAGGTGAAGGTGTTGACATTTATGGAACTGACATATTAGAGCAAATTCCAAAATTTAGTGTGAATGACTAATTAGCTACTCTTACCTCTTTGTTTTGTTTGAAAGCCTGACTAGTACTAAAAGCAACATTTGTCTTTTCTTTGGGGGCATCCCATGAGACCTGAGACTGAGGGTCTGCCAGACCATGAGACTAACCTTTTCTTTTACCTTCTGGTTAGAAACTGAGCTTTATGTAAGACTCCATCCATAGGTGTATGGGGTTATTTTCTATGGCGGGGCAAGAGCATTTTTTGCCCCAATAATGTCACCATTTATCATGTTTTGCCCATGTTTTGCCCCCCCCCCGCCTCATATGCCTATGACTCCATCTAACTACAGTAAGAGCTTTCATTCCATGTAATGTGGTTGCTTACATTTGCTCTTTACTTGGATTTCTGAAGTCCTTGGATACATATGTAAACTAAAGGTGTGTAATACAGTGCAACCGCTCTTGATATGTAAGCTGGTTAAAGTGTATAAATCATGCAAATTGGAAGTTTACTAAGTTGCAAATTTGCATTTTTATGACTGCCATGTAATAACATTGTCTCTGCAACTGTACATCTACAATGTGCATTCACTCAGTCTTCTTCTTTTGTCAAAGTTCTACAATGGAATGGGACTCACAGACAGTCAAAAACAAGATCGTATGAAGTTGTGTTCCAGACATAGAGGGCGGTATACACCTCCCAGTACTCCTGAACACTACTGGTCCATAGACTTTCCTGACACTCCAACATGTATTAAAAGGGGTAAGTCAATGTGAGTATTCACTACAATCAGGCATGACAGACTTCCTCTTTTAAGTGAATTTGCTCTTTTCCGTTTTTCCTTGTCCCCTTATATTCATTCATTCCTCTTTTTCGTGCCAAAGACCAGAAAAGTTCTGTCTTTAATACCTTTATGAATCCCTGTTACATAACTTGAACAAACAGCCCTTGGAGTTCTTTTCAATCAGAATTTTGTTTTATAATTGCATCAATGCCATCAGGGACCTTTAAGTGGGCCCCCAGCCCCAGCCTCTCAATTTCCTCCTTCTTTAGAAGTCTCAAGCTCATCCCTGACCAAAAAAAAACAAAAAAAAAACAATGAAATGTATTGTACAGTGCTTGTGTTTTGTTTAAATGGCCTGGAAGACTTGAGATTTTTAGGTATTGTCCTAACAAGAACATAGTTTCCTTGGATGGTAAACTTCTGTGGAGTTAACAATTGTTTTGGTGAAAGGCTCTTTGCCAAAGAGTCCGGAGGGTTCAAGAAAAACTGTTTTTGCACAGAGAGTCATGCTTTATAAAGCCATTATTAGCATACATGTAACACATACATGTAACTTTTCTCATAAAAAGATTTCTCTCTGATAGAAACACCTGACCTTCCATCATTTGGCAAAGGTCTACCTTAGTGCAATGAGAAATGTCACTTAAATGCAAAGGAAGTCTAGGTTGCAATATTTTATCAGCCATTAATTGTGCAAAGAATTAGTCATTACAAAATTTACTTCACTCATTCATTTAGTCCAGGACTGGAGAAAATGAAAATTTCCCTGCAAGCAAATCAAAATTTCCCAAAGACTTCACATGTTTACATACAAAAGGAATCAAATTTCCCTCCAAATACCCAAATTCCCCTGCAATGAGCTTCCCAAATTGTTGTTTTTTTCCAGCCATGTCAATTTACAGGGATTACTTCAAGGTAAGAAATTTTGCTCATAGTGTTGGGTCATCATCATTTACCTCTGGTTCTTAAGCCATTCTTCCAGGTCATTTTGACCTGGCTAATTAAAGCACTGTTCAGTTTCCTCAGAATATATATATACATTCAGTTGAATTTCATGTAATATTAAATGCATATAGCCCTTGATTGATTGATTGCTTGATTGATTTGATTGATTGATTGATTGTTTGTTTGTTTTTTATTCTTTGACCAGGTTACATTCAAGAGGATAAGGACAGTAAGGTGGATGCAGAGGTCATGCCGAGACGCAGAAATAAGTTGAAACAGCTCTTTCCAGGTCCACAAAAAGAAAAGTAAATACTGTTGCTTAGGTATCTACTAGTCACCCTAAAAGATGGGTTAATGCCAAAATTAAATTTTCATTTGTGAAAGAGGAACAGGAGATCTCTATTCAGTTTGGTGAAATTGAACATGTATTTCAGTCTTGACATAACAGCAAACAAATTTGTGTTCCAAGTTATTTTTGGGGCAGCAATGGTTATATCCCTTCCTCACATTGACAAACAATGCATTGCCTCTATTTTGTTTTTTCAGTCTGTTGTGTCACCCCTGTTACCCAGGTAAAGTAGAAATAAGACCTTTCCTAGGGAGTTCTAAAGTTGTAAAGTTACCATGCCACCTATGCAGTGACATTTTGAAAATGTGGGATTATTGAAGAGTGAGGAGAAAATTAGTCAGAAAACTTTAAGGGAAACAAAAAAGACAATTCGGTAATGTGAAGATATGCTTATTCTTAACTCCTCCCGACCCTAATTTAATGTAACTAGTTGTAATCAATTCTCTAAACTTGCTAAATTTGTGTCCTTTATTATGAATAATCTTGGATGAAACGGGTGATGCAACAAGTGGTGTATATGCAGTCGAGGCTAGATGTATTTGTATTTCATTTATTATTTTAAGTTATGCTCTTCAAGCACTTAAGTATTCTTGTTTTTTTTGTAATTGTCTACAGCTTTGATTTTGCTGTTTTGTCATTACGTGTTAAGCCCTATGTGGAATTCTCCAGCAAATACCGCCGAGCGACGGTCTTTTGCAGGAAATAATACTGAGTCAGATACCACTGTACTAGATAATGGCCCTTTGATCCTGCCCGCCTGGTCACACCGGCTCATCTCCATTTACAAAACTCGTGAAGAGTGAATAAACTTTTAAACTGTCTATTGTCCACGAGAAAGTTCTCTTAACAGAGATTGTTCTCAACAAGACAATGGACTGTTCTGTGACAAACTGGGGCATTACGCTGCTTACTCATTACCAGGTGGACTGTGAGCTAATTAAATAGGATCATCTAACTGATAGTGCATGCTTGATTAGATGGTTTAGTGAAGACAAGCAGAAGGTGCAAGCTCAATGCCCTTCGGAGAGAACACGTAATGTAATACATGTACTCATTTTGTATGTAATTCTCTTAAACCCCAGAAGGGGTCTCAAGTCCTTAGAGAAAGAAATAAACTTATAACATCCAACCCTCTGGCAAAGGACCATTTGGCGAAACCAAAACTTTCACTGCTTTCCAAGAAGCTAGTATGTCCACTCAGGACAATATGTGACCAACCTCACGGCCTACAGACCGTTTACATTATTGGTCTGTCATGCATGGCTCCATTCTAGACTATAATGTGAAGATATGATGTCACATGTGCTTACTTCAAGTTCAATTTTGGTTGAAAATGTGTCAACTTTACTTGCTCATATCGTGAGAATTCCGAACTGGATTCCAGTGCAAATTTCACAAGAGTGCTTTCAGAAGGCTGAATATGCCTCTATCATACCAAAACTTGATTTGACCTTAGACCCTTACTTAAAAGGGGAAAAGTAGGTACCCACATTTTCTTGAAAAATCAGTTGAACATTTCAGTTTATGTGTTATTCACCTCAAAAGTATTGTAATTACAATATGGTGATTGATGGTTTAACCGACTGGTTGGTGAAGTGGTGAAAGCATCTGCCTCTCAGTTGGGAATCCAGAGTTTAAATCCTGGTTGAGTCATACTAAAGACGTTAAAAATAAGACCTGTTGCCTTCTTGCTTGGTGCTCAGCATAAGAGATGGGAGGAGGGTAATAATACGCATCGAGGGTTAAAAACGTGAGAGCCGAAATGGCAGCCAGGTTTGTATGGTCCCCAGTGGCCTGAGACAGAGTTTTGGAATGAACAGATTGTGAATGATATATAGCACCTTGAACATTATGGATAGGTGCACTTTATAAATCCAAGCTAGGTATTATTATTATTATTATTTTGGACATGAATATAAGGAACAATGGATAAAGCAAGCAGTTAATATTGTTGAATTTGACAAGGCAGTAACAAAAATTTTGTTGCTTGGTTAAAATAAGAAATTAATGAATAACAGTACTAGGATATATACAGATATATACAGTATAGTAATGCTATTTTGAAACAAGACCGAAATTTCACAATTTTCTTCTTGCTTCTCTTCAAAGTATCGTTCATTATATTATGAGGCTTCATTGTTGCATGGTCGAGGTAATTACCAGGAAACTATTCCTAGTATATTTCACATTTGAGGAGAAGGAAAACAGTCCAGCAACCTGCAACTGAGACAAATGAAAACTTGTGGGTACGGCTGCTAGATAAACCCAGATGGTTAGAAAATGAGGCTTTAATTCCCCAAAAGAAAAAAACAAATTCTGGCAGGTTGTAATACATACAAATATTTGAACTAAGATTGAAATGAAATTGTAAAAGGCCTTTTGCTTCCTTTTTTTTAATGGCATTACTCATTTCATACTATGCACTTGAATTTCTTTAAAAGATCATTTTTTTTGGGGGGGGGGGGAGAGGGGGGGTAGAGGGGGGGTAGGGTGGTGGAATTGTGTCTTCCAAATATAAGGTGCTATTTTGTTCAGTATTGTTTTCATTGTTTACTGTGACCTTTGCATCAGGTCTAACATGCAGGCATTTTCAGTTTTGGAGGAAAATATTTCCGTTTCAGAACAGTCGTACATATCTCTACCTCAGTGTGTTCATCATAGTGAAATGTAAAATGTCCTTTTTATGAGACATGAAGTGTCTAGACTAGCACCTTTGTCTTTGTAAGAGATTTTTGGGTGTGGTGTATATTCTCCTC
This sequence comes from Holothuria scabra, assembly GCA_037179385.1. NCBI lineage: Eukaryota > Metazoa > Echinodermata > Holothuroidea > Aspidochirotida > Holothuriidae > Holothuria > Holothuria scabra. Next base: position 30,633,053 of record CM074199.1, read on the forward strand.
ATAAATTCATTCAAAATATAGACAATCACATTGAAATATTAAAATTTCTATTTTGCATCATCTGATAGTGTGCTATTTGTTATTTGGATATGATAATCTCTGTGTGACTTGAGCTTCTCCTCACAGTTTATTTGACAGTTGATATTTGACATTGACCAATGACATTGCTTCATCTATTGTAGTGTGTACTGTGGTCATGACACTGAGACAGCCAGAATTTGGGGCAAGGGCACAATGGGTTTACAAATCTTTTCTGGGGAGTCTTCTGAATTGTCTTCATCTCTATAGGGCATATCTAAATCCCAGATTTGTTCACAAGAGGCAACTGGAAGAGTGTTCCTCCTTGAGCTCTCCCCAGTCCTTGTCCAACGCTTATCTTGTAGCTTTGCAACTGTTGTGACATATATATCTATTGGAAAGGACTGAAGGAGCATCATCTACACAGTCTCTTTGTACTCTGGGGGAAGAGCTGACTGGACCTAAGCCCTTAAGGATTCTGGGAATTTGTAATATAAGAAGTTTTAGTGATGTTATCAATATGATCATCCAATATTCGCTGATTGCTGCATCCCTGAAACTGCCTTATTCTGCGTGTTTTATTAATAAATTATTTGGCAACATGTTAACAAGTGACTGCAGCCAAGGTGCAGCCTGTTTGCAATTTGCTGGTAATAAATGTGAAGGTATAATTGAAGGTACTAAGGGATTATCGATGTTGACTTGCGTTAAGAAAACGGAATTTGAATTCTATGCTTGGAGCACCCCTTAAACTTTTATCACTGTGGTTATGATGGCATGAAAGTCCCAGTTTCTCTAAAATGGGAACTGTTTTTGTTTGAAACAAAGTTAACTTGAAATGAGATTGATTATAGATGATTAATGTTAGACCTAGGATTCTAACACAGCCTTATTTTGATCCAAAAGGAAATGTTGGTCCTGGGTAGAAATGTTTGTATAAACAGGCTGGACGATGGAACTGTATAACCCAACCATTTGCTCACACACAGTGTACAGTAGTCCTCTGCAAGTTTCTAGAACTCTTCAAAATCCAGTTTTTATCAAAAAGTGTTAAGCGCACATCTCAAATGTCTTTTGATAGGTTTCCTTAAATTATCAGGTTACAATGTAGTCTTTGCTTGGATTTTTAAAATGTTAAATGTATCTACAGTACTTGTTTTATTGCATGTCATTCTTTAACTCAGGATATTTATCAATATATTTGACTATTGTAAGTCTTAAATAAGCTAATTGTGGGTTAAGGAGGACAATAAGGATCTCCTCTGAGCCTTTGTTCATAAATTGCTAAAGAGCAATAGTTTAACATCATCAACCAAAGTTTCTGAGATCATGGAAAAGCTGGAGAAGTCTAGTGGTCCATTATCACTTGTGTATGAAAATACATTTTTACTCTCGATATCAAAAATTAATATATGCTTTGCCTTAGATCTGATACTGCCTTCTTGGTAAAAGTTACAACATTAATGTGTTCAGGTCATGGAAATTCGTCATTTGGGTCTTGGGAAAAGTCATAAAAATTGATTCACCAAAAAATGGAAGCAATATTATGTATGTTCCAGATGATATTCTCCAAACCCTGTAGCAGCAATACCTTTATCCCCATCTCATATTTAAAGCTAGTTATTATGTCGAAAAATAACTCCACTTCTCAAAAAAGTTTAGATGATGAAATTGTCTATGGGTGTCTTGAAAAAGTGTTAACAATTGAATCAGAGAAAGTGCAGGATTCCTGATCATCTGATGGGATTTCGGACTTTTTTTTGGGGGGGGGGGGGTGGACTTGGTCTGTATGTGTTAAATCAGTTACCCCCATCTGTCACTAATTAGTAGGCAGATAATACCTGTACCTCATTGACAATTAATGGTTCAATTAAACATCATCGACCGTGCATTAGCACAAAATAATGCGTGTTGCAATTGTTAGTATCTGTGATGAACAAGGAAGCCTAAGTGCATCCAGTATTGTTATCTATTACAAGAGTGCATTTCCCATCTCTAATGCACAGTCCCAGGGTTGTTAATCCTTGTTCAAAAATAAAATACAATATTTAAATTGACAGAAAAAGAGCAATTTGGTTTGTAAGTAATCACATTAAACGAGCACAAACTTGTGTGAAATAAAATATCCCAAATCTCATTACCGTGAGTTAATGGTGGGATAACACACAGTCACCCGGCTGTAAAGTATCACTTGAAGCTGAGGATTATTATTAGGTTAGGTATGAATAAACATTGTGTATTAACAATAAATAACAAAGACATTGACATGGAAACCAATGAATTGCAGGCATGCTTACACCGTTAGCGGTTACAATTTCACTAATGAGCTCACACTGATGTTGAGACAGCCCGTTTGTTAATTACTTTTTAACATGACCATTTAATATAATAATATGGAGGAGGCTGTCAAACCTGGTCATGATAAAAAAATTTGCTTGAAATGCGTACATGTATGTTAATGATGCAGCTGTATAAAATTCTGTTGTGGTGTAAACCCATGAAAACATGTTATAAGTGACACAGCAAAAATTAGCATTTTCGTGGCTATATCACTGTTCTGAGGGTTCAGTGTTCCCAGGTTTTATGTTCCCAGGCTGGAAACATATATACTTTTTTGTGATCATGGAACCCTGGGAATAACCCTGACCGGGAAAAGACCGTATGCATATGATGTCACAGAGCAAAACAAACCAACACGGACAAATGCAAACAGCTGATTTATCAGTCAGTCGAATACGTGCATAGCCTGCTACACGTGCTGGATAAATTCTTATGTATACGGCCACGTGTTTCTATGTGTTGCGCCCAGTGTTGTAACAAGTCACGACTCTAGTCACTTCCTCTCAAAATGATAGTGACTCGGTAGAATTCAGGAGTAATTTCCTTATTGAAATAGTACAGTGACTCGAGTCAATGACGCGACTCGAGTCACTTAAAAGTTTGAAAACTGGTGACTCGATCTAGTGACTCGATTAAAACACAGGTTGCGCCCAATAATGACTTCAGTGTGTCGTCAATGCAATGCACAAGGTCTAGGGCAAAGCTTGTAATCATCGCCAAGCCATGGAGGTCATTTACAAATCTCATAATGAAGTGTTACATATTGAGCTGGCTTTTTTAAGGGAACGTTTAGAACGGGGGCTCAGAATGGGGGGGGGGGGGTTGTATAGTGGGCCTGATCAGACTTTTGGAGGGTAAGGGAAGGTATCAAAGGTCAATGAGTAAGGGTGGGGGAATCACTTCGTCCCTGTGTTATGAGACAATGTTGTAGAAACCACAAAACTTAACACGACGGCTCAGGAAGTGATGCAGTTAGCCATTAGGATTAAAGAAAGACTGTTGGAACCATATTCTTAATAAAAAAAGAGTAAGGGGTTTTCCAGTTTTTTGCATTTTTTTCTTCCAATTCGTTTCTCTGTCATCCAAATACATCATTAAATGAAACGTCATAATGATATTCAACTACTTTATCCATCATCATTAATTTTGCAAAACTAGCAAAGTTCTATTGCTATAATATTTCAAGTCTTTGTACATAGGTAAAAAAAAAATGAAAATATATATTTAAGAGTAAAATATTTTGTGATACATTGAGACAGCAAATATAAGTCAGTCCATACAACATTGTACTGAAAATCAAAATTAATTAATTTTTTTTTTCTGGTTGTTCATACTGACTAGAATGGATGTTTTGTATTCAAAGCATGTTGGATATTCAAATTGCAGCTCAGAAATGAAACTTAAAAAGCATTTTTATAGCAGGTTGGTTTGTTACCTCTTGCGATTCCTCGCGATTTCAAGATGGTTTCCGAGTAGGAGAAAATTTTGCTTGAAACTTGGTCGCAAAGATTTGCAAGATGTGGCACTCGCAAGCCAAGAGGGAGCAACATTTTGAAACATCGCCGGAACCTGGACACTTGTCGCAATCATGGCGTTGCGAAGTCTTGCAGCCACCTGCGAGCAAACCCTCTATCATTAGACAACCTTCCCGAGATCGCAGTAGATCGCACTGAATCAAAAGATCACCCAAGCAGTGTTTGCTTAATGTGTTGTGCCGGGAGCATTTAAAGATGTTGAAATACCTTGAACCTCCTAGGAGTATTTCAGACCGAGCTGCAATCAATCGCTTCCTCACTAGTTGGTTTTCCTGTTGTTGCAAAGATTGCGCGTTAAGTGGGCATCCGACTTAACTGACTGAAAAGATATTGAAAAAATGGGAAGAGGTCGCATTCGGTTGCTTATTATGAGAGCAATGAAATTTTAACCAGATTTTTCTAAATAGAAAAGTAGAACCTACTGTCATTGCATTTGGTGGTCATAAGCAATGGAGTAGGAAAAGCAGGTCAGTGACTCACAACTGGAAGACACCCCGTGGCCGGACCGACTTAAATCAGTTGGTTAAAACTGACTCGCAGAACCTCCTCTCTCTCTCTCTAACTTCTTGAGGTTGCAAGAGTTCGGAAGGATTGCTCTTGAAAGGTCAAATCCTTTCACCACAAACTACAATTTTTACAGTGATTTACAGAAATTCTCAGTTGGCTCAGCTCTTTAATTGACAGCTAGCTCAAACAATGCAGAGTACTATAGCTTACATTGTACTGTACTGAGAGTGTTTTGATTTCACATTGGGGTTTTGCATCCTCATCCTGTAGCAATAAACTGAGGTTGTGTCTGGATGAGGATGAATTTTAAACTTTTTGGGATGAGAGGATCAGGCCTTTAAGTGGACAAATCGGCTTAACTGGCTGAAAAGATGTTCAAAATGGCAAGAGGTCGCATGTGGTCGTACAGCGTCTTGGCAATTTGATCTTAACTAATCGTAAGCAACATGCTCAGTCTCCAAAAGCTCCCGAGAAAAGTAGGTTTGCAAAGTAAGTAGGCTTTTTGGCCCTTTGGTTTACTACATTACGATACTCGAAAAAAATGATGGCGCAAAGCAAGCAAAAGAAGCAATGAACGGATCACCAACCCCCACTCTCTCATACAATGTCACGGCAGCCCGGAAACTTCAACATCGATGCGTGGATCGGCATGTATCTTTTTTCGAGGATTGTAGATAATTCTTAATGATGTTATAGGACAAGCCCTGTTCGAACATACCGGGGTTGCCCTCAGACATGGCTAAGAACTTTACGTAAAAAGCTACTACGACGTACGTGAAAACTGTTTTGTAGGCTAAAAGTGTGGAAAAATTGAAAAGGTTATTAGATTATTACACTTCCTCCGGTCCGTATAAATTAAAAGGAATTATCTCGTGATATTCTCCATGTAAATATGTACGACACAAAGTGGCGGCTCTATATTTCAATCGAAAGTTATTTAAATCTTAAAAATCTATCTACTTTTGATTAGTTTGCACTTATTATTTATTACAACTTATTAATTAAAAAATCACGTGCGATCTGTGTATGTGACTTTAATTAGTGAACCTAAACAATTCATTTGTTTATAATCACAATCCATCCAAACTTGTGCCTTTGAACAGACTCTTTGCAATATGAGGTATGCTATTTACATTACGCAGTTGACTGTACAGTATATCAAAAGAAAACGATGCCAATTCTTACCCACTCGTCACATGTTGCTCACCTCACCTGGTCCATTTTCAATATCAAAATATAAAATTCCAATGTAATCATTGACTTGCTGTGTATATGATGGTCACGTGACAGATTAAGACCTGATCCGTCAAATATCGGTACTTTACTTGTGTAGAGACGTGAACATAAATTTCTAACTAGCTCATGTAGAAGTAATTCAACATGCAGAAACACCGCAAAAAGACCAGATTACAGCCCGTGAATTAAGTTCCTTTTCACTGTAAAGTGTTTTAATTGCATGGATCAGTAAGTGAGCTGAAAGAAATCTCCCTAAAGGAAAACCTTTTCAACTTGAGGAAACCAAGTTTGTAAAGCAATCTTACGAGGCTTATTTTATCTTGAGGACTGAGCCATTATCTTAAGATTCCAAAACGACCAATAATGAAGAGTGAAATTCACACCAAGATATTGGCGAAGGGTTTGCGTAGGCCTATATTGAATGTGTACTAGGTTTACGCGATCAGCAACTTTGCCAAATTCAGCAGAGGCATGAAAGAAACACGGTAATTTGTTCTCTTATCTTACTAAGACTAATGATAAGGCTTCGTAGTCACCATAACCAGATTAATGGTCTAATTCTTGGTCACTTTTGCTCGCAATTTCAACTTGGCTCTCTGGTAGATTTCTTTTAGTTCCTCCGGATCTATCGTCGGGGGTGTTGTTTGTCTTCCCATAAATGCAATCACTCCTTTTCGCTTATCTTGGATGAGAAATAGGAAAGGGTGGTCAGCCTTGAACGTCTTACAAGAAACTACGAAGCTGTGAACATCTCCTGGAGGCAATTCAGACTCAGACTCCTCCTCTTTTATATCTGCGCGTGCGTAATGAATGAACTTCGATAGGCAGATATCATTACCAATATTTGACAAGTCGGCTTTCTTGCTGTCGAAGACTCGTTCGATGCCCATTTTAAAAAGTGTTTCATTAGCAATAGTTGTCTGTGAGATATCGAATCGCGGTACGTGTATATCCACGACTTCCATTTCCCGTGGTCGACACCACTTCTGCAACTTTTTAACCGTTAATCGTGATTCCAACTCCGGTAGACCGGTTCTTTCGTCTGGGAGAATCAGAATTACCCGGAAGTGCATTTCCTCGTAAGGTATTTCGACCACTTGACATTTCATTTCCTCATCGTGAAAATACGGAAAACTGTTTTTGACGTTCATCATTGCTACGTTATAGTTCTCGGATTCAGACGTGAAAAATTTCCCAACTTTGGTCATAGCTCGATGGAACGGAACAGCAAAATTACCTTTAAAATAGAGGGCGTTTAGCAAAATAAGTTTGTCAGAAGGGTCCAACTGATTCTCTTCAACCGCATTTTTGGTAACGGTATGTGCCATCGTCTCATCGACCCAATGGCTCATTTCTTGAGCCGAGGTGTTTGGATCTTCAAGCGAATGTCCTTCGATTACAGTTTTGTACAAATCTAAGGCAGATTTTCTGAATTTTTTGTTGATTTTGATATTTTTGGGTGAGTAGAGTCGACTGGCACCATGAAATGTGTATGTGTGACCAGCTTCGAAAAATAGGGCGCGTAGTGCCACCATAGCCGTATGTAAATCTGACTTTTCAAATTGCTCAAAGTTCATGACTGTATTTATTTGGGACGCCGATTCTTTCTTTGAACCAGAATGAAGCAGTGCCAGACCTGTGACAATAACTGCTGGTGAGAAGACAATGTTGCCATCCTGACTGGATCCAAGATGTTTAAAGAAATGGAATGCGAACTCGTTGATAACAGGGGTAAGAGATTCCGCCTCTGCCGTGGAAACGTCAGCTCCCATCATGCGTCAGTGATAAACTCACCCGGAATTGAAGAATCAATTCTGGAAGGAAGAGTAGAAACGAACACAAGTGAGAGCAGAAAAATCTTGAACTCGAATAGTGATTATATATCATCAAGTGGCCACATCGGAACGATGTGACCACAAAAACTACAGCCCCATATGAAAGATAAACTCACCCGGAATTGAAGAATCAATTCTGGAAGGAAGAGTAGAAACGAACACAAGTGAGAGCAGAAAAATCTTGAACTCGAATAGTGATTATATATCATCAAGTGGCCACATCGGAACGATGTGACCACAAAAACTACAGCCCCATATGAAAGATGAAGTATTAAAGGAGACATATACAGCTTGTTTTTAGACAATCCAACACCAGTCGTGGACAATCTACCCCGCGGAATAGACGAAACGTTTCCGTTCAGCTCTTTACCGCGGGACAAAATCAATGAGCCTTAGGGGCGGCAGCACGGCCCAAGGAGGCGGTTGCCACATAGACGCTAACGGCAGCTTCTCAGTCAAATCAAACAATAGTCAGAATTGGAATGAATTCATCGTTGCTATGCAATGTTGACTGACGTCGGGATTGCTTGATACACATCAGGGTCGTTACTAAGTTTGTTTAGTCAGGGAGCCTGTAATGAAAGTTTCTTTAGTAGTATAGGCTACCGTATCTTCCTTGTATTCCAATCATGCGTTGTTTAATCGATGGACAATAGGTGTCCACCTGGCTGTCGTCCGATCCAAGGTCCAGTGGCGTAGCTACTGGGGGGGGGGGGCAAGTTGCCCCCCCTGGAAAATTTTTGGGGAAATTTGATGAAAATGGGGAAATTTGTTGAATCTTATTATTATTACAAAAATTTCACAAAAATTTCTCAAAATTTTTGTTAGAATAAGAAATTGTGAGACATTTCTCATACATAATTCGCATTTTCATGCAACAAATTAACTCAGATTTCGTCAGTGTCGCATGAACCGGCCCAATTCGCGTTCCACAGAAATGTCCTCGCCGCGTAGCAGATAGAATGTTCTCTTGTGCTTGTATACGCACGGGGGTTATGATCAGTGCATTTCAGTGCACAGGAAGCTGTTATTCAGGTGATACTTTGGGAATTCAGTAAAAGGATGTGAAAACTGACAAGTCACTTCCGTGGCCCCCCCCCCCTCCCCCGAGGTTGTTATGTTCTTCTACAAGCTAGCAGTAGCTGTACGATTTTACTCTGTGTACATAACGATGGATGGGGCTGAAACAATCCATGGCCAACGATAAACTTAAAGTTAATCTAGAAATTAGAATTAACGGGATCCGTTGGCACACTTAGATTTTGTTACTTAGCCTAATCCTTGGAGGCTTACAACCTAGTTCGGGAAAATAGCTTTCTGCTCACTTTGAGTGTAACAATAAATGGACAATGAGTACCTTGTAGCCTTCTACATTTAACAGACTGCTTTTCTCACAGGATATCCTGTGTGATCGAGCCACCATTAGGCCTCTTTAGTGGCGTGCGAAGGGGAGACCATTGGGCCATGCCCCCCTCACATATGCCATTTTTCTTTGTTCTTAAAAGTACGTAGTCTAACTTTATCAACACAGATTTTACTTCAAAAGATAGCATATGTGGCACCAGATTGCTTATAAGGACACCCAAAAAAATTTCAAAGGGGAAGGATTGTCCCTGCAAGGTCTTTCAGTGATGCCGCTTTTTTTTAATTCCTACAAATAGACCTAGGCAAATTCTGTCAAATTCCAATTTTTACTTAGAAAAGGTAGACTCTGTTTCCCACTGGTGGTATTTATCAAAAGACTTCATGCTTAGATTTTCTTTACAAGCATAAATATGCTATTTTGACCATCCGAGGGGTCTGATTTTTCGAAATTTTCTTTACGCTCCGCGCCAACCAATGGTGGCGCTTCGCTCAGTCTTTTGGGCAAAATAACATATTTGGGGTAAAATTAGCTCTTAGCTCTCTGATCACTTTGCAGTTTGCGAACATATTTTGAAGTGAGCATTTTATTGCAAACGACAAAAGAAGAAAGCGACTGGCTAGATTCTTCGTATAAGCCTAGAAAAGGGGTCTAATTTTTCCAAATTTTCTCTACGCTCCGCGCCAATTAATGGTGGCGCTCCGCTTAGATAATCTTTACGACAAAATAACATTTTATGGCCAAGAAAAACCACAAATACCGATCAATGCTCTTTCATTTTGACTCCTACAAGTGTGCAAATTTAATGACAAGTTTTTCTTCGTAAGGTAGCACAAATGGCATAAAAAGAAATGCATGTCAAGGCACAAAAGTTTCAGTTTTATCCTCATGAACCACCACAATTCAACTTTTAACACTGTTCCTGTCAAAGTCGAAAATTTTGCACCATTTTGCATGTAGGCTCCTTGGAAACGTCAAAAATTTCCGGACACCCCTCCCCTTGACCATACCGCATGCCCTTCCCCCTTCAGAGAAATCCTGCGTACGCCACTGCGTTAGTACATACAAATAAACCAGATATTGTTTACCAAAATAATATACTTTGTTATTTCCGATTGCTCTATGTTAAAGTTTAAAATTAAAATGCAGGTAATATTACAAAATGACATGGTAATGTGGTTATACTTGTAAGTTTGCATATTTTATATGAAATACCAACACATTGACCGGGAAAAGTTTTGGGGAAATTTCATACCTTTCCCCCCCCCCCCCCCCCTCCTGGAAAAAATCCTAGCTACGCCACTGCCAAGGTCTTGTAATTTTTGCCGCAGAGTAACGCAGTAAAATATGGAAGAAGGCTCAGATGTCTTGATTTTTCTTAACGAGAACAACAATCTCTCAAAAAGTTTCCATAAGAAAACCAATACCTCAAAGCCCTTCTTTTCATATTTTTCTGCGTTACTCTGAGGCAACAGAGCCGAATGGTTTGGTCAGTCACCGCGCAACTATATAGGATATTATTTTACTATTCGAGTTAGCACGCGTTGCAGGAGACGCAAGCTCATGGGTAGTGAGGACTTCGAATCGAAATTTAACCCACCAGGCTACGCATAGGCTAAACTTATGATCGTTATGAAGTCTTTTATTTTTTCAACAGCGCACCATCGACCGACCGACCGACTTTATGGTCAAGTGTTATAAGAGGATCAGATTTGCAGTCGGGACTTCTAGTCCAGGCCGGGTCATACCGAAGATTTAAAAAAGGAATCTCATGCCATTGTGCTTGGTGCGCAGCATGAGAAAAAGAGTAGGAAAAACAAGTCAGCCTAGTGAGACACAACTGGAAAAGGGCCGTGGTCAGATCTACTTGAACCAATTGGTCAGAAACTGGGACTTAAAACTCCATCTTTCCAAACCTAACCAAACTCATCAATCCATACAGTATAGGTTGGCGCTTCGACTTAGACCTCAAGACCCAATTTTGACTTATATACGGAGGGGGGGGGGGGGGAGGGGAAACACAAATTAGTCAAACAGTGCCTGAACTGACTAATCATCTTAGTCGACAATATTAATTTATATTTGACTTATATTCTTTGGTACATTCCAACAAAATTAGTCAGATATCATTAAAAAGTAGTCAAATGTGAGTGACTAACGGGATTAGTCAATTCAGACACCCCTTGACTATTCGTGTCTACCACAGTCAGGAGGATTATTAACAGCTGCTGGTCTCATGCACTAGTGAAACTTAGTTTAAACGCTATCATATCCTCTACAGTGAAAGGGCTACTTTCTTTCCCGAATAAACGTGGTTGTCCCGTTCTTTGAGAGGAAGGGGAGCTTTCCGGCCGGTCTGGATTTTTACGACATTTAAGATATTTTTTCAGATCGAAATCATATGGGAAATCCTTTCGACGTACACTCTTAAATCAAAAGAGTGAACTTATTCACTCTTTGATCGAGTGAAAAGTGTAAATTCACTCCATTAGAGTGATGATTCACTCCAAGAGGAGTGAAGTTCCCTCCAAAAAGAGTGACGTTCACTCCAAAAAGAGTGAAATTCCCTTAAAATGAGCGAAGTTTCACTCTTGATGGAGTGCCCTCGGTGATCGCTCTTAAAAAAAGAGCGATCATTGCAGGCACTCGTGGAAGAGTGAATTTTCCCTCTTGGAGTGAATTATCACTCTAATGGAGTGAATTTACACTTTTCAGTCGATCAAAGAGTGAATGAGTTCACTCTTTTGATTTTAGAGTGTATGCTCTCATTTTTTGAAGCTATTACGATTATTCCATAAAAGTGCGAGAAAACACTACCGTACCTCTCTAAAAAGTGTATAACAATTTTCGGCCAGCTTTTTTCATGGAAATATTTTTCCAAAGTTCGACCACTTCATATAATGACTATTATATTAGGAAAATAGGTAACGCCGACGTTTGCCAGCTAAGATACTTGTCTGGAAATTAGAGAAACACCTCTTTTCCAGGTCTGAAACTGATGTATATATAGTAAGGAGTCCTTCAAATTATTGTTTATAATGTAAATATTCTCTATAAAAATATTACACCGACCGTAACGCACTGCAGTGCCTCAGTGGCAGCGGTGAGTAACACCCTTTCGATGTTAAGTCCCCCCCCCCCATGCAGTAGGCTGAAGTGTGATTTGAAGGAAGTTCATTTGCATTTTTGACAATGCTCATCACAATTTTTTTTAAGCTATCAAAAGTATTGGCAAGTCCTCCGCAAACTATCAAAATTATCGGTTGATTCTGACCACTCTTAGAGTAACTTTACACTAATTTCCTTAAATTCATATCGACCCGCACTTTCAATAGTTCGGAAGTAACCGCTTTCGGCGGAGAGTGAGGTTTCCCCAGATGGGGAGAAAATTTGCCTGTCTCAACGGTATGAATATTTTTGAGCGTTTAGTTCGTCTAGACCTCTCCACAGTCGTCGATTAGTTTAAGAAATGTGGATGAATTGAAATGTGATATCGTAGGAAAGACGCAAATTAGAAACCTCAAGGAACCTTCAACAAAGTATTAACAAACACAGATTCTGACACGATCCACTTGCACACCTTTATGGGGAAAATATTGCACAAAACCTGCGGCTTTTTCGAGTCTATAAATTAGGCTTAGGACAAAGAACTTAGCAAAATTGCTCAATATCTCAAAATCGGCTCCGTGAACAACCAAAGAGGAAGTACCTTTTTATTCCCCTATCAACAGAGATTTTTAATATGCTAGTGGTTATCTCCCGAACTGTTTAAGGCCATGTTCTGAAAGCTTTGACATTTTCATAGTTACTACAAATATGAAACATTTCACAGCATTTTGCACCTGGACCCCCTCTTCTTATGCACCTCGTCGTTTTATGTAGATAAGTTTATGCCAGATGCCATTCACTTTGAAAATCAGTCCCACAACACTGTAAACACAAATAAGTCAAAGTGGTGTCTGAATTGACTAATCACGTTAGTCACTCATATTTGATCCGGGCCATTTCTTATGATGTCTGATTTCGTTGTGATGGACTAAAAATGTCAGTCAAAACTTAGTCAAGGAGGCTTAATATTTGCTAGAGACTACTTCAGACTGGGTCAAATATTAGTCAATGTTGTTCTTGACTAAAACGTACTGCCTGTTCAAGTACTGTTTTGACTAATTTGTGTTCACAGTGAACCTAATTTACTTGTCGCTCATATCTGAATCTCAAAAATGGCTTCAATGATTAGCTTTAGGAAACTGTACAAAAAGGAAATTGAAAGGTTTAAAGTCTCTCTTCTATTATGGTCGGTTCAGGAATAAGAAGCTAAGAGACCGAACCTTAGCTGTGCATGAGTAGCCCACTGTTGAGTTGATATTTGTTAAAAGGCAGATCTTCTAAAACGATGTACAATTATTCGATCATGCATGATTTTTTTTATCGAATGAATAAAAATCTCCCAATCCGATAAAATTAAAAATGTTGAAAATCTTGAATTCATATTAAATGCAAAGCGTTTTCTCACCAGGGTTTGACAACATGCCAGTTCGGTATTTCGTTGCCGCATGGAATTCTGGGGCACAGCGTAGGATATACAAATCGAGCTTAGCACGTTGCGTACAGCGTTCCCCTGTTTTAGTCAGTACGTGCACTCAACACTAGCCAAGTCGTAAGAAAAGGTCTTTGTGCAGCAAAAAGACAAGTTAGACGCAATTCACCGCACTAAGCCCCACATGAGCTTCCTCCTTATGTTATGGATGGATTAAGAAAGAGTGATTACACCAAATTTTCATGTTAACTCAAATTTTGGAATACGTGTTGTAGGTCCCGGATTGGTTTGTTCATCCAGACGATTTGGATGATGTGCGCATGTGCATAGCTACCAAACGAATTACCTATCTGTCTTATTAGCGGATTATACAGCTATCCTTTTTACGTCATCAAATTTAACGCGTTCCTATGGTAACGCTGTGAGCATGTTATTGTCCTGATAGTTTTAGAATTGTTGTTGTATAGTTGTATTTTATATCAAACCCACCTTTTATGGGAGCGTATATACAAGATGCTCGCCAATCACTGCTATTTCCTCCTTGTGCCAGGACATATCATTCCATTTGGAGGATTTGCTCAAACTAAAACAAATACTCAGCTATTTACCAGTTTTATGATTTGAACATATTTTTCTTATATTTACCTTTTTTCATTTCCTGGTCACGTTTCATTGTTTCCGTGTTGTTTCTTCGATAGAATGATTTGAAAAATAGTGAAAACAAGACTGAAACGAGATCTATCTGAGAAACTAAATTCTAGGAGTTTATTGTGTTCTATGAGGTTCAGAGATAATAGCGTCCACATCGGATGTTATACACTTGATATACATTTGAAGAGTAGAATTATGGACGGATTACAATTAGTAACTGAATAGTCACACTAAAGGAGCTAGCATGACTCCTTTTAGATTCAGACTTGAATCATTGATGCCGAATTTCACCATAGAAGTGGTTCACTCCAGCAGTTAAAGATTAACAGTGTTTCACTGACTTCCCATGATCACGTGATTTGGTTGCTGGACATTTTGCTCACCAAACGTTCATTGTGTCACACTATAGACATACAGTATGGTTGGTCATTAGGGCGCAAGCTATACAGTGGGCGCGACCAGGAGCAGTCTCCCAGTCGCAGTCCTGATTTGAAACCGGTTTTCACTGACAACTGTCCCGCGTGACACAAAGTTTCCCCAAACTAACTGAAATGTTGCGGAACATGCGCTATTTTGATCATATTCCAATCACGCGTACTGTTAAAAGTAAAGGGTACTACCATTTTGAATACGCAAACAAAATTCTCTGAAACGGAAAGATGATGCACCATACCTACAGACTTATCTCCAAGGATCCTCTTTAAGTAAACAGACTAATAATCGGAGCTAAATATGTTTGCTTTAACTTCAACCAGGATGTCCTTGCATGAAGTTAATGTTTGGTGTATAGTGACTCCATAGGCCATGTCGTTCACCAGTGCTGTAAGGAGGAGAAATGCATCTTACGTCACAGAACTGAAAGTGCGCCCAACCTGGGACTAGCACGTACTATTGCAATCATTAATACCAGAATATGCAGACAATTACTGACCTGTGCTCCCCGCGGAAGTCTTCTGCAATCTAGAGCGAATTCCACCTACGTCATAGTGCCTACAATATGTGCTTAAACATGCCTTCAAAATGATGCCGTTTGACCTCCATGAATGCACTATTCCCCTACACTTAGCTAAGGCTATGTCTAGAAATATCATGAACTATCAGGTTTAACAATGTGATCTCTAGTGACCTCATGTAACCTTTGATATTCCACAAAAATTAGACAAACGATTAAATAAAACGAAAACAAAAGAAAAAAAACGTTGGAAAAATGACACGGGATCCGGACTGTCTGCTGAGAAGCCGGGTATTTGTCCACAACACCATTAACATACGCCTACCCTTTTTTAAGTGAAGACTTTTTTATCAACTTGAAGACAAAGCATTCTTTACGCGTACTCATATATAAATAGGTAGCTAATACAGGCTAAATGTTATTCCTTTAAAAATAAAGTATATTCTTTACAAGTGTATACCTGACACCCTACAACAGTTCAGCACTTACATTTCGATTATCACGAAACGACACAATTCGGAGATACCGCCCTCCAATTATTCACCAAAAGTTTTCCATTTGGTGACGTCTTACCTCCGTCAGAGTACTTCAGGTTCTTCCTCCTCTCGTAAAATAACAAAACTATATACCAAGTGTAAAAAATATCTTTCATCCCGGTCTTTCAATCTTAAAATTCAAGGTTTTCTTTTTGATCTTCAGAAACCTCAGATAACTTGTGACGTTCATTGAAAAAACTTCTTTGTGTAAATGATGAATCTGTATATACTAAACATAAAAAGTGTCTATTAATATTTTGAGATTCCGTGTTTACGAGCAATTTTCGAGAATTTCGTACTTTCACCTCCGGTCGTCTCAGAACATTTGATCACTGCTAAAAACAACTGGGTTCATTTCACTTTCTGGCAGAAAAGGAAGGTGAAGAAAGGTGCGGTATCTGTATTCCCTACTTCATATATAGAGAAATCATGTTACCAAGCTCTTCAGTGTTGACCTATAGCGACCTCACATGACCTTGAACTCCATTAAAGCCATTGGAACTTTGAACTTTAGTATATTTACTCCATCTTGGTAGTATGGAGAGTACCCACCATTTCTATCTTGAGATACATTGATAAGGTGTCACAATTTAAGCATAGATCCTTACCACAAATAACGCACGGACACACAGACAGACAGACAGACAGACAGACAAACACAGACACACCAGCCGGCGTATCCTACATTGCTATAAAAATATTTTTCAACCTTGACAAAGAGAAAACCGTTTCATATTTAATTTAAAGTCATTCGATGCAAACGTTCGTGTATTCATTCGTTAAAGTACAACTTAATTAAAAAAAATCATAACTTAATTGAATGTTCAGGTCCCAAGGCTGTTGAATCGGGCTACAGCCCCATGTTCCCTTCTCCAATCTTTTGCCTGTGACTTAACTCGGTCTTAGTATAATCCACACTTTAAACAGCCGACTAAGAACATGCATTGACAGAAAATGCATTGACATCCGTACACGGTCACAGTTGTTGGAACAACGCCTTTGTTTTTAGTCACGCATTGGTATGCTAGTAAATAAAAAGGTGTTACCTTAATCGATTTTTTATCTTTTTAATATGCCCAGAGTGAACCACATAGTAAACTAAAGTTAGTAGATTTCAGAAACGGAGGCTTATACTCGAAACTCGAACTTCGTACAGTATTTATTATTGAATATAATAATGAGAGTTCTGCAAGGTTGCGGTGTACACAGTCAAGTATATGACTTAAGCAAGTTCTACACGTACTTCAAAGTACTGTGGTTTTCGTTTCCTCATTTCAAGGAATCGTACACGGTTAGAATGTTCGCAAGAAATGCTACGAATACGAAAACATATTTGAACCAAGGAATGGTATGGACTATCACTGGCGTGCGGAATTACCATTTTTTGTTAGCGTATGGGAGCGGGACAAGCAATATTCGGCCTCCTGAGATTTGCTTTGATCACCTCTATTTTCATGCCGGAGACCCCGATTGATTATTTCCTTCTTTTCAGAAGTTTAATAGCCATCCTTTCTCTATGAGCAATGATTTCTTAAAAATCCCAATCAGAGAGATCCACGTGCTCTAAAACGTATTTACAGTACGGTAGCAAATTTAGAAGTTATTTTGCCCCTATTTGTATTTTACGTTTAAATTGCAGAATACACTAAATGTTTGGCAATTAAAGGAGGAAGATATGAGTGCTAAAAAGCCAAATGTTTAGAAATTAGACATGTGCGTTTGAATATCTAAGCGTGTTTTCATTCTAATTATCCTTTCAAACCTTCTTAAAGTTATTCTTCATTTATTGTTTACCCCATTAGTCTACAGACATCTTAATGTTCTTTGCTCGACACCAAATCAGAAAAATGAAGAGTAGCTCTTATTGCACAGCATGTACGGAGGGAGTGTCCTGATTATGATTACATAATAGTGTATGTGCCTTGTATATAGTTACCAGGGTATGCACCAGAGCCTTAAAGTTGGGTTGTCCCTGAGTGAAGATGAGTTAAAGTGTACCTCAAGTCAAATAAATTCAAAAATATATAATAAAGATCATGAAAATGAATTCCAACAGTCCAACTCCCATCTTCATAGGACATTCCTGAGCTGAGATATAAAATGTTGAAGTTTATTCACTTAAAACAAATTGGCCCGTTGTGCAATAATTTGTGACTCTCTTGTTGTACAACCCACAGAACCTGCTTTGTTTTCCTTTAAAAATTAAAAATGTTTTTATGACCTTGAACACTTCCTGTTTGCTTGCACAGCATGTTGCAAAGAGAGGGCTTAATTAATTACATCACCCCATTAGAGTAAGAATGCTATCACACCTTGGTACAAGGTGCAGTAACGTTCGGAAAAACAAAGAAATACAAAGATTGTAATTTGAGTAGTACAAGAATGACATCACAAATTATTGCGCAATATACCATTTTAAGTTGAGTGAATAAACTTCAACATTTTACATCCCAGCTCAGGAATGTCCTATCAAGATGGGAGTTGGACTGTTAGAATTCATTTTTCATGCTCTTTAATAAATATTTTTGATTTTTTTGACTAGAGGTACACTTTAAATCATGGAAGAATATTACGGATTACCACCATGGATTTGGACAGTGACCTTAACTTGGTCAAAAGTAAAACAGTTAATAGTAAATAGTAAGGCTTTTTGTTGGAAATAGATAGTCTGGATGGTGAATAACTTTTTGATAGAACTCCGTACCCGTACAGGCTTCGTAAGACTAGCACAATAGTACCTAAGATTATCTGTGCTAGACCAGATGGTTATTTGTTGGGAACTAAAATGATATCTAAGGCCTTTGTTAATCTCAAGCATTAGTAAACAAAAAAGCCTGTACAGTAGTCTCTGAGTGCCTTAAGTGACTGTTTTCCCTTGGTTCGTAAAAAAAACTTCCTTTTGACAGTGTCATTATCTGTGAAAAAATGGAGCGTACCAAATTTCGATCAAACAATCTTTGTAATTGCTATTAGGTAAGAAGTAAACGATTCATTTATTCCGTGCTTATTCAAGTGTGACGTCTTTTGGCTGTTTAGTTGGCAAAACACGCCACCTTATATAGGCGTACCCTTTTATGTACAATAACAACCCAAAGAAAACTTTGGTTCAGCCAGGGAGATGTTCAGAATTCTAATAACAACTCCCGATCCAACAGTGGAGTTACTGTACATAAACAAAGTATTTTATAGGGCTACTCCTCCCATCTCAAACTACAATCTTTTTAGTAGCCTACAGAGATTCCCAATTGGAACAGCTCTTTGATTGACAGCTAGTTCAAAAATGCAGAGTACCAAATTTCATATTACATAAAATGTACTGTTCCTGGGTGTTTTGAATACGCAATGGGGTCTTGTATATTTACCCTTGAAGCAATACTGAGATTGTGTCTGGATGAGGGTGAGTTTTGCAGGAGGGGCTTGAGAATGTAGGTCAAGAGAATTGGAACTGTTGGGGTGAGGGAATTAGGCCTGGTTCATCCAGGCAGCTAATAACGGACCAAGTAATTAGTTCTATGTTCAACTAGTGAACCAATGGGTGCCTACTCTTGGCAGAGTTTATACCTAGTGGAGGGTAATTGGTTGTAAACTGGTTCCACCACTGAGATCTTTACATTCTAAAGTCAAAAGAGTGAACTTAATCACTCTTTGATAGAGTGAAAAGTGCGAATTCACTCCATTAGAGTGATAATTCACAACAAGAAGAGTGAAATTCCAAGCATTTACCATTTTTTCATCTCTGCTCAAATGTCTGGGGAACCTTAGAACCCTCCCCTAAAACGATGTTCAATGACCAGGTTTATGCTTTTACAATTTCCATCATATTGCCCCACTCTTAAAAACGGATCGCCTCCCATATTTCTCATCATTTTGCAATTTTTGGAATGTCTGTATAGATAATCACAAAGATTGTAGTTTGGGGATTGAATTAAAGTGACTTTAAAGTTCAAGAGCAGTCATCCAAAACATATTTTGAAGAAACAGCTGAATCCAAAATTTTCTACTCTTTTCTCTTTGACATAGCTCCTTTAATATTTTACGACTTTAATATACATTCAAGGTAAACCAAGCAGTTACTTCCAGTAAATGTCTCATTTGAGGACAAAAAAAACTGTCACATGACCCTGAAGAGCCAGTCATGAAACAGGACAGTGCACTACACTACTTCAAGCTGGGGAGACTGCTCTTGTCCTTTAAGGCTATTTTCTTGTAAATTATACAGAAGAACTGCGGGAAGTTTTGGATCATGGGGTATTTCTTCATCCTCGTCGGTGTTTTTTTCGTGAAGTGGTCATTTTTGACAGCTGAGGCCTATTGTCGATGCACTTTAATTTGCACCCAAAAGATAGGAGATATGAAACTGACAGGTGGTCAAAGACATAAAAAATTAACTTAATAATCGCCCGCATACTGAATTTATTATAGTACGTTGGCAGTTTGGTTATTGCCTGTATTTAGTTTTCAAGTTGTTGTGCCCATCTGTGGTGATGAGCATACTGAAATATTTCAAGGTGGTGGGGAAATGCCGTCATCCAATTTTCGATTGAAGAACTCGGATATTCTCTTTCATGGATGAATCTCGACTTGACCATTTTTTTTGTTAATTAAGAATCATGAAGATGGTCGAATTACTCCCATTTCACCATTTGATATCTTGAAATATACATTGTAAAGATGCTAGTGGAAGGCGAAGTAAGAAGGGGGACCTTTTAACGGTTTTATGAAGAATTAACATGGAGAAGACTGCTGTTTCGATTCGTTACAAACAGCATAGTTTTTGTTTAGGTTTGATCGAATGTTCTTTCAGTGGGAAACTTTTGGCCTAATGTTGGGACAGGTTACATACTGGCTTGCAGGCATGATCAGCAAACAGCCTCTTGAGTATCATAAAGATCGTTAATTCTGTTTATCCACTCAACTTTGGAGGCGCATTAAGAGGAGCCTACGCGACTGTAGCCCCCCACTCAGTGGCGGAGCTGCCACATGGTCAGGGGGCGGTCGCCTCCCCCCCCCCGACGAACCGAAATCGTCTGTCGGCGCCCTTCTTAGGTTTTGAACATACGTGCGACATACCTTGCTCTTGCACCATAATTGGCAAAAGACATAAATTAATAGCGTTGTTTCAAGGTCCAGATAACAAAATGCTCAAACAGCCACCAGATAAGTGACTGCACTATCTTTATTTTATTCTGATGAAAAGGGTCTTCTGTAATATAGGGATGGGTTTTGCCGAAACGTATGCTTTATACGCACTAATGAATGTTGCACTGATGAATGTTGCCGCTCACCCTCCCGGCCAATAAAACATGTTTCAAAGGGCGCAACAATAATTGTAGCGCAAATAGCCCTCTTGTTGTCGGGGATAATAGTACACATAGACAATAAAAAAAGGTTTATAAAGATACCAAAATAGCTTCCGAAGCATTTTTCAAAATCATTTCATCAGTTTCCATTTTGCTTTTCTTCAAGTGACCATTCTCATGTAGGCTATTTCTGACACTGTACGATAATCCCATGAAAATACTTATTTCTGTACTTTCGTGGTCTCAAAGGCCAGAAAATTGCATCTAATAAGTCTAGGTTTAGGCTACTTTTATTTATATAATTCGGTATATAGAGAGTCAAGCAAACCTTTTGTCTTGGCTATTTCTTTCAATGTACCTAATTAATGGCTACTTCAGAGTGGTCATTTGTAAATTACGTCAATTAATGTTTCTTCATGTACTTATCTTGATTTCCAGATGCCAAAAAATACACCGAACGGTGAGTAATTTCCATACCTTTGTCCCCTTGTAAAATTGCTTACTATTTAGCTCTAGCAGGTGTAGTCTTATTCTTCTCAAAGTAGCCCAATATTACATTAAAATCTTAAATCGAGACCTGACAATAACACAAAATAAAATGACCGCCTCAACACTAGAATGTGAAAGAGAGGGATAGAAACATGGGTGTCAGCAGGTAGGGGCAGAGGGGGAACTTGCCCTCCCCTGGAAAATAAAAAACCTGAAAAAACGAAGAAATAATAAGAAAAAAAGACGAAGAAAATTAACATGAACATCTCTTAACAGTTCCTCCAGTGTTTCCCCTATTTATATGTGGTAAATAGGCTTTCGAAATGCCATTTCCAGCGATCTGATAGGCATTTTGGGCCAAAATTTTCTTGCGCTCCCACCTAAACGAATTTGCCTCTCCCCCGAATTTTCTTCTCCGGAGGCCCATGGAAAGAAAATTTAAACATGTTTTGGTAGAAGTTTTCTACCAGGTGCGGAAAATCAAGTGGAAAATCTGAAAAAGCCCTGGCTTCGATCGTGCTGAGACTCAGGGTATTTACTCCTTCGAAGCGCCCTGCCCCTCTGACCGAAATCCCTAGCTCCGCCACTGCCCCACGTATTGCCAGAAGGTCGGGAGGATTTTAGAAAAAGTTACTGTAGGCTAGCCCCCCTGAATTTTTCCCTCTTAATTGAAATTTTCAAGTTGCCGTAAGATTGATACATACATTTGGAGCCCCTATTTGCTTTGCAACAGCCGAAATATTTTTTTAACCTTGGAAGACATTATCCTAGCCAGGGTATTTTTTAACAGACGTACTGGGTTGGGGGTTGGGTGGGAAGTCCTCAAGTCCGACACATGTCCTCCAGTGCATTTGGCTCCACAGTATGGTCCCCTTTCTGAAAATTTTGTTTTCAAGAGTGGAAATCAGTAATGCCCCCAAGTGGGAGGCGGTATTAATGGGCTTGAACCACCCCCTTGAAGGTTTACCAGGTTTTTGTCTCATTTATAGCATGTACTCAGATACTGCATCATCGCACTTCGGTATCTATCTGTGGCAAAACGTCTTTATTACATTGCCATTTTTTGGTTGTGTATGACGCCATTGTTCCTTGAAGGCAACTTCTTTGTTGTAGAAAAAAACCTCCATGAGAAAAGTTTACCTTAAACTTGTTGACTTTGTGGAGATAATTTGTCTGAGAAGTAAGCAAATACTAAGGAAAAAGAAAGCAGAACCCATGGCTGCCACTTTTGAACTTTTAAATTCCCATGATGCATTGTGTCCTTTTACGGTGGCCTTCTATTTTGTGGACAGAATTTCTGAGCTCAATGTGTTATTTCATTGGGTGGGGTCCACAGTTTGTTTGTTTGAGTAGAGCAACTGCATGAGGATCACCATGTCTGGTCTGCCCACCTCTTCAGCAGATGTTTGCACAACTATTGTCTCAGTGGCCAGGGCCTACAACGGAACCACTGCCTTTAGTCCCCCCATGTAAGCTTACTTTGAGTTGGGCTATACTTTAATACTAATTTTATTGATATTCGTAGTATTAATTTTTGTGAAGTAAATACCTGTATTTGCCTGTAAAGTACCATTTCCATATGGACAGCATTTTAAGCTCAACATTTTCTTTGCGCCAGTGACTATAATTGTGGCGTTCGTTTACATAGTTTTTCACACTTCCAACTACTTTCATCCCACTACCAACTACTGTATGTAAAGCAGGTTCGAAATCGTGAGTGCATCTGTGCACCGCTACTGAAAGCTCGCCCTAATTTTATGCAAGCAATGGAAGTACTGCGAAATTCGTACTTCACTTAATATAACAAAAATGATATTGATATATCATGAAATATCTACCTTTTAGCCATGGACAGATGGACTAAATTTAAGCCCCCACTCTTTGTCCATTTTCTGAAAACTTACTTGTCATCAACTCTTATGCATTTCGTTAAATTCTCCTCCACTAAAAATTTCGTACAAAAAATCTCAACGGAGGGAGATGCACCCCCTCTAAAATCTGACTCAATTATAGGCTTTCTCCAACCGTCGCAAGGGTGAAGTGTACCCGGTCATGTAAAAAATTCAACTGGTAAAAAGAGCTTAAAAAATGAATTATAACAGCTCCATCCCATCTTCCAAGGACCTTTTTGAGCCGAGAATTAAAATGTTGAAGTTTATTCACCCAACTTAAAATTGTACCTTGCACAATAATTTGTGGTGTTATTGTTGTACTACTCAAATTACTATCTTTGTATTTTTTTGTTTTTCTGAAAGTAACTGCACCTTATTCCAATATGTGATAGCAGTGACTGTTATGGGATGATGTTCTCTGTCTGACATGCTATGCAAGCAAAAAAGAAGCATTTAAGTTCACAAACCATTCTTATTACTCAAAACCTCAAAGCAGGTTATGCGAGTTGTACATCAGAAAGTCACAAATTGTTGCGATCTGGCAATGAACTATTTTCAATAGATTTCAACATGATAATATCTCAACAATGAAACAAGCTATGACAATACGAGTTGGAAAGCTTCATCTAATATATATATATATATATATATATATATATATATATATATATATATATATATATATATATATATATATATATATATATATATATATATTTTTTCTCAGAGAGAAAATTGAGGGATTGAGGGCGACAGGTATAAGAACCCTAGTCTATGTCTAAAATCACAAGTGTCACGATGGCCGAGTGGTTAAGGCGGTCGCCATGTACGCGACAGACCCGGGTTCAAGTCCTGGTCGTGACTTAATTTTCTCTCTGAATTTATTTCTTATTTCCCTTGTTCATTAGGGCTAATGCCAATGCTTGGGAATAATTTCAATTTCAAAATCGAACTTTAACACTCCTTTCGACCTATTTATATATATATATATACATACATACATACATATATATATATATATATATATATATATATATATATATATATATATATATATATATATATATATATATATATTGGAAATATTAGTCTCTTGAGGTGCAATTAAACTTAAGGCCTACGAAGGCAAAGTTTCAGATGCACTGGAAGCACACGGCAGGAATTGTGAATTCCCCATAACTCGTTGGTAGGGTAGGGCTCTATCGGGGCACCATTCCGACGTTTCCCCATCCAAACTGTCTAAACGCAAAATGGTGTTATAGAATGTCCAATATGAACTTAAGTAGATGGTGCGTTTTTGTTAATTTTTGCTTTTTAGGGGTTCTGAGATGCAAAATGGTACTACTTTGGAAACCGATTTTTAAGCATACATTAAAATATGCATGACGGCCAAAAGAGGGTTCGCAATTGTTCGGGTAGGCTCAGTGAGACTTCCAAGGAACCCAGCCCCCCCCCTCCGACTAGCTAATTTTCTCCCGAATACATTCAGAGGTTGGGTTACCCCCTCCCCGCCACACTGAGTTTCGCGGCTACTGCCAGCCAATGTTTTACTGTCTTGACGAATGTTCACGATTCATAAACGTGCCGACAACAAGAAAAGGTTGCTTCTATTCCTTCGTTTCTGTTACATTTGCTCTGTAAATATTTTTGCAATTTATCCCACAATCCAAACGGTTCACAATTATCAACCTCCAATCCTTAGGCGGTCGCCATCAAGCACATAGAATTAATCATTTACAATTGATCATAGGCTATATATAGTGGTACAATGTACGAAGGCTATTACGGTAACCACATACTAGTGCACGGCATTGTAATTATCAGCACACAACCCCAAAATTACTACTTCTATAATGCACCTACTATTCCTACAAAAATATCACAGTGATCTTACCTTATTTTTACGTTGATACAAATGCCGCCAATTTGCAATTTTAATGTTGTCACGGTGAGCTGTCTGCTTCAATTCACCGCTGTAGAGTCGAATCCATACACGTAGTAGTAGGTGGGTAAGGATGTATTTACGTGCATATAACCTATTCACTATTGAACCAAACCTAACAAATAAAGCAGCAAGGCGTTCAAATTGGCGCCTATTGTACCTTTCAAAATGTGAAGCATTGCTATGCACAAATCAGAATCGAGCTCTTCCTAAAGTAAGCACTATCCTATCGTCACTGTATTGAACAAATATCAATAAAACGATGACGAATAGGTCGCCGTTGTAGGCCTATGCTTCGATGTAACTATATGTATGATTGGGCGTTAAAGAGGAGCTCATAATGTGACGGTAGATCTGCGATGCTGATTCCGTGTCGAATGTGCGTGATTTTTTTCTTTTTATTGCGATATCATTCGTACGAAATGTTGTTGCTTGCAAGGTAAATTTGTAAATCTTTTTCTTAGTTTTAAAATTTTCCACCATTCATATCACAAAACTGATATTCTGATTACGGATCCTTAATAGAAATCGGATTGTGAAAACTTGATATGGCTTTGGGGCATGGTGACATCCGTCTATGGCAAGCGAAATGTCCAATAATTAGAAAAACCAAGTTTTTCGATCGAAAAACCAAGTTTATCGGTCGAAAAGCCAAGATTATCGGTCGAAAAACCCAAGTTTATCGGTCGAAAAACCAAGATTATCTCCATATCTTGGTCTTTCGGTCGAAAAACTTGGATTTTCAAAATAACTTGGCTTATCGGTCGAAAAACTTGGATTTTCAGTCGAAAATCCAAGTTTTTCGATCTATCTGGTATATCGAAAGATAAACTTGGTTTTTCGAAGCCGAATGTCCAATAATTAGAAAAACCAAGTTTTTCGATCGAAAAACCAAGTTTATCGGTCGAAAATCAAGTTTATCGGTCGAAAAACCAAGTTTATCGGTCGAAAAACCAAGATTATCGGTCGAAAAACCAAGTTTATCGGTCGAAAAACCAAGTTTGTCAATGCAAAACGTCCAATAATTAGGAAAACCAAGTTCGTCGGTAGAAAAACCAAGTTTTTCGATTGTTTCGAAAAACCCGGTTTTTCGATTACCATGGTGATTTGCAGGTTCTAGTTTCTGTGACCACGACATGCGACTCCATTAAATTGATGGGCTATGTAACAACATGCATGCAGCTCAGTACGTACGTACAGTACATATCATATTGCATAGCTAACGTTGGTAACTTCTAAAGAGGACATCGTCAAGAAACAAAAATGGAATTTAGGTTGGCCAAAATAATATTCTTGTTTGTGATTATCAACACTGTTTCAGCACCATTACCTAACAGACAAGAAAGATCGTCAGAACCTAAAGTTGCTTCGAGTCCTTAGTCGACTGCCAAATCTTCGCTCATTTCAACGGTGAGTAGCATGCCCCCACCCCGACACAAAAAACGGAAATGGAAGGAATGGAAGAAGAGAAAAGGAAAAAAGGGGAAAAGGAGGGGAAGGAAAGGAAAGAAAGGCAGAAGAAAAAAGGAAAACGGAAAAAGAAGGGGAAGGAAAGAAATGGGAAAGGAAAAAAAGAGAAAATTGAGAAAAGAAAGAAAGTGGACCAACTATAACATAAAAAGCAAGGATGAACTGCATCCGTGGAACACTGTTTTGGTCAATATATGAACATTCATTTAGAAAAATATATGAACATTCATTTAGTCGCCTAAAGTTAATATAATAATAATATCTGAGGTCCACTTTATCGGAGGAAAGACTTTCCTATCGTGCTCTCCTCATTATACAGAAAGCGACATTTCTGCGAGTTTACTTTTTACGTACAAAAAACGGCACGGGCCAATGGCCAACACAACAAACCGAAACCGTACTGCACAAAACATAACTATGAACTATTCACATACTTCTGCGAGTATTGACTTTGATCCAGTCATCAATACATTCAGTATATGACCATCTGTCGAATGGAACTTAACTATAGGACAATACAGCCCACATTTAAAGACCGTTTATGCAAGAAGACCAAGAACATAAAGCGTTTTTTCCTTTAACGTTTAAAAAATGTTTATTTGGATGTAATATATCAGATATATTTTCATGTTGACATATGAATTGTTAAACTTGAGTTCGTGTATATTTTTCGTTTTACCTGAAGACACCAAGTCATGTAAGTGTTGACCATATTGCATAAAATTTGCTCGCATTTGGGATGTGAAAAGTAATCTTTTTTTAAAGTCATCCCGACTCTCTGTCAAAGTGCCTTGAGGTGAAAAGTAATCAAAATTATATTCAGATGGTGGTGTTTGAGGAGGGGAGCAGTCCACAACCCCACCATAGGCGTAGAAAGCGGGGACTGGGGGCGGTGACAACCCCCCCCCCCCGTGAAAAATGAAGCAGCGGAACCATGCTTCCGCCCCTCCCGGGTAATAATTCCCCTTTTTCCATTGTTCCAAATCTCAAAAGGAGATGCAACTAAACTGCAATGTGAGGTGCATTTGTTGTCGCACATAAATCAGTTTGGCAAACTTTTCCGAGCTCTGGAAATGACAAAATCGGATATTTAGCATGTGTGACACTACATTGTCAAGAGACACCGCAGCTATATTGCCATTTTTGTACACTGTCTTTCATAGAATTCCAAATTTTCTTCACTGAAAGCTCTTGATTTTGAAATATTTTGTCTAAATAGTTCCGGAAACTTTTGAAATGTAATCGTAAAGTGCCAGTTCGTATGCCTTAGATAACATTAGGTAGCATCAAAGACTGAGTAATCGTGCAATCTAGCTTCTTCTGGAAGCAGCTTATACTTTGGTTTCGCCGAACGGCTTTTTGCCAGACAGTCGGGAGGACTTTAGAATGCAATCATTCTCAGATTTGCCACCAATATTTGAAGGAGGTACAGATTCGTCAGTAATCCCCCAATTCTTTAAACTTCCTCATGGGAAACCCAGAAAGCTTTCTGCAATACAAGCTCCGTATTTACAAATGTGTTGAAGGACCCAAATTTTCGGTATGTACCTAATATAGTAGTGTTCACACCAAAGAAAAAAAATCAGAATTACTTAAAAAAAGTTGTTCTTGCTCGTAGAAAAGGCAAAAGTTTAGTATAAAAATGTACCTTTTGATCAATGGGGTATAATGAGTTGCATGGTCCAAAATTGTACTCCCCCCCCCCCCCCCACTTCAATATTGCCTACGACGCCACTTAACACAACACTTCCCTTGAGGCCCTAAGACACTTACAAACTAAAACAGTGTACATCATCTCAACAGCTCAACTAGTACAAAATCGGGAAACCTATATGCTATTGCCCCCCCCCCCTCCCCACCCGGACAGTCAGGTCTGGTTACGCCACTGATTTTGGCCAACCTGAATTCCATTTTTGTTTCTTGATATGTTCTTTTTAGAAGTTACGGACCTAAGCTATGCAATATGATATGTATCAATCATTTTGAAGGAGCCGCCATCTAGCATGTCGTGGTCGCAGAAAGTAGCACCGGCAAATCACCATGGTAATCGAAAAACCAAGTTTTTCGAAATAATCGATAAACTTGGTTTTTCGACCGATAAACTTGGTTTTTCGACCGATAAACTTGGTTTTTCGACCGATAATCTTGGTTTTTCGACCGATAAACTTGGTTTTTCGATCGATAAACTTGGTTTTTCGATCGATAAACTTGGTTTTTCGACCGATAAACTTGGTTTTTCGAAACAGTTTGTCCAGTGATTCGAAAAACCAAGTTTTTCGGCCGATATTACATGTTGTTTGTTCAATAATTAGAAAAACCAAGTTTATCGGTCGAAAAACCAAGTTTATCGGTCGAAAAACCAAGTTTATCGGTCGAAAAACCAAGATTATCGGTCGAAAAACCAAGTTTATCGGTCGAAAAACCAAGATTTTCGGTTGAAAAACCAAGTTTATCGGTCGAAAAACCAAGTTTATCGGCGGAACACATGGTTTTGATCGATAATCTTAGTTTTTCGACCGATAATCTTGGTTTTTCGACCGATAAACTTGGTTTTTCGACCGATAAACTTGGTTTTTCGACCGATAAACTTGGTTTTTCGACCGATAAACTTGGTTTTTCGATCGAAAAACTTGGTTTTTCTAATTATTGGACATTTCGCTTGCCATATCAGTCTCTAACCAATCCAAGGTCAAGAACAATGAAAGAAAAATAAAGAAAAACAAAACATTGACTTTCAGTGTGAATCCATTACATAACACCTGCTTGCTTCAAATCCGTGCCGAAGAAACTAGGTCAAATTATCGTTAATATTTTCCAGACGTTTTAGAGATGAAAGAAATTTTCACCAGAATGCTGAGAAGTTTCCCCTACAAAATATCATATACAAATTTGGGCAAAGGCTTATCTTAAAAAAAAGAAGGAATAGGCCTAGTTCAGGGCAAAATTTATTTTCAATAGGTTAAATGGGAATATATTCTAGGCATTCTGATGAAATTTTTTATTCATTTCCAATATTCGGTTATTTCAAATTTTCAAAAAAGAGTCAACTGAAGCAAGCAGGCGTGACGTCTTGGTTTCACTTTTTTCGCCAATGTTTTGTTATTCTTTATAATTTAACACCAATTTTATGCAGCTTAAGTCTGATATATTGGTAACACAGGTGCATCCTGAGCAATGAAATTTTTAAACACATCATGTCTAATGCGAAAGATAGCGCCCGTGGTCACTGGCCTCAAGGTCAACCTAAGTGTCTGAAAAAATAATGATAACAATAAAAAAAAAAAATAACGGTGGCGAACAATGTGCATCCATGACTCACACCTGCTAAGTACAAGCTCACTTTTCATAGAAAAATGTGCTGTCAACTTCTTCAGTGGCCAATACCTTGAGAACAAAACATGGGAAATGAACGAAAATTTCATCAGGATGTTTAGAATATGATGTTGTCCTTTTACATATCAAACACAAATTTGGTTCAGTCTGTACTTTTCTTTTAAGGCAACGGCCCACTTGTTTTTCCTCAAAGTATTTTCCCCAATTCGCTTTGCATCAGCTAGGATAAATGAAAGGTGGATCTACATTTAATACTAGGTTCCCCAACTATGGAAAGCTCTAATATATTAAAATGTTCACTTGCAGCGTCCCCTCCTCTTCCCTTGAAACAGGTATATGTTCTAGTGTTCGCACTAATGCCAGGTAAGACTATTCAACCCAAGACCTCAGTTTTATCCCCTTACGTATATCGGTGAAGCAAGCCTAACTGCACCTCTCCTTGGGTGAAGTGAATATTCGATCCAGGGACGCAAGTTCATTCCCGACCTTTGAAGCAATTAGATGTAGGTCTATAGCTGCAGAGAAGTGACGTACGAAGGGAGGGGGGCATTGGGCCATGGTCCCCCTCACGGGTGCCAATTTTTTTAAATGCGTTGCCCTACCTTAGTGAAACAGATTTTACTTCAAAAGGTAGCATATGTGGCACCAGACTGCATGTAAGGACACCCAATTTGTCACAAATTTTCAAAGGAGGATAATCTCTGCATGCCCCCCCCCCTCCCCGCAGTGATGCCAGTTTCTTTTTTTCTTTTTCTAAATATAGGCAAATTTTGTCAGATTCCAAATTTTACTTGAAAGGGTAGACTCTACAATTCCCTGGTGGCACCGATTGTCTCTTACGAAACACCTACCTTTATAAGAATTCTCAAAAGGGAGGGCCCCATCCCTTAGACTCCTCCCCGGCCGGTGTAACAAAAACAACTGTCCTCCTGTGTAAAAAGTGTCTTCTCGGCAGCTCTTCCACAAAACAAAGTCCATACACTGTAGAAGTGCATACACTGAAGTTTATACTGTTAAAGTGCATACATTGAAGAACCATCAAGTATACAAATCGTATAATTACTGTCTTCAAAGGTAAAAAAGGAGTGACTGTAATGGGTTTAACATTTTGAGCTAGGGTATTTGTCAGTGTATTACTCGTTTAACATGAAAGAATGTCAACGAAGTCAGGTTTGGCAGAACACAGTTTACTGCCTTTCCTCATTGTATAGATTACATTGAGGGTGGCGAAAAAGAAAACACTTTCGTAAATCACCAAAACTTCACTTAACTTGCATGAAATATACAACGGGATAGTCTTAAAGAATTTAGTTATCGCCTTACACATGTACTGTATCGGAATTGTATTGTTCTCTGACAGTGATCAAAAGTGGAAACAGATATCTTCTGAAAATCAACCCTGAAAAAGTAGTCTTGTGTCCCACCAGACAATATTTACAGGTTAAGCCCTGGAAACAGTGTCCAGGAAGACAGATTTTCCCATCACACCTGGAAATAGTGTCCGCCCAGACACATTTTACTGTAGCTGTATTATGCGGACGATATTTACAAACAAATCCTCCTAATAAATGCTGTCCACTTTTGTCACTGTCCGCTAGAAATAGTGTTGTGACTGATCCGCAAATGATTTTTGCAATGCTAAACTGGGGCATCCGTAGTTCAGTATGGGAACTGCAAAATGTCGAAACGCGAACCAAAAGAGGGTGTTGAGGAAGGGAGCGAAAAGTTAAAAAAGTCTTTAATTTCGATCCAAGTGGTGAACTAACTAGCGTTCAAGGATGGAATGAAACTATTGACTCTCAGTGAAGATCAACAGACCTTCATCAAAGGGATGC
This sequence comes from Holothuria scabra, assembly GCA_037179385.1. Taxonomy (NCBI): domain Eukaryota; kingdom Metazoa; phylum Echinodermata; class Holothuroidea; order Aspidochirotida; family Holothuriidae; genus Holothuria; species Holothuria scabra. Next base: position 30,664,824 of record CM074199.1, read on the forward strand.
ACAGCGAGGGTGAGGCAGGTTCCTAGCGTGTAACGTAAGGAACTGATTGGGGTAACACTAACAGTAACAGTGAACTAAAGAAAACAGTGCACAACGTTAGTGTATTTAGCCTACCGTTAACGTAACAAGACATAAGAGCCTAGTAGGGCAAAGGCTAAGACCCAATAAGATGTCCTTCAATCCAAACCCACAAAATATGCAACTAACCCAGTCACTTCCTAACTAACGTTAGGCCTACAGTACTTGAATTATAATCTACAGCAGTCAAGGAAGAACTTGAACTTGTCAACATTACTAGCCTTAAAGTGGGCATGACACAGCCACAAAAACTTTTGTGTATTGGAAAATTCGATACAGTATAAGGCCTATACAAATATTATCAGTTATCTCACATCCCTTTAGAATCCTGTACAGTTTGGCATAAATAATATTTGAAGGAAAATGTTCAAAATCAAAATTCGAAAAGTGCCGCAACAGGTCACCTGACTTTTATGATGCAAGACCCCACCCTATTTAAGAATGTGCATCATTCTAGCCTACAGTAGATGTGGAACAAATGTAATGCTCGGTAAAGTTATCTTATCTTAGCAACTTCATGAAAACAATTGCATCACAATACTCATCCGGGATAATGTCTATAGACCCCTGTCTCAATCATAGTCCCCCGTCTCATTGGTCCCTTGGACCCTTAAAGGCAGTCATTCGTCACCCCAAACTACAGTTTCAGTATACATATATCAAAACTCTCAATTGGTACATCTCTTTGATTGGCATCACATTCAAACAATGCATCAAAGTTAAATTACACAGTATGGGCACTGAGAGTGTCTTGATTACACATTATGGACTTGTATGGCCACTGGGATAAGCTATGAAGCAGTAAACTAGGATTGTGTATGGATAAAGATGAGTTTTAGATAAATGTGGGAGGGGCTAGAAGTAAGTAGGTTGGGAGAATTGGAACTGTTTGGGATGATGAAAATATGCCTTTAATCTTACCCGGGGGATTAACGAGAGGGGCGACTAATGAGACGGGGGATAATGAGACCGGGGACTAATGAGACCGGGGACTAATGAGCTTGTTGGACCAATGAGACGGAAGAGGGGGAACAAATGAGACGGGGGACTGTAGAGCGGACCCTACTCGTCCAACATACAGAGGGAAAGGCGCCGACCATGGAAGAGATTCGGAGCAAATCATTGGCCAATATGTTCATGTGCATATGCCCGTGTGTAAAAACAGTTCTGTTTTTGTGCAAGAAAGATGCAGTTCAGGCACTATACAGAACAGCTATGAACATGTATGGACAGTCCACAACAAGCGCGTCCCCACTATGAGCGCGTCTTTACTGTATGAGCTGTTTGTTGAAGCTGTTTGAGCTGTTTGGTGAAGGTACTACTGCGAATACTAAGCAGTCACCGCTAGGGTTTGGCGGTACCTTGAAAATAATGGTACCGGTATTGTAAGACATACAGAACCGGTATTGAGGCAGTACCGGATCCCAACTTTCGGGTAGGGAAGTCGGGTGGGAAGGAACCTAAGCCAAGCATGGCCCCATGTTATGCTGCACATTAATGCATCTGGGTGTTTGATTGGGTTATAACCTTGCAGGCCCTATATGTTCGTGTAGATATTTTAATCATCCACACATCCTAACAGTTATTTTCGTCAGCAAATATAACAGAGTACAGGTATTTTTTCAAGTACCGGTATTTTCTCGAGAACCGGTATTAGTATTAGTGTAAAAAAAATCAGGTAAAATATGATAAGACCTGATGAGTACCGCAAAGGCCATAATCTGCAGGTGCAAACATTAAATTAAGCAAAATCGTGACATACTGTAGCTCCCAGACCTTCCCACCCAGAAAATTGAGTGGGCACTGCTCATTGAATGGCAATATGAGTTAGGGCAAGAACACATTAAGTGTGATATATACCAGCAATATTGCTGACCTACAGTATGTGTGCAATTGCTTGTTTAAAGGCATAATCTGAATATCCCAAACCCCTCCCTCACTATTAAACAACCAACCACTTGTCTGCACATGTACAGTAGCATTGTGAAGGCCGGGAAGAAAAGTTGATATTTTGTTGGCTCTTATAAGTTATCTGATCCTTATGCAATGCTATGATATTGTCACATGTAAGAAATTTCCACTGTCAATCTTTATGCTATGTCGCTATTAACATCAATTCATGTACACTTTAATATCTGTACCAGGTGAGAGTTGACATAATAGGACCACTTCCATTGACTGAGAATGGCAGCAGATATATCGACTAATGCCTGTATGGCTATCACGTTTTGGTCCACTTTTCAGCTCGCATTTCACCATTTCTTGTCATGTTTGGAAGGTAATGATAAAATATTTCCTTGATGTCTGAAGTTACTGTAGATAGGGCAGATTCAACATTTTTTGTTCTTCAGTTTTGTTGATAATGTCACGAATTTATGATAACTGATTTTCACAATAAAGAGGAAAAATGCATGAACTAAATTTATTGTGTAAAAGTACAGTAGTTTGATTTGTAACCTGTGTGCCAGTTGACAAAAAATAGTATCAGAGCATATTGACACCAATGTTACTAGGACCCAAAACTTACCTGCATGCTGAGTAGTGGGCAAAGAGTTTAGAGAGCAAATGATTTGTTGGATTAATATTGCAGTACCGATGAGTTCATTTGTGATGGTGAATTGATCATGATTTCAGGCCCATATTTTCTTTTCCAGAAATTAATTGTGAGAATTTAGCTGAAGTAGGCCTTATTGTGAGTTTGATTTTGTTCGGTAAAGGGAAGGGGTAACACTGTCACACAATTTTATACATTGGCCTACTGTAGCCTATACGTTAAGTCCAATTAGGTTTTACTGTACTAAGTAGTGCAGCAGTTCAGGCCCAGTATCACCTGAGGGACAGTCATGTATAAACCTGTACAGGCATTAGGCAAGCTTAAAAATGCTGACTATGTTCTACACTCCAAAAGAAGGCTTAAATTGACAGCTCTGCAAGTGCCAATCACTGAGAAATGAACCTCTTTTTTTTTTACTGTTTTGCACTGGAAATAGGCTAGCCTAAACCATACGTATACCCAAAGTAAGCACCAACTATTCGTAGGCTTACTACAAAAAGTACAAAAACAGTGGGTTCACTTTTCAGTGGTTAAATCTTAAGAGCTATTTTTAAAGTTTATCTAACTTACTTCCCTATCACTGATGTTTAAAGAGGTCAAGTTTGCACATTTTTTTCAGATCTTTGGTCCCAACAATTTCTCTGTGGTTTCTTTCCCCATGATACAACTGGATCTTGCAGTATAAATATTTGGTAATGAGCTTACAGTAGATAGAAGATAAACATGGATCTCATCTACCCGGAGTCCACCATGTGGGTACCAAGCTCTTGAAACACTGAAAATAGATTGAAGTTGGCCAGGACTAAAGTTGCTATGGCAGAAGGGACCCCTCAGTGTGAGAATCTGGATAGCCTTGTGTCAAGGAGAAAACCCAGCCAGTACCATGTACAGAGGCTAGTCCTCAAAGAGACAAGCCTTCCGTAACATCATTCAGGAGCCTACTTCAACTAACTTAACCCACGTCAAGGAATGCAATTGGCTGGATAAGGAGATAGACTAGGCTACCAGCGTTTGCTTTCAGGCTATACTGCTATACAGAGAGTGTTGTTTGAATTTGCTCTTTGTGTAGCAGAGACGTTGTTAGCCCTAGTCAACATACATCACTAAAATATTTCCAGTTATTTAGTGACGATGGTTTCAGTTCAGTTTCTGGGGTGACATATTTTCACATGCTTAGTGAATTTGTAACATCATCATAGCCATCATCAAAGGTCTTTGCCGGCTTGACTTCACCAATAGGTTCGAAGCTGGACAGTTAAACTCCTAAACTAATTAACATCATCATCATATCTGACAGGCATCTGAATCGGACATGTTCTTTTTTCTTGAAGTTGCATATCGCATATTTTCTTATGAAAGTCTAGGATCTCTAAATTTGCCTGGTCTTATACTTGGTACTGTAGTTGTTATCAATTAATCACCAGTAGATGTGAATACACTTTAGCCATTTGGGGAGTCCAATTACAGTACAGTTTTCAGGATATATCTCACAAGTGCAAGAACAATTTTCTTATAATGTTGCTCAGTAATCCACAAAAAATCTGTAACGATTGGTCTTGTGTCAAAACTTGCACTTTCTTTCACTTTGTGACATAACACTACAACTACGGAAGTCATGTGTGACATACCCCGCTCCCTCCTTGGGTATGCCTTCTGTTAATTTATTTTTGTATTTCAGTGATTGCATCATAATTACAACCAATGTAACTGGTTGAAATTTACACTCTACAGTGGATAGAGTATAGTCAGCAGTTTATATAAAATACAAATATTTTTACAAACAACATTATGTAGGTGTGATGGGACTCATTCAAACAAATGAAGCCATCAAATTTAACAACATACCGGGGACACCAAAGCAGTCTTTAATCTCCTCTTACAAGAAAGAAGAAAATCCTAGATGGTTGAAAATCCATAGTTGAGTTTGATTTAGGATCCTTTCTTGAAAAAAATGTAAGAGGTTTGAAATAATTTTCCAAAACTTAAAGAAAAAAATTGAGTGTCATTTTTTGTCAACACTTTCAGGTGTCAAAGAGTCCACACTTTTGCATATTTTGCACAATTTTGACTATTTTTACCCAGTAAAGGATGATCAAGTATACAAATTTTTCTCTTTGAGACTTTAAGACTGTTAAACTTGTCATTTGATATATTATATTTTATCTTTTTTGGAAATATTTGATATTTGGAAGATATTCCACTCTATTTTTGAACTGCTGTGATGGGGACACAAAGATTTTGTGTACCCATTACTCTAAACATAAAATGTGCTAATTTGATTTTCAAAGGTTAGGCTGACCTGGAAACAGTCAAATACAATATAAACCACTGTTCGCAATAATACATATAGCAAGATGTCTCCATTTCATTAAATTTTTGTTTCCAATTACCGAATTAACTATGACAGCAGGGGGGGTCACCAAAAATTCAAATGTTCATTGGAAGTAAAATATTTGGTTCAAGAGTCATGGAATTAAGTTTTCTTTTAACCTTCCGGGTATATCTCTTCATATAACTTAATTGACCCCAAAATTTGAAGATTTGTGTAAATGGCAGAGCAACAAAACTTACCAAAAAAACTCTCTGAGGGGGATGCCAAAATGCTGCGGATTTTTAAAAATGCCATAGAAAGGTGCTTCTTTTGACTTTAAGCTCATACGAGCATGCTGGTGTGAGCTATTGTGATCAGAAACCATCACTCTATCTGTCTGTCTGTCTGTCTGTCTGTCTGTCTGTCTGTCTGTCTGTCCACAATTTGTTCAGAATGCTTTTATTACGGCATGCTTTCATTGATTTGTTTGAAACTAGGAAATTACATTTTGTGAGTAGTGGACTATCTGGGGTGCCCAGGAATTTTGGTCCCAAGTTCCCATGTGGGCCTTATGGCCCGTTTAAGGAAATTTATACATAAACTCTCTTCCCCTACAGATAATCTTGAACATTGTTGATGGTTTGTCCTAATGGTACTCTGGTAGTGGTTTTTTGGGGTGTTCATGATTTTTGGATCTAAGGCCCAGGATGGCCTCTATGGATCATTATGTGAATTATTACAAAATGTTTAAGCCTGTCTTAGAATTATTGTTAAAAGAGTTGGCAGTCTGTAATAATGATGCTTGGTTAGTAATCACTGAATGGTATGCTAGAATTTTAGGTTCACGGCCTCATTTGGGCCTTTTGGCCCTTTTCATGAAATTCTGCACTATGCCCCATCTTGTACAAGTTGTCTTGCACAACTTTGATGCTTGTTTTTATTGACACTCGGTTGTTGTTACCTTCATTATGCACAGGATGTTTGGGTCCAAGGCCCAAAATGTGGTCCAGAGGTCCATTTTGTTAAATAAAAGAGAAATATTATAAAATGCTTAACCCTGCCTTTGAATTATTTTTAAAAGCGTTGACAGTCTGTAACAAGGATGGTTGGTTAGTGATCTCTGAATGGCATGCTGAAATTTTAGGTCCAAGGCCCCATGTCGGCCCTTTTGAGCTTTGAATGAAAACCTGCAAAATGCTCCACCGGCTTAAAACGGAGCTGAGAGTTTCTAAAGATATTCAAGAGAGAGTAGCAAATGTTGAACAAACTATAGGGTCTTGATCAAGACTTTGGGTTGTCGCGGGCCAGCACCAGACCAGTTCCGATATTTGCGATTAACAGCCAATATTGGAAAATTTTGTTACATTGCAAAACTTTTGTTACATGCATCGTTTGGTTCGGGACTCTGAGCCTGCTTCTGGTCCAGGACTGACTCTGAGCGCGAGACGCGACTGAAACAGTGCCTTCAAGTTATTCTGTGCTTCCACTACTGAGGCCGATCACGAGAACAGAAAAGCATTTTTATGGCTTTCACATGGCTGGCTAAAAACCTCTGATCTACCTACATGGATGTAAGGCGTGCGTGCCACGTAACTGCTTGACAACTTGAAGCAACCGGAAGTCTTGAGGTGCCATTTTGCAGGTGGCAAAAACCTTCAGCCGTATGTACAGTGACAACTGACAAGCTTTTAACCCAGCAAAATTTTTTGATTTTCTGACTGAAATATATACATTGTATGCAATCTAAATGGAAGACAACAGAAATGCCGAGATCGTGTGCTGCTTTTGCAAATTGCAAATATGTGAAGTTAGAAACATTGACGCCTGTGCTGGTTTCATGATGCCGGTACGTAGGCCTATACTAAATGGGAGTACTTCGAGTTCATGCTTTTACAAGGCATCCAAGCAAAGCCTCCCACAACTGGAGTCTCCTCTACACAGTCTCCCCAATAGCAAATTAGGAATCCCGGTTACAAAGTCAATCCTGACAAATTTGTCTCCTAAAAGAGTCTGACCTTGAAAAAAGTCCCTTGCCGGACAAGCCGGCAAGGTTTAATTACCCAAGGCTCTCGCCTTCAACAAAATTATACTGTTCTATGTCTCTCAAAGTCCCCCCGCAAAAAGTAACCATTTTACCGGTAACATTCGGTAACATTCACATACTAAGGGAATCTTACGAGACCCATTTCATAACCCTTGAGGGCCCATATGGTTTTGCACTCGGGATTAATCCAAATGACCCATATCGGAAACTGATAGTGTGTGGGAGAATATGGGTCAACTTCAATCCTTTAATATCCATGTGCATGTGGGCTCACCCATATGTGTCCCTTATCAATCTCGGTAAACGCCCTCACCAGTATGGGCTTACCCATGCATAAAGGTTATATGTAGATAGGAATTAGCGACACACCAACACGAATGTGTTACAAATATTTAGTGTTACATACGTCAAATGGGATACAAGTCCTCCCGGCACGTTTAGTCGCCTCTTACGACAGGCGGGGAATATCGTGGGCATATTCTACAACCCTCAGTCCACAGGGGACCTTACCCATAAGGGACCCATATAAGTTAACTTACTACCTACCCAGTCAACATTTCCAGTTGCGCCCCGACTGGGCTACTTGCTGGGCCCCAGCTGAATGGGTTATCCATTCATGTTTGTCAGGTGTTTCCACTCTGGGCCCAACTGGGCTAGCCTTTACCAGTTGAGGCCCAGCCGGAGCCCAGCTGGACTTCACCTGTTAAAGCTAGGCCCAGCTGAGCTTCAGTTGGTAAAGGCTAGTCCAGTTGGGCCCCCAATGGGAACATCTGACAAACACGAATGGGGTCCAGCAAACAGCCCAGTTGGAGCCCAGTGGGGACCCAGCCGGTAATGTTGGCAGGGTATGTTTGATAGTAAGTTTTTTTTAACATTTTTTTTTGGGACCGTCGACCAAGTTTGTCAGGAGGCGATTTTGTCAGAGACAACTTGGTTACGAGCAACTTTGTTAGCCAAGCGGGCCACTTTAGGGGTGGCTTTGTAGGGGGCGACTTGAGTGACTGCATTTCCCCCACTGTGCCATATACGGGTTATTGACCACAATGAAGCATCGGCATTCGACTAGTCTTCACTTGGACAGTAAAAATTCAATTCTGAGAAAGAGTTGGTTAGGTCGCGTGGTTTATTGACTTTATTATTCAACGCTTCTACCTATGGATCGAGTTGAAGCTGTTCACTTTTCATGCATAAAATGAACTTTTGAAGGCGTTTGGCCGCTATGAACAGAGGGGTGGAGTTGTAAGGGGCGACTTTGTGGGCTTGAGTATAGGGTGAGACTTGACATGTGCCCCCACCTTTTATTGAACTAAATTGCACTGTGAAAGAGGACTGAGACGTGAAAGTTTTGCCCCCATGATCTGATTCAATTTTGAAAGTAATATTAATTGACATTTTCTGTTAAAAACGAACACATACCACAACATATTTGACCTTATTTCAAGCCAAAACGTCAAATTAGCAAAGCATCCTATCAAATTGCCTCTCAAAATGTGTGTAAAAAGGCTCTGTTGCACGACGCTTTTGCCACACACAATACGTTGGCTCGGTTGCTTCAATTTTCGGCACGGCCTTAAATCCAGGTATGTAGGTCATTGCTTAAAAAAGATCATCAGTGCAATTTTTTACAAAAATAAGTAGCTCCCTATAACAGTGCGGCAGGCTAAAAACGTCTTTATGTGACACCATGCTTGTGACCGAGAGCCAGTAAGAAAGGAAAATGTTTGATTGTGTCCAGTGGCGGAGCTGCCATATGGTCGGGAGGGGGGGGGGCGGTCGCCCTCGACAGACAAAATCGTATGTTGGCGCCCTTTTCAGGTTTTTTAATATACTTCACTTTTGCACCATTTTTGGCAAAAGACATAATTTAGTAGCTTTGTTTTCAGGCCCAGATAACAAAATGCTCATATAGCCACCAGTAACTGTACTATCTGCACTTTATTCTGATGAAAAGGGTCATCTTCTGTAATATAGGGATAGGTTTTGCCGACATGTATCTTCATGCTTTATACGCACTAATCAATGTTGTCGCTGTGCTAAGTTAATTGCTTCCACAGCAAGCGTGGTTATAAGCTTACAAAATACACAGACTGACATTAAATTTACCCTCCTGGCCAATAAAAGATGTTACAAAGGGCGCAAAAATAATTGTAGCGCAAATAGCCCTCTTGTTGTCGGGAAAAATTGTCAACATAGACAATAAAAAGAGTTTATAAAGATACCAAAATGGCTTCCACAACATTTTTCAAAACCATTTCAAAAACAAGAGAACATTAAGGTTAAAATAAAATAAAACTGTTATCATAGTGGTAATGGTTTAAGAGTTTTAATGAGCAGTTTCCATTGTGCTTTTCTTCAAGTGTCCATTCTCAAAATGGCCATTTCTGACACTGCATGATAATCCCATGAAATTGCTTATTTCTGTACTTTCATGGTCTCAAAAGCCAGAAAATTGCATCTAATAAGCCCAGGTTTAGGCTACTTTCATTTATTATGAATTCGGTGTCTATAGAGAGCCAATTTCTTTCTTTGTTATTTCTCCCCATGTGCTTAAATTAATGGCTATTTCAGAATAGACACATGATGTAAGTAACGTCAATTAATGTTTCCTCGTGTACTTATCTTAATTTTCAGATGCCAAAAATGTACACCAGACGGTGATTAATTTCCATAACTTTTCCCCTTGTAAGATTGCTTGCTATTTAGCTTTATCAGGTTTAATCTTTATCTTTACAAAGTAGCCCATTATTACATCAAAATCTTAAATCAAGACCTGACAATAACACAAAATATAATGACCGCATTCAATACTAGAATGAGAAAGAGGGGCATAGAAACATTGGTGTCCGCAGGCAGGGGCAAGGGGGGAACTTGCCCTCCTCTGGAAAATAAAAAAAAAACTGAAAAAACGAAGAAAACAAAGAAAAAACAAAGGAAAATTAACATCAACAGTTCTTAACAGTTCACTCAGTGTTTCCCCTATGCTGTAAATAGGCTTTAGAAATGCCATTTCCGATGCCGAAAATGATCGATTTGAGAGGCATTTGGGCCAAATTTTTCTTACGCTCCGCGCCAACTCATAGTGGCGCTTTTCCCCCCTAAAAGAATTTTGTCCCCCCCCCCCCGAATTTTCTTCTGCGGAGGCCCGTGGATAGAAAATTTAAACACGTTTTAATAGAAAAATTGCTGAGGAGAAATGGCAAAGTAGTTTTCTAACAGGTGCGGAAAATCAAATGGAAAGTCTGAAAAGCCGTGGGTTCGATCGTGCTGAGGCGAAGGGTATTTACTCGTTCGAATCGCCCCTGCGGACCATTTTCGCCCCCTCTGACCGAAATCCCCTCGCTCCGCCACTGATTGTGTCCTTTTGGGCTGAGGTTTAAATTATATCAATCTCAAAAAGCACCGGTTGTGACATTCGAAAATTGCAAAATTAGTTTGAATGGCTAAAGTAATATTTACAGTCAAAAGAAGTTCGTGCAGAAGGAAGGAAAGGGCATAATTTTTAAGGGTCAAAGTATACTATTTGAACTGAAAGAACAGGGCCTTGCCTTCAACAATTGGCTCAGCTCTTTAGTTGAAAGCTATTTCAACCAATGCGAAGTATAAAGAAAACCCTTGGCCATGGCGGAGAGGTGCGAAACCTGTGACGGAATGTTATGGCAGAATGACATTGCACGTATTCTTTTGCTATACACAGAGTGTTTCGATTACACATTGGGGTCTTGTGCACTTACTCTGAAACAATAAACTGAGGTTGTGTCTGAATGATGAGGATAAATTTTTCACAGTTGTAAGAGGAGCTTGAGTAAGAAGGGCTTGAGAATTGGAACTGTTTGAGGGAGAGAATATGAGGCCTTTCCGGAATTTTATGGACATATTTTAAAAAAGCTGGGTTGCTACTTTTTTGTAGGCTCCCCCATTCACTTTACCCCGCAGAGCGGACTCGGTTTGTTCGCACCCCCTTTAAGGCTTCACAAACCACCGTCCGCCAAAACGAAGAGGCCTGAGTGGGTCCAATTTTAGACGCAAACTTCATTACCATAATATGACTTATTCATGTCCTGCCTCATTTTTTATGCTATTGTTTTGAGAGAGTATGTGTATTCTTGTTGTTGTAAACTGAAGGACTCGATTGAAACCTGATCGGATCACTACTGCATAACAACTGTCCAGTGGGTACTACCGGGAAGTGTGCTTTACGATGTCATCCCAACTGTGTGGGTGGCATGGGCTAGCTACTGCATGATTTAAGCGGGACCAGATGTTGCCTGCTTGTGAATATTAACTATATTCATCCAGTCTCGAGGCAACATATTTCTATGAATAACCAAAGAATCTGTTTGGTGTTCACTTTGGCAGACTTGGTGGGGATATTGCTGAACAATGACTATGCCCTACAGTCTGCTACGCAGGCAACATTCACTTTGGCCTTGGAAGTACTTCCATGCTTTGACGTACGGTCTGCCTCAGTACACTTTGATGTCCACTGAAGTTTACTTCTGCTCTCCAGCAATAAATTAAGAAAATTTGTAAAGTTTCTTCCAACCCCACAAGGCTGTGCATGTTCAATCCAACCGCGTTTCGCGCGGACAGATTTTACTGTTGCTTATATGCAGACATTATTTCCCGGTAAAATTTTGTCCGGCGGACACATTTTCCTGTGACGGTTGGACACTATTTCCTCAAAAATATTGTCCTACCGGACACAATTTTTTGGAAACATGACCCACCGGACACATTTTCCAGGAGGACATCATTTCCTGTTACACCGGCATAGACGTAAGTAACGGGGACATGAAAGCGGAGCGTTCAGGTGCGGTAAACAATAGTTTGCCATTAATCGTGCAAGAGATGTTAGGGGTAAAATCATTAACAGTCGAGAGTTCGAGCAGTCACAGACAATTTCATCAATTCAGCGGTTCTCGAAAATTTTTACTTCTTCAGTGCATTTCCGACATATTGAATGACAAATACTCTTGTATCCATGATTGTCAAGTTCCGCCTTTATTTGAAAACATTATTTTACATCATTATGATTGAGGAATGTGGAAATTTGCCATTTTTTCATAATTTTTTTTGAAATATTTCATTTAGTTTGGCAGCCATTTTGTTGTGTTTTCGCCATCTGGTTGACCTGAATCTCACCAAAACAGTCCCAAAAATTAATTCTGGAATACTTGTCATTAAATGTGACTAAATTTTAAAAAAAATCTCAAAAATATTTTTAAGAATATTTTCTTTATTATTATTTAATACAAAATATTAAAAATGTTTGCCACCATTTTGTTTTTGGCAGCCATTTTGAACGGGCGAGACCCAAAATATTTACTAATACCATTTGATTTCGTGTTCAACGGACCCTAACGTTTCCAAATAATGTTGCGACGGAGAGTTGTAGGGTTGCCTGTGAGATGCCTGTGGGCCATAGCCTATAATGACCACTCCAGATGGTACTTACCTCAATCTCCTGCCCAATTTGAAGCTATTAGTACTGATATTTCATTGTATTGTTTTGCACCTTTTTAGGTTTTAAGAAGGGACGGGGGTATCGATATGGACATGTAGATATGCAATTAATAAATTTGCTATAACAAGGAATGCTGAAATAGATATAAAAATGATTTCGAGATGGTGAACAGCTTGTAACGCTCTTTAACCACGAATAGATTGTCATTTCCGGGATGGAAAACTATGTTTTTCTAACATTTTTTTTACTAGTTAACATTTCGTTCGACACTGGTGCTTCCTAAGTACAAACTCTGGAACATTAGTAGCCTAAAATTGTCTGAAGACATGTAATATAATCATTTCAGGTCAAACTAGGACAAATGAATCGATTTACTGTGCACAATTACATTTTAAAAAAGCATAGTCAAGATTTAGGTCAAAGGTCAAATTTCGTAACTTTTTGACTTTTGATGACCTCAAATGTCACGTGATTCTCAAAATCTGTACATCAACTAAAAGACAATTTCTTTGCAAGTATTTTGAGGGGTAGTTTGCAACTCTCGAGTTTCTGGATGAAAAATAATAGCCATTTTACTTTCCCCTACCCCTTAAATTTTTTATTTTTCAGCACCCTGACTCTTGGCAGATACCCCGCTATATTTCTCCAACCCACCCGAATACCCATATACCTGAATTTTTTTTATAGACATGTAAGGCAATCGAAAAAGCATGGTGGCATTAATGACCATTCCAGGTGGCACTTGCCTCAATCTGAAGCCGGGCTAAATAGACTGATAGAGAAGCATTAGCATATATGTTCAATTCTATTGTTTAGTTTCCCGAAAAGAACCAAGACCATAGTGGTAGAGCATTTTACGTGGTATTATTCTGATGATCACTTAGCATGTTGCTGTTTTTTTTGTTATTTCAAATGCAAACGAAAGAAACATAAAGATTGTTTAGATTCTCTTTCCAAGAATGAAAATGCTCTCTCCAGCCATCTGAGAGATGTGATTTTTAAAACTTTTCTGCACTCTCAGTGCCAACTTATGGTGGCGCTCTGATGAGATAGTCTTTCGGGCAAAATTACATTTTTCGGGTCAACGTATTTCCTAATTCTCTGATCACTTTGCAGTTTTCGAAACTTGTTTTGAAGTGAGTATTTTATTTCAAACGACAAAAGAAGATAGCGACTAGTTACATTCTTTATGTTAGTCTGGAATTTTTTTTTTTCCGGCGATTTGAGGGGTCTCTTTTTTCGAAATTTCCTGTATTATCGTATTTTTAAATCGAGGCTTGTCTTGGAAAAGTATCTTTTGTCCATGAGTAATTGTGATCGTGTTAGTCTTTGTCGTTTCCGTTGTAGGAATACTAAAATCCCTGCCATTGTGGGACGCTTTCTTAACATTGACCTTAATGATAGACTTTGTGAGCTTTGTACAAGCGTATCGATTGGTGATGAATTCCTTTATCTTTTACAGTGTACGGCATTTAAATCGGACAGAAAGCATTCTTTGAAACGTTACTACAGGGTGGGTCCAAATACTTTAAAAATGGCTCAGCTTCTGACAACAACAACAACAACAACAACAAAAAATAAAAAAATAAGAAGGTACAAAGGAAACTAACCGCATTCTGTAGTATTATAAGCAAACGTTTTAAATAAGTATTTTGTATTGATGGGGTAAGCATATGTATGCCTTCTTATAGGTTTGTACATTCGTGTCTGTGCATAAGTAGCTATGTGGTTCTTACATATCCGTTCAGTTTTTTCTTTTGTATTTTGGTTATTTTATTTCCAGTTGGGTTCTGATGACTAGATTTAATTGTGTGTGAACTTGAATGTTTCATTTGTTTTTTTCTATTGAATTTCCTGTTACTATTATGTACAATGTTTCTTTGGATGTATTCACTCTAACACCTCTGAGGAGGTATAAAGAGTAAATAAACTGAACTGAACTGAACTGTACGCTCCCCGCCAACGAATGGTGGCGCTCCGCTTAAAAAGTATTCATAGCAAAATGACGTTTTGTGGCCAAGAAAAAAAAATAACCGCGAACTGAAATGCTCCCGTTCGCCTTTGCCGATCGATGTTCTTTTATTTTGGCTCCTAAAAGTATGCAAATTTAAAAGCAAATTTTTGTCGAAAGGTAGCGTACATTGCTTTAGAGTGTATGTAAAGACGCAAAATTTGTCAAAAATCTTGCATCATTTTGCATCTAGGCTCCTTGAAAAGGCTAAAATTTTAAGGACATCCTCTTCCCCAGGACGGCGATCACTCATCATACCACATGGTCCCCTTCAAAGAAATTCTGCGTACGCTACTGCTGCAGACAGAGGGGCTACAAGAATTTTTTCACTAAAATCATAACAGTTTCAATATTTCTTCAAAACTATCATATTTTCCATCCCCAGTGCCCCTACCACTTTCGTCTGGGGCCGAGTTGCTTTGGGATTTGCCTCCACTCTCTATGTGATGTAATGTAATGCAGCCGGAGGGGTGGGGCTAGGACTACAAATCGGTACTATTTGGAGGAGTGGTCGGAAAGTATATGCACCAGTTGATTCCTTTGCTTTGTGATGGCCTATTAACGTGGTTCTGAATCTAAACTCTTATTTTAATCCTACAAGTTCTCCGTTGGTTCAAACAACTTAGTGTCATTTCGTACAAGGCGTTGCAATATTTCGTACCAAAGTGAACATAGGAACGCCTCCTCTTTAAGGTCTAAAGTGTTGTTAGCTATGCTCGTCTGAACAAATACTTGAAGGCGTATAGACTAACCCGATAAGCGCTTGTATTTACTGACTGGAGGCAGCCATTTGTGGGGTCCATTAGACCTAAATCGTCTTCATTTTATTGCCTACACAAATTTCAAACCGGTATATACAATGAAATTGAGGGAATCAAAATACAATTTAGTGCACAATCATCCATGATACAGGTAAGTAAGGAAATTGAAAAATTAAAGGGTGATAGACCCCATTTATGGCAAACTGAAATCACACCATCACTTGCTGTCCTGATTCGTCTATATAAACAGATAAGCTGATAAGGGCGCTGTGTTTCAATTGCAGAGTCGAATATTATTGTTTTCGGTGGGGACATCCGACAGCGAGGAATGCTCAAACGTTTGCGCTTTCAGGCTGCCAGGAGTAGCTATTTCTCAAAAAAAAAAAAAAAAAAATAACAAAAAAAAAAAAAGACTTCCAAAATAAATTTCTCGAAAAAAGATTGCCAACGAATATTATTTTTTACTATGGTATTAATAGGCTCTCATACTGGCTCTATGCACACGTCAGAGATATAACTTTAGAACGACGGATGTAACGGACACCTAAGACTTTTGTAAAGGTTTTTGACCAATTAAGTCGGTCCTTTACCTCTCACTTTCTGCAATCTGTTTTTAGAATTTGCTTTTTGCCCAAAACTGTGCTAATTATCCTGGGATGTTAAAGTGCAAGGACGGAAGTGGATGATTTTATGGAATATAGAGAGGAGAACTTGTAAAGGTTATGCGAATACATTGCATCTGAGGAGTTCAGCTGTTTAGTAACCTTGCAAAAAGGTCTTATCTCCGTATCCAGATATGACTAACTGCTATGAAATAAACTATCCGCTATACAACTTACCTGCGTAGCAGGCTGTACGGCATATTCCTTGTTAAGTAATAGGTGGTATTGGAAGCTGAGAAGCTGAAAAAACGGAGTCCGCTCCGCGAGGAAACATACGACTTGCTTAGACGGAATATATTAATGTGTAATTCAAGGCACCAGTGGAAAGGAAAAAATACGTTAAAAAAGGCCAGGTCTCCCCCCCAAATGAGTACCTTAGTCGACCAAAGCAAAATAGTAATCATAAGTTCATAAGAGGCCGTGCACAAGTGACATCAAATCCTCGAGCGTTCTACATCATGTGAATAGTGCGTCTCACTGCAGGATTATCGCACGATCCGATTTTGTGAGCTTCTCCACCTCTGGTCGAACTGATAAAACCTT
Source organism: Holothuria scabra (assembly GCA_037179385.1). Lineage (NCBI taxonomy): Eukaryota > Metazoa > Echinodermata > Holothuroidea > Aspidochirotida > Holothuriidae > Holothuria > Holothuria scabra. Next base: position 30,681,252 of record CM074199.1, read on the forward strand.
GCTAACCTGAATAAATGTGATTTGTATGAAAGGGTTATGAAAATGGAAAAGAGGACCTATTATTTCGTGACATCACATCGACAGACTGCAGACGTACAGCTTGATTTTATCTGATGTGTAAGACAATCTCTGCTTGTAGTTGTGACGTCTAAGGTGTCGAATGGTTTTCAACCAATCAGAATGCAGGAAATCAATACAAGTATAAATAAACGAAAACTCATAATGGTCTCATTCATGCATGTATCAGTGTAATGTTTGTAAAAGTGCAAACCTCTCGAGTATATCATCGCACTACATTTGAAGTATAGGCCTATACGCTCCAAATTATGCCAAGTGGGGACACTTGGTAGACTGATGGGTAGACCTTATGTAACTTTGTAATGACGTCATATAGAGGACGCGGGAATCAATGAAGCGAATGACTGCATGCCGTTGATTCCGTGTCCGACATGCGTGTAGTAGGATTATGCGTGTATCCGAAACGGTTGACAAACCAGCTGTCTGCGTTTGTTGCTGTAACCTTCAATGATACGCGTTTTCTTCCAAATGGGAACATAATCTTTGCTCTGTAACATTTGGAAAAATCTATCTGTAGAGGAAGAAACGGGGAAAGTGGTGAGACAGAAAAGGCGAGGGACTTAATTAGCTCAAAATGTTATGAAACCTGTATGGTGAGATTATTATCGTTCAGTTTCCACTTTCTGCCTAGAATGTAGAGGGCGACATAGCATAAAATTTAGCCTTCGTCTTGGAAAATAATTGAATATGTCAACAACTAGAAGCCACGCACTGGTCTCACTTCATTGGCAATATCACTGTTGTATTTGAGAGGGAAGACACAGACAGTTGCGAGAGGGCCTTGGAGGGGTAAGTAAATACAGCTGTAGGGGGGGGGGGCTTAACGTTAGTCCAGGGGAGTAGAACTATCTGTTATGAAGAAAATTGACCTTCACAGTAGGCTTTAAAGTGTATCGTTCCAGTCAAATAATTCAAATATTATAAAAAAAACCAATCAATCAATCAATAAATAAATTTGAATTCTGACAGTCAAACTTCCACCTTCATAGCACATTCTTGAAAGGAGATATAAAATATTGACATTTATTTACTTGGAGCAAATTATTCCATTCTCATTAATGTGTGGCTTTCTTGTGCAAAGATTGTAATTTATTTAGTACAACGATGAGATCACAAATTATTGCGCAATGCACCATTTCAATTTGAGGGAATAAACATCAATATTTCATATCTCGGCTATAAAGCATGTCCTATGAAGGTGAGAGTTGACTGTTAGACTTCACTTTCCATGCTGCTTAATACATGGATCAAATCGAGACTTTAAAATATATATATATATATATATATATATATATATATTTCACTAATTCCACACTTAGGGGGAAAGTTGTTGTTGAAAAGCCGACCTTAAGGGGAAAAATTTTTTGGGGCGAAATATTAGTTTCGCCGTAACGTTTCTTCACTCTTTTTCTATAGGAATACGTTAACGGACAAGAGCGCCCTCCTAGATTTACAAACAAGATACAATTACTTCAAAGTTGTCAAATTTACGGACACCTAGCTGTTAACACGAACGGACGGATGGCCATTGAAATAACGTTGTTTATATTTTTAGACGTTAAGGTGAATACTTTTCCTTTTGTATTTCATTGTTATTTTTTCACCTTATGTATGCGCAGCTATAACAATTTCCCCCTAAGGTGGGAATTAGCGTGTTACATATATATATATATATATATATATATATATATATATATATATATATATATATATATATATATTTATCGAAATGCGGGTTATCGTGGACATTTGGCATGTAAAATTGAGTCAAAACGTGGACTTTGACATTAAGTGGACATTTTCGTGTCCACGTATTGTTCAGGCCTCTCGGAAGAGTATTTTCTGCAGAGTGAGTGACTTCAAAGCATGACTTCTAATAATACAGAGCGCCATCTATTTTGTGTCAACGAATGAACCCGATTCAATCACTCCCTCAGGTAGACTTCAGTGGTTGAAATCAGCATGATATATATGTTGCCTGTTTCATATTGGGTCAATTTGTGGACTTTAAATAAAGGTGGCACACCTTAAGTGGACACGATTTTATGTGAAATCAACATTATATCTCAAATACAACATGGGACTTAAAAGCAGCCTCACAGGAGTACTGTAGACATGCCATAGTGGTACTAAACACCATGCAGTATCACTTTTACATACCTGAATGGTGCATAATATATGTACCATTGTACCATAATAATACGTCCACCAAAGTACCCTTTTTTAGCATGTCCACCTTAGCCCGCATGTAGCAATATATATATATATATATATATATATATATATATATATATATATATATATATATATATATATATATATATATATATATATATATATATATATATATATATATATATATATATATATATATATATATATATATATATATATATATATATATATATATATATATATATATATATTTATATATATATATATATATTCTGCTAAATGCGGGCTAAGGTGGTCATGCTTTAAAAAAGGTACTTTGGTGGACATATTATTATGGTACTATGGTAGATGTATTATGCACAATTCGGGCACGGAAGAGTGATACTGCATTGTGTTTAGTACCACTATGTCATGTCTCCAGTACTACAGTGAGGCCGCTTTTAAGTCTCATGTTGTATTTGAGATATAATGTTGGCTTCACATAAAACCACGTCCACTTGAGGTGTGTCACCTTTATTTGAAGTCCACAAATTGACCCAATTTGAAACAGGCAACATATATATCATGCTGATTTCAACCACTGATGTCTACTGAGGGATTGATTGAATCGAGTTCATTTGTTGACACAAAATAGATGGCGCTCTTTTTTATTAGAAGTCATGATTTGGAGTCACTCACTCTCCAAAAATACTCTTCCCAGAGGCCTGAACAATACGTGGACACGAAAATGTCCACTCAATGTCATAGTCCACGTTTTGACACAATTTTTCATGCGCAATGTCCACGATAGCCCGCATTTAAATATATATATATATATATATGTGTGTGTATATATATATATATATATATATAGGCCCTATATATTTATATATAAACATATATATATATATATATATATATATATATATATATATATATATATATATATATATATATATATATATATATATATACATGTCATATTGTTGAGTAAGTTCCCTGTACGCGCGCCCTCTTTGTTAGGTCACATAGGTGATAATCATGCTCGTAACGCTCATTCAGCTAGGGCGCACATCTTGTTATATATATATATATATATATATATATATATATATATATATATATATATATATATATATATATATATATATATATATATATATATATATATATACATACATATACAGTGAAACGATGAGAGACGGTTCTTTTCCAGTTAAAATCAGCATTTTGGTAGTTACATATTAATAGTTACATATTTTAACTGGTTGTTCAGTGCTATAAATATTAGCACTTTTGCCGCATGAGAGAATCAATTCCCGTGAAATCATGACGCATGTAACCTGAAGCGCACTGCACATGGTTAAATCTGGCCGCCTTACTTTGACGTCACAAACTTACGGGTACCGAATAAAGTGTTTCCTTTGTATTGTTCGCTTTTCAACCGAGTAGTATTTTCCATGGAAAGTTTCACCGATATCTGTGACCGATTTTACTGCTTCAAACTTGTTCTAACACTATTGTGTAGACGAATCCGATCAGAGCTTGTGTTTAGTGACTGTAGACAGCCATAAGTGGGGTTCATCAGCCTTGAATCGTCTTCAATAATTGTCTATAACACTTACATCAAGTGAATTCGAAGGAATCAATACACTATTTAGTGCACATCCATCCATAATACAAATAAGCAAGGAAACTGAAACATTTAAACTTGGTGATCGACCCTAAAAATGGCCGACTGAAATCAGACCATCACTTGATGTCCGGATTAGTCTATACACTGAGTTGATTCGGAGCAATTTCAATATTAAAACCGCAAAAGAGATTTTGGCATCCTGAATGATCAACCTGAAAACAAAGCTGTAAATGTACTGATGATATGGTTCAAATTTTATATTTACAAGTGCAAAATGCAAAATACTATCTTAAATTCTGTTCATTTTCAAAGTTATGCAAGGAGTTTGATGAAATCACTGCATCACAACGCGTGTACTTCTTCTGATATAAATGCCTTCATTAGACAATGGCGTCCATGGTTTAATAGTCTTTATCTTGATTTAAATATTACGTAACCCTTTCGTTTTCCCTTGTATTTTGTTTAATGTTCAGTATTGCTTATAGCTGTAATAACTCGCATCGTTATCGTTCATATCATAGATTGTGAAGAACAATTAAAAAAAGACAAAAAAAAAAAAAATAAGTCTTCATCGCCTCAGAGATAAATATAGTGCATTTATACTTCATTATAACCCAATGAACACCAGTTTCTTCTCTTCAAAACACTAGTATGCTTTAAAAGATTTATTGAAGTTGCATTATTTGAATTTTTATAAGTTTGGGAGAAGAAATTGTATTAATCTTAAGCAACAACTAACTAACAACTAATCTAGTATGGCGTGAAAAGGAGGCCGTCCCCTCTTGCACCTCCCTATTATTAAAACAGCTGTGCACGTGTAGCCCCTACACGTGACTGGTACGTGACGTGCTGTAACCCAGTGTAAGATTATACACGCATGTGGTAGCTCTTTCATATCGCCGTTTCCAGCTGTTATCGCTGTTTTCATATCGCTGTTTCATATGTCTGTTTTTCCGGAATTATTTTATCTTCTCTCTAAAGCTGAGTTCAATTTTTACCTCAACACATCAACCATTAATCCCCACTGCAGGCAGTTTCCTTACAACCTGATTTTCGTTTTATATTTTGAAGGAAATTTTCGGGCAATCTGGCTTTCTATTTCTCATCCTTCCATCAATTTAGCTTCATTTATTTCCCGACAATATAACAAATGACATTTCTATCCTTAAGAGTGTGAATGACTTTCTTTTACGATTGTCAGATTAAAGTATGTCAACACATATCTGTTTTTACCTTCGATGACTTGAAAAGAACTTAAACGTATCCGTAGATACTTGCCATTTACATTCACCCCAGTCATGAACCAGGTTTAAGTTTGCTTCGGGAGATATCCAGATCTATTCAGCATTTTTGACGTTTTCTTCAAGCAGAGTCTGAAGCCAACGTCTGATCTTTCATAAAAATGACAGGTAAGTTCTCCGTTTCTCCGTTTATGTATAAGTACTTGATGTCACAGTTTGAATTTTTGAAATATTTTAAAGGCTCATTTTCACTTACATTTCTTGAGCTGAATACCAAAATGAACAGAACTATCTAATTTAAAATATGTGCGAATTCAGCAAATTAATTACCAGAAGTTATATATAGATTTGTTTTGTTCCTACGAGAACATGACTGTATATCATAAGAAAATTAGAACGTGCTGAAAAGCAACAGCAGTGGCGGCCGAACCGATGATGGGGCTTGGGGTCCAGCCCCACAATGAAAAAAATGGGGCTTTGTTCAGTCCCACAATATTTGCAAAGAGCAGCTTCAAGAGGTGGGAACAAGCATCTGAGAACAGTCGGGATATGCCGTTTCCGGCCACCGAAGAGGTATGTGAATGGTTTTAGGGCCGTGAGGTTGGTCACACATTGTTCTTCAGTGGACTGGTGGACGTAATATAGCTTCTTCTGAAAGTTTTATTTTCGCCGAACGGCCCTCTGCCAGAGGGTCAAGAGGACTTCAGAAAAAGGCTTTTAAAGTAAAAAAAAATGTTGCAGGATCCCCGCCAGAACATCATGGGAATCCGCTTAGGTGATCTTGCTGGCACCCAGTCCCCATTTTTTTTCCTGTTCCGCGCCTGACTGACAGAAGTTAATTATGCAATGTTCAAATGTCATGGACGGCATCACGATGTGTAATTAATGTTTTGCTCTGGAAAACTGAAAGAGAATATAAGGCGCAACTCATGTCAAACACTACTAAACTCTGCAATCTTTTAATGGTCCTTCGGTAATTTGTTTAGCACAACAATGACATCACAAATTGTTGCGCAATGTACCATTTTAATTAGAGTGAATAACCTTCAACATTTTATATTTCAGCTCAAGAATGTCCTATGAAAATGGAAGTTCCGCTGTTAAAATTTTTTTCATGTTGTTTAATGTATTTTTTTTAATTGTTTGGTCAGTTGGTTAGGAGAATTGGAACCGTTTTGTGTTAGAGGATTAAAACTTTCAGTCAGGCCGGCCGCCCCTTTTCTTCCATTTGTTGCCCACGTGCTTGTTTTACCTACTCCATTGTTTATGAGCACCAAACACAATGGCGGTAGGTTCCACTTTTAAAGTCTTTGGTGAGCTTATGACCAGGCCAGGACTGAACTCCAGACCAAAATAAGATAGCAATCTATTGTTTTCTGGACGTTTTTCTCAAAAAGGGGGGGAGGGATATTAAACATTATCATACTTTTAAAACATCAAGAAGCATCATTTGCATTTCAGTGGCATACCAAAAGCAAACTCTTTCAAAAGGGGAATGGACGCCCATCTCATACAACCTCCTGTTGCACGATCTATACCAACTCCCACATAATGGAGATTCGTCACCTTTCAAATAGGTTTAGTCGGGGAGCCCAGTCAAAACGTTAATCGTTCTGGTAACATCTTTAAAACTTCAATATTCGAAGCATTGCATAGACTGCGGCGTACCATCAGCAAGAAATCATCAACCTTAATATGCAAATTCATAGGCATATTTTTGTTGGATTTCCACTAGGGTCCCTAAGAAAGAAAGAAAAACATATTCCAAAACCATGGTCGCAAATTCTATCGTATGTAGGGTGTTCACTCTTACGTCACTGGCGCATTGCCCATCGAAATCCTAAGCTTAGGACTTCGATGGCATTGCCAAACTCATTGACTTTACGAGCAAATGCCGTAACGACTGGGCGTCGAAAGAGTTGGTAAGGCGCGCTTATTCTGTCGTCATAATGAAAGGTAGAATTCAGTCTGTATACATTGTGCGTGCAATTGTACAAGCGTTAACACGCGCAACCAATAACATGCACACAAATGTGATTGCGCATGCTCTATGCCAACCAATGTCTAGCCAGTGACGTAAGCGAGAATACCACAATCCAAGTAATGTGACTTGAAAGATTTGTTAATTTTGTCAACAAATGTCTCACTTTTGAAGAAGGTCACATAAGGTCATGTAATATGGGCACAGGACCTCAGATTTCTTATGTTTTATTTTGTAATTAAATTTTCTGTTTGTCAATAAAAATTGATACTGTTGGAATGTTTTATTAGCCTATTCCTTGCAGCGGCAACAAAATAAATTGAATGCTACCGTATCTCACATAAATGTTCGTGCCCCGATGACATTACGGATTTTCCATAGTGCACTAAATCTCAAGAAAATATACATTACTCTGTTTTCCGAGTATGGTATTGAAATGCAGTTTTCACCACCTGATTTCTTTTCTGTATATTTTGAAGTCGATGAATTCTGTCTCAAGAAAATCCCTTCATCTAAGTTAATGCAATCGTCGTTTGTCTTTGTTGCTCATCTTAAAACGTGCCTATGAGCCGGAGTGACGTCAATGCGCAATGGTCTAAAGCCAACTGTAGGAAACTAAAAAATCATTTTAATATTTGGGATTACTTTAGTGAATCGGCACGTTGTTTTTTTTTGTTTAAATGGCACTCTAAAAAGGAAACAAATGTTCATAAGATCATATTTTATATCAAGAATGAATTTAGCTCTGAAAGGCAAAGATGGGTTATCGAAAGAAACTCACATTTTGAGTAAAGAAGCGTTTTCGCCAAAGCCAAAATCTGCTTCGGTTTGCGGGCTGGTGGTGAAATTTAACAGTAGGGTAAACAGGGGAAATTTCCTCCCACGAAATTCCAAAAACGTCATTATTTGTAGGCATACTAAGATAGGATAAGAATTTTCGTTTGGCTCGCAAAATGGTAACGGATTCCTTCTTTGGTGAAAAGTTGGATTGATGGTGCTGATCATCTTGTTCATCGTAGGTATATATTAACACACTCTCCAAATGTATCAGATTTACTACAGTGACCAGTCTCTATCTAGAGTGACATTCAACTGTCCATTGAGTGACATTTTTAATCGTTTACAGTTTAATTGCCACTCCAAAAAGAGTTGAAATCCAGTCAATTTCCACTCGATAAAAGTGTGGTTACTATATTGACGAATTTTATCAGCGCTTGTGTTTAGCGACTGTAGGCAGCCATATCGTCAAATTGTTTTGATCCATTGTATACACGAATTTCAAACGCTCATAAACAGTGAAATCGAGGAAATAAAGATGCAATTTAGTGTTCTACAAGCATCCGTGATACACTGAGGTAAGCCGCAAATTAAAAGAAGGCGGTAGACCTGCGGTTATGGCCGATTCCGATTGAATGTGCTGACGTCACGTACATGGTCTCTACGGTCTCCTAACTCCTATTCCTACACTGTAAGACAAACTGGCCCCTCAAGGAGGCTCACGCTGAGGGATGGAAGCGTTAGTCTGACAGGCACAACATTCCATTCGTACTTCAAAGGACACGTAACGGCCGGAAAATTCTATTGTAGGGAGAGATCAGCGTGTGTGCATTTTTAAAACGCGTTTTCAACTTTCCTCTGTGTGATTGCACTTGCAAGATGTTATAAACGTAGATTCCAACCAGTAACCCACGACTGGGAAAAAGGCCGTTGCCGGCTCGACTTGAACCAATAGGTTGGAAACTGGGCCGTAAAACTCCATCCAACTAATTAACTTAATTCTTTCCTCGTGGAGCCCTCATGAGGCGCAGACGTTCCTTCACCTTTACCTCATGGGGGTTCAAACGGATAAGCGTGAGTGTTGATTTGACATGGGCACAGCACACGCGCACAGCCCTGTTCGGAGATTTGCTCTCATAACTATGGTTGAGTAATTAATAATTCCATGCATTTTCAAGGAGTTCCATTGACGGGCACTTCAACGTGCTTGGGAAACGAAGACACTAGTCGATTTTTCGTTGTTAGCTCGTAAGAATGTAAACGCGTACATATAAATGTGCATTTGTGCATGAATACACCATTCGAAACTGACCTGTCAGTAAGTTCATGAACTTCAAACAAGTCGTTGAGCGTTCTTGTTCAAGTGTGTTAAGTGAAAGGCCTAGAACAAGACAACAACGTTCCACAGAAGCAGTGGCGGAGCTAGGTATTGCGGTCAGAGGGGGCGAAAAGGGTCTTCAGGGGCGCTTCGATGGAGTAAATCTGACCTATCAGTAAGTTCATGAACTTCAAACAAGCCGTTGAGCGTTCTTGTTCAAGTGTGTTAAGTGAAAGGCCTAGAACAAGACAACAACGTTCCACAGAAGCAGTGGCGGAGCTAGGTATTGCGGTCAGAGGGGGCGAAAAAGGTCTTCAGGGGCGCTTCGATGGAGTAAATACCCTGAGCCTCAACACGATCGAAGCCACTTTCCATTTGATTTTCCGCACTTGGTAGAAGACTACTTTGCCATTTCTCCTACGCAACTTTTGTTTAAATTTTCTATAGGCCTACAAGGGGCCTCCGCAGTCTATACATGGGCCTCCGGAGAAGAAAATTCAGGGGAGGGGCAAAATTCTTTCAGGGAAAAAGCTCCGTGCCTCCATGAGTAGGCGCGGAGTGCAAAAAAATTTTGGCCCAAAATTCCTATTAGATCGCTGAAAATGGCATTTAAAAAGCCTATTTACCGCATATAAATAGGGAAAACACTGAATGAACTGTTAAGAAATGTTGATGTTAATTTTTTTTTTTCTTTCTCTTTGTTTTTTTTTTCGTTTTTTTTTCAGGTGTTTTTATTTTCCAGGGGGGGGGGGGGGCAAGTCCCTCCCCCCTTGCCCCTACCTGCGGACGCCCACGTTTCTATCCCTCTCTTTCACATTGTAGTATAAGGCGTTCATTATATTTTGTATTATTGTCAGGCTGTCAGGTCTCGATTTAAGTTTATAAAGTAATAATGGGCTACTTTGTGAAAATGAAGATTAAACCTGCTAGATCTTACAGGGGGAAAAGGTTATGGAAATTAATCACCGTAAGGTCTTCATTTTTTGGTATCTGGAAATCAAGATAAGTACACGACGAAACATTAATTGACGTAATTTACACCATGTGAACACTCTGAAATAGCCATCAATTGCAAGAAATAGCCAAGACAAGAGGTCTGCTTGGCTCTCTAGATACCGAATTCATACTAAATAAAAGTAGCCTAAACCTAGGCTAATTAAATGCAATTTTCTGGCTTTTGAGACCACGAAAGTACAGAAATAAGCATTATCGTAGAGACCACAAAAGTACAGAAATAAGCATTATCGTGCAGTGTCAAAAATTGCCATTTATAATGAGAATGGTCACTCGATGGAAAGCAAACTGGAAACTGCTCATTCAAAGTCTTAAACCATTACCACTATGATGACAATTTTATTTTATTTTAACCTGAATGTTCTCTTCAAATGGTTTTGAAAAATATTGTGGAAGCTATTTGGTATCTTTATAAACTCTTTTTATTGTCTATGTTGACAATTATCCCCAACAACAATAGGGCTATTTGCGCTACAATTATTGTTGCGCCCTTTGCAACATCTTTTATTGGCCGGGAGGGTGAATTTCATGTCAGTCTGTGTATTTTATAAGCCTATAATCATGCCTGGTGTGGAGGCAATTAAATTGGCACAGCGACAACATTGATTAGTGCGTATAAAGGGTGAAGATACGTCTCGGCAAAACCTATCCCTATATTAGAGAAGATGACCCTTTTCATCAGAATAAAGTGCAGATAGCCTAGTACAGTTACTGGTGACTGTTTGTGTTTGAGCATTTTTTTATCTGGACCTTAAAACAACGCTATTAATTTATGTTTTTGTCTATAATGGTGCAAGAGTAAAATATGTTAAAAACCTAAAAAGGGCGCCGACAGACGATTTTGGTCCGTCGGGGGGACCGCCCCCCTGACCATATGGCAGCTCCGCCACTGCACAGAAGTGAAATTTATTGAAGACAATACTTTTTCCAAAGTCCTCCCGACCGTCTGGCAAAGGGCGAAACCAAACGTGAAACTGCTTCCCGAAGAAGCTGTACGTCCACTTAAGGACAACACTTGACCAACGTCAAGGCCTTCAGACCATTTACATTATTGGTCTGTCAGGCATATTTTCAAGATTTGCAATGTTTTGAAATTACGTTTTATTCCACCGAATATCAATTAACCTGTTTGCCCCCAATGACTGAACAGTGATCAGCACTTAGTCTACTCGCACCTCCGTTTTTGCCCCACTGAAGTTCATGCCGGACCGGGCATAAAAAAGGCGTTAAAAAGAGAAACCACTCCGCTTACCGCAACTACTCCTCCTTTAACGCCTAGCCATGTACAAATACAGTGGCGAGACACCAAGTGGCGAATTTGTAGAAGTTTTACCGAGTATCAGCTTATGCAGTCTTAGTCGCATCATCCGTCAAAGCGAAGCTCGTCGTTCGGCGTTACATGCAATTATCTTGATCGATATGTGCAATAAAAATTATTTTTTTTAAAAATTGAAATATTAGCTTAACAGGACAATACATAGAAATCCTAACCTTGGTGTACCTCTTCGACAATACACGATGACGTCATGATTGACAAATCCAGAGGAATTCTAAGCTTTAGCTGGAAAGAGCACTCCAACAGAAACGTAAAACATAAGCAACTGTAGGGTCACGTGGTGCCGTTGGGTATGTTGCTGCAAATGAACGCGGGTCACGCAGAATATTACAAAGAGTCCCCGGGATACAACTTGGTCTTTGCTTAAAGGGTAAGTTTAAGCAAAAATTTAATTTTCATATGTTAATGAGGAACAAAATCTACAAAGTGTGGTGAAAGTTCCATTCAAACTGGACATGTATTTCTTGAGATATCAGTAAATGAAGTCGGTAGATTTGTGTTCAAAAGTGAGTTTGAGGGCAGCAGAGCTTATATCACTTCCTCACACTGACAAGGAATACTTTGTTTGTGTTGACCTTGAAGTTAATAGGAGTATGACCTACATGTGGGGGATGAAAGTTTGTAAAATTCTCATGCCACTTATGCAATCACATTTTAATAATATGGGATTGTTGAGGAGAAAATCCAGTATAAAGTTTAAAGAAAACCAAGACTGCCCATTAATGTGGGGACGTGATGTCATATGTGCTTGCTTCAAGTTTACATTTTGTTGAAAATGTGAAAACTTTACGTGTTCATATCTTGGGAACCACACATCGGATTTCCATGCAAATTTCACCGAAATGCTCAGAATAAGTACCCTTCTGACATACCAAATCCTGCTGTGACTTTAAACCCGTCTCTTAAATGGTCTTTTAAATTATTTTGTGACAACTGCATACTCTAAATTCATAGCGAATTATAGTTGTAGCTCGTAGGTAAATTGCAATAAATTTTCAACTAAATCTCTGTGTTTGTGGGCATGTGGGTTGAAATGACCTGCTTTTATAATCTATAGAGATAGTAAAGAGAGTGGATAAAATTGTAAAATGGCGTCAAACGTTTCACTTTACTTAACCCCGTGAACCCCTTTAAAGCCACTAATAGAAATTCAATGCAGAATGATGAGTGACTCGACTCTAATCATGTCGTTCTTATGGTTGCATCTCTATGTGAATGCAAATGTGACGAGAAATTTCCATCCTGTTTCTTTTTTATCAAGATACCGCCCCGCTCACTATTATCTGTACACATAGTATGATGCAGCTTGAGCCGAGTACATCTGGAATGCCTATCGCAATTACCATCTTGGCTGACATTTGTTGTCCAGTCATCAATGAAGACAGCATCAAGGACTTCAAAATGATATAATCTGTTAGCAGGAATTGTAGGATAACAACATATGCAAAGGAACGAAACAAAATACCTTATAAATGAATTTGTAATATAAATTTTAGACAAAACTTATTCGTACATGCTTCGTAGTTATCGCACTTGGCCATGTGTTGTAGGTTCCATAAAGTCTGAAATTTCAAATGTTGGGCTCAAAGTGATTTCAAAATAAATCCATGTGGTCCACTTTCCTTCAGAATATTTTTGAGCTGTGATTTAAAATGTTAAAGCGGCTTATTGAGTTGGCTCATGAAATTCAACCAATTTTTCCAAACCTGTTAAGTTTTCTTCACATACCAATGGCAAATGGTCAAATTAAGACAATTCCCATATACTAAGTACAGATACCGTAACTCTTTAATGAGTGATTACTTTGAGGTTCAATTCGGGTTTCAAAAATTTGTGACCAGACACTTTTTCAAAAAAGGCACAAATCCGTTGCAAGTCAGAACACCACAAAATTCAAAAGTTAAGCTTTTCCCTTAACTATTGGTTATGAAACTTGGCTTATTATCCTAATTATAAGCATTGTCATGAGATAGTGACCCGTTAACACTCTCATTAAGTTATCGAAATCAACTCAATGAGCCCCTTTGAAGTCCGTTCACTCAATTTAAAATGGCTGATTGTGCAATTGTAATTTAATTCTTGTTCGATTGAAATTACTTTGTTTGTTTTTCTTTAATTTTGAAAAAATTGCCTCACATTGATCTGTCTCTCCTACACGAGGTCTCTCTGAACAGCATGTTATTCAAGAAAACAGGGGACTTTTCACGGTCATATAGACATGTAAATTTCAAGACAAAACGAACACCGTTATTTGTTATGCAGGGAGAGCATCACAGTTTATCGTGCAATAAACACATTCGAATTAAATTCAGAGAATGAATAGCAATACTTAAATCTCAGTTACAGCACAAACACATGTAAAAACAGTGTGCTATGCGCGGCTTACCAGTTGACATGAACAATAAGATCACGCATGCATGCGCAGATATAAAATTCAAACCCGTCTATCGGATGAATAGGATTCACGTAGAAACTTCTTGAACAAATTGTAATTTTAGAGTTAAACTGCAAAAGCAAACTTACGCAGCACAGCCAAATTCCACATATTTCCTCTCATTACCATCCAATTATTTATCATGCCATTTTAGGACCTTTTAAATGAAGGGTTTAAGGTCACAACAGGATTTGGTATGTTAGAGGGCTACTTATTCTGAGCATTTCGGTGAAATTTGCATTGAAATCCGATTTGTGGTTCCCAAGATATGAACACGTAAAGTGAACTTGAAGCAAGCACATATGACATCACGTCCCCACATTAATGGGCAGTCTTTTATTTTCCTTTAAACTTTATACTAGATTTTCTCCTCAACAATCCCGTATTATTAAAATATGATTGCATAAGTGGCATGAGAATTTTATAACCTTTGCATCCCCCACAGGGAGGTCATACTCCTTTTAACTTCAAGGTCAACACAACAGTCTGATAAAACAAAGGAAAACAAAACATCCCTTGTCAAGGTGAGGAAGTGATATAAGCTCTGCTGCCCTCAAACTCACTTTTGAACACAAATCTGCTGACTTCATTTACCGATATCTTAAGAAATTCATGTCCGAATTGAATGGAACTTTCACCACACTGTGTAGATTTGTTTCTCTTTCACATATGAAAATTAAATTTTTGCTTAAACTTCCCCTTTAAGAGCAAAGCCCGACGGACTTACACACTAATCCAAGTTGAAGTGACTGCATTTCTCTCTAAAGTTGTACTGTAGCCCTCTTAAGGTCCTTCGTACATGAACCACAATAAGTCGGATGTAAAATTCCTCGACACTCTGCCTAGGTATTGACGTAGGCGGTAACCCCGTTTTTCTAGTAGGTATCTCCATTATACCTTAATTAAAGACTGTCACTCCTCACCTGGTCACCTTAAACTACAATTTTACCGTGGGAACCCAAATTCTCGATTGATACAATTATTTTTTTTAAATAAAATCAAGCAGAGTAGCTCATATCATACAGCATGCGCCGAGAGTTTAATGTTTGTTCTTACTTATGACTAGGGCTGTAGACAAGGATGGCAATGTCTGGAGCGCTGGAACTTAGAAGGAAGTAGCCTAGATTCGAAGAATTGGAACTGTATGGGTGACCAATATTTATGAACTTTAAAAACAGAGTGTACTTTGCTATATTTGCATAATGTGGGTTTTTACAAAACCGCCCCAGAAGCAGTAAAAAAAGAAAAAGTCCGTACAACGTAATTGACAATTTTTTCACTTATTTCACAAAATGAAAAATGTGCAATTTTGGGTTTAACGTCACTATTATCATGATCATTAAATGCTGCAAACACCCTTTGCTCTGTTCACTGCCGGTAACAGGAAATTGCTCAGGAAGTCAATTTTATTGCTTACTAAAACAGAAAAATACAATCATCGCCTATTTTGGCCTTAACTACATTCAAAACAACATTTAGCTCAATTAAATGAGTAAAGGATGGCGTTTTGGCAGATAATTTCATGTTTCCCCGCCGCAAAGATTTAGAATAAGATAAGAACTGAATCTGTTTCTATACCCTTTTAATAAAATCAGGTATCTTTGGGTAAAACTGAATGTAAAAGCCGTAGGAGTGGTATAACCACGAATGCCAGGAACTGCCACCTTAGGCCGTGAAGTTCTTTCTCAACATCGTCAGGGGAAAAAAATTAAATCTGATTTTCAGGATAGCAGGACCCCACGAAACATGACTTTTAGACCGTTGAGAGTCATACATTCCTCATCGTTAAACAGCAAATTATATCACCTTACTCGATGTGACTACATTTGCGGGACCAAGAAAGGGACTTGAAATAAAAGGATGGGAAAGACCTCCATCGGCTGGTCAATTATAATACATGATGAAGACGACAATCATAACAGATCCAGTTTTTCGAGTTTTACTGGTTGAGTTAACCAGATTCCAGAATAATGGCTAAGATGGGGGATAAGAAGTGACAATATAATTTCAGAAAGCTAAAGTAAATTTTTCCTTTGCACATTTGAAACGAAAGAAAAAAAAATTTTAAATGAAATACTTCTTTAAAAAAAGGAATTTTGTCCCCTTCTGCCAAGTTCGGTCAATTTGGATCAAATTGTGTCGCTTATTTTTTTTTACATGAAGGCAATCTATAGAGTGTATTCCGACAGTCAAAGAAGGGGCGCGGTTTATGACGTCAGTGAAAGCATCCTATAGAAGAAGATTATGTCGTCACGTTATCCTTTGACACATCGCGTGCTGTAGCTCCCTCATCATTGGCGTTGTGCCCTTGAAAGATCAATTAATGGGCACTTTTTAATCAAGAATTAGTTTGAGTGTCTTTTCAGAAACCAACTAATGGGCACATTTTAACCTATACTGGTATAGTTGGTTGGACACAGTGCACAGAGCTGGAAAAACTTTGCCCAACTTTTTAAGCGTGTGTCTCTTCAAGAATTCCTACAACTGATGATAGACTCTAATCAGATGAAGTGAAGAAATCGTACTGTACACACAAGTTACAGTCAGATAGTTCCTGAACTAACTAATCACGTTTGTGAATAATGTTGAATAATGTTTGACCCAGTTGAATTAGTTTCTAACAAATATTTAGCCCCTTGACTAAGTTTTGACTTATATTTTTAGTCCACATACACGAAATTACTAACGAGGTTAGTCAATTCAGACACCACTTGACTAATTTGTGATTACAGTGCAGTGATCCGGAATTAAAACACAAATCCTATCACTCGCCTATTATGATAGTTTGTCGTCAAGCACTGCGTCGCACCGCTCGCTGGTATGTAGTGATTATGTTGTCAGACTGAGTGCGCTACCTCTGTTGCACAAGAAATACTAACATCAATAGAAACTGAATTAATTTTTTTATAAGTAACCCGACCTATGCAGGAATCTGAGCCATAATTCCGGTGAGGTTTTCGTGGACATATTTTCCAGATTTAATCATCATATGTCTCCAACTTGATAATCCACGTATCAGCTGGCTTCTATCTGCCTCTTCTCGAAAGTTGAAATAACGGCACACCGCTGTCGATAATCATTGTGGTGGTGTTTATGTTCATGTTATCAAATTTCCGTGAAATGACGGCAGCATTCCTTGACGAATGAATGCATGACACTCGGCAGTAATAGAGTTGTAGGCCACTTAGGTGTAGGGTTATATAGCCTTCATCAAACATAGCTTTGTGGAAGTTATTTGTGACGGAAATTGTGGCGTTACATACACCTGTCTATTTTAATTTAGTTCTTCTTAAAAGATTGCACGTCCACACGAGCCTATACTGTTTGACGATAGTCAAACAATATCAACTCAATTCTGCACTTAAATTCCATAGAGTGACTGAACCCTTAAAAGACTTAACAAGTAGATCTCCTCGAATAAAGTAAAAACAAGTCATGAAAACAAGTAATGAAAAAAACAAAAAGCGAAGAGAAAAGTGATGAAAAGAAAAATATTGTTAATGTTCACTCTACGTGTTAGTGTATGTGTCGGCAGATGAGCACTGAAGTATAGGGATACAGGAAAATAGAGAGGCCTTGTGACGGCGCTTGCTGGCAAATCGATTTTCTGTATATTTCGAAAAAGTTATAAACGAATGATTGGAAGGAAAAAAAGATTCTTATAAGACACATTTTTCCTGTATTGATTATTAGAGGAGGGTACATAACAAGACTTAAGTTAATTATTTCCATCACTCACGCTTTGCAAACTGTAATACGAGCTTTCTGTCTTATTTCTATCAACGCCGTCTCAACAGCTCAAACACAATCTCATTATTCAAGCAATGAATAATTAGAGGAGGCGATCATTGCGTCAATACACTTTCCCGAAAATGAGACGTAGACATATTCTTGCAGTATGCAGAGATCCCACGTAATAGTTTGCATAGGGCAATAGGCTATTATTTGTAGTATAATGCGCAGGGTTGGAAGTTACCGTACATATGTTTCGTTGCATAAATTGTTTTCGAAACATTTTTCGGCACATTTTGGGACTGTTTAAAGATTTACAAACTGAAGAAAATTGCGTTTCAGACTTTATTATCAGTCCTCGAAATTTGATTGATTGTTTTTACTTTCATCTCATTAACCCCGCATTGTTGTCTGCATTTTCAAATGGTCCTCCGTACAAGGCCCTTTCTAAATGAAACAATCATTACACTTTCACGTATATGTGAAGGTTTCCCATTATCCCAATTCATTTAGAATACGCCGTGATATATTTTTAGCACAACTTTGCCTCCAGCAGACCCGTAGGCAAAGGACAGGGGAGGGGGTAGGGCCGAAGCCCCCTGACTATTTTAGCTGGCCCATATAGAGACTTTGAAGTATCCCATTCACTTAAAACATTTTTTTACATATGCTCCACCCCCAAGAAATCGACCCGTTGCAAAGATTTCAGCCCCTGTTGGTGTCTCCTTGTGTGGCTACGGTCCTGGCCTCCAACTCTTCCCATTTCCACTACAAGTTAAATGGTCGGGTGGATAAGTCTTACACCAGTTGTTAACTAGCGAGTTCACTTTCTTCATATATTACTTATTATTTATCCTTGCAATTATTCGATTGTTTTACAAGTTAAAAAGATCATTTCTGTTCGTGTTTCAAGTTCTTCTTCTCTCCGAGGTCCTTTTTTTTTTTTAACTTGTCTCTGAGTGTACTATTCATCTGCTCTCAATATGTATTTCACCTATGTTAATAAGAGTCGTACAGCAAAACGTTAACCAGTAAATGGGGTGCACAGGGATTGTGAGGCCGGGCGGGGTAGGTGGATTTTCTGACTGACATAAATAGGGTCCAATGGAAATTTTTCGCCATCGAAACTGGTTAAACACAAAATGGCCTCCTAATGACTAATGTGAAGGTAGATTGGCGATAACGGGATTTTTAAAATGCCTGTCCTGGTGAGCGGACAAAGGAATAGTTCACCCCCCCCCCCCTCCCCCCCGAAAATATTTGTTTTTGTAGGCGGTTTGATACTCAAAATAACATTTTTTTTGGAATTTTTTGAGGCATTGCTAAATCAGACCCGCATAGAATACAGCTGATCTTCAGCCGTCTGCTCCGAAAAGTGGGAACCACGGCCCCGACCCTTCGACTGGGCACATAACTGCCCGGTCGCTGGGCTCCTGGGGAAGCAGCTTCATTAGGCATTAAAATGTATCCGTGAAAGGTCAAATATTCAAACGTTCCAAAAGGGAAGCTGCTTGAGCATGGAAATAATTTTGTTGACATTATCTCAAAAGTGCAATTTCATTTGCAGAACACATTGTATGAAACGAGTTCATTATTCTGGTGAGTTTGGAATAAATGGAAAAGAAAATTTCATGTTCTTTCCCCTGCAAATCAGGTGTTTAAAGTGTGTACCATTTCAGTCAAGAAACTTTTTAATTAAATTTATTTGTCAGTTTCCCCGTTATAGGGCCCACACTTTTTCGACAATACAACTTCTCTTCTATATGTCCCCAAACAAAATCCTTTGATATCTATCCATTCATCTTCCATGTTAATTCTCTGTTATCCGATGTCCCTTAAAGAGATTTTGATTGCATCTTAGTGATTCCCAAAGTTGATGAAATCCTAACGTTCCCCTGGCTTTATCCGGCAGTTATTTCAAACAGGGAGTTGCAAAATAACAGCTTCATGGTTTTACAAGATGTAAGTTTAGAAGCAGACCGGAAAAGACAAAGATCTTATGTGAGTTTACCATGATTCTTTCCTTCGCTTGAACAAAAAGTATGATATTTGTATAATTCGACACTTAGGATGAGAGTTGTGTCTAAAAGAATAGCCCAGGGTCAAATTTAAGTTTAATATGTCAAACAGATTCATACTTTAAGCATTCTGGTGAAAGTTCCACTCCTTTCCCATGCATGTTTGGTTCTTTAGATGTTAACAGTTGAAGTTGACACATTTTCTATACATGGTGAACTTGAAGCAAACAGATGTGATGTCTTGGATTCACATTGTTGGCTAATGTTTTGTTTTTCTTTATTTTTCATCCTTTCAGCTTGACCCTGAATTGTTTAGGGATGATACCTTGCCCCTATGCATGTAAAAGTTTCAAAACTCCATAACTCAGGATGCATCTATGGTATCAATACATTAGAGTTTTGTTGCACAAAATTGATGGTAAATTTATAAATGAAAACAAACATTGGCCAAAAAATGTGAATCCATGATATCCCATCTGCTTGCTTCAAGATCATTCTATGCAGAAAATTTTTCACATTCAGTTGCTAATATCTCGAGGACTGAACATGGGAAATAACAAAAGTTTCACCAGAATGCTTAGAATATGTTCCCCTTTAACATATCAGAAATAAATTTGGCTCTAGGCTATTCTTTTTAAAGTCTACCATGAGGGAAAAATGAATTGAGATGGAAATTCTCGTTTCGCCTTATCGTTTCTTCAACTTTCACATAGGATTACGCAATGGTACGCCCTTTTCAATTTACAGGTTAGATGCAATTATTGCAATGTCGACAAATTTATGGACATTCATCTTTCAAGGTAGGTACTGTAATATCAGAGTAGCATCGTGACACGTCAACAAAAGGCACTCTCTCCACTTGGTACTTTAGAAGATCACTTTTCCATGCAACAATCTGTTGGAATTATGTCAAAATCTTTTAGGGTTCTTGAGATGCACCTCTTCAAAGTTTAAATATTTCTGAAGGAACTTGTTACTTATGCAAAAATAATGATTTGGAGTGTTGCAAAGTGTTAATATTTCTTTTGTTGTCTCTATATTACTTATGTCCTATTTACTCATCAGATTGTTGAAGGTTTGGGAATTAATATACTGATGCTTTTCAAATACAAAATTTTGACTTCGAAAATAAAGCCCTAAGGTATACTGATGTTACACCTATCCTTGAAATGAAAATTGCAAAAACAAAGAATAACATTAGCCCTAAATGACATGTCCCTCCTTCGACCTTCGACACAACAAGATTTGCATATTGAACTTACTTTTTAATGTTATATAAAAAAGTTTTATTTTTATTTTGACGTTGATCAAGTGCAAATCAGAAATTACCCCGTAAAATGGTTAATTTTTGATGAACTTTAACGGGCATTGCCGCTATTTCCTTCTTGTTTCATGCTTTTTACATTGAGAACCCAATTTTGTTATTTGCGTTTCACACGACCTCTAAATACGTACGGATGGCTGGTTATTGTAATAACGTTGCTTGTATGTTGAAGACGTTGGAGTGAAATGTTTTTCTTAATTTTTTTTTTTACTCTATTTCGCCTTAGGGCAGAAGATGTAATCCAGTTTAACTTTACGATGGATATTCGCATTAAGCACATGTTAAAGTTCCACGTATATTTTTAGGTAAAAAATTAGATATAGAAAAATTAGGCTGGGGGTTGGATACCTTGACCTATAATCAATTCGAGCCAATTGTGGTTGACGAAGGACTGAATCGCTTATTGCATCTGCCCTTTTTTCATACGTTTTTGGCAGACAACACGCCCACCCTCTGTTTGTTTGGATTACTGAGTTATTCGCAGATCCACATACTAATTGACTCAATGAAATGGTTGCCCGAATTACAGTCGGAGAGCTGAATTATCAATTGCATGATTACAAACCGGCTGATCTATAAAACTGACTGTGATTGGCAGCATATAATTACATCATTTTAAAATCGGTTAGACGTTTTTGCACCAAAACTTTTCCAAAAATTTAATGGTTAAGCAGTATATCTCGAGCTTCAATCTCAAAGTCTGTTGTGGCCTCGTCTTATCTGATTATTTGGAGACTTTTTTCTCTCATTTTGTTGTGACAGAATCGAACTCAACGAACAACTCAGACAAATTTGTTGAAGGAGAACACAACACCGCTGGTCAAGGTAGATCTAATACTCCCTTCCTGTTGACAGGAACCGTACAAATAGTTGCAGGGGCGCTATGCGTGTTGATTGGGGCCGTTTCTGGAATGTTGACATGGAGCTCTGATCATTTCGAAGTCGAGCGATTTGATCGCACCTTTGCTGGTGTCTGGGCAGGTTTGGTGAGTTGCTCATGAATGTCAAAACTCCACAAATCAATGTTAGTTTAATGTAAGCATGCCGTCACGTTTCCCCTTAAAAATGCAACACAGATACCCCAGTAGGTCAAAGGAGGTGTGGGGTGTAACTGGTATCTGAGTTTGTTCTGTGCCCTCGGATAAACTATGCCTTAATAGTGTTCACACTGTGTGAAAATACATTAACGACGCCCACTGACCATGTTAGCTAACCTCAAATCTTACTTAAATTTTTTGTATGTTTTGGTGTATCTGGTAATATCAGTCAATGAGCTATAGAGGTGAAATCTTAACATATCAACTTTGTGTGCAGTGAGCTTCATTTCCCGTCCCTGAGGCGGTAAGATTTACTGCAGTCAGGCAGAGAAGAACGATGTTTCAAAAAGTTAGAAAGAAAGTTTCATCATAAGTGCATCTGGGGCCGATTTCGCCAACAATAAATTTAGCGATTATCGCTAAGTCGCTCGCTACCTAGAAATTATCGCTAGTAGCCATAGCCATGAATTTTGGGTTCCACTAAACCTATGCCAAACAACACAACTTAGCGATGAAAAATTGATCGCTAAAGTTTAGTGAAATCATTTTGAAATCGGTGGCTAAATTGCGATCGATTTAAGATTTAGCGATGAATTTCGGGGTAAACAATGATCGCTAAACATTAGTGAAATCGGCCCAGGAATAATATAAAGGGGACATTATATTCATTTGCTGATAAGTCATGCATGCAAATTCATTTTCAGGAATTGACAGAGCTGGCAAAATACCAGAGGCACGTCCAGACATCGAAACTTCTTGATCATATTTGTGGATAATGTATTATCAAACAGATCGGCCATTACCCCGAGAGAATCTTTCATCAATCCTTGTTATAGAGTTTCACGAACTCTCGGCTTAAGGATTTCTCAGTTTAATTTGAAATCGGACTTGACGAAACAGTTTGAAGTAAGGAAATGGTTCTGTAGACAAATCCGCGTAACTTTAAAGCAGAGGATCAATGCTGACGGACGGACCCGAATTATGGCTGACTAAATCAAACCATTACTTCATTGTTTGGATTGGTCTATAGTACTGACGTCACTGCGTTGCTCGTCTCACCATTTTGCGGTCCAGAGGCCGATTTCACTAACGTCTGGCTATCATCGAAAACGCCGAAATTCATCGCTAAATCTGAAATCGATCGCAAATTGTCGACCGGTTTTTTAAATGATTTCACTAAACTTAAGCGCCGATCGATTTTTCATCGCTAAGTTTTATTGCTTGCCATAAGCCCAGAATTCATCGCTATTGCTACTAGCGATAGCTTCTTGTTTGCGAGCGATTTGGGGATGATCCTAAAATTATTGTTAGTGAAATCGGCCCCAGGTGTACATTGTAAACGGTGTTGTAGTAGGCGCGTGTTGATAATACACCCAATGCTCATGATCATTAACGTCCGTCCAGGCGTGTATCCAGGATTGTGTCATGGGGGCTGGGTTGGTGTCATGGAGGGGGGGGGTTTGGGCACAACATGAGGGAAAAGTCTATAGAGGGTACAGAGAAAAAACCGCTATTTTAGGTGTTTTTTGCATTGCAAGGTCGGGGCATGGGGAGGGAGTTCTGACCCCCACCCCTGCACCCCCGTGGCTACGCCACTGGTGACGTTCAGTATGGCAAATTGCATATTACACGAAGGAGAGATGGCACAGGAACCTGCCGAAGTCAAAACTGTGCTGAAATGACGAACACACCTCTTCGCTTGCCTTATCGAATATTAGCCTCAATCCCCCAAAACCACAGTATAGGCCTATCATGAAAATAAACGTCTCGAGACTTTCCAGTTTCTAAACCTAGCCTCATGTATTATAGCCTAATCTTGAGACATGATGTACGGCATTATATATATATAGGCTATTTCTCGAGACATGAATGTGACACCTTACAAACCAAAATGTGAGGACTTAGTGCATGCCTTATATGGTTTATTTCACTTCATGAAGCACAGTAATATTGGAGTTGCAAGCTTCGACAAAAACCTCTAGAAAAAAATCTGTACTTTCTGATGGTGATTGTCCGCCTGTAAAATTTAGGTTGCACAATTCAGTTATATTAATTGATGATATCGTAGACAAAACTGATATAATAGACACAGAAAATCTCAAAGAAATTGCATTTTAGAGTTCACTGCAATGGGCTAAACCCTTTTCCAAATAACCTGGCAACAACAGATTGTGGGACAGAATATTGGTGCTAATTATTGTTTTGCTCCAGTATAATGTCATTGACAAAAATGTAGAATAAACCCCTTCCCAAAAATCATTTATAGTTGTCTATTATAACCGACTAAGATTTAAGGTTTGGTACCATAACATACTTCACTTACACAATGGAACGTCTTTGGAACATTTTAACTGTTGTCAATGCAACATCTAACATTTTGTTGGTACGGTCTTTTAATTGCAGTTTTTCGTATGCACCGGGGGTCTTGGACTAAAAGAAAGCAGAATTTCTGGAAAAGTTGCGGTAAGTTACGATTTTTTGTTCACTACATTTCTAAAGCGATACATGGACTAGTGGTACTGTAGTACAATAACCTGGAAACCACACAGGTAGAAATCGCTGTGTTTTGTTTGACACAAATTAAAACAACCAAAAAACAGGTTTTTCCATAACTTCAGTGAATGCGTAAAAAAGGTCTGCTTTCACACGGCTAGGCTGTTCTTTCGAAACTTTGATGTCAAATCATATAACAGAGAGAGCAAGAACTTCCTTTGTGGAAAGTGAGTCACATGATTTATATCCAAGAATTTGAATTGATCGGTATTGACAACCTGTTTCCAAGAGATGAAAGGGAAATTCTAAGGAAATATTTCATTTTCATATGCGAAAAAACAGCTCCATCTTCACAAATTGGTGAAATTTCCAGTCAAATCAGACATGTATTTCTTGAGATATCTTCAAATCAAGTTACCAGATTTGCGTTCCATAGTAAAATTGACGTAATCACGATTGAAGTTACAGTGGCGTAACTAGACTTTCCTCCGGGGGGGGGGGGGGGGCAGCAATTAAACACAAATTTTCCGATGTTCTTTTTAAATGTGTACAATACTGTATTAAAGACTTAATTTGCGGCCTTGCATTCTTTTCGACTAATATTTTTCAATGAGGAGCTTGTATTGCGAAACTTTTCGATTCTGGATTTTCTTTAAGGATATTTGAAAATTCCGGGGGTTATTGAAGAATTTGCGTTTATTATTAGCATATATCTGAGATTGCATGGGGACTGAATATCGTTGTTGTTACATAACGCTCTCAAATGCCTACAAATTGAGGCTTTCCGGCGACATATCAAAAGTTTCGGAAACTTTGCTGCCTTTTTAGATAAAAAGTTTCAAAGTCAAGAGCATATACTGAAGAAAATTTTGAAAAAACGGCATTATAGCGACTCGGAAAAATTTACCACACTCATTTATGAGGGAGCACTCGGTTGAAGTGTAGTTCAATCCATGAATTATACTAATCATCAACCACATGTAACGTCAAATTTCAGGTTGGTAATATCATATCTGCATGATTTGGGAATAGTACCGGGTGAGAAGTGGAAGTTGTGCCTCTCAGACTCCTTTGAATTTGATGTTGCCATGATAAACAAAAACAAGTCATTAATTGAGAATTTAGCATTCCATTAAGAAAATTGTAGGCCTACTTTTGCCTGATGAGTATCTCTCTCTAAAGAAGGCCCCTTAATTCCAAGGGCCACGTGCTTTGAAACGTTAAGTACAGGGTAGACCTGTAGACAGGAGTATTCGTTAGAAGAAAAAAGAAAACTAATGACTGTTCAAAAGCATTTGTTCAATGAAATAAGGTGGAAGATGATTAGAGAAAATGTGTGTAGAGGTTTCTCGCTCGGGAGGAAAAATCACAAGGAAGGGTAGGGTATAGTTTCCAAACTCTTTGAGACACCATCGACTTTCGTTTCTGATAGTCTGCCCACGGAAATTGCTGTTTTTCTTGGTGTCTTACAGACCCTTTACCTCGTACCATCAATCATCAGTTCTGTACTTGCAACACTTGGAGTGATGGCTATGATACTTTCAATTTTTCTGGCATTTACAGAGACCACGAGCGAAGGTGCGATTTTCTCGGTAAGTGGCCTGCACAGTCGGTCCTTAGTTGACATGTGTTCACTGATAATTTAAGGTTTTTAATGGAATTCGATTGAGTTCATTGAGTTTAATGGAATTCGATGGAGTTCGATTCCTGGCAGGGTCAAAAAAAGGTGGATTTTTCATCCAAGAGCAATCTACGGTTTTCCCATCTGAACTGGCTTCAAAAAAAAGAAAAAATACAAAGTTTGATCCAAATTGTTGAATTGGTTGCCACCCGACGCGAAGTTGTAATTCACAAGCCAATGGCTTCTCCCACATTCGTGGTCGCTTAGCGTCGCAAAACAACTGCCCTTTCAAGGCCTGAATTAAAGTCGAATGAAAAAACGTAAACTTGCAGTGTGATGCAGAATTTAGGTTGATCGTATGGCCAATAGATGCAAATGGGCCCAATGCTTGGCTTCGATCCAGTGAGATTCTGAAAACAGTAGGAATCTTAAACAGCGCAAAACTGGGAGCGTCAGCGTAATGACAGCGGTTCTTTGGCCGTTCTAAAGATTTTCTTTGTCTCCTAAGGTAAAGTTCGTCTTCTACGGTCGAGTAATGTAAAGGGTTTGCTTCTGCAAAAATTGTCAGATGGAAGTGATGGTCTAGCCCCGGTAGCTCATGTGTGGCTGCCAATCCTCTTACCTTTTCGTAGCGATGGGCTGAAAAAATTTCTCCGGTCCTGGGATATAGAAGTGCGCATGAGTGAGCCAAAACGGAAAATGTGATTACGTCATAGATGAACAAAACCCCGTTTATTTAATTTGTTTAAATGCAACAAGTAGTGGATGATGTCGTATAAATCGTTTTCTATAAACATAGAATTTCTTTCTTTTTTCTTCCAGAAAACACCATATGGTATTTTAAATGTTACTTTGAATGCGATCCTAGTGCTATTCTTCATCGTGGAATTCATTGTAGCGATCATTGCATCGGCGTTCGTTTGCGCCTTCATAGACACCGGTGAGCCTGATATAAGCAGAATAACATAACGCTAGTGACAACCAAGTCTCATCGAAAATTGAGGGCGGTCCCTAAAGTATATGTATCGATGACGTTCATAAAGCCGTTAAAGGGAAAATCTCGGGAAAAAATGTGAAACTTCATATAATATCAAAGATATTACATGTGCTCTTTTATTGGCATAAATTCCAATCCAGTATTTTTTGCATTCACTAATTAATAAGGTATGAACTGTATGTTTAACCTACGGCATTGCATTGCATTGTGGGAAGCTTGTGTGTTTGCTTGTGTGAGAGACTGACTAACCATTTCATGTTTTTTGTCACTACCTTGTTTCATGTTAATGAAATATTATGAAACTGTAAATTTTCAAAATTTATTCGAAAACCGTGGAAAACGATTCGCTTAAAAAATACATCAATATGGCAAGACAAAATGCTTCAGGCATGAATAATTCATTCTTTCCGCCGAGTACCATGACGTTCTTATACTACAGCCGCACGTGGTGATTTATTTCGCAACTTTATTTGAAATTCCTGCCATGGAGCGCTGCCCCCCCCTCCGCCCACCTCACCCTCATTCTATTATTATCGTCCACTTGGACAAACTGAGGAACATAACAGACCATGCAAAACATAAGGATGAATATGTGTAACTTTTTGAGGCATTGATACAACATTTGTGCGCCGTGTACGAGGCGGCGGTGCAGGGGGGGCACTCGCCCTCCCGATTCGGGCAAAAATAGTTGTCCATTTGGGCAAAACATGGTAAAGGGTGACCTTATTTGGACAAAATTTGCTCTAGCCCTCCCCACAAAAATTATCCTCGTACGCCTATGTTAGAGTATTTCAAACTATAACTGTAGAAGGTACAGTACCAACACTAATGAATAAAAGGTGCTGATGAAAAGAGGTGTTTGTCCCTGCCACTCAGGCTTCTCACCTCCCCTAGACATTTCGATTTGCAAAAACCTTATCCGCATGGCCTCTACAAGTTTGTCGAAGATTTCGCCAGGTTGAAGCTACAACTCGTATGAAAGCTGAACTTGGGATATTCACGGAACACTGATTTTACACTACCGTGACCTCGAACAATTTTTGCTTCGACGATTCAAAATTTTATCAATTTTATTCAAGCCTTGTTTCTTTTTTATCAAAACCTGTATAGATTCACCAGCTTCTAAAACCTATGCATAGTTTGAAGTTTCCCTAATTCTTTGCACCACCCGCAGTAGCTTCATAGTTACAAAAAACCGTCTCATTCCATAACATATCAAAAAATGCCCCGTTATGGGATTTTAAATGGAGGAGAGCAAATGAGCTCATTAGCATAAGTAATAATTGGGAAATGATACCACATTACAAGATTTTAGAGAGAGAAAATGTCATCTTCAAACCGCAAAATAAGGTAAGGCAGTTTTCATGTAGTTGTACTTTGTCACTAATCTTTTGTATAGGCTCATTCTTAGAACTATTCTAATCTCTAAATTGACCTAAACCTAATCCTTTTCCTAATCAAATCCCAGCTAAGGCATAATCAAATCCCAGAAAGATCATTCTATATAGTCTCCAGCGATTATTTCACTACAAAATTGAATGCATTAGAAGAGTCAAAGAAGTTACATCACTTGAGGTTTTTGACAGTTCACCTCTCACACGACTGGAAGGACAAGGAAATATGATCCTCCACGGCACAAAGAGTTTATAGCTGTTTTAGAAGCGTTATCGAGATCCAGACGTTACCGCCGACTTGACTACGCCCACATCTTATAGAGCAGCTTGTTTCAATACATAGTTATGAAAAAACTGGGTGAATGTACTTACTAGGTGCTTTCACCCATGCAGATGTTTATCATCAGATAGCAATCACAAGAATCTGAGATTACGTTAATCATCTCTAGTTCCTGAATATCTTTGATTTTAATCTATGCATCATGTTTTGAAAGGCCAGAGCAGCGGTAGCGTAGCTAGAAATTCATAATTGAGAAATAGGCCAGAAAACATTTAAGGCACCAAACCCAAGGTCCGTCGGTAATATCTAGACATTTAACTCATAAAGGTGTTAACTGACGGAAATTAAGCTGTTTAGGGGGTCCTAGATCGTCAGGATGCCCGTGTGTATGTCATTGCAGAGCAGTCGTCCCAAACTCATTTTGAAACAGTTGCTTATTCTCTCACTAACATCTCTTATTGCTGTATTTCTCTATACCGTTCTTTATATTTCAAGACTTAAAAGTCAAACTGGTAATATGCATGTTATATTATATTATAATAGTTACTAGGTTGGGTATTTGGTTTAGAAAAAACATTAAAAACATACAAAATAGCTCTCAATCTTTATCAAAATCTATCAAAAAGTGACCATTTCATAGGATGATTTCTGATTTGCACTTAACATAAGCTAAGTGCATTTTTAGAGTAAAGTGATCAATGACACCTCAGAAAAAAAAATATTGCAAAGCAATTTACCGTAACTAAAAGGGACACATCAATAGACTTAAACAGTTTAACTTGCATGACTCTTTGCTCTTTACCATTAAAATTACGGACACTTCGATACATTAGAGATTTATTTTTTTCCCTACTTGACACAAACCCCGTCTATCAATGTTGAAGCTTCAGAACTTAAAATTTTAAATGGGGAGTGGGGATGGTCATCTATTTATTGCTTGTTTTGCCTGCTTTGTCTCATTATTTTTGATGATTGTAGTTTACTTAAACATCGTCACTGAAACAAAAAAAAAAAAAAAAAAAGGATGACCTTCGAGTGGTATTTGAGGTAAACACAATTACCTACATACCTGTGTTGATTGGGACAAGATTAAAGCTGAACCGTTCTGGGGACATCCTTATGTTCCGACATCTCTATTATTCCGGCGTTTCCAAGTTCCGACTGGTTTCCGGTTGAAAACTGGGGTTAAAACTCAATCTAATCTAATCTAATCCAAGCTCCTACATCTCTATTTTTCGACAACCATATTTATAGACGTCTCAATATTTTTACGTCTCTATATTTCAAAGTCTCTATATTCCTGCTGAAGTTTACTTTGGCGCCGACAAAAGTAGCCTATACTTTTGGGCGGCGCTAAAATACACTTTTTATCGGCGCCAAAGTACAATTTTTAACCTTTCAAATGCACACTCCTTATAACTGTATAAACGGCGCCAAGGTACACGCTGATATCGGCGCCAGAGTGTAATATTCTTTGTTGGAACATAGACACGTTGAAACAGAGAAGTGGGTATGTAGATGTGTCGCAATATAGATACGTAAACCAAGTCTCATATTCTTACGTCACTTTGTTACAGTAGAAAATGTATTTTCGTGACGTTTCGTCGGAACATAGAGATGTCGGAACAAAGAGATGTAACTTTTTGTTTCGTCATTCTTTTGTTCTGACGTCCTATATTACGATAAGTCTAAACTTACGGTCAGTGCTGCGACATCGGTTAGGTTCTATGTGTATAAAACCTTATCTTCCATTGTTAAATTACAATAATGGTTAAATTTTTAATTAGACCCTTTCGTCCTGGTTCTGGTAAAGAGTTTCTCTCATGGCATCTTTCTATTTGTTTATACAGCATTAAGGATGGAAATCATATCAGTTAAACTTTGATGTCAAGAATATGACGCGTTAGTCTCTAAAAGAAGCAGTACTTATTTTTTACCTTTTAATTTTCATTATTCTGCGTGCAACTTGCCTCGTGTATTCGAAGGAACTTTGTGTATCCCGTATCGTACTCAGGTTATAAAAGCATAGATTTTACAGCCTTCGCTGTACTCAACACTTCTCTTTAACGACTTTTTATACGTTCTCCAGTACGCAACCTTCGTGTACAACAAATCTCAAATCGCTTCGTGTGAATGGATTTTCACGAAACTTAATGGTGAAACTAGTCTGAGAATACTGGGCCTAAATGACATTTAAAAACCCAATTAAATTTGCCAAATTCTCAGCAACATCACTAACAGAGGCTTATGGGCACGAATTCTAAATAAGAGACTAGAAAAAGCAGGGTCTCCATCAAAAATAGTGGGTGCAGTTCCTTAATATTCTTCAGCCTGAGGTTCGAGAGTCACCCACTCGCTTCCGAAGTGCTTACATACGGTATATTGTGCTCTGTATAAATACACTCCACGAGGAGTCTATCCCTTCGGGAATGAAAAAACGACTTTTTAAGGTTTGAAAATTCATGACCCCTCAGATGGTCGGATATAACATTTTCCATGCTTGTTAGTAGAACCAAAGCAATCTTTATTTTGAGCTTTCCTTTGCAAAAATAGAAAAACTTAGCAACTTGGTAAGACTTCAAAATTTCACCCGTCCAGTATCTTAAATTAATCATTGCAACATGAAAAAGTTATCAATGTAACTTCCACGCATATTGGTCTCATACTATCGTTCGCTTCATTTGTTGTTCTCTTCACTATCACTTGGAACGATGTCTGTCATTTTGTTTAGCTTTTTGTTAATATTATCTTCTCGGATGATGCTTAACGAGGAAACACAGTAATCCCAACCTGACGTAGTCTAGTAGACTCTCCTGTCTCATCACTGGTTCATGATAGCCATGTCACAACATTTTCTCTCCTGATCACATCGGATATAAAATCTACTAAAAGTAACTGCTTGGTTTACCTAAAACATGCAATTATTCTGAAATCCTAAAATATGATCAAAGATGTACTTTCAAGAGAACTTAGATGAAAATAACGCAGTTAAGCTTTTGCTTAAACATAAGTTTGGGGAACTGCTCTTAACCTTTAACTGTAATAGTCAGCGACATGATCGCGCCCAACTTTTTCCACCCCCATACTCATAGGCGGCGGGAGCGGGGAGGGGGGGGGGCAGGGGGCCTTTCCCCAATATATTTTAATGAGATTTTTTTGGGGGAGGCATAGGTCCCCAATAGCTGAATGTCGCAAAATATATTTTAAGTTTCTTTTATTAAATTTCGGCTATTCTTTGGCTCAATTATTGCTTTTCATTGCAAAAGTTGCAAAGCTGAAGCCCCTGGATCCCCTCATTAACGAAAACCTGTAGGAGAGTTTACTTTCGCCCTTCAAACAGTTGTAACAATTTTTTTTTGCAAGTTATCTTTCTTTTATTGGCCCTAAAGACACACATTTGCCCCAGTAATAATGTCCCTTTACGGATAATTAGTAATACCTATGCAAAGGTACTCTTTTGCTTCAATTAAGTCTCCTTAAAAGCCTAAAATGTCAGAGCTTCCGGGGCCCTGTTGCGGGCCCCTGGACCCCACGCATATTGCCACCGGATTTTAATTAGAACTCCCTATTGATAATATGCCCAAAACACTTTGGATCTCTTAAAAATGCCCTGTCGAAAAAATATCAATCATATGTTCAATTTTGAGTAGCTTCAACATTTTGGCTTTGCCCCCTAAAATTACTGTAAAGTATGTGTCTCCGTAATCAAATGCCATAATATTTCACGATTCCATTCTCGTCCCTTACCTCACCCCACACCTGAATTAAATTCATAGTTCAGAATTCTTCATTTGAAGATGATTTTCGACCATTTTGGAGCCTCTCAAACCATTAAAATTGCTCAGCTCAGTCTATCATGAAGCGACAAAAGTGACAATAGTTTTCTCACTGAATTGTGATGTTGGTTAGTACCTGTAATATGCAATATTTTGAATATAATATCATTAAAGATAATTGGATCATATGACAATAATTTTCTTACTGAATTGTGATGTTGGTTATTTCCTTTAATATGCAATATTTTTTCTATAATTTCATTAAATATACTTGAAAGCCACTTCAGATGAAATGAAGTTTGTAAGATGCAGATGTTGTTTCACAATGAGTTGTAGGCGATTGCAATATGGCCTTCAAAGGGATATCCTAGTGAACCCTAATGTGTAAATGATCATACAACCCTCCTGTGTAACATGAGTTGCTATAAACATCGTTTTTAAGCGTCACTAATTGATATGTCTGGCTCCTCAAGGAGAATCTATCTTAGCTAACCTAACCTAAGTAAAAATATATTTTAGACTCCGTCCATTATGAGGGGCCGGCTGTCTGTATTAAAAGGGAAAAATACAGTCATCCGGGCCCAATTTCGATTTGTTCAATTTAAGTGTGATTGTGTGCCTGTTGTGTGCCCTGATTTATAATAAGCCCTTGCGAGTCATTTGACAATTTTTTCTCGCTAAATTATGAAATTTTAGACAACACCTTATTGGTTTACCTAGGATAATGTACTCTCTTGGTATTCCTGAAATAAATTGATGGATAATGGGATACAAAATCTCTGGGTTTGGCAGTTGTCTCAAAGTAACTTTGGGGCAACTTATTTTGTCCTTTAAAAATTCAGAATCTCGGCAAGTTTTTCACAAGCCAAACTAATAACTATAATTTTAGGAAAACCATTTCACTAGCAAAGTTTGATTGGTGAAAAGAAAATAAAAATTTTGAAAGAAGACGGTTGTTCACCTTATCCGTCAGTCACACGACGTACTGTACTGCTTAGTTATTTCCTAAAACACCGCAGTAGGCGGTGATGAGGGGAGGGGGCACATGCCCCTAATATTTGAAAATTTGTCCACTTCTTTTGATTTTCACACAGTAATTGTTTTGGAAAATGCAGTAATGACCCCGGTATTGAGAACAAATCGTCCTTGTCCACTGCAACTAAAAGTGAAAGAGGTAGCTATATATTTTCAACATTGCCTATCATAAGATCATCCATAAAACCGTCCTCATTTCTCGTATTTCTGTGGTTCCTGGATTGATTTTCCCTGCTTCATGAAGCTATTTTTGGGGGCGATTATATCGAGAAACGTTTATGCAAGAAAAAGAGCAAGTTGCCAAATATGTTGGAAACATAAAACGACTGAAGTATCACATGCATGTTACACCATATAAGAATAATAATAGAATTTTTAGCTGAATTTGGCAAGTGAATATTGGTAAAATTTACAGCACAGATACTCAAATAATTTAAAGTTTTGAGCGTTTTCTTGAATTCTTGAGAGGCAGATAATCCATAAAAGTTCATATCAAATTTAATCTCATTCTTTCCGGAGGCGAATACTCAATTTTGTTGCTTAAATTTATTGGGTGCATTGCTGTATAAAGGTATAGTTTCGGTGAAACGTTAGACACACTTCATTAATTAATCTTCCTTTAGCTCGTATATGATATGACTAACGGATGAGCTTGATCAGTTGATAGGATTTCCAAAAAATGACAGCTTAAGGAACCATGGTACATATCATATTAATCCAGAGTATTTTATTTCCGTCGCTTTTCAAGCGGTATTACCAAGTACCCATCTTGCTATAATATGAAACTAGCCAAATTCTTTATTTCTTTGTGATTTTAACAGTATTTTTGAAAAGAAAATACGTCAATTTTATGCTGTAAATATAAAATATCAATGAACTTTATGAGTAACATATTTCATCAGAAATGCAGTGTACTAATGTTTTCATTTAAAAGTATTTTTAAAGACAGAATACTTTAAAGAATCACCTAACTCATATTAAAGAATCTGAATATCAAAACAAGGCCGTTTCGCGATTTAAAGAGATCTATAGTGCTGTTTCATTGACGTATAAAAAGTTAATTCTTCGTCACTCTATAAACAGAAATATTACCATTACGAAATATTTACCTTTAAAGTTAGTTAGAGTTTCACCTCCCAGTGGCGTATGACTTTCGTTGTCAACCTGCAGGTGTATGGTGGTACTATGGAGAGAGTGAGATGTTTCTTAAAAAACAGACTTACATCAACATTAGTTTCTTACACAGTCAGATAATTAGAAACCAAAACGACGGAGCAAATTCTAAAGTGTGTGAACAGTGGCGTAGCTAGGTTTTTTGTCGTGAGGACGGGGGGGCAAGGGGGCTGGGGAGCTTAAAGGAGAATCTAAGCAGTCGATAGTTCAAAAAATGTTCACATGAAATGTAAATTCTGCTATGGAGCGGTATAAGTGCACCATAAGAAAATCTTGAAAAGAATCCCAAATAACCCGATTTTTATAACCATTGCCCGATATTTGCATCTAGGGCAGGATAGATGGCAAACTGTTGGGTACCTGAACACGAACACCCCCCTGTCTGTCCGTTGAATTAATTCGGCAATTGAAAACGTCCAAGTATTTTTTAACCTTTGCCCGAATATTTCACCATTTCGAGCAATTTTTGCAAGACTACAGTATGAGGTGGGAAGATGAAAACCGTCCTTTCACATTCTACCCAGATCTTTGTTATTTTTCATGAAATTTTACTTAAAATAGAGCGTTCTCTGTTTGTCGGCAAAGATTGAAGCTATTAAAATAATCGGCAGTATCGGGCATTGTGTTGTGATTAACTGTGAAGAAAAAGTCACGAATAGTAGCTTTTTTGGCTGACCGAAGGTGTAGCGAATTTTTGGTATCTTGACTTGTTTT
The DNA here is from genome assembly GCA_037179385.1 of Holothuria scabra. Classification (NCBI taxonomy): domain Eukaryota; kingdom Metazoa; phylum Echinodermata; class Holothuroidea; order Aspidochirotida; family Holothuriidae; genus Holothuria; species Holothuria scabra. The sequence continues at coordinate 30,716,815 of CM074199.1, forward strand.
TTAACGAAAATTTTATTGCGACTATATGACGTTTCTTTCCTTTTTTCGGGGATATCTTTTTCAAGATTTCTCCCACATTTAGGAATTTTCTGAAAAACCATGACATTTTTTTCAAAATTAAAGGGCTTTCCGAATTTTTTCCAAATTCCTATACCCGGATTTTACCCAAAGTCCTGTCCGCATTTAGATTTTGCCGAAATTTGGGGCAGTCTCCCCCTGCCCCGTCTCGCACGTCAATGGGTATGTCCACTCCACCCAAGAGCTAAGTGAGGTTTTGTGAGGAAATAATGGTAAGGTTGCCACCCTTGAGACTGCATTTACCTAACATTGGTTTAGTTGTTGCACTGGTCAATCACTGCAGCAATGACCGTACAAAGTGCAAATTCTTTCCAACCACATTTGACTTAAATATTCTACCCACCACACCAAGTACGATTTGGGCACAACTTCCTGCATCCCCAGGAATTGAAAAAAAATCCCTACAGGAGATAGAAACAGGCCAGATGCTAGGAACACACTTTAATCCACACCCAGGTAGCCAATTTCAGCCAAACCTGCCAGAAAGAAATCGATCCAGAAACCCGACTAGTAAAAATCCAGTCTAGAATGAAGCCATACATGACATACCAATGATGTAAATGGTTTGAGGGCCGTGAGTTTGGTCAAGTACACGAGCGTCGATTATGGGGGGACAAGGGGGCATGCTCCCCACTTTTTTGAGTGAAGGGGACACTAACGTAAAGTCGCCCCTCCCAGTTGTGTCCAAAAATACTATACATGTAGGTTATGAAAGATGTTCTCTACCGATTACGATCGATTTCTGTATCAATAATTACATGTTTATACTTTACAAATCCCTAAAAATTTCGCGCCCCCCGCGCGCTTGCAGTCTCATTGATGTTCTTTTTTCACTTGCATATCAAACATACATTATTTATCTGTCTCTATGATAATGTCGATTGTTCGAGTGCATTGGGAAGTAGGAATCGGAAGAGGAATCGCCCCTTTTATGTTTTAATTAAATTTGTAATCTTTAGTGAATGACCATTTTGAGGAAAATATCTCGAGGCACAGTCTGCTTGCAACTTTTTCAGAAAAGTAAGTGATTTCAAAAGCAAAATTTTGACACGAGCACATCACACATTCGTACAAAGATTCGGCCATTTCGTATTTTGTCCATAATAAGAGAAGTAAAATCAATATGAATTCTGCTAGATTAGAGATTTCAATCTGGAATTAGAGGTACACCCCCCACTCTGAATGAAGATAGTGCATGATGAGGAGTCGTTCTTAACTTCGAAAGGACGTATTTTATTTCTTTTTGTATCAACAATTTTACACCGGTAAGCCTATGAAACGGTGTCTCAGTAATACCAATGGGTACCACCCCCCCCCCCCCCCCTCGATCTGTGATTTTCATGCAGTAGATGGAAGTGTGCTTGGATCGGTTTATGGATTTTACCTCCTTTCATCAAAGATGGTTCCTTATTATTAGACCTTTTGTACAAATTCTTCGCAAACTATCACAATCTTTGTTTTGACTCTATTTACTTATAGAGTATATCCGGTATTCAAATTCACATTGACCGTGTAGTCCGTTGAAGTAATTACCCACACTTTTAAGACCATGAGTTGAAAACTTTGGAGATTCCTAGCAACTCAAAATATTGAAACAGCGCCATTTTGCATCTGGACCCCTTTTCTCAGACACCCAGTGGCGTAGCTACAGGTGGCAGGCCCCTCTAAAGAAATGAGAAGTTACGTTCGGAAATTTGTCTTTTTTGAAACCAGTCTACAATGTGGTTTCGACAATTCATGAAATTCTGAAATTTTAAATTCTCTCCAATAAGAGCTCCGTGCTCCATTTGCTACATGTGAAACCATATCATCAAGTGATAACGGTAACTACGGTGTTATTTTTATAAATCTCCTTTCATGTTCATAAAATTCCAAATTTTCTCCAATATAAGCTCTTGACTCAAAGAAATTTCGTCGGAGAGCCTCATTTCGTAGGCGTTGGATAACACTATGAAGCAACAACGATCTCTGGTGGGCGCTCAATCTCAGATTTGCCAACAGGATATACAAATTCTTTAGTAATCCCCCAACTTTTCAAATGTCCTTACAGGAAACTCAGAATCCAAACTTTTCTGCAATACAAGCTCCATATTTTGAAATATTCAAAAAAGGACAAGAGTCCCTTCCCCCGAAAAAATCGTAGCTGTCTGTGGACACCTTACCAGGACAGGAGAAAAAATTTAGGCTAGATACCCGCCCCCCCCCCCCCTCGGCCTTACTTTGAAAATCAAGTCGAGGCCCCTGGTCAAGTACTGTCCTTCAGTGGACGTGGTAGCTCCTTCGGGACTGAAGCAGTTTAACGTTTCGTTTCGCCGAACGGCCCTTTGTCAGAGGGTCGGGAAAGCGGTGAGCAATGATATCAGAGCTGTGCTGGGATAATAATATATATTCCGGCTGGATGTGGCCACCATCATTTGAAGTCAAAATCAGTGCTATCTGCTCCCTGACGTCGAGGGGTATGAAAAGTCAGGATTACACATACTCTCGACGAAAGGGCGACCATGGCTAGCTGGTTACATTTACTGTTAGACGCCATTTTGTTTCAGTCTTCATGTCAAAGACTTGAAAAGGCCAAGAGAGCCATAACAGAGCGTACAGTAACAGTTAAAAGGCGCCAACAAGATGACAAGGGCGACACAAACAAAACAAAAAACAAAAAAATGCGACTGTACCTAAGTTGATATACAGCGACAAATCACAAACCAATAAGTGCAAGTAAAACCTAACGACAAAAGGTCCATAAAGAGTTGACTGGGTGAGGACCAATGTGCTTGTCGATAGGTCTCAGGTCCAACTTAAAGGGACATATTGCGTTTAAAATACCCCAAAATAGCATTAAAAGTAAATAGCTTTAGTCATTTTCAAATCATTCGGTCTCAACAATAAACCTCAGCAATAGCTTCATCTCCTTAAAATAATATACACAAGAAAAGTTAGGGAAATTGCATCTTTTGAAATGTTGAAAGTTTGGGTGAACAACTTTACTGTTGAGCAATAAACAACGGTCTATCTGAGGGAAACTTATTTCTTCAAATGAAGGCTACCATACTGCCTTATTTGTAATTATTTATCACTCTTAGCCATTTAATATTGGTTTTAAAAGGATGAAATTTCCTTGTGAAACATACGCAATATTTCCCTTTTAGTGGGGGATCCAGTTAGAGGTCGTAGTACGAAAGGATTAAACAGACGGTGTAATTTTGATTACATAGGGAATATTATTCCGAAGGCGAGCACTTTTAACGAAGAACTGGTGCTTGAACGCCTCAGATTGCAGTACCTCTATAACGGAATAACGGTTTGCATGCTTGACAGAAGGGGTAAAAATGGAATGGAATGTTCACAGAGTTGTTCCTAATTTTGTAAAACATTTAAAGATCAGCTAAAGTCCTAGATGCTGCAAGGATTGCCACTTTAGAGTTTGGGAGGTGGAATGACCAGCCCTTGAGCTATAGGCCAATCAAAATAATCAAGAACACACAGTGCTGCCCGTCTTTGAATTGTTTCAATTTTATCTAGATCCAATTTAATGTAAGGATTACAACACGTGGAAGCCTATCCAGATAAGGACGAATAATAGCAAAATAAGCAGTAGTTTTGATTTCTCTAGAACGCGTGTGACTTGAAGATTACGGCGACACAAATTTAAAAGCTTATAGCCTTACTTGTGATCTCTTCAGTGTGCCTAATGAAATTTAGTTTGTTGCCTAGAATAACACCAAGATACCTATCTGAAGTGTCTTCCAGATCACAAAATTCAAAGGCTGTCATAGGGATATTTTTCTGGGCAAGTGCAACAAATTAAGGGACATAGCTAGAGTAGAGGAAGCGGTATTTTGGTGGTACATATAATCTGTAGATAAAATTACATCTACAGGAATTACAGTATGTTATGAACGCAGTAGTTTACACTTGGAAACATTGAAGACCATTTGCCAAGTAAGTGCCAAATTTTGTAACTTAAATATGTCTTCCTGGAGAATCCCGCATGACGAAATATGCTTTGATAAAGGGCTCTGTCATCAGCAAAGGGACAAATAAGAGCTGAAGAGGTTTTCTTTAATATCTTCGATATAGATGAGGGCTGAGCAAGAGTGGCCCAGAACGGTGCCTAGGGCCAGGGCACTCCTAATCTGACTGGCTCAGGCCTAATGGTAGGATGAGTCCCATTTACAACAACTTCTTGGGATCTTCCTGTAAGGATTCCATTATTCATTCATTCATTCATTCATTCATTCATTCATTCATTCATTCATTCATTCATTCATTCATTCATTCATTCATTCATTCATTCATTCATTCATTCATTCATTCATTCATTCATTCATTCATTCATTCATTCATTCATTCATTCATTCATTCATTCATTCATTCATTCATTCATTCGTTCGTTCGTTCGTTCGTTCGTTCGTTCGTTCGTTCGTTCGTTCGTTCATTCATTCATTCATACATTCATTCATTCATCCATTCGTTCATTTATACATTCATTCATCCATTTACACATTCATTCAGTCATTTATTCATTCATTTATTTCGTACGTGCAAATATAAGCAGGAATACAAAAACGGACAGGACACTAAACCGTTGTTTAACGAGCTATAATACCCATGAAAGAGACTATACAACATGGAGGATAACAAGAGAGAAAAAAAGAGAGGAAAAAAGAAAGCAAAGAAAATGACAAAAGCAACTAAGAAATAAACAAATAAAGACGTACTTAGTAAGTGTACTGCATGATCGATTTGGTAATTCTTTACCTAACACTTAAAAGTAGCATATATTCTAGCATTTTTTATTTAGTTGAAGAGAGAACTCCAAAATTAATAACAATAGTTATTTAACAATAATGGTATGATGCCTTCTAACCGTAAAGAGGGCATCAGTTCTAGCGCTAGGACAAGAATTAACTGTTAGAAGAACTAGGGTTAACAGCTTTACAGAGGCGGCGGAAGAAGAGTTTTATTGGAGGCCAAATTTAGACAGCCGACATAATGGTGAGGCCGTTAGGCGTCCAGTTTTGCGCGAAGCACAAAACACCATCGGCGTGGGGTCCAGGGGCCAGCTAAAGTGGCCCTGGTTAGGAGTCCAGGGCAGTGGCATAGCTAGGATTTTTGTGTTTCCGCTTATGGGGGGCTGGATAATTTTGTAGGGGTGGTTGGAGTTTAATGTCAAAGCGTGGGGCCATCATCGGTTGACCCGGAGCGTACAAAGAAAATTTTGGATTTTAAATCCTCCCAGATGGCTGGAAATGACATTTGCCAGGTTTAATTGTCTTTAATTCTGGTGAGAAAAATGTGTGATTTTTCTAAGATTAAAACACATTTTTGAGATATTGATTAGCTCAGTTCATTACTCCACTTGACTATGTATCCTAGGATCGCAAATCCGGAATCCTGCTGAATGTGGCATGTAGCTTTTCCAGTGCACTCCTGACTAAGGTACTTCCATAGGCGTAAGGGAGCATTTCAGTTTGGGGGCAGAAGATTTTTTTCACGAAAAATGTAATTCTATACCGGTAAGACAGTCAAAGCGGAGCGCCACCACTGGTTGGCGCGAAGCGTCCAGAAAATTTAAAAATTCGTACCTTTCAGACAGTCGAAAATTTCATTTCCAGGCTGGTGAAGGGGATCCAGGCAGTCGTTTTTTGAGTTTCAATTGCAGATAGACGTACGTTCGTTCTAAACTTAAATTCAGCCAGAATGACAAAGCGGAGCGCCACCATTAGTTTGGGTGAAGCGTACAAAACATTTTTTAAACATGCGACCCCTCAGACAGTTGAAAATGGCATTTCCTGGGCTAATGTTGGGATCTGAGCAGTCGCTTTTCTGAGTTTCCTTTTGTAAAAAAAATGTTCACTTGAAACTAAACTTCTGCTATGAAGCGGTCTAAGTGGAGCACCACCATAAGTTGGGGGCGAAACGCCCAGGAAATTGTGAAAAATCTGACACTTAAAGACAGTCAAAAGAGTTATTTCTTATGCTTATAGGGAATCTTAGAAGTCGCTAATTCGAGGTTATGTTTGCACGAAAAATGTTAACTTGAAACTAAAATTCTGCTAGGAAGACTATCTTCGCGGAGCTTCACCACTGGTTGGCGCGAAGCGAACAAAAATTTCGAAAAATCGGACGCCTGAGACAGTCGAAAATGGCATTTCTCAGGCTTATAGGGGGATATAAGCAGTCGCTATTTGATCAGAAAATTACCAGATAAAATGCATCACTACCAACCGATGAAATGGTTCCGCATTTTTTCGGGGGAAACTACAAAACGGAATTGAAAACATGCTAATGAATTTTACTCTATTGCGACTCTTGGCTAATTCAATATATATTGAAAAATTGTGTGCCCGAACTTCCGACTACATAAGATTTACATTGAAAAAAGGAGGCCTATGTTAATCTTCGCAGTCGCTATTTTGATCAGACGAATCAGATAAAATGTACCACTACTATTAAATGAAATGAAGTAGATGATATTTCTTCTATTAGTAACACTTATTGATAGATTTGTCACGTTTGTACAAGGTGTGTTGACATGAATTTTTAAGCAAACTTACATGAAGACATTCTCACCCTGCATTATTTAAGTATCGAAAAACAAATTACCCGATTTTCACAACCATTGTCCGTATTTGGCTCTAGAGCAGAATAGATGGCAAAATTTTGGGCAGCTGAACACCCTCCTGTCTATCCGTTGAATTAATTCGGCATTTGAAAACGTCCCAGTATTTTTTAAACCTGGCCCGAATATTTGACCATTTGGGGCAAATTTTTTGCAAGACTGCAGTGTGAAGATGGAATGATGTAAACCATTTTTCACATTCTACCCAAAGGTGTCGCAGATCTTTGTTATTTTCCATGAAAGTTGTACATTAAATATATAGCGTCTTCTGTTTTCGGCAAAGATTTGAAGCAATTAAAATAACCGGCCTTTTCGGATATTGTGTTGCACAACTTGAAGATTTAAAAAGTCTCAAGAATAATTGCTTCTTTTTAGTCACATGCTTCCCAAATGTTTTGCGATTTATTTTTCGTAAATATGCTAGCCTCACTATGATACTTCTTCATTTTCGGGCAATACTTGAAAAAATTTGGATATTCGACAATTTAGGGCATTTTGTTGTGATTATCTATGAAAAGCGGTCAAGATTTACAGCTTTTTAAGCTGCCCGGAGGTAAAGCGACTTCTTGGAATCTTGACTTGTTTTTTCTTGAAAATTTTGTTGCGACTATATGACGTTTATTTCCTTTTTCCCGGTATATCTTTCTGAGATTTAGGCCACATTTAGCAATTTTCTGAAAAATCATCCCATTTTTTTTTTCAAAATTAAAGAGCTGTCCGAATTATTGCCAAATTCCTGCCCGGATTTTTCGGAAATTTGGGACAGTCTTCCCCCTGCCCCGTCTCGTACGCCACTGGGTATGTCCACTTCAGTCAAGAGCTAACTGAGGTGGTATGGCGGTACTGAAGGTTGCGACCATTGAGACTGCATTGACCCAACATGGGTTTGGTGGTTGCACTGGCCAATGACTGAAAGCAATGACCGTGCAAATTCCTTCCAACCATTATAGACCCAAATATTCTACCCACCACACCAAGGATGATTTTGGCACGATTTTTTGCATCCCCAGGAATTGAAAAGAAATCCCCACAGGAGGTAGAAACATGTCAGATGCTAGGAGTACACTTTAATTCACACCAAGGTAGCCAATTTTAGCCACTCCAAATCTGTTAGAAAATTATCCGTCCAGAAACTCGACGAGTAAAAAGTCATGAGAAGCTTGTCACAGTCTACCTGAATTTATTCCAAAATTCAGAGTGGGGCACAATTGCAGAATCCCCTGCAACTGTTTGAAGGGAGAAAATAAACTTTCCTACAGGTTATCGTTAATGGAGGGTCCAGGGGCGAAGTCACCTGAAGCTTTGCAACTTTTGTACTCTGAAAAGTAATATTTGAGCCAAAGCCAAAGAATAGCCGAAATGTAATGAAAGCAACTTAAACTTGTTTAATTACTTTTGAAAAAAGTAATTTTGCAACATTAGGGTTTTTGGGGAGCCATGCCCCCCAAAATCTCATAAAAAAAAAATTAGTGGTGGGCCAGGCCCCCTGGTCCCCCCGGTTCCACCGCCTAACGGCGCCTATGCTTAACTTAATACACTGATTACTGAAGGAAGAAGATTATACTAAGTATCCGTAAGAACACATTTTGAAAATATGAATATCGCTGAAATTGAGAAATTAATGCCAAGTTTTTTGCAAAGTAGCCCCGGTCTTTGAAAGTAAATTTAAAGTTAAAATCCTACTCTGAAGAACTTATGGGGTTTGAGCAGAAGGTTTAGTCATGCTGTTTTCCATTAACCCAAATGAGCATGAGTTTTCCCAGTAATCCCGTAATTACGTAGTTCATAGCTTCAGTCAACTGTGTTTCGCAAGACATGCTATTTCTTAAGCCATGCTGCTACGTGGTTATGATGTGGTGATGATTCAAATGAGCCCACGTCCTTGAAACATCAGTGAACTATTTGAGTAAAAGTCAAAATACCGTGACCCTTTCGCGTTCCATATAAGTGTCGTTAGTTTATGTGTACCTATAGGGCAGGATAATATATATTTTTTTTAATTTTTTGACTTGAGGTACACTCATGCATAAAGCAGGACAATAGTTCCTATTATCCTGCTATATTATCCTGTACACTTTAATGACATCAAATTGAAGGCGGCGAACAATAACAGTGCGAACAATAACGCAATGTACACGAACAATAAGAACACCTGAAGCTGGCGAACAATAAGGGAATGACGGCTTACGGAAGTTGAAAAATGCCATTTTGAAATTCACATCGTATTTCGAACTTTCAACAGTCATTTTGGCAAACATTTCAAAGATGTCTGGCGGGATAATGGGGGTGATTCACGTAGGGCTAGGTCCATTCTATTACCATGCTTCCGCTATCCCGGGAAAATTGTACTGGATTTTGCAATACTTGAAAATGAATGCAAAACTTTGTTGCGATTCGCTCCCAATTGACTGTTCACACTCCATGGTCTCATAGTCGCACGGGTGAATGATGAATAGATGCCCCTTCCCATTAATTTCAAAATTCCTCTGTGGGTAGGCTGGAGAATGTCTTCGACCAAATTTGTATTATTGTTACTTTTATTATCTGTTATGCCACAAATGGTATTTGAACTATTCGGCTACCAAAGTTTTTCGCGTTGCATTCCCATTCCACAAAAAACCTCTGATATCGATCCCTTATAAAACAGTCTTTATGGACTTCTTAGGATGCATTTACACTTGATCCGGATCTGATCGCCTGCGCGGGGTCTGATCCACTGCTCGAGATCAAATTTGTAGTGTAAATGCAGATCAGATCCGGATCTGATCGCCCGATTTTGATCCTAGTAAGGGGGGGAGGATCAGACCCCGCGCAGGCGATCAAATCTATAGTGTAAATGCTCGCCGGATCAACGGTGAGGTAAGGTACGGTGTGCATGGTACATGTACAGGGTCTATTTTTGTTTACACTTTTTTGCGCACGCGCATGTGCCTGTACCCCTTAATTCATTGGGAGCGACTTCCGCTTATAGCACAGAGGAGGATCAGAGTTCAAGACAAGTGTAAATGCACCAGGATCAAGCCATACACGTAATTCGATACGCTGATAGCATCGGGCGATCAGATCCGGATCAAGTGTAAAAGCACCCTAAGACGTCAAAACCTATCAGCTTCCGGGCGGGCTTTTCCCCCTGTACCCCACCGGTGTTTTGACCCTGGACCCCACTCGTTTAGGACTTCGCGGTTTGCGTTCGCCAAGCAGGCCTCGCGTGCTTACTTTCGAATTTGACTTTATTCACCTAATCATCCCCAACCCAAAATTTAAAAGAAATCTACTCATCTGCCCGGGTGGAGCAGGTAAGTATTGTTTAGTCCCCCAATACTGAGAAAAAAATTTCGGGGCTAAATTTTCCTCAATTTCTATCAATTTCATTGCAAAAAATGTTGTCTACTTGTAAGCAAGAGTGCACCAAAACTGCGTTTCAGGACCTTTGAAACTTTAAAAATTTTCGAGAGGGAATACCACCTTTCCTTATACACCTCCCCTGGACCGCAGGTCACACTCTAGGCCCTGCTTGCCCTATAAGGAATTTTTGACGAAGACTGTGGAATTTAATTGAATTTATCTTTCGAACAATTGGGGCCACGGAAAGAGTATCACCCGAGGCCGAGGCGAGTCTTCGAGATGTACGACACCAATGATTTGGTATTGGGAAACATAAAAAGACCACCAACTGGCTTATTGTTGGTGTTGTGGTAAATTCACTGGCAATTTCTCGAGAAAGATGGGGGAATTTCGGCCCAAATACAGTACCAAGAAGAAACTATCTTTCGAAAATAGCTTAGTATTGGTATGTTGCAAAAATGAAAGCAACTTGCAGTATGGAATGGACCCTAAAATATTGTAGAGAGAAGTCATTGCACAGTATGACTGTTTTCGTCTGCTTTCAGTAGAAGAACTCCTTTTTCTTTAGTCCCCTCGACTCTAGCTAGCGAAGGACCAAGCAGAGAAATAAAACAAATACTCTCACACAAGATCTGCCCTCTGGAAAAGTTCAGTTCAGTGTACCTTTATTTCAATCTCAAATCAAATTTAGAAGAATAGTCCAGAGACAAATTTATGTTTGATATGTTAATAATGAACATATTTTAAACATCCTGGTAAAAGTTTCATTCATTTCCCATGTTCGGTTTTCAAGATATTAACCATTTAAGTTGACACATTTTTTATGAAAAGTCAACTTGAAGCAAGCAGGTGTGATGTCATGGATTCACTGTTGGCTAATGTTTTGTTCTTCTTTTATTTGTCTTCGTGTTAGTTTGACCTTGAATTGATTTGGGATGAGATCTTGCCACTAAGGCACATGAAGTTGTACAAATCTCAGTGCTCGGGATGAACCACTGGTATTTATAAAAAAAAGTTTTGTCGCATAAAATCGGTGGCAAATTGAAAATAAATACAAAACATGGACCAACAATGTAAAGTCATGACATCACGCCTGCTTGCTCCAAGTTCATTTTCTATAGAAAATTTGCCACATTCAATGCTCATATAGATCAAGAGAACCGAACATGGAAAATGAATAAACCTTTTCCCCAAATGCTTAGAAAATCTTTTGCTTTAACATATCAAAAATTAATTTGGCTTTGGACTATTCTTTAAAAGACAATAACATAATGTGACTAAAATACAATCAGCTCGCCACGCCCCTCATGTAAAAAGAGGGAGCTTTTCGTTCTCTAAAAGCTCCCTGCTTAAAAGATACAAGACTTACCTCGACCTTCAGACCCATACATCATGATTCTGTCATACATTATGTGTCTGTTATATATCATGGGTCTGTCATGAATCATGGGTTCGTCATACACCATGCATGCCTTTGCAATGCAAAGCTCTGTTCTGGCCTGATTGAAAAGTACGGATACTAAACAAGTCCTGTCCCTGAAAGGCAATGTAATTCGCCAGAGAATAGCGTGCGCCTTTCAAAAGCGTTCATGTAGAGGTAAGTTAATTGTGATATTTGAAAGGTGATACAGTATATATCCTGTCTATGTACGTTTCTTAAAGTATTTGTGTCATCAATTGATTAATAATAAAAATACTCTTTGACTCTTGACGCAGCGGGGAAAGTCTTGTCGCGTAAATTGCATGTTATTTTTCTACTTGACATTAAATTATTCGTTTAAGTGTTTGGTCACGGTTCCCATAAAAGAATAAAAACAAGAAATATTGGCCATACACGCTAAATTCAATATTCCGCATACCGTACATCATTATTATTCATTTAATACAAATGCAAAATTGTGACGTCATGGGATGGACCTACAACATATATTACTTTGTTTCTTCAACCTTCTATTCAGTGACAGTTGTAGTAATAATATATGTTCTGTGGTGCTCATTGTAGAAGGGAAATTTGTTTTATGACAAAGTGTCTGTTCCATCATCGACCCATGAACCAGATGACGTGCCGCATTGAAATTAAGAGATATTGCATTAACAAAACAGATTCTAACACTTTGCAAAACTGTACTCTCTTATTTTTGAATGGGTAATGGGTTATACCAAAGACTTTAGATCGAGAGACAGAAGAGGTAAATTTTGAGAACCATAAAAGATAATAAATTAACGGATCTCACATCACTGGCTTCAAATGGTCCACCTGTAACGTCACTGCAGCTTTGCAACGAAACATGGTATGCCAAAGATTAGTTCAGATTTTTTAAATTTCATTATCGCTCGATATAAAACCAACATTGATCAGCAAGGTAGGGGATCTTCTTCTGGAAATTCGTTAGCTGAAAAATAAAGCCATTTTGTTGTGCCCCCTGGGAGTTGTTATCATGTTGAAGAAGTTATCTTGGGAGACAATATTTTGGTAGATTGAGAAGAATTTGCAAAACCTATGATACCCTGAAACACGTTTGTGAAAGAAAACGATGAAGTTAATAAATAGATCAATTATGGTTTTGGATCGGATTTCGATCCGACATTTTTTAGGGGAGGGGGGCAGTGTTTTAATTTTCTTTTTCCATCTCTGGTTGGAAAGCGCCCAAAATTTGACAACATGTGTAAATATATAAGTTTACCTTAGTACTTTGAAGATTAAACTAATGCTAATTATTTCGTGACGTCACATCGATTGAAAAATTTTATCGGACTCCACTGTCCGATAAAAATGTATGTCGGTGTGACGTCACGTAAACGTTAGTTGGCATTTTTCGTTTAAAAATATCAGATGCAAATCATATATTTACACAAGTTGGCAAACTTTGGGCTCTTTCCGACCAAAGATGGAGAAGACTTTAACAAATACTCGAAAAGTCGGATCAGAATCCGAGGTGAATACCTCAGTATTCTGAAGTGAGAGTAGGGACCTTGAATTTCACGACTCGGACCTATCTACAACGAAGTGACGTCATCTGTGTCTATGCCGTTTTCGAACGCAACGTAAAATAAAGCTATACGATTTGTGAAATGGCAGGGGCAATGCAGGTGACGTCATTGCGTTGTAGCTGACGTCCGCGTCGTGCAATCTAAAGCTCACTAGTGACGCTCTCTCAACCCCTTTTTTGTAGTTTCAAGATTATCTTAGTTTACTTAAAACGACATTTTCATAGTATCTTGCAACAGGATTAAATGTACCGTGACAGCGGGCGCGTAGCATTGTGTCATGGGGAGGATTTTGGTATCTTGGGGTGGGGGTGGGGGTTGGGGTACGACTTGAGGGATTGTCTAAGGATATAGAGGGAAAACTGCTATTTTATGTGTTTTCTTCATTGCAAAGTTGGGTCATGTGGGAGGGGGGGGGGGGTTCTAACCACCAAAACCACCCGTGGTCACGCCACTGCGTAACAGTCATCAGGAACTGCATGGAAAAGCTGTGGGACTATTTGAATAATAAATGTGCAGTAAGTATTGATGTATCTCACTGCTGAATATATCAAGAAATAATGCCGCTTGTAATTATTAACACGTTTTTCTTTAATTTTGGAATACATGGAGTACCTATCTGATATGTATTTTGTCCCAAATATCAATGATTTTACAGATTTGTCAAGAAATTTTTAAAATTTAATACCCGCATTTTATATCCATTTTGGTGCATAACTTTTCTAAATCTGAACCCATTTTCATTGTTCCAGATTCTTTTGGTAGCTACTTTAGACACTGAATTCGGTTCTATTCCCATTAAACGTGGAAAATCAAATCAATCTTTAAGAATTTTCTGATGGTGGATGCACAGTGTCTTAACGTAAACCACAGAAATGCGACATTTCACTGCTGGATTCATAAATCAAGGTCGAAGTATAAATGTCCAGCGTTTAAGGCGCATAATTCTGTAATGTATAACAGTGTCACCTTTAGGTTCCATGAATTATGCTCCAGTTCAGTGGGCGCTAGCTCTAAGCAGAAGTTTTTAACCGGGACATGCATGCCCTCTGATAGAAGCTCACAATGAGGGCTTTCATGGGATTTTCAAATTTCCATACCATGATGATTGACGTTTTGAGCTAGAGTGCCTTGAGTGAATGATAGGTATGTGTTTACCTACACCATTAAGAAAATTCCTGTTAATTACAGTTTAACTCAACGAAATACATAAGAATCCCGGCTTCACATGCAGGCCGGAATCACATGTATTTCGTTATTGTTTTTATTCCTGTAATTGTACAGGCATTTCTAACAGTGTACAAATTGATTCACGGAGCCAGCATTAGTAACAGAGCGGAGTAATTCCAATTAGTAGGTGCGTCCGTCTGTTCGTTTTCATATAGAGTCATAAAAGGGGTCCGTTTTGACATATGGAATAGGATGGGGTGTTTTGTAATTACTTAATAAAAGTATGATATTCAAAAAAATACCATTGGTGAGGAAATGGGCTTGATTGAAGCAATTTTGTAGAAATTATGGGCTTAAGAAGCTGGAGGAGGCATATCGAAAGCTTGTAGCGAATAAAAAGGCTTGTAAAACTTTACCTGCTGACATAGCAAAACACCTTCACGGCAATGATATGGAAAATTGAAAATGCAAGCTTGCAGTGTCAGCTTCCATATGAGTTGTACGTTGCACCGTCCTGGCGGAAACTTCGACAAGCCTGAGCTCATGAGTTGATTTAGTATGTGAAAGTTATTATTCCGCGAGACATTTTCGAAATGTTTGCCAAAATGACTGATGAAAGTCGCAATTTGTGCGTTATATTCTACGTATATTATCGAACCATTTCATGGCTGTGGCGCCCCCTGTAACAATTTGTCCCCGGTATAGCGGAAGCATGGTAATAGAATGGAGCCAGCCCTACATTAATCACCTCCATCATCCCGCGAGACATTTTCGAAATGTTTGCCAAAATGACTGTTGAAAGTTCGAAGTACCTTTCGACCGTCCATATGGCATTTCTCAACTTCCGTACAGCCGTATTGTTCGCCAGCTTCACCCGTTCTGCTATTCGCTACACTGTGTTCCTATTGTGGGCAGTCTTAATGTTCGTCAGGTGCGATTCCCTTATGGTGTTAATGACGTAGCTTGCCTAGCTTAGGCATAACAGCATTAACAATAACGAATTATTAGTTAGGCCAACATCAGAAGTCAAGGACAAGGTCAGTTTTTAGTTTCTTTGCCCCTTGAATTTTCGTTTAGACTGTGACGAAATGGTCAGTGCTTGGTTCATGGACGATTCTAAAGATGACCAGAGGTTGGAACATCATCGCGATCCTCCGCAGTATGTGGATGAGGATTATCTGAGAGAACATGGACTGCTCTATTGGAAGGTACTGTATAGGAGCCTACATACTAACAAGTAACAGTTACATAGGCCTAGGCCTGGCCTGGCCTAGAGCAGGATAATACAAAATACTACAGGATAATAAGTTCCTATCATCCTGCTCTATGACTGCAAGTTAGTTGTACATATGTAGGCCTAGGCTAATTTAGGACCAGGCTAACACTGGTAGCGCCAGCTAGACAAAACTGCTTTTCGTGACACTTCGTGACTTATCACTTCGGAGGGCCTGATTGAAAAAAAAACAAGAATCTATGGAAAAGGGTAAAATAACAATCCATGCAACTTCCATGACTTACTAAGCAATCCCTCTGGCCTGTGGATCAGGAAAAAATAAGATAAAATAATCCTTAACATGGGCATGACATGGCCAAAGTAAGTTTCTCGGTAAATGTTCTTTGGGTCCACTTTGACATAAAGTGAATGTTTACCCTGAAAAATTATGTCCATAAATAGGCTACCGAAATACGACATTGTGAATTACAGTTACAGAGTACAGATCAAACTCAGCCCATTTGAAATCCGAAAGCGAAAAAACTTATAGGAGAGCATCTCAATATGTACGTGATGTCACTGTAGGCAAGGTTAGCAAGACTGTACCAGTGAGCTCACAATCATCAAATCACGTACATGGTAATACTGTACGTGTTAGCTTGTACATCATTGCAAACACCTGTGCTACAATAGCAGTCAGTGTGGCCACTGACTGCAAATTGTGCATTGCCTGGTGACTGCTTATATATTCGCAATAGCACCTTCACTAAACAACTCATACAGTAAAGACGTGCTCGTATTAAGGACGCGCTTGTTGTGACTGTCCATTCTGTTCGCTATAGCGCCCGAACCAAGTCTTTCTTGCACAAAAACAGTTCTTCTTACACATGCTGATATGCACGCGAATATATTGGCCAATGATTTTCTCTGAAACCCCACCATAGTCCTCGCCTTTCGCTCTATATGTTGGACGAGTATTGTGATGCAATCTTTTTCATGAAGTTGCTAAGATAAGACAACTCTACTGAGCGTCACATTTGTTCCACATCTAGATGCGCGTTATTAAATAGGGCGGGGTTTGTGCCGCCAATTGCGTCATAAAAGTCAGGTGATCTGTTGCAGCATTTTTCGAAAATGGATTTCGAACGTTTTCCTTCAGATATCATTTATGCCGAATTGTACTGTAGAAGTTTTTAATGGGATATGAGATGATATAAATTTGTAAAATACTGTATCGAATCTTGCAATACAATAAAGTTTTTGTGGCCGTATGCGTGACATGCCCACTTTAAAATTAAAAATCTGGCGTAGGTGAGACAGGCTAGGCCTACTGTAGACACATAACTTCCACGATTTAAGTAAAACCTTTCCTCAACGTTGTGACTATTGACCCGGATGGCGGATGCGTCTGGCTCCATTACCAAATAACTAACTGTCCCAGACGTAGACAACTGGGCTTATCAAGAGTCCATCCCCTGATAAAATTCATTACCACAAAAATATGAAAACATCTACAAAAATTGATAAAATTTGACAGCAATATTTTGTAATACAGTATGTCTTCTTTTTTGTGTTACATTTTGGTGTTGTTTGGTCTGAGTAATTTGTACAAAATGAATCTTGAAATCTAGGGGGCAGTGCAAGTAGCGTTGCTTATGAAGTAGGCTAATCATGAGTCAATCACTTCATAAAACAAACAAATAAAATCCTACAAATTACTACATTTAGGGCCAGATTTTGACACAATGATACAGATCAATGTCCTTTCTATCCTAAGAATTCTTACATAAAACTTTATAAAAGACATTCTGATCATCATTTTTACTGATTTTTGCAAATTTCTGGTTCATACTTTTGCTGAAACTTGAAAATCTGGCCATGACTAACATTTTTGCTTTAAAAATCAAAAACATAATGACAAATAATCCGTTTTGATGTTTTTTAAAGAATGTGCATTGCAGGTTATTCCAACATCGCTATCACATCACACAGGTCTTCTACTCGCTGCAGTGGCATTTAGAAGGCAGTGATCAACTCATGATACTGAAAAGTAGGGGTGCACCAGATTTGGGGATTTTTCCAAATCCGGCATCCGGCCGGATTTTGTCTTGAATCCGGCTGGATTTGCCGGAGTTGTAGGTAAGCTGTACAACACAACTTAATTTACTACAGGACAAATAAAATGTCATAAAATGCTAAAGACTAGCATGGGAATGTGCTACTAACAATATTATTTAAAGATCTACCTACTGTATAGGGTGTTATCAGTAGTTGGAAACTTGCTAATATGATGAAGGACTTAGTCACCCCCCATTCAGTCCTTCATGCATCTATTGTTACTCATAAAAGGTCCCAGTGATTTAAAATATTTTGTGAAGCAGCCTCAATGAATCAACCCACAGCTTATCAAATCCAAATAAATCTTCTCTGGTGCTCTTTTCAAGTTGATACATGTAGAGAAGTCAGTTGCTGGATTAATAATGATTCTGGGCAATATATATCTATGTCAAATTTTCTTAGCCAAAATGCAGTTGGAGATGATGGAAGCAATAAAAAAAAAAAAACTGACTGGGTTTCAGAGTCTATGAACCCAGTGCTCACCTCCTATTACATACAGTATTTAATTCTCCAGCTTGCCTGCAAGCATTTTCTGGCATTTATAAGTCATTTGGCAAAGGGATAGCACTCTCTAGAAGTAGAGGGCGACATCGTAGCTCTTCCTCTCTCCTCTTGCCCGTCTTCAAGCTCGGACCTGTCCTGACACCCTGGAGCGATAGCCTCTGGGTGTATGAGGAGTGTAAGTACCGAGGAACATTTGAAATACAAAAACTCAACTCGCAAGTTGCATTGAGAGAGGAAGAGCTATCACATTGCCCTCTAATTAAGAGGGTGTATCCCGATGCCATATGACTGATGCCAGGTGGTGCTTGCAGAGGAATTACATAAATAGAAGGGGATGAGGGGCAGCATTGACTTACAGGTCGACCAAGAAGGGTTTTATTCAGTAATACCAAATTTAAAAAAATATGACCACTAATGTCCAAATTCAGTCTTGCCATGGTGATGAAAATCAAGTATTTTTTCCATTGGGGCCTTTTAGCTGTTTTACTAACAAATCTTCCAACCACAATAATATCCTTACTTATCACAATAATATCCTTACAGTTGGACAACTTCCTGAGATGATTCCTACCTGACCCCTACACTGTTAATAGCATGATTACCGCCACTTTGCATGTACAGTATAGCATAGGTTTTACACTGAAATCTTCCAAACCAAAATTAAAAACATGCATTGAATCACCTTTAAGAATTGTTACTGGTTCCTTTCTAAATTGTAATTGATTCCTTTTCAATTTAGATACTGACTGCCAATGTTTTCATACTTTAGTCCCTTAATTTGCATGGAAAGATATTAATGAAATCATTTTGAACATGTTGCATGTTGGGCTTTAAAAGTGTCAGCTAAGTGTTCAAAATATATTTTGATTTTATCCCTCACTGAACTGAACCATTGGGCATCTCTTTTAGGGTTGGTGTGAAGCAACATTTTGTCAATTAGCCCAACCATCCTGTTGGGCTAAAATTAGACAGTTTCTGTAAGGGAATACCGAAAATCTGCTCACAAATAAAACAGACATAACACAGCTCCTGACCACTGCTTCATTTGCTGATGGTGGCTAAAATGATACAGATATACAGTAGAGGTCAAAAGACCTGCATCACTCAGGCTCCTAAGGTATAAACCCATTAGTAGGTTCTTGTTCATTCATTTGACTAAATCCGGCAAATCCGGCTGGAATTTTGGTTTAAATCCGGCAAATCCGGGTCCGGCCAGATTTTAAAATTCCAAATCTGGTGCACCCCTACTGAAAAGTCTATGTACACAATGTATGCAGCACTTGTGTACTCATGGACTTCCTGTACTGCAATGGTTTTGAGACAATACAGTTCTGTAACTCTACGCAGTTACTTGCAGGTAGCTTGTACAGTACGCAGTTTAAAGCTGAATCGGATGAAGCATGATGCAGTGGAATGAAATCCAAAAGCAAGCAACACTGTGTCAATGGAGATTGTAAAATAGTGCTGCAAAGGAAAGACTAAAAAAGTCCTCTAAAATTACACTCAACTACTGTACTGTAGTCCAAGCCTTACTACATTACGCCCAGTTTGTGTTGGAGTAAATGTTCAAGTACGCGGTTGAAGTGGTGGCGTTCGTCCAATATGTGGAGTTACGTCAGGGTCAAAAAGATGAAATCTCTCACAATAGAGTGGGAAGTCTGGGTTAATATGCCCCACCTTTCCTCAGATAGCATGAAAATCCTGGTGGTCATGTGCTGAAGGCACTTCGATTACCTGAATTGTGCTTTATGTAAAAAAAAAAACATGTTCAAAACAAAAATTTTGAGCTACTTTTTGGTAGTCCTAGACCTATATGGAATTCAGGCTTGGGGCGATTACATTTCAATGTAATCGATTACGATTGCGATTATTTCATATTTTACGATTGCGATTATGATTACGATTACAGCTGAAATTGAAAGTTACTGATTACGATTGTGATTACATTGCAATGTAATCATGATTGCAATCGTGATTACATTTTCTTTCCACATAAACAATGAAGTAGGCAAAACAATCTAGTGCCCACACGGGAAAAAAGGCCATGGACATTGCTCTAAATAATCCCGAACAGAACCAAGTCCTCCCAATGTAGAGATTATTGAACCCTTGCACTTCTCACTCATTTTAAACTGGAACATACAAGAAAGAGGGACAATTAAATTTTGTCATTCTAACAGAAGAAGCAAGCACTGAAAAAAATTGTTTAGTAACCTTACTTTGTTCAATTCAACTTTAATGTAATGAGAAATGAAACCACGATTGCGATTACTTTGCCATTGTAATCGATTACGATTGCAATTACTTCGCGATTTTCACAAAAGTAATCAATTGCGATTACAACTACTTCAAAATGTGTAATCGATTGCAATCTATTACTATTACTGATTACGATTACTCCAAGCCTGATGGTATTACTGTAGAAAAAGCAGAAGTGGAAGAATAAAGTACACATTGGTGCAAACGAGGAACTGTATAGCCTGTCACTGCTTCAAATCAGTTTCGTACATCAATGTTAACAGCAAATGAAAATAAACGCAAGCTTGATATCGATGCAATTTGTATAATCTGCATCACTCCCATCTCTGAAAGAAGAACAATGGCCTACCCTTCAACCACTCTAGTATAATTATTTTCTATCGAGGAATACAGTATGACAAAATCTGGAAGGTGAACTACACGAATACGGACAAGAATGTCACTAAGCTCTTTGTGTAATAGGTACAAATAGGCACTGACATCTCAGGGTACAGTATGTTGGTTCCCAAGTTATAGGATAGCTTTAATTCGACTTAGCAGTCCAGATACGTACATGTGCTATCTAAAATTCCTTAAAGGGCTACAAACTTACTTAAAATTTGATAGCCGAACTGTCATTAGCGGCTTGGAACAGATTCCCTTCCGAAAAATATCAGAATTTGTGCACTAAATTTTCTGGTCCCCATATGAGCTCAGCAGTACTTTGACTTGAAACTGAAGACCACTGACCACATTTTTAAGTCACCCCCTTCCCGGAGCACATCTTGTGACACTGAAGAAGTACCCAGGTATTAAAATGTTGAGCTCTCTGGCAGAGAATATCATTAGGAATTTCTGCACCTGGAAACTAGGCGTCATGACTTGGCTGATAGTGTAAGACTGGGGGCCGATTTGTCAATATATAATCTGCAAACTGACCTTGGTATTTTCATACTAGGCATAGTCCTATGAGGCAGGGGTGGGCAGACAGCACTCCTCCCAGAGCAGGGGAAATGCTTATCTCAGGGCACTGACACTACACATGTATTTTATGGCCAGGGGAAAGCCTGCAGTCATCAGTTCAGCCTACAGCAGACCGTGTTGTTTGCCAACAGGTGACTGGGCAAAATACGTAGGACTTGAAAATCTTCAGCTCAGGGCAAACACCAGCACCCCTCCTTCCCCCTGTATGTATACGTTTCAAAATTTTTTTTTTAAGTCCAGTGGTCATGAGGGGGAACACTAAGTAGTCCCACGTCCAGAAAGCAAAACTCATTCAACTCATTCTTTTGATCAGTTTGATCTGTAGTGATATCTCAACACAGTGTTTCCCCAGGGTTTTAGAGGTCATGAGGTGGTACTAGTACATATAAAGATAAAATCTTGCCAGGCTTTGACATGAAAAGGGAGGGAGAACTATGACTCCTGCTACAGCTGGTGTAGAGAAGATGGCAGTTACAGCAATTTTCTGTGAGGTGGTGGCAAAAATATGTGAGATGGCGGCCTCACAAAAAAGATTGCCAGGGGAAACCCTGTCAACAAGTCCTGACCCATCTTAGGGCTATATGCTTAGAGACGGGCGTTTACAGGACCCAAACAAATTTTAAAAAATGCCAATTCATTCCCCTTTGACTTTTGAGGCCTACACATTTCATCTCTTTAAATGGTAAATTTTGGATCCCAAACTTTTTGTAAGCCTTCAGATGACATTTACAAAAGAAAAAAAAAATTAAAAAATAAGCAAGGTTCATTGACTATGATAATGTCAGATGGCATGCCATCTACAATACCGTTCGTTTACTACTAGGTCTCCACTTTCACGTGGTCCTATGCCCACATTTGAGGATTGGCCCTCGAGTATCATTTGGCAGTGTTTTTTTCTCCTAAAACGTGAAATTACAAACTACTGAAAGAGTATCTGCTTGCTTTAAAGTCCCAAAATATTATGAAAGATACTTTGAAGAAAAATGAGAAGAATATGCTGCTTCAAAATGAGGTTTCTTTTTGCCACCTTTCATTTATAGTGTAGATTTGATTAAAATTTCCCTTTCACTTGTGACACAGGGCAGGGTCATAGTATTGTATCAAAGAGTATATACTGAATAAAACGTAATCTGCTGCCATTTGTCCTTGGTGCCCAGCATACTGTACTGTATGCAGTGGAGTAGGGAAAACAAGCCAGTGCATTTTAATACAAAATTTGCAAAAAACAAAATACTGTACGGAGTTGCCCAACAAGCCATAAAATCTCAGCGACTTCAAACAAATGCAGTCAAGTATAAAAACTACTCTGTAAGAATAAAAGGATGGCTAGCATCTGTACGGTCAATTGTCCAGTTGACCAGACCAAGGTATTTGACAGTTAAGTTACAATTGACCCAGCCACAATGGAGATACTGTATCAAAAGGTGAGAAAATCATTTCCTTCAGCCAGTACAGTATCAAAGCTCCCAAGTTCGGAAAGGCTACTGTACATGGGGTCCAGCTGATCTGTCCGTTGGTGGATCGCCGTCCTGGGGAGGCCTCCACTTTGAAAATTTTTGAATTTTAGAAGTGTCTACATGCAAAATGGCAAATCAGTCCACACAATTTTGCTATGTTACCACCAAAAATGTTTACTATTGTACTGAATTTTTTCAGTAACCTTACAAAATGTGGCATTGATAGATTAGCCAAAATATTATTAAACAGATACTCACAAATGGGCAAAATTACTAAAACTTCACAATATTCAATTGTTATTTTCGCTGTAAATTTTGGTGCAGTACCGTTACAGTTTGCAAACGTCAACTGGATATGTCACCAATGGTCATTCCATGTTGCGAGTGATTTCCAAGTGATTTTTGTACATCTTGCATGGCATATTCTAGCCATGAAAACACACTGCCAAGAACTGCCAACTTGGCAGTCCAGAAGGCTGTTTGACAGGAATTTCTGAGACAAGCCTCTTCTCTAACCCTCAAAGTGTTCCTATATTTTTGCTATTGAAGGCAGCGTTGTATGACTTAAATACACTACAGTATTTACGCAGTATTAAAGTAACAGTACCTGTTGTGAAGACCGCGTCTTTGGTCTAATGGAAGAGCATCGGCCTCTCACATGGAAGGCCTGGGTTCTATTCCCAGGAAGAATCATAGCAAAGACTCTAAAAATGGAACCTGCTGCCGTTGTATGTGATGCTCCGCATAAGCAATGGAGTAGGGAAAAAAAACGCCAGTGAGCCACAACTGGAAATCAAAACCAAAGTTTGAAATGTTTCCCGAAAGGATAATTAAAGGCATATTCTGGGACACAAAACTCATTATCTTCAAGATATGCAGAAAGTTTTTTTTTAGGAGGCCAAAATTTCATTTCAATAGCTTACAGCGTTTAGAAGATCCAGAATCATAAAGTAATGCAACTTGCAACTTTTTTTTTTATTTGAGTGCATCATGTAAATCTGTGATGTCATCGCAGCTCATTAATTTGACATTACAATCAATCTATAATTTTGATGCCACTGCAGGAAACTGGTGGTTGTACTCATGTGTGGTAGAGGTTAATGCTTTATCTACTACAGGCAAAGATATTGAAACATTCCCACAGTATAAAATTTCAAGGACAAAAGGACTTAAACTTATAAAGAAAGACAAAACAAATCAGAGACAATGTGACCACATTACATATTCTTTTTGTGGCTTTGTTGAAAAGCAGCCATATTTTTTAACAAAAGACACCAGTATTTAAAATAAGATATATCTCAACATATATGTTGAGATAGGAAAAGGAACGTACTGCGACAGCATTTAAAGGACACGGTGTGGATTTTTTTGAACCCTGGTGAAAAGCCACCAGAAGGCCTTTAACCCTTTACCGTTGTGCTCCGATCGGGGCATATTTGTGGGCCTGTGGAGTGGGCGGAAAAGCCGATGTAGCCCGCCCCGCATCGGCTTCCGTAGGCCATTGACCCCGTGACCTTAAACTATTGTCTCTCTCGTTGTTTTGGTCGAATTTTCGGGTAGCTACTCGCAGTTTCGAGCTCCGCGTGAAACAGTAAAGATGGGTGACAGCCAAGCTCTCCGCATGGGTCCAAAAGGACCCAAACAACGGTAAAGGGTTAATCGAAGCCTGTGGAGTGTGTTTACTGCAATGCTGATGCCACTGTCTCTGCGTGTGTGCACGTAACCCTTTAGCCGACTGGTGCAGATATTTTAGATAAACCCTTTACCGTTGTGCTCCAATTGGGGCATATTTGCGCACCTCGGGAGTGGGCGGAAAAGCAGACGTAGCCCGCCCCGCATCGGCTTCCGTAGGCCATTGACCCCGTGACCTTAAACTATTGTCTCTCTCGTTGTTGTGGCCGAATTTTCGGGTAGCTACTCGCAGTTTTGAGCTCCGCGTGAAACAGTAAAGATGGGTGACAGCGGAGCTCTCCGCATGGGTCCAAAAGGACCCAAACAACGGTAAAGGGTTAAATAACTGCTGAGGGATTGATGCCTTTCCTCAAAGCGCAAAGGCACATGCCTTTCTTCTGTAAGCTTTCTCATGGCTTCCATACGTTCTAAATCTCTAATCTCGATAGATACCTACATGTA
This sequence comes from Holothuria scabra, assembly GCA_037179385.1. NCBI lineage: Eukaryota > Metazoa > Echinodermata > Holothuroidea > Aspidochirotida > Holothuriidae > Holothuria > Holothuria scabra. The sequence goes on from CM074199.1 coordinate 30,741,665, forward strand.
TTATGTTACTCAATGCACAATGAAGGTTAGAAACATTTCAAAGGAGGTAAAAATATTTCTCTCGTCAAAAGTTGCTGATCCTCAAGTAAAACCTATGAAGTAAAAATCTGTTAGCAAATGCATAAAACGAGTCAAACAGAATAAACAGTGTTCAGGTTTTATCTTCAGTTGCAAACAATACTATTTTTCCAGAAACAGAGCACACTATTCCCCACTGTATAAATGATCTCGTCTGGCCGAGTCATCAAAACCAATTTTCGATAAAGCCGGTCTTTGGCTTCAGACAGTGAACAATTATTTAGTCCTGCAGTACTTGTGCAGTACTTGTGCACCAATGTTAAGAAAGGCAATGAGCCATAATATACAGTACCCCAACACTAAAATACACGATCCTACACATGTTTTTCAAAAGTCTTGTCTGCATGAGTCCAAAGGTTTTCCCTTATGGGAAACCAAAAAGGCCATAGCCAGCTGGACTTGAAGCAATAGGTTGGAAACTGGGCTGTAAAACTCTGTCTAACTTAGAACTATGGTAACCTGCTGCAAAGGTTAGCCAAAATAGCAATGTTGTGAGAGCAAACAGAAGTCTGTACATACCATGCATATAGCAGCACGAGCAGTTGAATGTGCTGTGAGATATGATTTACTGAATTTGTAGTTATTGGTAAGCTGAATTATTTGTTACTTTGTCTGGTTCTCTAACAAACAATGCTTGGGAGATTTGAACTGCAGGTTTTTCACAGGGATCACTTCAAATTTCAATACCATGACGGTGTTAGATTTTGAGCTAGAAGGAGTTGAAGTTTTTGTAGTGTGTACATGCACACCCAGCGTCTTCACCAGGCACTTAGCCAGGATATTGTGTCATGGGGAGGGTTTTGGTGTCATGGGGGGGGAGGGGGGTTGGGGCTTGATACTGTATGAGGGAAAGTCTAGCAGGGTGTTCGTAGCAGTCCTTGAAAACCTTGAAAAATCCTTGAATTTTTGTGAGCCTTGAAAAGTCCTTGAAATGTCCTTAAATTTAAAAATGAGGCCATGAAGTCCTGAAAATGTCCTTAAAATAAAGTTTTGGAGTGTGCAGTTTGTCTGTGTATGTTTTATTACTTGCAAGATTTCATGATTAATAGCTGTAATTTTGCGCTGATTGATCAGGTTTGCTGAAATCTTTGCCGTGATTGCTTGGGGCAGGCATTGCGGCAGGCATAACCAGCTTCTTCCATTGGAAGTGCAGTACAACCTATCATATTCTTAGTTCCTGTTTTGGGTGCATAACCATTTGGCAGATGTTAACCTTAGGTCCTTAATGTTAGGAGATAATGACAGAAAGTAATCCATGTACTGTACTGCAATATTGTATTGCGCAGTGCTAGTATGTACTGTAACATGTCAACTGATACTGTATGACAACTTTCACATTTGCATGATTTTGATGATGCAGGAAATCCATAGAAACTCTGAATTAATTGGGGAAAATTAAATGCATTCATGAGCTGTAACTCATCCCAACATAAACAAAATTCATGTCAACTTAGTCGTAAGAAAACACATTTATATCCCAGCGGCTGAAATATTAGGCCTCCACTGTCTTTATTAAGCTTGGCCAATAGCGCTGGCCGCCGCGTTCGGTACGGGTAAGATGAGGTGAGATGCTCTGCATGGCAGGTATATGTCACTCCTACACCACACTAGTACTTTGTACTGTAGGCTCGTGTTTGCATCAGCTTGCCATGCAGGTTACATATGATAAGGCGCGTCTGGTCCAGTACAAAAACAGCTATACAGTCTGACTCAATTGTCATTTTATAAAATCAGAATTTTCCATGATTCATACTAGCAGAAGAGAAAAAAAATCAAAGGGACTCTTAATTAAAAAAAATGCAATCAAAATATTTCAAAGGGAACATTATAACATTTAGGCTCTGTCACAAATTGGTCTTCATGCGCAACCAGTGATCTGCTGGCCATGCTGAATGCATTGTTATCTTTTTCAAAGTTGATGGATTTTGTATATGTTTTTCTTTCAAGTAAATGTTGATTCTTTCATGCATATACAGTATTTGAAGACATCCCAGAATTATTCAGTACATGACCCTGCTTCCATTCTCAAATTGATTGTTTGAACATAAAAGGAAATTACAGCTGATGCTTGAAAGTATGAGTTTAGATGCACATGTGCTTGATTGATCTCAGCGAAATTTCTGAGTGAAAGTCCCTTTATATATGGTAGTACTTGAAAAGTTTGCTTGAGGTCTTGAAAAGTCCTTGAAGAGTCCTTGAATTTTTAATCCATGAAGGGCTACAAATCCTGTGTAGGGAAAGAGAGAAAAAATTGGTATTTTAGGTGTTTTTTGCATTGCAAGGTTGGGTCATGGGGGGCTCTAACCCCCAAAACTCTCTCCCGTGGCTACACCACTGCTCTTTACCACAATAGAAAACCTCTGCCATTTGTCAGCAATTTTTTAAACAGTCTAAATCACCATCAATCTCACCCAAATTTTCAACATTTACACTCTAGCAAGATCTCTTTTATATCCATGGGCTTTCATTATCCAACTGACAGGTTAAGCTGACCTGATGAAATTTGGTCTAAACCAGAGTTAAAAGAACCACTGTACTTCTTTGAAGGTGTGCACTTGATGAACAGTAGAACACTACAATACCTTAACTGAGGTGTGAGCCTTACTGTAGCTTGACACTGTAGCTTTGTAGAGTAGCTTGCTATTTGTTTTATGTTGCAGTATTTAAACTCTTTGTTGAATTTTGTATCTTCTATATCTCACTGTAGATTGACGTGGACAATATCTCTCAAAATGAAACCCTGGAAAAGATAAAGAAGGAAAGAGGTTACAACTACGAGGATGAAATCAATATTTCAAGAGAGAAACTCCCAAATTATGAAGAAAAGGTGATACTACTGTAATACACTCATTTATTAGTTAAAGGCCCAGTTCTCTCATCCCAAACAGTACCAATTCTCCTAACCTTCTTACTTAAGCCCCTCCCACAATTGTTTGAAATTCGTCCTTATCCAGGTGCAATCTCAGTTTATTGCTTCAAGGTGAGTAAAGAAAAACTCAATTTATATTTCAAAACATATTCAGTATAACCGTTCATGCTGCATAACATAAGCTTTGGTAATTTGCATTGTTTGAATTAGCTGTCAATCAAAGAGCTGAGCCAATTGAGAATTTTGATACCCCCATACAAAAAAATTGTAGTCTGGGGTGAGAGGTTTGGCCCTTTAAGAACAGGGATTGTAGTACAGTACTTAATACTGTAACTAAGCAAATTCTGTAATTCATTGCCTGCATTGGATTGTGGGGTACTCTGTGTGGGATAAACAAAAAAAAGAAAAAAAGAAAATGTGCTATTTACAGTACTTTGTACATCTGAAATCTTTTTGCTTGAATTTTTCATGCTGTATAAATGCTTTGCTTTCACAAAACATCACAACTTCAATTTTATACATTTTTACCATTAATTCTGGTTTCACTGCAAGATAGTGTAATCAGCCGTAATCAGATTTACACCTCAGTTATTTCTCTGAAACCCTTTTTTAAAATGTACTGAACCATGTTTAATTTATGACAAAGTTTGGATACAGGTAATTATAATTTCAGTTTATTCATAAGTTACTGAAGTTGAGCACGGCAAACACTTATAATTGAAAGACTCCCCTCTATGTACTTTTTGTGGAGCTGAATCTGAAACATTAGCTCATCTTTTCTGATCCTGTGAATTGATGTTCGCACTTTTGGCAGAACACTGCATCCTTGTTTATGTTTCAAACATCCACCTAAACTGTTTGGCTGCATGAATAATTTTAAGCACACTTTCAATTTCATTTTGCTACATGCTAAATATAACATCTCTAGTTGTAAACTTGGAAATTTTTTCAAAACACATCACTATACTATTAAACTGCACAGCTTTTGAAAAAAAAAAGTCATCATCTATGTGTGCAAGGAATCACACTCCTCAGAGTAATTTGAAGTTCTAAAGTGATGGTATGCGATTGCATTGGCATGCAAGGTCTGACTGTAGGTTCTTTGAAAATGATGGAAAACACTAGATGCTAAATGGGCTCTACCCCTTGTCCATATCACCCAGTGGTCCCAAGGTTGGGTGTTTTCCAGCTTTGTATTATTTCAATGGTTAGTGGTGGTTACAAAGTTTGTTTTTCCCAGATTTCGATGCTCCCATCAATGTGTTCCATGTTTCTAGCCTGGGACCACTAAACCCTGGTAGGAGCAAAACCTGGGAATATTGAATTGCAGGGAATAATTTATCTGGTATCGCATCGCATTTTGCTACACAAAATTTGAACACTAAATTATTCCTTGCATTGGTGCTGGATGTATTTTTAATTAAAAGTCTGCCACACAAATTTTATCTCAATACATAACATGTTTTGAGATATTGTCACAGTACTAGCCAGTTTCTAGCTACAGTGAAATCCTTTTCAGCATGGCCATGTTTGGTAGAACTTTTTTTACATTTTTGTCATATAATTTTGTAGATCGTAATATTGTGTTATTACAGTATTGATGCAGTCAAAATATCAACTTGATAATCTGATAGGTTGATATTCCAAGTTATTTTTTCTCTGAAAAGTTGTCAAAAAGTTGTTCAAAAGAAAAGTGTTTTAGCCCATTGTTTATACTCCTTTTTTTCTATGTTGCAATTGTGTATATTTGGTCTGCTGTTTTATAACTGTAAAGGTGATCTTGTCTGGTGTGACCAAGATGTTTGCCCAGCCATTGTCTTGTGATGAAGAAGTTTATAAAGTTGATTGAGCTTCTAATCAGGATTTTACAGTAGCTCTGACCTTCCTCAAAAGTTGTACTTTTCACCAACAGGTTTCTATGAGAAAAGGAGAGATAGGAGGTGGTGTTAGGAAAACTAGGTAGGGAAGTAGGCTTAGTAGTAGGACAGCTAGTTTTGTTGGAACTGGTTAGAAACAGAGAAAGTTTTTTATTTGTAATACTGATCTCCATCTAGCTGGATAATTGCTTGTTCTTTTAGTTTCAATATATGCTCTACAGTACAATTGGTATTTCTTATTGAGTATAACAGTATCTTTATTGCTTTTTTTTATTTTAACATTTGGATAACTATTTCAATTTTTTAGCATAAAATGTATATTAACAGGATATTAGAAATCTCTGCTACAAATATTTGGATGACCACAGTGCATTACAATAGCTTAACAACCTGTACTGTACTGTAGAGTAAATTATGATTTGGCAAGTTTGTTTCATGTTTCATTTTTATGTATGATACTGTACCTGATCACCAAAAGGATGTTTGCTCTTTTCTATCGTATCATGAAAAACTTAAAGGTAAAGAGCAGACCCCCAAAATTATTTTGAAGAAAAAGCTAAATAGCATAATTTTCGTCTCATTTCTCTTCAAAGTATCTGTCACTACATTTTATGATTTAACTATTGCATATTCAAGGTAAACCAAGCAGTTATTTCTGGTAAATTTCACATTTGAAGGGAAAAAAATTGTCACATGACTCCCAACAGCCAATCATGAATTTGGACAGTCTACTACACTACTTCAATTTGGGATGACTGCTCTTGCCCTTTAACACATCATTCCACTGCTCCATGATTACCATTGATCATACACAAAAGTATGGAGATTCTTCAGCATACACAAGCTGCTGCTTTAGTTCATATTTGATCAGCTTTTGTTGTGTAAAGTCAGGTGCAGCAATGCACACTTACTGTATTCCTTGAAAAAGGATGAGACCACGGGCAGGTTTGAATAAATTGGAACCGTGTTTAGGCAGAAAGGGAAATTCCAGATCTCACCCTTATCTCATCACTTCAAGCCTAACCTAACCATGGAACATTATATCATGTATGATACAGTATACATGTCTTGAGAAATCAATTTGACACCTAATACATGTGAGGATTTTGTGGTATTTGTGAAGAAGAAACACTGTGTATCAACATACGTATCTCATGTAAAATGATGACTCCACTTCTTGTTTGTAATGTTTCTATTTGTGAATTCCACAGAATCCTGTTGATTGTACAGTATACAAAGTTATCCTGGAATAGTATCAGCTATCTTGACTCCAAAAATAAAGTGTACAAATAAAGTTTTACTTAATGTTTGCCTTCATGCTACTTTCTTTTAAATGGCAAATGTATTCTCCTCTATCATTCTGAATAAAACTGCCTACTATCATGGATTTGGAATTAAAATTTAACGTTTCTGCTTTTGGTTGCATTTTGCTGTGGTGAACGGCTAAAAACTGCTGACCAGATTAAAATCAGCCAGAAATAACAAAACTAAGAAAAAAAAAACACTTCCAAATGTATGGCTGGTAGTATGCCTACCACATTGCATCTCCATAGGGGTACAGTATGATGTGGGATTGGGGGCAGGGGGAAGCGCCCGAAAATTTTCTACAAGCTCTAAAATTTGGGCATGAATTTGGAAAAGTAGGGGCAGGAATTTAGAAGAAAAATTAGGAACGCAATTGAGTTTTAAAATTCTGCAAGTTTTTTGAGAAGAGTAAGCGGGCCTGTAATCTTAAAAATGTATTCCAAAAAGAGAAAGCAGTGTTGCCATAACATTCTCATGAAAAATCAACAAGTTAAATATAGAAATTTGCTTCATGTTAAGGCAGGGCAAAAAGCTGTTACCCCATTTTGCCTTTCACAACACAATGCTCCAAATGGTCTAAAATCCAAATTTTTTCAAACATTTAAAAAATAGAAATGTACCATAGTCACAGTAACGTATCGATGGATAAAAAATCAAAGAGATAAAAAAAAAATTGGGAAGCCTGTTGCTTAAAGGGAAGAATCATTCCTCAGACTTTTTTTTAAACCTTGTGCAACACAATTATTAATATATCCTAAATAGCTGAATATCAAAATACTGTACTTTCAGAACTTCCCCCAGAAAACAGGAAGCTAGTCTATGTTCAAAGTAATATAATTGTGATTAAAATATTTATGACACATTCGCGGCCCTTGCACACAAGAAATTGGCTATGGCAAAAAACATGCTGAAATAAAAAGGACTGACTTCAGCAAAAATGCACTTTACCTCCGCATCATTATTATTATTAGGTAATTTATCAGTGCAAAGTCATGCATTTTGTGTACACACTTGGTATGGCACTGTACTGTACATATACGTAATTTGTTTCAGAAGTTCTGGAATTCCATTGATAAAACCAACACAGTCGCTATGAGAATTTTTCCGATACGTATCAAAATATTAAAACAGCTGGTTCTTTAATCTAAAGGTCATTCTCTGCTGTGTCACATTAATGTGTCTACTGTGTACAGTGGTGGTGAGTAATGTACGTTCCATAAATACTGATGGTAGTGAACTTTTTCAGTCAATAAATTCTGTTAAACTAAACTTGAAAAATTGCAGCTATGTTTTGTTTGTAAAAAATACTGAATATATTTGCTCATACTTCTATCACAGAGGAAATTTTTATCATGAAACCACTTCTCTTCAAATCATTTATACTGTACTCAAAGTTTAGGCCTAATTTTGAGCCGTGTATTGTGCAACTTTTGTACCATTATGTTCCTGTACAATGTCACGCAGTCTTTCCCCCTTGGCAAAATTTTTGCTGATGTCGAATTGATTTGCCTCAGCATTCCTGAATGCCGAGACTATTTGCGAGGGTTGCATTCGAGTAGCTTGTGAAAAATTTTCTTCCTGAGCCCTTCTTCATGCATGCTCTATTCTTACCAAATCTTAGCCCGAAATGGTAAAATATTTGGGAGAATCTAGAAAACATGCTGGGACATGCCTAATAAATTACAGTAATTTCACAGGCAGATGACAGGCTGTTCAGGTTAAGTGCCAAATAGTTTGCCATCTGCAGTATCCTACCTAAGCAGATGATTTCTGGCATATTCAGTAATGAAAATCGGGTAGTTTGTTTTTGAGTTACATAATGATACAGTGTGAGAACGTCTTCCCATAAGTCTGCATGAAAATTTGTTTAAACCAACCTTGTTACGGGACAATCTACAAAAGGTATTAGAAGCGAAACCATTTATTGTTGGGGAGTTTGGGCGGTCACATAGTTCATTTTATCAATTCAGTAGATCTTGAATTTTAAAAGAGTCGTAATAGCGAAACATTAACGTTTTCCATTCTGTTATTGATTTTTCCCCAAAAAAGAAACACGGCCATTTCTCCCCACCTACCACAATTGTAGTGGTACATTTTTTCTGGTAATTTTCGGATAGCAAGTTGCTGTTTTTTTTCCAATATTGCAAACTAAAACTCAAAATAATGGCTGCTAAGATTCCATTTATATGCATGAAAAATGCCATTCCTGGCCATCTGAGGGGTTGGGATTTTTTATAATTTTCAGTGCACTCAACGCCGTCCAGTGGTGGCGCTACACTTTTAGATCATTTTTTTGGCAAAATTACATTTTTAGGGCAAAAATTCTTCTGCTTACCAAACTGAAATGTTTCTGTTTGCATACTTTATATGAGACCCCATGGTGTAAAGTTTTTCTCAATGAATATTTGTATTAATGAAGTCAGCTTTTTTTATAGTTGAAATTTTCACAGTGCCAAAGCAGAAGATATTGCAAACTAATTCACAACTATTTTTCCTCTTCAGATCAAGGGATTTTTCAAAGAGCATCTTCATCTTGATGAGGAAATTCGTCTCTGTATGGATGGTAGTGGCTACTTTGACTTTCGTGATAAAAACGACTGTTGGGTGAGGATTGTATTTGAGAAGGGGGACCTCATCATTCTACCAGCTGGAATTCACCACCGCTTTACTCTTGATGCCAAGGTTTGTTTACTGTTGGTCCTACATGTATGCTGGGGTCACCTGTTTGATCAGGTGGTCACAGGGTCACCTGTGTGATCAGGTAGTCACAGGTTCACCTGTTTAATCTGGTACCTGCCCAATGATCTGTGACCACGGACTTCCTATACATGGACAAAGCATACTGCACTGTAGATTGTCGCCACCATATGTGTGAGAAAAAGCGCACCAAGATGGTCGTCTGCTATGATTATGTGTGAAATTTAGGACTTGCTCAAGCATGTATCATATTTTGAAAGAAAGTTGAAATATTTTTGAAATATGGCAAGGTAAGGTCAAAATCACTACACATATTGAAGGAATATGATTTTGTTTCTCATTCAAGTTAAAGTTTTTTTTCGAAATATAACAGAGTCGTTGTCAAATCGGACAATTTAATTTATACCTTCACGGCCGCCATCTTGGTGCGCGTTTTTTGTTCCAATTGGTGGCGACTATCTACGGATAGGACGTACACGTTACATGCTCTTTCCTTGTATATAAGTCTATGTCTGTGACCTATATGCTGTAGTTTTGAGTTTATAAGTATACTGTAGTTCTGACTCTATAAGTATGCGCAAGTGTTGGCCTTAAAGGCCCAGTTCTCTCACCCCAAACATTATCAATTCTCCTGACCTTCTTTCTTAAGCCCTTCTCACAATTGTGTGAAATTCATCCTCATCCAGATACAATCTCAGTTCATTGCTTCAAGGTGAGTAAAGAAAAACTCAATTTATGTAATCAAAACACTTTCAGTACTGTTCATGCTGTGTAATATAAGCTTTGGTACTCAGCATTGTTTGAATAAACTGTCAAACAAAGAGCTGAGCCAATTGAGAATTTCGGTACCCCCGTGCCAAAACTGTAGTTTGGGGTGAGAGGTTTGGCCCTTTAAGGAATTGAATCTGTGTGTGTATCCGTGTCAGAGGGTGAACCTCCTCCTCCCTCTCTCCTATTTTTTAGGGGAATTTATAATTATGTACTGTAGGGAGGGATTTTCTGTTTTCAACTTTTTGCATGAAGCATGAAGTGTAGTCTGGGGGGAGAACTGAGAACAGCTGCATAATCCAACAATCCAGGATTTGACAAATCCCCCGCCCGACAGCCCGGGACAAGTAAAAAATCACTTGGGCAACTACCCTGCTCGATGTTGCAGCCCGCTGGGCAAGACCCCCAGCCTTAAATTTTTGAGTTGCCCAAAATGGCATTTGTACTTTTAGACTTAATACATTATATGTACTCAACAGATTTGAATTCGACAAGTAGATATTTATGTGGGCAAGTAGATTGAGAAAGCCGATGGCCCGTCGGACAAGTACGAAAAAAAAGTTTTACGAAGCCTGCAACAATCTCACCCCTAATAGCAAATATGTCTGGTTCATTTTTAATGTCTCATCAGGAAAAATAATATCCAGTGTATGTCATTCAGCCTGATAATTGTGCTTTGCTTTTTTTGTTGAATTTTTCAATCAAGAAAGAATTTAACATAGTCACAAACTTGTAAATTCTGAGCAGTTTTTGTTGTGAAGGGGAATTACACAGCAGTACAGTATTCTCCCTACCAGTTCTTTCTGATCCTAGTTAATAATTTCTACAACACTGACCTACAGGAAGGCTTTCAATCGTCACATACTCTGAATTTCACTAGCAGTGGGCCCTTCTGACGTAGAGTAGGTCATAACTGCTGAAAGCATCATTCAGTAATAAACTACTTAGCATAGAGCCCATTCCCCCAGGGATCCAGTAATTGTCTGAAAAAAATCACAAGGTCACCTTCAACACAGAAGCCTGCTTACAGTACATGATTCTGGTCTGTCATTGCCTTGTGGAAAATGAAGAAAGCTGGCATATGTAATAAAATGCAGTGTTTGTCTGAAAACTGGAATTATTTTTTAATTAGTATTCAATCCCTAAAGAAAAACACATTCTTCACTTAATGGTGCAATAAAAGTTTCCCTTTAAGGTACATGAAAAAGTACATATTTGTGACGTTTTTTTCTCAAATTTATCGACTTCCATCAACAGAACTATGTGGTGGCTAGGCGATATTTCTGTGGGGAACCAGTATGGACTCCGCACTATCGTCTGGAGGAAAAACTGCACCCAAAATTTGAAGAGTATATCCATAAGAGGGATAATGGACTTCTGACATAGGGACCAAGACAAGGGAATGCTTCCAAATATCTGTGGAATGGTTGCTTCTAAAAGGTGGAGTTATATTTTCACTTTACATGAACCGTTTTCAACTGCCTGAAATATACTCATTTTTGACAAATTCTTATACATGTATCATTAAAGCATTTTTTAAGAAAAACATGTCTACATGGTCATGCATTTGGTCAAAAACATTATAATAAATTTGTTTGACAATGCTTGCAGACAAATGTATGATACTGTGGACTGCTTGCTGAGTAAATGTGAACAATGTCCAACATGAATGTTCAGACTTTAAGCTGCATGTTTTATCTTACCAGCAAGTGTTCAAACACGTAGGTGACCAATGTTCTTGAGCAAAGTTACGATCATCTAGATGGGGCCTAAGATAAAATATTCTGGTAAGAGGACTTTTATCTGGATGTTGTAATTTTAATTATCTTATATTGGAAAATTTCCTCTGTTGATAGGTTGCAATTGCAATTTTAATATGAAACTGGTAATTAATCCTTCAACAATGGACATGTTTTAGTTATGAAAATCATTACGGGTATAACATATGACTGCTTCTAGGTTGAACTGGAAATTGGGTTTTCAGACAGTTTAAATAATTGACTCTTAGTGTGTTGTGCAAGTACAGTTAATTCCCATTAGTAGGCCTTGAGTTTTAGATTTTTTGGGTGTGCTACAAATCACATACCTCAGGAAAGTCATGAGTGAGGACTTATAGGTGTACTGTATTTATCAAACTTTGATATGCTAACCCTTAGCTTCAAAATGTGCAAAATTTGCACTTCTTACAGTAATTTGAAGCTAGCTATGGTGTGCCCTACAATCCCACTTGCCTGATTCCAAATTCAATGCCTAGGGATTGCAAGTATTCAAGCAGTGAAGGGAATTACCATACACAGATGCTGACATGACAAGTGTAGTGAAATCTATATAAATAGAGCATCTGGAATCAAAGATTTGTTTAAATTTTCTGTTTGCAAAATGACATTATGCTGTTAGCCATTATTGCAACTGTGCCTGTTGCATGTGCTGGAGACAGATATGCAGTGTCAGTCAAGTCTCTAAATTTTGCAGTACAGTAGCTCTGATGTGCAGTATTTAGTTGTACAACAACAATTTTTTTTGATCCCAAGTTCATTTTTTAAAGGGAACATCTCTCTACTTTTTGAACTTTCAGATATGTATTTTCATAGGCCTGCAAAAAAGATCCAAACCTTTTAACAACAAAGTTTCTTTGTGATGAAAAAAGCTTTTTCAGGCCTTGAATTTTGAGGCATGTGAATGATATGGCACACCATTACTCTCCTCAAATCACTGCAAGGAGTGTGATTTATTGGACATCTTGATGAAGATAGAAGGTAATGTAAATGTATTAAGTTTAATTAATCAGTACACCCACCACACTCCTTAATTTTCTGAGGAGTGTAATTCCTAGTGCTCCTGGAAAATCTAAAATTCAAGGCCTGTTTTTTCATCCATCAATACTGCTGCGTTAATGACCAGACCCAGTTACATACTTTAGCCTGGAAAAGTCATCTTAATGACTAATTATGGTTCCATTTTCTTATAGATGTAAAGAAATCTTCTTTGCTTCCTGACATCAAATATCCAGTGTTGATAATCAAATCCTAGTATTTTAGAACTAAGATGGAGATGCACTACATTTAAGTGAAAGGGCATTATTCTCAACTAAAGTGTCCAGAAAGTGTGTCTTGATGAAGTTACTGTAGTAGTTTAACCTTAACTTAGAACAGGCTATCTCAGTTCTTCTAAACTGCTTTTGTGCATCATATCTTTCAGTTTGTAGAGATAATTGCTGGATCAAATGTGAAAGGATGAAAACTTAAATTTAAAATTATGGTAACATACGGTAATCAGTTCTGCATGATGCTTTTTTTTTCTAAACAACTTAGTCTTGGATATTTTATTTTTAAGCTCAAAGTACAAAACATCTGAAAATATGACTTAAGTGTTATTGTAGAAAGAATATATAGTTGTTTGGGTTAGCTGACATTAGACTGTTTGGTGCTATTGTTAGTGTTGGGGATGGAATCAAAAGGGGAAACCTAGTGGTAGATATGAAACTGGTTTTTGCTCTGCCTTGTTGTTATTAAATAGACCTCTTTTATTGATGGGTAGTACTGTATGGATGTTATAATATCTGACACGTAGTAAAAGGCCAGTCTACTATATATAATATTCCTGTGGACAGACCATGAACTTCCTATGTATGACAGAGGGTCACATGATCTACTGTAAACGGTCCCCAGCATAAGAACCAAAAAAAGGTGTACCAAGATGGCTTGCTAGTAAGCTTTCAATTGATTGATTTGACAACGACTACTGTATGTGACATTTCAAACAGAATTTAGGCTTGAACAGGCAAAATGTCATTTTCCTTGAATCTGTATAATGATTTTTGACCTTTCCATGCATCATTTGGAAAAAAGGTTTCTTGTAAAATCCATCAATTTTGACTACTTGACCTTGTCCAAACTAGGGTGTCCATTTGTCAGGCTTTTAACTGGGCAATCTGGCTTTTGAGCACCGTGCCCCCTTGGGGCTTACATGGCATCGGACGTTGAAATTCCTCCATTTTGAAAATTCTAATGTAAGACTTCTCACATCCCATTTTCACAACTGTAATAATGTAGCTTAGAACACTAGGAATGGCTATTTTTGGCCATCTAGGGGTTCGTAAAGTTCAAAAATTTTCTGGTACGCTACCCTCAAACTCATGGTGGTACTCCTCTCAGATAGTACTAATAGCAGTGAAGGTTGTCCTCTTTTTCTGTCATGAACAAATGGACACCCAAGTCCAAACTTGTACTTACAAAACAGTAGTGTTAAGCCATCTTGTTAAGCCTATACTCACATCTACGGTAGTGACAATCTATGCATTGGACCTTAGTGCAGCATGCTATGTCCATGTATGTAGGAAATCCATGGGAGAGACTCATAATAAAATATCAAATTTCGAGTAAACGCTTCACGTTAATTTTAGTGACTTTGCTCCAGCTACATTCAAAATTAAAGTTTTGAAAAGTTTAAATGCTATTTTTTATTGATATCAGTTCACCATTGTTCAAGCAGATAGATGATGATGTTCTACATTTTGAAAAAAAAAATCTAACCTTAAATTTTCTGATCTTTTTTAAGCACATGTAGTGTCTTCACGTTAAGCTAGAAACTTTAAAAAAAAAGCTCAATAAATTTGCATTTTACTGTATTCATTAAGTGGTGTTGCAAAAAGGAAATTGTTAAAAAAAGAAATGAAAATTAGTTATGAATGAGTTTATATCTTGCTAGCATAATCATGTTTCTGAGGTATACCTGTAAGGATTTAATAATAAAGAGGCTCATATATCTTCCAGATTTAACACAGAGGCTTCTATATATAGGCAAATCTGATCAATACTTGTGTTTACTGCTGTAACTGTAGGCAGCCATTAGTGGGGTCCATCAGCGTGGAATCGTCTTCAAAATGTTATTGTCAACATGAATTTCATTCCTTCATATTCAGTGAAATTGAAGGAAGCAATTCAGATACAATTTAGTGTACCACCATCCATAATACACAGGTAACAAGGAAATTGAAAGATTAAAAGGTGTTATAGACCCCTGTTATGGCTGACTAAAATCAGATTATCACTTGCTGCCCAGATTTGTCTAGAAATGATGTATCTTGAGGTTGTGTTCCAAAAAGTAAAAGCAAATGAACAAAAGTGAAGAAATGGCCAAGAAAAAAAAAACAAAAAAAACAAGTACTCATGGCCCTTTATGGGCCAGTATTGCCTTTCTTTACATCATTCATTCCAAGTGCTAAATTCATAAGAACAAGAAATGTAACAAATATATTAGATGTTTATTTTCAACTTGCTGTATATATATTACTTGTTATTACAGGTTGTCGTTGTTATGCTTTTGGGCAAGGGAATAAGGCTTCATGCTTACAAAACAAACATTATGTTAATAAGCCCCAGTAAACCTCAGAATAACTGGATTTGCGGGTTTAAGCTAGTCCCTCTCAGTAATTGAATTTAATGGCTCACTTTGTAATCTGTCATTCGTTGAAAACTGATCTTCCTTCTACGTATGTATGTATATATTGAGCCTGCATATCCAGCCATTCTGCGGGTCTGGGGACAAGAGGTTTATTGGGGCTTTAATGAAGAGTGTTCATGTTACTGCAGGAAATTGGTTTTTAGAATCCAAGCCAAGGTTTGGAAATAAGACCTTTCTTTAAGACAAAAAGAAAAGTAGTGAGCTTTGACAATTGCTTTTCACCCACAGTGGCCTTCAAAAGTAAACGAAACTAACCCCTTTGTCTGTTTCAATGTCAGTATACTCAGGATACTCAGGACTGGTCAGAAAAGGAGGAGAGTGGCTAACATGAAAGATATATAAAAGGCAATGTACCTCTTTTTTGGAGGGGCTTATTGTTTCATTTGTTTTGGCAGCAATTGCAGATTCAGCACGTACGGTTAGATTTGATAAACTTTGATAACATGCTGCTACAATGCTACACTGCTACACAATGCTTCACTTCTGTACACTCAAAATCCTGTAATGTGGCTGTCTGGGCAGTTTTTTTCGTTATTTTATTAGAGATGCTTATTCAGAAAGGTGCTGTGGAGCATGTCTAATTGCATACAATAGACTCAGTTGATAATAGCAGTAAGTGGCTCAGGCAACTTGTTGATAAGGACATTGTGGACAATTTATTTGGAGCTTGATTGTTCAATAGGTTAAGTACAGATGACAACTCTGGATATTGGTGGAGAGAGCTACAGAGATGCTGCATTCAGCCAATGGATCCTGCAGTAGCATGACAGTCAATGTAAGTCATGAGATCTTTATACACATAAGACTTAAAATAATGTCATTTGCTTTAAGTGAGTATCTTTAAGTAATGGTGAACCATGTTATTTTTGTTGGATGGGGTGCTATTATCAAGCAATAAATTATGTAGAATATATATTATACAGTACTTGCCCAAGTTTCCCTTCCACCTCTCATTTTATTCTTGTTCTAACACTCTCACACTATAGTGTATCAATCATAACCTACTTCTTACTGTATCTTGCTGCAGCCATGGGAAGTTGGCAAAGTACTCATCTTGTAAGGAATACAGTAGCTTTAATAGAATTATGTTAACCACACACCTGTTGAATCAGGCATTTGGACAGGGACCTTGGATTTGCTTCAGTTACCAAATGCAGCTGGAAGTCACCCAAGCATAAGCAAAGATAAGGAAATCAATTGTTCTGCTATCAGAAGCAAACAATCTTCCTGCTTGCTGATAAGAGAAAGCAGAAAATTACAGGGGAGTATTTTAGATAAATCATGGTTTGTAAACGGCAAAGGACTTGTCCATCTCATGTACATTGCACTAGCAATACAGCCTGTTTCCAATTGTTCATGTCCGCCCACACACACATTTGACTGGTAATGGAGCTGAGTGCTCAAGCACTAGCTTGTGCCACAAATACAAGGAACAGGGAAAGAAAGGAGGGGACCATTGAAATCCTAACAACTTGGATGATACAAAATAAGGACTTGGGGCAAGTCTACAAATTAAGTGGCAAACGAAGATTATGGATGGTGAGGTTAATCAGACACTTTGTCAAAATCTCAAGCTATTGTTGTCATAGCTTCAGGGTCTTATGCAATGCTTTGTTATTATGCACATATTATTGAAATGTTATGGCTCACATGATAATACCCTTTTATGTGCATGATATTAACCAAGCATTGTTGCAGGTAATGCAGGCATTTCTGACTTGGAGAAAGCTGCGACTTGGATTTTGTTGAGGTGATTTGATTTCTACAACTTATGTTATTTTTCTTCTTTTCATCTTTGATAGAATTTTCATCCATCAGTGCCTACATTTTTACACTGAAATATGATTTATTAATCAAGTGGGAAGTATTAAACTTGGGGAATGGTATTTTGTCAGTATGACTGTTTCTTTTATTTTATTGCAAATCTGTATACCTGAAAACAAATAAACTTTTGCTTATTCTAGTACTGTACCTCTTTGTCATCAAAAAGTCCTTTGTTTACTGGGCTCATGTTGAATATTGTAGATGTGGCTGCAAGCTACAATTAGGCTAGGTAGGGGACTCGGCAAAAGGTGACAGTTCAAAGGTTAAAGCTGCCTGCTTGTGCATGCATGGAGTGCCACCATCACTTACCATGTGCTGTATTTATTGTTTGGAAAGCCCTGTGTCCCCTTTTGGCTGCAGGGCTGGGTGAAGGGTCTGGGTGGGGGTATCACTGAATAAGCACCTTTGGCCCATGAACTGACAAACTCTTGCATACTATCATGCTGCTAGAATTGAGTAGGACATTTTAGCCAATTTTACCTGAGAAAAAGGCATTTTCTCGGGTGAAGCTTGTCTCTGTTATTGCAGCAGTTAACCCCATTTAAACCAACTTTGTTGCTCTTTTGAGCAAATGGTCTTTGAAGGGGGCAAATGCCTTTAACTTTATGATCTCAAGATACCTGAACAGGAAGTTCTCTGATAGATTCTGGATTATTAGTTGGCAGCTTGAGATGGCTAAGCCTTGCGATTCACTTCTAGCATCATGATGACATGTCAAGAATTGCACCTTACAGATTTTGACAGAAACTGTGCAGCCATGCATGTAATGCTAATTTCCTGTAGCATGTGTCCAGTTACTTCAATTTCCTGCCAGCAGTTTTTATCCGCCCTTAGCTGATTATCTTCTCTCAGAAAAGTTGCACACAGAAAAGCAGTGCATGACTGCATAGCTTGTTTACACAAACCTGATAATTGCATCTCAGGATTATGTGCTGAAGGTGCTATCTCCAGAATAAACATTTCTGCTAAAAACCCGACCTTAGGCCCACAAATCGGGGGTTATGGAAGTGAGTATTTCTGTACTAAGGGGCATTGTCATGGCATGGAGAAGTAAATTGCTAACAACACCATTTGCTTGAAATTGAAAGAGTGCCACCTTTTTGAAAGAGCACTCTCTGCACAATATGTCTGTAGTGAATTATAATCCCATAAAATGAGCCTGCCCATTAAGAGTGCTTCCAATTATAAAAAGTGAAGGATATATATACCTCTTAAACACACATCTCCACAGAAAATAGCTTGCCCAAACATTTTGATGTAGCTTAGGCCTGTATGTAATATTAAAGAATTACTAAACCTTTTCAATTGCATTTTGAGATGCAAGTAAAGTCTTGTCCCTGACATACATAAATGTGCATTACCAAAAGGTAGCCATTTGTCCAGCTTTCTGTCTGACTTTCGAGCACATTGTCTTCCTTTCTAGTTAACATTGCGGGGGACAGATTTTTACTCTTTTCCTTTTTTCAGAGACAATTTCTTTTTCACTGACTTGCCAGGCAATGCACATTCCAATTTTTCTGACACGATTATACAGCTAAGAACACCAGCAGGACTAGGGAAGGGCATTGCCATTTCTAGTCATCTGATGGACTGCATACCGAAAAAGTTCTTGTACATGTATACACTTCTCACCATGTAACTATAATGTACCCTGGTAAGTTAGTTAGGTGGAGTTTTACAGCCCAGTTTCCAACCTATTGGTTCAAGTTGACCTGGCCACAGCCTTTTTTCAAGTTGTGGTTCACATGGCTTGTTTTCCCTACCCCATTGCTTGCTTATGCAGAGCATCATGCACAACGGCAGTAGATTCCATTTTTAAAAGTCTTTGGTATATGACTCGATTGACCTGGGAATCAAACCTGGGCCTTCTGGATGAGATGCATGAGAGGCAGATGATCAAACCCTGTTAAGATGAGTAGCTAGAGCTTTTAAAGGGGAGGTACGTTGTTCTCCTTTGTCTCAGGGTATAATCAGGGAACAGCATGACCAGCATCTTACCATTATGATCAGATAATTAACTATTTCTATCTTGGATTGTGTGGACAGGACCTACATTTTACATGTATGCAGGAGATGAAATTATTTATCATTTTACGTATTCTTGCAACTATTTGCTCAATAAGTGGGAAATTGGCATTCATGCATGGTCTCAGCAGTACCACCATAAGGAGTCAATTGTGAGGTGAAGGGGATCAGGTACTGTAGCACAGTCCAGAAGCAGCAGACAAAAACACCCCAATTCTCAGTTAAGGCAGACCCAAATAAATGAATGCACTAAGCAGAAAAGTTGAAGGAGGGATGGACGCCCCCTCAGTCCTGTCTCTGCCGTCTGTGGTACCCATGTGATGCACTATATTGCTTCTCAACAGTTTATGCAAAAGTCATGGGTACTGTACATGTTCATAGTTTATTTTACTCCTTTCAACAATAAATTATAACTACTGTGCAAGAGCTTTGCAGACCAAGAGGTTAATTTGTTTAGAGCAGTACATAGCTCCATTCAAAAGACTTGGGAACTCTAGGATACAGCCGCAGGAGTCCACATCTGAGTGTTTTGTTTTCATTGGCAACCTTTGACAGAGTTTCACAGCCCAGTTACAAACCAAAGTTGCTTTAAGTACAGTACAGCTTGCTGAAGTCTTCATCCAGTTTGGGTTCACTGACTTGTTTTCCCTATTTCATTACTTTGATGAGCTCCAAGCACAATGGCAGTAGGTTCCATTTTTAAAGTCTTTGGTATGAGCTGGCCAGGACTTGAACTCCCGACCTCCTGACTGCTTGTGTGGTGGATGCTCTAACCACTTGACATGTAGTGAGAGGCAACCTTTGGCAGCATCTACTGTGCAAAAGGACTCTGGTACGAGATATGAGTCATTTTAGGTCCTTGCTGGCATGATCATGGTAGGCCTACTTAATTTAAATTACCTGTGGAATGCTTAGACTACTTAAACAATTATTATTGATGACATTGTGCATCTCATGATGTCACTTGATCAAAACATTTCTTTTCAGAAAATAAGATCCTTAATACAATATGGCAAAGTGTACTGCCTTGAAATAGATGTTAAGGTACATTCCATGGTCTGCCACTTTAATGTTTTTTCAAGGCAGATCTCACCCAGTTATCCTGCTTCATATGCAAGCAATGATAATAAAGTCATTGTGAAGAATTGAAAACACAGAGAATACAGTCAGACACTTAGCTGGTCTTGTTCTTTTATCTATTTTCACTTTTAAAATCACTCAGTTTCCATAAATGAAAAATGTAGCACATAACACAAATTAAGATATATATTGCTTTTTTTTTATCATTGTAGACACTAAAATGAAAGAAGAGATATTTACAAAAAATTTCAGCCTTCAGAATGTTCAAATAATAAATTTCACTTTTTCATACAATAGATTTATTCACTACAAAAACATATTTCAGCAACTGAAGTAAATTAACTCAATGTCTCAGTGATGCAATTAACTTTGGTCCAGAGCACTTTCAAAAGGGTGCACCTGCACGATGGGAGGCTCACTAGATTAAAGAGATCCCAGGACAAGCTTGCCTTAGAGTAAGGGCTAGGCACAAAGAAGGGATTGAAAGGGGGATGTAGTCACTCCAACTTGAACTAGTACAGAAGACTGCCCTGTTCAATGATTGGCTTTTGAGGGTCGATGTGACATTTTTTCAGTATGAGTATTGATGCTGTAGTCTAAATGTTACAAAAAGGCATTTTAAATGAAGAGGAAACCGTGAAATTTAGCAGTACGTAAAAGTAAGTCAGTGTACTTCCATATATGATTGATCCTTTTCCAGGTATGTGGAATGTGTTTTTTGCCCAAAACTTAGGTTTTGGTCAAAAAGCACTTTACATTTTGCACTGTCATTTTTGCACAAACTTCCATTGAAATAATGCAGCACTAACATCAAATTTTAATTTCTAATTTTAAAAAACCTGTGACCTATCCTGTAGCTAGTTAAGGTTAAAACAATTAGGATTATCCTCAGGTATGTAGATTACAGGTGTGAATATTTAAGATTAGGATAATGATTACTAGTTGAGGATGAGGTTTTTCAGTCAGATCCATAATGAACTTTCTTAGGGGATCATACCTGGAAAAAGTATCAATGGTGTATGCAAGCATACTGGCCTTTAGAGCTGCAAGCCCTTCAGTTGTGCTGTTAAGTAATATACCACCAGCAAAATGGTTTGTAACTACATACTGAAAATAAAAGGATGCAGTTAAACCTGCCTTTATAGGCTATATATCATACTTCAGGTGTAACAGAGCAAATTTTGAAGTGGTAGGGAGAACGGGCTAATCACTATAAGCTGCCCAATATTTTCAACATTGTAATAGCAAAGTAAGACCGTCCAAAATGCCTACGGCAGATGAAGTTAGGAGGCTATCTGATCTGACTTCATTCAGGGGTAGTAATTGACTTGTTTGCTTGGTTGCAGCTGGTTGACTGCTCAAAGTTCTTGCCCAATGTGAAATGAGCAGGCTTATTGGTTGCTGCTACTTCTGTAATTGCCCTGCACTGAAGAAGTCAGGCAAATACAAGGGTCATGAGTTTATCTATCAAAAAGGATTAAGTTTGGTAATTGACAGGAAGAATTAACTGACTAAGGCTCTACAGAGATGTTTGCTTTATCTGTATAACTGGGCCCCATTCAAAGAAATATATTAAAATAAGGAATTCAACATCTTATGAAAATGACACAGTACAATGAATACAATAAGTAAAATAACATCTGCTGGTTGTAACTGACAATGCTAGGCCAAGAAGCTCTATATTCAATTATTTTAATATATGAAGGACTATAAAGTATCATTATTTTCTGTAGGATAATAGGTGAGTAATAAGAAGGATTTGATATGAAGTTAGGTTGTTATTCTGGTGTAAAAACAGTGTTCACTGCACTACATGTGTGACCCTGCATGCATCTGAAACCTATCAGCTCTAGCAACCCTGTCAAGATATCATGGCTCTTTTATGTGTACCTTAATTCCAACATACAATGCACATGATAATTACTTGTGACTGCAGTGACAAGGTGATGATTTTCTTTAACCTCTCACATAAAAATCACTGCCCCCTGCCAGTCGTGTTTGTGTATAATGTTTCAACCCCACACAGGCATGCCATTCCACAAACTCTGACATCATATTCAAGTACCTTGGTATACCAGTATGTTATTCTCAGAATAACGTAGTTTGTAATCAGCATTATTTGGAAGTTGCCATTAAAAAGTTGGTATTTTTCCAGTTTTTTGAAGGCACTGTCTTGACATCTAAATATGATGTGCTAGAAAGATGTAAAGTTTGACATTAAGCCGGATGCTTGCTGTCATTTATGGTCACATAGGGTATGGTTATAGCCAACAGCATTTGGATTAGGTTTAACTATGTTGGGAAATTGAAGAAGCATAGGGTGAGAGGGGGCTTTTGTAGAAACTTGAGTGAGCTCTTCTCTCAAGCAAATGTTTAAAGGGCAAGAGCAGTCACCCATCAATGCAGCTAGCCTGACTATTCTATTTCATGGTTGGCTGTTGACATGCGACATTTTTTTCTCAAATGTGAAATTCACTAGAAGCTACTGCTTGATAATTATCTTGCATATGCAACATTGAAGTCATACAAAATATTATGAAATAATCTTTGAAGAGAAATACAGACAAAATTGTGATACTGTACTTAGCTGTTGCTTGAAACTGAGTTCCGGGGGGCTGCTCATAGCCTTTAAGCAAAAACAAAAATAGCTTTTACTGATTATTGATTCTGCGGAATGAGTCATAAGCATGCTATAACTTTTCAGAGATAAGCACAATTCCTTTTCACAAACTTTCCCTTTCATAATGCATCATTTGTTTTTTTTTTGTGTGTGTGTTAGTGTAAATTTGGTAACTGATGTTTCAACATTATACAATCCGCATGTTTGGTCTAAGGTGGTAAGAGTATCTGCCTCTCACGCGGAAGGCCTGGGTACTATTCCCAGGTCGAGTCATACTAAAGGCTCTAAAAAAAGGAACCTATTGCAATTGTATGTGATGTTCGATCCACAAAAACGATGGAGTAGGGAAAACAAGCCAGCGATCGAGCCACAACTGAAAAAAAGGGGGAGATGTGCACTGTTTAACAAAAACTTTCCTTACCGGCTAACAATAACCCTAATCCTAACCTAATCCATAACCCTAACAAAGATACAATCCATACAATACAATGGCAACAGCCAATCAAGAAACATCACGTTAAACAGTATGCATCAACCCAAAAAAGGCAGTGGCAGGCTCGACTTAAACCAATAGGTTGGAATTTGAGTCGTAAAACTCCTACTGTGGCTATTAACTAACTATACAATCCATGTAGCACCTCCATTGTTTAACATACAAAGTTACCAAATAAGTAGATGATCTGGCCCCCTTTTGATTGGCTTTTTTTGTGCAGCTAGGACAAATATTAGAATCAGTGGAATGCAATATCACTTGATTGTTAAAATGATAAGGTTCCTTATTTCTTTTGATGGGAGGGTTTGAAAAAACTTAATTGCAAAGAAGTGTTGAACTGATTTAATTTCTTGTGAAAATGATGCAATTTCCTGCAGTCTTAGAAAACTTGGAAAGTCATGAAAATTTGGAAAATTACTTCAAGGTCTGGACAAGTCTTTAAAATTCATTGTGGGAAGTGGAGAAAAATTTTCACAAAGTGACATTGTACAATGATCAACCATAACCAGTAAGCCCCATTACATAAGTCGTGTTCCCAGTGGATCCAGGGAAGTGGATCTCGATCTACCAAGGTAGATCAAACTCTAATGGGAATGAAGATCAACAACACTCACTCAAGATCAAGATCCACTGAATTTGATCGATGCACTGGGGTAGATCACATCAACCTTGCTGGAACAAAGTTTGTAATGGGAACACAATCGGTAGATCAAGTGACCCCAGATCAATGCAAGAAGTCAAGATAACTTTCATACCTGCCATGGGCTGCACAGTATGGAATAACCGCTGTGGATACAACAGAGTATTTCTCTTTCACTGTTCTGGCTATTAATGGGTATTTGTAACCCTTGAATGCTTGTAATACGTAATACCAAAGTGTGTTTCTCACTAAAAATATAGAAATTTACAATTGTATTCAACTCAAATTTTTATAAAAAATGTTAAGAAAGGGGTCATGAAAATTTGTTTCTGGATTCTGGGGTAAGAGCTGAAAAATGTCATAAAAACTGATTCCCCAGAAAGAGTAGGAACCCTGGTTTAATGGCCTGGAAAGTTGTTCTTGGTTTTTTCACATGAATATAACACACCTCATATGATATAACAAATTTATATATGCGTCTACTGATAAACTGTAATATATAAATGACAAAATGGAACATCTTGAATACAATCTTAACATATAGGTTCTCCAGGAGTATAATCCAAACAGAAGGCAAATATTTGTTCTTGATATCTGGCAGGAATACTGTGCTTCTCATATAGCTTAATATTTAACATATTTTTGTTTTTTTTTCATTTTTAAGTCAATAAATAAATTATATCACATACATGACAAAAAAGAACAATCAAAACCCTTGAACTTTATATCAATCAAAGGAATATAAATATAGTTTCTATCAAATTGAATTTGTTAACAAAGTGCAACAGTTAACTTTATAGGCCTACATATGACAATACAAGTGCTTTCAAATGCAGAAAAAACAGGAAAATCATGTAACTTTAACAATTCAAATATTCTGTAAACTTCAAACATTTCACATCTAATGCACACAGTACATCTAGCAGACAATAACTTGCCCTAAGCTTTGTTTTAAATATACTTGAATTTTAATAAAACTTGATGTAACATTGACCAATTTTTTTTTTCATAAAGTTAACTGTGATAACATTATAAATAGAGGCTGGTGTAACTTCTTGTAATAAACTAAAATGTACAAAGGAAGAAGAAGAAGAAGAACAACAACAACAGCAACAAAACAACAACAATGACACAAACAATTGAAATACCATGAATGGCATTTGTTTAAAGAAATTTACAGCAGTTATTAGTTTTCTGGCAATATTCATTTCCCAACTCCATGCATGGATAGAGCATCAGACCTAAAGCCTGAAGATCTGGAGTTCAAATCCTGTTTGGGTCATTTCCAAAGACTTCAAAAATGAAACCTTCTGCCATTTTGCTTGGTGCTCAGCATTAGCAATGGAGCAGCGAAAACAAGCCAGTGAGCCACAATTGGAAAACTGGCCGGTGCAACTTAAACCAATTGGTTATAGTCGCTGAGCCATAAAACTTGTTTAGTTATTCACTCACTCAGCAATGATATTGAGCAATTTATAACTACAGTGGAAGCTTTTAGCCCTGGTATATTTTGAAGGAGACTTTATCAGTATGGTGTGTAGAAGCATCGCAAAATGAAAAAAAAAAAAAAAAAATCCATGTCCTTCTTAGGTCCATTGACCAAGGTGTGATCCCTTTGCGATGTTTAAAGCATGCGTGGGTTGATAATATTTACACCCTTTTAACCAGCCTCAATAGCCCACAGACCAATCCAGACAGCAAGTGATGGTCTGATTTCAGTCGGCCATAACTGGGATCTAGATCACCTTTTAATCTTTCAATTTCCTTGCTTACTTGTATCATGGATGGTTGTACACTAAATTGTATCTTGTCTTGATTCCTTCAATTTCACTGAATATGAGGGTTTGAAATTCTTATAGGCAATGAATAAAGACAATTCAAGGCTGATGGACCCCAATAATGGCTGCCTACAGTCACTAAACACAAGTGCTGATCAGATTCCTCTATCTAGAGCAGGGCAGGGGCCATGCTACTGTAGGATGGAACTTTTAGGGAATCTCACAATCCTGGATAAACACCAGATAAGGGTGACTTGTCTTGAACCAGTAATGTCCATTTTTTGCATGTAAATTAAATGAGATGAGATAGTCATTCAAAATGCTCACAGAGCTTTGAATCCACAACTGTCAAAACTTATCCTCCAGCTTTCAAACATTACACCTCAAATACAGTCTGCTGCCCTTCTGATACACAAAATCTCATCATGGTTCTGCTTTCTAAATTGAAATATTCCTTAAAATTCAATCTGCTTTTATTCCTCATCTGATTAATACACAAAAGTTTTTTCAAACTGTAAGCTTGTGAGCAAAAGACAAAAAAAAAAAAAAAAATCATTTCCACACACTATTTTTATCTGTACACTGTATGAAATAAATGTCTTAACTTAGATGTTCAGGCTGAATGACTATGGTTGCCCCTAAGGACAAGATGTGGCTAGGTATTTCCAACAATTTATGTTGGAACATTTTTCCCAGAAATGAGTCAATCATGCATTTTTGCCTACAGTCACATACTTGGCAAGAATTAGATAAATATTTGTGGTACTGTATGTGAAATCCATAGCTTGTTCACGACCCGAAACAAAAACCAAGTAATTAAAGTGCGGATAAAATAACATCAAATTTTTTTATCTTTTTTAAAATGTTGATAGATTTATACTGAAATGAGACAGGACCAAATCCTGGAGGAAAAAATATTACCAACCTTCTAGGAAGCAGTCAGGAGAGTTGCTCCCTGATGCAATGAAT
This sequence comes from Holothuria scabra, assembly GCA_037179385.1. Classification (NCBI taxonomy): domain Eukaryota; kingdom Metazoa; phylum Echinodermata; class Holothuroidea; order Aspidochirotida; family Holothuriidae; genus Holothuria; species Holothuria scabra. The sequence continues at coordinate 30,768,151 of CM074199.1, forward strand.
ATATTTAATGAAAACATTTGAGAGTTAAGAGATAATACGTACAGTAGACCTTCATTTGAAACTATAGTTTGATCAGTTTGATGTGACAAAGAGAGGACATGTTTAAATGAAATTGCACATTTTTTGTGTTTTGTAATGTAATCCTCCCCCCCCTCCTCCAATTTAAATAAGCATTTCTCATATCACACAAATTTAAGAATGCCAACATGACAATCATGTGACGGTCTTTTGGTTTACATACTTAATATCTGTTAATATCTGATAGAATGGTAGAATATACAGTAACTCACTGGTTCACCTGTGTTGCTAAAAATATCTTCAGATATTTAAAGTGTACGACTTTGAGATTAGATTTGCAAGAGTTTGCTGGATTTTTATGCAATTTGGGGGCAATTGCTTACTGTCCTTGCAGCTTTCAAGAAGATTTCCATGAATCATCTGGAGGAAATATAAGTGGAAGGCACTGTTAGATTAAACCAGAAAGTTATAGACAAATTCCGACAGATTGTGATGGTCTGATTTCAGTCGGCCATAACTGGGGTCCATCACCTTTAAATCTTTCGATTTCCTTCCTTACCTCTATCATGGATGGTTGTGCACTTATTTGTATCTTAAATTCTCCCAAATCACTTAAAGCGGCTCATTGCGTTGGTTCATGAAATTCAACAATTTTTTCCAAACCTGTTAAGTTTCCTTCACATACCAATGACAAATGGTCAGACTAAGACAATCCCTGAACCCTACATACAAACAACTGTCTTAAGAGTGAGTTATTAACGGTTCAAGACCGTTTTCAAAAATTCGTGACCAGACACTTTTTCAAATTATGTACAAAACCGTTACAAGTCAGGACACAAGAAAATTCAAAATTTAACATTTTCTGTGACTTTTGGACTTGAAACCGGACTTGTTATGCTAACTTGAAGCTAATTGTTATGTGGTAGTGACCCTTTCAGACTCTCATTACGTTATCGATACCAACTCAATGAGCCTCTTTAATATAAGGGTTTGAAATTCATGTAAACAAAAAACAAAGATGGTTTTAGGCTGATGGACCCCACTAATGGCTGCCTACAGTCACTTAAAACAAGCACTAATCGAATTGGTCTATAGGTTGAGGTGTGAGACCCTATCAAACTGGCTAACTCTATGCATCAAGGCTGTAGTTACTTGGGGGGTGGCAGGACATGTGTTCCCCCAAAAGTATGACAGTTTGGATCCATTTTTAATTCTTCAATTAACCTCTTGATTATTTTTTTTTTTCATTTGATGGCAATTTATTTCAGATTAAAACCAGAAGGTCAGACCATCAATGCATCATGAGTAATTTGATACCCATTTTGTCAGTGCTTACTGTTTTAGAATTTGTTGCAAGCTGTTACAATATGAAAACCCTGTTTTGTTGGGCTTTCTTTACTTTGTAACAGAATGTTTATCAAAGTTGTTCAATTATTGAAAAAACTAATTGGGGTAATGAAAAAGTGGTCTGAGACTTTAATTAAGAGTCAGATTTTTTTCCTTAAAAACTGCTGCAGATATGACAGATTTCAGCAAAGGTAAATTCTCTCTCATGGTCAGAAAGCTGGACTGCATGCATGTCCAAAGGTGCATTTTCAAAAAAATTTATAGTGCGCAGCTGTTTCCAGCATATATCTCACATTTACTATATACTACTGAATGCAAAACACTTTACTAAACAAAACATTGTACAGTCAGATGGTAAGTGGAAATAACAAACACGCCAATCAAATATTTGAAAACACAATATGATCTGAATACATAAATATCGACAGCTGCAATGCCACTAATATTTGAAGTATTTAATATACATGATATTTACAGTAATCCTGATGGACTGAGTCACATGACTTTTATGAACAACAGTCTGAAAAACTTCCTGCAAGCTACTGATGTAGTCAGTACATCTGGTAATAAATAAAAATAGTAGGATCAAACCACAACAAAACATTGTGACATCCAGCTTCCTTCTACAGTAGTGTATTTTGCATGTTACTATAAATGCTCTGACACTAATAGGGGTTAGTGTGAGGTTTATATGGTTAGGTTAGAGGTTAGGTTAGGCTAGGTTAGGGTTGTGGTTAAGAAGAGGGTTAAAATCAAAAGAGAGCCTATCTTGAACAACAGTGAAATCACAGCAATAATCATGTCATTGGAAGCCACATTTCTGGTTGTTGCAATGAAGCGTGGGAACATTGAGAAAGTAACCAGAAAAGAGAAATAACCTTTAAATTACATTTTTGTTTGGTTTTGAACTTAGGTCAGGCAGCCCATTTGAAAAGGCTCCGCTGAGGATCCTGTCAAGTAAAAATATGAGAAAAATGCAACACATTTAGTTCATGATTCTGAACTAAAATGAATCTGGTAGTGCCGTCAGCTGTGATAATATTTTTCTTATATCACCTTTTTTTTTACACTTAGAAAAGTAGTGAACCAGGCCATGTGTCTACCCAAAACTCTTCACTGAGATTGAAGAAAATCTGTCATTGTACTGTAAATCAGCCTTACAGTGATATACAGTATAAGTTCTGCCTGCAGTATAGTTCAGGGTATGAAGCTGCAAAAATGTACCATTAAAAATATCACATACCCTAATAAAAAGTTCTCATACAATTCTCATGAGAATGCCCAGTTTTGTATGAGAATCTTATAAGAGTGTATGGGAATGTATGAAAACCTTACGAGAATCTTATGAGAATTTCTAATGAGCAGTCATTTCTCATGAGAATCATATGAAAATCGAATGAGAGAAAAAAACAATAAATACTGCTGCACATTGCAATTTCACATGAGAATCTCATGAAAACTGTATGTGAAATTTGTATACGGATACCTTTAAATTTGTTCAAGAACTTAATAATTTTTTCATGCCGAATGTTTCTAATTGGGATACCCATTAACAGTGCAAAATATATGAAGCCCACGTTTTCATAGACCGCGTGTTTGGTCTAACCGTAGAGCATCCGCCTCTCAGCATAAGCAATGGAGTAGAGAAAACATGCCAGTGAGCCACAACTGGAAAAAAGGCAGTGGCTCGACTTGAACCAATAGGTTGGAAGCTGGGTTGTAAAACTCCATCTAACTAACTAACTAACCCATGTTTTCATATTATGCAGCCTATATATGAAGCCCATAGCATGTAGTTGGACCAACTGCGTGGTCAAGTGGCCAGAGCATCACAATTGCAGTCAGGAGGTTGAGAGGCCGGGGTACAAGTCCTGGCTGGGTCATACCAGAGAACCTTCTGCCATTGAGCATGATGCTCAGCATCATGGCAAGGAGTTTAAGGAAAACAAAGCAGTGCAGCCTCAACTGGGAAAAAGGCTGCAGCTGGCTTGACTCAAACCAATTGGTTGCAACCCAGTTTCCATGGAAACTAGGCCATAAAACTCCATTTAAACTAACCTAACCTATAACATACAGTATAGCTGGAAACAATATCTATGCCATTACCATCATTCTTGTTCATATGAAATCATTTGAACATTTGAATATGAGCAAGACCATATGGTATCATGGCCTACATATTTTGGAACTGCTTGCACTGAAGAGCAGTAGTTCTTGCACTCCTATATAGACAAATCCAATCAGTTAGTTAGAGTTTTATGGCCCAGTTTCCAACCTATATTGGTTCAAGTTGAGCCGGCCACAGCTTTCTTTCTAGTTGTGGCTCACTGGCTTGTTTTCCCTACTCCATTGCTTACGCAGAGCATCACATACAACCACAAATCCAATCAGCGCTTGTGATTATTGACTCTAGGCACCCATTATAGAGGGGTCCATCAGTCTTAAATCATCATTTACTGTATTGTCTTCAGCATTTCAAACGCTCATATATTCTGTGAAATTGAGGGAATCAAAATATAATCAGTGTGCAACCATCCATTATAAAGGTAAGGTTAGCAAGGAAATTGAAAGACTACAGTAGACCCCAGGGTCTAACTAAAATCAGACCATCACTTGACTAGCTGGATTCATCTATACTGTACCAACTAACCTACAGTATATGGATACAGCAAAAATCAATAACCAGTAGCAATTCCCACATTATCACTGAATACAACAAATATAAATTTTCATACATATCTAGAAAATTTTAGTGAAACATCCAAAGAAAAAGTTGTGACATGTGCATACAAACTGAAAAAAGGAAAGACTATTTAATATCAGTCCCATAAAGTGGAAAGCATTTGCTGTAGTGACTGAAATGACACTGTATAGCTACCATTAAAGTTACTTTTGAAAGCTCTTGTTGAAGCACACATGTACATGTTTTCTTCCTGAATAATAAATGCCATAATGGCAACTTTTTGACTTTTTTTCCACAAAGCTGTACCCTGCACTCTTACAATTCCAATGCACACAAGACATTTCCCCAAATCTTAAAGGTAGTGTGACACAAAAATGAAAAAGTTGGGAATTTGATGTAAAAAGCATTGAAAACCAAGAAAATTGCCACAATTTCCATCAAAATTGGTTAAAAATTGACCATTTTACATGTTTATTTCTGATTTATGCTTAATAATGCATAAATATGAGCTCAATATGTAAATTTTGTGATGTCATGGGAGGGACATGCCATATATGGCTATAATGTTATCCTTTAATTGTTTTTGCAATCTTCATTTCAAGGGTAGTTGTAACATTAGTTTTTTCTGAAGGGTTTATTTTGAAAGTTTACATTGTGTCCTTGAAAATTATCAGTATCAATTACCAACCCATAAACTACCTGAGAGTAATAAAGAGATAATTAATATAGGGTTAACAAAAGAAATGTCAACACTGTGCAGCACTCAGCATCACTATTTTTGCATATCCAACAAGCTGCTTCAGAATCATTAAAACTTTGAAGAGGTATATCTTGAGAGCGGTAAAAGATATTGACATAATTCCAAAGGATTCTCCCTTAGGAGACCATGCTCTGGCCTTACCAAGTAATTCAAGGCTAATTTAAGGCTTTTCCCTGACATGTCACGCTACCTTTAATGAGAGCCAGCTGTTCAGTCCCACAGCTATGCATGGGTCTTCATATTGCACTTTACTATCAATGCAATACAACTGAGCAAGTCTTTGAGCTTTAAAAGAATATGAAAATGTTGGATGGAATCATTTCTGAGGCATCATATCAAAACATGCAGGCAAGCTGCAGCTCCCTCAGCTATATGCTGCAGTAGCAACTTATGGACTTATTCAGTTCATTCTGCTACTTTATATGCAAGCAATGTCCAGAACATGGTTGCACATGATGGAATATCAGCCTTTAAAGGCCCAATTCTCTTACCCCAAACAGTACCAATTCTCCTAACCTTCTTACTTAAGCCCCTCCCACAATTGTCTGAATTTCGTCCTCATCCAGACACAATCTCAGCTCATTGCTTCAAGGTGAGTATAGAAAAACTCAATTTATATAATCAAAACACTCTCAGTACCATTCATGCTGTGTAATGTAAGCTTTGGTACTCTGCATTGTTTGAATTAAATGTCAATCAAAGAGCTGAGCCAATTGAGAATTTTGGTTCTCCCATACCAAAATTGTAGTTTGGGGTGAGAGGTTTGGCACTTTCAGGAGATCATATGCATGGCTTCAGAGGTTTTCAATGATAACTACCTCACCCTTGGTTCATTACTTTAATCAAGTGCTTCAATGAGAAGCTGCAGTTTTAATTACCATTCTGGTACAACTAGTAGCAACTAGTAGGGTGTCCATTTGTCTGGCTTTTCACCAGACAATCCGGCTTTTGAACATCCTGTCCTCAGGTCAGGCTTACACGGCGCCAGACTTTAAAACTCCTTCATTTTGAAATTTTTTATGTAAAACTTCTAAACAACACACAGCGTGGACCAGACCAGAGTCTAGATTACAGGCAATGTCTTACATGCATCAGTCACACCTTTCCCATCTGCCTAACAAGTAGGATGTGTATAGTACATTAGAAGGCTAAACAACAGATGTACCGATTGCAGTTCCAGCTGAAAAATGTAGGAGACTCATACATTCGTCATACTATCAAGCGATGCACAAATTTTCAGAGTTTAACATCCCATTTTCATGACTGTAATCATATACAGGTAGCTTAGAACACCTGGAAGGGCCATTTTCGGCCATCTAGGGGGTTTGTAGAGGCCAAAAAATTTCTGGTACGCTACATGCCAACTCATGGTGGTGCTCTGCTTAGATAGTAGCGAAGGTTGTCCTCCTTTTCTGTCATGAAGGAGTGGACACCCTACCAACAACTTTGAGGTCCAAATAACAACTTACAACAAATGCCAAAATAAATTGCTAGCAAAAAGGGGATCAAATAACTTACAGGGTATTACTCGGCTATACATATCTCTTTTCAGTTTATTCTGAGATAAACTGATATGTCAATCTTTATGCTTGAATGGGGATTTAATTGATAATGAGAACAGTTCTTGACAAGGTTGAGCATAGGGTATTTTTTTTCCAAATGAAGCCCCTGCAGCTTAGTTGAGGCAGCTCCAGCCTGATGTTTTGACAAAGTGCCTAAGAATCTGCATGTACTGTACTCACTCAAAAACTCTTTTTGTGCAGTGTAAATCTAGAAATCCTCACAATTCACAACATTCATAACTGACATCTAACTGAAAGGTCAGCCTTACACAGTGATGTTCCACTTCACTGTATAACTCATCGAAAACTTATCCTCTTGGCTCATGGATGAACTGACGTACTCAAACAGCTGTGTCAATTAAACAGTAAAAAGGGTCTCACAAAGAGGTCTCCAAAACCTTATTGTGAGGAAAGCATAATCACACTGAATAATCTGGGTCTAAATCACTCACCTTAAAAAATGTAGTTCGTTTGTGAGGATATCGCAATTTATAAACATAGTAAACCACCACCAGAACAAGAATTACTGCAACAGGGATCACTGCAAACTGTAAAACTTCTACAAATGACAGATTCCCTGCAATATCACCAGCCCCAGGAATTCCTCCCCCACTTTGGGTTTTATCTTTGTCTACTGTCTCATCTTTATCCTCGTCTTCCATTGTGCCTTCAGAGTCTGTCTCCTCTGTTACAACAACCATTGTTGTCATAAACAAATCCTCAATATTAACTGAATTATCAATTTCAGGGTTGATGGAATCGGGTTTATCAATGCGCACTATGTAGATGTTGAATGTAATATTGACATTCGATTGGATACTAGGTGGCATTTGACTGCGATACACTAATGTTGCCGGCAATGTGAATCTTCTCTCCTCCCTGTGGAACAAAACATACAAGAAATTACTGTAAGCTGTGAATAATAGCAGTGCAATGTGGTCATCAAGTAACTGTAGTATTCTTTCCCACATTTGCTCCTTTCTCTGGCACACCTGTTAACTAATGTGATATTTTCAGGCACATCCAACGAACGGTTTAGTTCTCTACAACAAACTAATATTTCATATGGATGTATCCAAGGACTTTATGTGGACACAGCAGCAGCAGCAGCAGCAACAGCAGCACTTATCAGATGACATTTAATGCCATAAAATCCTCTACCCTCCCACCTTTTATTTGCCTGGAGATTTAAAATGAAGGGAAAAAACTGACTATATATAGCACATGTGAGGGGCAAATTTCAGAAATGTTGAAGTAAGAGCATATAATTATGATCTTACATGGCAATGTTGACAAAATTTTCAAGGTTTGATGTTTGCATTGGAGCCAAGTCACTGGGAGGAAGGGGGGGGGGGGTGTTTGGAGGGCCAGAACTACAAATATTATAAAGAAAAAAGTTTCACCATGTGATTGATACCAAAATGAAGGGATTAGCAAGTTCAGAGGAGTGAGCTATGAATACCTGATACTGTAGTGTATCCAACTGATGTGTGTGCATGATACTGTTAAGTCTTTCAGCCTGTACCATGTGGAACTGACAGCAACAGGTGTATTTGTGAAAAGACTCATCATTCTGTAGTCCTTCCAAAGATGACAAAGAATCATTACAGGAAATGCCCATTAGCCAGAATTTAGAAAAAGTTCAACACAACTGATCCGCTTAACTCTGTGTTGCTCAACTTTCTGGCAGATAGGAACCTTATCGTGACTTTTGAGACCTTACAAGTTGAAAGTCACCTATGCATGACACAGTGACACTGAAAAGCTGTGCTGGGCTAATAGAATGCCCTCCCCCAACAAATGCGGCCTAATCCTCCTTACCCAAGTTGCCATTGCCAAGTTGGGTAAGAGTAGGTAATGGGGAATTCCTGTCATGTTGCCTTCATTCATTGCCTGGGAGATGAATTCCATTCAGGATCACATCTTGCAATTTTATACATAGCTTTCTGGTAATGCAACACTGTGAATCTTGACCTGCCTTCTGGCTTGTAATGTAATTTCACCTCAATTAAATTTTCACTTTCCCTCTCCCCCCTCCTCCCCTCCTCCCCCTCCTCCCCCCTCCTCTCCCCCTCCTCTCCCCCTCCTCCCCTCCTTCCCCCTCCTCTCCCCCTCCTCCCCCCCCCCAAAAAATGGTATACTGTCAAAGTAGATCAACATATACGCACTTTAATACTGGAACACAATCTTTCATTAAGACACCCCTGTGTTACAGTATGTGCTTGTTAATTGAATATTTAGTGCACTGCACACCTTGAACTTTCATTTTAATTATTGTCCATGTGTTATATCTACAATATTCCAATCTCCTTCTGATGTTCCTCATCAGAAAGTACCCGACCACTGGTTCATTACTCCAATGAGCTGCTTCAATAAGCAGCAGATTTGATTACCATTCTGATACAATAGAAGCCCAACAACTTTGAGGTTTCAATAAAAACCTACAACAAATCCTGAAATAAGTGCTGGCAAAAAGAGAATCAAATTGCTTTAAGTGCAATGAAGGGCTACATCCCCTTTCAGCTTGTTCTGAGATGAAGTGCTACCAAATGCCAACCTTCTTGGTCATTTTCAAATGCTTAAATGCGCATATAATTAGTACTGAGAACAGGTCCTGACGAGATTGTGCTAAGGGTATTTTTTCCAAAATGAATACAGTAGTTTAGCCAGGATGGTCATGGGGTGGGGGAAGGGGGGGAGGGGTTTGGAGCAGTGGGAAGAGTCTAAGAATAGAGAGAAAAATGCTATTTTAGGTGTATTTTGCATTGCAAGGTTGGAACATGGGAGGTTTCTAACCCACAAAACCACCCATGGATACGCCACTGGCATGATATTTTTCAATTTGACAAGTTAGGTAGATGAAGTTTGTGACAGCTCACTTTCTTACTTCTGTGACTTCTCACTTTTTCAGTTGGTTTAAGACCGGCCGCTGTCTTCTTTCCAGTTATATGGCTCAATTTACTGTCAGACTTTAACAAAGCAGACTTCAAGGTTTTGGTTGCAGTGGTTCATTGGGAAATTGTTTTTCACTTTTCAGTATTCTAGACCATTTTATTTTTTATTGGACAATCTTCTTCTTCTCTCCATGACTACTTGTGGGGAATCATCTGTGAAATCTACAACACCAAGCTGGCAGTCTTTTGAATAAAATTACCTTTGAACATCACTAACAGGTAAAAAGCAGTCCCCTCAACTTGAAGTAGTAAAGTAGACTGTCCTGTTTCATGATTTGGCTTTTGAGAGTCATGTGACAATATTTTTTGTCCTCAAATGTGAAATTTACTACTGCTTGCAGGTTTACCTTAAATGTGAAATGTTAAATATTACAAAAGAGACTTTAAAGAAGAAGGAAATTGTAATATTTAGCTGTTGCTTCAAAGTAATTTTGGGGCAAATGCTCTTGCCCTTTAACTTAATTTGCAACTCAGATACACAATTGTGGCCAGATTCTGGGAAAAGTCCAGCTATACATTTCAAATTTGGTACCAGTCATAGCAGCCACATCGACATGACCCTAATTGGATTGAGAAAGGTTCAATTGAATATTGTATGTGCAATCATCCATGAAATTACTCAGGAATTATCCAGGGACCGGCCAGCACAATAAAGGTCCTTTGATAGCATTCTTGCCTGAAGATGGGCACAAAAGCCGTGCACAAGCTGTTGCTACCCGATTAGGATTTTACTTTTTCTGCTTGGGTGTACTTACTCCAAAAACTTTCAAATAAGCTAGGGGCGGTTTCCTCTCATGAAAACATTTGAATGAATGACAGTTCATTATTTTTTCTAAGGCAAGTGCACTGCACTCACTGGGCTTTTCATCTTTTCAAGAACTCTGAAAATACAGAGATACTTACCCAGCACATGCTCCTAAGAGGGCTTCATTCCAACCTCCATAGTTCCCTGGATCACCAAGAGTGATCACACCATCTCTGACTGTTGGTTCTGTATCTGTATCTGATCTGATATCCTAAAACAAAGTTAATAAGAAAAAACTTAAAATTACCTTTCAGCAGAAAGTTGTTTCTCATGAAAATGAGCATGCACTGTGTATGTACCCGTTTCTGAAGCATAGTTTGAGTTTGTACACATTAAAGGCCCTGTTCTCTCACCCCAAACAGGACCAATTCTCCTAACCTTCTTACTGAAGCCCCTTCCACAATTGTCTGAAATTTATCCTCATCCAGACACAATCTCAGTTTATTGCTTCAGGGTGAGTATAGAAAACTCAATTTATATAGTCAAAACACTCTCAGTACCATTCATGCTGTCTAATATAAGCTTTGGCACTCTGCATTGTTTGAATTAGCTGTCAATCAAAGAGCTGAGCCCATTGAGAATTTGGGTACACGGGTACCAAAATTGTAGTTTGGGATGAGAGGTTTGGCCCTTTAAATTTAATTGTAAGCCTCTAAAGACCTGCTGAGTGACCATGACCGCCATAAATAGGCAGATATTTTAAGTTGACGTGGCTCAGCAAAAAGTTCATTAGAGAATTCTGCCCCTTGAAAAGGGGTGTCATGACTTGACTGACAGCGTGACAACTTGGCTGATTTTACATCAGTAGAAACCACAGACAACATTAGGCTGTCATGAAACCTGCAACAATGTTGCTTTTTGTCAGTTGTGTAACAAACCAGAATGCAAAAATGCATTGAGGTTTCGATGATGCATACAGAACATGTTCTTTTCAAAAAATGCTGCATTTATTGTAACACATGGTGACCCAAAGTGACCTTTGACTCCACCAGTAAGTAGCTGGTTTTTCTTTTAACCAAAACACTTCTACAATGAAAACCCAAATTTCATGCTGTGCCTTAAGATAATCTATCCTATTAACAAAGTTTTCATAGTTTGATCTCTGGTGACCCCAATTGACCTTCAACCTCCACCAAGGACAACAGAAGCCATCTTCCAACCATCACACATCCACATTCTAACTTTGAACCCTCTCTCATTTTCCCACCTTGAAATACAAAGTAGGAGTTTTCAAGGTTTGACCTTGGATAACCCCAGGTGAACTTTGACCTTTACCAAAATTAATAGGGTCCACCCTCTCGTCATAATTCATTAACAAACCAAGTTTGAAAAAAATCCAAGCTTCCTACCATTAGATATCATATTGCAAACAAGGTTTTCGGGGTTTGAGCCTCCTGTGACCTTGGATGACCTTTGATCTCTAACAAAATCAATAGGGTTCTCCCTCACATTATGATGCATCAGCATACCAATTTTGAGATTAATCCAAGTTTCCTACCTTGAGATATCATGCAAACAAGGTTTTCGGAGTTTGACCCCCTGCAACCCCAGATGACCTTTGACCCCTACCAAAATCAGTAGGATTTTTCCATACATCAAAACGCATCAACATACCAAGTTTGAAATCAATCTAAGCTTTCTTGCTTGAGATATCATGTGAGCAAGGTTTTCAGGGTTTGGCCCCCTGTGACCCCACATGACCTTTGACCTCTACCAAAATCAATAGGGTTCTTCCTTACATTATGATGCATCAACATCTCAAGGTTGAAATCAATCCAAGCTTCCTTCCTTGACATAATGTGTAAACAAGGTTTTCAGGGTTCGGCCCCCTTTAACCCGAAATGACCTTTGACCTGTACCAAAATCAATAGGATTCTTCCTTACATCATAATGCATCAACATAACACGTTTGAGATTAATCCAAGTTTCCTACCTTGAGATATCCTGTAAACAAGGTTTTCCAAGTTTGACCCCCTGTGACCCCAGATGACCTTTGACCCCTACCAAAATCAGTAGGGTTTTTTACATACATCATAATGCATCAAAATATCAAGTTTGAAATTAATCCAAGTTTCCTACCTTGAGATATCATGTTAACAAGGTTTTTGGGGATTGACCCCCTGTGACCCCAAATAACCTTTGACCTCTACCCAAAATCAATAAGGTTCTTCTTCCCATCATATTGCATCAACAAATCAAGATTCAAATCAATCCAAGCTTCCTACCTTCAGATATCGTGTAAACAAGATTTTCTGGGTTCGACCCTCTGTGACCCCAAATGACCTTTGACCTCTACCAAAATCTAAAGGGTTCTTTGCTTACATCATAACACATCAACATCTTGAGTTTGAATTTAATCCAAGTTTCCCAACTTGAGATATCATGTAAAAAACGTTTTGGGGGTTTGACCCCTGTGACCCCAAATGACCTTTGACCTCTACCAAAATTTGTAGGGTTCATCTACCCATCATACTGCATCAACATATAAAGTTTGAAATCAATCCAAGCTTCCTACCTTAAGATATTGTGTAAACATGGTTTTCCGGGTTGGACCCCCTGTGACCCCAAATGACCTTTGAACTTGACCAAAACCCATACCATTCTTCCTCTTGATATGGGACATCTATGTACGAAGTTTGAAAACTTCCAGACATTTCTACCTTCAGATACTGTGCTAATGAGTGAAATGTAAAGTGTTTCAAGTCCTATGAACATTTCTACATTGAGATACTCTGTTAGTTAGTTAAATGTAAAGTGTTTCGAGTCCTTTGACACCTGTCACACCAAATAACCTTTAAACTCGTTGAAAACTGATATTGTTCTTTTTCTTGATATAGGACATCTATGAACCAAGTTTGAATACTTTCAAACATTCATACCTTCAGATACTGTGTTGATGAGTTAAATGTAAAGTGTTTCAAGTCCTATGGCATTTCTACATTGAAATACTGTGTTAATGAGTTAAATGTAAAGTATTTGGAGTCCTTTGACACCTGTGACCCCAAATAACCTTCAAACTCGATGAAAACTTATGCTGTTCTTTTTCTTGATATGGGACATCTATGTACCAAATTTGAATACTTTCAAACATTCCTACTGTGCCATATCCTATTGTAAAGTGTTTCGAGTCCTTTGACCCCTGTGACCCCAGATGACCTTTGAACTCCACCAAAAACGATAGGGTTCTTCCTCTTCATATGGGGCATCTAAGTACCAAGTCTGAAAACTGTCAGATATTCCTATCTTGAGATATCGTGTTAACGTGTTAGTTGTGTTAAATGTAAAGTGTTTCGAGTTTTTGACCCCTGTGACCTCAAATGACCTTCAAACTCGACCAAAATCGATAGGGTTCTTCCTCTTAATATAGGGCATCTATGTACTAAGTTTGAAAACTCAGCGACATTCCTATCTTGAGATATCGTGTTAACAAGCAAAGTGTCACAAACACACACACACACACACATACACACACACACACATACATACATACACACATACGCCATCATGAATGCATAGGTTTCTCTTATCATCGAAACCAATAAGGACTTCAAGGTCAGGATATTGTTTGTCCAAGTTTGAAGGGAGTCAATTCTCTATGTCCCATCATATCACACGTCAAACAGGCACAGTGTTTACGCCATTCCCATGAAGTGATTTTGACTCAATGGCTTGTCAATTTGAGGCACTGATGTTTGTTGGAAAAAAACAAAAGGGGTTTTAAATTTTTCCCACATTTGATGTGTGCGTATGCAGTTCCACAAAACTGAAATTTCCAATTATTCAACTTTCTCATACTGAGTCTTTTGACCCTGCATATTTCTCAGAGGAAACAGTGGTCAGGCATTTGAGCTGCCACTCAGTTTGCACTCTGTCTCTATAATGATACAGTATAGTACCTCCCATGTAATTATAATGAACTCAAAGTTCAATGATAAACTTGGTATATTTTTGCAGAAGAGAAAACCAATGGAGCTCAGTGTGTTTAGACATACAAGATATATTCTACAATATTACAGCAAGATTAGCACCATGACAGCTAAAGTTTGCTACCAAACAGTCATGCCAATGATCACCCTCATGCAGCACATGACAAAAGGTCAGGTAAAAGCTGCTTCAGCAAAATTTCAGGGACTTTTACCAAGAAGAGACATGTCCCCTTCTTTCTTGTAAAAGGATGAGCAGGCAAATTGCAGCCTGAGTTCAGCAATAAAGTAGCTTAGAGTTTGGCCAAATATAATTTTATAAGTGTTACAGTACTCCCCTTGCAAGTGGGGGAATAGAATATACCATATGTCCAAGGTATTCTCCACCTGTTGTACAGTAAGAGGCAGTTAAAGCAGAAGACTTGCACCTAATGTACTGTATTTGCCTCATATTTCAATGTTACCTTTTCATCAAGCTGAACCAGGTTTTTATTGGTATGTAGTCAAATCCTAACTAACTTGGAAGTACAGTTTATTCACTTCTGAAGTTAACCTGTAAATGATTTTTACATTGCAGAATCCACTCCCTTAAAAATTGAACAAATTTATCCTGTCCTTGAAGTCCTTGCTAGTTGTTACACAACTAGCAAAAAGCAGCATTGTTGCAGATTACATGTCCCAGTGATCATGACCACCTGTTGTTGTCTGCAGTTTTCTATTGTTAGAAAATTGGCCAAGTGGTTACTCTATTTGCCAAGTCATGAGATCTATTTCAAGGTGCAGAATTCTCTAATGATGCCCCTTCCCAATGGCTCCCTTGCAATGACCCTTGGGCCCACCCATGATGCATCACAATTCTTTCTTTTTGATGTACATCATTCTTCTCTGCCTGATTATAGGCAGGAAAGAGGAAATAAAGCACACTACATACCTGTATACACTTGATCAGTTTTCATATTTGTCTAATAGATTGGTAGTATACCAAAATAGAGTACACAAAAAGTGATGTAACATTTGGGATTAGCTTTAACCATTCAGCCAGTCAAGTATGTTTTAATTGCTATTCACACAATGTAAACACTATAAAGCATACTGTGGATCACTTGAGGGCACAGGTCATGTAAAAAACTCAAATCATCTATATACCCTACACCACCTTTGATCTACTGGGGTGTTAATGTACATTGGATTCTCATGTCAAGAAAGGTCACGGCATGAATATGCATGGCCCTTGAAAGAGCATCTTTCATTAGGCTTAAGCTACCTCTTTGCAGTCAGGGCAATGTTTGTTTACACAATTCATCATGCTTCAGTGGCTGCACAACCAGCTTACATGTGTCCAAAAAGATAAGCCTATTGTCCTGGTCTGCTGAGGCAGCTCTGGTTGCAAACTTGGCTTGCACTGATTAATTAGTCTCTGCCTTTATGAATGAGGTTTTCAATGGGACTCTTTGTTTACATAGTGCTGGACATGGCAGCTACTATTGACAGAAAGCTGATAATAGGAAGTCAGGTTGACCTTGCTGTAACATCACTTTTTGAACAAAAAGTGGGGTGTCGGGTATAAATTGTATAGAGGCAACCTTTTGCCTAATGTACTGGTCCACTTGTGAATCTTACAGAATACATGATTCAATTTTCTTGCATAAACCAGAAAGCCAAAAGGCTTAGTGATTCCTTGCCGCTGAAATGTAAGGCCTTTTTTCACACTGACATTGCTTGGCAATGTTTTTCAATTAACAGGGCTCCATAATGTGCCCACAAAGTACACATGCAAGGCATCCAATCTTGCTACATTGAGATCCCCCTTGCCCGTTGTGAACCCAAATGACATTTGACCTCCACCAAAAACTTCTGGGACCATGTATTCACTATGTGCCATCTACAGGACAAGTTACAGGACCCTACAAGTGACATTTCTTGAAAGACTGTGCAGGAAAGCTTGTCAGGCTTTGAACATGCTGACTCCAAATGAACTTTGACCTTTCAGAAAATCAATAGGGATCATCTACTCAATATGACCAATCCACACACTAAATATGAGCACAGTCACATGTACCGTTCTTGAGATATCGTGTTTACGAAGTTTTGACCTTTTGACCTCTCATGACCCCAAATGACCTTTGACCTCCACCAAAAACGATAGGGATCATCTACTCAATATGGCCAACACACTCCCCAAATATGAGTATAGTCACATGTACCGTTCTCGAGATATCGTGTTTACGAAGTTTTGACCTTTTGACCTCTCGTGACCCCAAATGACCTTTGATCTCCACCAAAAACAGTAGGGATCATCTACTCAATATGGCCAAGGCACACACCGAATATGAGATTTGTCACACTTACTCTTCTTGAGATACCGTGTTTACAAGCAATTTTTAAGAAATTTACCTATTGATCTCTCGTGACCCCAAATGACCTTTGACCTCCACGAAAATCAATAGGGATTATGTACTCAATATGACCAACCCACACACCAAATATGAGCATAGTCACGTACCATTCTCGAGATACCGTGTTTATGAAGTTTTGACCTTTTGACCTCTCGTGACCCCAAATGACCTTTGACCTCCACCAAAAATAAAAGGGATCATCTACTCAATATGACCAACCCACACACTAAATATGAGTATAATCACATGTACCGTTCTCGAGATATCGTGTTTACGAAGTTTTGACCTTTTGACCTCTCGTGACCCCAAATGACCTTTGACCTCCACGAAAATTGACAGGGATCATCTACTTAATATGACCAACCCACACACCAAATATGAGCATAGTCACATGTACCATTCTCGAGATATCGTGTTTATGAAGTTTTGACCTTTTGACCTCTCGTGACCCCAAATGACCTTTGACCTCCACCAAAAACAATATGGATCATTTACTCGATATGACCAACCTACACACCAAATATGAGTATGGTCACATGTACCGTTCTCCAGATATCGTGTTTACGAAGTTTTGACCTTTTGACCTCTCGTGACCCCAAATGACCTTTGACCTCCACCAAAAACGATAGGGATCATCTACCCAATATGGCCAACCTACACACCAAACATGAGTATAGTCACATGTACTGTTCTCGAGATATCGTGTTTATGAAGTTTTGACCTTTTGACCTCTCATGACCCCAAATGACCTTTGACCTCCACCAAAAACAATATGGATCATCTACTCGATATGACCAACCTACAAAGCAAATATGAGTATAGTCACATGTACCGTTCTCGAGATATCGTGTTTACGAAGTTTTGACGTTTTGACCTCTCGTGACCCCAAATGACCTTTGACCTCCACCAAAAACAATAGGGATCATCTACTCACTATGACCAACCCACACACCAAATATGAGCATAGTCACATGTACCGTTCTCGAGATATCGTGTTTACGAAGTTTTGACCTTTCGACCTCTCGTGACCCCAAATGACCTTTGATCTCCACCAAAAACAATAGGGATCATCTACTCAATATGGCCAATGCACACACCACATAAGAGCATAGTCACACTTACCCTTCTTGAGATACCGTGTTTACAAGCAATTTCTAAGGAATTTACCTATTGACCTCTCGTGACCCCAAATGACCTTTGACCTCCACAAAAATCAATAGGGATCATCTACTCAATATGACCAATCCACACACCAAATATGAGCATAGTCACATGTACCGTTCTCCAGATATCGTGTTTACGAAGTTTTGACCTTTTGACCTCTAGTGACCCCAAATGACCTTTGATCTACACCAAAAACAATAGGGATCATCTACTCAATATGGCCAATGCACACACCAAATATGAGCATAGTCACACTTACCCTTCTTGAGATACCGTGTTTACAAGCAATTTCTAAGGAATTTACCCATTGACCTCTCGTGACCCCAAATGACCTTTGACCTCCAAGAAAATCGATAGGGATCATCTACTCAATATGACCAACCCACACACCAAATATGAGCATAGTCACATGTACCGTTCTCGAGATATCGTGTTTACAAGATTTTGACCTTTTGACCTCTCGTGACCCCAAGTGACCTTTGACGTCCACCAAAAACAATAGGGATCATCTACTCAATATGGGCAATCCACATGCCAAGTATGAGATCCCTCGGACTTACCCTTCTTGAGATATCGTGTTTACAAGCCAAAGCGTCACATACGCACACACACACACACACACACACACACACACACACACACACACACACACACATACACACGACATCACCATCGCATAGATTCCTTGCCTGCCTACGGCAAGGAATCAAAAACAAATAATAACTCTATTTACCTTTCATAAACAACTTCAATTTCTGTTTTTGTTAGTTCTATACCACTGTACAGTAGATCTAGAAAGATCTGATAGGCCTTTGGTTTAACATGCCACTAAAATTGATTTTGAGCCCAGCTATTACATGAATGTTGAAACACAAGCACGCATGGAACCACTGGGCTATTTCATGCAAGATTGCACAAGACTCACTTCATCTGCAGTTGCAGAAGAGGCTAAACAGTTTTCCGTGATATCATATACTACCCGAGACTGAAGAAAGACAGACCTTATTTTGCAATTTTTTTGATCACATGCTGCATAAGTGTATAGGACTGCTAGTACACCAACATTAGCAAATATATTTCTTCAAAAATGACATAAAAAAGACCTCTAAGACTAAATTTCATATCACACAGACAACTGAAAAAAATCCACAGCTGGAAAAAATTAGGCGGTGGCCAGCTCGACTAAAACCAATTCGTTGGAAATTGGGCCATAAAACTATCTAACTGTATAACTATAAATCAATTACAAACTTGTCATATCATTTATTTAGTATGTGTGTGTGAAGCAGATAGCAAACTAGGGTGAAATTCGGCAGGGAGTAGGTTACAGACAAACAGCCTATTTCCTTTGTGATGGTGGGGCGAGCAGGCGTTTCTAACTCCAAGCCATCCTGCAGCCAGTTTTACTTTTGTTCCAGAATGTAATGCTGTCCCAGAATGTAGCAATGTAGATTCATTTTGGCATGTAGGCCTAATCCGAAGAACACTTTCTGCAATAAAAATGTTTTTTCTGTCAGTGATTTGTTTGGAATGTCAAAGTACCCCTCTTTCACCTTTCTTCAACCATCTAGGCTACTGTACATGTTTTCTAAGAAGTAAATGGACAGTTTATTTAACCAGAGAGAATATTAATTTCCCTTTTTTATAATCAATGGGACTAAATATTTGATTTTCTCTTCATTTCCAAGGCATTGAAGCTCTTAATTATCTGACTGCACAAACAAGCTGGCCTCTGCAAGGCTTCTTTTGATACATATTAAATGAAATGCTTTCCAAAGTGTACTTAAAATAAAGAGAAAAGATGAAAATTACTGCGGTAATCGCGAGGATATTAACCTCATCACTTATCATGAGAGTCAGTATCAAATTGGTAAACAGTATAAGTTACTTGCAAGCTAACAGCTGCAATCTATTACATACTCTAAGGTAAACACTTGCAGCTTTTTCATTATGGCTCTTCAAAATCTGCCACAGAATGGCACTCTTCAGTGTCATGGGCGTAGCTATTTTGATGGAATCAATTACCAACAACTAATCCCTACATTCCTCAAAATTATTCAGAATGTAAAAGAGACAAAGTCTCAAGTTTGCCAAAGATGTTAGGCCCTGAGGAGCAGTACTGATTGAAAAGGGAACTGAATGGCTTTCTGGCATGACTGAATATTGCATGCAGGAGATGATCATATTTCTGATGGAAAAATTCTGTTTTTGTTTTTTTAGGCTTTTTTAGGGAAAGCTGGCTACCCTTTGGTCTGACCTATAAGTTTGTTTTCTTAAAGGGAAGATGCAGTAACTCCTACAAATACATGTAGTAGTCTATCATTTCAATTTCATAAATAGACCTTGAGAACAATATGTGACAATATTTTCTCACTGAATTGTGAAATTTGCGAGTAGTAACTCAATGGTTTACATTACATGCTACATCTCAGTCAGCTGAAATGAAAGTTACTTCGCAGAGAAATTTGAAGGAAATTTGTAAGATTTTAGCCACTGGTTTCAAAACAAGTTTGGGATGTGCTTCTGCCCTTTAAAGCTGGTATTAAATGTTAAAGCATGATCCCCTGTAACATATACAAACATTGTGTGCCTGGTTGACAGGGGTATTAAAATCAAACCAGACAGGCTGCTGTGTTAGTAAATGCTACTGTACCTGAAGACAGAATTAAAGTATTATGTTCAAGTTGTACAGTATATGAACAGGATTTATTTCTGCTAAGGGGGGCATAATGTGTGCCCTTATATATTAGCAGGTGGACAGCTGCTAGCCTCCTAGAAGTCTTTAAATAATTACGAGGCATATACAAATTTGGTAATGCACATTGGCAATTTAGTTGGGTGTTATTGGTATTGCTGTGGCTTATGTTTACTTAATGTAGTGTTTATGAGCATGTCTTTTGAGATTTCTGGTAAACTAGTATCCATACACTGCAGTGAGTACTGTTAATACAGGGTTCCTGCACCTTAAATAAAATTTCATGACTTTTCCATTTTATGACCGTACCAGGACTATTTCAGTAACAAATTTATCCCGGCTTTGATAATAGTAACGGCACGAAAATTGCGACATTAAATAAATGAGTGAATGTTGGGGCTGTGAACGTGAAGCGATTAATCGCTAAATGATCGCATGTGGAATAAACGTTTAGTACAAAGCTACAAGCGATTAATCACAAAACTTTTTTTTGTCAGTTTGTTATCCATTTGAATACTCTGATGACCCCTGGATTTTGTTAAATATGGAACATTCTGGGCATATTTGAACCATGTAGGGTTCAAAGTTTCAGAATAGTTTGATTTTTCCATGAAAGATAACAACTGTTATTATTTCTGCATTACATTTAATATCAATCACTACATACTGAAATTTTTTTTTTTTTTGTGATAAGGTAATTGCGATTAATCACGAAATGATTGCAAATTTTTGAGGTTAAACGTTTAGTTACTTTGCTAAACGTTCACAGCCCTAGTAAATGTATAAACAATTGAGACTGATCTGGGCTTAATTTCATGACTTTTTTATGACTTACAGTTTGTCATTTTAACTTACAATTTTTTCATGACTTTTCCAGGCCTGCATAGAAAATGGAAATGAAATTCCATGATTTTGCCATGACTTTAAGCACATCATATTAGTAAGTCCAATGTCCTTTAGGAAAGTATGTATAAAATCAAAAGAAAGAAATTTACTCACAGTATATCTGACTGATAATGAGTCTCCTTCAGCAGCAACTGGTTGGCAGACTTCTGGCTTACTCTTGGGGAGGAAAAAAGGAAAAGTTGGTTGTAATAAGGGGCAGTAGTAATGTACTGTATAGTTACTAAATCACCCCAAATGTATGCACAGTAGGAAAGGTGATTTAAAGTATAATCTGGTGAAATATTTATTAATTTCCCATGCATGATAGATATTAGCAACTGAATGCTACAAATTTTCTACATAGAATGAACTTGAAGCAACTAGGCACGATGTCATGTATTCAGTCATTGTTGGCCAATGTTTTGTCTGTATTTATAATTTATAAGCAATTTAAAATTTGACATGCTGTAGGTGTATCCTGCAACAGAATTTCAAAAATACTTCTTGGGCAAAATACCATCCCTAATCAATTCAAGGTCAAACTATACAGGGGAAAAATAAAAAAAAGAAGGAAAAAAAAAACTGGCCAACAATGTGAATCCATGACATCACACTTGCTTGGCAGCTTCAAATTCATCTTTAAGAAAATGTGTCAATTACAATTGCTACAGTAATATCTCAAGAATTGAACATGAGACATAAAATTCAACTTTCACCGAAATGCTTGGACTATGTTCCACATAGACATAAATTCCTTCTCCCCCCCCTGGCCAAAAATATGGGCTTTACTACATATTCCTTCAATGAACTAATGTATACTGAAAGTAAACTGAGAAAAACTGTACACAGAAATAGAGAATAATGTTCTGTTTCAGATACTGTACACATGAAAAAGATGCTGAACCCTGAGGACTGATGTTAGGAACAACTGAATTAGAGGCATTGATAATCCTAGGTAATAGGCATCATCTCATATTACAGTACATCTTCATTTATGACCAACCTTTATTCAGACGCATAGCCAGGATTGTGTCATAGGGAGGGTTTCAGTGTCATGGGGGGGGGGGGGTGGGAAGGAGCATCAAATGAGGGAAAAGTCCAAGGATAGAGAGGTGTTAGGTGTTTTTACATTGCAAGATTGAGTCATGGGGGACTGTAACCCCCCAAACCACCCCCGTGGCTCCGCCACTGCCTTCATTAGAAAATTCTGCACCTTGAACATGATTTAAACTTTGACACTGATCTAGTCCATCAGTGAAATGACATACTTTTGCAGTTAACTTTATGATACTGGACATCCACTTTCAGACTTTTTTAAGGATTGATTTGCATTTCCATGTATAACATGACTAGAATCAAGTTCTTTGGCTTAATTAGTTATCAAACAAATTTTGAACCATGAAAATCAGTTCACATTTAGTAAACATTTGCACAAAAATAAAATAAGGCCTAAAAAATGCAACTTCATGAATTGAAAAACTCCAGACTGATCTGTCAAATTATGATTTGATGGACAAAAAAAAAAAACCTATAAAATAGGAACTTCACATTCTGACAAGAACAAAATTAGAGCTTGTTAATAATTGCAAAGGAACATTATTTCTTCATATTTTTGGAAGGAAGCTTGGTATGTCCCTAAATAGTCTTTGGGCTGTGAACACCTTGTAGAACCAGAATGCAAGGCATTCATACTCGCGAATGGAGGTGGTCTGACAGTTCTAGTGATATTAACAGAGAGTAGCAACTCCCTGATACAAACAGGTAGTAGATGGTGAATTTGATATGATGAGGAGGTTTGCGCATTTCAGAAAAGGATATCAGTGTTGAAAACAGGTGAAACATTCGTCATGCGAGGTGAGGGACATATAGATATGTTTATGCCACAAGCTTGAGTTCTAAAAAAGTATATGTGAGAGATACATATATAATGATGTTAAAATTGACTAAACAAAACAGGTAGTGGATGATGTTACCTACTAGATTGTTTTATTAATAATTTCCAGCCATAGCCGAAACTGTCAGAATTTCACGCATATTATTGGAAATTCCAAATATCAAAATTTACTCACGAATGACAATTTTAGTTTTTAAGCTTCCTTAGTGTTCTCAGTATTGTTCGATAACAGTGTTTTTTAGGGTCCAGCAATTCAACTAGCTTGCGTAGTGCCTCTATTGCTGCAGCCCCCTTTAAGCTGCCGCCAGTTGGTTTTTCGTAGCAATGAGGTGAACGAAAAGACTTCGTCCGCTCCACGGGCTACTTCAACTGGATCACCTGTATGTGAATGCATCGCATGATCACCAACAAAGCAAGCATACACTTCTAGATCAGAAGAGATGTAACTTAGCTATCATCTTGGCCAATGAGGTTTAAGGGCAGAGAGAGATAACTACGCAGTCTTTAATATTGCTTCTCCCGCGTCCGAGATCTTTCTTCTCATTTCTACTATAATTGTCAACAAAATAAACACAATAAAATTTCTCACCCGCCTCCTCTTCTTTGGTTGGATAAGTGCGCAGCAAGTGGATCTTTTCCCTTACAGTACAGTTGCTCAAAGGACCGGTTTTAAATTTGTCCTACAAGATTGCTATATCTAATTATGCAATGCTGAAAGTGCAGCCACCAATGAAAAAATCTAATGTGAGAATATTTACAAAATGCAGGACAAAAACTTGGGTTGAGGTTAACTAAGTTATTTAGATGCGGTTAAGCATATATAGCCCTGTGCATGGCCCATATTTGACCTCCACTGAAACACATCAAACTCTAGAAATGGCCTTTTTAAGCCACGGTAACACTTGATATCATCAACTGTATCATATGTCATTTGGCTGATCATGTGGTCACCGGCAAAGCAAGTGCCTATTGGTAAGGGCGATTCAAGTTTCATGTGAAATGTCTAGGTCAGAAGAAAACTACGCAATTTACGCATCCGGGAGACTACGTTATCGTATCCGTTCTCTATTCCTAACCCTCTGTGACAGTCCTCAATTCTGAACAAAATGAAATATAACTTTAGTTTGTCGCTCTTGTTACAGTTATAAGTTACTTGATTATGAAAAGAAATCACCCCTTCAATGTTTTTCTTGTAACAACACCTAAACTTTTACGTCAACAGATTCCTAGTATGTTACAAACTGTAAGAAAAGGGTTAGCATGCCATAAAGAACAGCAGTTGACAAAAACTATAGAAAGGGCTTCTGAGAACCCCATACAGTCATTCCAAGAACCATATCCCTCAAGTAATATACCTCAATGTGTAATGAAACCAGAGATGTCCTTAAATAAATTCTCTGTTTTCATGGTTAATGCCTTTTAATCTACAAACACTTACAAAGTAACAAAACCAATAAGTCACAGAATGAAAACACTGTAACAAGTCCATAAAGCGGCTACTATACTTCACATTCGCTCGTAAAAACCAGGGTCACACAGTTATCTGCAGTTTTCTATCCCTGAAAGATTGGCCAATTAGTCATGACACTATGGGCCAAGTCATGATGCCTGGTTTCAAGGGGCAGAAATTTCTAATGTTTCAATCAACCAGTGGTGCATCAAACAACAGCATGCACCTCCCTATACAGCTGTGTTCTAATGCCATTGCATTGTGTAAATTATCCATGCACATAAAGGTCTATTTCTGTAGACAGGAAATATTTGAATATATTGCACAATAACACAATGTCTTACAGTAAATAAGGAAATGATAAATTGACCAAATTAAATACTAAAATTGATTGCATTAATTATCTTGAAAAAAAAGATGCAATTTCTATTATCATAAAACACAATGAAGGGATTTGCCTGCATGGTTAAAATTATTACTTATAAATAATTTAAATAATTCCTGGCAAGCAAGAATGAAACTTGAGGTGGGTAGCAAATTGTTGTTTTAAATCTTGAATGTTATTTTCAGAATAGCATGTTCTCAGTCCCACCCACGATTATTACATCAATACATATTAAGCCAACCCAATGTGGTAACTTAAACTTGTGACCACTGCTCTGTTTGCGTCAAAAATACTTCCTTTCGTTTTCTTCTGTGGGTTTCCAAAAAAAATCCATTGCACAACAAAGGAAAAATTGAAAATTTGCTGTAATTGTAAAAAATTGAGTAACACTAATATTCCTAGACTGACATGCCTATTATCAACACATGTACGGAATTTAGACCAAAAGGGAAATATTTTGTAAATGTTATGATGTACAGTAGTCAGTACAGTAAAAACCCACAAAAATGCATGCGCATTCAGTTTTTCCATCAGAAAATTTTGTGTGAAGGAGTCTGAGTGGGCAGGTTACACTCTAAAAATAAAAAAGAATGATTCAATTTCACTTTGAAAGCTAGGGTATTAGTTCACTCCAAGAGAATGGAAATACAGGCGAAGAAGGGTGAAATTCACTCAAAAAGATCATGGATCACTAAAAATGAGTGATCCCTGCAGGCACTCATTAATAAGTGAATTTTCACTCTTCTTGAAGTGATTTAACATTCCATTGGAGTGAATTCACAACTTTTTCACTCTGCACATAAGAGAATGGCTAAGTACACTCTTTGTTTTTTAAGTACACGTTATTACCATTTCAAAGGAGGGGGAAATCTTCATATGTGGAATTGTTGTATAGAACAATGTTCTTTACTTCTGGATTTTTCAGTTTGGAAAGGAGGGAGCACATACCAGGGTGTGGTACTGTAGTTCCTTCCTAAAAGACCATGAAACAATGTATATAGTTGCACATCTTATCTATTGTAGGGCTAAATCACAACTGTTATAACAAAGGAATAATTTGGTAACAGACACATGGTAGGACCATGGTGATACATTACGAGTAATCATTATACTTAAAGGCACAGTCACACTTAGCATGGAATTACCAATCTACTACAAAGGGATATTGGAAACTGGAAACTACGTGTTTCATCCAACCTTCCCCACCTTTGCCTCTACCACATATATAAAACATCCTTCCCGCAAAGTTATCAAACTTGTTTACAAGTTTTGAGGTTAAAAGTAATTTTTGGAAACATTAATAAATTGTAGTTGAATAGGTTTCTTAATGGGTATAAAAAACATAAAAGGAATGAACATTGGAAACTGCAGCAACTCTCAAAAATTTCCCACAAAAATATATATATATTCAAAGAGCTTTCTGTTTGGCTGATGTACAGTAGGAAGCAGTAGTCTACATCTACTCAGTCATATTCTTATGACAAACAGTTTTGCCTAGATCTTCCCACTTAAGGCTAATTACAAACAGTTATAGGAATCTTCATGGTCCCAACAGTGGCTTTCAATTGAGATCCTTTGTTGGATCCCCATCTGGTACATGTACAGTATGCTCACCAATTCATTTTTTTCATTATTTAACTGTTCTGAAACACCTGCTTCTTTGATGGTTATATGAAACTTCAAACTCCATTTTAAAATCATAAAAGCAAGATAAGAAATATTTTCACCTAAGATGGTTGACCATCAATTTTGAGAGTAGCTTTATGATAGATTTGCTGAAGTTACAAGAAACCCATGTACAATACAGTATACTGTAGGGGCTTATGACTCACAATAGTGCATCTCATTGGAAGTCTCTGCCAGTAGGGGTTAGGGGGATTTGTAACCCCTTTCCAGAAGAGGGTGGATAAAACCCCTATCCCCTTCAATTCTATTCTATGGTAATTAGAAAATTATGAATATCTTGGGGTTTTTTACTTAAAAAGAAGATGCTTTTGATATTTAAAACCCTTCAAATTGCACCTTTCAGTGGAATGTGGAGCATGCTTTTTTCCCCCTAAACCCACTCATACTGTAAGTTCAGCCTAGCTAGGACACCATCACTTTGGGCTTGGTGTTTAGCAGTAATAATTCCCCCTTTTTTGTGTTTCTTGTGGAATCCCTGACTGGTTAATTTGGCTTGTTATTTTCAAAGGTAGCTGATTAAGGGAAGTGGGGTCTAGGGTCCAGAAATTGGAAAATTAATTAATTGTCACATTATACTCATACGTCACTTCAAAAACCTTTCAGTTAAAGAAACCTCTTAAGACACTTTACTGGAGAAATTTTCACAAATCGTTCTTAATGGGGAAGTAAAGTCATACACTCACACCAGCTAAATTGGGTTGCAGCCCCATTATTCCAACACTCCTAATGGGAGATACTTCATGTTAGATGTTCTGACATCTTTTTTAGTATTTAGTACAGGCCCCTACACCACCTTACCTGTTGATGATGACACCTCATTTTCCGAGAAATCCATTAATGTTCCAAAACCCCTTTGTTCTGACAGCCATTTCAATGCCCCTTTGTTGGGACAACTTGATCATTGATGAAATGTACAGTTAGGGTGTCAGAATGTAATTAGGGTATATGGTTGTCCCAATATTGCCTTAATTAATAATGATACATGTAGCTACATGCTTCAGAATGTTTCAACTTTACTGTAAAGCACCACTTTGCATCTCAGCCCTCTTCCAAAATTATTCCAGCCCTGAGGACAATGACCAATCAAACTGAACCATGTAGGCCTACCCGTGCATTAAAACTTTCAACTGTATAGATATGCCCTTACTGCACTGTAATATGATTGCTCAAAATTTTGCATTGAGGAAAGAGAAGTCAGGTGCATAAAAAAAAAGAAATTATGTAAAAATAATCATGCACCCAAAATATCTTAAAAAATTCACAAATTTCAGTGTGATCATTGAAACTGCTACAGTTAATTTTTAACTTAGTTCATTCTGTTGCACAATTTTCAGTATCGATTATTTTTACAAGACTCTTAAAATGCTTTCAGTTGGCCTTTAAAATTCATAACTGTCCCATTACATAAGCATGGGACTTTATGGGATGACTTGACTATTTACATGTTTTCAAAATGAAAACATTTTTACCAGTTGAAATTTTTCAATTTTGCAAACCACATTGACTTTTAGAAGGGATAATAACAAAAAATAACTGTCAGTGTATTTTAATCTAATTTTCTGTTCACAGAAAAGTATCGACTTCTCCAAGGTGATGACAGGGAGAAAACCACTGCATGAAATTGTTACATTTTTATGTCTTCTTTGTCACACTAATTGAAAGACTCAGACAGAGTTTGGGATCTTCAAATTAGATGAAATAGTGGTTTTTCTTCTTTGACCTTATGATGCAGAAACAGTTGCCATGGATACTAAAAGATAGCAATATCTTCATATTAAGCTTCAATAGAAGACAATTTTCAGGATATACTACCATGATGAGGCATGCATGTGTTCAACAGATCTATATGTTACATGTACATACGTAACAAAAACGCAATTGCTACTTTGTGGATGGTTTTGTAGGTAAAATATTAAATTGCATTATTTCTCTATGTTTAAGTACAGTATAGTCCAGATTGAAGGCGCAATTGATTTTTGGAGGCCAAGGTGTTCTTGGAGAGAGGGATAAAGATTTCCCAGGAGTCCTCGACAGAAAATCACTAATTTCTAGATGAATACTGTACCATGCTTGCAAAAAATTGTGAGTTTAGTATTTGGCAAAATAAGACTTTGGTGAAATTTAAAAAAAAACAAATGCAACTTTTCATTATGTTTTGGGGAAAACTGATTTATGCCTAAGAGCTGGGTGGGTGCTGATGATAGGTGCACTTCAACATCAAAATTAACATGTACACTGCATGACTACAAACAGTTGAAACAGCAATACTAATCATGTTCTCCTGTTCTTCTTACACAGACAGCCACCTCAATTGCAGTCAAAGTCAGAAAGGGGTTTCAAAATTCACTAAAGTGGATGGAAGAAGCCCCTTTCTGACCCCGATATGGGTTTGGCTACAGTATACCACCCCATACTGAAATGTTCCGTTACAATTAAAAGTGACTGCATCAACATGTACAGTACGTTATCATATGGATCAGTTCCAAACTTGACACATTTGGAAACTAGGTCAACTAGACAATACAGTATGTGCAACTATGCTGGTATAACACCTAAACTCAATTGGTTAATTGAAACTAGACATGCCCTAGCTAGCTTTGGCACAGATATTCTTAACTGACATGCTACTGTAAGTGTATAGGCCCTACATGTTATTTTGTATGCCTTTGTATACACGTATGTACAGAATGAACAGTACTGTATGGATGGAACCATATACAAGCTTTCATTGAGCCAATACTTCCTAGAAAAAAATCTTCCATTAAAAAGTCTATCAGAGCTTCAAAGAGAATATTAATGAACGGATGCATCCAGCACTTTGCTTTTCCTTTCTGAGTTGATTCATTATGAGAAAAAGAAACATTTAGAGAGGTCAGCTTTCAGGTTAGAAAAAACATTACTTTTTGTGCTAATTAATGTTGACTAAAAATTTCTGAACATTTGTTGGGTAAAAAATTCCACACAGACACGCTGTTTTGATCCTGGTAAAAAAGTTTATTTTCTAACCTCAGTTATCTATTGTCCAAGTGAGATATAACAAATTTCTAAACCCACCACTGGAGGTCTATCTATTATTATCACTTCACTGAGCTTCTATTCTACTTAGGTTACAAAAAGTTACATGGAATTGTGGGCAGGATTGTAATCAAAACCCCCTCTGCATGCTCTACATGCTGTGGCTATAGGGTTTCTTGACCTGGATTAGATATCTATGCATGGGGTATTAGCCTACTGTCTGTCAATCATCAAATTGTGTAATTGGGCAAGGAAGGAAATCAAAATACATTACAAACTCATCTGCTTAAAGATGCAAACTCTGGTTTTGGGATCATAAACTGGGTATCTGTTACCAAATCCAATTCAGGTTGGTTTCTATGAACATGGCTGATTTATTCTCAGTGACATATGAACCCTTCTTTGGATAATTAAAGACTATTCATAATCTTAACAAACTATTTAACTCTGCAATCACTGGACATTTCAGTAGCTTATTGTGCTGTGCTAATAGGCTGTGTAATCAACTGGAAAAGTTCCTCACAGGCCAGGGCTTAAGTGCCATTCTAGAAGTGATAGTGGTTTCTTACAACAAATAAATGAACAGATAAGGAGGATTTTATTACACCCGACCTCCCCTTTGTGAGGTCTGGTCAGAGTGTCCTTATTTTTAAGCAAGTGAAGTCATAATGAAGTTTACTGTGACCAATTCATCATGGACCACATGTGGTATATTTCAGGACATTATAATGCTAGGCTATTGTTTATTCAAGGGAAACAAAGCAGGTAAAATATTGTTATGTGATGATTCTCAGGAATGAGAAACTTAAAATCCCCTACAACTTATTCATATAGCTATGAGCAATGGGTTGGTTGGTTGGGGTTGGGGGGGGGGGGGATATGGAAATTTCCCCTCCAACCTCTAATCTAATACCATACCCAAGGCTGCACTGCTTTTAAAGGTAGCTGCCAGTACTGAACCCATGTCCCTCAATTATTCACTGAATTTGCAACGTACCTGGAAGCTTTTATAAATTTATAACTTGTAGCTTAAATGCATAGGTACAGTATCATCTACCAATACTCATACAATCAGTCCCTGATTGTGGTTGAACTACTGATTATAACACACCACTAGCACACAGCATAAGTTGATCTGCATTCGGTAGAATATCTCCAGAAATTACTCAAATAAATAAACTGTGCCCTTAATTCCATCTGATACTTTACTCAGCAATGGAAACTAACAAATAACAGAAGTTCAGACTTTGCTCTTATGTTTCAATCATGTTCGTCAAACCAGAAGAAATGCACAACTATGATCAATTCCCTGAGGATAGGCCTACCCTACTGTAAAAGGTGAGTCATTATTATGCTTGAGAAAATTGTCATCATCCTGCAAAAACATCAGCTTACTCTGTCATGTTTGATCCCTGATCCAGTGTCCAGTCTTTGATGAAAGTCTTCTTTTTGCAAGGACATAATCATCAATATTAAACAACCACACAACTGTACTGTTACAAGAGAACAAGCTTTGATGTGTAACAGGATGAAAAATCTAATCCATTCTACTTTTTATTTGGCACAACATAAATAAGTGACATTAAACTTCAATGTTAGTATCACTTTCCTGACATAAAAACTGCAGAACACGGTGAATGTCTCCATTTAAAGGGAATATTCAATCAAAATCCTTTTGCAAATTAGTAAAGACGCTTTCAAGATCTCCATAGAGTATCAGGTTAAGTGTCTAAATGCAAGACCCAATTTATCTGTTTCTTAACAAAATACTGATTACAAACAAAGGGAAAAGCAAGAATTTATTCCCCACGAAATTCACAAATAAGTCTGTAAAAGTATAGGTAAATACAACCTTGCATGCATGATGCAAAAGAGCAATATAGGATAGCAGCAATGAAAATACAGCTTCCCTTTAAAGATACATAATTTAGCCTAGCTCTTGCAGTACCATTTAATTTATGGGATTGCTGGTGCCACAGCACATTTATTCCATCTTTTTTTTTTTTTTATGTGCCTGTGTCTTCTTCTTCTTGGAAAAATAAATTATTCTGCTTCTGTAGCTAAAGTACATATTAATGTATGTACACTGTACAGTATTCGCCAAGTAAAATGTGCTGTAGAGGTATGAGAATAGCTGCACTGTATGTACAGAAGAACAATATTATCTTTACATACATTTTAAATTCACAATTGGTATACTATACCTAGTTGTCATGATTTCCAACAAAGTGGGGAAGTTCCCCAATTAATTGACCATGTGGAAATTTTGCAGAAAAACATGCATCTCACAGTAACAATTATGGACAGGGTGTGGCACCAATAGCTGAATGAAAAATGTACAACAGGATCAGGGGGTGACCGAGTCCCAGAAAGACTATAACAGAGTGCTACCATCAGCTGGTGCATGCATGGCATGGGCAGTACAAGATTTTTGGGGGCTTTGCAACTCCCCCACCCCCAATAACAGCCAGAAAAAGCACTTCTTGAGACTGCATGCTCTAAGTTCTGTATGTACATACTGTACACCAAATGAATATGTTCAGCACACACTTGGTAAGCATCTCATTAATTGACAAATCAGCTGTCTGCATTTGATGTGTGTGTAACGTACTTGACAATGAAAAGATGTTCCTATGATGTCATATGCATCATGTTTCTTTTTGAGAAATTTACGAAGGTATATAATTAACTCATTAAAGTTTACCTCAAGTCACTACATAGCATAATGTGTTTCAAACATACTTTGTTCAGTACAGGTACGTCGCATGACACACATCAGGCACTGCGGATCCAGATATTCCAAAAAAGGGGGCTCTAATTAGCCAAAACAGGTGTGTGGGAGTTGCACTGCTAATTCCCTGTATGTTTTATATTGTTGATGAGGCAAAAGGGAGGGCTGCATTGCAATTTAGCATACTATACATCACTGATCATGTGCAGTAGGTGTGTTACTGATAAGTGAATATCTCACTGTACAGAATGAGAATGCAGAATGCAGTTGCATCCGTATATACAGTACATTCTGTACAGGAATAACCTTTATACAAAGAAGGAGTGAGATACAAAGCGCCCAAGGGGCAAAAATTTGTTTCAGAGTGGCAGAGTTAAAAAATATTGCAATGTTGTTAAGAGAGCATTTTGTAGGCCTTTCTTGGCATTCCTAGAATGCAGGAGTGAGACCCCCAGTTCTCATGCTCTGCCCATGTGATTGTCTCAACGGTGTGAATATTTATGAGCACTTACTTAGTGGTACCTTTTCACAGTCATCGAATTGTTTAATAAATCAGTGTATATTCAATTGTGAGGTAATAGTTTAGACATAAAAACGAAATTTCCATGGACCTTCAACTACGTATTTATAAACATATTTGTTAGCACGACCCACTTGCACACCTTTAAGTGAAAAGTGGTGTTCAAAACTTGCAGCTGTGTGGAGTCTATAAATTAAACTTAGGACAAAGACCATAGCAGAATTGCTCTATTTCTCAAAATCGGTGTGGTGAACAACTAAACATGACTAAGCTTTTTATTCCCCTATCAACAGAGTTTTTTAAAATGCCCGAATTTCTCTTTCCTAAAATCGATAAAAATTGCAAGGCTGTTTTGAACGTTACCTCCGTTGAACTTGTGTGGTAGGATCGCAATGCATCGTGGGAGATATTTGAAAATGGCGCCACCCATGGCAAAATAATCCCCCGATTGGGTGAAAATTTATCCCTCGAAAGAGGTTATCTCCCGAACTGTTAACAGGAGTGTACTTGGACGTTTTAAACATTAACATGCATACTGTGTATTTACTGAAAGAAATCATATTCACAGAATTTCAATTACCGTATACAGTGCTGCAATTTAATATAGTAGTCTTTTTGAGGTATGTTGGAATTTAGTTCAGTTCAGTTCATTTATCCATATCACCTCCTAGAGGCACAAGAGACTTAAAGCCTGTGTACAATTTGTGACTATATGTACCCATAATTCAAAGCAAATTTTATTTGGATTGGTAACATATTTAAAATAGGATGTCCTGTCCTGAGGGAGTCACTGTGAAGTACAGTAAATGATGTGTACAATATATACTGAAGGTTTGATGAACTTACGTATCAAATGTACTACAGTAGACACACCCTTTGACCCCTCAGAAAGTTTGTTGGGACGTGAAATGCATCCTTCCACCAGGAAATTGACGAACCCAACATTAGATTTTGATGTTCGTCAAAGAATGTGACGCACCAGTATGCAGTATGCAGCACATATTAGGTTGAATTGATGCAATGTTTGGCAAAGTTTGACACACCCCTGGAAGTGTTACTGTGGCAACTTGGATAAACATGACACCCATTTGACTCTCCCATGCCCAGAAGAAAAGTGTCGTTATCATTTACAGTAGAACATATTCAAAACATATTATCCCCTAACCACTGCAGGTATAGCCACATACTGTAAGGAAGAAAGACATATAGAAGAATGCAACACATGTAATTCAAAATTCCTGTAGCATTAGAATGCTTTTTAATTACAGTTTTGTATACCTTCCACAGTCTATCTCAACCAGTTTCAAGCCAGCTAAGGAAATCAATTACTGTACCTGCCACCTCAGTGAATAATTTCGGCAGGATCAAACTTATTTGGCAGCATGAATGCAGTGGCTATCACATCATGTTACCCGAGTTACCAAATTGGAAGTGGAGGGGCTAGGGCGCATTCCCAGCGGGAGCTTTGCCAGCACCAGAAGAGGGTCTAAGTGGCAGAAGTCCCCATGGGTGTCATAGAAAAATTCAGTGCCTCTCCTAAAGGTGCAGGCCTAGACACAATATGGTGCAAATTGCCCACAAGTTGAAGACAAAGTTTCATTTTGGTGGAATACTGGGTATTATCTCGTCTTTTTTTATCCTGCAGTGAAAACTGCAGTTGGTTCTTCTTTCTTTTTTTCCTTTTTGTCTTCTCCCCATATTTTAAGAAGGCATATGCCCAGCCCCTTTCCTCACAATCTACATCCTCTAAAACTCTGAATCATGGATGTGTGAGAAATTATTTGGAAAGTGACATTCAGTGTAGGGGAATCCCCACTAATCAACATTCAACAAACTTCTGGATTTGACACACACATGCTATACAAAAGATAGTATCTCTATTGTCTATCAACAAAAGGTGCATAAGTAAACAAAAGTTTTGGACATAAAGCAGTTTCTCTTTCAATACATGGGCCACTTTTTAAAGGCCTAATCATCTCATTCTAAACAGTTCTAATTCTCTTCAATCACCACCCTCCCAAAACTGTCTAGCTTTTCCTCATCCTGACATAATCTCAGTTTATCATTGCTTCAAGGTGAGTACGGATATATACCCCAATGTGTACTCAAAACACTCTTTGTCAGTACAGTAAAGTACATGTTGTGTTATTGAGCTACTGTACTCTGCATTATTTTAACTTGCTGTCAATCAAAGAGCTGTGCCAATTTAGAATTTCTGTGGACTACCTGTACAAAATACAAAAAAAAAAATGTAGTTTGGGTTAAGAGTTGAATGCACCTTAAAGGAAATCCATTTCACACAGCAAACAGGAAATGCCAAAAGTTATAGAAAAATATTTGAGTAGGTGTAAACATGCCAAGAAGGATGTATTCACACCTGTTAATACATTACTTCCCATTAATTATTTAGTTTCCTTCATCTAACAATAAGAGACAATTTGAAATTTGTATACAGGGGTCCCACGAAGAGTGCAGTATACTAGAACATGTGTATGTCTTTTTAAATGGGATACAGACCATGCAGTAACCCCAATTTGATTGAAAGGGCAGGTCTACATGTACCACACAAGGATTTTGCAATAGCCCCCTGTCGATCCTACTCACTTTGCTTCAAAGTTTTTGGGGATTAAGCAACTTGAACATACAGTATAACTGGTTGTGAAACAATATTTCTTCTGAAGAATACAAAACTAATTACTATACTTACAATGCCAATTCGTGATCTGACCATGATGTGACCATTCTCATGAATTAAGTGAGGATTTGACAAGGCAGCAACACTAATGTTTTATATACTGTGCAATGATGTCAACTAGAAAAAAGGGTAAAGCATTAGGCCAACTCCTCCCATGCTCCAAAAACCCATATTTTGAGGCCTTTTTCAGGGTATTTCCACTTCATTAATTGCGCATTAAGATAAAGACTCCCCGGCCCAGTGGACCATGAAATTGCAGATAGGGTGCCAGAAGACTTTTCTCCATAAAGATATAGTGTAACTACATAAGGAAGCTTTGTGCTGTTATCTCAGTGAAGTCAGTCAATGAGCAGAGTGGTCAGTGGGAGCTGACAGCATTATTTACAATTCACCTGAGCAACCGTGAAGGTGCTATATGGAGAGCATCGGGCTGGATTTCATCATGTTTGAAAAGCCCCTGTATTGTGGAAGTACAGTTCCAATAGTGCAAGTTCTTCCCTTTAGTGCATGGTTGTCAAACCTGCTGTGCAGCCAAAGGACCATGTTCTGTTGCAAGGTTGCATCTGGCTCATCAGAAGTGATGTATAGTGAAAAATTGTTTAGTATTTCAGATTTGTTGGTGACAAATGTAGGGCTAAAAACCCATCCACTATGGCATGCAATCAACCATTCTCCTATATTAAAGCTAATGTTAACATAATATCAGTAATGTCTTGTTTGTGTGCACAAACTGAGATTCTATCATCCACTTGGAAATGTTTTGCAAATAACATGGACAGGACTGCAATGTCAGAATTTCCTGTAGGGGATTTTCTGTTTCAATCCAAAAAAAGGAAAACCAAGAATAGCATACAGCCCCTTGCCCATCACTACCATTTCATGTGACCCACTGTTGCCAATTCAAGGATGGATAACCCTGTTTTAGAGGTCTTTTAGGACAGGCGGAATATACCATGAACACATGTTTCAAATTCAACCATGTACAGTAGTATGAACAACTTTGTCAACTTGACCATTTTTTTGATTGCAGGATTAGTTTCTACAGTAAGAAGGGCTAATTTGCAAACTCCAAGTTTTTGCATGTCCCCCATGTTCTAAATTTAACAAAAGCTAATCATTATTACATTGCATATGTAATATGAGGCTGGGAGATATAATGAGATAGAATTACTGTAAGAAAGAGGTCATGAGATGAACAATGATTGAGATGGATCTAGCTAATGGGCCTCAAAGATGAGACAGGGGACTTAATGGGATGGGGACAATATAGACTACTCCAAGCAGCCAATTAGTAATGGTCTAATTTACTACATGTCAGCTGTAAGTAGGGTCCATCAGCTATAATTTTTTAAATTCTTTGCTATATCTATGAACATGTGGTGAGAGTGCAAGAACTCTATTTACCTCTTGAATCCCTCAGTTCCACAAGATATGAGGGTTTAGAATTGCATGTAGACAATAATATTAAGATAATGATTTAGGGTTTACCCATGTACCCCACTTAAATGGCTGACTTCACTAGCTGCTGAGCTTCATCTGTAGAGCAAACCATGGCTGGCTCAGTGAGCTGTGCATCTAATTGGCTAATTTTGACACAGTCCTGCATAAAAATGTAAAGCTGCAGTATACTAGCTTATCAAAACTTAGGATGCTACTTTTCTGTATATGTAACACTTCCCCACAGTAATACCATGCTGTGACGTCTCTTCTTGAAAAAGCGACATAGACACCCCAGTACATCAAAGGCGGTATGGGGTGTAACTAATATCTGAGTTTGTTACATGATCTGTGACCTCAAATGAGATGTGCTTTCATTGTGTTCACACTGCAGGAAAAGCAATTAACACATGCTGACTGACCTGTTAGGTAACCCCAAAGGTTACGTAACTTTTTGTGTATTGAAACACATCTTTTACTGTAAATCAGTAAATCAAGTCTGCATGTAGTGGGTGCCTTTTCCTCCCTGAAGGGATAATAGTTAATCAGGCAGAGAGGAAGAATGTAACAAAAAGTAAGAGGGACTGTTCCATCATGCATGCTGTATGGACATGTAACATAAAGATTCTTTAGTCCAAAATCCACTCTTGCAAAAACCCCAAAAATAGGCATCTGAAATGCCTTATCAGAGATTATTCACGCTGTGTACACAATGCACGAACGTCTTTTGTGAGAGCATGAAAACCTGTGTACAGACTCTTCCATTTATTTTGGAGTAGGTAAAAACATTTTTTGATAATTTCTACCATTTTTGTAGAATATTTTGTATACTTTTGTTACTTTTGGTATACACTTTGTACTAAAATATGTTCATGACAATAACCAGTAAGTAACTTTGTGAAAGAGTCCTTAATAATTGTTTAATGAAATTAAAAAACCCCTTTAAAATATCCGCTAGCCGAATGCAACTAGACTAGAAGCAGTTTCCCCACAAAGGGTTTGAGAATACAAATGGGATTTTATGTCTTTAATTTTTACTATTTGTCCACAGAAATTATTTCCCGTGGTCCATTCACTGTTCCTTTTTCAAAGATACACAAGTTTGAAATAAATTTAACGGCCAAAATATGAAAAATTTGGGCCTAAAAGAAGGTTTGTCTCAGGAGTCTTCAGCCTGTGTAGAACATGGTGTAGGTCTATAAATAAACCGTTACGCAATAGCCAGCTAGATTTGGTGCTGATGTAAAATACATTACCATTGGATGTTAAAAATGACAGTCCTAAACCTTACCCAATTCCAATGAATTTTACATCATAGTATAGAAGACACTGTATTCTTCCTAAATCTGAAAGGAGGAAATGCTTTTGAACTCGTTTAAGTACCACAAAGCCTCCATGAATAAACAGTTGCTGTAAGCCTTCC
This sequence comes from Holothuria scabra, assembly GCA_037179385.1. Lineage (NCBI taxonomy): Eukaryota > Metazoa > Echinodermata > Holothuroidea > Aspidochirotida > Holothuriidae > Holothuria > Holothuria scabra. Next base: position 30,806,579 of record CM074199.1, read on the forward strand.
GTCAATGATGGTTTACTGTGCAGTTGCAATGGGTCATTTTCAGGCAAGAATTTTACTACCTTACTTCTTTAAAGTGAAAATAACAGTCCTAAATAGGATCATTTCCAGTTCAAACAAACATATTTAACGAAAGAAAGGGTTAATTGTAAAGTAGGCGAGGGGAGGGAATCGATTGGTGTTAAAACGGCTGAGAACGAGCCAGAGCAAAAATGGCTCTCACAGTAAAGGATAGGACGTTCTCTCTAGCCTTTTCGGAGCGGTCGCGGTGCTGCAAAGAAAGGAGCGCTAGGGAATTGTTATGCAAATCAATTTCTTCCCTTCGACACTTGGCTTGTTTATGGAGGCCCACTATACTCTTAATAAAAGTGCAACAAATGCTGCTCTCAACATTTCATCATTCAGATAAATGAGCCACACACCTATCTCCAAATAGCAATTACAAAGGATTGTGGGACAGAGTTTTGGTGTTTGCCATTTTTGTCAATGGCATTTTACTGTGGTGAAAATTGACGCACACCCAAAACTCTATCACATGATTCATTGTAATTGCTATTTGGAAATACTGAAGGTCTATGGCAAGGGAGCAGCCACTCATCCTGTTCTTCATTTGATTCTTGTGAAGTTGTCATCCAAAGAGCGTGAAATCATTCGGAAGCATGATCAATAATTCAACAACGAGATAATAACATAACTACTCGAAATATTAAATGGTTTCAAGAAGGCTTCCTGTTTCCAATTATTACCTTGCAGAGGTGGAGGCACTCTATTTTTGTACACTGACACAGTTAAGTTAACAAAGACTAAGCTGCTTTAAGTTTTCAGGTCAAATTTTGATTAAATTTTACTTGCAACAATAGCCCACAAGTGGTACAGGGTGCACTGAATCCCTAGGGAGTTAATTAAAGCTTTTGTTCATGTGTGCACCTGCTTTGAATTCAGACTGAGAACCTTCAAAGATTCTTGAGTCCTTTAAAGTTTAAAAAAAAAAATAGAAAGTCTAGATTGTCAAGGTTTGGGTTAAGGAAGAAAACTCCTGGCCATAATCCATATCTCTAAAACCCAGACTCCTCACCCTAATCCCAATGAGGTGGGAGACCTGGAGGCTGGAATGACACAATACTTTCTCAGGGGTCTTAAAAAATGTGATACCTGAAACCAAAGTGCCTGTTTTCCATTTTTTCCATAACATAGATTATCACCAATATCACCCCCATGCTTTTAATATGTGTAACAAAATGGCAACAAACTGGTTTTAGAAAGCTTTTTAAAATTTCATCAGAGGTTGAGGTTCTTAACCCCATAAGCCAATAGATAACATTATGTAATCCCAGATCTTCTGTTGCTCCTACATCCTCAGATTTTGCTATTTGGCATATTTTTCAATAATTATGTCACAATTTTTCAAATTTCCTTACAATTATCAGAAACCTTGTTTTCTTTGAAAGCATCCTATTAAACTTTTGTACAATGCAAGCCAGTAACAAGTAATTATTCAGCCTCTATAATTTCTTCAAAATGAGAATAAATTCAACAAAACTTACCTGTGGTTTGTGAATCTACGAACCCTACTTACCTCACCTGTTCCACAAATGGACTGTTCCATTTACCGCGGAATACTATCTGGCAATGTCTTCTGTAGGTGGCGCTATAGCCCAATAGGAACCATCCCCGAACACACCCTTGTTTCATGCGCCAAGGAGAGGAGAGGCACGAGAGGAGGAGCTGACGGAGAGCAAGTGGCACAAGGGTTAGTAATGAGGAACCAACAAGCGAGAGACACGACTCACACTGCCCTTTCCCTTAAATTACTTATCTTTTAAAAAAAAAAAAAGGAAAGGAAACGGTGACCGGAGAACCGGCTTACCTTAACTACACGACGAAGGCATGGGCGTCCAGCAAGACGAGGATCCAGTGAGTCGTCCGGAGGTTAGTGTTAGTGTCTTAGTATGACGGTGACACAACTAGACAAGTTCCCCCTCTCATACCTCCCAGCTCCGAGTGGGGTGACGGGAGGCGGGCGATAGGTGAGGTAAGTAGGGTTCGTAGATTCACAAACCACAGGTAAGTTTTGTTGAATCTACTTCACTCCTACTTACCTCACCTGTTCCACAAATGGACTACCAGACTAGCACCGTGAGGTCGGAGGGCCGGACGGAGCTGGAGACTGCGATGATGTACGTGACGTGAAGCTAGCACAGCTGAGGCGAAGTTAGCTTCTGCGGAGACGGTGTTGGTTAGGTAGCAGGACACAAAGGTGGACGGAGTCTTCCAGGCCGCTGCTTTGACGATGTCCTCCAGTGGGACCCCCCGCGAACCAGGCTTTAGATGTGGCGTGGGACCGTAGATCATGTGCCCTAGCTTCTCGCCTCGGGAGGTAAACGGAGAGATAAGGTCTCGGATCAACGAGAGATGGTGTCCTTGGAAGCCGGTGAGTATGGATCTTGCGGCAGGATAAATAGTTGAGGCGACTTCCTAAGTGGCTTCGTTCGGCGAACATACTTTCTTAAGGCCTTGACGGGACAGGCCAACCGATGTTCTGGAATCGACGAGATGGACTCCAATCGCTGGAATAAAGACCGGCTCCGGGGCAAACGACAGAGACTGGTTCTTTGATAGAAAACCCGGGTGCGGCAGCAGTTGAACCCCTCCGTTGCGAAACCTGATGAAGCCGTCATCCGTCGATAGTGCATGTAGGCCCTCCTTCTCCCTGGCGGAGGCCGCTGCAACGAGGAAGAGCGTCTTTTCAGTGAGGTGGCGTAAGGAGGCCGACTCCAGAGGCTCGTAAGGAGAACGACATAAGAGGTCCAGGACTTGGTTGATGGACCAAGAAGGCGCGGCAGCTACGGACCGGAGGTCTGATGTGAAACATGCCTTTGATCAGCTGGAGGATAGTGGCGTTGGCCGACACAGAGGGCCCGCCCGGGGAACCCTTGTGAATGGCACCCATCGCTGCTCTGTAATTGCGTGCCGTCTGACCTGTTTCCCTTCCCCTGAAGAGGGATGTAAGGAACTCGGCTACCTCCGCTACTGGAGCTTCCAAGGGATCGGTACCTCGGGTGGCTGCCCAGGACCTGTACCTTCTGAGACGGGTATTGTAAATAGCCAATGTGGAGGATCTTCTCGCTCTGGATGCGATGTCAGTAGCCTCTTGCGAAAGGCCTTCCGCTTGAAGGGATAAACGATGTCGGCCAAGCAGCTAGGTGGAGGAACCCACGTCTGGGTGAAGAACTCTTCCCTTGAGTTGCGAGAGCAGAGGTGGTCTTTATCGGAAACTTGAAGGGGTTGTCGACCAACAGCTGAAGGAGCAGGGGGAACCAGGGCTGGTTTGGCCATGCTGGGCGACCAGGAGCAGGCGAGTCCTGACTGGAGTCCTTGACTTTCGCTAGCACTTGATGGACCAAGTTGAGCGGGAAGGCGTGGCGTACATGCCTTCCCAGTCGAGAGAGAGAGCGTCCATCGCCCAGGCTCGTGGATGGAAGAACCTCGTGCAGAAGACCTCGAGCTTTGCATTGTCCCCGGCTGCGAAGAGGTCGACGTGAGGGCGGTCGTACAGGGTGAAGATGTGGCTGGCCCACACGCTGGAGAGGGACCACTCCTTCTGATCCACGGACCAACCCCTGGAGAGGGCGTCTGCGACCACGTTGTCCTTCCCCGCTAGATGAGAGGCCGAAGTTGAATATCTAGGTTTCTGCAGCTAGGATCAGGCTGATGCCCGAAGGCACAGGGTCGGGAGATCTTGTCCCCCCTTGTCTGTTTATGTAGGACACTGTGGTGGAGTTGTCCGACAGGATAGTTACCAGAGAGCCTTTGAGGCGTTCGCCCCAATGAAGAACCGCTCTGTGCACTGCCTCCATCTCTAGGACATTGATGTGAAGACGGGACTCCTCCTGCGACCAATTCCCGGAGACTGTTGACGATCCCCAGGAGGCTCCCCACCCGGACAGGGATGCATCCGTCGACATGACCTCCCTCTTGCGAATGACTCGGAACGGTCTTCCCTGGCTCCAATTGGCCGTGTCCGCCACCATAGCAGGTGAGGTAACACTTCCTCCGTCCGGCGAATCGGCTTCGAGGTAGGGTCCTGGGACGGGGGAGAACTGGTGAAGCAAGAAGAGCTGGATAGGTCTCATTCTCAGGCGGCAGAGGGGAACCCGTCTACTAAGCTGGCTAGGAGGCCTAAAAGGCAAGCCACTCGTTGACTGGGCTGATGGGCCTTTCCATGAGATGGGCACACAGGTTGGCGACTGCTTCCCGCCTTTTCGGTGGAAGGGAGGATCCTGCCTACTTCCAAGTCTAGAACTGCCCCCAGATACACCAGAGACTGAGAGAGGGAACGAGAGAGAAGATTTCTGGGGGTTGATAATCCATCCCAAACTCCCGAGGAGTTGTGTCACGAGCCGAGTGCGGTCCATCGCGGCCGCTTCCGAGGTTGGCGACGATTAGCCAGTCGTCCAAGTACGCGAACTGGCACTCCCCGCCGACGTAGGTAACTGGTAACAGCTCTGGTGAGTCTTGTAAAAACCCTTGGAGCAGTCGAAAGGCCGAAGGGGCATGGCTCTGAAGACGTAGTCTCCGCCGTTGTAGTGGAAAGACAGGAAATGTTGGTGTTCCTCGTGGATCGGAACATGAAGGTAGGCGTCCTTCAGATCTACGGAGGTGGCCCCACATCCCCCTGGCGAGGACGGGAGGATTGAAGCCAGAGTTTCCATCCTGAAGTGTTTCGGGCGGATGTAGCCTTTGTTCAGGGGCTTGAGGTTCAAGATCGGGCGCCAGGTATCCGGTTTTTTGGAGTTAGAAAAAGGTGGATCTGAATAGGTTCAACGATTCTTGTCGGGTGGCCGGACGGATAGCCTCCTTGGAAAGCAGGTCCGACAGCTCTTTTTCCAAGGCTTCCCTCTGGTCCCGCTGGGCTGGAATCGGGGTTGCACGAAAGTGGTTCCCTATCGGAGGAGGTTCTGTGAACTCCAGCCTGTAGCCTTCCGAGACTGTGCGGGAAACCCATGAGTCCGGGCCTAGGATGTCCCAGTTTCCAGCGAACTTTCTTATACGCCCCCACCGCCGGGAACGAGACGGTGAGGTGGGCACCCCTAGGAGCTTTGGGGCCCTTCCTCTAGCCGGCTGACGAGCGGAACCCCGGTTGGCTTCTCTCTACGGGTCTGGCTGGGCGTGAACGTCTAGGAGGGTCACGGCGCGTCCGTCGATCCTGAAAGGGTGCTACAAAGCTACCACGGCGAGAACGGTCTACCGGTTGCCGGGCACGAAAGGGGGCACGCCCCACCCCGGAGCACGACGATCCCTGGAAGAGCGGGAAGACAACGTGGCTTGGGCCTAAAATCGGCGTCCTTAAGGTCTTTGTGTTTTTCACCTCTGCCTGCAATAGCGCCTCAAACTGGTTGTTAAACAAGTCCGCAGAGGAAACGGGCAGCTTCTGAAACTTCTCTCTGATAGAGTCTGAAGGCCAGGTGAGGCAATCGGCGCCAAGGCTCTCCTCTGTCGGACGGAACGGACGGCGATTCTGGAAAGCTGGTCGAAGACCAAACGTGAGACTGGGCCCAAAAGCAGCTTGAGGGAGCCCGTGTCCTCCCTAGATACGGCTCTGTCCTGTGGCTGGTGGAACGCCATGTTAATGACTTCCGCTAAGAGCAAGAGGGAAGAAGTGAACTTCAAACCCATTCTAGCCGCTGTATCTATCCTCACAAGCTCCGAATCCAAAAGCTTCTTGTCTTTGGCCAGGAACTTTCCCTTTGAATCCATGGCCCCGGCTGAAGCCAGCTTATCCTTGGCAGCTTGCGGCATAAGGGGAGCTCTAAACAATTCCTCCCAATCCAGATCATCAACCTTGAAGGACGGCGGCTTCCTTAGGCGGAAGGGCGGACCAAGTCTTCTTGTCGGCAATGGCGGTGAACCGCTCAAAACACTCATAATCAACTGGTAGGCTGGCTATGGGGGGCTGCTTCGATTTGTTGAGAGAGAGTTTGGAACGCCTCGTCTCCTCCGTGGGTTGGGGCGCCTCGGGGGCCGGAAACCCAATGTTTTCCCTGATAACTTCTACAGCTTTACTAAACGCCTCCTGTGTAATGGTGGTGCCCAGGAGAGGAAGGTCATCTTCCGAGGACGAGTCCTGTGGTTCCGCAAGGCGGGAAGGCGCTGTAGGATGTGGTCCCGCGGGACCGGCATCATCAGAAGGCTCGGATCCTGTACAATCTCCTGAGAATCGGACCCGTCATATGACGGGGCCGGTGATCTTGGAGCTCAGGAGGGACGTCGCCGGCTCCGTGGGTTTGATGAAGCCCTGAGACAGAACCTGAGAAAGTTGTTTCCAGGAACCCGGCAAGAATAGACTCAGTGTCCTCTGGAGCACTTCTAGCCTGCTTCCTGGGAGGAGCCTCCGGATCAACGAAGGAGAACGGTCCCGGTGGGGGCGCCTATGGCCCCGATCAGTTGAGGAAAGCTCCGGGTCCACCGGAGCCAGGGTTTCCAGCAAGGCCTCCGGAGAGGCACTGTGAATAAGACTCTCCTCCGCTAAGGAAACGTCGGAGCCGAGAACCCCAAAATCGAGTGATGGATCCGCTGGAGCCGGAGAAGACGGGGCTGCCGGAGCCGGAACCTGAGAAGGTTGAGCCGGTGCACTGGAACCCGGACGAATCACGAGAGGACTTGGCCTTGGAGCCGCCCTTAACCGGCGTTTTCCTTTAGAAGGTTTCTTCTTCTTCTTCTGGCCCAAAGCCTTATGTGAGGAGGATACACCCGCAACCGGCTTGATCCGGGGCCGGGGCCTTATGTACGGGGAACACCCCGCAACCGGCTTGATCAGCAGAACTTCGCCAGTTCTGGACAGGAGCTCGCCTTCTCCAGAAGGCGCATCTTCCCTAGACTTCAACAGCTTGGCTGTCGCACACCAGGAGGCTTCATCCCACTGATCACAGACCTCGCAAGGGTTCTGCTTAGAACACGTGCGGCACATCGAGCATTTGGTGTGTGCCAATCCCAGCCTCGATGAGGTTTAAACTGATGACAGGACTCGCAGATCGGGTTCATATCTGAAAGATATAAGCAGAAAAAGAAAACACCTGCCATCGCGGCTCCCGGACCAAGTCAGGGAACCGCCGAAAGAACTCTCCCCGGCTCCAAACGGAGCCAGGGAGCATGAAGGCGTCCCGGCTCCACAGAGCCAGGACCACACACAAAGCCCCCCGGCTCCACCCTGGAGCCAGGAACACACAACCCCGGCTCCACACAGGAGCCAGGGCAACAACACACCTCGGCCCCGAACGCAGGAACGGAGCCGAGGGAACACAAGACAAAATCCCGGCTCCAAGGAGCCAAGAACACACGGACAACACCCCGGCTCCGTGGAGCAGAGGACACGAACAGCACAACACAACAAAACACCCAACCTGCACAAAGCCTCTGCTTCTAAACAAACTGCTAGCGGAGGCAATCAGCGTCCCGGCTCCATGGAGCCGGGAACACAAACAATCTAACCTACACAAAACCTCGGTTTCTGAACAAAGCTGCCAGCAAAGGCAACTAAGCATCCCGGCTCCATGGAGCCGGGAACACAAACAACATAACCTACACAAAACCTCGGCTCCAGAATAAAGCTGCCAGCAAGGCAACTAAGCATCCCGGCTCCATGGAGCCGGGAGCACAACAAAGCCAGGAACGCAAGCTACGGCTCCAGAACAAAGCCCTCGGAGCCGAAGAAAGCCAAACCTGTCCAGTCAAAACCAACGAGCCGTGACCGGACAGGAGCAAGAAAGAAGACAACGGTCGTATCACCAGTACGACCACACCTAAGGGGAAAAACCGGTGCGCCCCAAGGCTACCGGAAGGGAAAGCCGCGACGGTTCGCCAAAGGCTACCGATCAGGCCGAGGGAGGGAGAAAACCTCAAGGAGAGAGAACCAACCTCCCCACAACACGAGTCTAGCACGAAGCAGGAAGACCCGCGTCCTAAGTGCCAAAATAAAGAAAGTAACACTAAAACACCAAAACAACAAATATAACACCAAAGGGCAGAAAGAGAAAAAAAAAAAAAACAGCCAACAGCACCGGAACCGGTCCGCGCAAGGCTACCAGAACCGAAGGGGGGAAAAAGGGAGCCTAAACCCGCAAAGAGCTACGATAGGCCGGCGGCCTAACGAACTCACGCTAGGCAAGAAGCCTAAGCTACGAAAACGGCTAACAAAGTAGCTAGAAAAAGGCCCCTGAAAAACCCCAAAAGGAAACCTCTTACTTAACACTCTGGTCAGGTGAACCGCTGAAAACGATCCAGAAATGACGAAAAACTTCCTGCACTCAAAAAAGGTCCAAAGGAAAATCCAAAAAGATGAAAAAACGAGAGAGCTAATAAAACGTGACTTAAGCATTCCGCTGGCAATGAAACAAGGGTGTGTTCGGGGATGGTTCCTATTGGGCTATAGCGCCACCTACAGAAGACATTGCCAGATAGTATTCCGCGGTAAATGGAACAGTCCATTTGTGGAACAGGTGAGGTAAGTAGGAGTGAAGTAGATTCAGGTTTGTTTAAAAATTTCCAGACAAATCTGTCAAAAATATTGATATTTTGGAGAAAAAAAAATATGAAATGGGTACTGCATGATCCAAAACTCCACAAAAAATGTGATTATATTTACAAACAAGCATTATTCTTGATACAGTTTTTTCAGCAGTGAAGTAGGTACATCCCTTGTTATTGTTTGCTCTGTGAACACTTGATATCTATCTCAAGGTCAATTAATTGCAGGGTTGTTGATTTTTTTTTTTATTTTTTTTAAAAAAATCATGATTTAAAGCGTTGGTTTAAATCAAATACATCAATTTAAATGAGAGTGTTTTGATTATATAAATTGAGTTTTTCTCTTCTCACCCTGAAGCAATAAACTGAGATTGTGTCTGGATGAGGATAAATTTCAGACAATTGTGCGAGGCTTCAGTAAGAAGGTGAGGAGAATTGGTACTGTTTGGGGTGAGAGAGCTGGGCCATTAAAGATAAACTGCCTATTTCCTGTTTGACCATTCGAGGAGCATTGGTATTAAATTCAAAGCTTTCTTACGGTCAGCTGTTTCTTTTTATCCCAGACTGTAACCCTGTCCCAAAATGTAACATTCAAGTCGTGATATGAATTCGTTTTGGCAAGACACAGGCAAAGCAATTCTGTTCTTTTGTTACAAGTTTACAGTATAGGCCTACAGCTCAGCATTACACAATAAATTTCTCCCAGAACAGTGATCTACTTACCAAACTTAGTTGCAAATCTGATACAGTTAGATAGCCAATTTTCAAAATTGGTAAGCAAGACATGAATGGTTTTACAATTAAAATGGAAAATATACTGTAGTATACAGACCTGTCATATACTGTAATCTAGTTACTCTGCTGATTGCAACACCTAATGTACCCCATGGGTGCATTAATGTAATGAGGGATGCATAGTTTGGAAGCAGACTTTATATATCTATGCATGGGCCTCTGTTTCTGTTGCCACATGTTAATAAATCATGTATGAAAGGCATAATCAGTCATATTTGATGCAGGGCCTCCAAGGACAGAACTAAGCTAGGCCACTATAGTGTCCAATTTCAGAAAGCAGTCAAAGTGACAATGGCCAAAGTTGTTCCAAAATGATATTGTGGCCACACAAAGTTTTGCAAATTATGTGACTGAAGTCACAAAAATGCTCATTGTTCAATTCAGTTTGCTTCAGAGTGTAAATGTAGTCCAAAATTTTTCAATTTAATTTTGCATTTAACCACTTTCTTTTCTTCAACCCCTTCGGACGTACACTTAACCCAGATTGTTCCACATGCAATGATCATGCCACTAGCAAACATTTCACAGTACAGGCAAAGCCGTTATACCCTTTTTCATTTTGAAAAAATTTATCAATGTACAGACATTAGGTTCTGTGACTTAATTCAGAAGCTTGAAGTATGATATAGCCTACAGTAATATACCCTCAGCTTTGTGAAAGCAAATACAGTCAAATTGACTTTAACCCGAGATTGTTTTTACAATTTTTTTTCCAATGTAAATTCTACTCCACATTTGTTATTGACTTAAAACTAAAAAAAAATGAACCATCATCACTGTCTCTCGTAGTGATTAGTAATCAGTGTAATGCAGGCTGTATAAACTTGCATCTGTGTGGTTTTTTTTTCCTGACAAATTATTTCAGTAATTGTCATTCAACAGTTTTACCTCAAATAAACAAAACCTGAAAGACCTTTTTCAAATGGTTCTATATTTTGGTGAAAAATTAGTTCAGAAGGGAATTTAAATAAAATGCTAGAACAAAATGTTAATATTCTCTTTCAAAATCTGTTTTGCCCTTAAAGCAAATTCTCCAATTTCATCAGGTCTGAACAGTTTTAATTTTTTTTTTCTGTTGATGCTCCTTCAACAAACTGGCAAATAAAAAGGAATATTATATTTTATAGGCCTGCCTATTTCAGGTTTTTAGATTTTTCATTATTTTGCAGTTAAAGGTAAAGAGCAGTCCCCCCATACTTATTTTGAAGGATAAGCTAAATAACACAATTTTCATCTTATTTCTCTTTTCTTTCATTACATTTTATGACTTTACTATTGCATATTCAAGGTAAACCAAGCAGTTATTTCTGGTAAATTCCACATTTGAAGAGAAAAAACATTGTCATATGACTCCCAACAGCCAATCATGAAACTGGACAGTAGATCTACTACACTTCTTCAATTAGTGATGAGTGTTCCTACCCTTTAAAATATTTAGTCACAAAAATATACAGTATACATCCTTAATTGTCAGATCTATAGTGTAGGGGCCATTCATGATCCAAAAGGACACAAATACAGTTAGATTCATTGTCATAGTGGCCTATGTCCCACTGTACAAGTACAGTATGGTATTAAAATACCATTGCTCCCAGTTGCTTGTGTATTAACTGAACATGTACTGTAAGTCCACATCAGAAATCCACCCACAATCATCACTGTAATGAGGGATACTCATTCTCTGGGTTCAACAACAAACAGTGGTGGGAATGAAGAGGGAGGGGTAATTAGGTGGGGAGTGGGCTTAGTGATTTGCACTTGGAATTTATGAAAAGTGTTCATTAACTTTAAAAAAAAACAAAAAATTAGCAGTTGCAAATTGGCATCATGCAGCACTGTGAAATCGTAAGTAGGACCAGAACAGGGTAAATTAGGAAAGGGGCATGACGTAATGATCCTCGATCCTTACTTTTTGTTACAGTCCACTTTCTTCTCTGCCTGATTACCTCGTATCGCTTCAGGAGGGAAATGAAACTCACTAAAAGCACACTTGATAAAGTCACATTTCACATACCGTAGTCCTAGGCTATAGACCTATCTGATTAATTGATTGACAGTAACAGATACATTAAAATACACAAAAAGTTATGTAGGCTAACCTTTTGGGTTAGCTAACAGGTCAGTCAAGATGTGCTAATTGCTTTTCATACAGTGTGAACACAAATGAAAGCATACAGGTAGCTCTTTTGAGGGCAAAGATCATGTAACAATTAACTCAGATACCAGTTACACCCAACACTGCCTTTGATCTACTACAGGACATGTCTATGTTGCTTTCTCAAATAGCAACATACACATACGTCACAGCATGTTACTATACATGGGGGTTGAGCAACGTGAGGGAAGGGTGTGGCTGGCTTCTGATCAGGATTGATTGCCAACATGAAACATAAAACTAATGTACACATCTGAGACTCACAAGTACAGAATTCGCATCACTTGAAAAATTTGGCAGCTTAGCAGCAATAGCTATCACTTTTCAAAAAGATAATGGAACATTCCATTCCTGAGTGAAATGCAAGCTGGCCAAGCTTCCATTCCATCATGATATACTGCACAGAAGGTGTGATCAGACAATTAATCACTCAAGTATACCAGCATATTTGGGCCGTGGCATACAATTCAATGGTCTCAGGTTAAGCAACCAAGCATGCAACTGAACTAGTTGCAGTGAGGAGATGGCAGATTCCTAAAACAAGCTAATGAGGAGTTGAACAAGATAAGGCCATTTTTAACCAGTAATTGCAATATACTGTAGTCAGAATGGCAAAGAGCTGTGTTAAGCACAACAGAAACTCCCAGTAATTACTGTGTCATTGTCTTAATAGGCCAATTAATACATTCACATTATAAAACATGGTTTAAAAGTTACTGCTGTATTAAAACAATAGGCCAATTAAGGTGACAATGATCATTCTTTCAACCATAAGAATAGTACGGTATACATGTACATGACTACGTACTGTACTTCCTACTGAAATAGTAAAAAGGAAAAAGAAAAGGGCCCATACTTTTTAACCCCACCATAAAAAAAAATACAATAAAGTAGTTCAAAAAAAGATACCATATTGCGAAGCTAGCTGTTCCACAAGCTGCACAATGTATAATTACACAAAACTGCACACTCAATTTTAAGCTTGTACTTGGTGTACAAACTGACGAAAATCATATAACACCAAGTTTTCCAACCTTCAACCAGTACGTGGGCCATGGTGCGGTCCTATACAAGGTTGCGGAAGCCCGATCAGAAATGATGCCAAATTTTTCAAAGAGGCAGATTTATTTTTGAATGTTGAAAACATCTGGCTACTGTACCTTACTACATACTGAATGTTCTCATGTTTTATAAAGTGAATGTATTAAGCAGCCTATTAAGACAATGACACAGAGTAAAATTTCTACATTTGAAGGCTAGCTTTTAGGCAATTAACTTACCGAAATATGGCTTGCCCAGCTGGGTCTGCCACTTGGTTAACATAATTTTTAAAAAGTTGATGAACTTTTTAAAAGCCTGCATTTCACAGTCTGCTGTAAAGTTTATAGCTGACTATATTTATTCCAAACATCATGCAACTTGTGTGATCAATAATTTCAAGCCAAAATCATTTAAAGTCCTACAATACAGATTCCAATTAAAACAAAAGTGAAATCTGCCATTCTCTTTCACTATATTAATCACACTTCATTAGAGTGTTAATTTACTGTGAGAAAAGTGAAGTTTCATCCTTTAAAGATTGCCTGAAGGGATTTTTTTATTTTAAGAATGGTCCCTGTTTGCACTCCGTCAAGAGTGAAACTTAATTCACAGTTTTGGAGTGAATTATAACTCAACTCCTGAGTGAACGGGGGGAGGGGAAGTGCTCTTCTCATTCAATAGAACTTTTTCAAATATTTGTGATTGCTGTTATTCTACTTTCCAAGATTCCATGACATAACAGTGACTGATACCAGTAGTATGAATACAGCATTGTACCCCCTTTTATCAGTAACAATACTTTACACTGTAAAGATAAAACTATTTAGGGTGTACAATACAATGGGTAAAACAAAAACTCAATTCCATCATTCCAATACCTTGATGATCGATGAATCAACTATTGAGGACATAACTTCGGCTTTGTGTGTAAAACGCACATCTATAGCCAGAAAGGGGGGGGGGGGCAGCAAATTCCACACTTGCTAATTCTGAGTAACCCTCAGTCTTTTATCCCTCAAATTGAACTTGGCATCCCAATCATTCCTTCCATTATAAATGGCTGAGGTCATAGTTGGTTACACATGAGTGAGTAGCCTAGATACCTTTTATCAGATCTGTAGTGACTAGTACAGGAAGCTCCCCCACATTTCTGCCTTAATTAGCTGTAATTTCAAAAGAATTTTTGCCATAATCTGATAAAACTGTGGGTTTTTTTAGTCTAAATTGGCCACACAACATGAAACTTTCAGTTTCAAGAATATACTGCTAATATACAGGCCTAACCACACAATCACTGGAATGTAGGAACTTTGTACAATAATTGGCAGATAAGTAAAACAGTATATTAAAATACCATCATGTACAAATACCCCAACACATACCAACTAAAAGGATAAAAAACTCCCTGAGAGGATTTCTATATGAAACCAGCAGGTTAACCCTATACATGCCACTCCAATTTTATGACAGTGTAAAACCTTGTACTCCACCATATGAGTCTTTTTTTTCAGGGATCATATTCCAATAACTTCACATATCATGGCAATAAAATTCCTGACCTATGACAATTTCTGTACTGCAGGTTGGTGTACAGTATGTTATACTGTACACAATAACACTTCAAATTGCACCATAGGCTATAACAGTCACTGCAGTCCTATGTACATTCCAAATGTAAGGGTTAGTTCAGAATTTGTAATCTTAGTCTTTACCTTTGCTTTTAGTTTATTGAATTTTCTGTCCCTTTTTTTTCTCTTATACTCTTTTTTTCTTTACACTTATTTGTGTTTGCAACACAGCTGCTCTAGGTAACATGTTTTTGTTGTATTAGAGAGTAGAACTCTCAACAAGCCCCTCAGCCTGGTTTTTTAGTTTTACTTCCATCCACTTCAGTGTTATGTATTCATTATTTTGTGTACCATATGTTTTGATAATGTAGAAAAACAAATAAACGAATAAAAACAAAATGTTAACCAAAGTGCAGGGCTGATTGAAGACCTTACACCTTCTAGTATTAGACATAGCACACTGACGGCTTTGGCTCAAGGTGTAATAGGTCTGGAATATATCACCACAGACTTGCACTCGATACTGTAGGTTCAGCTCATCCAGGTTACATTTCATGGACCAAATTATACCATCATTGGAAGTCACATACTGTACTCTGAGGTAGCTACAGCTGTACAGTGTACTGTACTTCCATGGTTATACCAAAGCATAGCTCCCAAGTTCCAAGAGGCTGGATGCAGGTCCAACTGATCTGTCCATTGGTGGATGGCTGGCCTGGGGGAGGGGAATAAGGGGAGGGGGACTCCCCATCAAAAAATTTTGAATACAAGAAGTGTTTACACGCAAAATGGTAGCACTTTTTTGGCAAATCAGAAAACACAACTTTGCTAGGTTACTACAGTACCACTAGGTTACTATGTACTGTAGTTCACTACCGTACTGATTTTTTTGCAGTTACCTAGAAAAATATTGAATTTAAAAAGGTTTGCCAAAATACAGTAACATTGTACAGATAGAGCTACTCACAAACACACAATTACTAAAACCTCTCCTTATCAATGTTCAATTGTTGTCATAAATTTTGGTGCGTCACTGGTATGGTTGGCAAACCTTAACTTGATATGTCACCAGCGGTCGTAGCATGCTGCAAGTGATTTCCAATACATGTCTTCGTACATCTCGCATGGCTTTTTCTATAGCCATGACAACACACAGTCAAGAACGTCAAGAACTGTCAAGACAACCTTGGTTTGATGGGAAACTCTGATACACACCCCCCTCTAACCGTAAAAGTGGGCATTCGTTCAGTACATGGTAAATCTGCAGTATGTACTACCATAGAAGTACTACCTCTGAGGTAGCACAAGGGGTACTTACATGGTGTTAAACAGCTGTGTAAATCCTGAAAGTATTATGTCAATCTGGATTTTGGCAGCATATGTACTATAAAAAGTTCTGGACATTAAGATGTCACATTTTGGTAATCCCTAATCACTAGTACATGACTAATTCTTGGCTATAATTATATTTTCTCCAAGGCTGGCCCAATTATAGTCACTGTATGAGTTCAGTTCATTTCAATTTAATTACCAGTCAAGAGGTTCAGATTTCGTATACAGTAATACTGGGCTTTAATAAAACTTCAATCGTAACTATTCAATTTCTGTTTAGAAATTAAAGTTTTGCTCTTATATCAATGAAAAGTAAGAAAAAGGCCACACCATTTTGAAAACAAATGTTGTAAGCAACCAAGTAACCAAGAGTTTATCACGCTCTATATCAATTTTCCCTCATAAGTTTCAATCACAGACCTGTGTTACAGTAGGGTAAGGGGCAGGAAGTGTCTCGGGTGGTCAGGTGGAGCATCACAAAAGGTGAACGACATTCCCTTAAATAAAACACTGCATTAGAAATAATGCTCACATGAAATTTGGACAAACTTCTTTGTTCAGAGACGGACATGAAAGCCTTGACTTCTGGTGTGAATTCTTGTGGTTTACATGGTCGGAGTGTATATTACTGCGCCTGATAGAGTTGAAGTAAAATCTTTTACTTTCGCATTTTTCCCCATAGAAACCAGAACCTCATACAAATTAACACTAATTTCAACTTTGAAATGAAAAAAAAACTCTCAACATTTAGTGCAAATATGGATCACATTTCAAGGAAAAATCTCCAAGCCAACAGATGAGATGACTTGGTCTGATTTATTTTTTTTTGGTTTTTCAATTGCTCTTCATTTTGTCATTTTTCGACATACTGTACAGGGGTATCGAGAGGGGAAACAGATCAAAATGGTGCTACAAATTTTAAAGACTTCCTATTTGCATAGTAAATGACCAAATTAAGGTACAGGTAATGTTTTCAGAATGATTGTGGTGATGGGGTGGACTCCTAGTCTGCTAGTACTAGAGTTTTCTACTTTTTATGCCAGCCAAGGTCATATAATTTCTTGCAGTCAGATGATGTCACAGTATCGCACAGTTTGAGTGCCAAATTTTCATGAAAAGAAACTTTTTCTTGGACATCGGATTCCATACTGTACATCACCTGTACAATGCACATACCATGCACACACCTGTGAATAATAAATCAGAAAGTACAGTACTAGGGAAGTGTGACCAGTGAGAGGCATGAGGCCATACCAATGATATGACTCCTGCCATTAAACCAGTGCAAGTTCAATACTGTCAAGAGCTTGGCAACTAAAGCCATGAACTACCTTTCAAAATTGGTCACATCCCTATTTGAGTTAATGACTTAATTGCATTACAATAGAATTACTTTATCCTACTTATTTCCCTTCCTCCAGCTTAACCCTGCGACATTTCCTCTTCCGAAGTTTGTTCAGTTCCTCAACATGGCCATCTAACATGATACTGTACAGTACCTAGGTTTCACTAATATTTTTTTCAAGACAGCGGCAGGGGAAGGTAAAGACTGGTCCCTCATCCAAGAATTTTTAGGGTTACTTTTTAAATGTCAGGCACACCTTGGGTTTGGCCCCCTTAAAAAAGTGCTTTTCTCCCTGCCCCTACCCCAGTTCTGAATTTCTTGCTGCACTACTGCTTCAAGAATGAAATATTGCTAGGAAGTCCATCAGTATCCAAGGTTTAAATACATACAGCAGTACCAGACCCTTTTGATCAGTAGCAAAAGTTAACTACTATAAAGGACCATTTTACAAACTGTAAACTAAGTCAAAATGTTCTCTTGAGAATTCTGAAACTGTGTTAAACAAATTTAACATCAAATTTAATGAAATATAATAAAATAAATAATAAGTAAATTATAAAGACAGCTAGCTATAGGAAGCCATGGCTTGATACCCTTCCTCTCCCATGCTGCTGGCCCCCATTCTCAGGTACAGTATCATAAATACAGCTACTGCATAATGTGTAATACTGGCCTTGTTTCTCCTCCAAGAATTTTTATGGTTCTTGTAAAATGCCAGGCACACCTTGGGTTTGGCCCCCTAAAAAAAGGGCTTTTCTCCCTGCCCAGGCCCTCAGTTATGAATTCCTTGCTGCACTACTACTTCAAGAATGAAATATTTGCTAGGAAGTCTATCAGTATCCAAAGTTTACCTAGCCCTTTTGACAGTAGCAAAAGTTAACTACTGTAAGAGAACAATTTTACATACAGTCAACTATAAAGTCAAATTGTTCTCTTGAGAATTCTGAAGTGTACAACAAATTTGACATCAAATTTAACAAAATATAATATAATAAATGATAAATAATTCATGAAGACAGTTAGCTATGGGCAGCCATGACTTGATACCCTTCCTCTCCCATGCTGCTATAAAGGTACAGTATCATAAATACAGCTACTGCATACTGTGTAATACTGGCCTTGTTTCTCCTCCAAGAATTTTTATGGTTAAAAAATCCTTATTCAACTGACCGAGCTTTCCAAAATATTCAAGAAGATAAAATTCCCATTGCCCAGTGGGAGAACATCCATGGTCAGGGGAACCAATCACCCACTCACCTGAGGGTCCAAATTGTCTCCTAGCACCTTTTAAAGGCTTTACACATCGGCCTACTGCAATCTTGCTCCATTATATTCACTGCTTCCAAAATGACTGTGAATTAACAGTTGGTTTAAGGTCCAGACAACAAAATGATCAAAGAGCCCCCATTAAGATTACTCTATTCTGATCAGAAGGAGAATGTTACTCTCCTGTGGTTTCTCCAGAAGAGCATGTGGCAGCGTGGCCATGGATCAAGGGAGTTTGAAACACTCCATGAGCCAACCTTGAAAAAAATAGTTGCACAAAAAAGCTGTTTTTTCCTCCCTCCCCTTAGAACTTCCCCTCACGTTGTGCTCCCAAACCCACTTGACACAGTCTAGCTGGCTACGCTGTTGTTTAAGGGTGCCCCCTAGCTCAGACTGAAACCATTTGTAGCTCCCTTACTGACTCAAGTACTCCTGCTTGTTACCCCTATTTCTGCTGTCCCTGCTCCCAAATCTACATATAAAATTATGGAATGTTAGACTGGCATGATTCAGAGTATTGGTTAATGTTAACTAGCTGAATGGAATGTTTGACTGGCATGATTCACAGTTAATTTTATGTAGGTTAATTTTAAAAAACTAACATAATTCGCTCCTGGTTTTTAAAAGCGTTTGTCATCCACAGGATATATTGTCAATTTAGTGGGGTGTAAATTTATAGTACAATGCACACCCATCATTGTTGTTCGTTGTATACTGTGCCCACATAAACGACCAACAATATTAATCACTGATTTTATCAGGCAGTACTCAGTAGCCTCTCAGTGTTGAAGTCTTCCTCAATTGCATTGTACTAGCAAATTTCACTGATTAATTCATTGTGTTAAATGTCTACTGTTCGTTCTGTACCATGTACATGCAGTGTACAGTTGATAGCAAATTAATTATTTAGCAGTTACACTACCTTCATAAATCAATAGACTTCAAAAGGTCTGATGCATTCATGCATGCATGTACAATTAAGCATCTTTTCGCCCAATATGTTTAAAATATACAAGGGTCTGTTTACTGTATAGGGTAGGTATTGCAATAGCAAAGATGCAGTACAATTCTAATTATGCTAAATACAGTGGTGCAGCTGCAATATTGTCTGTATTCATTCTTTCCTTTCTCCTACAGTAAGTATATTTCGCTTCTTTCCAGTATAATTTAAATAATTGAAAGAAAATTTGAAAGTGCAGTTGGAAGTCCCACAACAAATTCAACATGGCAAGGTCTACAGCTTTTCATAAGTAATTCATATGAGTCTGGAATTTTTGAGCAATATTAATTTTGCCATCAGGCACTTCAGATGAGAATGAGAATGAAAAGTCAGAGAGGAACAGAATGAGTAAGTGTTCTATCCCTGTGGATAAACACTTTCATTTAAAAGGACACGACCTTTTACTTTGAACAGTTGTCAATTTCTAAAATTAACTTCCAGATCATATGCTTTGAGATGGGCCCACATCCACATTATTTTATGAAACCAACTTTTTCTAATACTGTGCAGTATGTTACAGTACTTGACACAATTTTTAATTGAAAAAGCATCTATCCGAAGTAGCCTACTGTACTTAATTCATTTTCTTCATAAGATTTTTGAACCATTTTTATTCCTTTACATTATTTTTATTTTTGACTTTATGATAAATGTGATCAATGACACAAGTTTATGCTTAAAGGCAAAATTTTATCTTTTCATCATAACAAAACACCATTCGAAAATCTTTCAAATTTTGGTTGGTTCCTTATTTCATTCTTGAGAGATTTTGCCATAAAGTATTCAAAGAGTAAACTTTTAAGTTCATCCTGCTACCTGTACAGTATTTGTCAATGAGTGCACCCTGGTATTCTACTGTAATTTATGAGTTGATCTTTTGAATAATGCGGAAGTTAGTAAAAGTCCCTTTTATTACTTAAAGAAGGGAAAATCAGGGTTGTTTTTTTATAATTTTCCCCAAACTTTAATTCTTAACCACATTTGTACACACATTAAAACAAAAAAATTGATCCATGATCATGGTCTAAAGTCATGACTGATTATTGTGGTTGGATGCTGTTTAATCCTGCACCTGTGTCAAGTAAATTTTTACCCAACAAATAGTCAAAAATTTCTATTCAATAGTAATTTAGACAAAACTACAAAAATGTCTAGAATTTTATATTCTGGTAAACAATCAGTTCAGAAGGGAAAATGAGATGCTGGAACCAAAGGTGATGCAGGGAATAATTTAGCATTCAAATTTTGCATAGCAGTTTTGAAGATTTTTGAGGTCTTTCACACATTGTTGGTGAAAATGCAGGGGTAATGCACACCAAAAATTGCTACACAATTTTTCATTTGTGTCGCAACTTGGCCTGTATGTGTAGCAAATTGCGATGCGATACTGGATAAATTATTCCCTGTGTTGTACTTTCAATTTCTTTTTCAAGCTCTGATATTGCCCTTTAAAGCATCACATTGAGATGGTTTGAGAAATTTTATGTGAAATTTGAGTAAGGTGATCATGTTGTTAGAGGTTTAAATGGATGGTCCTACAAACAGGGAAAAGAAAATGACTACACATGCGTAAAAAGGAGCTCACATTACCTTGACCAGGAGATGTCAATTAGAAAAGAATATATCAGAAACATCTGTAGCAGAACTTGAGGAAAATAAGTTTACAAGCTGATCATGCACACAACATACTGTAAGGTACATTAAAGGGTGTATACTTTGACTGCAATTGAATACAGCGGTGGCACAGTAACTAGTGACAAAATGTCACTTTACAACTTTTCAGAGATCCTGATGGAATTGTCTTGTAAATTTTAAATTAAGAAATCTGACTTCAACACCTGAGACCAAAACAATGCTTAAAGGATTTGAGGAAGTGCACATACTATTGAAGTGAAGAAAATGTTACCCCAGAGTGTTTTTCAATGAGGAAGTGGGTTCCCATTTTCTGTGAAGGTTTGTGAACTAACAAATTCATCACTTCAAGGCTAGACAGATCAACTGTACAGGAGTTAAAATTTCCTCAAGCGTCTTCTGAGTGATTCACATAATCATTCATTGCCATCAATCATGAATGTGATCATGTGAGCAGGGCTGAAAAAAATGTTTATTTCCCGGCCTGAAGCTGTAACTTTTTCCTAGGAAGTGAGCAGAATTTCCCACAATTTTCCGTATATTTTCAGGGAAATTTCCTCCCAAATGAGGATAAATTCCCATCCAAATGCCAAGATTTTCCAGGAAGAAGCCATTTTGCTGGGCTTTTAAACTTTTTCCACCCATGCATAGGAGGAGGTTGTGACTTGATGATGGCTTCTTCAAACTGAGGAGACTGCATTTCCCTTTAAAAAGTACTGTACATATAGTAAACACAATAAATCAGAATTTTAATGATTGTAGTAGATAAGATACATAATACTTATTGAATGGTTCAGGGTCCTGTTACATCTGTACCTGCTGCCTGCATGCACACGTTAACAATCTGGCGCAGTTAAGGGGCTCAGAAAGGCTATTAAACCAACAGTAGCTAAACCCAAATACAAGCCATCAACTTGCCATTGAGCCCCACATTTTACAGTATGCAAATCCTTCACAAATGCTTAAAGGGCAAGAGCAGTCATCCCAAAGTGAAGTAGTGTAGTAGACTGTTCAGTTTCATGACTGGCTGTTGGGAGCCATGTGACAATGTTTTTTCTCCTCAAATGTGAAATTTACTAGAAATGACTGCTTGGTTTAAAAACCTTCAATATGCAATGGTTAAATCATAAGATGTAAAGAAATATATCTTTGAAGAGAAATAAGATGAAAATTGTGCTATTTAGCTTTTCCTTCAAAATAAGTTGGGGGCGCTGCTGCTTACCTTTTCAGTTCATTAAGCACCTACAGTATCTTGTCGATACACAGAGTAGAACTTTACTGTTTGTATTTTTGACTCCGTTATTCATTTACCTTTTGACTGTTTGATGTCTTTTATGTCTATAATTTGTTTT
The DNA here is from genome assembly GCA_037179385.1 of Holothuria scabra. Lineage (NCBI taxonomy): Eukaryota > Metazoa > Echinodermata > Holothuroidea > Aspidochirotida > Holothuriidae > Holothuria > Holothuria scabra. The sequence continues at coordinate 30,828,585 of CM074199.1, forward strand.
TCACTTTTAGGGTCTTTTTCGTCTTTTACTTTCTCTTCTTTTTAAAGTTGTTAAACTTTGTTCTTTATCCTTAACCTTTTTAACTTAACGTCCCACTGTTTTTGTTACTTCTTATGCTTTATACGTCTTTGCCTATATTGCTCTTGTACATTCTTGTTACTTCTTACTCCTTATATTGCAGACATGTAATTTCCTTATTGGATTCAATAGAGTTTACTCTACTCTACTACTGTATAAACATTGCCATGACTTGGTCCATCTTAGATTCACTGCCAGTCAATTAGGCCACTTAATCCCATTTTGTGAAACATTCTGTACAGTACATGTACTGTATGTGAGTTAACTTAGTCAAAAATTTCTGTCCTACCTAGCCTTTTTATGGAAACACAAATTTTACAACTTAAGATAGTGTTTAAAAATGATACATACTGTAGAGAATCAGAAATTGCAAATTTCAAACATGATTTTTTTGTTCACTTGATCTGAGGGTACAGTATTTCTGCAGCACCCATAGATGGAGATCCTGGGGGGAAGGGACAAGGGGGACATGCCTTCCTGTGTTTGAGAAATTGGCCACTGACCTTGATTTTTCATAACTGTAATCGTGCAGGTAAGGTACAATAATTTGTCTCATGTGCAAAACTGAGATCAAATTGCAGCCTTTGCATGCAGGCTGGCTGCATGGCCAACAATGATTGCAAAATGCCTCCATAGTCAATGTGAGCACATGTAAATGTATGCACTATGCACTACTGAAAACTTTCTGACCATCTTCTAAGATTCAATGGGGTTAAAGTCCTTTGTGACCACAGCTATGACACTGATGTAATGCACAATCCACTGTCCAAATCTGTCATTTGCAAGCACTCACTGCTTTTTAAACTACTGTACAGTCAATGTCTGGAGTGCTTGACAGCTGTTTAATCCATTCAGAATAAATATCTTGGGATGCATTTAATGACTTGGTCAAATAGTTCTTTTTATTTTATCTGTCAATCACCTAAGGAATGTTCTTTGTCTGGATAGATCATAACAAATGTACTATACATCAGATGATCAGACCAGTTGACAAGAATTTGCAGTTGTAGGTTTTCATCTTACAGTAGTTCTGGAAAACTGACATTCACCACTGTATGACTTGTTACAAAGACATGGTCATGCATTTTCTTTCAAGTTTTTGAAACATTCACAGAAGCCATCAAATCTCTGGCGGGCTTTCTTGTGACATACAAACCTGAATTAGATACAATAATACCAGGGATACATAGAAATGTACAATGAGCATGAAAAGGTACTGTACGTACAGTAGCATGTAGAGGTCTTTGTGTAATTATTATTGGACATTATACTGAAGAGCACCATGACCATTAGTTTGAAAGGTTTGAGATTGAGACTCATAGCTGTCATTGCTAAAGGTTATTCAAAGTCCTGTAACACTCAGTTGCTTTGGGAACAGGGGGCGGGGGGAGGAGGGTAGTGGGGGGTTGTCTATTAACACTCTGGATGAACATGCAACACTGACATAGGCCTACTGTTAAAAGAAGGGTTTAAGGTCACAACAGGATTTGGTATGTTAGAGGGGTACTCATTCTAAGCATTTTGGTGAAATTTGCTTTGAAATCTGATGTGTGGTTCTCAAGATATGGGCATGTAAAGTTGTCACAATTTCCGCAAAAAGTGAACTTGAAGCAAGCGCATATGACATCACATCCCCACATTAGAGCATAGTCTTTTGTTTTTCTTTAAACTTCAGACTTGATTTTCTCCTCAACAATTCCATATTATCAAAATGTGATTGCACAAGTAGCATGAGAACTTTAAAAACTTTGCATCCCCCACAGGGAGGTCCTATACCTATTAACTTCAAGGTCAACAAAACAGTCTGATAAAACAAAGTGAAACAAAGCATTCCTTGTCAATGTGAGGAAGTGATAAAAGCTCTGCTGCCCTCAAACTCACTTTTGAACACAAATCTAGTGACTTCATTTTCCAGTATATCAAGAAATACATGTCAGATTTGAATGAAACTTTCACCACACTGTGTAGATTTGGTTCCTCTTTCACATATGAAAATTAAATTTTTGCTTAAACCTTCCCTTTAAGGTACTGTACTTGTGCAGTCATGCTTACAGCAAGCAAGGTCAAGAATTCACACCGGTGGAAAAAAATTGGGTGTGAGGCTGTTCTCTATAAGAATGGATGTATTTTGAAAGAAATTTTGAAAATCTTTTTGCAATAAATAAACATTTTCTGTAAAATGTAACTGTATATGGAATTAATGGCTGAATTAAATTTATAGGACTATTATTCCTTCTTTGAAAGTAAAACATTTTACCAGCTCTGTTCAACAAGACATGCACATCTTGAGGTTCAACAAGAATCTATTCAATGCTCCCCCACCCACCCCCACCCCCTTTCCCCCCACTCTTAAAATCATTGCTTAAGTTCTCATTCAGAGAAATATTGCATAGGCTTTAATAGTCTCATACTTACATCAAAGCATCAAGGCTTAAAGGCATATTTTCATCATCCCAAACAGTTCCAATTCTCCCAACCCACTCACTTCTAGCCCCTCCCACATTTATCTAAAACTCATCTTTATCCAGACACAATCCTAGGTTATTGCTTCATGGCTTGTCCCAGTGGCCACACAAGTCCATAATGTGTAATTTAGAAACTCTCAGTGCCCATGCTGTGTAATTTAGCTATAATGCATTGTTTGAATGTTATGTCAATCAAAGAGCTGTACCAATTGAGAGTTTTGATATATGTATACTGAAACTGTAGTTTGGGGTGACGAATGACTGCCTTTAAGTGTACCTCTAGTCAAAAAAAAAATTCAAAAATATATAATTAAGTGCATGAAAAATGAATTCTAACAGTCCAACTCTCATCTTCACAGGAAATTCCTGAGCTGAGACATAAAATGCTGAAGTTTATTCACTTAAAACCAATTGGTCCATTCCGCAATAATTTCTGACTCTCTTTTTGTACAACTCACCGAACCTGCTTTGCTTTCCTTTAAAGTTAAAAATGTCTTTATGACCTTGAACACTCCCTGTTTGCTTGCACAGCATGCTGCACAGAGAGGGCTTAATTAATTACATCACCCCATTAGAGTAAGAGTGCTATCACAGGTACCTAATTAGTACAAGGTGCTGGAACTTTCAGAAAAACAAAGAAATACAAAGATTGTAATTTGAGTTTTACAGTCCTCTGTCTTTCACCGTCCAAAAGGCTAAGACAGCCATCACAGGGTGCACAGATAACAGTTAAATGTACAACAAAAACATCACACATTTTTGCAAAATATACCATTTTAAGTTGAGTGAATAAACTTCAAAATTTTATATCTCAGCTCAGGAATGTCTTAAGATGGGAGTTGGACTGTTCAAATTCATTTTTCATTCTCTTTAAATTTTTAATATATATCTTTGAATTTTTTGACTTGAGGTACACTAACAGTTAGGTCTACAACAGGCTATACTAAACAGTAGCAATTGACAAAATAGGCCCTAGCCTAGGCCTAATCTTCCATCCTGCAGAACTGGCATTTGCACCACCATTTCAAGCTCAACATCTCTAGTCTATGACCATAGACCATAACAACTGCCATTGGGCCTGCTGGTTTTCCTAACGTTATTCTTCTTTTTCCCAAGAAGTTTAGACAAGACAACATTCTGATGATAATAATGGGTCTCAATTGTTAGGCCTAGGCTAGGCCTTATCCCTACGTTAGAATCTTACCACAGTTTCCACGATCAGCCCACTGCTACTTTTCGTTGCGGCTATGAGAGATACCCAACCAAGTTCGAGTTGAAAGGACACACAAACAAACGTTACTATGAACTGTGAATAGAGCCTCCTGATTACATCCATTTCATGTGCTTTTGAACTGTTCGGAGTTTTGCCTGCCTTTGTTCTAGTTTGCTTCAAAATTGTCCATTGGCACTGTGAAAAGGAACAAGTCCAACGCAAGTTTTAGGTCCTGTATGATGTATTACAAAACAATCCTGTTTTATTTTGCAACAATCAAAGCCGGGCCGTGCTAGAATGTATATACTTGGGTCTCAAGTTGCAAAGAACATGCAGTGCAGTGCACTTCAACTTAACGCGCTCGAACTGACGTTTGTCTAGTCTGTTGTTATGCTAAATGCATGGGGCCCGGGGAATTCCCTTACAAAAAAAAAAGCGTGGAATTACGGCGGCTGGTTCTGGACTTCATGCGAATATTGGCTGCACACAATTTAAGTGAAAAATTAAAAAGGAGCTATTCACACAGCGTCGTAGGTGAAGTTTTAGAGATGGGCGGCAGGGCGATCGTGGGTGAGAGGAGAAAAAGCAAACAAGTTCCACCATTCTTGACAATCGCCCCGTGAAGGGGTAATTAAGAGTTGTCCGTTCCCTTCCCAGGGGATGGTGCCGTCTCAAAGTGATAACATGAAAAATGGTGCAATAGATCGAGTGTTCTCACTGACATCACAAACTCCTTTCTTGACTGCCGTAAGAAAAATGTAGTGAAATATCTATAGCTAGCCTGATGGACTTATACTGTAGGGTCTCTAACTAGGCACTATAACGGAGTGCCATATTTTGTTGAGCGTACGGAAAAATTCGCCACCCCTCAAATATAGCGGAAAATTTTATTTATAGGTCTGAATGTAGAATCTATTAAAGTAATCGTCGATCAGTTGCTTACCAGTCAAAATGTCCTCTGACCAAAAGATTCCCGTACCAAAACGTTTCCGCTATCATACGTTGGGCCGGTGCAAAAACGTCCATAGCAATTTATCTATTCTAAATAATATCTTATTTACATTATTCCGAAGTTCAAATACTTCTGCTTTTTGTTTTTAAGTAATTGGAATAAAATGGAAGTTTTCTAGAAAATGTATACTTTTTTGTTTAATTCTAAAGTGTAGTGTTGTAATTTCTATGTTCGCTAAGTTGTATCACTTAGTAGTCCGCACATGCTAGTCTAACGTTATTAAGTTCTGATGTAGGTTCCGGGCGTAATATTAGACCAAGTCCTGCCCAACTTTTTCGTAATCAATGCTATACTCTCCATTAAGTTTGCTTTCAAATTTCTTCAAGTTTGCAACTCATAGTTTTAATTTTGATTCATGAATTCGTGTCAAAACACTATATGGGGAGGTTTTGAATTCTATACATTAGTATGGGGATGTTTTGGTAGCTAGAAATAAGTGACATTGTGGTCTGGGGATTTTTTTCTTTGAGACTTCTTTGCAAAATATAATCATACCAGCAGAAATTGAGAAAATTCCCAAATTGATCAGGAAACTGCCACGTCTTGATATTTTAAGTGAAACTGCTTTAGTCAATGTTTACTCAGAAGCGCCGCCAGGGCCTGATATTGTGGGCGCATATTTTCATTATTTCTATGAAAGGGCATATACTATCTGACTAGAGAATTGCCATCCTATGGTTGGGGCGGAGCACATTGGAAATTTTGGGGTCGAAGGATACCCAATTAATCACCGGAAATGGCATTTTCTACTGGCCTGTGTGAACAGACTTTGTCTTTTCCGTCATTTACACCACTCCCGGCCCTACATATAAATGTCGCTTAAACAAACCAGAAATTTGGAACCCACTAACCCAATGCCTCTCCCATGGTGGTGCCATGGTGTGTACAACTTAATTGTACCCCTTTCGTCTGTATGTGAAATATGGCAGTGGAAAAAATCCCCAACGTTTTCTTGCAACTTTCTCCTGGATATTCTTATATCTCGCTCAGTTAAGCGCAAGACTATATGATTTGAGGACTAATTTTTATAAATGCTTGGAGGTTTGTGTAATTTGTTTTTGTTTTTCGTGAAAATTTTACAGTCACACTGTAATGTGAACCTTTCAATCACGCTTAGTGGTTGCTGTGTCACGTGACACATACAACCTTTCGTCTCAAATACCTAAATGAATTTTTCCATACCCCGCCTGTCCAAAGTTAAAGGGATAATCTTCTCAACCCAAACTACTATTTTGGTATGGGTTTACCAAAATTATCAATTGGCTCAGCTGTTAGATTGACAGCTAATTCAAACACTGCAGAGTACCAAATTTAAGCTGATATTATGAAGTGTACTGGGAGTGTTTTGATTACAAAGATTGAGCTTTTCTTTACTCACCCTGAAGCAATAAACTGAGATTGTTTCTGGAAGATGATAAATTTCAATTTGTGGGTGGGGCTTAAGTATAGATTAAGAGAATTGGTACTGTTTGGGGTTTGGGAATTGTACCTTTAAAGGGCCAATCCTCTCAACCCAAACTGCAATTTTGGAACTCGGGTACCGAAATTCTCAATTGGCTCAGCTCTTTGATTGACAGGTAATTCAAACAATTCAGAGTACCAAAGCTTATATTACACAGCATGAACGGTACTGAGAGTGTTTTCATTATATAAATTGAGTTTTTCCATACTCACCTGGAAGCAATAAACTGAGATTGTATCTGGTTGTGTATGAATTTCAGACAATTGTGGGAGGGGCTTAAGTAAGAAGGTTAGGAGAATTGGTACTGTTTGGGGTGAGAGAACTGGTCCTTTAAGGCTTTGAGAAAATATTAGGGAAGGGGCAATGTGTTCCCCGGCCGTCGACCGTATCTTCTTTGAAAATAAACATCTCGCTGCTACAAATGTTGTGCTTTGTTGTTTGTGAATTTGTTACAAGTAAATGTGATCTAATTTCATATTTTTGTAGACAACGAGTTACAAGATAGACATGTCCTGCAAAGGAAAATTGACCATAACAATTTCATGCCAATTCATGATTGTGTTATTCGAATCCGATCTGTGAGGCGCCGCCTTTGAGTATTGATCAAGGTTGGTCTGAAACAATTACCTATCACTCAAGCAAGGCTTTCTTGCTCAAAACCCTGATAACTCACTACGGCGTGTTATAAAATCACCGCTTCGAAATGAAGGATGCACGATTCGCAAAGAAATGATCCCTCCAACCACCACCCCTTCCGCATTTCCAGTCCCTTTTTGCATTTCATTTTGATTGTCATACAACTTTTATCGAGATATTAGTTTGGAACACTGTGACAAAGCCCCAGTCACACCAACTGAAAAAAGAGGCGCTCGACTACAAATGGAACGAACTTATTCGAGGCTGAAAATCTACCGAAGACTGGAAAATGCATTTTGTGCCTGCTATTAATGTAAGGGTGTTGCTTTTCACATTCGAGTTTTGGCTATTTTTCATTTTGCCTTGCTTGGTCTGATTTTTATTGAAGTCTTTGCGTTCCTGGATTTTTCAGCCATTCAACAGGGACGGAGGGACAAAGAAGCATGATTTAAATATGTAATATAGAAAAAAGTTATGCCAATTATTTGGCATATTTTTTGGAGGGGGAGGGGGTTCTGGGCACATTTTCATTGGAGTCATTGGAGTCCCCAAAGGTATCCGTAGAATACGGTCACAAGCTGCTAGGCCCATATTTACGCAAAATATTGCCACGTTTGACCCATACGTTTGTTTTACTGATACCTTATCTATTACACCTTGATATAATGACGAAAGGCGCTCTCTCGCTCCTTCTCAAATCGCCAAAAAGGTTTAATTGCTTATTTTGAAAAGAAAACAAAAGATTCATATTTCATTAATGGCAGCTTAGGGTGTGCTATACCGGCAGGAGGGGATGGTCCCAACTTTATTTTTTGGGAGCGCATAGCTCATAAATTCTTTGGTCTTTACCTCGCGAAGAAAATTACGATGTGTCAAGCAACTGCCGATTGCAGAGCCTCAAGGTGGAAGCAAACCTCTGTCAAGGTATTAGAGACTCAAGAGCAATTATACATAGGCTGCGAATCAATGGCACGACAAAAATTAAGGACATGGCACACCATAATGGTGTCTGTTGAAAGAGCCTTCAACAGTTTAAAAAATAAATCCAAAAGCAAATTCTGTCAAATGTGCGAAAAAAAATTACCCTCGACAGTGGACCATGGGTTGGCGCGGAGCGTACAAGAAAATTTGGGGCCTTACCCGCCAGATGGCCGGAGACGACACTTGGCGAGTGTTCTACGCTGCATGTACCCAGCCCTTAAACAGAAATTTCATGTCTTTAATTTTTTTTTTAGAATTTTTAATGTACAAAATTGTTGAAGGGAAATCTGCCTCTCGGTCACGGCCTCGCACGCCTATGCACGATTAAACTTACAACTGTCAAACAGCCTATATCCGTTACCCAATCATGAATCATACCCCCCCCCCCCCATATTCACCTTGTATACCCCAGTTACATCCGCTCGTCGCCACTTGAGATCAGCACGTGACCAAACCGAGACCAACGCGTTCATCAATAGTCGGATTCCATATGCACGCTACATACCTGGCAACTAGTACAATTTTGGCATAGTTTTTACAATTACAAATTTCCAATAGATATCACGAATGATGGTCCCCAGATTACGATTTCACTATTCAGCATACCATCTCCTCTTTTGCTATTTCTGGTCAAATGTTCGTATATTTTTGTAGAAACTGACGCTGTGAGTGAAGATATTTTGATGTTTTATTTTAATTTTTTTTAATTCAATTTTTAATTAATTTTTCACAAGTTTGATTTTCCGGGGGGGGGGGGGCAAGTTCCCCCTTTCCCCCTTCCGGATGCCCATGAGCAGCGTGTCCCAACCCCCCCCCCTTCTCCATGACGCCAAAACCCTCCCCATGACGCCAAAACCCTCCCCATGACACAATCCCGGCTACGCGTATACATATGTTGTCATAATGTTTACAGCTCAAATTGGATGAAAAGAAATCCACTGATCTATTACGGTTTGGACTCCCAAATTAATTCGAGCTGTTACGATTTTCATCGACATTACACACCATAAACTTTACCAGAAGAATAACAAAATTACAAGCGTTGTACTAGGAAAGTCACTTGCATTGAGTGAATTGAAGGCAATATGAAAGCACCGCTCGCTAATGAAGGAAAAAAGTTTTACCCAGCTACATAGGTCTCTTTTTGCAATTCAAGTTAATTTGATTGTTATACAACTTTTGCCGAGAAATTAATTTGGATCCCTGTATTGATCAGTTGGTGAAACGCACCCACGACCTTCCTATACATGGACAGAGCATACAACACGGTACATTCTCGCTACCATACGGGTGAGAAAATGCGTACCAAGATGGCCGTCTGTTATGGTTTTGTGTTAGAGTTTGAACTTGCTCAAGTAAATCGATACACTTTTCAAGAAAGTTGAAATATTTTCGAAATAATACAAGGTAATTTAAAAAACCAAGACATGTATTGCAGGAATATAAATTGTATCTCATTCAAGTTAAACATTATTTTGTTTCAAATGCTTCAGGGTCGTCGTCAAATTGTACCAAATTATAGCTTTACGGCAGCCATGTGGTGCGCATTTTTGTCCCAGACTGCAGCGACAATATACGGATAGTACGTACGCATTTCATGATCTGTCCATGTATACATATAGTAAGTCCGTGAAAGCGTGACACTGAAAAAGAGGGCGCTCGACCATCTAAACGTGACTGAAAATTAACCGAATACTTGACAATGCGCTTTGCTAGCATTGAATGTAAGGATATTGCGGTTTCTCAGTCGAATTTTGCTGTCTTAAATTCATTTTATCTTGATTGTTCTAGTTTTTATTAAACTTTACGCGTCTCTACATTTCCTTTATTATCTTAGACTTCATTTTTGTTATTATTTTATTATGTGAATTTTATACTCAGTTCACTATAAACGCTCTTGCATGCATCATACATTCTCAGCACGTCCAGTCAGTTAGCAAGGTGGAGTTTTAGGCGCAGTTTCCAACCTACTGGTTCAAGTCGAGTCGGCCACGACCTTTCCTCTAATTGTAGCTCACTGGCCTTTTCCCAACTCTATTGCTTATGCGGAACATCACGCACAACTGCAGCACGTCCAAGCCACACCCGTAAGTGTTTTACAACTACTATTTTCTGTTATGGATGATTTCCCATTCTAAGGGAGAACCGATTCTAGATTTCATTGAAATATCATTTGGTACGAGAAGTAGTTAGAAGCCCCGGAAGCGTTTCCGAGGCTTCTATATTTACGGAGACCAAATTTATCTGTCGTCGGGAAGTAGCTTTTGTTTCGAGGAAAAACGAATATGGAATGAATGAATATTCAACAGATGTCGACCTGAAAACCACATTTTGGATTTATAGGTGCGGCCGACTTCAATATGATTCGTCTACTAGCCCGTTTGGTCATTACCACCATGGGACTGGACTGTCACTTGTATATAGGGGCCCGCAAGGATTAAAACTGGGAGTTGTCATATCCAGTAATATCTGTGGCCTACAAAGACTTGGGGTCTGAGATTCATCTGTGTTGCCGTGCCGAGTCCCACTCACATATCTACATGGTAAGCCTGTCTTATCTGAAATAAATTTACTTTTAAGAAACCAAGGGGATCATGAATAAATTCCAAGTTCCCTTTTCATGAAAAACAAACAAACAAACAAAAACAAACAAAATTTACGCCATGCACGGAAGCCTTTGCATTATCATTAACCAATTTATCCTAATGGTCCCCTATTCTGACGTCAGCGGGATTGGTGGGTTTTTTTCTTCTTCCTCTTCTCTCTCTCTCTGTCCGCTCTCTCTCTATTTTTTGTAGCAATGTCGGCATCATTTAAGATGTTAGTGATTAGCATCAAATAAATCCTCCTAATTCAAATAAAATTCAAATAAAATCGATTTGAACCATGAATATAAAACAAGTTACAATTTATAATATAACACATGACACTTAACACTTAAACGTGTTAATGGCTAATCTTTGTACAGTTCAGGTATAGGACCTATGGCTTTATTAACCGTGACATTAACACGTTATCGATGAAGCATTTGAAATGTTGCGGTGCTATTGCAGGCGCGTAGCCAGGATTGTGTTACGGCGAGGGTTTTGGTGCCATGGGGGGGGGGGGGGGTTGGGTAACAATACAAGGGAAAAGTCTAAGGATAGAGAGAAAAAACCGCTATTTTAGGTGATTTTGCATTGCACGGTTGGGTCATGGGGGGTTCTAACCCCCAAAATCCTCCCCGTGGCTACGCCACTGTGCTTTTGACTTGAGACATGCGTTTTAACCCCATGCTTTAACACTACCTGACGTTAAAATAGTTTGCACTTTAACGTGTTTAATACCCTATTATTGATGCGTTTGTGTATTAATCACGTTTACAAACCCTAAATCCTTACTGTACAAAGATTAGGTATTAAAGGTAGTGTGACATTTCAGCAAAATGACTTCACTTGACATTTGTGGGGTGAAATTTTCTAACCTCTGAGGAATGTAAAATTGATACTTCCTCAGAAACACTTTCCTCAACTCAGTACTTTCACATCGGGTTGAGGTTGAGGTGAACTTGCTGCATGAAGCAATTCTTGTATTTCTTCCTCATAGTCGAGGTCCAACACATCCCCCTCATGCGTAACGTTAGATGTTTCACTAGAAGGGCTAAATTCTTCGGGCTGTGCCTGGTTTTGATCAGGTGTCTCACCATGATTCATTTTCTGCATTATGATTTGCATCTGGGATGGCAGAGCTAGTAAGAATTGATTAAAACAGATTCAGAGAGGCATCAAAATACCGTTACAAAAGAATAGAATAGTGCAAAAAGAAAAAAAAAGGTTCATAATCATCCATCCCCGGCGAGGGGAGGGGTAGGGGGTGGCCCTCCGCCCGCCCCCTCCCCGCTGGCGCCACCCCTTCGGTGCACCGCTGGAACTAGCACAGGGTGTATGTGTAGCAAATGCGCAATATCTGTTCGGAAACCATGTGTTTCGACCGAAAATCGAAGTATATCGCCGATAAACATGGTTTATCGCCGATTAGCATGGTTTATCGCCGATAAACATGGTTTATCACCGATAAACTTGGTTTATCAACCGATAAACATGGTTTATCGCCGACAAACTTGGATTATCGTTGATAAACCATGTTTTTTTTATTGAAAATCCAAGTTTATCGACGATAAACTTGGTTTTTCGCCGATAAACATGGTTTTTCGACTGAAAATCTGAGATTATCGCCGATACTCGTGGATTATCGGCCGAAAAACATGATTTTTCAGAAAAAAAACATGGATTTTCAACTTAATATTTATGTTTTCCGGTCGATAAACATGATATTTCGGTCGCTAATCCATGTTTTTCGAATTATTGAGCATTTAGCTTTCCATAGACGGTTCTGTTTTGCACGTAGTGCGCATGGACAACTCTCCTAATTCTGTAAGTGTTCTGTGAAACATATAGACGAATCCGATTAGCGCTTGTTTGAAGTGAATGTAGGCCGCCATTAGTGGGGTCCATCAGCCTATAACCGTCTTTATTTATTGCTTACATGAATATCAAACCCTCCTATTAAGTGAAATTGGAGAATTCAAGATACAAATTAGTGTACAACCATCCATGATAGAGGTAAGCAAGGAAATCAAAAGATTTAAAGGTGACTGACCCCAGTTAAGGCCGACTGAAATCAGACCATCACTTGCTGTATTGTAGTAACCATTTTCCCGTGCAAAAACTAAAAAATCGTGATAGTCAAGCAATTTTGTGGAGTTTTTTTCTCATACAAATTTTGCCTGTTTTTTTTTTTTCAACCTGCGAATTTCATTAGGGCGGGGGACGGGGGGAGGAGGCATTTAACTGGGGGTACTCCTGCCTCCTGCTGGTTAGGCTGTATCTCGTTTATAAACGCATTTACAAAGATGGATATATAAAACTAGATGCAATGGTGAAATATATATATAGTTATAAACTAAAACAGGACGCTAGAAAAAACACTGAGTAATAGATTTTGTAATTAAGTTATCGTAGCGACCTTCAAAGTACGTAAGAAAAAGGAAAGATACAAGGATCTAAATCACCGAAAAGAGTGAATTACTTCTTCTGGGGCTTGGAATAGGCTATACCCTGACCTTCTGGGTTTTACAATTTTACGGGATACTTTAGGAAGCTTCTTCTTTCTCTTCCTTTTTTGTTTTTTACATATTTGAAAACAAATGTTGCCTACACATCCTAAGAGTGTGAATGTCACAAGTTGAGAATCAGAAGATTTCAAGACCATGTCCCCTGTTTGGTCTAGCGCGAGCATCCGCCTCTCACGCGGAACTTGCAAGCCCGGGTTCTATTCTCAGGTCGAGTCATACCAAACTTACCACAGACTCTAAAAATTGAACCTAACTTGCTGTTGTGCGTGACAGTGCTTCGCATAAGTAATGGACTAGCGAATTGAAAGTGACAAGCGGTGAGCCACAACTGGATAGAAGGCCGTGGCAAGGCCGACTTGAACCAATAGTTTGGAAACTAGATGGGCCATAAAACTCCATCTAACTTGATTAACCAAGATCACAATGCAGATTGTCTATATGATAGCGCCGTTTTGAAAGAGTAATGGTTTAAAGAATTCTGTTCTGTAACTTGTTCTCCAAATACTAGGCTTACTACTCGATCAAAAGATGAGCATAATATGACAGCCTCGGGTTAAAGGGCAAAGGATCAGTGCTAAGGTGTTATAACCAAACCATGAATTGAAACACAGATTTTGCGATGGGCCTACCTTAGGAAACCACTGAATCAACCTATTGCAGCGACTGTATTCAATTCCTACTTATTGCTTGAGTTCTTATGGGCGAGCCAGTGGGTTCGCCTACACTCTAAAAAAGATTGGGCAAATATTTGCCCAACTTTTTACCAACACTGGGTATATATGTGTCCTCCCAACAATTGGGCAAATGGTGTTGGGCAATGGCAACTACCCAGTAGTTGGGCACTACTGAATGACCAACTTTTAACCAACACTGGGTATATATGTGTCCTCCCAACTGTTGGGCAAACTGTTGGGCAAATAGTGTTGGGCAATGCAACTATCCAGTATATTGAGTGCTTGTTTGGATTTCAATATAACCAGATATTAATTACGAAATACCCTAACACATACACCGTTTATCCTCCAAGAGTGGTTGGGGGAACCAGCGACGATGCACTTGGTAGGTAAACAGTGAAGTGTGTAATTTAAAGTATCTAACTCAATCGTGAACTTTGGATTTCTTCTCCCATTGATTATGTAGCAATGAAAACTTCTTTTTTTTATGCGACTATTGCTCTTAAAGTACTTTCGTCCAGATTTTTACTGCTATTCTACCGTTAGCTTTTTTTTTACCAAATAGGCCTACAACCTTATTCAACCATGAGATCTTATAATGAACCACTTATATTACAATAATTATCTGTAAAACGTAACTGATCTTTAACTCATCATCTGATTGGTCAATTACATATTACCCAACTGTTGGGTACTTTAAAACTTGCCCAACACCTTTTACCAACACCTGGATTTTGCCCAACCTTACTTTGCCCAACAATATGGGTACCCATTTGTTGGGCATTTTGTATTTTGCCCAACACTTTTTACCCAACAGTTTTTAGAGTGTACCAATAAAAGAAAAAAATTCTCCTTGTCATAGAACCATTGTTACGTTCAATAATTCACTAACACACAGATTAGCGGGGAGTTTACTATATGGTATCGCTTATGAGTAACACCGCTTACAACTGCCAGTGAACCAAAATTGGCACATTCTTCTTTTCCCACTTTTTCATCAATATCGGCTCCATCCACTTTTTCAAATATTTGTGAAAGAAGAGCCAAAATCTTTTCCCAATTTTGTAAAATAATTTAGGCATGGTTACCACAGTTACGGGTCGTCGGTCGTCCCGACGATCTGTTGATTTTTCTCATAACTGATACTTTGTCTGCAGACCTTTAAATATTTTAGCTTAAGACCACAACTTCTACTGTAAATTCCCATTCCTTAGCTCTGAAATCTTTTTTAGCATTTGTAAAAAGGGAAAAATAAGTTAGAAAAATCAAATAAATTTGCGATTTCGAAGGATAGCCTAGTTAGATCATTCTAACTTTTTGTCGATTCCTTCTGGAAATTGTCACCGTTTTACCCTCAAATCTCCCACTTAGCTGATCTACTTTTTCTTCATTAGGAAACAAAGACCCTAATATTTGGGAGACAAATGAGCTAAATATAGGGGTCTGAATTCGATCTGGCGTCGAACGGTCCCTGCATGTATGTTTCAAAAGACCCCGGCCTGCGACAGTCTACCGTACTTGGTTTTACAGGGACATATTCTCAAATAATCCCTCAATCACATGATATTTCGAATTACGTTCAGGGGTGACTCAGCTAGCATTTGACCAGCAGGAGGCCAAGCTCCTTAACAAGGCAAATTATAGATGTCGGTGAGACGTGATTGACAGAAATTTTAAGACGCGCGAAGCGAGCTAAAAAATTTTTGCATTCTTCATAACAAACATTTAAAATCTGGATTTTGTTCAAGTTGAAGATAACTTGAAAGCTGTGGAAGAAATGTGCCTTTTTGTAAGAATCATAAATAAAAATTAGGGTGAACAGGCTATAGAAGAATTTGCCTTGAATATGAGCAAAATAAAAAAGTTATATTGGCGATTGAAATTCGTTTGGGGTCGCGGATTGTCATTGAAGGCCTACGTACTAAGGCTATCAAACGAGAATAAAAACTTGAACGAAAACGTTTTATTAGTTTTTTTTTATTTGAACTGGAGAGGAAACTCATAATTTAATGACAGACTCGATCTGGCTTATAGGCGTACAAGAAAATTTAAGTTTGTTGGCTGAAGATCCTACCAGAAAGACTATCTAAGCGGAGCGTAAAGAAAATTTTGAAAAATCGCTATTTCTCGGTGTATGCGAAAATGTCATTTCCCATGTGGCTTGTAACTAGAATCTAAGAAGCCACCATATTTTGTAACTTTCGTTTGCAATAAAATGTTCAAGTTAAAGTAAACAAGCCAAGCAATCAGAAATAATTCCTAATAATTTCAAAAATAATTCCTAATAATTTCACAAATAATTCCTAATAGTGATAAAAGTGGATGATGTGCAAGCCTGCAAAGAACTTAGAACTTCGTTTTAATGGATTTTTCAAACCGTCCGATTGCCTTCGGCTAAGTAATTACGTGATTACTATTAATTATGTTTCTTTCTGTGGGTGCCCGAAAATTCTCATCATATTGCTTTAATATTCACAGAAATATGTGGTTTTAGAGGGCTGCAGCCTCCAGTCCCCCCGCCTCCTACGCCTAGTGACTTTTAGGGATTTTTTAAATCTAATGTTCTAACATGAGAAAAATCGAGTGATTGCCAGGTCGACTTGTAGTTTGTTGGGGTTATTGAACATCATCTCACAGATTAAGGTTCTCTGACAATATTGGAAAACTTCCAGCAAAAGTTAAGTTTCCTCATGGAACATTTTTTTGAAAATCTGGAAGTTATATATTGTAAGAATTTTACAGCCGAAAATTTGAAAAAGGAGCTTTATTTGTAGAGCAAAACTGACAAGTTTGAATCTTCATTGACAGAAGCCATCCTGCCCAAGTTCATATGGGTAAAATCAAGACTTTAGATGAGGTCTCAAAATTTGTCGTACGATGGAAATGAAAAAAATCTTTTCAGAATGTTTGAAAAAATAGACCTTTTGTTGGAGAAAATTTATGGATTTTTGTAAGGGAAATTAGTAATTTTGAGATTTTCTTTGACGAATGTTGGTCACCTCAGTTTTGTAAGCAAAATAAAGATGGTCGAGGGTTGTGAGACTGAAAGGTGGTGTGACATGAAAATTACAAAATTGGGTATTCGATATAAAAAAAAAACATCGAAAACCAAGAAAACTGGCCGCAATTACCATTAAATTCCGTCAAAAATTGACCATTTTACAGCCTGAGGATAAATTTTCTGATTTGTGCTTCACTGGTCACTAATAAACGTGAGCTCAGCTTGCAAATTTTGTGATTTGATGAGAGGGACATGCCATATATGGCTAATTTTATGCTTTGTTTATAAAATCTTCATTTCAAGGACATCTGTAACATTAGTTTGTCCTAAGAGTTTCAAACTTTGGAAGTTTAAAGACACTGTATCGTGGAGCGAAACGGGGGCGGCAGCATCTTTTTAGAATTGTTCTTTTCTCCTTCGCGCATTAAAAGCTGTTACAGCGCCATCACTCTCCTTAGCCGTGAAAAATGTTCGTGCAATCGACGGAGGGAAGTTGAAGCATGGAAGTAGTAGGCGGTACTCATTCGGGTGATGTGGATTTCTGCAAGACATTTTTGCAAATACCACATACAACGAACAATCGTCGGCAATAACAAGAGAAGTCGGCGAGGGCAACTTTTCCCAAAATTAACATGAGATTGACGGCACAACATCCAGGGAACGCTTTATCAGCTTTAATTAACGAGTAATTTGTGATGTTTAAAGCTGCGAGAAGGTAAGGAAAAGAGATAAGAACAAATGCGATGGCAATTAGTAGACATTGACAGTAATTCTGCGAAAAATCCTTTGCTTGGCGATGTGTAGTATTACTTAACGTGTATATGCCATACAAAATTGAACAAGGGAGAAATTTTCCCAAGATTATGGGCACAAATTCCCAAGGTCCGATACAATACAGAAAGAAACAAATTCAACTTCCATCACGTTGCATGTGGATCCTTGTTATTTTATTGAGTGTATAATTAATGCTACAGTAGTTTCTACCGGGATACACCTTCAAATTAAGGCTGATATATCTTAAACAGCTGTGAAAGGGACAAAACTTTAGTCATTTCCAGTATGAAATTACTTCAAGCACAACACTCTTTGTCCTACAATTGAGTTACATAGTGTTATATAGTAAAATATATCCCACAATTAGAAAGACTTGTGTGAATTGACAGATTTCAGACTACACTCTGATCACATATGATGGCCTAGCTAGCTCGACAATTGGCTTGCAACCCCTAATAAAATTAGGACAAAATCAAAAAGACTCAAAGACTCAAAAAATCTCAACTTACATTTATAGAACAAAGAGTGAAAAAATGCCCACATAAAAGTGGATATTTGGAGAAATTTTAATTACCTCTTTGTAATGCTTCCTGTGGAAGATATTCGCACCTGTCAATGATCTTTTCCGGGCACGCCTTTCCTTTGCCTTTGGCTTCTTTCATATAGCGACTTCTGTAGTACCGTAGTTGGGCTGAATGGCTGGAAACGGCTTTTTGCTTAGCTTTGTCAGTGCAAATACGCTGTTGTATAGGAGTTGAAAATTGAAAAACAAAATTCACAGTGGGCTTAAATCATGCAATGGCAAGGGGCACGACTCACGGCATAAAGTTGGGGAAGACCCAAATACACTTTAGCAGTGACGATCAATACCCCCTCCTTTTTCAGCTGGTGGTAATAAGCCTACATATACTGGATTCAGGCACGGTTCTACGGTGGGGGCTGAGGGGGGCTCTAACCCCCTAAAATTTTCTTTAGCCCCCCAATTTCTGCAAATTGTTTGTAATTTGGGAGTGGTGAAGATACACATAGGCCTATGCTCACAAAATACTCTTTATGCGGTTCTAGCCCCCATAAACTTTTTTCCCTAGAACCGCTTCTGACTGGATTGGGATATTATCACTATTTTGTGGTGTAATGATTGCATTTACAAATATTAAAGAAATCTCGTTCGGCTGTAAACTTGTTTTACGAGTTTCAGTACTTTGAAATGTTGTTAATTCCTTTTATATCCGAATCTTAAAGGGACAATCAGCGGTTTCCATAATTTTCAGTTCCCAAATAATTCTGAACCACATACTTTCACTTGGGTGCTACAGGGGCGTGGATCCATCTCCAAAAGTGGGGGGAGGGGGGCTTTTTCACCATTTGCGACAGATTCATTTGCGAGGGAACAAGCGACCGAGCCAGGGGGGGGGGGTTGTGTCCCCCTCCCACGATGGGAAACTTTTTTTTTTTTTAATGTGAAAGTATGTGGCTTGGTGCATACTTTATACGGTATTTTCTCTGCCTAAGGAGATATGTTATTATGAATTTAAAGAAAAATTTTGTATTAATAAACATACAGAAATCAAATTCATGCATATAACTGGCACATAACTTATCATTCAAGTATACAGAATCACTTAACAGCTTCAAACAAGTGTAAGGTGTTGCTTTTGTACGTAGGCTTACCACTAGATACCACGTGTGTCTGATGTGGTAGGCCTACAACTGTCCCCTTAAGGTATTGGAAGAGTTGGCAAGTACGCTGCCAATGATCCGCACCAATCATGGGTTGGCGGGAAGCACAAGAAAAATTTGGTCAAAAATGCCTTCCAGACCGTTGGGAATGGCACTTCCTAGGCCCATTTACCGTATATAACCGCTATATTTTGTACCCTCACAGTTTTAGTTTTCGTAATTTTTGAAAAAGTGAAGGGGACTTTTAAGAGATGTCCCTCCTTCCAAAAAAGTGAGGGAGACGCGTCACCACCGCCCCACGATCCATGCCTATGGGGTGCTAACTAACAAAAAATGATCTTTCGTATAATAGTTTAAAGTTGTGATAAGTCACTGGGAAGAGGCGGTTGTCTTGGTTTTCATACAAATGGATTTTTTTACCCGAAAAATATTGAGAAATTCTCTTTCAAAAGTAATTAACACCAGTATTAACATTTCTTCGCTTGGAAAACCTCTTTAATGTCTCTATATTTTGGGATACAAACAGTTTAGAAAGAAAAATTGAAATGCTGGAACGAAAGGATTTGATCTGTCAAATTCTGATTGTCCCTTTAAATTAAAAAATCTGACTAATTTATTATCGGATGATATCAGGTAATCAAAACTATTTTGACATGCGTTAAAGAGCTTACCGCTTTGGGGTGTCCATGGTAGTGTTACGGCATATCTTGTAGTCGGTTGAAGGGCCTGGAGGTACCTCTTTGGAGCATCCTGCACATTTGTAAGATCGAGTGAGTAGTCGGCAATGTCAAGATCAGGTCCTTCTTGAGTGCTCTCGTTGATGTACTTTCCTGGTAAAATGGTCCACTTTCTTCGAAAGTCCTCTGCAATAACCGTCGAAACGTTTCCGGGAGCTGTATTGCATTCGTTTTGTTTTGTGATTGCAAACCAAGAGACGGGTATTTCATCTTCTGGCAAAGCCTTGTCCCACACTCTTCCCCCTAGAGCATTGATTGTAGTTGTTAGCTGCTCATGGGATACTGATAACTTCCCCGATAGTACAAAAGTTTTTCCACGAAGTCTAGGGTGGATACCATGTCTACCTGCCTTTCTGTATCAATTCTGTATCAATGTCACGGTCATTTGCTTGTGTGTTTCCTGGGTTTGACGAAGCATCCCGTAATTGTTTTTGCTCTTGCATGACATGCCGCTGAAATGCTTCCGAGACTTGTGGAGGACCATTCATGATTCTGTAACGTAGCTGGCGCCACTGCAACTGCTTAACATCGCGTGAGGAAATGCTATGGATGAGGTTCTTGAGCGCGGTTTGACGTTTTCGTATGCCTTCTTTTTCTGGTATCAGTGACGTTATTTTATAAAGATTCCGTAAAACCATTTCAATCAACTTTTCATGCGACTGATAGCATGGTTGGGATCTACAATAGCGTCCGCTGCAGGAACATCGAGCAATTTAGCATCATGATCCCTATAAAAGTTTTTTGTATGTTCGATCGTCGACCGGATTCTTTGAGAAAAAATCCTTTTGATTCTTCGGAGTCATTCATGTAGATGTCGAGTCCAGTGGGACTTTGTAGTGGGCCCAAAATTTGTATCAAAAATAGCATCGAAAAACATGGAATCACCAGAAAGAGTCACTTTGTTCCCAAGCGAAGACATTAGCTTTAAAAATTCGTTCATCTGGCCACCGTTTGGGCCTAAGTTTGCCTCCAAGTTAACACGTGAGTCACCTAGAAAGAAAAAGTGAGTCATCCATACTTCTTACGTCTCGACCAAACTTGCTGGAATCGCCAAACAAACGCCACCATTATTCTCTTCTCAACCAATGGTAAAGATATAAAAGGCATCCTCTTAGTTTTTCAGCAGAAATAGATAATCCCGTCGCCATCTTCGTCGGGTTGAGGATTTTCATATCGCTGTTCATCTGTTGTTTCAGTTTAAGGGTAGATGTTTTAGACGCTAAAAAATTGGGAAGCCTTTGACGAAGAGAATCAATTATCTCGCTGCCACTCATTGTATCGACCATGTTTATTATATCTTCTGCAGGGATAAAAAAGTTTTTTTTGCAGAATGATGTTCCATTATGATCAGCATACAGAGATTTTGCGTCTTTCTTTTCGGTATGTATTTTCTTTAAGAATTTAGTATATCCTCCCAGTTGATATCCCCATTCCATTTACCAACTATACCTTTCGGTGTGTGCAGCCCTTCTCTCTTCGATTGGTTTAAGAGTTTGGTCAAACCTTGCATGAAATCTTCTTTAGAGCCATGATGTTTGTCAAAAGCTATGCGTGAAAAAGCCTCTCTGTGTTTTTGCACCGGCTGTATTAATGTTCGGGATGTCCTGCATTGGGCGTTTCCCAGGGCTGCATCGCAACGTGCATTTTCTTTGCTCTGCAGTTTTGCTGTTGGAGTTTTTTTTTTCCCTTTCTTTATACAACTCGGACACGTTTGCCACTGGTGGCCACAAATGCATCGGCTTGTGAAATATCAGGGGTTCTAATTCTGATATGTTTATGGAGTTGTCATTATTTTGCAATTCGGGTTGGGCAATGGTCGCATCAACAGGACATTCCCGAGACCTTTGTGAATGCATCTGATAGTGTAAACATTTAACAATATTTCTTCTTAAAATTTGAACTGGATTTAGTTCGTCACCCCCTGGTGGCTTTGCGTCCCGAAAAGCACCCCCTCCAAATAGAAATGCAAGGAACGATTCGAGTGATATATACTGATGACAGCGTTTCTGTTCTGGCACGTGGTTGTAAAATATTCCCTGGGGATTTATCCCTTGTAATTCTAAGAAGTTGATCGGTTTCCATCCTCTCTTGTTTCTGGTGGTTTTGAGTCCCAGAAATTCAAGTGCCAACTGACTATTAACATATTGTTCATTGTTATGTACAAACTGGGTTCAGAAATTTCAAGATTTTTAATACACCCGCCACTGTTGGGATTCTTATTTTGTTAGAATATAGTCACGAACTTAAAAACAAGTGGGCTCATTTTGTGAGGCCTGACTCAGTGTAAAATGTTGACAATAATCTCTCCCCATTTGGGCGATTGAGGTTGATACTTTCAAACAACAGTCCGTTATACATCACGGCAAGTTTTATTTGATTTATTCAATGGGCTATTTTCTTTTTTGTTAAATGTTTGATGTATTCACAATTCACTTTCATCGTTCAGTGTGGGGGGAATTCCCAGCGTACCGCAACATAGACTATGCTCTTAATTAGTCTGCCCAGTATAACTTCATAGCTCGGTCCCTTTTTACTGCAATGTGCAGTCTAAAAAAGGGAGCCGCTATCTTTTCGCATTGTCAGACTACAAAACCAACGCGGCTCTCGCTAAACTTGACTTTCAGCAGATACATGTACAGCCCAGATGTGTGACAGTGTGAGACACGGTGTCAGTAGCCTTAAAATCCCAGGGACTGAGCTGTTATACTGTATACAAGTACACTGCAATATCATACTTTTACAATACTGCTTGCAACGCTAGCTGGGGTTTTTGAAGGTCATTATAGCTACGAGCTGCAGTGTAGCAGCACAGGGGTAATGGGAATTTGTGGTCAATTGACAGATCCGAGTGTCGAGGAGCTGGCAGCAAGTGGGGTCATAAATTTTGAACTGCGATGCGAAGTTGACAAGCAGGAATGCATAATTGCCGTTTGTAAAATGACCAAAACAACCCGTAGGCAAAGCGTAATGACGCCACTGAGTGCATTCCTGCAAAAAAAAAAAAAAAATAATAAATATACTTACCAAATGAAGTCGGCAAGCTCCAGCTCGCGCAGAAGAGCTAGGTCACAATACGTGGTTGCTCTTCGAAACCAAATCACACACTGAGGTCCGAAACCGTTCACGCTTTCTCACGTAATACCGTAGTGTAGTGGAATGGCGAGGTAGAAAGGGTAGCGACAATCTACCCATAGGACGTTAATGCAGTCTGCTCTGTCAATGTATATAGGCCTAGTTGTACATCGCCTATATTGGGTCTAGCAATCGCGGGTGACATCTTGCTACGTCTTTTTGGTTCGAACGGTGGCGACCAATTTTCTCATGATCCTCTGTCCATGCTTATATAGGAAGTCCGCATGGGCGTCCGCAGGTATGGGCAAGGGGGGGGGGGCACTCCCCCCCCCCGAAAAATCAAAAATTTGAAAAAACGTATAAAAATCAAAGCAAAAACCCGAACAAAACGTGTTTTCCAAGTTTCTATGCGAAAAATGGGCCTTAGAAATGCCATTTCCAGCCATCTGGGAGGCATTTTGGGCTGAAATTTTCACATGCTTTGTGTCAATTCATGGTGACTTGGAGGTTTTTCCCCTTCCTAGAAATTTTGCCCCCCCCCCTGACTTTTTTCCTGCGGACGCCCATGGAAGTCCGTGGGCATAACATACGCCCAAAGGCCCACCACTGCTTGTGTATATTATTATTCTCGGAATAATGCACCATTTTCAGAATTAGCAGAGAGATGATAGGGGTCTATACTGTTCTTCTTGTCTGCACTTAGGGTTACCATAGGCCTATTTATTTTCTCGCAAGGAGGACATGCATCGCCACCCTGGTGACTGCTGTCTAAGAAGAGGGGGAGGTGGGGAGTTTGGAAATTTTGTTGGTTTTCAATGGTGTCTAGATGCAAAATGGTGTAATAGACCGTGGGACAGAGTCCAAAATTCTTTCATTCCGTGGCAAGCATCTGGGGTCTACACGAAATGTCCCTGAAAATGTTCTTTAAAATATTTACATTAATGAAAGGGTGATTCCCAATCGTGATAATTGCACATTATTGAGAAAAGGTTTAAAATTCAATCACATTTTGCGCCAAAAAAACGAAAGTATTTCGTTTACAAAATACTTATGACGTAGTTACTGCCCAATCACAGATCTCCATTCAGGTCACATTAGGATCACATGATAAGATCTGCCAGGTACCTCACAAAGTAGAATGTCGTTAACAAACAAGACAATCTTAATATCAAAACATAAACGATTCAGGTGCTTAATTCATCGTCTGGGAAACTCTTCATGGGATCTGTTATCATTCATAAGAATGACGGAATCTTAACATTTATCCTGTACCTGAGGGTCGTAGTGAGTGGTGATTTTTCTGATTGGGTGGATGTTATCTCTGGTGTCCCTCAAGGTACAGTCTTGGGTCCCCTGTTGTTTTTAGTTTATATTAATGACCTGCCCGATAATATCTCTTCTGAAGTAAGACTTTTTGCTGACGACTGTGTAATTTATAGACAGATATGAGAATAATCTTGACCAGGTTCAACTCCAAAATGATCTAAACACCCTCTCTGAGTGGCAAAATAAATGGCAAATGCACTTTAATACCAAGAATTAAGTGCTTTTCTATGAGGATTACTCACTCAAGGAATCCCAAGTTAACGATACCCTGGAGTCTGCCGATTGCCACACTTATCTGGGAGTTGACATCTCTAATACCCTTACCTGGAATAGACATATTAATCGTATCACTTCGTCAGCAAATAGGTCTTTGGCTTTTATTAAAAGAAATTTATACTCCTGCCCCAGGAGTGTAATTAAAGCTAATGCCTATCTCACACTTGTAAGGCCTTTATTGGAGTATTCATCTTCTGTTTGGGATCCCTACACCATTTCCCTATCCAATAAGGTTGAGCAAATTCAACGTAGGGCTGCTAGGTTTGTTAATAATGACTATTCCAGTCGTGTGACTGAAATGCTAAATGACCTAGGGTGGGATAGTCTCATAAACAGGCGTACTGCCAACAGGCTAGCAATTCTTCACAAAGCCAGATTGGGCCTCCTAGCCTTGCCAATCAACAACCTACAACCGGTCCGGCGGCCCTCCAGGGCATCACCATTCTAATAGCTTTACAAATATACCAACCAATAAGGACTGCTACAAATACAGTTTCTTTCCTCGGACCGTCAGAGACTGGAACCTACTCCCCCAGAACATTACAGATCTCAAGGACCCCAAGCAGTTCAAGAGCGCGCAGCCTTGAGGATCCTCAGACGGGACGACTAACTACATGCTCACACTCAACCCTGCACGTTTGACTCGGACACCAGGAGTGTTGTGCAGTATTCTTCCAGATCCAGATCCAGTACCAAAGAACTCTTTGAATTGTTTGCTAACAAGAGAGATTTTGTGTGCGCAGTTACAGATGATCGGAGACGGTGAACTCAACCAATGTGAATTTCCAAGCACCATCCCCTATTGTTAGTGTTACTGTTAGGCCTAAGTTACTGTTAGACTAGTTACCACAACTTGAAAAGTCGAGCGATTTACCGACGTGTATTAGGATGATCAGAGCAAGAACCAAGGTACAGAACACAGGTAAGGGCCGAATTAAATTACTGTTTAACATTAATCATGAAAACTTGGTTGAAATACCAGTTTCGATGGTCGTAAGACAGTGAAACTGTGCAAACCTAACCATGTTTCAACACAGAGTTGCCATAGACCTCAGAATCATAGGCCTAACGTTAGTGTATAATCCCTTTCTAGCCGTTTATTATTAAGGCATAACGTTATCCTATACTTATTAGCAAATAAGTGTGTGAATACAAACAGCATCAATGATCATTCTAAGGCAGTCTCAATACACAATTAAAGTTACTAAATCACTAGCAACTAACATTAGCCCCTACTAGGACTACACTAATGCTACAACTTAGTACCCAGTACTGTAGTTAGAAACAGGATGGTAATCTGTGTCATATACATGTGTGATTATTGAAAATGGAATAAGCTAGGCATGAGATTTTAAATTAATGCTCACAGTTAAGAATTGATGGACTGATTGATTAACCAGGAGTTACTGTTCTTGTCGAAGAGCTCAATTTTTAATGGGCCATAGTAAAGTAAGTGTTGGGAGGTATTCTAAAACCTGTGATAACATCACGGCAGTGATGCACTGAATTTACCGTCATGGCTCACCATCATGTCACGTCCTGGAATTGGGTCCTGCTGTACTTTTTCAATGTTGTGTATAAATTCTTCACGTTAGGTGTACATTCATGGATCAGTCTAGACTGTGAATTAATCCATGGAACTTTACCTTAAATTTGGCTGTCACAGGTTCCATCAAACCAATAACTTGACGTCACGTCACCAGGGTATAACTTTGCGGCCTAGATACAAGGATAATATTTTATTTATAAACATAGGTCCCAAACTCCTTATCCACACACTGTTAGATTTGCTGTGTCAGCATGCATTCATTTTTAGAAGGCGTTCTTTACACACACAATACATTTCTCGGTGTATACTGTGTAGATCAAGGGGTTCGAAATTGACGCAAATTTGGGCATGTTTGGAAAACAAACGCACTAGTTGATTTTCAATTGCCAGTGTGTAAAAAATGTAAATGCATGCAAATTTTGAAATCAGTTACATTTTGAGCTTAAAAAGGTGAGAGGATTACTGCAAGGCCATCTCAGTAGGCTTGCAGTCTACGGTTGTAAGCCATTGTGTTGTCGCAGTAACATGGTACCGTCACTGATTTTGGTCATCATCACAGATTTTAACCTTGGTCACATACGTCACATCACAGAGTCGTCACAGATTTCAGACGATCCCATTTAAAATTGCCACGATGTGACTTTTTAATATCAGATAGCTTAGTCATATTTATGTTTTGCTTTCTTCTTCATATTTCAGTCTTTCTGAAAGAAGGGCTAGAAAGGCATAATGGGATGGCAACCTCAGATGAGAATCCAGCAAGGACTTGTCTGGTAAGTTTCATTGACCATTTCCATACACTGTTATACTTCTAGAAGTGGTGGCAGTGTATACTGTAGCTGAGGGGATGTCTTTTCTTCACTTGATGTTGTTGTGTGATGAATTAATTCATTTATGAAGGTAAATGTTCAATCTTTGCCAATGATGCTGCAGGTGTCGGGTTTCGAGCAACAAACAGCTGCCAAAGACTCGCTTTGCCTTTTAGCTAGTCGTTTTCAATCTGCAGGGTAGATAGCTAGAGAATTGGATGAAAATTACCACAACGGTCACATGCAACCTTATCAAAAAAATTTTAGGCTGAAAGGCGCAGTATGTTTCTGGTGGCCATATAACAGACTTCCTAATGTGGGTAAAGGTCAGTTTCAATATGCTCGTTTAACTTGGATTCTCGACCATTCAAATTCCCAAGTCAAAAACACTGCAAAGTTATGTTTAAATTATATTTAAATTGGATCTGTCAGTGATTTTTTTTTTATTGCAATTTCTTTAGTTGAGTAAATTGCCAAGACAGAAACCATCACTGCATTAAATTTGTGTTCATGATTTTATGTTGCAATGTTTGGCTGAATGATGTATTAGTGTCCAAGTATGAAGTCATGGCAAGGCTCCTGATATCTCGGTGGCCAATGAGATCTTTTAAATAATAGATAATAATAGTTTTTGTCGAAGATCAAAGGGGGAGGGGGCATCTCTCTCTTTAGACCTCTCCAAGGAAAGTTGTAGGTTCTGGCAGTGAAATTATAGTACTGTAACACAGGAGTTTGAATTTTAATTTATTCACAACTTGATGTGTACAAAAAGTGAACAAAGAGATTCAATGAGGTTCAAGCAGTTGCTTCAGTTTTATTCTTTTCTTTATTTTTTTCAGAACCCACAGACACAGAACCAAAGCTGACACAGTCCGAACAACAACTGTTGATTTATGCGGATTTTCATCTGCAATGTCATTTGTCTCCTGCAGTCTGCATCATATGTCAAACAGATACAACAACAGGACTAACTGGAGTATTTGTAGGCAAACTGCAAAAACAATTCCTCAGTGTTTGCCAAAAACTTGTTTGTGTACCCATATTTGCCTGAACTGACTTTTCCAACTGCAAAGACAGGCCTTGATAATGCTGTGATAGGTTAGGTAAATGAAATGAAGACATTCCTGGATGTTATTTTGTGGTAAATTGTAAGGAAATTTATCACTGAAATCACATAGATGCTCTGTTACTTGCTGTTAAAAAACTGTAATGTTAATCAGAATTGTAGTGGAAGTGTTTACCAGAGATTTTTATACCCTGTTACATGTTCCTTTCTTTGCATGTTCCTTTTTTTTTCTTGCAAAATCAATGAATTATTTCACCTCGAAGCCAAGGGATAAGAATTGATATTAGTAAAGGATTCCAAAAGAAAATGTGGCTTTGCCTTCTACAGGATCAAGAAAAATGAGATGAGGTTTTTAAGCTTACAGTATTGTATTTCTAACTTTTTGTGGATAGTATTTCCAAAATCAGTGTATTTTTAGCACTTAGCTCAACCCACAAAGTGTAGGCAGAACTTACGTTATAGTGTAGAGGGCAAAATGTCTATCTCACTTTTCGAAAGGTTTCAGCCTCTGTAATTGCTAGTGGATTTTCCTGAAATTTTCTGTGCATGTTCATTTTAAGATGGTAGCAGATTTCCTTCCTAGCTACATGATAAACCAAAAAGAATTAGTACTGTTTAGCCATTTTGATAATTTTTCATGGTTTATTAGCCTCAAGGCAAGTCTGCAAAGCAAGTTCCCAATCAAGGCATTTTTACGTATATAGGCCTATTCTAACAGTTGCCTGTGTCCATGAGTTTACAATCAGCGATTTTTAATTTAACACTTTTGTAGAAAGCACTATGTAAATGGAATGTATTAAAACAGGAGGAGAATTTCAGTATGCCAGAAAACTAGTAAACTTTTTCTTGTTAATCATTTGCATTGGTGAAATAGAAATCAAGAGCTGTGGTGCACATTGCTTGACCACCAGTCACTCATGGAATATTTGTTAATTTATCTGATATGAAAAACCAAGTTGCAAGTGTTCCACAGTTGTTGCTGCATCCTCATCCTTCATGAATGAATCCAGATTCCAGACATTATCATTTTATCTGTACCTACTGCCCACTGTCCTAAGTGGTGGCGCCAGGATATCAAAAGTGTTGGGGGGGGGGGGGGCAAAAGAGAATGTTTGGAACATAAAATTTCCATGCAGAAACTGAGCGAGAAGGGCTAGATCTGCGGTACAGGTAAAGTGTCAGTTTCAGGTCCCCTGTGGTGTCCAGGGTGCAAAGGCCTTGGAAGCCAGACCCATAGCCCCCTTAAAATTCTTCACCCCTAAAACTTTGAAGTGTGCCAATGAATTAATACATCTGTGCAAATGTGCCCCCCCCCTTAAATATTTTGCCTCTGGAAAGGTTTTAGCCCACTTTCAATGCCTTGTCTGGCTATGGACCTGTTGGAGGCTTAGGTTTTAGCACATCCCTGGGTGAAAACTGAAGTCTCAGGTTAAGTGTATTTAGCTTGGGAGATGATGATTGGGGCATAAATTTAAATGTTTTGATGTGGGGGAGGGGCATGACTGCCCATGCCTCCGGCACCTCAAATGTTTCTTTCGCGTTGACCCATCACCTCCATATACAGTATTTATTAATTTGATTTAGGGTAGCAGTACTGTGTGTTGATTCATTTACTTCCATGAACATGAATTGTTACACCAACCTGGTTGTAGACAGGGCACAAGGTTTGAGTAGTTGCTTACCTGGGTGGGGTCTAAGGGAAGGGTTTTCCTGTTCACTTTGGAAATATTTGCTTTTTGAAGTGTGCGGGACCTAAGATACATTATGGTACTTCATATGTGACACATTGTGAATCATATATAAATTACACATGACAGCAAATTGGGAGGGGGTCTGTGCCCCTTCCCTGCATCTGCCACTGTCATGTGATATCCAAATAAAACAACCCAGCCTGAGAACTGAAGAATAACCAAGCCCAACTAGCATCTACTAAGGTCAACCCAAGAAGTTTACCGTTTGTTATTATTCGCTATGGGTCCCTACGGGGTGTGGTGGGGTGAGGTGGGTCTTGTGATTAAGGTCAAGATGGCCGAGTGAGCAACTTGCCTTCAAATACACAACTGAACTTGTCATAGAGAGATATGATGGTTTATGTGCATTTAAAACTGCATTATTGTTGTCTAACGATCATTTGGACAGCGCCCTCTATTCAATTATCCTCTTATATCTTTGCCCCAGATGACATCTGTTGGAAAAAAAAGTATGCAAATCTTATGAAGAGGACTATCTTGATGATCCCATATCTGCAAAATCCAATTTTTGAGTCTACTTTGAACACAGGAGAAATTGTTTTGTTTTGTACACAAGTATATGGGAATGTGTCGTCCATTTTGTCTCATTAATCATTAATGTGCAACTTTTGAACGTGGGAATCATTCTTTTCACTAACTTTGATCAATTTTCTTCCAATTGGTCACAATTTTGCGTAGTCCCCTTGATGTTGCCACGAAAGTCAAGATTTAAAGCCTTTTTTGGACTCTGTCCCATGGTCTAGTAACCCTACCTGCAGTGCCACTGTGAGCCTTGTAGGCATACTTTGAGATTTCCGGTTGATCACTGCCGTTACATCCGCATTTCATGAGTAGCATATACTGTGTAGGTGGTGATTCTTCAACTAGCCTAATAAGCATTATCGTAAATAGGGCAGTCCTGTATCATTCATGTGTGTCACGCGATTGTGAGTCGAAAGTAACGAAGCATACAACAAGAGACCAACACAGTACTACATTGATTACATCCAGGTATATCACATCGGTCAACAAACGTGAAAGGACGATTTTCTAAGCTATAGTAAATACGTACCAAAGTACGTCGGCACAGAAACAATCCTGGACAGCAAGTGGTTACGATTTTCGCAACCACATTTTTAGTTGACGTCTGTTTTCAATCAGCTCAGCTAGTATACTGTGCCTTTTTAAATGTGGGGAAAAATTTCTTCAGTGAGAAGAATATATTCTTCCTTCTGTGCTATTCTTCAGTATACCATTTTGTTTTGCACGAAACAACAGAAAAACAGGTAGGCTACGTACGTCCCGACTTACTATAATAAACCATGCAACTGTCATGATTGTGTACACTATGTATTGATTATTGCCACTATGAATATTTTTGTACTTACGTCAGTTCAACGATAAGTTCCAGTTTTGTTGGGGAATTTACCGTCCCGTTTTCACGCAAAGTCAGTGAATACACGAAGGAAGATATTGTTTGCCACCATGGAAGTCAGGGTCGCGGTTAGCTAGGTTTTCAACATTTGAATATGTTCAGTTGTTGAAAAGTTTAACGTGCTCTTTTTACGACTTTTATCAATAACTTCACTTGAAAGAATGATCATAAGCTAAATGTTTCAGTTTAAAACTCATTTAAAACAAGTCTAAAAAAGGTTAATTCAAACTTTTGAATGGAAGTTCTTAACTGTAGGTTGGTGCGATGCATGTATGTTTGATTAGTCTTGTACAGGGGTTTCGGAAAGTGAACTCAAGTCGGGAAGAATGGTTGAACAGGATTTTTTCTTGGGGTCATATTGCACGCTTAGATCGAAGATTAAACTAAGACATGGGTCTCTAGAGTGAAAAGTGTGAATTCGCTCCATTAGAGTGTTAAATTCACTCCAAGAATAGTAAAATTCACTCCAGGAAGAATGAAAATACACTCTTCCACGAGTGCCTGCGATGACCACTCTTTTTTAAAGGGTGATCACTGTAGGAACGCCACGAAGATTAAAATTTCGGTCTTTTTGGAAGGAATTTCACCCTTTGCTCTTCTTGGAGTGAATTAACACTTCAATGGAGTGAATTCACACTTTTCACTTTATAAGAGATTTGACCAAGTCCACTCTTTTTATTTTAGAGTTTTAAGAGGAAATAGGGCTGGTTATAGATGAATAACTTTTTTCTGTGAACCTATAGTTGTTGCCGAGAGTCATCTCCTGTGGGTGTTGTCCTTTATAATTCATGCTGTCACGTTGCTTCTTGAAAAGGAAACAACACCCCAGTAGATCAAAGGCGGTGTGGGGTGTAACTGGTATCCGAGTTTGTTACATGATCTGTGCCATCAAATCAGCTATGCTTGCATTGTGCGGTTCACACTGCGTGAAAAGCAATTTACACATGCTTGAATGACCTGTTAAATAACTCCAAATGTTGCCACGGCATTGTCAATTGCTCGATGCTTACAACAGCTTTGTTTAACCAGGGAGGTGTCTTGCAACTCCCTGTTCCAGCTGTCCAGTGACTTATGAACAAGTGAACCCAATGTTCGAAAAGGTTAAATAAAGTCTCCGCATTGGTGAAGTGTTTGCCTTGCATAAGATGCACTCTACAAGGAATTTCTATTACAATAGTATTGGTCATGTCAGGAGTATTTGTAATGTTGAAGTTCGTTGGAAACATAAAAATGTTTAGGAATTATATTGCAAAAGGAAATATGTGGGTTAAGGCTAGACTAGACCTGCGTGTACACCGCTTGTAGGTGAGTTCATAAAGTTCGAAAAATTTGTGGGTGTTGTGGATAGTCTTGCCAATGACCTACTTTTATTGAGATAGTTGAGAATTTGAGAAGCTACCTTTAATAAATATTTTATTTTCAACTTTGACAACTTAAAAAAGAAAAAAAAAACAGGGTCCAAGGGTCAATTTCAAATTCAAGCAAAAAAAGTCAAGCCTTAAGACACAAAACTTGTCTCACGATCACTCTGTAAAACATTGAAGGAACGGCCTAATTAGTTCAAATAAAGTTTTGATTAGAGGGGCACTTCTTAATCTCAGTTTTCTTGTGAAATTTTCATTGAAATCTGAGGGCTCGTGTGCACGACATAGTAAGAAATTTCCTAACTGGCTAGCGAAGGTGTTAATCCCTAGCTTAACCCGTAATGACAAAGTATACTACAATTAATACCATAACATGGCAACAGTTAACCAAGAAATTCCTTGTTAAAGGGAAAGCTTGCGTTTGTTTTGCAAGAAAAATTCTTACTAACTAATACTTATTGACACAGGTTGATACATTATCAAAAGTAAGACAGTATGGTAGCCTTCTTTTCAAGAAGTAAGTTTACCACAGATAGAAATTCAGTTGTTTGTTGTCCAAGAATAATTTGTTCACCTAAACTTTCAACATTTCAAATGATGCAACCTCCATGGTTGTTCTTGCACATAGTATTTTGAAGAGATGTAACTATTGCTGAGGTTTATGATTAAGACTGAAATGTTGGATAGTGTCTGTAGTCATTTTTTGTACTCTTTGCTGGAACATTTTAAACACCATATTTCCTTTTAAATAGTACGCATCAGTTGAAATCTGACGTTTAGTTCTCAATGTTTGTTTGTTTGTTTACAATTGTGTATGTAAGGAGGCAAGGTCATCGCCTATTATTTGGAAAATACAATATAGGTCAATAATTGAACAAAACGAAAAAATAAAGAAGGTATCACTAACGTAACGTGGCAAAAACTGGTGAGTACAACTACAGACAACTATAGTTATAAGCAAGCTGTTCTCTGCCAAGACATGTCGTTATACGTTCCTTCTTTAGAATTCCACAAAGGTACCACATCAGATCAAAAGTGGTGTGGGGTAAAACTTGCACCAGACTTTGTTACATGATCTGTGTCCTCCAGTGATCTATGCATTGCTTGCAGTGATATAACCTCTTAGGTCGGCAAGTTCACGTTGGAACAAATCTAGTATTGTCGTTTTCTGATATCGCCAAAAGTTGTATGTCCAACAATTTGAATGGAAGATTAACAAAACTGCGTATGTTAAAGTTTTCTTTCACACATTTTTTCCTTATAAATTTCCACTTTAACTATTTCAAGTCTCCACAAGTATTCGTTTTTCTTCACGTTACAAGAAGCACCATGTTAAGTTGACATGTTGTACACGTCGTTGTTATAGACAGCCAACATGAAAAACAAACACTTCACGAAGGAAAGCTAATTTACACGACCTTCCCCAATTGGAAAAGTGGGTTCACTCATTGGGATCTGGCACAGCCTGAAAACCTCGTCGTCGGCAGCCTTCAGTTCCGTCTCCAGATACAATTGAGTAGCGCTAAATCGAAGAACAATGTCTTGAAAGGATGTTGAGTCGCACTCTGGAGTGACAGTCTCCCGCAATTGACGAAGGAGGAGGCCTTTTGGATAAGTGAGTTTACTGGGTTTATCTCGCACACCCTGCTTAGAAATATTAGCAAAATTACTAGTTTGCGTTAAATAAATGTAATTGTGTCTGTATATGTATGTTTGGGGTATGACAACAAAGTTTGTCCGAGTAGGGTGAAAGCAGTGGCGTAGCTACTGGGGGGGGGGGGGCAGGGGAGGCAAATTGCCCCCCCCTGGAAAAATTTTTGGGGAAATTTGATGAATTTTCTTATTCTTACAAAAATTTCTCAAAATCTTTGGTAGAATAAGAAATTGTGAGATATTTTTCATACGTAATTCGTATTTTCATGCAAAAAATTAACTCAGATTTTGTCAGTGTCGCATGAACCGGCCCTACTCGTGTTCCACAGAAATGTCCTCCCCGCGTAGCAGATTGAATGTTCTCTTGTATACGCACTAGGTTTATGATCAGTGCATTTCAGTGCACACATTCAGGTATTTAACAACAGCTGATACAGTGCAACTAACACTGAAAGGCTGTAATCCCGAACTTATCCTCTTGTACGCAGTCTCTGTGTTGTGCACTTTGGGAATTCAGTAAAAGGATGTGAAAACTGACAAGTCACTACCATGGACCCCCGGGGTTATTATGTTGTTCTACAAGCTATTAGTAGCTATGCCGATTTTACTCTGTGTTCGTAACGATGGATGGGGCTGAAACAATCCATGGCCAACGATAAACTTAAAGTTAGTCTAGAAATTAAAATGAAAGGGATCCATTGGCATACTTAGATTTTGTTACTTAGCCTTATCCTTGGAGGCTTACATTCTAGTTCGCGAAAATAGCTTTCTGCTCACTTGGGTTGTAACAATAAACGGGTCAATGAGTACCTTGTAGCCTTCTTCACTTAACAGACTGCGGTTCTAACAGGATATCCTCTGTGATCGAGCCACTCTTAGGCCTCCTTAGTGGCGTGCGAAGGGGAGACCATTGGGCCATGCCCCCCTCACAGATGCCATTTTTGCTTTGTTCTTAAAAATACGTAGTCTAACTTTATCAACACAGATTTTACTTCAAAAGATAGCATATGTGGCACCAGATTGCTTATAAGGACACCCAATTTTTCAAGAATTTTCAAAGGGGAAGGATTGTCTCTGCAAGGTCCTTCAGTGATGCCATTTTTTTTAATTCCTATAAATAGACCTAGGCAAATTCTGTCAAATTCCAATTTTTACCTAAAATGGTAGACTCTGTTTCCCACTGGTGGCATCGATAAAAAAGACAACAAGTTTAGATTCTCTTTAAAAACATGAATAAGCTATTTTTGGCCATCTGAGGGGTCTAATTTTTCGAATTTTTCTTTACGCTCCACGCTAACCAACGGTGGCGCTTCGTTCAGTCTTTTGGGCAAAATTACATTTGTAGGGTCAAATTAGCTCTTAACTCTCTGATCACTTTGCAGTTTGCGAACATATTTTGAAGTGAGCGTTTTATTGCAAAAGACAAAAGAAGAAAGCGACTCGTTAGATTCTTCGTATAAGTCAGGAAAATGCTATTTCCGGCCATCTGAGGGGTCTGATTTTCGAAATTTTCTCTACGCTCCGCGCCAACCAATGGTGGCGCTCCGCTTAGATAATCATTATGATAAAATCACGTTCTGTGGCCAAGAAAACCCCCAATCCTGTACCGATCAATGCTCTTTAATTTTGACTCCTAAAAGTGTGCAAACTTAAAGACAAGTTTTACTTCGTAGGGTAGCATAAATGGCATAAGAATGCATGTAAAGACACAAAAGTTTCAGTTTTATCCTCATGAACCACCACGATTAACTTTTAACACTGTTCCTGTCAAAGTCGAAAATATTGCACCATTTTGCATCTAGGCTCCTTGAAAACGTCAAAAAATTTCCGGAAATCCCCTCTCCTTAGACCATATTGCATGCCCCCGCCCCTTCAGAGAAATTCTGCGTACGCCACTGCGTTACTACATACAAATAAACCAGATATTGTTTACCAAAATAATATACTGTGTTATTTCCGATTGCTCTATGTTATACTTTAAGATTAAAATGCAGGTAATATTATAAACTGACATGGTAATGTTGTTATACTTGTAAATTTGCATATTTTATATGAAATACATACACATTGACCGGGAAAAGTTTTGGGGAAATTTCATACCTTTGCCCCCCCCCTGGAAAAAATCTTAGCTACGCCACTGGGTGAAAGGGTGGAGTAAATCAGTTTTATTCGACTTTTGAACCCCCATTGTTCTGAATTGGTCTTACTCAACTAAAATATTGATTTCTTAAGCTCACAATTCTATTGTCTACCAGTGTGAGCCAAGGTTGGTTACGGGATCCACGGGGTACCATTTGTGAAGATGACGGGGATACGATGATCCACTGTTCCGCCCAACGTGAGTCTGCCAGATATCATTTCACAAATTTGTTCTGTAAATGATAGCCTTCTCGGTGAATTTATTCCCCCCCCCCCCTCCTCCTTTCCATTCGTGTTTGATAAAAGGCAATGAGATTAATTTAAAGAGTTCCTTCTCCACTGACGGCAGGAACTTTTCAGTACGCAGAGACAATTTCCTGTCTTGGATAACCTTACCAGTCCTGCATACGGGGCTGTGTCATTTTTCCCAAGATTCGCTGTTCCCGAGGTTCAATGTTCCCGAAACTTGAGAACACCCACACTTCTGGGAACATCGAACCCCGGGAAAACGAACCTTATTATCATCGTGAACTTAAATCATCGAGATATACGAAAACGGGGAACACCGACGGAACCTTGGGAACATTGAACCCCGGGACCATCGGGTAGATACCCTGCATACTGCACAGCTGTAGGGTCATCCAGCGAAAGCATTAACAGGGAGTTGTCAGGGACAGCTCCCTGGTATTAATCGCCAGTGTAAATAACCACATTGAAATAGAGCAACCCTGAGTAAAATGGAGAAGCCCAAGATGAATTTATCCTGGAATAATACAGGCACACCTGACCGTTTTGGATCAATAGATGTTCAGAATTATTGGCATGATTGCAAGTATGAATGAACAAGGGTTAATGCATCCTAAATAGCCCTTCCTTTTTAAAGGTAAGGGATGTTCGAAGTTGAAAGTAGTAGTAAGAAGCACACCCGACGCATATTGTGCGTCTACGATAAAAGAATATCTCCTAATTTGGGGCAAGAAATGTATCTTAATATCTGATGAATTTTTAGTTTATTTGCCGAATTGAGACGTTATCATATAAACGCGATGGCGGTAAATGACTTATTAAGTTGGAAAATATTTGCAGTTGGAAAATGTTTGCAGTCCACATGACATACTAAGAAAACAACTCAATTGTACTTACATTATCTGCTCAAAATATTCTGCGCTGTAGTTAGTTATAGAGTTTTATGGCCCAGTTTCTAACCTATTGGTTCAATTCAAGCCGATCACGGCCCCTTTTCCAGTTGTGGCTCACTGGCTTGTTTGCATTGTAAGGGTAAATTACGGTAAATAAGTTGATGTGTGATCCATACAAATTGTACGTGATTAAAATGTTGGTGCAAGTGAAATTTCACTACTAGTGGACATAAAAGTAAACTTTTTCTGTGTCAGATGCGTATCTGATTCGAATATAGATCAGGGGTAGCCTACCATGCACATTTAATCCAACACGTATACAGTCCAACTTTTGCATCAAGCATAAGAGGCATTGAAATCCCTCTGCCTTTTGGCTAAGATCATGCGTAGCATCTGTTCTTTTCATCCAGTCTAGAATGGAGACATACATGACAGACCAATGATATAAATGGTCTGAGGGCCGTGAGGTTGTTCAACTGTTGTCCTCCAGTGGATGTATAGCTTCTTCGGAAAGCAGTTTGGTTTCGCCGAACGGCCCTTTGCAAGAGGGGGTCGGGAGGACTGTAGAAAAAGCCCTCAAACAGGTTACTTGATGCATTTTATTGCAAAGCTGGCATATGCAAGGACTTTCTGGTCCTGGCCAAGTCTACCGATCACGGAGTTGTTATTTTGACTGGTTTCCGTGTAGAGAGGCTTTTCATATGACCGTGACATCATGATACTCCCCGACGGCCATGTTGGAATACCGGTACATGTCACATCGCAGTAGACCGTGCTCGAAACGCTTGCTCGTTGAATGTGCACAAACTGCGTTTGTCACAGTGCGAATTGTACAGTGCGTAGCACAAAGCCATGTGTTGGCATGATTGTCCTCTGGAATGGTGCATCCGTGATGAAGCCTAATTGCAAAACCTCTATATTGATTTGACCTAGGTACAGAAAAGTGTTATGACTCGTTTTTTTACATGCTAAGTCGCTTCCACGTTCTGAGATGTGTAACATTGTTGGACTATTGGTTACATATTTGGACTCTTGTCAACAAACTGAGCTAGCACGAGATACTCACCCATTGGCTCCCCTTTGGCTCTTGACGTGAAAAAGCCCTTACTGTAATCCATTACCAACTAAACGGTTCAAAACCCGACCTTTGGGTGGGTAAGTTGGGTTTCTGTTTGATGTTCTCACTAACAGTTTAAAACATCTCCATCCCTAACATCAATAAAACTGTGATAAAACCCAGTAGGTCTTGTGGTCGCTGTAAACTGTGGGTGCTAATATCAAGAAAAACCCGACTGAACTGCTCAAACTGCTAAAGGTCGGGGTTTAGACTGTTTAGTGGTAAGGTATTTGATTAAAGGCTATTTCACGTAATGAGCTACCCAATTGCTCTTCTGTGTTACACACTCCTTACGGAATAAAGAAATTTTCTAGAATGGCTTGAACTGCACTGCCTATATGCGAGCATGTGTCGGTATGCATATTTATGTACTCAAAATCAATGCGGAATCGCTATTTTAGCATAACGTATGCCGAGATTACTACACGGAAGCAATGCATGCAAGCGCCATTGCGCTTGAGTGTGTTTCGAATCAGAGCAACCGATAGACTCAGAAACTGTTTTGGTCACATTTCATCGGCATACTTGCATACGGCGTTGCTTGGCTGTTCGACTCATCATTTTGTATCATCTTCTCTGGAACTCACCTGTTCAGGAATCTAGGGATCAAGTTAGAAATTACGAAACATTTTAGTGTGATCGCTTCGTGAATTAACAGCTGTGTTAAAACAACTTGGTGTACCATGCGTGTCCTGCCCCTCTGCTATTTATAATCTATATGAATGATATCAGTCTTGCTTCCAAACAGTCTAATCAGACTGTCGATGATACGAGTATTTTTTTTCTCAATAGCGACATGTTAACATTACAAACTACCGTCTGTACTTTCAAAGTGGTTTGCTGCAAATTAGTTATCTCTGAACGCAACTTAGACTAACTACCTAGTTTTCAACTCATGTAAAATAGAAACCAGGCCTTTGATATACATGTTGATGGCAACGAATCAAGCAAGCCAATTATGTAAAAAATTTTGGGGTGTACATCGACTCCAATCTTTCATAGGAAAACACATTTCACACGTCTGTAAACAGGTCTCTAAATGTGTAGGTATTCTTTGTAGATTGAAGCATATTTTGCCTCGATTTATCCTGAGACAGATTTACCTTACCCTTATTCTACCACATTTGTCATACATTGCTGTATTGTCTGGTCTCTACCACTATTCGTCATTTAAATAAATTAACTGTTCTTCAAAAAAGAGCCCTTCGGCATATATGCTCTGCTCGCCCTCGTGATCATACCAACGGCTTATTTAAACCATTGAAACTACTAAAACTAAACGACATTATTAGGCTAAGTATTTCAACATTTACTTATCGTTTCTTTAATAACACTCTGCCATCATCTTCCTACGGCTTTTTCGAGAAAAACTGTTCATTTCACTCGTACAGCACTAGAAATACGTCACTCCGTCGACCCGTGTACGGGAAAAACCTCACTAGATAAATTTGAGATATCGCGCTGTGAAAGTATGGAACAGCCTTTCAGGTCAACTTAATCTTGCTTGTAGACCTTCAGTAAAATCTGTTAAAATTGTCTTACGGCGTTACATGATAAACCTATACTAAGTACCCTCTAGTAATTTCCTAAGATAAGGAGGGGGTAAGGTTTTGGGGGAAGAAGAAGAAGGGGTGGACTGGTATGGAAACTGAGTAAGACATAAATTAACTTTTTTGTAACTTTCTGGGGAGTGTGTTCTAGACAAACCCTCAAGGGTTTTTTAACACACTTCCCTTTTCACGACTTTTTCTTTTATGATGCAAATGATCTTTCTCACACGTATGACATATTGTTTTTTGAAATGACACAATAAACGAAATGAAGTGTCAAATCAATGTAGGCTATTGGAAATGAGTCAAATAACATCTCCAAGAACAGTTTATATGTCATTGATTGATCGATTTTGATTAGGGAGATAAAAGTAGCAAACAATGTTAACAGGTATCGCCATCTTGGGATGCATCGGTCAAAGGTAAAGTTTGTACCACCTGGTCATTATTCTGAAGAAAAATGAACAATTATTCCGAAGGGTTGTTATTCCAAATTAAATGTATATAAGGGTCATTTTTCCGAATTTAAAAGTTTATCAAGTTTCGTGTCGAAATAAACAAGCTTCTTGTCGTTTCGGAGTAACGACCATTGGGGATTTGAAGGACCTTTCGGAGTAAAGAATAACAGACTGATTGTTACATTACTCATAAATACTGTGTTTATTTACAAATTGATTTCATGCAAGTGATATAGCCTACCCTTCAATTGTGATTATAGTCACGATTGGCATGCTACACGTTTTTTACATAAGGTTAATCTTCCCAGTATCAAAATGTCAATACCAAAGCACTGATTACACAAAGTGTCTTGACACAGGAAAGTTCAAAGTCTTCCAATATTTGCATTTCAACGATAACACTCATTGGGGGTTTTCTCTAAATTTTAATAATAATAACGGATGAGACCACATAGTCATATCGGTACAGCAGGAAGCAAGAGGGGTTGGTAGTTAAATTTTAATATGAGACAGGTGTATAGGTATACGTAGCAATTTTTATCCCAGTAACTGATAGAAAACTATCATGGGTTCTTTGTAAGTCTTAATTTTGGAATCGATGAAACACAGAACATTTGACTGTAAAAAGGGTTAACTTGCCAAGGGACAGCATCACACTGTATGAATGACTTCATGCAAACAATGGACCAACTTGGCGTTGTGCAAGGAAATAGTAAGGTAGGCTAACTGGATAATTTCTCAACACATTGTGGTCAAATAAAGTTAATTTACCTAATGAATTTGCCTCTCTTACGTGCTCTCTTAATGTGGTCAGTCGTTATATTGTTAGTTTTACTGTAAAGGTGGATTCACACCAGGACCAGGACTGAAATCGGCTGTTGGCTTTAAGTGGAATGTGACTGTTAAAGGTAAATGAATGGAGAAACTCTAAAGTTGCACCTGTTTGTATTGTACTGCCAAAATATCCGTGGGCCGTCGGCAAATCGTAGATTTCGTCCTTGTTATGGGCACATGAACCTAAAAAGCATTTTTCAAGTAGGCATGCTACCATATCTACGAATAA
The DNA here is from genome assembly GCA_037179385.1 of Holothuria scabra. Lineage (NCBI taxonomy): Eukaryota > Metazoa > Echinodermata > Holothuroidea > Aspidochirotida > Holothuriidae > Holothuria > Holothuria scabra. Next base: position 30,870,157 of record CM074199.1, read on the forward strand.
CGAGATTGTTTGGATCAGGGTCGTTTTTTCTCCATAGTAAATGATTGTCTTTGTGAAATTGATCCGGTGGTTGCCAAGATGGACTGGAAACGCTTACAAGACAATAATTTTTTACTCAAATCAATAAGATCATGAAGGTAATTGCATTTAGTGAACTCTAAAAATAAAAAAGAGGTACTCTTTCACGGTGGCGGAGCTAGGGATTTCGGTCAGAGGGGGCGAAAATAGGCTCCAGGGGCGCTTCGAAGGAGTAAATACCTCTCAGCACGATCGAAACCACAGCTTTTCAGACTTTCCATTTGATTTTCCGCACCTGGTAATATTCTACCTTGTCATTTCTCCTCGGCAAGTGTTCTATTAAAACATGTTTAAATTTTATATTCATGGGCCCCCGCAGAATAAAATTCGAGGGGGGGGGGGGCAAAATTCTTTTAGGGGGAAAAGCTTTCCGCCACCTTGAGTTGGCAGAGTGCAAGGAAATTTTGGCCCAAAATTTTTCTCAGATCGCTGGAAATAGCATTTCTAAAGCCTATTTACCGCATATAAATAGGGAAAACACTGAGTGAACTGTTAAGAAACGTTGATGTTAATTTTTCTTCATCTTTTTCTTTATGTTTTCTTTGTTTTTTTCAGGTTTTTTATTTTCCAGGGGAGGGCAAGTTTCCCCTTGCCCCTACCTGCGGACACCCATGTTTCTATCCCTCTCTTCCACCTTCTAGTAAATAGCAAGCAATCTTACAGGGTGAAAAGTTATGGAAATTAATCACTGGTAGGTGTACATTTTTGGCACCTGGAAATCAAGATACACGAAACAACATTAATTGACGTAATTTACATCATGTGACCACTCTGAAATAGCCATTAATTATGTACACTGAAAGAACTGGCTAAGAAAAGGTCTGCGCGGCTCTAGAGATACCGAATTCATAGTACATAAAAGTAGCCTAAGCGTAGGCTTTTTAGATGCAATTATTTGGCTTTTGAGACCACGAAAGTACAGAAATACGCATTTCATGGGATTATCGTGCAGTGTCAGAAATCGCCATTTATCATGAGAATGGTCACTTGAATAAAAGCAAAATGGAAACTGCTCATTAAAACTCTTTAACCATTACCTTTATGATAACAGTTTCATTTTAAACTGAATGTTCTCTTCAGATGATTTTGAAAAATGTTGTGGAAGCTATTTTGGTATCTTTATAAACTCTGTTTAAAATTGTATGCTGTGACGTCGCTTCTTGAAAAAGCAGCAAAGACACCCCAGTACATCAATGGCGGTGTGGGGTGTAACTAATATCCGAGTTTGTTACATGATCTATGGCCTCAAATGAGCTATGCCTCCATTGTTTTCACACACCGCGAAAAGCAATTAACACATGCTGACTGACCTGTTAGCGAACCTCAAATGTTACGTAACTTTTTGTGTATTGAAACACGTCTTTTACTGTCAATCAATAAATCAGATATGAAACTTGACTCAATCAAGTCTGCATGTAGTGGGCTTCTTTTCCTCCCTGAAGGGATAAGAGTTAATCAAGCAGAGAAGAAGGATGTAACAAAAAGTAAGAGGGAACGTTTCATCATGTCTATGTTGACAATTATCCCCGACAACAAGAGGGTTATTAGAGCTTCAATTATTGTGTTGCAACATTTTTTTTGGGGGGGGGGGTGAATTTAATGTCAGTCTGTGTATTTTGTAAGCTTATAATCACGCTTGGTGAGGAAGCAATTAACTAAGCACAGCGACAACATTCATTAGTGCGAATAAAGCATGAAGATACGTTTCGGCAAAACCTATCCCTTTATTACAGAAGATAACCCTTTTCATCAGAATAAAGTGCAGATAGTGAAGTTACTGGTGGCTGTCTCAACGTTTTTTATCTGGGCCTTAAAAACACTATAAAATTATGTCTTTTGACAACAATGGTACAAGGGTAAGGTATAAAAAAAAAACCTAAAAGGGGCGCCGACAGACGATTTTGGTCCGTCAGGGGACGAGCACCCCCTGACCATATGGCAGCTCCGCCACCGAGCCTACATAGAGTGAAAGTTATAAAATTCACTCTTAGAAGAGTAAAATTCACTCAAAAAGAGCAAAGTTTCACTCTTGTGTTACCAGGAATGTGGCATCAGATTCACCTGTCCACTGGTGTGACAAGACAGACTCGTTCAACTAGAAGGCTGCAAAAATTCTGCAGCCTTCGTTTTCCGCGGGCACATTTCTGTACATAAGTTTCACTGTGTGTAAATTTTTAGATTACTAGCACGTTTCACTCTTCAGTATACTCTGAATATGTTTTTTGAATATGAATTCCTTCAGAGGCACCTAATGAATACAACGAAAAACACACTTTCAACTTTGTTGACTTTAAAATTTTTTAACAATTTAATATAAACTACTCGTCTCCTTGACTCTGACATCCGAGTTAGGCTTATCCAAGACTGAATTGATATATATGAAGATTGACACTTTTTCATATTATTATTCCAACTGCAAAATTATTGTTAATCAAATGTTACAAATGTATTCATTAATTAGATTAAGCAGTTAGATAGATAGATAGAGTTTTACGTCCCAGTTTCCAACCTATTGGTTCAAGTCGAGCCGGCCGGCCACGAAAAGATTTAGACCGGCAGCCCAGTGACTTGGAGGTAGATGAACTAGATACCAATAACCAAGTATATCACCACGAAGCGAGTCACCTGGGATGTTCAGATATGTGAGTCTGCCGTGCATCATCCGTTGCTAGTAGGTCTGGCGGCCATTTTTCAAAATGGCGGCCATGTTTTAGTAGGCATCATTATGTTTGATAATTAAACTTTGATACAACCTTCTACCAAAACTTGTAAGGTGTCATATGAAAGATAATTTAATTTCCTGTCCAATGGTACCATATTTGATGGATATTGTGCTAAAGTAAGTTACACTTTGTGGCAAAAAGTGTAATTTTTAGCCAATTTTTCCCGAAATTTAAATTACATTAATCTACATATTTCTTCATATTTTTTACAAATCTCAAGATAATATGTTGAAACTTTCCTTAAAATGTTTCTTATAAATAGGTACTTTTGTTTCAAAATAGCAAGGTTATTGCTTTTTAAAAACGAAAGTTACAGTCTTCTAAAGTTAACAATTGGAAATTTCAGGAAATAGAATTTTGTACCTAAAATAGTATCTCGCCCTGTTCTCATTTCGCATCAGCTCAAACAGTACAGCTGATTGGGCCCAAATACAACCAATATTGTACACTTTGGGTTTTAAATATGAAATTCAGGATTGTGATTACAAGATACATGCTTGTGATGATTTTCAGACATCTTGTATCAAATCCAAGATGGCCGCCATCGGTCAGTGCACTTTTGGCCCATTTCTCTTGAATTCCAGCATTTAATGCTCATTTTCGATTAGGACAACGGTGATATTTGGTCAAAAGGCACCAGAAGATACAACCGAGGAAAAGGACACTCTTTATAGCACACATAGCTTGTAAACCAAGATGGCGGCTAGGGGTCAATGTACTATTTTCTCCTTATATCTATCTTTGATTCAGAATTTTCAATCAAGAAAAAATTGACCACTCGTTTGTTTGTGCACTGGGATACAACCTTTAGCAGTCCTAAACTTTGTTCAGTACATTTTTTATCTATTCTAAGGGGGTACATAACGGTCAATTGATTAAGGCACTCCCATCACTCCACCACCCCACACCTTTCCTCGACATTTACCCTATAGGGGCATAACTAGCTAAACCAATTTCATTGCTCACTTCGACGGCTTTCAGATATATTCGTAGTGTTTGGACAAAATACGGGCAATTAGAGCATAAATCCGACATGAATAGGATACAGTGTTAATTAATTCCACTTTTTGTTTATATATGTTGTTTCTGTGCCAAGATGGTGGCTAGAGGTCAATGCACTTCTTAAGATACTTCTCATTTCTATAATTGTGTGGAAATTCCCTATCAAGAAAGCAATAACAACCTGTCACAAAGTGCAACGAATGCGTAGGATGTCTAAACTTTGTTGCAGGAGCAAATTATATCGATTGTAAGATGGTGGTCATAGGTCAATTAACTTTCACTCCTGTTTTTGTGGAATTAGCTCATAATGGGGGCAGTACTAGCCTAACCAGGTTAATATTCCATTGCTTTGGTTTTCAGAAACTTTCAATGTATTTACAGGGGATATATTTGACATAACGAATACTGGGGATACATCCTAAAGTACCGCAGTCACTTTGTCATTGTATACATAGCTTCTGTTCCATGATGGCGGTCTGGGGTCAATGACCCCATTTAAGGAGAAGAACAGGCCACCAGAGTACAAATTTGACAGACTGTAGAATTAATTCCTCTCCGAAAGACTTTATTTTATTTAACTTTCCCTAGTTTGGTGTGATGATCTTGAAATAGTCGAGTTTCACTTACTGTACTCTATGACGTGAAGTCGTCATTTTGAATTTCAAAATGACAGACGTTTTTACATTTTCTGAACAGTAATACATGTTGCAATGTTAGTATCAATCTTTTTATTACCGAATTTGACCAATTTTGAGATAGATTAACTTAAAGGCTATAGAAGATTGAACATTCTCAATAACTCTTGAACGCCATTTGGGGTCCCAGACTGTTAGATGAGCTAGAGATGAATATACAGAAGTAAAAACTTCCGTAGAACTATAGAATTAATGAAAAGGAGGGTTCCATAATTACTTATCATTATGATAATTACTTATTATTATTGTGATTTCGCAAAATTTTATTTCTGCAATAGACAGAGGACCACATATGGAAATGCGCTACTTAACGCAATTTAGAAAATCCAAATAATCCGCCAAAGGAATGTTAGCCTGATGGTATCTTTTAGAGTTATACAGTTAGATTGAGTTTAATGCCCCTTAATATATTATGGGTAGATGGAAACATGTTCCCAAACAGTTCTATGAGCTCTTTTAATGCCTAGGAATGTCTTGCTAGCCGTTTTGGTGATTAGGTGTTACCATAACTAGCATAGATCTAATTTGTCTTTATTTTGACTTTGAATGCAAATGTGGTTGTTGAAATTTCCATCCTTACCTTTTACCTAGAAAGTACAGATATTGTGGTATTCCTGGTGTTTAAAATCATTATTTGAGGAAAAAATCCTCACCAAAAGAGTTATAACACTGATTTTTTAATAGAATATACAGTATACTGACTTAACATTTCATTTGTGACATTTAATGCCAACTGTAGAATATTCATGTTTTTACGGGGTTTTTTTACCTTCTTATTTCAAGGTTTTGTATCCACCATCCAATTTTAACGCCATTATCCAGGCTTGAAATTAAAAAAGAGACTTTTTCATGCCTTGAATAACAGGTTTCATTTTATAATTTCATAAAAAACTTCTACATTAACCTCATTTCACTTTCCTTTAAAAATTTTATTTACTGTGACTGTAGTGGTAAACTTTGGGGTTTAAAGTTAACTTATTTCATTTCATTTTATATGTGATTTAAGTTCTTAGTCAAAATTTGATCTTCCAAATTTTTACATTAAAATTTCATTGTTTTGAAGTTTAAGTCCTAATTAAGACCTGAAAGTCACAAATATGACTTATGCGTAAAATTTGTGACCTACGATTAGCCAGCTCACATTTACTTGAAAGGCTAACATTGTAATCTAGTTACTATTCCTAACATTTAATCTTTAACTTTTAGTTCTACAAATTCGGCTTTTTACCTTTACTCTTTACATATAAAAATTAAAATAGTATTCTGAAGGTTCATTATTTCAACTTTAGGTTTCTTCTTTTGTGGTTATTGTAACAATTACAGTCTCTTGCATCTCTTGTGTAACTTTGGACATGAAGTGACATAATCTTAAGATTACACAATATCTTAAGATTTCACAATATCGACAAAAAGGTCAAGTTATCAAATTTGTTTGTAACACTGCGACTTTGAAAGTCAGTAATTTGGATTTCAAGGTTGTTAATATGTAACTAACAACTTCCAAGTGTGCTTCAAAAAGCCAAAATGATACGCAAAGTAAGGCCCTGAATTACGTTGTAAAACTCCACTTGAGAGTTAGAAGAATCAAATTAATATAGGCAAATATATAGTACAGTTATAACGTTGAAATTCACATTTTGAACTTAGTACCCAAAAAGTAAAGATGAAAATGTGATATTCATGTAAAATAAAGGTATCATAACTAGAAATCATGAGACATAAAGCAAACCATTACCTTTTCAAGTTATTGTAATGGCGTGGAAGTGGTACTCTATACATCACTTGTTCCTTTTTAATGAGTTTAATATCTTGGCGATCAAACAAATGACTTTAATGTTAACGGAACAAGTTGGATTGCTTAAAACTGCCACTTTTAATGTGTAAATTATAGGACATAGAGTAAAATAAATGTGTTATTTAAAGCCCAGCTTTCCCTAAATCACTATAAAAATTTATGCTCTAATTGAATCAGAAACACAATCTTACGTTAAAAGGAACATTTAATTACAGCAGGGAGTTGTTATTATCACCTCCCTAACTAAAGGTCCATAATATATGATTGAAACTCATGTCAATTTTTGACTCAAACGTGTGAAGATATTGACATTCAAATTCAAATAACAACCCATAAAGTTAAAGTAATGAGATAAAAATACTCTTTTGAAAGGATTTGCTACAGATAACTTACCAAGCCACGGGAACAAGCTTTTTTAAGTCATCATATTATCAAGTTTACTTTAAGTGATTATTATAACTAAGACAGTACTGTAATACTTTTTTGTGTCAAAATAATTAGCGTTAAAACACCAGTAATGACATAACAATAACCCTGAATCTATATTTACTACATAAAGGGTAAGGAATCATGCAAAAGTCAAGTAATACAATGTTAGAAACCGCACTTGCTGTAAAGTCAAAATTACGAAAAATTAGGTCTCCAATATAATTTTGATGACTACTAATGGTTGACAATACTTTGCTGGGTTCACATGGCATTCATCAAGCCCATTGGATGTTTCTTGCTCAATATAGTCACAGTAACGACAAATTAGGCCTCTAATATAGTTAATGAGACACCGAAATGGCTAACGAAACATTTTTAGATTCAAAAGTCATGTAATGATCTCTAGAGATTGTGTTAGAACATGTTTTGATCCGTCCATAATATTTTAGCCGTATTGAACCACCTACCATCACAATGCCATTGTTTATAGCGGGCGATTTGGATTTTCCCAATTGAGTTAACAAGCTCATTTCCATATTTGAACCTATGCTTATTGTAGAAATATACTTTGCGTAATCAAAATAAGAAAAGTATTAATAGAACTCTTCTTTTCAGTAATATCTATAGTTCTTCGAAAGTTTTCACTTCTGTGTATTCAGCTCTAGCCCATTTAACAGTCCAAGATTATTTGAAAATCTTCAATCTTCTATATAAACTAATCTACCTCAAACTTGGTCGAATGAGGTGATAAAAAGATTGAAACTAGCATTGCAACATTTATTACGGGTCAGAAAATATATAAAGTCTATCATTTTGAAATTCAAAATGGCGACTTCCCATGATAGAGTAGAGTAATTAATGAAACCCGACTATTTCAAATTCATCACACCAAACTAGACAAAGTTAAATAAAACAAAATCGTTCGGAGAAGATAATTTTTACAGTCTGTCAAATTTGTACTCTGGTGACCTGTTCTAATCCTTAAATGAGTACATTGACACCAAACCGCCATCTTGAAACAGAAGCCATGTATAGAATGGAGAAGTGACTGTACTTTAGGATGTATCCCTAGTATTGGTAATGGTTACTCTGCTAATGTTACATATATCCCCTGTGAATACATTGAAAGTTTCTGAAAACCAAAGCAATGGAATATTAATTTGGTTAGGCTAGTAGTGCCCCCATTATGAGCTAATTCAACAAAAACAGGGGTGAAAGTTAATTATATTTTTATTATATTTAATTAATAACCTATGACCACCATCTTACAATCGATATAATTTGCTCCTGCAACAAAGTTTAGACATCCTATGGAATGCATTCGTTGCACTTTGTGACAGGTTGTTATTGCTTTCTTGATAGGGAATTTCCACACAATTATAGAAATGAGAAGTATCTTAAGAAGTGCATTGACCTCTAGCCACCATCTTGGCACAGAAACAACATATATAAACAAATAGTGAAATTAATTAACACTGTATCCTATTCATGTCGGATTTATGCTCTAATTGCCCATATTTTCTCCAAACACTACGAATATATCTGAAAGTCGTCGAAGTGAGCAATGAAATTGGTTTAGCTAGTTATGCCCCTATAGTGTAAATGTCGAGGAAAGGTGTGGGGTGGTGGAGTGATGGGAGTGCCTAAATCAATTAACCGTTACGCACCACCTTAGAATAGATACAAAATGTTCTTAACGAAGTTTAGGACTGCTGAAGGTTGCATCCAAGTGCGCAAACAAACGAGTGGTCAATTTTTTCTTGATTGAAAATTCTGAATCAAAGATAGAGGTTAGGAGAAAATAGTACATTGACCCCTAGCCGCCATCTTGGTTTACAAGCTATGTGTGTAAGAAAGGGTGCCCTTGTCCTGGGTTGTACCTTCTGGTGCCTTTTGACCAAATATCGCCGTTGTTGTAATCGAAAATGAGCATTAAATGCTGGAATTCAAGGAAAATGGGCCAAAAGTGAATTGACCGATGGCGGCCATCTTGGATTTGATACAAGATGTCTGAAAATCAACACAAGCATGTATCTTATAATCACAGTCCTGAATGTTATATTTAAAACCCAAAGTGTACAATATTGGTTGTATTTGGGCCCAATCAGTTGTATATACTGTTTGAGCTGATGCGAAATGAGAACAGGGCGAGATACTATTTTAGGTACAAAATTCTATTTCCTGAAATTTCAAATTGTTAACTTTGAAAGACTCTAACTTTCGTTTTTAAGAAACAATAACCTTGTTATTTTGACACAGTAGTACCTATTTATAAGAAACATTTTTAAGAAAGTTTCAGTATATTATCTTGAGATTTGTAAAAGATATGAAGAAATATGTAAATTAATGTAATTTAAATTTCGGGAAAAATTGGCTAAAAATTACACTTTTTGCCACAAAGTGTAACTTACTTCAGCACAATATCCATCAAATATGGTAGCATTGGATAGGAAATTAAATTTTCTTTCATATGACACCTTACAAGTTTTGGGGGGAAGGTTGTATCAAAGTTTTATTATCAAACATAATGATGTCTACTAAAACATGGCCGCCATTTTGAAAAATGGCCGCCAGACCTACTAGCAACGGATGGTGCACGGCAGACTCACATATCTGAACATCCCAGGTGACTCGCTTCATGGTGATATACTTGATTAACTCCAAGAAAAGTGAAAGTGTTTACAGGGATCACTCTCTATGCAGAGTGGTCCAGGTAGACACTGTGTCAACACTGTGACACTTCGCTCTTTTAAAGTCGATTTCAATCCTCTTGGAGTTAGTATCCACTGTTTTGAAGTGAACGTTAATTTTCATTCTTCAGAGGGGTGAAATTGCACTCTTTCTGTTTTAGAGTGTAAGAAGTGTTTTTCTCCTGCAATGGATCTAAGAAACGTTGTCCTACTACGCCTGAGTGGGAGTTTCATTTTCATATTTCAAACTGAAGCTGGGCAATTGTATGAACACAGTTCTTGATCAACAACGTTGTTGACCGTTTAATGACAAGGATGTAGATTAAAGTTAGTCAGAGAGATATTGTTTTACGTCTCAATTTATAGCCTCCTGGTGTAATTTAGAAGCATTCATGGCCTTTTATCAGTTATGGGGCACCGGAGAGTCTTCCATTCTCCGAACTTAATGCTGCAGAACGTTCGCTATTTAAGTCGTCCTTTGGTATATGCCTCCACCGAGAAACAAAGACATTACCGTCAGAACAAATACGCGGTCCGATGAGTCACAGTCCGATGCAGTGACCGGCTAAAGTTAAACCAGTGTACTGGGGCCTGAGCAGTGAAACTCCATTTAACCTGACCTGACCTGACCTAACCTCACCTAACCTGAAGTAGAGAATATGTGCTTAGAGAACCTGAAGATAAATCGTCTGATTCTAATACGTCTCCGTGGCCACTATCAATCATCGTATAATTTCGTTACTCCATAAACTTCGAACGCCTATTAGTGCCACCGATATAAATATTTTTAATCTATAACTACAGTAGTATTCACAAGTGAATAATCTGTATTAACGGAGTAATATTCTGTTAATACAGATCAATAATCTGTATTTACATATTGATAATATTATTAATCGGTATTCACATATTATTTATTTGTATTTACAGACTATTAATTTGACATTTATAGATTAATAATCTCTAACTTGTTAAAAATTATGTTACACATAATTACTTACATGCTAATGTGTAATTACAGAAAATCATTCTGATCCTACAGACTATTTTGTCTGTGAATAAAAGGTTAACAATCTATATTAACAGATTCAATAATCAAACAAACGTACAAGCAGTTAAATTCCAGACTAAAATCAGAAAGTAAAACAAACAGTAGAAATGAAAATTGAGCCGAATTTGTAATTGCCCCCTCTATTTAGTTTTTAAACAAGCGAGAATTGTAAATCTTAATATCCTAAAGGGGACTATGCACAAAGTGATGTACGACAGGAGATGGACCAGTGGCGTAGTTAGAATTTTTCACTGGAAGAGGGTTGGCAAAGACCCAAATTTCGTTTCTTTTTTTTTTCTTTTTAGAGTGTGAACACCACTCTTTATAAGGGATGCAATTTGCTCTTTTTGAAGAAATATCTGCAAATATGGAGCTTGTATTGCAGAAAGATTGGATTCTTGGTTTTCTGTAAAGGAAATTAAAAAAGTTGAAGGATTATTGAAGAAACTGCATTTCCCAGCATTGGCAAATCTGTGGTTGCATGGCCTCAAAAATCGTTGTTGCTGCACAATGTTATTTAAGCAATTTCATGTAAAAAAAAATGTATAAAAATAGCACTGAAGTCGCTGATGTCGCTTGATTATCTGATGTCATATATATTTCATATTTATATTTATTTATTTTTTGATTTTCCACAACAATATATACACATAGATAAAGTACAAACATGTTATTGAAAATACAAGAAAAGTGATTGATGTAGAAGGTAGTATTCTTAAAAACCCTTGTGGGCTTAAAGACAAGAACACTCCCCCAAACAAAACAAAAAGAAAACAAAAAAAACAAAAAAAAAAACAATAGAGAAAAAAGAGCCCCCCCCCCCAAAAAAAAAAGCAGACAAGATACAGAAAAGACGAAAACCCGGCTCGGGCAACTCACCAAAAACCACCCACCCACCCATTAATCCATTCATCTACGACAGTTAATAAGAACTTAAGAAATAGGAAAGTAAGCTTTTCCTTAGAGACACTATAGAGGGCTTAGACCGTAAATTCTGGGGCAGCCTGTTCCAAATGAAAATTGAACGAGATTTGACACTCCTTTTATGATTATTTTGATTGACTAAGACAGGATGGGGATTAGCAGATTGTCTGGTATAGTAGGAATGTTCCCGACTTTTTACTGTGTAGAAGGAAGAAAAAGAAGTTGGTAGCAAGTTTTTCAAACAACGGTATGTAAATATAGCTAAGCTTAGAGTAATGATGTCAGGTAGTTTAAGCAGATTCAACGAGGCAAACAGACTACTGGTTGGGTCCCGTGGTGCAGAACAAGTCATATGCCTGACAGCTCTTTTCTGAAGAATTGATAATTTACTTAGAGTAGATTTATTCGCACCTGACCAGACACTACAGCAATATGAGAGCTGGGGAAAAATAAGGGTTAAGTATATTAGTCTCAGTGCCTTTAAAGGCAGAATAAATTTAAGTTTAGCTAGTATGCCTACGCTTTTCGAGACTTGAGTTGCTACATAGCTGATATGGTCCCCCCATGAAAGTTTGTCATCAGTGTAGACGCCTAAGAATTTTGCTGTCTTCACTCTCTCTAAGGGTACATTAGCCATACTAATATTAAAATTACTATAAGTTTTACCTGTAGAAAACACCATGTAGTTGGTCTTATCTACATTCAGTGACAACTTATTGGTAATAAACCATGCATAAAATTTACTCAATTCACCATTCACAGTGTTTTCTAGATTATCATTACTATCAGAAAAGAATATGTTGGTATCATCAGCAAAGAGTACTAAGGAGCATGACTTTGAAACATTACAAATATCATTGACATATATAATAAAAAGCAAAGGTCCTAAAATGGACCCCTGAGGAACACCACAAGTTATGTCAAGAAAATTAGAATGAACATTATTTACAGACGTGAACTGCTGCCGTGAAGAAAGATAACTTTTAAACCAGAGATTGGCAGAGCCTCTTACTCCGTAATGGGATAATTTCTGCAAAAGAATTTGGTGGTCGATAGTATCGAAAGCTTTAGATAGGTCAAGAAAGACTCCAATAGATTGTTTTTTACTTGTCATATATGTGGCACGTTTCCGATTTTGTCATTTCCAGAGCAGGGAAAAGTTGACAAAACTGATTTATGAGCGAACACTACTACATTTGGAATTGCAAATTGCAGCGCGCAAAGCGCGCTGAAAATTCTGCCTTTTTGGAACAAATAATTACAAAATGGAGCGTGCATTGGATACTGAATTCGGAGTTTTATGTTAGAGGACTTGGAAAAACTACAGTGCAGTTGACTGGTCTCATAAATGGTAAATTAATTTTTCAGAGCCAAGGAGGAAATCGCCCCTGCAGTCCCCGACCTCTGTAGATACGCCAGCTGTAGACTGACCATGAAATTATGATGAAGTGTGTCGGCTCTCATTGACATTTAAATCATGACTAAAAGTAGATCTTGTAAAGGGGACAGGTAGATAGATTAATGGCACAATGCGAGGGCTGAGGGCACATGTCTACACCGAAATCGAAGATATTATAAACATAGATACCAAACTCAAAATGGCACGGTGACTCTTCAAGAAGGCCGAAACGGAGGGGCGGAAGTGGTGATCACTGATCAGTCGTTTTGGAGGTCAACGGGCCCATTAATATCTTCCGGTAGTATAAATAAGTGGGATTTTAAAACATTGCAATTCTTGCAAACACCGTTCTTCAATAAATTCACCTACATGAAACAGTTTAAGGCTTCTAGGAGGCTTTCTACCTAAGAACATTTGAACATTAACGCACAACGCCTGGTTTAAAGTTCATTGACTTACTGATTGGTCAGTTTTTATGGCATCTTCACGAGCGCACATCTATGCATGCGTTTACATTCTTACGCGCTTACAACACAAAATCAACTACTGCGTTCTTTTTCTAAGCACGTGGAAGTATGCGTCAATTACGACGGATCTCACACGGAGAAATGCATTGTGCGCGCACAGAATTCGCTTTAAAAATGCACGCACTCTGATATTTCGTCATAATGGGATTTTCTGTTACACATGCGTAATTGTGGACGCAGGTAACCGAATACAACTGTGCGCAAGTCAAATCAACACCTCCGCCCTTCCGTTTGAGCCCCCGTGAGGAGTCAGCGCGTCTAATAGTGTAGGGATAGGAGTTTGGTATCTACGTTCATAATATCTTTGACCAAAATGGATGTCTGACTTTCAAATTGTGAAATTGTGCAATAAACAGCCCCGCCTTTGAAATTTCCCAACTGCGCCTCCACAGCAGTCATAGTGTCATATAAATTATGTTCCTGTCCTCTAAAAATAAAGAATAATAACCGAAATTTATACGGACAGAGAGACTGGCAAGTACACTATTTCTGTCAATTTCAGAGGTATTCAGTTTATGACCAAAGGTTTTACCGTGGATTACGCCCAAGCAATGGTGGTCCGACGCTTAGATCGAGTAACTGCTTGCTCCACCCCTTGAAGACTTTATCCCCCATCAGTACCTTCTCCCAAAATGAAAAGTCTAGGTAACGGCTCTGTTTAAAAGAGCCAATCCTCTCACCCGAAATTACAATTTTTGTAGTGGTCTACAGAAATTTTCAATTGGTTAAGTTCTTTGATTGACGGCTAGTTCAATTAATGCAAAGTACCATAGCTTATTCTACACAGCCTGTACTGTACTGAGAGTGCTTTGATTACATGTTGGGGTCTTATATACTCACCTTGAAGCAATAAACTGAGGTTGTTTCTGGATGAGCAGGGAGTTACAACTCCCTGGGATGAGGATGATTTTTGAACTGTTGTGGAAGGGGCTTCATAAAGTAGGATAGGAGAATTATAGTTGCAAATTTTCGACGAATAGCAAGCATCAGAAAATATCCTACCACTGATGCTTGCAAGCAAATTGTACATTGTTTAATTATATCACACCTTGACTATTATGTGGTCTCCCGAACTGTGAGATTAAAAAGTTGCAGCGAATTCAGAATTTGGTTTCTACGCTCATTTGGAATATAGAATAGATAGTTCAACTGCTTGTTTAAAAGAATTGCATTGGCTTCCTGTTACACTTCCAATTCAATTTAAAATCCTCACCTTAGTATGGATATGCTTAAATGGACAATCTCTGGAGTACCTGACGGACATGCTTAACTTAACCCTTTACCGTTGTTTGGGTCCTTTTGGACCCATGCGGAGAGCTCGGCTGTCACACATCTTTACTGTTTCACGCGGAGCTCGAAACTGCGAGTAGCTACCCGAAAATTCGGCCACAACAGCGAGAGAGACAATAGTTTAAGGTCACGGGGTCAATGGCCTACGGAAGCCGATGCGGGGCGGGCTACGTCCGCTTTTCCGCCCACTCCCGAGGCGCGCAAATATGCCCCGATCGGAGCACAACGGTAAAGGGTTAAGAAGCAGTGAACGAGTTCTTAGATCTAGTGCCACAAGTACCCTACTTTTACCTAGGACAAAATGTAAATATTTTGGGGACAGTTCTTTTGCAGTTGCCGGCTCTTGTCTTTGAAATGATATTCCAAGTACCAGTACATCTTTTCAAGTTCTCAAGACTAAGCTAAAAACGTGGCTGTTCTCTTTGTACTAATTGTTTTGATGTTGGCTTCGCTTCTATTTTATGCCGTGCCTTAACCTTTGGCAATTTGGGATTGTTTTGTCTATTGTACTAATCGTTTTTGATGTTGGGTTTTGTAACTGTTTTTACTTTATTTATACAACGCATTAGATATATCCAGGGTTGATAGTACGCTTAATTAAATCAATCAAAAGAGCAGTATTGCCCACAAATATGGATTCCATCTGTCTTTTTCCTTTTTAGTGAGCGGAAACATCTACTTCAGCTTCGACATTTTAGATCATATGATCTAACTTTGGTCAGCCCGAAGAGAGCCAGCTGGTGTGTTTTTCTGAAATAAAACAAAACAACGAAAATGACGGTATGCTCCATATGTAATATTCTTCCTTCTGCATCTTTGTCTCACATCCACGTTTAGGATATCAAAAGCAATGGGTCAGAATCTTAAGAGTACATGATACAAGGTGCGTAATCGAGGATCGGGAGCTTGACTGAACACCCCCCCATGACCCAAGCTTGGAAAAACATTTCATCTGTTTCAATTCATAAATGTCTATTGCTTATCCATTTTCTTTCTTTGGAATGGAAGAATTCCGGCTCCACGGTGGCGAAGGGTGCCTAGGTACATACTCAAAGTCCCAACCCCACCACCCTCCACTGGCCTCGTCAATTTAATCCTTACAACAGACTTTTGTTTACTTCCGTGTTTCACGTTTGCCTCGGGGTAACTGTATTCGTTTCTTTTCATTGTGATAAACTTGTTATTCATAGGCAGATAGGGTCTTATATATCTTTGCTGTAGGTTTACTTAACTGAAGTGCTAATGTTTCAACCTGCTAAGAAAGTTGCACTATTTGAGCATTCACTATATCTAACTCGGAGCTTTGCGAGGTATTGACTACAGGTTGAGGGCCTACAGCAGACGTAATGAATAATTCGTTAACTGGACAAAGAAAATTAAAAACAAGTACTAATACTGTACAGTGGTAACCTAGTAATATAGAAGTTGTGATACGTAAAAACAATGTACAGCTAGGTGGATGCTACTGTTGTTGTACTATCCTACTATCCCTTAACAAGATGATAATACAGCGATAACCACCATGTTACAAAGGTGGCAAATTATCAACAATAACGATGAAGTTTGATTGGTTCACGGTTTCCTGATAAATAATTAATGACCTTCAAATTTGGAGGTACAAGGTAACTGTCATGTACTATGTACCATAAGTACCGGTATTTAAGGTGAAGTATGACTAAAAGGGTTGACCTTGTGTATATAGCTAGGGTAAATATCGTAGCTCAATTAACTAAGCATCGCTACGCAGGCTACAGACACTAAGTGAAATACTTGGCAGGTTTTTGAAATAGTTGGAATTATGTGCCCCTAATTAAGTCTGCTATGAGTAAAAGGATGCAGTCAATGCAGTAGGCATAGGCCTAAAAACAGTTATAGTTCTTTCTAGTAAAACCATGGTAGTACTGATGTAGTACTTCCATGGTAAAACAATAGGCAATACAGTCAGACAGTGTACGAGCGCTGAAAAACAGCGAGGGGATTACAAGTGATAAAATAGCTGGGTTCACATAGCAATTTGCTACCCAAGAATTGCCAATTGCTATTCAATTCTTATTTTGATTAGCAAAAGTTGCAGTACTTGCTAATACAAAAGACCCATTAAAGAAATGTCAAGTATTTTTTTGCTATAATCAATTCTCTACTAGCACTATTTTGTCCCTTGGATTGGAATTACATGAATATGCAGTAACATAGGGGGAAACGGGAAGAATTGGGACAAGAGAGAACTGGGACACCTTCTGCATCTCAGCAACCATGTGACTTATCGGGTGATGGTACATACCACGGAAGTAAACTGTACATGGCTTATTAAGATCAAGTACACAAGTTTTTTTACAGATTTCGTGTTGAGTATACAGCAATTTGTTTTTTTCTTTTTGTGAGCGAAAAAGATTGAATTTGACACCCAAGAATCATTTTGCTGGTATGGGGATGGTAATTCAGATAAATATATGAAGTTTTGTCAGAGAATATGTATGGGGGTGATGTTAATGCTAAGCTACGAATTTGGGCTCTATACACTCTAAAAAGTGTTGTGTAGAATTCACACAACATTGCGTGACTAGTCCGCCGATCAACAAATGTGTAGAAAGTACACATGGTTGTGTAATGAATTTACACAACATGTGTATAAATTACACAGTGTTGTGTAAATTTTCTGCGTTCAAATTGTCCTATATTGCCAAAGCGTCTGGAGGCTCTACCCCCCCCCCAACCCCCACCGGGGATCTGCCACTGTACTGCGCATCAGGAAACAAGAGCCCCTGGACCCCCCGCATTGAAAATCGCTCTTCGAGAGCTCGTGGTGCACCGAACATATTGATCTCCCATAACCTTGGGAATTTTTTTTTTTTATCTCATCCAGTAACGTAAAAGTTTTGCTTTTATATTAAAAATTATACCTATTGGCATGATCGGAAGTAGCACTGTATTATTTTAGGGATAGCTTAATTATTTCTTAATTTTTTTTTTCTTTCTTGCAGAAACAACGTTTTTCGGCAGCATTATTGATTTGCATTACATCTACATTTTCTTCTTTTTACTTTCTCGTTTCTCCAAGAAGTGCTTTGAATGAAAATGTTATCATGGAAACGAGATTGCCAGTGTAAGTTTAAACATTCGTTGTATGAGTAAAGTTATAGTTGGTTCGTTACTTACTAAGTCAGTAAGTTAGCAATACTTGGTCTGTCGGTCCTTAGGTCGGTAGGTCAGATGGGATTTAACGATGCGCCAACACAAATGTATGATATCATCTAGACAAGGTAAAGTTCAAATGCGAAAAAATACGTTTCACGGTTAAGTTAGCTAATTCATTAGTTAGAGTTTTAGTGTCCAGTTTCCAACCAATTGGTTCAAGTCAAACTGACAGCGGCCTTTTCTCCAGTTGTGGCTCACTGGCTTGTTTTTCCTACTTTATTATTTATGTTGAGCAGCAAGCACAATGGCATAATAGGTCCCATCTTAAAAGTACTTTGGTTGGACTCGGCCAAGACTCGAACTCTCAACCTCCCGACTGCAAGTCAGGTGCCCTAACCACTTTACAATGCACTTTACAATTTCACGGTTCAAGTTTGCTTCCAAATGCTGTGCAGACAAGTTCAAGTCCTCCCATTCAGTCGCTTCTTACGAAAGACCGGAATACCATGGGCATAAATCCAAACGCACAAATGTACATCATTGACACAAAACAAAACGATTCCACCGATATTAACTTTGTGAAGGCAACGACAAACTTAAAACAATGATATGCCAACTGGACATCAACTGGGCTCAGCTTGTTCAAATAGGACACCAACTCGAGCCTACCTATGTTGGTTCAATTGAGACCCACGTAGGCCTAAATAAAGATTCTTAAGATTGATTTGTTTTTTTTTTTTTACGTATATGTGACAGGAATCGAACACAGTGGCGAAATCAGTTACCAAATGAATTTCGAACCATCAGTTCAGATTTAGTAAGGTTATGCGCGAAAATAAAATTAAAGTCTCGGGAATAAATTAAAAATTTTCTAGACAAATCTGTCACATTTTTGAAATTTGGAATAAAAAACCATATCAAACAGGCACTTAATGTTCCAAAATTAACGTAAAACGTGACATTAACTACGAATGAGCTTTATTTCTTGAAATTTTCAGCAGTGAGGCTTATTCCTCGTCATTGTTTGGATTGTTAACACCTGATAGAAATCTCAAGGTCAGCTTGTTATTTTCGGTTTCCTGTCGTCGATCGTTGAAAAACAAGTGCACGGTTATTAAGATCTTTTTCCTAATTTTAAACTTTCATTTAAAAGGATAATTTAACTTGAAATTGACAAATTTTTCATGAAAAAGATGTATACTTTCCATTGAATCTGAACTTACTGATGAAATCTTTTCTAAATGATTCGTATTGAAGAAAATCCTGTATCAAATTACCCAGCAACGAAACCTCGAAAAGTCTCTCATGCGGAAGGCCCGGGTTCGATTCCCAGGTCGAGTCATACCAAGGACTCTAAAATGGAATTTACTGCAGTTGTGTGTGATGCTCCGCATAAGCAATGGAGTATATAGGGAAAAAAGCCAGTGAACCACAACTGGGGAAAAGGCAGTGGTCGGCTCTACCTGACCCAATAGGTTGGAAACTGGGCCGTACAACTCCATCTAACTTACTAAGTATCCATTTAGTAGACTGGCGGTGATGGACAAATCTTCCAATTCATTGCCAGACTTCCCAATTCACTGTCACTCCTCTAACGGCCGTCAGTACTGTGTGGAATCATCTTGGCATGCCTACAACACACGTTTCGAAATTTGAGTTTATATGATAATTTGGTGAAACCATTCTTTCTTAATCCATCCATAACAAAAAGGTAGTTTTGTGGGGAGGGTTGAATCAAGATTTCGGTGTAAAAGTTTACATTTTAATCTGCCGTAATGTAGGGAGGAAAGTCCTTTTTTGTTGGGGTTAGCTAGACACTTTGATTTAGTATGCTGTTGTATGCACGTCTATTGCAAGCCAAATGCTTAATAGTTTGATAAACTTGGTTTATCGACCGATAAGCCACATTTTATTTGATTAACCAATTTTATTCTTAAAAAGTCGATAAACTTTGATAAACCTGGTTTATCAATTCCATAAATTGGATTTTCGAATTATTGACTGATAAACTTGGTTTATCGGTTGATAAACCTGGTTTTTCAATTTGATAAACCAGGTTTATCACTTCTTTGGTGAAAAACGTGGTTAATCGAATTGATAAACCTGGTTCATCAAATAACTTGGCTAATTTGTTGATAAACTTGGTTTATCGACGCTAAATGCTCAATAATTCGATAAACCAGGTTTTTCAACCGATAAACCTGGTTGCATCAATTTAATAAACCTGTTTTATCAATTCGATAAACTTGGATTTTCGAATTATTGAGCAATTGGCGTCGATAAACCTGGTTAATCACTTGCTATACCTGTATTTTCGATTTGATAAACCAGGGTTATCACCATGGGCATCCGCAGAAAGTTTTACAAGGGGGGGGGGGGGCAAGACCATTCATGGATGATTGAATTGGGTACACTATCTAAGTGGAGCGCCACCATCAGTTGGCACGGAGCGGACAAGAAAATGTTGGGCCTTACTAACCCTCCAGATAGCCGGAAACGACACTTGGCGAGTGTTCTAAGCTGCATGCACCCATCCCTGAAACAGGAATTTCATGTCTGTAATATTTAGATTTTTAGAATTTTCAATGTAAATAATTGTTGAAGGGAATATGCCTCTCGGTCACGGCCTCGCACGCCTACGCACGATAAAACTTACAACTGTCCAACAGCCTTTATAGACCTATGTCCATTACCTAATGATGAACCATGCATACAACCCCCCCATATTGTATATCCAAGTTACACACGTGCGTCGCCACTTGAGATCAGCACGTGACCAAACCAAGACCAACGCATTCATCAATGGTCGGATGCCATATGCACACTACATACCTGACAACTAGCCTAGTACAATTTTGGGATAGTTTTTACAATTACAAATTTCCAATAGATATCACGAATGATGGTCCCCAAATTACGATTTCACTATTCAGCATACTTCACCATCTTCTCTTTTGCTATTCCTGGTCAAATGTCCGCACGTTTCATGAGTAAAAACTGACGCTGTGAGTGAAGGTATTTTGATGATTTTTTTTTTAATTTTTTTTTATTTTAATTTTTCATTATTTTTTCACAAGTCTAATTTTTCCAGGGGACGCCCATGGGTATCACTTCACTGGCGAAAAACTTGGTTTATCGAATTAATTAACCAGGTTTATCAAAAAAAAATTGGCCTATCGATTGATAAACCAGGTTTATAGACGCCAAATGCCGAACGATTCGATAAACTTGGTGTATCGGTCGACAAACCTGGTTTATCAATTCGATAAACTCGGATATTCGAATTATTGCGCATTTGGCGTTGATAAACCAGTTTTTTAGACTTACAAACTTGGTTAATCGGCTGATAAGCCAGGTGTCTCTATTAAATAAACCACTTTCACTTCTTTTGTGAAAAACTTGGTTTATCCGACTGATAAACCTAGTTTATCGAATTTATATACTGTGTTTATCGAATTACTGGGCATTTGGCTTGCCATACACGTCACAAAACCAAAACAAGGAACACCATACAACATGTGCGTAGCTCCGCTTGCGCGTGCCCACGCGTGCCCACGCGTGCCCACATTTCATGCGTCAACGAACTACCCAATTCGCTTGTTGACTTTTAACGCTTCTCTTTATTGGTTGCCCAACAGTTCGCAAATCATGGCAATGGCGACTTCAGATCATATCATAAGTTCATCATCAACCTTCCTATCGCCGACAACATCAGGCGAAGATGTTTCGTCAGTTGAAATGTGCAACGAAATCAGCAACTTTGTCTTCGTAAAGACCCACAAAACCGGAAGTACCACTCTGAGGTCACTGACCTGTCGATACGGTTACTTTCGCAATTTGTCCTTCCTCTTAGGAAAGAATGGCGAAATAGGCCACTTGAATGGGGCAAAATTAATATGGACACAAAATG
The DNA here is from genome assembly GCA_037179385.1 of Holothuria scabra. Taxonomy (NCBI): domain Eukaryota; kingdom Metazoa; phylum Echinodermata; class Holothuroidea; order Aspidochirotida; family Holothuriidae; genus Holothuria; species Holothuria scabra. The sequence goes on from CM074199.1 coordinate 30,891,805, forward strand.
AGACGAATTTGTTGCCACCTATTGGCGTAGCAGTTGAAGATCACTTGAATCACCGGAACTACAACATCTCAAATATACACGTTAATTTTAACGGTGAGCTCATACGGAAGCTGATGTACCCTGCCAACGACTTAAAATATTTTACAATTTTGAGAAATCCCACCGACCAATGGTTATCTTCGTTTCAGTACTTTAGACGGTACAAACGGGCAGGCCTCGCACTCGCCACACTTCCAAAAACACTACCACAATACCTTGCAAAGTTGGAGGAAAGGTCAGGAGGATTTAATAATCAGTTACATGACTTGGGCGTAAATACGTCGATAGCTTACAACATTTCTTGCTTAAACAAAACTATTCTCCAATTAGATAAAGATTATGATCTAGTTTTGATAATGGAATACTTTGACGAATCTTTAATTTTGCTGAAAAAATTGTTGTGCTGGAGTTTTGAAGACATTTTGTATGTGAAGAAACGACAACAGAGGAACCCGATAAGGATAGACAATGCTACAACAAAGGAAATCCAGAGGAGAAATGTTGGTGACGAAACACTTTACGACTACTTTTTGAAGGTTTTTTGGCAGAAAGTTAAAGAATATGGTCCTTCTTTTGAGAAGGATCTCAACCGGTTTCGTAAAATGCTGAACAAAACTTGCAATATTTGTGTCGGTAGAACCGTTGAAGAAGTTTCTGGCGATAACTATCGTTACATGGAGACTTATACTGCTGAAAATAGTTCCGTGTTTTGTTGGGCATTAGTTAATACAAACTTTGAGATGGATATCGAAATCGTCAAGCGCCAAGGAAAGACGTCGGATAAACGATGGCTGAGCCTTTTGAAGAAGTCTCCGAGAAAACCATACGTCAAAACTCTTCGAACGATTCCAGGGCGACTAGGAAACCAAAGGAACCGAAGCTATTATTTTAATAGGAAACGCCGGGTTATGAGGCCCCCGTTTGTAAACCCCCGGGTTTTGAAAACCCGGGTTGAAAACAAGAGGGATCCAGTTTGGGATTTAAATGGAATTCCCGGGGTTATGAAGCCCCGCTTGTGAAACCCTAGCAGCGAAATTCTAGGTTAAAAACAAAAGGAATTCAATATATGATCTGAATGGGATGCCATCGAGCGGATCGTTAATCCTCCCATGTGAAACCAGCCTGAGGGATTTCGGAACCCCATGAAGGGTAACCCGGGTTATAAAGCCCCTATAAAGACACTAAAAGGCTAAAACAACGCCAAGTATATTTGACCTTGGGGTCTGCAATTTCCAAGTTGATGACTGCTCTTTGATTTACATCGAATAAAAAATCAGAGTAGGTTAGCTTTAGTTAAACAACATTCACCGACCACTTGTTTTGATTATTGAAGGTGTGTTGTGGGAGAGGCTATTAAAGTGACCTGTAGGCGAGATACTCAGATCCGTTAGGGAGGGGAAGAATTGAAGTTAAAGAAACCGTGTTTACCAAGTGAACAAACTGGGTACGTAGTAAACCCCATCCCTGACCACAATGAGGATCCAATGAATTCCTGCCCCAGGGACTATATCTAAGCGATGCGTCATCATTGGTTGGCGCGGAGCTTAAAGAAAAGTTTGGAAAATCGCGACCCCTTAGATAGCCAAAAGTGGCGTTTCCCAGGCTTGTTAGTAGACACTTTGTCAGTTTTCGTTTGCGATAAGATGCTCAATTAAAAAAAATAGCAAATTACAAAATTAAAGGAAGATCACAAAATAAAATGCGACGGCATAGACACTTTCGGGTACTCCTATATCTCACTTTTCAAACGGATGATGATTTCACTCCCACATGCATTCATGGATATATTTGAAACTTAGACACAATGTTCCTTGGGTAATGAGCAATTTGGGTGTAAACAAATTTTGTGAACCAAGTCCCATTTGGGAGCTATTGAACATTTATGATCTCTTTATAAATGTTACTCCTCCAGTCTACAGATTTTCTTGTACAGTGATGGTACAGTGACGATTTTTTCTGTTTTTTCCTGTGTTTCTTTTCTTTGTCTCAAGAGGTTTCGGTGCAAAATGGTGCTATTTTTTGCTTCTCTTTATACCAGATCTATGTGCTGAAGGGAAAACGTCCCGATTTTCTTCTATCAATGAACGATACTTTAAAGTGTTGACGAAAAACTCAGTATGGTGTGCAAGCCCGTGACCGAGAGTTTTATCAAGGATTTTGCAAAATGGAACGTGCTACCCGTTGTGCTGGTGCCTAAGCGATGGAGTACGGAGAAATTCAAGTGCCCTACAAATGACAAAATGGCAGTGGGCACCGCTTAGTTTCAAGCTCCATAAAAACCCATCTCCCATAATGGTGGTTCTTCACCTTGCTCGTAAAGTTCTCAGTTAAAAAGGAGGAATCAGGCCAAAGATCCAAGAGTGACAACTGTAGGGGGTTTCATATGTCTTCATAATAGTTAATACTCCCCAGAGGCCATTGAATACATGTTACTATATTCGTAGTGGGCCACACTCGATACGTTTGCTCGTTGAAACTAACTGCTCAAAAATGCGCCTACCGCCTATACTACAGTGCTCACTGGGCGGTGCGTTTATCATAAAGCCAGGGGCGTAGCCAGGGTTTTAAAAGTTGTAGGCACAAAGCAGGGGCGCCGCCAGGATGTTGGTATGGGGGGGGGGTAGATGACACGGGAGACCATTTAAGCGGAGCGCCACCATGATTGGCGCGGAGCGTACGCCGAAAATTTTTTGTTTCACAGACCCGCCAGATCGCAGGAAATGGCCTCTACGACTCTATTTGAACCGAGTGGAAACTCTCTCAAAAGTGTTATTTTTTTTACTTCATAGTTCTCTCTTCTAGGAGAAAACTGAATAAAGAACAGTGAGAGCGCGATGGCGAAGAATATCTGATATGTCTCTCGTCTTGGTGTCTTAAGCTTACACTGTTATCTCGTGGTTCAAACCCAGATGACACGGGAAACCATCTAAGCGGAGCGTCACCACGAGTTGGCGGGGAGCGCACCGAGAAAATTTTGGTTCCACAGACCCTCCCAGGTTGCAGGAGATGGCCTCTACGACTCTATTCGTACCTCACCCCATCCCCTACGAAAATAAAGAGCTTAAAAACGATTTCAGACGATTTCATTTTTGGGGCTGTGATATGATTTGGGGGGAGGGGCGACTCTGGTGTAAGCTTTGTAAAGTCATGATTGTTTCAGATCAACAAGATTTTAGTGGACGATTACGGCAATTTTTAAGTTTCTTTTCATTTTCATATGTTCCATTTTTATATGTGTTTTTTTTTAAAGAAGACTTAGCCAAAAAAGTGTCCACCCGGGCCGACAGTGATACATACTGGCTACGCCCCTGAAAGCCATTTGCATTTGGCATGACTATACAGCATGGCGGATCCGAAACGTTATTGTAAAGCATCTTTAGTGATGCTGATGTCTTAAACATGATTCTTATTTCTTAGGATACACATTATCTTTTCCAAAAGCAAAACAATTAGACCACTGGCTTACTTAAAACACTGTGTTTTGTAGCGCTACATGAGGCAAGAGGTGGGCATTTTCCCTCCAGATTTTGTCCTTGCCCTTTCCGAAGTTAGATCAGTCATGAGTTGGTTTAACCAAAAAATAAATAGTATACCTCTCTATACACCTTATTTTTCATCCGGGGATATGTTAAAACCTCAGACTTTCTAGGGGTTTCGCCCTATGGACCCCACCTACAGGAACAGGCGCTTTGGGCTCGTTTTCGAGCTATTCCCGAAAGGTTTTTGCCCCAACATTATCCTTTGCCCAATAGCCCTCCTCCCCCATGTGGCATTTTGGTGCTGCCACTGTTTAGCCTGAATAATGATATTACAACTTGTACACGTAGCAGATATAGGTATAAGTTTCTGCAAACCAATCACGAATTCTGATGTTATGATTGCTGACAAACTCGACTCTAATAATTTGAGTGACTGGCTGGTTTGATGACTGAAAGTAATTATTACGTAATCGAGTTTATTTACAAGTAACAATAATGTGTTCGTCATGTTTTACACACATATACACTCTACAAAACGTCTTTAGCAATTAAACTCTTATTTTGCCCCTACTTTGTTAACACTTTTAAATTCTAAACATGTTTAGCTATTAAACACTAAACGTTTATCAATTGAAAATTATTAAAAGTTAAATGTTTAGGAATTGAAACCTTGTGTTTGGTTCTAAACATTTTTTTTTTCAGTTATATCCTTACTCCGTATGATTTAAGTAGGCCGGAATAATTTTTTTTTTTTTTTTTATTCTTCTCAATCAGCAACAAAAGCAATTAATACAAGCAAAAGCAAAAGCATTATCCAAAGAAACTCAACAATATTTTAGAACAGACAAAATAGTGATAATTAAAGCAGCCTATTAAAATATGACAGATTATAATGCTAAACAATACTGAACTCAAGCTGTAAACCAAGAAGCCATGGCCGCCATCGATCTAAAAAGTTCTCACGTTTAAGCGTAACGCAATCATTGTATTACAAAACTGAAAGCAAGTTCTTAGCATAGTTCTTAAAACTAAGGAAATTTAAGGCATCATTTTGTATTTTACATCTATAAATATAAAATTTAAACAAGATCAACAAAGTATTTATAGTTTCGTTATCATGTTGGTGATACGTTATACCAAAAATTAAAGTTACAGGATTAACAAACAAAGTATCATTGGTGCTATTATATACAAAATTCCTAAATTGTTCCCACATTGGCTGTACCTTTTCACAAAAAACATAATATGACTAATCGTTTCTTTTTCTTTTGAGCAGAAAGTACACAAATCATGATCCAAAATGTTAATTTTTTTTAAGTAGCAGTTGGCTGCCAAAATCCTTGTGTTTATCCTGTATTGAAACCAAGAAAACTTGCTTTCCAAATTTAGAGTAAAAGGTAATTTGTAGATTAAATTCCAATTTAGGTTATTACAACCGATTGATTCAAGTCAAGCCAGCCACGAGACTTTATACGAGTGTCAGAAGCATAGGCAATTATTCTATGGAAGTCAGAACCCCCCTTGACTGATTTAAGTAGGATAGCATATAATTCTGGGATAAATGGTCTTTGTAGTTTACAACTCACATGACCATTAAAGAAGCCTTTTACAGCTCTTAGAAGACCTTCATACTGCAAAAAATTTGTATTAATATTATAACGAGCAATAAAATTGTTAAGGGAAAGAAACTTTCCATCCTCGTCGATCAGATCATCAATAATGTATACACCCCTTTGTAACCAAGTTTTAAAGTACAATGGTTTACAACCCACTTGAATTAAATCGTTCAGCCATAGACACTGATGTGTATTTGGATTTTTTCGAAGATCGATATCTATGGAACTTTTTAGTTTAATAATAGCCCTCAAAAGATCCTTATAAAAGGGGTTACTGATCAATTGCAGTCCTGTTTTTAAGTAAATCGGGCCCCCATCCCAAAGGAAATTGACCTTACTCTCGAGGAAGAAATAGAAAAGGGCATAAGAAGCCGTGGTAGGAGACGCCTTATAGTACCTTCTTAGCCAAGTGAGTTTCATCGAAGTCATAAAAAAATTAAAATCTAACATCCGTAAACCACCTTTTGCATAGGGAAGGCAGAGTTGCTTCCGACTGATTCGGTCTGTGCCATTCCCAATAAATGAATAAAACATTTTCTCAATCGTATTCACAACATCGCTCGGTGGGTCAGGTATGGAAAGCAACAAATAATTTATTTTAGGTATAAGAAGGGACTTGATTATTGTTATTTTACCAATGACGGTGAGTCTTCTCCTAGACCAACGTCCAATAATATCACGGATATCATTAATAACATTTGAATAATTAAGTTGACTTATCTCATTAATATCAAGGGAAAAGCGAATCCCCAAAAAGGTAAAACACCCCCCAGGATCCCAAACAAGTCTTTTGACCTCACCGTAAACTTCTTTAGCATGTCGTTTAGCACCAACAGAAAACACCGACGTTTTATCATAATTTACGTTAAGACCAGATAAAAAATGAAACACCTGCAATTAGTTCATTACTCCCTCGAAAGAGGTACGACTGCCATCTGTAACAAATGCCGTGTCGTCAGCATATTGGATTATCTTAATATCACACGATGATAATGTAATAACTCTAATAGATTCGTTACAACGAACGTGAATAGCAAGGAGTTCAACACATAAAATAAAAAGATAAGGAGAGAGGGGGTCACCTTGACGGCATCCCTTACTAATATCAAAAAATTGGGAGCGATAACCGTTAACCATAACGCAAGAGACGGCATTATTATAAAGAAATTTACACCATTGAATGAAATTATTATTGAAACCCCAAAAGTTAAGAACATGCCAAATAAAATCGTGAGAAATTGTGTCGAACGCTCTTTCAAAATCTACTAATATGAGATGAGCTGGTATATTCTCAAGATCAGCATACAGCAAAAGATCGTAAAGTAAGCGTACATTCTCTCCAATATATCTATCAGACATGAAACCTTTTTGGTTCTCATGAATAAGATTGGGAAGCACCTCTTTAATTCTCTTTGATACGCAATTTGAGATTATTTTGTAGAATACACTTAAAAGAGAAATCGGGCGCCAGTTCTTCAAAAATTTCCTTGGTTTTTCCCTTTTGGGGATCAGAACAATAACACCTTGTCGTAAGGTGGAAGAGAGGGTACCCTTCCGCCAATAAGAACATAAACCCTTATAAAAAAGGTCTGATAACCTGGGCCAGAAGTACTTCACAAACTCAGAGGAAAATCCGTCCAAGCCTGGTGACTTGTCATTTTTAAGTTTCAAAACAGCATCTAGAATTTCAGCTTTCGTAAAAAAGGTTTCAAGGTTATCAGCTTGATTCTTTGTTACTCTTGGAAAGTTTGCCTTACCTACGAATTGATGTAAAATCTTAGAATCAAGATTACCATGATCACTACAAGAAAACGTTCTCGAGAAATAGTCATAAGTTTCATCCATTATATCTTCCTGTTTGTGTAAAATATTCCCATAAACATCTGTAATAGCATTCAAACTTTTATCTAATGCTTTTCTTCTCTCTAAGCTAAGGAAAAAAGAGGAAGGTTTTTCACCCCACTCAACCCAGTGACCACGTGACCTTATCATAGCTCCCTGCAAATAAACTTTTCTTAAATCTTCCAGTTCATTCTTCTTTTCTTGGAGGGTAGCGTACGTATTTTCTTGTACTACCATTTCAAGTTGGGCGATTTCGTTCATCAATAATTTCTCCCTGTTTGCATTTTTATTTTTCAGTCTACATGAAAACTGGATTGTCTCACCCCTGATCATAAGTAGCAATGTCTCCCAAAATAAATCAGCATCAATATTAAAGTGCAAGTCCCCATGTGGAATTGTTAAAACCGACTCACGGTTATAAGGGGTAGCAACATACTGCATGACACACTGATCAATTGTAGCATTTATCAAATTAATATAATCATTGTTTTGCAGAAGAGCATTGTTGAACTTCCAAAACCCTTTTCCATGTTTAATATTATACATAGAAATGTCTAAAACCACAATCGAATGATCAGTACGATAACCAGGCAATATATTTCAATCAGTAATGAAATTCAATAAATTTTCGGAAACCAAAAAGAAGTCAAGACGAGCTTGCTTAAAAGGATTCCTACGTCTCCAAGTAAACTGTTGAGTCTGAGGGTACAAAGTACGCCATGGATCAACCAATTGTGACTCCTGCTTTAATTCAATAAGTTTCTTTTGAGCATTTGGATTATTGATATTTGCATATGAGTAACAGTCTAAATCAAAATCTTGAACTAAGTTCCAATCCCCACAAAAAATATTGAAGTCACAGTCAATACCAAAACTTTCGTTGAAAACGTTATCGAAAAAGTCAGGGGAATCAGAATTAGGTCCATATAAATTTACAAGATTGAAAGTGAAGCCTTTAATGTCGATGAGTAGGATTATATAGTTACCATCCTGACCATATGTCACATGTAAAACCTTAGCCACACACTTCTTGTCAATAAGGACGGCAACACCTCTTGCATTAGATGAAAACGGACTAAAAAAGAGGTCACTTCCCCATTCAAAATAATAAATATGGTTACTATCTCTAGTCCAGTGAATGTCTTGTAGACATATAATTGTAAATCCCATTTTACTCAAAAAATTAAAGACATCGTTCCTTTTATTTCGATCACCTAACCCTCTACAATTCAAGGAACAAATTTTTAAACTTTCCATTTAGGGTACATTGAAGAACTATGTAGCATTAAGATTCGGATAATATCATTTTCATTTATGAATTCACTGGATTCTACGAGGTAATACAATTTGTTTGAAATATTGCGAGATAAAATATCGAGATTGAGAAGAAAGTTTTTGAAAATAAGAAAACCACAAAAATACAAGTACACACAAAAACAACAAACAACGAACAAAACAGATAACATGAAGGGCAGACAGAAGGAATTGCTCACTGGTGTGCTTTAACCATACTGGTGTTTCATCAGTGTCCTGCTTCTAAACGCGTCGTATCCAAGGCACAAATTTACAGTATTTTACCTGGAACTGGATAATGTTACACATTAGTAAAGATCTTGTAATGAGACAATCAGCGCAGACCATAAACAGTAGACGGCTGAACATGAACTTGTCGACCAGGGAGCGACTATATGGGGTTCTCAGAAGCCCGTTCTATAGTTTTTGTCAACTGCCGTTCTTTATGACATGGTCGCTACCCTTCTTTTCTTACAGTAAACATCCGAGCAATCTGTTGACGTAAAAATTTCGGCGTTGTTGTAAGAAAAGCATTGAACGGGTGAATGCCTTTCTTACAACAACGCCTAAACTTTCACGTCAACAGATTGCTCGGATGTTTCAAAATGTAAGAAAAGAAGGGTAGCGACCATGTCATAAAGAACGGCAGTTGACCAAAACTATAGAAAGGGCTTCTGAGAACCCCATATAGTCGCTTCCTGGTCGTTTCAAGAACCATGTAATTGAAATATCCCTGAACTAATATGCCTCATCGTGTGATGAAACAAGAGACATCCTTAAATAAATTATCTGTTTTCATGGTCAACGCCTTTTAATTTACAAACACTACAAAGTAACAAAACCAACAAGGCACAGAATAAAAACACTGTAACAAGTCTATGAAGCGGCTGCTATACTTCGCATTCGCTCGTAAAAAGGCCGTGGCTGGCTTGACTTGAACCAACTGAAGTGGGCCGTAAAACGCCATCTTACTAACTATCTAAAATAGGTATTTTCAGGAATAAGACGTTTTTCTAATAAATTTTTGCCTCACATTGTAAAGTAACATGTTTAGAACTAAAGACTGTCACAGAGGGTTAGGAATAGAGAACGGATAAGAAAACGTAGTCCCCCGGATGCGAAAATTGCGCAATAGTAACTGCGTAGTTTTCTTCTGACCTAGACGTTTACAGTCTGTGCCTTCCCAACTAACTGTGTTGAATGAAAGACTGTCGGCCATGGAAAAAGAAATAAAGAACATGACGGCAGTGTGTAAAGATATGGCTGAGTCGGTGGACTTCTTTCAACTGAAACTTGAATCGCCCTTACCAATATGCGCTTGCTTTGCCGGTGACCATATGATCAGCCGAACGACATATGATACAGTTGATGATATCAGGTGCTACCGCGGCTTAAAAAGGTCATTTCTAGAGTTTGATGTGTTTCAGTAGAAAGTCAAATATGGGCCATGCGCACGACTTTATTTGCTTAGCCACATCTAAATAATGTAGTTAACCTCAACCCAAGTTTTTTTTTGTTTTACATTTTGTAAATATTGTCATATTAGATTCTTGTCATTGGTGGTTGTGCTTGGCGGCATGGCATAATTAGATCTAGCAATCTTGTAAGACAAATTTAAAATGGTTCCTTTGAGCAACCGTACTGTAAGGGAAAAGACTTTCTCGCTGCGCACTTATCCAACCAAAGAAAGAAGAGGAGGGTGAGAAATTTTAAACCGGTACTGTTTATGTTGTTGACAATTATAGTAGGAATGGGAAGAGAGATCTCTGACGAGGGAGTAGCAAAATAAAAGCACTGCGTAGTTATCTCTCTCTATTCATTAGCCACTCGAGATGATAGCTAATTAGTTTCATCTTTTCTGATCTGAAAGTATATGCTTACTATGTTGGTGATCATGCGATGCATATACATACAGGTGATCCGATTGGACTGCCGAACCGTAATAAGCACTGCCCTCGAACAATACTGAGAACACTAGGGAAGTTTAAAAAAAATTGAAACTGTCATACGTGAGGAAATTTTGATATTTAATACTCCCAATAATATGTGTAAAATTCTGACAGTTTTGGCTACGGTCGGAAATTATTAATAAAACAATTCTTCTGCAATCTTAACACGTCTATTTTCGAGATCTAGTAGATATCATCCACCATGCACCTGTTTTGTTTAGTAAATTTTAACACCATATATACGTATTACTCATATGTACTTTTCTAAACGTCGATCTTGTAGCAAAAACATTTCTGTTTCCCTCACCTCACACAACTAATGTTTCATCTGTATAAATTTTCAACACTGATATCCTTTCTGAAATGCGCAAACCTCCTCATCATAACAAATTCACCATCTACTACCCGTTCGTATCAGGGAGTTGCTAACATTAAGCAACTCGGCCAATATCACTAGAACCGTTAGACCGCCTCCATTCGCGAGTATGAATGCCTTGCATTCTGGTTTCCAGTTGTGGCTCACTGGCTTGTTTTCCCTACTCCACTGCTTTTCGGAGCATCACACACAACAGGAGAGGTTCCATGTTTAGCATCTTTGGTATGACTTGACCTGGGAATCGAACCCGGGCCTTCCGCGTGAGAGGCGGATGCTCTACCGATAGACCAAGCACGCGGTCCTTTTTCTAGGGTGTAATATTGCTCGTTTTGCACTGGGAAATGCCAAATTTGTAAAACTGGAAGTAAAAATTCATTTATTTAATTCATTATGCAAAACAAAAACCACAATAAAAATAGTTCTACGTAAATCGAATCAAACATTGGCTATGTTTAAAATGCACATCTCATGGCTCATTCATAAGTTTTCCAGGTGCAATGACTAAGACACAGCACACTTGAATCTGCCATGACGGAATAGGGATTTCAATATCAGCTAGTTACATAACGGAGTACTGGGTTGGTCACTTACCATTGACGAAATTAGTGTTTGCACCGGGTACCCGATCATCGTTTTTGCTACCCGGGTAGAAAATTACTACCCGGGTAGCGTTTTTCTATGATTTTTTTTTTGATCTTCGCAAAATAACATAGGTATTGAAAGTATAGCAAATGTATCAACCCACAGGGAATTCACAATTATTTGAAATGAAGTTTCTTAACTTGTTTTTTTGCATATGCTTTTGTTAAATTGCATTTTTCCAGAAACAATTCCCGCGATGTGTGTTTCTAAAATCCGCTCCTATACCATTTTATGAAACAGCATAGGCCATACACTGTGCAGAGCCTAGCCTAGCCCACGGAGCGGACGAAAGATATTGCAAGGTTTACGATCGGGTACGGGTATACCCGACTGGTAATGCCGTTCGGGTACCCGGGTACGAATTTCCTACCCGTTGCAGACACTGGACGAAATGCAACAAAAATTTACCTCGTTTAAAGGCCCAGTTCTCTCAACCCAAACAGTAACAAGTCTCCTAATCTTCTTACTGAAGCCCCTCCCACAATTTTCTGAAATTCATCCTCATCCAGACACAATCTCAGTTTATTGCTTGAGGGTGGGTATGGAAAAAGTCAATTTATATAAGAAAAACACTCTCAGTACCATACATGCTGTGTAGTAGAAGCTTTGGCACTCTGCATTGTTTGAATTAGCTATCAATCAAAGAGCTGAGCCAATTGGGAATGTTGGTACCCTGGTACCGAAACTGTAGTTTGGAGTGAGAGGTATGACCCTTTAATCTAAATGCAAGCCAAAATCTGCATCTTATATAAATTTAATTCATTTATAGATGAAACAAGGTAAGCAATAACAGTAGGATCGCAATGCATCGTGGGGGATATTTGAAAATGGCAAAATAATCCCATGGCAAAATGATCCCCCAATCTGGAGAAAATTGATTTCCCCCGAGGGAGGTTATCTCCTGAACTGTTAATGAAATCAAGTTGACGGTTACCATGAGATTGACGGCGGCCACGTTACGTCTTCATTCAGAAAAAATGCAACGTTACGTCCAATGAATAATTTCAGTCTTTCAAGAGTTGTTGTTATGATTTTCCAGTTTTTTGCCTGTGTATTTTAATTATTGTAAGATTTTTTGTACATATTCGTCAATTAAGTGTGGAAGCCATATGATCTGAAAAGAACCAATTTAATTTCAAAAAAATCTAGTAAAATCGGCACAGAAATGAACTGGTGGAATCCCTTTTACTCTGAGCCAAAATCAGTCAGTTTGACGCGATTAGCTACGCAGGATCCTTATTAAGATCGACATTGGGATCACTGCGCCCAAGTCCACATTCACATATACGAATGCCAAGTCAGTATACTTGCTCAAGTATGGTCTCTTTATCTTGAAGTTTTGTCTGAAAATGGAGCTAAAACGAAACCGAACCCGAATAAGAAGGTAGTTTATGGGGCTCGATCATCCCAAGGAAGGTTTACAAAGTTTTTTTTTTCATTGTAGGAAGAACTCAATTATTTTGATCCTGAACAGATGTGCATATAGGCTATATACAAGACAAGAAGGGGAATATTAATAATTTACAAGTATTTACAGATCAAATTAAAACTATATATCATTATTATAGGGGAAAATCCAACATGGAGAGAATCATCGGTTTCTTTTTATCTCACACCTGTAGCTATAATAGTAATATAGTTCCACACCAGGGATTTAGATATTGTCATACTTTTCGGTTGTAGACGAATCGGGACAGTCAAGTGATGGTCTGATTTTAGTCGGATATTAATGGGGTCCATAACCTTTAGTCTTTCAATTTCCTTGCTTATGCCTGTATTATGGATGGTTGTACACTGAATTGTTGATTGATTCCATCAATTTCACTGAACAGTTGAATATGAGGGTTTGATATTAATGTACACAAATAAATGAAGACAATCCAGCTGATGGACCCCACTACTGGCTGCCCTCATGCAGTCACTAAACATAAGTGCCGATCGGATTCCTCTATGAATGTCGCTATAATTTTTTACACTTTTGTTATCTTGCAAGAGGCGTCGAAAGAACTTTAAGTACAATTTGAAAGAGGAAAAAACTTTGTTGGGATATTTTGGCTGACAATGGTTTTTAAAATTGAGGAAAACTAAAACAGTTAGCCATGGGACATAACTTTTTGTACTCCCTGTTTCAAAAACGTCTTGCACAGGCGTAAGAGGCTGGTAAGCACTCGCCCTCCCTATTCGGGCAAAAACAGTTCGTCCATTCGGACGGAACATGTTTAAACGTTCCATTGACCAATATTCGGGGAAAAATTGCTCGTGCCCCCACAGAAATTACCCCTTATACGCCAATCACGCATTGAACGTATGCTTTTATCATACTATTTTATGGTCAAATCCTCAGACCTTCATGTTTTATTTCAGTGGGGGCCAGTGGGCGAAGTGACAACGCCCCCAGGACATTTTTTTATTATTCAACGCTCGTTTTCACATGCTCGTTTTCACACAAAAAGAGTTGGGGTGAGGCTAATTCCCTCGTCTCCCGTCTCCGTGTTCCCTGTGGTGGGAACATTGTCCTATAGTTTGCAAGTATGGGATCCTTCAACGACATCACCTAATTACTAAAATAATGTATCACAAAATAAATTTTAATTTTAGGACATGGAAAGCATCATCCCTGGCACTTCGGGTGGCTTTTTTCTCAAGAATTAGAAACACGCGCCGACGTATGGTCGCCATCAACATAGTTTCCTTGATTCTTTGGACCCCCAAAAAACGCAGCCATACATGACAGACCAATGATGTAATTGGTGTGAGTGCCTTGAGATTTGTCAGTTAAGTGTTTTCCTTTAGTGAACGTAGTTTCCTTGGGAAGCAGTTTCATGGTTTGGTTTCGCCAAACGGATCTTTGCCAGAGTGTCGGGAGGACTTTAGAAAAAGTATGTATGCCGACAACGGATGTTTTGGCTTTTAGAGTGAGGGAATGCAATCTATGTACGTGCTAGAAGTCACAAAAGCCTTAAAGTGGAACTTTAAAGGGCAAGAACAGTCATCCCAAATTGAAATAGTTTAATAGACTGTCCAGTTTCACTATTGGGTGTTGGAGGTCATGTGACAATGTTTTTTCTCTTCAAATGTGAAATTTACTGGAAATAATTGCTTTGTTTACCGGGATGCACAGATGGTATTTATATGTAAAAGTTTTGTTGCAAAACATTGGTGGTAAATTATAGAGAAATGCAAACCATTGGCCGACAATGTGAAACCATGACATCACTCCTGCTTGCTCCAAGTTCATTTTTAGTTGATAATTTGCCACATTTAATCGCCAATTTCTCGAGAACCGAACACGGGAAATGAAGAAAACTTCTACCGGAATGCTTAGAAAATGTTCCTGTTTAACACATCAAAAATTAATTTGACTTTGGACTAATCTTTTAAGTAAAAATTCAATTTTCATATGTGGAAAAGGAACAAAATCTACACAGTGTGGTGAAAGTTCCATTCAAATCATACATGTAATTTCTTGAGATATCAGTAAATGAACTCAGTAGATTTGTGTTCAAAAGTGAGTTTCAGGGCAGCAGAGTTTATATCACTTCTTCACATTGACAAGGAATGCTTTGTTTCCCTTTGTTTTATCAGACTGTTGTGTTGACCTTGAAAGTAATAGGAGTATGACCTCCCTGTGGGGATGCAATGTTTTGTAAATTTCTCATGCTACTTGTGCGATCACATTTTGATAATATGGGATTGTTGAGGAGAAAATCCAGTATAAAGTTTAAACAAAAAGAAAAGACTGTCAATTAATGTGGGGATGTGATGTCATATGTGCTTGCTTCAAGTTCATATTTTGTTGAAAATGTAAAAATTTTACGTGCTCATATCTTGGGAACCACACATCGGATTTCAATGCAAACTTCACCGAGATGCTCAGAATAAGTACGCCTACCCCTCTAACATACCAAATCCTGCTGTGACATTTAACCCTTCTTTTAATGCAGATATATTGTAATCAAGCAAAAACTTCATTACAAAATAAAACAAATTATCTCTACACTCCATCGCTAGTAGATATCTAAACTCTGTTTTGGGAAATATACATTGATCTTCTGAATTTTACAACAACGGATATTTCTCCTGTATTTTCGGATAAAAAAATGGGAGCTGGAAAGGTACACGCGTAGGCTTCATGACAAAATGATATTTGTACAACTTTTTCGACTTTTAGATTTTTTTTTTTATCAAAAGTGCTTGTGTCCTAAAATGCCCGATGCAAGCCCCAGCAATGGTATTATAAAGCTGAAGATAGTATCAGTACTGGTATTAGGGTGCAACTTATCCACAAAACGCGTCAGACGTTTCCAGAAGATACCCTCCTCCTCCTCCTCAGAGTACATGTAGAAAAGTCTCATTTTAAAGCGCTCCCATATGTATTGAATATTCATACCCCCAACAACTATTAGTGGTAATATAAGTATTAACAAGTCTCGACTCAGTACCAGCACGTTATAGAAGAAGAGAATATCAGAGTCCTTCATGAATTGATAATCGTGACAAGTGTAATCGCAGATCGATATAACATTAAACCCCGGATTTGCAGTTAACGCTGTTGTTGCTGTTTTTGGTGACGTATCGTTCCTTTCTTGATGGGTGTAATGATCGTAATTCCAAGTAAAGAAAAGAGTCATTCCGAAAGATGAGTTGAACAGTATAACTCTAAACCAAGGTAAGAGAAGTTTGCGAATTTGTAAATAATTCTGAAACAATTTCCTGCTCTCGTTTATACAATCGTTCAGCTTTCCAACATTCTCCCTTATGAAAACGGAGGTAGTGTTAACTCTTTCTTCCAATGAAATCCTTTGTAGATACAGATAGTAGCAAAAACATGCCAAGAAAGGCCAGTTGAAAACGTCGTTTATTGTCCATAAATACTCGCTCAAACTGCGACAATGGTTACCCATAGCAACAAAGTAGGCTACCTTTATGGAGGCGACGAGAAGTGCAAACAAAAGGAAAAAGACAAATGTTGCAAACTTTGGTGGCGCCCTCATACCACCGAGATTTGGAAAGCTTTTGAGGAAAGAATTACCGTTAAACACGTGAACCCATTTAATGTCCCCTTTAAATCTTATTTCGTTTCTGAAAAGTCGAAGGCAGGCGATGGTGCAAATAATTTGAGGAGAAGCCGTAGAAAGCCAATGGCAAATATACGAAAGAAAGCGAAGAAAATGATCGTTCCTTCCGAAAAAGCACGTGAAGTACACTGTTGCTGATGAAAAAGAGAGTATGGCCAGGGGCAAGGGAACTAATAGCGATGACAGAGAGAAAAGAAGTTTCCTTCCAGTCAGTTTTCCTGTAGAAGAATAAAAACAAAACCTAAGTATGAAAAGTTTCCCGAAAGAAGGAAGAAATATTTCTTTAGATGTGAGCAGTCCAAAACAACCTTCAGTAGCCTAATTGCAAAGTTTTTCTTTGGGTCTAATTTCAGGCTGTGAAAAAAGCATGCGAGACTCAGTAATAACCTATATACTACTACGATCCGGTTGAAGTGACGCGACGAAATGATTCGACGAATTAAGTCACGCATGTGTTGTCACTGCGATAAAGAATAGAAAGGTCGACCGGATAAGTTACCTTTTAGGAGGTGCAGGTGTCTTCTACTTAAATCATAGGGAGTAAAGAGTGTGTCTTGGCTTAAAGGTTCCTAACAATTTGTACCAAAGGTATTTTTGAAGTTTGCAAATGGGAGACAAATCTTTAAAAATGATTTAAAACAATATTTTGTGGAAGTATTGATGTATTAATCATAATAAATGTTAGCCCTTCATGCAAGAAACACGGTAATATTTTACTTTGCTCTCTGTTGATATAAGGTCACAACAACTAACTGACCGAATGCATGTATTGTGCATGCTATTAAGTAACTGCCGTCGAAAATCCAGCCGGACGTATGACCTTTCAGACGGTACAATGCCTTTCACTTGAATAATAGGGAGTAAAGTTGTATCTTGAACTATAAAACCTCACAATTCTTTGCGAGAGCATCGAAGTACCTTTTACCATGCATAACAAGTAGTAAAATTATAATTCTAAGCAAAAATGTTGACAAAGTAGTGATGTTTAAATGTCAGTCACTTTGTGAAAACATGAAAATATTTGACTATGCCCTGATATTAAGTAATGTACAACCACTTAGTAAAACACAGCTTCTTCAATATTGCTACATTTTACAGAAGGTAGAAATATTTCTGACGGCCTCATGTGGACATATTTTCTGGACGAAATTTGATGTTTATGCAATTATGCAATCAGAAATTACAAATATCCCCGATGAAAGTCACAGAATTTTTTTCCAAAAGAAACAAACAGGCAAACATTGCAATATATATTTGGTGAATTAAATGTCCAGCAATACCATTCACACCGATGTCCCTCTTAAGAATGATCTACACTAGCAACAACAACCTCAATCATCCAGAATGAAGACAGTCTTTGGCTTGGTACTATTCTACTGAAAACAAAACAAAACAAAGAAATAATTCTCAATCGTAGAGCTTACAAACCATTGCTTCAGCCAACACTAAAATGCACGATCCTACACATGTTTTGCAAAAGTGTAGTCTGCATGAGTCCAAAGGATTTCCCTTTCGGGAAACCAAAAAGGCAAGATGAGTAGGTTGTATTGATTTCCGAGAAAGTGCATTTTTATGATGTGAACAGTGAGTGGATTGATTTTGCAATCTCTTTCAAGAAACCCAGTATATTCAGTTCACTACCAGAACACTTGTAGCAACAAGTCACTCGGCCCCAACTGACGCAGCTAGTCGCAAACTAAACTCAATTCGAAGGGTATATGAGAAGATGTCAAAAGCATTAATTGAATTATGACTCTGTCAAGTTACCAGAAGAAATTAACTTTGGTGTGACTGGTGCAGTAGAGAGTAAAGTTCTAAGTACGATCGTGGAATGCAAAAAATTAAATCAATAGTGCCATCAATCTTTACAGTCACTCGGTCTATCAATAACGACCTGCATATCCTTTTATGTCAATAGTTTACTCATGCTAAGATGGTACTACAAAACTGACAGCCGTAATAGTTTGGCAATGAATAGGGAATGTCTGTCAAAGAACTGAGAAATTTGCCCTTCGATCGCTTCATCTTTATTTTCCCCCAATGTTGACCTGTAATAGTATCTCCAAATAACACTTTTGAAAAACATTTGACAATGCTTCCATTGAAAATTTCAGAGTATGTGGTCAATTTACATATTTCGGGATGTGGATTTTGTCTTCAGGTTAAACTCAGAATGCATGATAAATAAAAGAAAACATAAATAAAGCAACACATTACAATTACTTCACACCTGTTGAACTAACCAATGACTATGGTTGGTTTTATTGGACTGTTTACTGTTTTCTGGGGGCCAACTTGTCATGTCTGTTTACAGGCAGCTTACGAACGACCGTGTGGGGGTAACTTTGCGCAGTTAAACATAAGTCAGTACAGGCTGGCCTTCTTTAAATTCATGTATGGGAAGAAAATGTCAGCAGAGGTTCTTTTGAGAAATTCTAGGATAGGCTAGAAGCAAAACTTAGATTTGAAAATGTCTCCTGCTGGTGAGACCTTTTCCGAATCCTTTCAAATTCTGAAAAGGTCGATAAATTAATATGATATCGCATCTTGTTCTTATTGTAGTATAGGCCAATGGACAACAAGCTGTCATTATGCGGAGTTTCATTGAGCTCGTGAAGTGGTGAAGTGGCTCATTTGTACCAATACAGTTTTTGAGAAGCGTTACATTGCTCTGCAGTGGTAACTACGGAGGGTTAACAGTTGAACTTTACCGTAGCAATTATACGTAGCTGAGAGTTCGACGTATACGTATAGTGCTTCTGTTCGACGAACACGACGCAAACCAATCTTCAAAAATTACGGACATTGGTCGTCAAGTCACATTCACAAGATATCAATCATCTAAATAAGATTTGCCTGTCCCCATTTTACACCTTACGTCATGCAACTTGGTATAATTTTTGCTGGTGGATGGGCCATATACGATGGTGATTTGCTCCTTTATCGTCTTTCGCTTCGTCCTTCATTTTGGAACTCGAGTGATAAAACAGATTACAGAATCCACTCCCTTGAAACTTGGTCAAACTTATCCCGTCCTTAATTTCCTTTCTTGTTACATTGCAACTGACACTCCAGTGACCGCCTATTGCTGTCTGCGGTTTTACGTTATGTAAAATCGGCCAGTTCGTCATGCTATCGGTCAAGTCATGTCGTCCACTTTCAAGGGGGGGGGGGGGTTCTAGTGATACAGGTTCACCAGTTCACTAGCTTGATGAACCCCTATAATACTGGTTAATTCTTACCATGTGTTAAAACATCTTGGTGAGCGTCGTGATGTTCCAATGGTCTCCACTTGATGGTACCAAGAATCCACATAATAGCTAATAACACAAACATTCTTTTTGATTTCGCATTTTTGCTTTTGTCAAAGTGAGTCAATCTTTTTGTTTCCATTGTAAGACTGCCCCGCTACCAAAACTGGTTTAGTTACATCCAGAAAACAAATTTGCACACCACAAGTACGGAGTATTAAAGCTGGGAGCACTGAATATTAATTCATTAGTTATTAATTGACAGAGAAGAGTCGTACAACTACTTGTTAATCAACAAGCAGACAAGATTCTTGGCCGTTAAAATTTTCCTTTCAGTTCCAAATGATAAAAGTACTAATGTGTAAGTGGTTTATGATAAACAAAGACAATATTTTATTACGAGATTGGTTTTTGGTTTCGAATTCACTTAAAACAATTATTAGGAGGGTGACAAAAAAAGAGGACAGCTTAATTAAAAGTATGGAATTTTCTCTTTCCTGTTTGTGCTGTTCGGCAATCTATACTCTCTAAAAAAGATTTTTAGGAATTAAACGTTTTTCACACTCTATTACCCCCACTTTGTCAAATTGTTAAAAATTTTGTTTTGAAAACGTTAATCGTTAAACATTTAATGTTTAATGACCAAACGTGTGGAATTTAAAGGTATTTACAAAGTAAAGGACATAACTGTTCCTGATTGCTAAACACGTTTTATGGCTGTAGGGCAGTCCCATCGGGCAGTCGGTGACACATTAAACATAACCTTGAATGTATTGAAAAGGGTCTTTCCTTCACCATAGCTAAAATCAGGAAGGTCCGTTACACTGGGTTTTGAGGAAAACATTTTTAACTGGCTATGCAACTCTATAGTTGAACGCTGAACTGTCTGTAAAGGTTGGTCGTATAACATAATGCATACGTGTTACGATACATTTTTACAGACATATAAATAATTAATAGGCATACCCTTCGAAAACATTTTCGAGAGCACACGATGCATTACAGAGAATTTAAAAAGACCATTACTTTGAAAGCTTGTTTCTTGATGATTATAGTACATTTTCTGGGCAGCTAAGGAACTCTATCCCGTTGATGAACGATTCCCCCTTGTCTTCAGCTTGATTTTATCATTTTTCATTTGTATTTACACGATGAACCTACTGGTTCACCGAATTACATTATTCTGTGATACATACTGTTGATGTTCA
Source organism: Holothuria scabra (assembly GCA_037179385.1). Classification (NCBI taxonomy): domain Eukaryota; kingdom Metazoa; phylum Echinodermata; class Holothuroidea; order Aspidochirotida; family Holothuriidae; genus Holothuria; species Holothuria scabra. The sequence continues at coordinate 30,912,578 of CM074199.1, forward strand.
AAGGCATTGCAATTACGTCGCGGATTCACCACGTACGTTGAAGGACAATAATGTCAAGTACACGTGGCTTTGTGCCGAACGTACTGTACAATGTGCACTGTGGTATGCGCCGTTTGTTCACATTCATCGTTCAAGCGCGTTCAGTGTGGTCTACTACGTTGTAACACGTACTCCAACATGGCTGCCGGAAAATATAATGACGTCATATGAACATTAAAGGCATCGATAAGTCTAAAGGCAGTCAGGTCTCAGCTCAAAATACTGCAACTTTTGAAGTCATCTATACATTAATTCTCACATTGCAAGTTTCTTTGATTGACAGAGAACCAACAAATTCAGAGTAGACCTGCTGGTACTGATATTACACAGCATTTAATGTACTAAGAGTGTTGTGACGTGTGTACCGTCTAAATGAAAAACTAACTGAGATTGTGTCCAGATGAGGATGAGTTTAAGACAGTTGTGGGAGAGATTAAGAGAACTGGCACTGTATAGAGGCTTTTCACATGGCGTCATAATACTCTCCGTCGGCCATGTTGGAGTACATGTAACTACACAGCGAACCATACGAGACGCGCTTGCTCGTTGAATTCGTACACACCATGCATATCACAGTGCACACTGTGCAGTGCGTTCGGCAAAAAGCCGCGTGTATTTGGCATGAATGTCCTCCAGCATGGCGGTTCCGTGACGTAATTGCAAAGCCTCTATACATGGGGTGAGAGGATTAGGCTTGTAGAAGTGTCTTGATTAAAATGTTTCCACACAGTTAAATTAATGCTTCACAACTGTATTAAACATTTAAGTCTTAGCTTTCGGAATAGTGCATGGATAGGTCTACAATTTGAATTGAATCATTCTTTCACTGAAAAACCTTCTTGCTGATGATAATATGATATGGTGGTTAAAGAGTAAGGCATGTATAACCAGAAGATCCTAAGACGCTGCGCAATTTCAGGAAATTAAAGCTAACTTTATAAGTCCTTTTCCATTAGTTGTCCTCGATGATCATTCAAAAACCTACTAAAATCGACTTAGTGGGTTTATCCTATAAAAACACGTTTAGAATGGATGTCTGAAAACGCATAGCCGTAACGGAGATTGACATGCAATTGTTTTATTATAAAGAAAGAAAACTAAAATTTTACTGGCCTCATATTTATCAACTTTCAAAAATAACATCCACCCAACACTTTATTAAAAAATGATGATAAAAACATCAAAACAGTGGCATGATATTAACGAAGTGCGTTGATAATAGTTTTACCTAGCATTAACATGTTTTTTTATGTTTTATTATACTGAAGATGCGATTGAGTTTTAAACTAATTTTACATCCAAAAAGTAAATTGAATCAAAACCTCATTGATCATTTTCAATACACCTTCAATTTGAAGCTACCATAAATATATTTTTAGCTTCTTACAAACACCTCCCTGGTTAAATAACTAAGGTTACTTTGGATAGACAAGCATATTAAATATTTTTAGTTTTTTGTTTCAGTTTGTTGCTTAAAGTTGTTTGTAAACCAACTTTTAATCAACCTTTCAGTAGGCCGGTGTTTAATTGTCAGTCATATAAAGTGAAACTATACACTCTAAAAACGTATTTAGCTATTAAACACTTATTTTACCTCCACTTTTTGAACACGTTCAAATTCTAAATATATTTCGCGATAAAACCCGACGTGTTATTGTACTGTCCATGACGTCATGGACAGTACCTTAGACACAGTTCTTTCGTTCATTGTTTCTTGATTCTCAGTGAGTTGTTGGCTCTTCAATTGAGTTCATTTTGTAGAGTGAGTTATGTAGACGGGAACGAGACTTCATGGTCACTTTTGGTTTTGATATGGCCCAAAATGAGCGAGTTTCATATAGGTATTTATGTATTTTATTGTTTTGTAAAAGAATGCTTGATTAAGTCAAATTTGTATACAGTATGCTTGCTCATCACAAAACGGCCGCATTCCCGCATTGTACATGTAGTGTATCGCGCACAGTGTCGCTAAACGCGAACAAGCTAAAGAGCATTGTAGTATTGTGACTCAGTGCACACACACTGTACTGTCCTATCTCGAAAGTGCTTGTAGTTCGGAGAACAACCTTGACATCTATGTTCGCATCTAGGCCTAGGTTTAATCATTAATTTTAGCATTTGACGTTAACTTTCTTCAGTGTTATATTTCTCCCTTGGAAGCAGTTACGTAAGGCTTGACTTAGGCTTGCCAAATGCAAGGTATATCTTGAGAAGTAATAAGAACTTATCCTTCTCTATGCACAAAACCATATAGCAGGCAGTCATCTCGCTATAATAACACGTACGGTAGCGACAATCTACTCATAGGACATCAGTGCAGTCTGTTCTCTGTAAATTGGAAGTCTTGATTTATACTTAGCTTTTGTTGGGTCTAGCGCTGGCAGTAGGTGACAATACATTGTCAATCACGCACGTATGGTTTTGTATAAGAATTTGGACTTTGTCAGTGGCTAAAATCGACAGATTTTGCAAGAAAGTTGTTACATTTGAGAAATAATGTAGTACGTTTAACGAATTGAAAGATATGATATTGATTCCCATTCACGTCCAAATTAAAGTTTATTTGAAATATTGCAGCACTCGAAGTTCGTCGTCAAATCACGCAAAAAGTTAAAGCTTCTTGGCGGCCGTGCTTTCTTTTGGTTCAAACGGTGGCGACCAATTTTCCCATGATCCTCTGTACATGTATAAATAGGAAGTCCGTGGGAATAACATACGCCCAAAGACCCACGGCTGTTTGTGTATTTTATCATTCTCAGAGTGATGGTCATTCTCAGAATTAGCATAGGGGTCTAAACTTTTCTTTTTGTCTGCACTTAGGGTTACCATAGGCCTAATTATTTTCTCGCAAGGAGGACATGCATTGCCACCCTGGTGAAGAGGAGTCTAACTTAGGAGTGGTGGGGTGGGGAGTTTGCAAACTTTGTTGGCTTTCTGCAATGGTGTCTAGATGCAAAAGATGGTGCCATAAGTTGTTGCTCTTACTAGAGTTTCCTCTTACTTGATTAAAGTAAAATTAGGGAAAACCTTTCAGATAATTAAAAACATGAAATCCGGACACTCATGGTGGCGGTAATTTTACAAAACTGTCCGGACACCAGCACGAAACAATAAAAACAGGACGTGTCCTGGTAAAACTGAACATCTGGTAACCCTACCTGCAGTGCCACTGTGAGCACTGTAGGCATACTTTGCAACTTCCGGTTGATCACTGCCATTACATCGGCATTGCATGAATAGCCTAAAGGCCTAGGTGGTGATTCTTCAATAAGCCTGATGAGCATTATGAGAAATAGTGCAGTTCTGCATCACGCATGTGGCCATGTGCACCACGAGATTCCGAGTCGAAAAGTAACAAACGGTTGATATCTACCACAACCAACCAACACATAACAGTGCATTGATTATGTTCAGGTGTATCACATCGACCCCAAAACGTAAAAGGACGGTATTCCAAGCTTTAGTACGAACCCGGTTACATTGGCACAGCACTAACAATCATGGACAGTTAGTGGTTACGATTGTCGTAACCACATTTCTAGTTAAACTTGTATTAGCACGGAATGTCTAGGAATAAGACGTGTGTTTAAGATCAAAATATGTTTACCCAATGGTGTGGCAAAAAGTGTTTTATAGTTCATAAACACTTTTTGAGCGTGTGCGTTTTGACCTAAAGTGAACGTTTGATCATCTTGATTGACTTCTAAACGGTCACTTCAATCCCCTTTATCACGATTAAGTACGTCGTTGGCCGGTAAACTTTACAAAACATAGCCTAAAATTTACCGTCATTTTGATTATCTTTTGACTTTATTACAACTTCATTTGTTTGGAAGAGGATTTTTGCGATAAAAGAAATGTTACAAAAAAGAAATTTCCAAACTGGCGAACAATCGCTGCAGATTCCTAACCTAATCCCTAACCCTAACAAAGAACTGAAAAATGCAATCGATACACTGCGAATCTAGAAATACCTTGTTAAAAAGTGCACATCATCCCCTAAAATTTCCCCCAATGGCCACTGAAACAACACGGAGATAGATCATCGCCACTGAGGCAAACTGGAAGCACTTCATGAAAACTGTGACAGCAGGCAGGGAACATCGTGGTCTCTGATCGAATTTGTATTTGATATTTTAGCCTAAAATTAAACTTCATTGTAACTTTGACTTAAGATTGGCTTTAAGACTTATTACAGCTTCATTTGTTCTGAAAAAGATTTTCGTTCCTGTTAAAAAAGACATACACCCTTTAAAATGAATTAGGACAGACTTCCATCGATGGCTATGAGGCAAGAGGGAGATACATCATCGTCACTGAGGCAAACTGGAAGTACTGTGACAACATGCGGGGAACATCATGGGCTCTGAACGAGTTAGAGTGTACAAAAAACAAAATGTTATGTAACATGTAGGTATGGTGACCATAGGGAGATATAGGTACACTTTGGTCACATGATGAAGCATGTGGACATCATAATCACTGACTCCAAGTGGTTTTACAAAACAGCAGGACCCTTCATCTAGCAAATGGAACATGGAAGAACATATTAACGCCGTAATCATCAATGCGACACGGTCCTTGTTATAACAATTGATTCAACATAGAGGTAGAAAAGATTGTGGTTACTGATGAAACACGAGTTACATCATAGTTACACTTTAAGGAGGGTGTTTATTTTTCTAAGCACCTTTCACCCTTCACTTTACACAGATATTACACATGCGTGTCTAATTCCATAACATTTCGTTTTATAACACGTTTAATTACTAAACATTTAGTGTTTAATAGCTAAACATGTTTAGAATTTAAACGTGTCAGCAAAGTAGGGGAACTTAGTAATTTATTGCTAATTTTTTTTAAAGTGTATCAATGCAACATGAATTTCTTTATTGTCACTGACGAAACATGGTCAATGGAAGATATGAAGATCCACCGTAGTTACTGATGAAATATGGAGACACATCATGGCAAGTGTACTGTACTTCACATAAAATTAAAGAATGTACCTAAAGTCAAAATATTCTAAAGTGTATATAAACGAGCATGAAAAATGAATAATAACAGCCCAACTCCCATATTAATAGGACATTCCTCAGCTGAGATAGAAAATGTTGAATAATATTCACTCCACTTAAAATGGTACATTCCGCAATAATTTATGATGTCCGTCATTTGACCATAACTTGATCATAGTTTGCCTCCTCCAAGTTTTTTGACATTCTGGCGTCGCCAGTGCATCTACTTCTTGTACATTCTATGAGCCAGATGTGTACTGTTGTAGAAAACTTAGGTGCCACTTGTCTCATATTAGGACTATCATGGGTAAGTCTACAATTTTTCTACGAAAAATTGCAGAAGAGTCAAATCCACTATGTTAAAAAGCTCAAATCCTCTTTAGGGCTTATCCACCAACATGTTTTAACGATCTTGTAGTATACACGAATCCGATCAGAGCTTGTGTTTAGTGACTGAGGGCAACCATTACTGGGGTCCATCAATCTTAAATCATCTTTATCTATTGTCTTCATTAATTAAAAACCCTCAAATTCAGTGGAATTGAAGGGATTAAGATACAATTTACAGCCATCCATGATACAGGTAAGCGAGGAAATTGAAAGATTAAAAGGTGATAGACCCTATCTATGGCCAACTAAAATCAGACCATCACTTGCTGCCCGGATTTGTTTATATAGGTTCGCTAACTAACTTTGGAGAGCAGCGCCACCAACTTAAACATAGCTTTCACATCTGTAGCCAGACGAAAGTCACGTCAGATAAAGCAATGCAGCTGAAATAGCTCAAAATAAACATGTCTCGGAAAGGACGTTTTAGACGTTTTATTCCATTACAGCCCTTCTAAGTCGACTGTATTTCATTAGCAGACATTTCTAAGTGGGAGAAAAATTGGTGTACAATTTTCTTTGCCATTCAGTGAAGAACTGCGATCTACTCTATCATTCCCTTTTTCATCTCCTGTTTGAAGCCTACATTTGTCCGAAAAATTCTTGAACTAGGTGACAATAGGTAGCGTATAGAAATACGACCGACATTTTTAATCAGGTTTTACGCAAAGCACAATGAATTAACCTGCTGTAAAGTTTAATAAATATGTTTTAGTCTGAAAAAAAAAAAAAAACTGAACCACGTGTCCGTCCAACATTCCTATGGTACGTAACAACAAAGAAGTACACACTGCAGTTCTTTAACAACAATAAAGTATGCACTGCAAAAACCAGAAAAAAGAAAAAAACATTCATAACTCATGAATACTGACAGAGCGAGTTCGGTCTAGCCTACTTTTTCATTATTGTACAAATCGACGAACTCAGCTTATGTCACTTACACACGTTTCATATTCATTAAAAAACGATGATCCGTGCATTTGTACAGAATAAAACACGACCGGATTGTCAATGACAGCAATGTACGGGTACAGTGGAATTGCCGAAGATGATCTAGTCATTCATTTTCCTTAGAATTATGGTTGGATGACACACTGTCACCTGACCGTAGTGGTCCAATAAAACGGTTGAGGGTTATTACCAGTACGAACGGAACAGTGTATAGCTTTGCCGACTAAAAGGTGTTGTTCGCTGTTTCCGCACAGTTTGCCTTAATAACATCGTTGACGTATTTACAAACATCACCATGAGGTACGTTTATTAGATGGAAGCGACCAACCTGTAGATTTGGGTAAATGAAATTCGTGTGAGATTCTATGATCTGGTAAGTTTTATACACTCGTTTGATTCAAAGATAAAAATGCAATTCACGTCACCCCGATCTGACGGAGATATGTAGGAGCACAAATAGTTCATTCTAGGACTGTATTGTCAACGGTAACTACTCATGTTTGAGGCATACAATGTAAAAAAGCTGCAGATAGATTAACAGAATAAAATATAAAGAAATACAGAAAAATGGTGTAGCCTTCAATGGAAATAATGGTGATACCGGAAGTTACTTGTAAATGTTGAGACGCTAACTCATTTTCAAAATGGTCTGGATTTCGAAGAAAACATTAATTTAAGGATTCATTTTAAGCTTCTTTTCGTTCATTGGCTAATTGCCCTGTCCGAGGTCAATCGCGAATAGTGTAAAATGAAGTGCAAGAGCTGTCGCTCTGAAATTCTTGTGAAGCAACATCTAATTCTCACAATTTTTTTTCTGGTTTATCTTCAAAGTATCTTTCACAATGTTGTAAGACTCCAATATTGCATATTCAAGGTAAACCCAAGCAGTTAATACTAAAAAATTTCACATTTGAGGAAAAACATATTATCACATGACTACCAAGAGGTCAATCGTGAAACAGGGCAGCCCACTACACTACTTTAAGTTGAGGCGACTGCTCTTGCCCTTTATTTTCATTTTACATATTTTAGAATTTTGTAGTTATGAATATTAAATTCAATAATCTGCTTCTCATCTTTGCGCGGCATTTACATATGAAGACAAGATAGACGGCGGGTCAGGCAAAGTTTGTTTACTTAGATGAAGCTTTTCGGCTTAGTTTCTAACCAATTGGTCATGACCTCTTTTCCAGTTGTGGCTGGCTTGTTTTCCCCAGCACAGTGAAAATAGGTTTCATCTTTCAAGTTTCGGTATGATGCAGCCAGGAGCACAAATCCAGACTAATTTCATACCTCCCGAATGGAAGCCGGATGGTCTAACCACTTGACCATGAGTAAAGTAAACAGTGGTGTAGCTAGGGCTTGTGCCCCCCCCCCTCGGGGGCAAGAAAAAAATGGCGCCCCTACATGCATCTTCCGGGGTATAATCTTATGAATACTTTTTACACAACTCAAAAATTTCCGAACTTAATGGAGAAAACTTGGGTTTTCGGTGAGGTGAAATTGAAAAATTTGGGGTTTTATTATTACGTGACCCGTCTTTCAAGAGGAAATTAGAAGTAGAATGTAGGGAGATTGAAGTTGGTCTGGGTTTTCTACCGTGAGGATTATCCACCGATACTGAAAAATTTACTGAAATTTTTTGCCAATTTAAACAAATTATTTGTAATTCTGAGGCTTACATTGGAGAAAAATTGTAATTTCATAATACATGGGGTGGGGGGAGAGAGGTTATTGAAAAATCGAACTTCCGTACGAGCAAAATCATAAAGGTAGACGTAATAATCCCTTCATATACTACCGACAACATGGCTAAATAACAAGAGAATCAGACTTTCAGTCGGGAGGTTGGGGGTTTGAGAGTCCTGGACGGATAATACCATAGTTTCGTCCGGGAACAGTCTTCTATACGATAGGTATACTAAGACCGCTTTCACACTTGAGAGTTAATCGAGAGGGAGGGATCAGATCCGGATCAGATCCTCCCCTCGAGATCAAAGCTTTTGCTTTCACACTTGATCCCCCGCGGTGAATCAAGCCCCGATCAAGCGATCAACAAACAGGAAGTGACGCAATGAACCCGCCTTATCCTCGTAGTTGTCTGAAAGTGTAAACAACCTCGAGTACATACGCTGTACGTATACACCAATTGCACGAGGTCATGTTGATCTCGGGTCACCTTGATCCTCCGAGCTTCCACACACGGTTTTTTGATCCCCCGCGCGAGATCTGATCTGCCCCGGTGGGTGGATCAAAATCTCCGGATCTGATCCTGAGTGCGAGAGCTTTCACACTACAAAGTTGATCTCGAGGGGTGGATCAGATCCGGATCTGATCCCCTGCTTGAGATCAAGTGTGAAAGCACTCTAAATACTTGATAGCCGACGACTGTTGTTCGTCAAGAAGAATTATTTGATTGTGATTTTTATTCCTTTGTGTGAAAACATACATTTATTTTGGTCGGAGTATTTTTAATCACATAGATAGTTCCTCTTTGTTCTACGCTCTGTAGTTCATTTGAAAGTCTTCACATTACCCTTCTTCGGCATCCTGTGGGAACTGTTGATGTCAATCAGAGAAACAAGTCAATCATCAGCACAACTATGCTGCGCAAAATAGGGGTAAGGTCGATCATTCCCGTTCACCCTTTTTCTTTTTCATGTCGCCATATTTCAAAAGCTTCGGCTTGCAAGCAGTGATGTGCAACTTCGTCAAGATCACACCTGCTCGGTTCAAGGGCGATAGAGAAAAGGTTAAACCAGACATTTCCATAAATTCATTTATAGATTTAATGACGACACAATATTGACGTGGTGGAAGTAGGCTTGGAACGTACCTAAAATAATAAGAGCGTCAAGAAGGAAAACACACCTTCCACTTTTTGATAGACTTTAAAGGGTGACGTCATCCAAAATTCCCCAACAGTTTTCGCCACATTTTTTCTTTCTTACTTCACATCCACGTATTGACGAAGGTAGAATCTAGCGCTCTGGCAAGTTTTTTGGGCCGCATTGTCGGGATGAGAAAAACGATTCCGCCCCTACAATACACAAAACCCTTTCTAAAAGTTCCGTAAGGTCATTTTTTAATCCTCCTGTAGGCAGGACTCCTTCAAAATTGCCTTCTTAGTGTCCAATTTGCACTTTAATTTGCCCTCAAAGTATGGCTAACACCAATTTTCGTGCGGTTTTGCTAGACACTTTTAACCAAGGTAATTACTTGCTCTTACCCCACGAATACAACACAAAGCAGTCCACTATGTACAGGACACCCTACCGTGGGTGTCCAGCGAAATACTGCCCAAGTTTACTGAAACCAAACTCTGGTCAACCGTCCCTTTAAAATTCTTCGAGAACCAATGCACCCTGGTTAAAGCGTACCAGTGAACAGTAGCCTATATACTACTCGACGACAATATTATAACAATGTATAGCTTAAAACATTGTTTCGCGTTTAAATATAGACCGCCGTCATTTTCAGTCCAAACACAGGACACAATCCCCCGAACCAAAAATTTGTGTCCCTCATTAAGTTTTGAAACTCGATTGCCAATACGTTTGTGCCCTTTTTCCCATCCCGGGCCAACCTTGCACGCCATCTTTGCCTTTCTCCGTTTCCTTACTTGTTGCTTTATTTTTGCAACCTCCATGGTGTCTGTCGATGACACCCCAGGTCCTCATGACAACGATGAGTAGGATTAAAATAAATATATTGCTCTTATTCGTAGTGTAAAAGCCGCTGCCACACTTCAACGAATTCGAATCGGATTTTCAGGTTTTGTTAAAATATTCTCTATTTTCCTGTCGGAAGACCCAAACATTTGTCAACTAGTCTGAATACATGATTTGTATCTGATGGCTTTGAAAATAAAATGCCAACTGTTATTTCGTGACGTTACATCAACAAACATTTTTATCAGACAGCTTAGTCCGTAAAAATCTTTACGTTTCAATATAATTAGCATTAATTTACTTTTCGTAGTCTTGAGGTACAATTTACATACTACACATTTAGGAAAACGTTTGGCTTTATCCGACCAGAGATTGCTTGAATTCGTTTTAGTATGACCGTTGGGTGTGCTTTGATGCGAGGATTATTTTCGTCCTGACAGAGGAGCGCGTAAAGTGTTCCCGTTTTTGTTCCTTAGCTTGCCATACTTCGAAAATATTTCAACTCTCCTGCAAAATATGGGGATCTACTTGAGCAAGTCCAAACTTTTACAAAAAACCATAGCAGACGGCCATCTTGGTGCACTTTTTCTCACGCGTACGGTAGCGACAATCTACAGTGCAGTATGCTCTGTCAATGTATAGGAAGTCCGTGTTTATACTGTTGAAGCTTACTTGAAGTGGCTTGCGGAAGTCAAGCATCGCTTTACAATTGTTGCACGCCCAGTCAACAACATCAACAACATTTGGGTGCTGCGTTCAGTTTTGTTCAAAGATGGAAATTAAACCACTTGATCTGACACACAAAAGCAATTAATTCCTAAATGAAGATTGATCGACGTTTAGTTCGTTAATGCAGTCAAGTGTTCTGATTATTTAACTTACGAATGTTTGCATTACAGTTCGAATGCGAGTTTATTAGACAAATTTTAGTTGCAAAGAACAGGTGGCTGGCGTATTTCACACAAATATATACTAGAGTAGTTAGTTTTTGCAAAAAATAAATAATACCGAGCTAATAAAATGCATTTGCGTATCTGCTAGGGAAGGGGCACGGGAAAAGTTCCCCTGGCGCTTTTGACCTGGAATATTAGCTCAGACTGTGCCCGATAGGGTGCCTTAGAGGGAATGGTTGCATGAGCTTGGGGTGGCGCATGTTTTCTCCAGGCAGAACCTTCATCCAACCCAAATAGCTCCTGAATTAAATATAACTAAATTTTGTAAAACCAGATTTATTCGAATACCTCAGAATTTCCGGGTCTTTGTCAACTATAGCTCCGTCAGTGTTTTACTCCATGGAACTGAGGAGGGGGACTTTTGAAGCCCATCGACTCCAACTACTGGAGGAAAAAGTACTTAAGAAATATGATTTAACCTGCAAAAGGTCACGCCTTGCGCTCGATTTGTGAACCTAAAACATTCCTTGAAATTTTGTAATTCGGGTTGAGATATATCCAAGTCGCTTTTATCTGGGTGTTAGGACAAAAGATCCTTTCCAGGATGGATAATGCTTTTGTGATTTCAAATATCAATGCGAATACTGTTTAAATCTTTTAAAAATCCGCCTTCGTGCCCGTAGCCGGGGGGGGGGGGGGGTCGGAACGTTCGAACGACCCACCCCAACTTGAGGGGGTCCATTTTTACAGCCATGTGTTTGAAGGGTCAGCTATGAAATATTTTTTATCTTGACATATTGAAGACGAATTTCCGTTCACTTCTTTAAAAGTGGTGTACTGTGTAGAATCCTAGGGAAAAGGGACTTTTGTTGTGTTCAAAAGTCCTCTACGTGCTACGGACCTGGCCTCCGTGTAATAAGTCAGGTGGAACGAGCTAGAACATGTGGTACAGCGCACACACATGATCTGATTATCTTTATCACATGAGATTTGTATTTGTCACCTTTGTAAGCTCCTACATAAATCTTTAAATAGTAAGACTAATCAAAGTATGAGCTTAAAAGTGCAATACTTTTCATTTCATTACGTTTATTTCAACATTTTTCTTTCAAAGGGGAAGTCGTCCTCTGCTCCACACTTCCTCTAGGCTACCGATCTTATTTGGAATATATAGGATGCAAAACTGTCTCTTTGTGCAGACATGCGAAATAAGGGGAACACATAACGTTGTCTGTTCACAATTCCACGTATCCCATAATTCCAATCGGCATATCGACATCGCTGTGCAAAGAATCCAATTGACTTAGTGAAAACGTGTCAATAAAGCTTGTACTTGTCAAAAAATTTTCACAAACCTAAGTTGCCATATTTGAGATACGTCTTTTCATGTCTTGGTTATGAATTTTAGCTTCATCATCAAATTCAAGACTAAAGTTTACATTTTCGTTCTGTCATTTTTATCTTTAGACACACCGATTTTTTGCCATATTACTACTTTGCACTGTTTTTGCTATCATTGGATTTTATGGAGAGAGACGTTTTGATATGAAACAAAGCTTTTTTAAGTAAGTTTTTACATTTGAATGAATCCCATGCTTTAATTTAACAAAATATAATAAAATGAGCAAAACATTCAGCAACCAATAAAGTATGTTTTAAGCGGGTCTCAACTGAAGTTGATAAAAAGAAGTTGTGACAACTGATTCCACTTCGGCCGAGTTGTGTCAGTGTCAGAGCGAATATACGTCAATTACCTGTTTAATTCTTTGAAGATTAGTTTGTAATCACAAATGTAACAACGTTAATGTTAGTGTGTTAAAATCTTTGGTCTAAGTTAAATACAGTTGGATTTACTTAAATTCAAATTTATCTTAAATTTTTTAGTTGAAATGTAAGTTTTATATACTATAGAGGACTTTCACTTAAGTCACAGGCCCCTCCTCTTTTAACGGGCAAAAATTGGTGCAGTACACATTTCGTGTACCTAGCAGAGAAGCAGCTGACGACCCAGGTGTAAATGTTGCTTTGAAACAGTGTTGATTTTTGCCAGAAAGTTGGCGTGGCTTACCTATTGTGACGTTAGAGGAAAGTATACTACAGCCTGAACTCTTGTCGATCACTTCATAATCAATTTCAATTGCCTCTTAGAAAAATAATCTCTCTTTCTCTCTCTCTCTCTTTGTTGAGAGCTCGGCGCATTTTCATTGATACATCCATCTTACACAAAAATGTTGTTTTGCTACTGCATCACAGTGTTAAGTTACGAGCATGGTGTACCCCACTTAGACTAGAGAATGGTGGGGTTTGAAAATCGGTGCGCTCAACACATTTATTGTTATTCCTACAGATACAATCTGATCCCATCAGGTAATTATATGTTTACAAGACGACATGGAGGATTGCGTAGAGTCTCTAATTCATATCTGAGAATTCAGAAAAAGGTTGCAGTTACATCACAGACAACAGGTAATGTTTCGAAAGGAATTGAATGCCACGAGACGACTAATTTTGTTTTCCTTAAGACGCACAAAACCGGAAGTACAACTTTGAGATCCCTGACCTGCCGATTTGGTTACTTCCGTAATTTGTCTTTTCTTCTTGGCAAAGGAGGCGTAATCGGTCATTTAAACAATCGAGCTGTGCAATGGTCACCAAACTCTTCAAATCTTCTTCCTCCGATTGGAGTTTCTCCCAACGATCACGCTAATCATCGCAATTACAACATTTCTAACATCCATTGGCTCTTTCGAAGAGACCTTATTCGCAATCTCATGTACCCTGCCAGAGACTTGAAATTTTTTACTATAATTAGAGAGCCGACGGAACAGTGGCTGTCGCAGTTTCAATATTTTAAGGATTACAAGCGACTTGGCTTGAAATTGGAAACACTTTCATACACTTTGCTACCGTTTCTCTTAAATCTTACCGAACAACCTAGAAAACCAAGGTTTAATAGACAATTGCGTGACCTCGGTGTACCGTCTTCCGTGTATAAAAAAACAACAAAGTTGAATGAAGCATTACGTAATATAGATAAAGAGTTTGACTTAGTTTTAATTACGGAGTACTTTGACGAGTCACTGATTTTGTTGAAAAAAGTTATGTGTTGGAGTTTTACAGACATTTTATACGTCAAGAAACGTCAGCAGCCGAATCCTTTGACGGTAAACGAAACCACCCGAAGAGAAATTCGAAAATATAACGATGGTGACGTCATGCTTTACCATTACTTTTTGGCAGTCTTTTGGCGGAAAGTGAAAGAATATGGACCTGACTTTGAAAAAGACCTCCGTACATTTCGCAAATTGTTGAACGACACTTGGGATGTTTGCATTGGAAACACTGTAACAGAGTTGTCTCCTGATCGATACCTTTATGTCGAAACGTATCTTGCTCAAAACAGCTCCGAGTTTTGTTGGGCTTTAGTCAACACGAAGTTTCAGATGGACATCGAGATAGTTAAAAGACAAGGCCGTACGTCAGATAGGCGATGGGCAGCTTTTGGAAAACTTTAATATCAAACCCGAAGTGAGCTGCTGAATGTAGCCGACAAGGCAAGGCTAAATTAACTGGGGTGTGAAATGGCTTATTAGTGACTGTTAGACATAGATGGGTACGAGAGTAAGCGAATAATGCTTTAATTTTCTGGCCATATGCAGTTATTTTTTCGCCGGTCTGGCCGTGTTCGTTTTAACACGTAAAAAAGCCCTATCATAAGGGATACGCAAGTGGATTTGTTTCGCGCTTACAAGGCGCAGGCTGGTACTTGAACGCAGAGTGCCTGGTCGTTTACCTCCAAAATAACGTTGCATCATGTATTGACAAATATAGTACTGGCATTATTTATACCCTTTTAAAATAGTTGTTCAACAAAGAAATAGAATTGGGGGAATAGAAAAATAAGGTCAACATTTTGTAATCTTAAAATGATTTCGCATATATTTTTCACCAGGACTGACAGCATTACTGCACCTTGTTCTGCTCCAAAATAGTAGAACAAGTTAACCTGTTTTATTGGCGACTACGCTTAAATTATAGATTCGGCACAGTCGCAAAATTTGCGCAATATTTACTAATGAAAGACATGATAGTGATTAGTGTCTGCCCTTGTGTTTGTTAAAAGGTTATTGAAAATTCCATGTGATTTTGATCTGTGGTGGTTACTATCAGTGGCGGAGCTAGGGATTTCCGTCAGAGGGGGCGAAAATGGTCTGCAGGGGCGCTTCGAAGGAGTAAATACCCTGATCCCCCGCGCGATCGAAGCCACGGCTTTTCAGATTTTCCATTATTTTGATTTTCACCTGGTAGAAGACTACTTTGACATTTCTCCTCAGCAAGTTTTTCTATTAAAACATGTTAAAACTTCTATCCATGGGCTTCCGCTGAAGAAAATTCGGGGGGAGGGGGACTAAATTCTTGTAGGGGGAAAGCTCCGCGCCATCATGAGTTGGCGCGGAGCGCAAGAAAATTTTGGCCCAAAATGCAGCTCAGATCGATGGAAATGACATTTCTAAAGCCTATTTACCGCTTATTAATAGGGAAAACACTGAGTGAACTGTTTAGAAATATTGATGTTAATTTTTCTTCGTCTTTTTCTTTATGTTTTCTTCGTTTTTTCAGGTTTTTTATTTATTTTCCAAGGGAGGGAAAGTCCCCTCCCCTTGCCTCTACCTGCGGACGCGCATGTTTCTATCCTTCTCTTCCACATTCTAGTATGAAGGCAGTCATTATATTTTGTGTGTTATTGTCAGGTCTCGATTTAAGATTTTAATGTAATAATGGGCCCCCTCCCCCCGACAACAAGAGGGCTATTTGCGCTACAATTATTGCTGCGCCCTTTGCAACATCTTTTACCGGCCGGGAGGGTTGATTTAATGTCAGTATAATCACGCTTGGTGTGGAAGCAATGAACTTAGCACAGCGACAACATTCATTAGTGCGTATAAAGCATGAAGATACGTTTGCGGCAAAACCTAACCCTATGTTACAGAAGATTACCCTTTTCATCAGAATGAAGTGCAGTTAGTACATTTATCGGTGGCTGTGTGAGCATTTTGTTATCTGGGCCTTAAAACAACGCTATTAAATTTTGTCTTTTGCCAAAAATGGTGCAAGAGTAAAGTATGTTGAAAACCCAAAAAGGGCTCCGACAGACGATTTTGGTCCGTCAGGGGGGGGGGGGGCGACCGCCCCCCTGACCATATGGCAGCTCCGCCACTGGTTACTATCAATTACCTCAAATTTGAAAACATACATTTTATCAAGAAAAAATGAAGACCGTGAAGAAGCAGACACTAAGATTCATAAATATTCATGTTAAAAAATATCCCCATTCAGGTGAATTCTCATTTTCACCCTCAAGCGGTTTTCTCATGAGCTGATGAATTCAACTGACTAGAATAACCTTAATTCAAGCTAACTCTTACAAGAAGATAAAAAGATGTGTACAGATTTTGATTGACGAAAAAGGCTAAACCAATAGAGGATATGCTGCATTGTCAAATCAAGTTGAATAGTACGAGAATGTGAATTTGCCAGAAATTAGGGCCACTGAAATGCTAATTTGAGGGAACCCAAAGAAGATGGCGTGGATTGGGTGAAGCATAGTCTGAAAATGCTGAAAATTTTACGTATCGCTTTGCCAGTTCACCGAGATTTGTTTTCTGTTTGTTTAAAGAAAGTGCCCAAACGTTTCTGAAAGCAATTCTTTGTCAGTCTTCTTCAAACAATTGTTATAGCCTTGTAATCTTGAAATTGCTTAAGAGCTAAAAAGCGATTATCTCGAACTGATTCATGATAGGCCTAAAATGCGATAAGCCCTATAAATTTAAATTTACAGAATCGATCAGTCTGTCCCAGGTAGCAAACCCATGTAGGTCAACATATGGATCCCATATGGGTAGCCCATATTCATGAGGGATATTAGAAGACTGACCCATTTTTCCCCCACATATCATTTGTTTACATAGCCCCAGAACTATATACCACATGGATAATATGGGTCATGTGGGCTCGCCCATATGGACCCATATGCATCTTGGGTGCGAAATTATATGGGTCAAGGTATGGGGCTTAAATGGGTCCCATGTTTTCTAAGAAGTCACCACACCCTTTTAAGGTCGATAGGGACGGTAAGGATATTCTCTCCGAGTCTCTCCCCCTCTTGTGTGCGGAAGGGCTCCTGTATTATGTCGATATTTTTGGGAGCTGTATCATGTGTAACAGTTGGTTCTAGAATAATCTATATCTGTCTTTACCAATTCAAGTCTTTATAAATCTGACGCTCTATGGGGGAGGGGGCAGAGGGAAAGGATAGAGTGGTCAAGCCCGCGATTCAATACAACAGCATCTGTGATCTGGAGGGCCCCTTTGGGAAAAATTTGTAATACAAAACCTACCTACGTCACTGTCAACTCGTGGAACTATACCAGCCCACTCAGATTGTTTTACTAAATTGTAAAATTGGAATTGCTTGTTTAGTTCAGCTGGTCTATCTTGGCAGTTTCCCAAAAATCACATTTTGGTTATAATATAGTGTCGGACAACCTTGATTAATCTGCTTACGTAGTGATCAATATACGCCCTGTGTTGCCGGCTAAATGGGTATTAAAAATTACCTAGCAAACAAATTTTAAAAGCTTTTTTGAGTTGTACGGTACGTGGTCAAAGAAGGTACATATAATGAATGGTTAAAATAAACAGGTAAACTTTGATTCGCTGAATCGAATATCCGGAGCTTGCAGGGGTTGAAAAGAGTTTGCGTTCAACCTTTTCAAATATTATACGTTGTTTGCATTCTAAGTCAGACCGTGTAATGCCATGACCCTATTCACCAAGCCTAAAGAACGGGACCACGCATTACAGAATCTTGATGTGGAATGTTTGAAGGTTAAGGGGTTGATTATAGGACCCTAAGAGCCAATTCTGGAGGTCGAGAAGTCCCTGTTCATTTACAAAAAAAATGTAAGCTCCAATTCTCAGTTTAAAGTGGATCAGCTAAAAATTCCCTCAAAAGAAGAAGTTAGCGGACTGCTTGTCTCCGCGGTTCCTGAATCAGATAATATTGGGACCTTAAGGCGATGTTGCATCTTTGGGGGAGCATAACTCCTGTAGTATTTGTTCTGTTTTACCCCTTGGCCCTTCTAATGAGAGTTTGGAAAATGTAGACTCCGTAATTTTCTCTGTTTTGGTCGAACATTTAAATTGATCTTCTTTACAATCCTCAACTCCAGATGATTATCCTTTGAGATAAAACAAACCAAAATGAATGCCATTAGTACATTTTTGTCTCATATACTGTAGGAAGGTTTATTTACATTTGAGTTTATACCAATACGGCAATGAATCATCGTTATAGGTTCACCATTACATCTCTCAAACTCTCATACGCCACTCAAAAAAACAATTACAGTCGACAAAGTTCAATTAGATGCGAATTTGACTTCAAAACATTTTCCTGATACAGATATATAAATGCCACGTCATGACTTGCATGCATAGCGTCTCTGTTGCTGCAGCTCCCTTTAACTGCCGCCCCTCATATGGTTTATCGTTGCGATGAGCTGAAAGAAAAGACTTCGTCCGCTCCGCGGGCAACGACATGACTATTTCTGTGTATCAACCCCAGACGGTACAAGCCCAGCTGTTGGGCTTAATTTTATCCTGAGGTATAATATAGTCTTGTGACAGAGTAATTAAAATAGTAATTAGGCTATGCCAGTTATTGTGTTTGTTGCCCTATAATTTATTCATTATTTGTACTCACTGCGTTCCATTAATTGTCAAAAAAACGTCTTTACAACACTTGTCAACATCAATTTGCTCTTTATGGAACGTGTCTTATGTAACATGTCATATACTATTGACGTACATGATCATACCATGTGATGAACAAGTTTATTCGTTACGGCTGAATAACCACGGTGCTTTCGCGATATAGAAGTGCCTTTCAGGAGGTGAATGTCTTAAACTTTAACGAATTTTTCCGGTATCGTAAAAGCAACGAATGGTACATGTTTTTTGATGAGGTTTTCTCCATTCTAACTGACTTTTTCATTTTCTCAGTTGTAACACAACGTAATTACGTAATAAATGAAATGGAGAAATATTACATAAAAATTGAACATTTATCGGTCTTTCTTCTTTCAAAGTAATACGTACATTATGAAATGAGAGTTGCCCTATTATTACATTTGTCAGATGAAAATTCACGTGATGATAAGGTATCTGGCAAACGTTTGGAAATTATTCCCTGTTCAACATCAATTTGTCAATTTAATTAGCTTAGAATGTATATTTTTACAAGTGAGAATTGATTCCGATACACCCATGTTATCGTCAGGGAAACAATATCATTTTTGCCCTTTTTTATGGAGTTGACATATTTGTGTACCTCTAATTCTTTTTGCAGTCAGTTTTTCACGCCTTCGATAGATTTGTTTGAAAGATTTGAATAATAAAATAGGTTCATTTTACCAGAATTGTGTTTACGGTGAATCCAACAAAATATTTATGTACATGACGTCTTGAAAGAGAAAGTGCGCCCTCTGTTGAGGTGAGCGAATTATCATTGCCAACTTCCATATCAGATGAAGGAGCAACTTATTTTGGGAAAGGCGGTCGAAGGTACAAATGACTAAATGTGTCTCCGTGACTAAATGTGTATCAATGTGTGACTAAATGTGTATCATTGTTTTTCCTCCGTCCAAAATGATGTCGACAGATGTCAATGCTTAAGTCATTACCTGTTGACAATAACCAAAAATTCCTATCACCCTTTTACCTACATGTTGTTCACTCTACAACGTCTGGGGAAATTTCCACAGCACGTGTTTATATGACATCTACACAATTCTGAACAGTTAGATACTTATTTCACCCTGTTTCAATTACATTGTTTTTCAAACTTGGATAGACAACTAAATCATGCAGGAAGAATTGAGCCAAAAGTTAAAAGGAAAAAAGAGCACTTTTAACATTTGTATTTAGAAGAAAATTTGAAAAATGTGAGCTTTACCTTGGAAACCTGAAACAAAAGTGGCGTAAAAACAAAACCTTGTGAGAGCCAAGACAAATGAAGCACGGCATATTTTTCATACGCAAAGGCCCATCTTCGAAATTAGAGAGACAGTTGTTTAGCGGCAATAGGCGGCCATGAATGTGGGGACGTTAATTAGTTATGTTACACTCTTAAAACGTTGGGTAAAATATCCGTTGGTTAAAGAAGTTTATGAAATCCGTTGGTAAAACTCTGCCCAACTTTGGGGCTAATTGGTGCACTGTTTAAACGGTGGGCAAAGTTTTTGTTGAGTAAAAGTAATTGCCTAAGTGTTGGTCAATCTTTGCTCACATAATGGTTAAATTTCCCCTTCCATGCACGCGTATACTGTAATACGCAACTGACTGGTCAAAATGACGATAAGATTTTATTCTACAGTTGAGCATATATTCCCGTTACCCACTTGTTGGGTAATTTTTTGCCAATTTGTTGGGTATATTGTTGGTTGCAGTGTTTTCATCAAGCAACAGTACACTTGATCCGATTTGTTTCACAATTCTTCTCATAATCATAATGGTACCATAATCTGAAAATTCTCTTTAGCGTCTTTTATATTGGCCAAACATCTAAACTCGTACATTATTTTAGACCATGAAATCGATCTCTATTTCCATAAAATTCTTTAAATAGTACTACGAACTAGAACACATTTGTATGAGATTCCATGATTCGTATCTGGCGCAAAACTGCTATCCAATGAGAGGTCAGGATCTGGGATATTCTCTTTCACGTCCGAATGAGCATTTATATATTATTATTTGAAACATTTCGGCATAGCAAGAAACTTGTCTCATAACCATGATTACAGTGTATGATAGCTACGGACCAGCTAATCCTCATGCTGCCCTTGTGTTCATATTTATGCCTTGATGAGGCTACGTACAAGACTTCATCATATCATTTACACGTCATTTTACGGTGCTTTTTAAAAATACAGTGCCTTTTAAAAATGATAGTTTTGGACGTACTTATACGGAACTCAGTGACAAACCAAATAGGTTATTAAGTCAGGGTTTTTTAACTGGGACCGATGGGTTGCCGTAACCAGGGAGCTGCAGTGGCATCTCCCTGCCATAACCTACAACCTAACATGTTAAGAAAGCACCAACGGTTAAGGAAAAGATGATTAATATATAACCAACATTTGGTTAATGCATTTGCCCAACAGCTTAATAAAAGAAGTGCCCAACAAGTGGGCATGTTTTTAAATGCTAATTTACCAAACAGTTGGGTAATCTCCTGCCCAATAGTTGGGTTCAAACTTTACCAAATTTGGTTGGTTAAAGTTTTGCCCAACTGTTTAGGTTGTTGAATACATGCCCAGTGTAGGTCAAAAAGTTGGGCAAAATTTGCCCACTTTTTTAAGAGTGTAGAGATAGTAGTGCCCTACGAACGCCCCAACGTAAAACTACCTGGTTCAATCTACCGGTGCCAACGGCCATTTCCAGTCGTGGTTAAATGTATGACACTCCATTGCTGATATATAGAACATCACGTACAATAGCAATAGGTAAATCTTTGGTACCACTCGAACAGGGAGCTGCCTCTAAGTGAATGCTCTTCCGCTACACCCAAACATGCAGGTGGTGAAGTAAGGGGGGGGGGGTTCACTCATTTTTATATAATCAGTGTGTGGGAAATCAGCTTGAATTAGCGGTTCCTCAAATTTATAAGCATCCCTCTTCTCTTGCATCGCCGCATGTGTTTTTGAAATTTAAACAACTAGGATGAAACAATCGGTACACCATAAAAGAAACGTGTTTGGGATCAAACACTTATTTTGCCTCCACTTTGTGAACAATTTAAATTCTAAACATGTTAGTGTTCAACAGGTTTAGCAATTTAAGTGTACTTTAAGTGTAGCTTCCTAAAGGTATATAATGAAGAGTAAGAGTGCTATCACATATTGGTACAACGTGCAGTAACTGTTAGATTAAAAGACAAAGAAATGCAAAGACTGCAATTTGAGTATTACAACAATGACATTAACTATTATTGCGCAATACATCATTTCAAATTGAGTGAATAAGGTTCAACATTTTATATCTCAGCTCAGGAATGTCCTTTGAAGAAGTGGGGGTTGGACCTTTTTAATCAATTTCCATGCTTTGTAAAACACATTTTGAAATTTTTAAGACTTGAGATACACCTTAAACCTCTGTAAAAGCGAAGTGCTTGGGAATTTGACACGTGTGTTTAGAATCTGAACGTCCTTAAAAAGTGGGGACACAAAAGTGTCTACAAAACATTTTATTCTTAAACATCTTTTTAGAGTGAAGCCATTTCAAAAAGGGCGCTTCATGTAGACTTTTAAAATACCGCAGCCTGTGTATTAATTAACATGCATAACAGACCGATCATTTGTTGGTTGTGCAATTATTAATTAACCCTTCACGGCTGTCACCCATCTTTACTGTTTCATGCGGAGCTCGAAACTGCGAGTAGCTGCCTGAAAATTCGGCCACAACAACGAGAGAGACAATAGTTTAAGGTCACGGGGTCAATAGCCTACGGAAATGCGGGGCATGCTCCGTCTGCTTTTC
This sequence comes from Holothuria scabra, assembly GCA_037179385.1. Classification (NCBI taxonomy): domain Eukaryota; kingdom Metazoa; phylum Echinodermata; class Holothuroidea; order Aspidochirotida; family Holothuriidae; genus Holothuria; species Holothuria scabra. The sequence goes on from CM074199.1 coordinate 30,935,138, forward strand.
CGTCCAATCCCGAGGCGCGCAAATATGCCCCGATTGGAGCACAACGGTAAAGGGTTAACGCAATTATTTTTAGGGAGAATCAAACTCGATGGATTTCCGCCTAACGTTTCGATTTGGTTAAATGCACTTAGCCAGTGAGCCACAACTGGAAAAAAGGCTGTGGCCGGCTCGACTTGAACCAATAGGTTGGAAACTGGGCGGTAAAACTTTTTCTAAATCACTAACTAACTGAATGAGAGACTGAGTGACTGAGTGACCGACTGACTGACTGACTGACTGACTTACTAACTAGCTAACTAACTAACTCCTAGTATCTGATAAAACTAAATGTTTCGGGAATCTTGACGACGATTTCAACCAGAAAACCAAAAGGCTTAATGATTCCTTGCCGAAAAGGGGTGCTTTGTTGTCCTCATAAACCACTGAAAACGGGCATTTTAAATGGAATCAAGTTTTGTAGATGAAAAAAAAATTGCTTTGGTTAGTGGGTTTCTGTGGATTATACAAATTTTTTACTAAATCCAAGTTTTCTGCATGCATTTGTGGTTTAAATTTTTTTTATTTGGATGTATATATTTAAAGCTGTAGGGTAATATAGCTTTCAAAGCTTATTCAGTTCAAATGAAGAGGAACATGTAGGTACATTATTTTTCTTACAGGGTTCCCACTCTTTGCCAACATGATTTTTTCAAAACGAAATAAGCTGGTTTTACTCCTTTCGTAGTAGCTCCATGATTAAATCATAGGTGGACGAAACAGCTACAATTTGGGCATCAAATTTCCAATGATCTACAACATTTGTTACCAGTAATAACCTCAGCCGGGAGCAGTACTGCTGTAGGTGGGTTATATGACGAGACTTTTTCATCTACAGTGGGCTGACGCAATGGGGGGGGGGGGGGGGGGGGCCAGTGGCGGATCAAGAATTTTGAGACGCTCCTACCTCGAGATATCGCGATTACAAGGTTTTCGGTCTTTGATCTCTGGTGACCTCAAATGACCTTTGACCTCCACCAAAATCAACAGGGTCCTTCCTCTTAATATGGAAAATCTATATACCAAATATGAAAAGTGTCGGTCATTCTTATCTCAAGATATCGCGATTACAAGGTTTTCGGTCTTAGACCTCTGTGACCTCAAATGACCTTTACCTCAACCAAAAACAATAGGGTTCTTCCTCTCACCATGGCAAATCTATATACCAAATATGAAAAATTTCAGTCATTCCTATCTCAGGATATCGCGATTACAAGGAGCGTCACAAACGCACACACACACACTCTATACACACATACACACGACATCATCATCGCATAGATTCCTTGCCTGCCTTCGGCAAGGAATCAAAAACTGAGCCATGAAACTTTCCTTCTTACTTTTTTACATGCTCCAAATTACCTTTTATAACTTCAGAGAGGAAAAAACATATACACGCGCACTTGATATAGAAAAGTTATGCATCTGATTAATTGATTGACGTTGATACATTCATTAATATAAACACATAGTTGTACGTATCATTTCAGGTCAGCTAACAGGCCAGTCTAGCACGTGTTAAATGATTCTCACGCAGTGTGAACACATTGAAAGTAAGCTTAGCCTATTTGTGGGCAGAGATCATTTGACAAACTCAGATACCAGTTATACCCCACACCGCCTTTGATCTGCTGGGGTGTCCATGTTGCTTTTTCAACATGCAACGTCACAGCATGGCACTCGCGTCGCTCTGAAGAGAAATAAACACAACTACTGCCCTAATAGTGACAAAGCCTAAAACTTACAACCGACTAGGATAATCGGAAGGAATAGTGGGAAGCCGAGCCCAGCACATATAATTAAAACTACTACGCTACTTTGTGACACGATTCCCCAACATATTTTCAATAGCATAGGAAACGAAGGTTGGGGTTAACCCCCCCCCCTTCATCCCCCTCATCCGTCTGATAGGCGAGAGTATGATTCCGTCCAGCCGATTGTAGAACATCGGTCCTCTGTAAAATAATGTCAAAAATCTAAAATATCTTTCTTACATAGGCTACCTGCTCAGGTTACATTTAACCTACCTTAAACTTTTTTCTCTCCCTGAGCGTGTATAATATACTTAGCTTTGCAGTATTTTGGAATATATCCTCAAATATTGCACCAAATAATGGATGTTTTAAAAAATATTCCTAAAAATCCGAAAATGTTGAAGGTAATTACCCCGCTGCCCTTCCCCTGGGCGACAACCCTAAACAACCTTAACCTTCGCAATCGAGAATCAATTCAAAATGGCGGCTTAACTTATTTAAAACACCAAACCATGTATTCTTAGAATGCAGCCTAGCTAATTTCGTATAACAGGTCGTACATCAATAAGAAATGATAATCTCAAGTTGTTTTTTTGCTACGCAAGAGAACATAACCCAACAATATAAAAACGATACGTAGGCGAGCCTCAAGTTGTTTCTGTCCTTTGAGGAGGTAGCTTAAAGCAGCAGACCTACATAGCCTTTTGAAGTAAACGTTTGGTTTCATCAAACGTTCTTTGCCAGAGAGCCCGCAGACTTTTAAAAAGTACATTCTGGCTGTGTGATGTAGATAACTTCGGTTTACTTTCTAAATTTCTCTAGCTTTGTTCAGTTTTCAACTTGTCAGAAGCATTGGTTGGATTTTCACTGCCAATGTTGCATGGATCACTTTTGGTGTTGAGGTCTGGGGGTCTTGCGGTCCAGTTACGGATCCTTCAGGGGTCGTCTATCGAGCTCCCCTCGCAAAAGGCAAAACTTCTTCTTGTGAGGAAATTAAAGTTTATAAAGGAAGCTACGCTGAAAATGCCTTACAAGCCCTCTACTCACCCACTCATCTTAACAGATAAAAAGTCGTTTAACAATGAATCGTTTTTCTAAACACTTTTTCCCCGACTTTGTAAATACGTTTAGATGCTAAACTCACGATCTTGTCTAATTCTTAATCATTTAGCTTTAAAATCCGTTTAATCGTGAAATATTTGTTGTTTAATAGCTAACAAACTTAGAATTTAGATATTATGTTTACAAAATTGTGGCGAAATAACTTCTATTGCGAAATATAATTTTTAGAATAACCTTATAGTATTTACTGTGAGCCTGAAAAATGATTTGAGTCATGTAAAGATCTATATGTACCGTCCATCGCGTAATTATTACGACACGTTTCGGGATTGCGGTTATGCGCATGTGCAGCCACATTACTCAACTACCTTGTCACTTGTGCTAGACACATCACTTGAAAATATACTAGGTGCAGAACAACACCCACCACCCTTGTTTACTAATGGCTCTGTAAGCCTAATTGTTCAAATTTACTTGTTCCATTCAAATATTTGCCCGGGTGACATTAATATACCGTTACACTTAAAAACGACATTCATATCTCTAAATATCCTACGGACTCAGCGTCGAATGTGATTGCTGAGTCCCTTAAGTCCTTACAGCGGCTCATTGAGTTGGTTCATGAAATTCAACAATTTTTTTCCAAACCTGTGAAGTTTTCTTCACATACCAATGACAAATGATCAAACTTAGACAACCCTCATACCCTACGTACCAAAAACTGTTTTATGAGTGAGTAATTAACGGGACAAGTCCGTTTTCAAAAATTCCTGACCTGACACTTTCTTAAATTATGTACAGAACCGTTACAAGTCAGGACACTAAAAAAATTCAAAATTTTACGTTTTCTGTGACTTTTGGACTTAAATCTTGACTTGCTATGCTTAGTACGTTCAAGCATTGTTATGTGGTAGTGACCCTTTGAGACTCTCATTAACTTATATTAACTCAATGAGCCTCTTTAAAGCACGCAACTGTTTCATACAGCTGAATTACATAAGTGTTATCATACCTAGGCATTAAAAAGTTAACACAGGTACAACATTTGTATTCAAGTGGCTCAAGGACCACGTCCTCGAAAGAAAAATTATGTTGGTACAGTATGAGCCTTTTTAGTCAAATTTGTCCTGTACAAAAAGAGAAACTTGAAAGGTTCTCGAAATTTAGGGACAAGTCGAGGCGGATAACAATTACAATTGTTAGACCTAAACAGGATGTTACCAAGGTACGACGTCCAATAAAGACGTTGAAGTTGCCATTGTTTAGCATGAAGGCTGACGTATGTTGCACTAGTGTTTTGTGATTGTGTTAAGAGAAGTATTAATGCCGAAGAATGAGGTTACATCCTCGTCGAAACACAGGGTCGTAGTCTGAACAAAATCTCAAGAGACCAGTTCACACTCTGCCTTTATTCAGCGTCACCATATCTTAACACGTGGCGCATGTACAATGCGACAATTTCAGGGATGCATTTGCCCACTGCCTCCAAAAAGCTCCCCAGTCCAAACGTTTCTACCGTGTTGTTGTTATCTGTGTATGATCTGTATAAAAACTTCAGAAAAGTGAAAAATGTCCTAGTTGTCATGAATACATGGAAGGATTATAGATCCCCTTTTTGCCACTAAAACACTCCTCGAACGATTTCCACCACACAGTTTACCCGAGGAACTACACTGTCCCCGGGTTATTGATCGCTCGAAGATTAAACCCTCTTAACCTACATGCCCATGGAGTCACGGTATAGAAAAACACCCTTTATAAATGAACATTCTAGTGGATTTTCACTTAAGTTGGTCTCGTAAATTAGACAACCAGTTCATGTCCCCAACTTGAAAACCCTGTTGCAATACCCATTTTCTAAGTTAAGATACCTCACTGTAAATATTAGTTTTTTTTTTGTTGAAAAATACCCCCCCCCCCTTCCCCTTTCAACCGAAGACACAAAATGTTATGCAATGTGGGTACATTGCCTCACATTTTTTTCTTCATGTTTATATACACCTGTTTTCCATGAAATTGCATCTCGCTGGAATGCTCGATTATCTTTTTCTGCAATCTATCATAATCCTACACAACATGTAAGGTAAAGCATGTTGCTTAATATTTCTGCGGCGACATTAAAATTAAATTGAAAGCAATACCAAATTAATGTTCCGTGACGACATAACAGATTTCCTATTATGCACTACATCTCATGAGAAATTGCATTATTTTGAAAACTAGTATCTTTCGAACCCTTTATGCTAATGAAATGCAGTTTTCACATCCTAAAAAAGTGCATACATTGAAATCACCTAATTTTGTCACCGGTGAATTCCTTAAGAGAATCTCATGTCGTCATGAACATAAAGTTCATTCCCGAGCTGGTTCTAATTCAAAATTCCTTATGTGAAGGCTGTCTGCCGAAGGGCAATTACAATGATTTTGAGATTATTGTTCAGGCAAACCTAGATTTGTCAGGAGTGCAAACGGTAAAAGGGTCGCAAGGGGTTAGGTGCGTCTAGGTGGGTTTGTGCATTTTGGTAGAGCTTTCCTCTGTCTACCAAGCGATGATAAAGGGAACTCGAGCCAGTGTGCATGCCACCCTTGACAAAACAATCATTACTCGCCATGACTGGGTCGTTTTGAAGCAGGGGTATTGTATTAGGTTCTAAGAGCATGTCATGTCACAAGGGGACGGTGTAATATCGTGGCGTGACTTTGACATATGTCAATAGAAAGGTAAAAATATTGCACCCATCTTTCACATACAAGATGTCATCGTTTTTCGTGCGCTGCTGACGGTAAAACTAATTTGGATGCATGATCAATAAATATGTCAGGTTTATATTGTGGGATAAATGTATGACTGTACGTCTTCAAGCAGCACCCCCCTCTCTTTACTATAAAACATAGACTTCTAACATCCTGTACATGTCCGTAACCAAGGGGGACAGAGGGGCATTTTTGTCACACAAACGTTCAATTTGCCATGCATTCCTACACATACTGGCCTCGTTTCGAAAGAAAACCTTGATCCCATTCGAAGCCATTTCGATAAAGTTGTTCAAATACTTGTCTCTCTGGCTTAATTTGAGCCCAACCTGGCAACGAGTGTAGGCCTACTACAAAGAAGATTGTTCATCAGTTTATTGAATAAATATTCTGTGTGTGAGTCTCTGTAATTTCGGGAAGTGGTAGCTATGGTTCTGATTGTGCATTGGTCAAAACCAATGTAAACGGCACTGGATTCGAGGTCCTTCAATTTAAAAAATGAAATTGATGTTACGTAAGATTTATGACAGCTAGAAATAAGAAATTGGGACATCTTCAGTTCATTTTGGACGAGGTAGATTGCCAGTCATTGTCGGGGTCAGGCATATAATGTCAAACACTCTCCACAATTTAAGGAAAAAGGGCCATCTCTAAATTTAAGCACGGCCCATATGATTTTAGCCGTGCAACTTTCAGAGTTTGGCGCCAGTGTCCTTTTACCCCGCAGTTAACCTTATTGATTTATTTCGCAAAATCTACTCCAACAGGCAGCAAACATAGCCTTTTATTACAAACTGCTGGCCAGGGACGTCCAGGGAAGGGGGCAACTGTTTCCCAATGAAAATATTGCTTGGTCAAACACATCATTTTGACCCCGATAATTCAAACACTTCAAAAAACAACAGGAACAATAAAAAGAATATATTACATTAACATTGTGGTAAACAGTTCCGGAGATAACCGTTTTCGGGGAAAATGGGTTTTTTCGACCGGGAAAATCATTGCCCATGTAAAAAAGGTATGAATATTTATCACCATTTAGTGTCTACCTCTCCACAGTCGTCGATTAGTTTAAACAAATGTGTGTATCCAAAATGCTGGCTCGATCCGGTTGCACACCTTTAGGTGGGAAATATTGCACAAAAATTACTGTTTTGTCGAGTTTGATAAATAAGCTGAGGACTAAAAAAATTAAAAAGACAAAATTTGCTAGATATCTCAAAATCGGCGAGGTGAATACCAACGAGGACAAAGCTTTTGTATCCTCTGTCAACTTAAATTTTAAGAACTGCAAGGTTATTTTAAACATTATCTCCGTTGAATTTGCGCGTCATTCCCATGGACGATATTTGAAAATGGCTCGCCCATGGCAAAATATTCACCCGAAAGCGGTTATCTCCCAAACTGGTAAACTATGGCACGCACTTTACACCAATTAATGTCGGTGTGCCCGAATGATTTGATGGTGTCCACTTTTAAGGCCGTAAAAACGAATATCGTTGTGTTGACACGCATTTCGAGTAATAATCTACGCCGTGGTGTCAATAATTGTTTGATCTCATTTAATATTTGATCACAAATACTAGGCCTAATCGAATACAGAGTGATCAAAGTATTTGGCAGTGTCAACGTGAATATTGGATGTTTAAATATTTGGCCGTGTCAACTTGAATATAGACTGCCAAAATATTTGGCCGTAGAAACTTGAATATAGACTGCCAAAATATTTGGTCTGGCTTGATATTGGACAGCGTCAATACATTATAGGGCGTTACAAAATATTTGGTCGTGTTAGTGCGAATACGGCGGGAAATGTATGGTGGTACGAATTATATGGCGTTAAAAGGAATACAGACTGACGTTATGCTGCGCTGGCCTGAGTTGGGGCATAGAGCAGGATATAGGAATTGCTCTGTGGTTGGTATCGATGCTACTTACTAGATTAGGCCGGCAATCGGCTAAATTTACACAGCTAGCCAGCATAGTGAGATAACATCGTAACCTATCGCCCATAATCACGATTAAAATACAGAACTGACAGCGTAACAGCGGTGGCACAGCGCGGTGGCAACCGACAGACATTGTAGCCCAAGCTGAAGAACCGAGGGAAAATTCTACATGTGGCGGAGTGCCTAGAATTGTACAGGTATCGCACAGATATCCTACTCTGACTAACTGTTAGTAAAAAAGGCTGATGATAACATAGACTAGGCTAGGCCCAGGCACAGTGTTACACATGGCCTAACGTCAGGGTTAGCAAAAGGCTAGGCCTAGTCTAGGTCCAAAACTAGTATTGTCACCGGACGTAGCCAACTGTAGGGTCTTACTATTTAGCAGGCTGGCCCCTGCTGACAAGCCCTGCTTCGCGCTGCCTCGCGATACCGTTCAAATTGCATGGCAGCGCGTAGCGTTTCGCGGGACTAGCCTAGTGCAAAGCTGCAGAGAGCAAATTAAACATTGAATAGGCAAAAATCATCAAAAATGCTAACTTTTACGAAGACGAAAAAGCATGTCGATTGGAGATGATTAATGACAGCATTAAATGAAATGAATGCTTTGTTTGTACGTTTACAGAACATAGGCATAGGCCTAAAATGAAAAACAAACGAAGTAAAAAGTGCTGTCATTGAATCATATGTATTTCTTTCATTTTGTGACGTACATATGCCTATGTACAAAAGAATATAGTATTACAGACTTTTTTCACAGTGTACACAATGAACATCTGAAATGGTCTGGTATGCAAACAATAACATGTTTGATCATCTTGTCGGAGGTAAACTGTGTTGTTGATAGCTCTATCCATGTAAAATTAGCAAAAGAAATACTGCTGCGTGTGGTTAAGTTTAGTATCTGCAGCGGTCCTCAGTTCATGGGCCGGTACACATGGCATAGCCAGGCGTGTCAGGGCGTGGTTAAGTAGGACTGCAACTGTAAGCCAAGCATAGTAGATACACTGTAAACCAGTGCTTCCTCACTTTCAATTTATTTCTCCTAAAATGGAGTCCAGAATTTCCCGAAATTGGCTCAGTATTTCGTGAAATTTGTACTCAAGCTTCTGTAATGCCACTATACTTTATTGGCTGATCATTGATACGAAATGGGAAAGACTGAAACAATTTCAAGATAAGGAATTGTTTCCAGATTTCTGAAATTTCCCGAAATTATCAATTTCCTGAAACTTTCCCGAAGAGCACCCAGATTTTTCGAAATTTGGGTAATTTCGTGAAGAGTGGAAACACTGCTGTAAATGATCTCTTAATTTAAGTGAAAAAATTCTTAAAGGGACAATCTTTTCACCCCAAACTACACTTCTGCATAGGGTAACAGAGTTCTCTCAATTGGCGCAGCTCTTTGGTTGAATGCTAATCCAAACAATGCAAAGTACCAAAGCTTATATTAAACAGCAGGAAAGTGTTTTGACTAACCCATTGAGTATTTCGAGGCCTATAGCTGAAGCAATGAACTGAGATCTGGATGAGGATTAATTTCAGACAATTGTGGGAGGGGCTTAGGCAATAAGATTAGAAGAATTGGTATTGTTTGGGGTGAAGAATTTGGGCATTTAAATTAAGGGTGTCATTTCACGAGATCTTGCACTAAATGAGACACAAGTTTGAATTTAGTGTTTGCTCCTTACAATACTGTATTCCTATAGCTAAGTAAGTGCTGCTGTATTTTTGTCAGGTACTCTTAAAACAAGGGACCAGTTAAAGGCAGTCTGGATATTGCTCTGTGCTGCCGTACACAATCATTATAAGTTTGAACAATAATACATTTTCTCTTTTGGTGCAATAAAATATTGCTTTGAAATTGAAATGTGCAATTCAAAAACAAAGATCACAGCACATGGAACTCAGAAATTGGAACATCTCTGTGTATGAAAGATACCTGGTACAAGAGGCTTACTGTTGTCAACATGCAGGCACTTCACACCATGCATGCAGTGTTGTTTTATATTGGCATTTACTGTTTTTTTCCTTGAATTTCTTGTTTGATAGGTAAACAATCGTTTTATGATTGCAAACTACATTGGACCAGAATCAGCATCAAGTTCGCATCTTCAGTTTGACATCCAAGAGTTGGCACATCTGATAGATGTTGGTTACACCAGAAAACAACTGTGACAACCAGTGGCGTAGCTACTGGGGGGGGGGGGGCAGGGGGGCAAGTTGCCCCCCCCCCTGGAAAAATTTTTGGGGAAATTTTATGAAAATGGGGAAATTTGATGAATCTTCTTAAATTTCACAAAAATTTCTCAAAAATTTTTGTTAGAATAAAAAATTGTGAGACATTTCTCATACATAATTCGTATTTTCATGCAACAAATTAACTCAGATTTCGTTAGTGTCGCATGAACTGGCCCAATTCGCGTTCCACAGAAATGTCTTCGCTGTGTAGTAAATAGAATGTTCTCTTGTACTTGTATACGCAGGGGGTTATGATCAGTGCATTTCAGTGCACAGGAAGCTGTTATTCAGGTGATACTTTGGGAATTCAGTAGAAGGATGTGAAAACTAACAAGTAACTACCGTAGACCCCCGAGGTTGTTATGTTCTTTTACGAGCCAGCAGTAGCTGTACGATTTTACTATGTGTACATAACGATGGATGGGGCTGAAACAATCCATGGCCAACGATAAACTTAAAGTCAATCTAGAAATTAGAATTTACGGGATCCGTTGGCACACTTAGATTTTGTTACTTAGCCTAATCCTTGGAGGCTTACAAGCTAGTTCGGGAAAATAGCTTTCTGCCCACTTTGAGTGTAACAATAAATGGACAATGAGTACCTTGTAGCCTTCTGCACTTAACAGACTGCTTTCCTCACAGGATATCCTGTGTGATCGAGCCACTATTAGGCCTTCTTAATTAGTGGCGTGCGAAGGGGAGACCATTGGGCCATGTCCCCCTCACAGATGCCATTTTTCTTTGTTCTTAAAAATACGTAGTCTAATTTTATCAACACAGATTTTACTTCAAAAGATAGCATATGTGGCACCAGATTGCTTATAGGGACACCTAATTTTTCAAAAATTTTCAAAGGGGATGGATTGTCCCTGCAAGGTCTTTAAGTGATGCCATTTTTTTTATTCCTACAAATAGACCTAGGCAAATTCTGTCAAATTCCAATTTTTACTTAGAAAAGGTAGACTCTGTTTCCTACTGGTGGCATCTATCAAAAGACTACATGCTTAGATTTTCTTTACAAGCATAAATACACTATTTTGAACATCTGAGGGGTCTGATTTTTCGAAATTTTCTTTACGCTCCGCGCCAATCAATGGTGGCGCTTCGCTCGATTTTTTGGGCAAAATAACATATTTGGGGTAAAAGTAGCTCTTAACTTTCTGATCACTTTGCAGCTTGTGAACATATTTTGAAGTGAGCATTTTATTGCAAACGACAAAAGAAGAAAGCGACTGGTTAGATTCTTCGCATAAACCTGGAAAATGCTATTTCCGGCCATATAAGGGGTCTAATTTTTCCAAATTTTCTCTCCGCTCCGCGCCAACCAATGGTGGCGCTCCGCTTAGATAATCTTTATGACAAAATAACATTTTGTGGCCAAGAAAAACCACCAATACCCGTCCGATCAATGCTTTTTATTTTGACTCCTAAAAGTGTGCAAATTAAATGCAAGTTTTTCTTCATAAGGTAGCATAAATGGCATAAAAAGAAATGCATGTCAAGGCACAAAAGTTTCAGTTTTATCCTCATGAACCACCACGATTCAACTTTTAACACTGTTCCTGTCAAAGTCGAAAATCTTGCACCATTTTGCATGTAGGCTCCTTGAAAACGTCAAAAAATTTCCGGACACCCCTCCCCATGACCATACTGCACGCCCTTCCCCCTCCAGAGAAATCCTGCGTACGCCACTGCGTTAGTACATACAAATAAACCAGATATTGTTTACCAAAATAATATACTTTGTTATTTCCGATTGTCCTATGTTATAAAATGCAGGTAATATTACAAAAAGACATGGTACTATTGTTATACTTGTAAGTTTGCATATTTTATATGAAATACATACACATTGACCGGGAAAAGTTTTGGGGAAATTTCATACCTTTGCCCCCCCTGGAAAAAATCCTAGCTACGCCACTGGTGACAACACTTTGTAGTTAGTTTAATGACTATCTCCCGAAATATCAGCAGACGTAACCTAAGGAAAAGAGATATGTGGACACCAATCAGTGGTATGTCCATTTAGATTTGTTATACAATGCAGTTATCACATATACATTGATATAGACTTTCTTTGGACAGACAGGGTATGAGAGCAGGGTGGTAGTGCGGTCAAAGACAATACACTGCATAGATGGAAAGACATCCTATTGTTGGCATGTCGCATGTTAGTGCTTTCATTGCCATAGTACACTGTTGTTTTACGTCAACTGGCAATTGTAAACTGTATCTAAACATAACGTATTTTGAGATACCACGAAACATATTGTTAAGCTTTCATTTAAAACTTTTGACGGACATTCTCAATCCAAAACTTTGCACAGAAATAAAAGGTTTCCGCTCTATTGTCTTGTGCATTGTGATGGCGTACCATATGTTGATACTGTACATGACTGAACAAAATGCAGTTTTGTTTTCTTGTTTTTGATTTATTGCCAAATGAAGGCATGGAATCTATGCAATGGTGATTTGATGTGTGTGTGTGTACGTTGACAATTTGTGCAAACCGTGGACTAAAGATTGACTTCATACCTGCGAACCGTGGACACACCTGAAACCGAGGACGGTCCACGGTTATGCCAGCATGCTAGCAACACTCCTTTCATTAATTTAGGGGTGCTATAGAGATATCTCATGGATATTTCGATAGTCCACGGTTACCTGCAGAAAATCAGATTCAGCCTTGTGATTTGTGTATGGCGAACAAAATTGGAACTGATTGTGTATGCATGTGACCCACAGGCAAGTCAGTTAGTGATTTGTGGATACGTAAACAAATGACATAACCTAAACTATACAGCATTGGTTTATATCTCATTATAGCCATATTAGAAGGGTGTCCTCGGTTTGTAGGTTCCAGTCAATTGGTCCACGGTTCGTGGCATTTGCCTGTAATGGTGTGTGTGTGTGTGTGCGGGTGGGTGTGTTTATTGTATGTTGTGTTTTTTGTATCTGTTTTTACTGAGGAATCATCTTTGTTGGGGACTTGTAAGGGTTCTGATGTCTCTTCTTCAATCAGTTATGTCATTTTCTCAGAGGAACAAGTTTGTAAAAAGTTAAAGAGTTTGAAAGCTAGTAAGGCCCCCGGGCCAGATGGGGTCCACCCAGCCATTTTACGTGAATGCTCTGAGATTTTGTGTATCTCTTTCCATCATTTTTCAGAAGTGTCTGGATTCGAGTTTTGTTCCTACTGACTGGCGGGTAGCAAATGTTACTCCAATTTTTAAGAAGGGGGATCGAAGTAATCTTTGCAATTACAGGCCTGTCAGTTTAACCAGTGTTGTGTGCAAAGTTATGGAATCTTTAATTAAGGATAGTTTACTTAAGTATCCTTTAGATAATGAGTTACTTAGTCTGTCACAGCATGGTTTCCTGCCAAGCAGATCTTGTGTTACTAACTTACTGAGCTTTCTTGAAGATGTCTCTTCATCTCTTGATTCTGGGTATGGCGTTGATGTCATTTACCTTGACTTTTCAAAGGCTTATGAAAAAGTTCCATTAGGTAGGCTAATGGTTAAACTGCATAGGTTACGGATTCAGGGCAATTGTGCTGATTGGATAAATTCGTGGCTTCATGGTAGATCTCAGAGAGTTGCTGTCAATCGTAACTTCTCCTCTCGCAAAGAAGTAACAAGTGGAGTACCGCAGGGTTCTGTCCTTGGCCCACTTCTTTTCTTAATTTTCATCAATGATATTGATAGTTCTCTTACATCTCGTATAAGTAAGTTTGCAGATGATACTAATCTTTATAGGAAGATTAGCATTTTGGATGATGCCTTATTGCTGCATAAAGATCTGGATAGGTTACTTTCTTGGTCTCAGACCTGGCAAATGTCTTTTAATGCAGATAAGTGTAAGGTCCTTCATTTAGGTCCCAAAAGTATTAGCTATGATTATAACATGAATGGTGGTGTTTTAAGTAATGTCACCTTTGAGAAAGATCTGGGTGTTGTAATTACTGGGGATTTAAAGTCATCAAGGCAGTGTGCAGCCACTGCTGTAAAGGCTAATAGAGTGCTTGGATTGATCAAGAGGAATTTTAGTAAGGATATTGTACTTAATTTATATAAGCAGTTGGTAAGACCCCATCTTGACTATGCAGCTCAGGCTTGGAGTCCCTTCCGTGACAAGGACAAGTTTCTTTTAGAGCAGGTTCAGAGGAGATCCACTCGCCTTATTCCTGAGGTGAGAAATTTGCCTTATCATGCTAGGCTTAAACATCTTTGGCTTACCACTTTGGAGCTGAGAAGGATTAGGGGAGACATGCTCCAGGTTTACAAGTTCCTTTTGTTACGGCTTGGTCGCAATTCAAACCAATAACAGCGAAAGACCACAGAAGAGCGAGATTAAAATCAACAACTTAATTATTATTCACCTCTTACTTCCTTAAATTTACAACAATTAATCTTAAATCTACTTACAATCTTTTACAGCTTAAGGTATCACTCTTTGTCCAAGGGGTAGTGTTGTTAGCGTCGATTGTACAGCAGCTCAGCGTAGGACTCGGTTCTGCGAAGGCAGGATGAAGACTATAGTGATCGGTAAATGGCGACACAATTACAGCGTTAAGCGGTGAAGCAGGCGTCTGGTCTCTGTATTATCTGTGTATCTTCTGTTCTCTTCTCCCCTGTCACACTGCTTGCATGACCTTTTATATATCTGGTAGTTCTTCCAGAAAAGTCTGGAACTCACTCTAATGGAAACGTCTCGTTTGATCTCGTACAAAACAAACAGCGAACGTTCTGGGCTCAGTAACCCATAATCACAAGTTGGCTATTATTAGGCCATTACATCATACAGTAGTTTCCAGTAGGTGATCGTACATTCTCATAACTGTGCGAATGTTCTCTGGGGTTACCCGTTCAATATGCTCGAGAGAAAACGCCGAAGCTAGCACTTTCTAGAACTTTCCACTTGCTCGTCCGTGGATTCAATCTGGTTGATGTCGTCTCGTAACACTTTGTGAAAGGAATCCCCTTCTGACTTGTAGTATTTTAAGGGTTCAAAATAATTCTCGGGTGCGTGGGCATTGTAAAAAGCTTGAAAAACCTTTTGCAAGGCTTGACATTGGGAAGTTTAGTTTCTCCCATATAGTAGTATAGGATTACAATTTATTTACAGTAGTACAGTACAGTAGCGGTCTTGTGGTTCATGCTTCCTGAACTTTAGATATTATTTCCCATGTTTACAATTGACAAGTATCCATCCCATCATAACCTAAGAAATTTGAAAACAGTACTTAGTATTTGTACTTATTACCCACAGATAACAAGGTAATGCTACCCAGTTGGAATACAGGGGTTAATGTTGCTCCACAACAGAAAAAGCTTGCAACATGCCTGTCACAAATTTATGGGGTCTAAAATGAATAAAATTTAGTCTTTGCTATAAATGTCTTTAGCCTCCAGAACGAATACTTTTCGGCAGTTAGTTCACCAAGGAATGAACGCTTTTGGAAGTCTGTGCTCTTTAACCACACACTGTCAGCACAAAAAGAGTCACAGTGGCTCTTTTACGAGAGTCCAGATCCCATCCGTGCAGCGACACCCCTAAAAGAGTCCACCAAACCCTGACTCTCACACAAGAGTCAATGGAGTATGAGTCAATGGTGTATTTTACTCTTCATGACAAGAGTCAGTTCTGTCCCTCAATCATGAAGTGTATATCCATTATGAGGTGAAAAAATAGTGAAAGAAGGAAAAAACAATAGCAATTCTTTTTTCAAGATTTATTACTTTGAACTTGTAAAGAACAATGTATAGTAATTATGCTGCAACACTCTTCCTATTTGTACCGATTCTCAAAATCAACAATACCAAAGAAAAATTTCATGCATGAAAAGTTGCAAATAACACTTTTTCACTCTCATATAGTCCAGAAAAATTAGGGAATTCCACAACTGAATCACGTGCGAGTTGTCAAACTCTTTCTACCCCCATGGAAACTATTTTGGAGAAATATTTGTACAGAATAGCTCAAATGGATGGATTTTTTATGGTATACCTTGTTTCAGAAGCTCTTCAGTGCAGTCAGAGATTATTAAATTTCCCATCATAGTCTTATGTAAGAGCTATGAGTTTCCCTTCATACTTGACCCATGGGAGATTTGACCATTGACTCCAGGAAATTATATCTATTTGCAAATGGTAAGCTAAACTTCCCACTGGTATAATTTATCTCCTTAATAAAATCTTTGTTCTCAGAGTTACAGTAGGCCTATGTACTCCTTCTCAATTTGGCACATTTGCTGTACTCATACTTATGGGAATGAGTTTGTACACATACTCAAACAGATTTTTAAAGTTATGAATCGATGCTAATGCAACATTGTGTACACATACTCATCAAAAATGACATTTCTAATAATTGCAACCAAAGCACTTCACTTGTACTCTTTATCCATGACATTGTACTCACACTGCAAGTATGTTCTCAAATAAGAAAACTTAAAAATAGGCAGTGAATAACATCAAACAAGAGTGCTAAACAGTTTTTAATAAATATTAACTCCTCAAACCTGACTTTCTGTTATATTTCTTTTCCACCTTTTAAGTCAGAAACAGACATTTCTCTATTAACCCCTTGCTACTATACAGATCAAAGACATCACAAGCACTACCACAAGAGATCTATACAACAGTGATTAGTATACTCCATTATCAAGATCACCATCACTAAGTGAAATAACTTCACAACCCAATATTTGGGGGTTTTCTTTGGTAAGAAAGGAAAAAAAGACCTTGTGCATGCAACATATGCTCACTAATGTGTTTTGACTGTCATCCCACTGTGGGGAGAAGGAGTGGGGATAAAAGTGAAGACTGACGACAAACTTGAATAATGAACCTACAGTAGAACTCTTGTCTCTAGACTACTAGTCAAACCAAACCATTCTTGAACATTTTCAAATTCGTGATGAAATAAATCACAGGAATCAGTGCCTCCCCCCTCAATAAAAGGAGAAATCCTATATGTATAAACAGTCCTGCAAGCATAATAATAACATTTGTAAGTACTAGAATTTTTAAGACAAAAAGAAAACTTAAAAACATCAACAAAGGTTTAAACAAATCTTACAAAAAGGGTCCTTAAAACATGTTCACTTGAAAATCTCTTCATGCCTTAATTGAGCCTAGTTTTAATACTGACTAAGGTTAAAAAACACTCTTATTTCTGTAACTTTTGTGCAGTCATGCATATACCTAAATTTCACTTCTGCAAGAATGCCACACCTCTTGACCTAATAGATTACTCAAGAATATAAAGAATGAGCACATCATACAAATTAATGCCTCTGTCAAGTTCTTACTTCACATATTTGTACATTTTCTGCAGATATGTGAGATGCATCATCTAAGAAAATTTTGTTTATTTCCCAAATAATGTGTGGATGAACTGGTACATGCCCCTTGTATTTGTCTTCTGAACACACTTTTCTTCAGATGGTACCCACCCCTCCCCTTCCACACTCCAAAAATTGTTTCTGTGGACATGGCTAAATTTTATATGAAATGAGCTTTTAAAACAAAAGAAACTTTAACATCAACAACTGTTCAAAATATTTGCAAAGAAATACCTTAAAACATGGTCCCTTGAAAAACTTAGGTTTCATAAACTCTTCATGCTTTTAGTTTATTGAGTTTTGTTAAGAAGTTCAGCAACTTTACATCATTGGGTTTCCTATAGTCATGTATGTCCAGGAGACACTTCTGCAAGAATGCCAGGGTACTTTTCAACTTTCTGGGATATTCCAGATATAGAAGGAGCACATCATCAAAAAGAAAGCCTTTGTCAACTTCTTTTTTTCTAAAAGTCCCCACGACTCTCTGGCGAAGAGCCAAGGGGCGAAAACCAAACGATTACTCCCGGAGGAGTTCTGCTCCCTTAAGGAGCTTAACGTCCCAAATGGACAAATACGCCCTCCAAAGGGCAAACACTGAGTGGTCCTGCTCTAGACTGGCTGAATAGAACAGAAGCCACAACCTGGATGCAGTTTAACGTCATGCCCAGGACAACTTCTTCGTTTCACATATTTTGACATTTTCCGCAAAAATATAAAACTTGGCCTCTTGTGAGAAAATCTTGTCACTGTCACTTTCCCAAATGATGTGTGGATGTATTGGCTCAGAGTCTAGGTGTTTGTCTTTTGACATGAACAGACTTTCCAGTGCTTCCTTTAGGTGCCCAGGAGTTATGAGCAGGGCTAAAGATTGTTCACGATCTAAATAGAGAAAAAGCAAGAAAATAAGACTAAGAGAAAAAAGAGATTTCAATTATAATGTCGTCTGCCAAAGTCCATTCTACAAGACCTCCCAAATTTAAATGCTGGCACCGTTTGACCCTTTCAATGGTGTTGACCCTTGACCTGCACAAAGCAAGATATTTAAAGAGGGAACTTTTTGACTGATTTATCTTCTACCCCTCTTCCCACCCTGGACAGAATTTGATAACACTGTGGAAATTTAACTGACTCTATACCTACCGTATTCTCTAATAAAATGATATACTATAAAAGCGATTCAAATTTGAACCCATGCAGGGTGCGAGAGATGACAAACTGGAATCTGTTCAAATATCAGACTAAATTTCGTTCAATATATAAACCAAATTAGTTCAATTGTGAATCAAATCTGTTCAAACACCTGAACAGGTTTTGGTCAGATGCCCCTCTGACCCTGCATTTGTTCAAATTGAATCAACTGTTCTTAGAGTGTTACAATTTATTTGAGAGAATATATGGCAGGTATAGTCAGTTAACTTCTCCCATAATCAAACTGCACTGACTGTTCTTAATTAGAGTGTAGTCAGGGATGATTCCATTTTGATTTGCGTAAAGTATAATGAACTTACAATTTCTGTGTGTCTGAGGCTGGGTATTTCCCACTTCTACTCTTAAGTTCTTCCATTTTGTTACATCCTTCGTCCACAATGGAAGTGCAATGATCTTCTTGGAATATTTCATCAAGTTGTCAGTGAACGCCTTTTCCAGTTCTTTCCCTGTTAATCGCCTCATCTCTTTTGGAAGCTAATAATAATAATACAGAAAAATATAATATGACATGTAATTCAAGTAACCATGATAGTATAAAAGGGCTCATACTATTAAAAGAGGGGTTTAAGCAAAAAATTCCTTTTCATATGTAAGAGAGGAACTAATTATATGCATTTTGGTGAAACCTTCATTCAAATTGGACATGTATTACTCGAGATATCAGCAAAAGAAGTTACTCAATTTGTGACCAAAAAGGGCGCTTGAGGGAAGTGGGAGTTATATCAGTAAGTAGCTCCCTGATATCACTTCCTCACATTGATAAGGAATGCTTTGTTTCCTTTGTTTTTTCAGTCTGTTGTGCTGACCTTGAAATTAATAGTACGAGGATCTCCCCATGTGGAATGTGCAGTTTGCAATTTTCCCATGCCCCTCCTCCAATCACATTCCAGTAACATGCTATTGTTGAGGAGAAAATTGTTCATAAAGAAAAACAAATGACTGCTCATTAATGTGAGGGTATGACATCATATGTGCTTGCTTCAAGTTCACTTTGTTTTGAAAAGTGGAAAACTTTATCTGCTGATATCTTGAGAACCACACATCGGATTTTAATGACAATTTCACCAGATTGCTAAGAATAAGTGCTCCTCTAACATATCAAAGCTTGATTTGAGCTTAGACCATTCTTTTAATGGTGTGTTTCTCTACAACTTTGTTTATCACAAATGAAGAAGTGATTGCTTTAAAATGATAATGAGCAAAACTTTATTGACATTTTAGTACACAAATTCCCCAACATTCTTTGTGTTGTATTTAGTATGGGAGACCCAATGCATCCAAATTTTGCCAAATTTATCAAAAAAGCAAGTTTAAAGTGACAGACACCCTGTCACAGGCCTGAGTTTAAGATTTTCCAGAAGTGCTACAAATCACACTCCTCAGAAAATTAAGGAGTGGGGTAGGTGCGCTGTTTTATTAAACTGTAATAGATCTATATGACGTTCCATTCTTCACCTAGGTGTGCAAAAAATCGCACTCCTCACAATGATTTAAAGCTAGTGATGGCATGCGGTCGCACTCGCCATCCTCAAAATTCAAGACCTGCTGTCGGCCTAGTTCAATATTTTTTAATCGTCTAAGCTGCCATCATCTCAAATTTGCATCTAAGTTATATTTACCACTCTTATTTTGATGATTGATACCTCATTCCAAGTATATCAACTAAGTTCATGACCTGAACTTTCAGCATCAAAGTTTTTTGTGTTCCCTGCAATTATATTATCAGTGAAAATCAGTAACGATGTACAGGAACATATCACCTCATCCTCACTAAATAAAATTGGATACTCGTCTTTCAAGGCCTTGGATAAATTTTCCTTGCACAACGATTCCGTTCCTTCGATCAGGAAATGTCTTGTCCATTCTGTAGTTGGTACCATCTACATCTCTCTGAGAAATTTCCAGTCTGTCTTGAGTTTTTAACCACATGATTAAGTTTTTTCGTGGTTTCATCATCATGTGCGGATCCTTCTCAGGTAAAAAGTTTTTGACTCCCCATTCATTTTTGATGGTGACAGAGGTGTGACTACCCAACGATTCGGTTTTCACTTTTCTTCTCTTGGCCGCAACACAGTCGATCTTTTGATCCTACCTCTTCCTTGTATTTTCTTGAATTTATCTTTTAGGCGCCTGTGCCATAATGCCTTTGACAAAAAGTGGATAAAATGAAAATAACATAAGAACCTAGTCTTTTATAACCTGCACAAAGAATATACTTAGAATAAGAGATAAAACCAGAATGCAAAAATGCATTGAGGTTTCAATGATTCCAAATGATGCCGTGTTATCCCATTTCTTTCAGTGACCGGTAAAATGCCATCTTAATGTTATTTTCTTCATATCTGATCTATGGAACTGCTGGGAAATTTTGCTTTTTTAAATCTGGTGGCCCCAGGAAAATCCTTGGAAATTCATGCTTTTGAACAAGTGGGGTGACCCTGATTAAGGATCTTGGGAATTCTTGGGAAATTTGATTTTGACCTACGGTTACCACGATTAAAAGTCTTGGTCTTCAACATTTGACCTCCTTCAAAAACAAAATGGTTCTTAGTCTAACCATAACATTGCTGCATACTAAGTACAAATTCTATCCAAGTTGAATTCATCAAGATCGTCTTAACTTGTGTTTTAAGGATTTGAACCCCAGTGACCCCAGATGACCTTTGACCCCACCAAAAACAATAGGGTTCTTCCTCTTGTCATAACACATCCACATACCAAGTATGAAATTCATTTCACCTATGTATATCATACAACTACAGAGCCTTGAGATTAATGGTCTCAACATGCATTACAGAAATAACCATTGTATGGACACCCTTCTCTCAACAAATGTGCAGTTACCTTTGCATTTCCTTTATCTAGACCTTCTGAAAGATGTGGGTATTTCTCCAGCAATGCTGCAACAACGGCGTCACATTCCACAGCAGTCAAATAACTGTAATTTAAATTTCAGACAATTTTACATAAAAACCAGCAAAGTCTGCAAGATATTGGCAATGACAGTGCTATCAAATTTATTTTAATTTAGAAGGTCATTTTTGATATCTCACTTTCTTTGAATTACAAAAGCTGCCTCATTTTGATTCTTAACTGAAAGTTACAAAGACCCACAAGTTGTACAACATGCAGTTTTGATCTATGCTTTGGTCTGAGATTGCCAAGGGTATAGTAAAATGCTGAAAACTTGTAGTTTTTGGCTCTGCTTCCCAATGGATTCACTGTAGTAAAATCATCATTGTAAAATTGGATCTGCAGATTTTTCTGTTCTCCTTGAAAAACAGTTATTTTAGTAGTACTCCCCATCACAAAAATCTCTCAAAAAACCATCATTTGACTTATGTCCATTTAAAACTTCAGCCAGTACACCCTCATGTTTCAAAAGCTGCTCAAGTGTTTTCAGCGCTGGTATATATTGCATCGTTTCTTTTTTACCTGATGTTTCATTTATTCCTAGCACTTCTTCCACTGGATGTACAACTCCAAACTTGTTTGTGATATATTTATTTAAGTTCTAGTATTTGAAAATTTCTCAAAAGATTTTGCCTCAAGTACAGGCCTATCAAAGATGTTATCAGCATTATTGCCCAGCTCCAAATTCTTTTTTTCAAGCTCTGATTTCACATCTCCCATAATTTGAGTTTTAGCAACTTCCAATAATTTTTGAATCCCTTTTGCAACATACATAAAAGTTACCTCTGATGTATGATGTACTTCTCTTACGCGTAATAAAAACCGGGCAGCATGCTCATTAAAGTTATAAGTTTTAGGGGTTGGTTGCGCCATTACATCTGCCTCTTCGACATAATTATCCCTATTATGTGCATTATAATCCCTTTGGCATGGGACCTCTGCATCTACTTCCATTTCATTTCCTTCCACTTCAATCGGATTGCCTTCATTACAGTGCATTTTGTAAAAAATGGCATGTTTTCTTCTTACGTGAGCTGAGAAAGTTTCTATAACACCATAAGACTTTTGACAATTCTCTATGACACATGTTACTCTAAAGTTTGGTTCAAAGGAATGAACAAGTTTATAATTGTTTAGCAACCCGTAATAGTGGATAGATTTATACACACAATAAACACAGCAATGTGGCCTGTGTAAATTCATTTTTTGTAAGGTCCAAGTTGTGTAAATATTTTAAATTCGCTATACTTCATGTGTAAGCTAGGCCTAATAACACAGCCAAACAATTATGACAGATAAACTGCAAGGCATATGCTATTAATATTACTTAGGCCTATTTGTTTGAAACTAATGTTACGTTGCCAAAATCTACCTAGTGTTGATTACTGTTAGCAGAAGTTTTCTCTCAACACTGTGCGCATTTGCAGGCTTTCCATGCCTAACAACTAGCCTAACTGTATGCACATATATTCCATTGGCCACAGGCTCATAGGCCTATCACTGTATCGACTATATGGTGTACTGTTAGTCTTAGATTGACTTTCATGTTGCACTTTACACAGTGTGGGCCCGGACCAGCTACTAGTACTAACGTAGTACTACTGCATTACAGCGACCGTCTAGTAACGCAACACTACCAAAGGCTACACACGGTAAACAACAGGTACAGTAGGCCTAAGACTTCACATTCCCTTAACAGAACCTGTATCGTTACACTTACAGGCCTATACGATAGCCTTTATAGTAGGCACAAGCCTAACGTTAACTTGCTGCTGTTACTGACTTATTTATGTTGTAAAGTGTCCTCAGTGAGCATCAGTGTGTACCTTATCTCCAATCAGTTTTCTATTTAAGTTCATACATTACCTTTTAGAAAAAGAAACGATGAAAATTTTGATCTCTAGTGAGAAGCAAATGCCGAAGTTTTCACGTTCGTGTCGTCATGCCATGGAACCCGGACCATATGTGCGCGCCACACGTTCGCGTTACTACTCCTGTATTGGAGCATAGTCAATATAGGCGGATGGTCTGGCAAGCTATTGTGCTGCGCAAAGCGATGTTATTGTTTACGAAAAACTGAAGTCACGTGGTACTCAGAGTGCGCAACATTCAGAGTGACAGATGAACGTAACGTCATTACTACTGGAAACTCTGAGGATGAGGTTATGATGCATTTTTGAATGATTTTCGTGGAATTTCAGTTTTATGAACTGACCAACATGCCAGGAGGAAATTGCTCATTTAATCAATGCGGATCAAGTCGCAGAATTAAAGGAATCGGGTTATTTAAGCTGCCAACTCCACGAAGAATGGACGATGTTGAAACTATAGAATGGCGAGAGAGATTTTTGCAGGTACTGAAAAAGTACCGTGTGGAGGACGAGAATTTCAAGCGTCAGTTGGCTGCTAATTCTTTATATGTGCGTGAAAAGCATTTCAAGTCAGAGGAAATTGAAACATGTAAGTTCATTAATGGCAGTTTGTTTGCGCTTCTGACAAACGTTAGCCAGCTGTGTTGCATAAGCACGTCGATGGTCTTGTCGATAACTCCAATACACGTGTATAGAGAGCAATTCTGCGACATCTAGCCTACCGTAGGCTTTACGTCTGTGAGCCTTTTTCTGATGAGCAGCCTTTAACAACCTACGGACCTAGGCTACACTGTACCAAGTGTCCTAATTATATAGAAATAAACGTATGCCCTGTGCCAGAATAAATATAAAGCCTATGGTATGTCGAACAATCGGTCTCTTAAAACGTTTGTAATTGAAGAGCCCAATAAATGCATCTGCTCAGTAGTGCTTGAACTTGTGAAGTTGAACTGTAGCCGGGACAACAAGTATGTAGGCTATTGTAAGCAAAGTAGAATCTGCAGTAAGCAGGTGGGATTGAAGACTGTTATTTAACATAACACTCCCATAACATAACATAACATAGCATAGCATAGCATAGCATAGCATAGCATAGCATAGCATAGCATAGCATAGCATAGCATAGCATAGCATAGCATAGCATAGCATAGCATAGCATAGCATAGCATAGCATAGCATAGCATAGCATAGCATAGCATAGCATAGCATGGCATAGCATAGCATAGCATAGCATAGCATAGCATAGCATGGCATGGCATAGCATAGCATAGCATAGCATAGCATGGCATAGCATAGCATGGCATAGCATAGCATGGCATGGCATGGCATAGCATAGCATAGCATAGCATAGCATAGCATAGCATAGCATGGCATAGCATAGCATGGCATGGCATAGCATGGCATGGCATAGCATGGCATAGCATGGCATGGCATGGCATAGCATGGCATAGCATAGCATAGCATAGCATAGCATAGCATAGCATAGCATAGCATGGCATAGCATGGCATAGCATAGCATGGCATAGCATGGCATGGCATAGCATGGCATGGCATGGCATGGCATGGCATAGCATAGCATAGCATAGCATAGCATGGCATGGCATAGCATGGCATAGCATGGCATAGCATAGCATGGCATGGCATGGCATAGCATAGCATAGCATAGCATAGCATAGCATGGCATAGCATGGCATAGCATAGCATGGCATAGCATAGCATAGCGTAGGATAGCAAAGCATAGCATAGCATATCATAGCATAGCATAGCATGGCATAGCATAGCATAGCATAGCATAGCATAGCATAGCATAGCATAGCATAGCATAGCATAGCATAGCATAGCATAGCATAGCATAGCATAGCATAGCATAGCATAGCATAGCATAGCATAGCATAGCATAGCATAGCATAGCATAGCATAGCATAGCATAGCATAGCATAGCATAGCATAGCATAGCATAGCATAGCATAGCATAGCATAGCATAGCATAGCATAGCATAGCATAGCATAGCATAGCATAACATAACAGGTTGAAGGGCAAAGAGGGGGCCACGGCCCCACAAGATACCCTGAAGTCCAAACCCAAATAAAAGTCAAACCACCAAATTTAGACAACAGCCCCAAACAATCAGATTCCAGGCTACCATAGTCATGGAAGAACTTGTCAATGTTAACCTTTTAGCAGTGAACTGATTGGAAGCTATAACTGCGCAATCTGGCACACTATTCCACTCGTTGACAACTCTATGGGAGAAACTAAACTTCCTAATGTCAAGCCTTGCAAAAGGCTTTCCAGCTTTTTAAAATTCCCACCCAGCCGAGAATTACTTTGAACCCTTAAATAACTACAAGACAAAAGGGGATTTCTTTCAGAAAGAAACTTGTAAACCTGGAGCATGTCCCCCTAATCCTTCTCAGCTCCTAATACTATACTACTTATGCAACTTCCTGTGATTAAGCTTTAAAAAAGCAATGACTCGATGAGCCTCAGGTAACATGAAAAGTGAAATTTTGAAAAAAAAAAAAAAAACCCCTGTGAAGTGTGGGATTTGCAGAATCAGGTAAATTATTGACACAGCAAAACAAGTGCATTTCCTTACCCATTCTTTTTCCATTTTTCACCTCAGATGTAGGAGAGAAGACGAGCAAGAAATTTTTAAAGAAAGGTGTGATCCCGACTCTGAACTTGCCAGTCAAGTCATTTGAATCAAAGCCAAAATTGCGGAAAAAGCTACACCTTTAGTGAAGGTTGTACCAAGCAGCAATAACAATAATTCAAGCAATTACTACAGGTCACTTTCAGAGCTATGCAAAAGAGCTGCTAATCTGTCATTAAAGGATTGGAAAATGGATGTATGTGAACCTCAAAACAGATGCATCTTTGTTTTAAATGATGGACAGTACTTGCTTCCAAAGTTTCGGGTTCATGTTGATGAAAGCCTCAGTCACACTATTTCTGTGTATGGATTTTTTATCCCAGATGTCCACAGCATATACCAAGAATTCAAGCGTTCGATGAGAAATGTAACAGTAAGTAATCTACTGCATATTCTTGATTCAATGCAGTTGTGTCATGGGGTAGAACATGAAACCACAGACTTCATTTGCTGCATTAGACACACAATACCAATCTATGTAGATGTTTTTGAAGGAGATGAAAGTAGCTCTCCTTTTCCATGTAAGGAGTTCATGAGATCCAAAGATTGCTGGATTATAATGAGACAGAATGTAACAGGCAGGCAAATGTGTAACTGCTGTTCGGATCTCCTTGACCACCAAGGGAAATTGAGAAGAAAATCACGAGCTAAGCTAAGTATACCTGCAAAGCGCAAGGCACCAATTAAAGGAACATCGGTTGAAAGAGTTCAACTTGCCTTGAAGGAAGCAAGGTTGCAAAACATTTCATTACACAAAGATATAGAGAAAATGAGAAAGGAACTATCAAAATACAGCAAAGAAGTTGACCATGATCTTGAAAGAGATCTTCTGGCAATTATTGACACCAATGCAGATAAAATGACACCTTTTATGAAATTATTTTGGAAACAGCAAAAACTCATTTCCCAGAAATCAGTAGCAGCCCGTCGCTATCATCCAATGATAATACGGTGGTGCCTATCAATCAGCTCTAAGTCTGCCGCTGCTTATGATGAGGTTCGAGAAACTTTCATGGATGGAGGTTTGTTGCAACTACCAAGCAGGCGAACATTGAGAAATTACCGTAATGCAGTGACCCCTAGCTGTGGCTTTAATCCACTTGTAATACAGGAGTTAATTGATGTTTGTAAAGAATTTGATGGATTACAAAGGTATGTGGTTTTGCTACTAGATGAAATGAAGGTTCAGGACAATCTTGTCTGGAACAAATATTCTGGAGACCTGGTTGGATTTGTTGATCTTGGTAATCCAGACACAAATTATGCCACTTTGCAGGAAACTGATGCTGTAGCAAGTCATATTCTGACTTTCATGGTAAGGGGTATTCAGACCTCCTTGAAGTTCGCATTAGCATATTTTGCAACCACATCAGTTACAGGCTATCAACTTTTCCCCATTTTTTGGAGGGCAATTTGTCTTTTAGAAATGTCATGCAAGCTTCCAGTAATTGCCACAGTTTGTGATGGGGCATCACCAAACAGAAACTTTTTTAACATGCATGAAGAACTAGATGAACAAGGAAATGCTGGTCAAACTTATCGCACATTAAATTTATTTGCAAGGGCAAGATATATTTACTTTTTTAGTGATGCCCCCCATTTGGTGAAAACCAGTAGAAACTGCTTACATAATTCAGGGTCTGGAAGAAATTCCAGGTGTTTGTGGAACAATGGTCTGTACCTTTTATGGAGTCATGTGTCAAAAATGTTTTACAATGATATGGAAAATGGGTTGCATCTTTTGCCAAAACTGAGGATAGAGCACATTGAGCTGAATTCATTTTCTGTAATGAAAGTAAACTTAGCTGCACAGGTCTTAAGCTCTACTGTGGCAAAAGTTCTTACTTCTTTTGCACCAGCAGACACAGCTGCAACAGCTGAATTTTGCCAGTATATTGACTCTTTCTTTGATTGCATGAATGTGAGGTCAACCAAGGAAGGTCATAAGAAGATCAAACCATTCCTGCTACCATATCAAAGTGAAAATGATGAGCGATTTGTATGGCTGAAAGATACTTTCCTTCATTACTTGCATTCATGGAAAAATAGTATTGAGAAACGTCCAGGGAATTTCACAGAAGCAGACAAAACAAAAATGTTTATTTCTAGGCAGACATATGAGGGTTTCATAATTTCAGTTCATTCCCTTGTTGATACAGTAAAGTTTCTTCTACATCAAGGCATGGAATATGTTCTATCAAATCGGTTTTGCCAAGATCCGTTAGAGGAGTACTTTGGTAAACAACGTGGAATTGGAAGAAGGCACGATAACCCTACAGTCCATGAATTTGGTTACAATGCCAATCTTTTACGAGTTCAGAGATCTGTTTTGTCAGTCCAGGGACATAGGCGAGGCAAGAAAAGAAGTAAATGCTGGATAGAAGTTGATGATGAAGCATTAAAAACTAAGCAGCAAGTAAAACGTTTCAAAGCAATTTCACTGTAAAGGAGTATCCAGGGACCAAATGTAAAACTTTAACAAATTAACACTTGATGCAGAAGATGCATCTGTTATGGTGATGTATTTGGTTCTACTGTTTATACATACTGTAGGACAGACTACATGTCAAACTTTTAGGGATCCTCTTATTTGGTTCTTGGAATACTTCATCCAAGTCTTTGTCTGATCAGTAGATGAACTTAGTTTAATCCTCTGCAAAAGTTACAATTACAGTTATTTTATTGCATTATAATATGCCTATACATGTTTACAGATTGCAAGAAGCATTGTTTCCATTGAATACCTCAGACTAAACTTAAAAATTGCAAAATTATGGTTATGTATATGTTTTTTATGAAATTTTCAGCCTTTTTCAGTGCAGATAAATTTTAAAGATTCAAGATGTATATTTGCACAGTGTTCATGGGCAGTGCACTGGCCAGAAGGATAGAGCAGGGCCCTAAAGGTGGGGGGAGGGAGGAGGGGCACTTGTGTACACCAGTTACATAGGGACACATCAGCTACATCCTTTCCCATTTTGCATGTACTGAGGTACAGTAGACTGTTTACTACGGCTACCCGTACTGTACTGTACTTTTTCCATAGTGTCTCAAATCTTGTCCTTTCCCTCAGTCTCCTACATTCCTAACACCTTTTGAAGGGGATGCAGCCATTTTGCATGTCTTTTGATAATCCATTGAGATGAGTTCACTTTGGTGCAACTGAAATATTTCCAGTTCTGCCAATGGCACAGCAGTGATGCGGCATACAACAAAGGTAAAGATACTTAAAATATAAATTTGGTGAAAATCAAGGTCGTTATTGTTTTTCATTGAAATGCAGCTAGATACTGATAATATTTCAAATCCTGGTGGAACTAGATTTAAATGCTTGTGAAGAGAAAACACAAAATAACATCATAAGATGTGGGGGGAGGGGGTGGGGGTTCAAGGCAGTAAGCTGGCGATTGGTTGGTGCTCCAGTACTGTATGACTACTGCAAGTTATTAAGCTGTGTGATTTTGTCATTGTACAGTCAAGACTCAAAAACAATGCAAACAGTATATTTACTATGTACAAAATGTGATATTACTGAAAATCACCAGTTATGTACTTTATTTGACCATTACATAATATCAGTTCCTTACATCACTAGAGAGATAGTAAAATTTTGTTAACAGTCTACGCAAGTTCTGAGAAATGTTACTCACACTCCATGCCATTTGCAATTTTTGTGGGTTCTCTGTAATACTGCAACTATTCAGCAAGTTTAAAATTGTCATCATTTTCATTACATGTTCCCTTATTTTAATATGTGTTCAGGATACTAGAATACTGTATTGTATCACTACCAGTGCCACACTGAATTTAGAGACACCTTATCCCTAATTGGCCAATTACTGTACATACTATGGTATGAAAGTAAGATGAAAAAATGAAACTGCAAAGATAATGAAGTTTTTTTAAGCTACTGTACCATTATCAGACATTACAGTATACAGTAATGGTGGAGGTAATTTTGGGTAGAATTAAAAAATGCCAGCCGTATTATTAAAAAAGTGTAGCTAGAAGGGGATCATTTTTCCTTATCTGACTCAACAGAATGACCAGACAGGATATCCCCAGCATCCCTAAGTGCTAATATTTCAGTATTCATAATTTATAGTGTGAGAGAAGTTGAGAAGGTGCCTAAAGGGAAAAGAGTAAATTTTACCCCTCGCTGCACTCCTGTACACAAGTTTTCATTGTTCATGTTGAGATGAGACCTGACCAGGTGGCCAAAATTTGTATGTCAAAGATGTATCCTTGTGGGTTAGGGAGGATTGATAGGCTGAGCTTAGTTACACTATCTAAAACATTGATTTGATCACTTAACGTTTATAACTTAATTTTATAAGGCATTTCTCTTAATTTTATAAGGCATTCAAGACAGGTAACAAGAAAGATTCAGGATGTATACCGTGTATATAAATTGATTCTTTGATTGAACAAGTTGAGTTAATAAGGAAACAAAAAAACTTTATATCTTTTGCCATTTTTTCTTCTTCCTTGTTCAATTAGTTGTAAACATCAGGTCTGCTAAACATTAACTGGATATTAACAGCCTAAATAAACCTAAGTACTTTTAGGTTTTTTTTAATGCAGTTCGAAGGGCCTTTTCTTTCTTGTTTTTAACCCTATATTTGTTTACAATGTCTTTTGTGCAGGAAAAAGACCGTACACGTAGGTACAAAAACAATAGTTTCTCTAAAAATGCAAATGAAATAGTTTCAGACAAACTGACTTCAGCAGAAGTCATCCAGTTCTGGAATAAGGAAACAACTGTTACATTTCTGACCAAATTTTCCACCACTGCTGTGATGTCAATATGTTTTTTCTTCAGTACCGAGTCTGTATTCTTCCTGAATTCCTTCTCTGTAATCAGGAGTATTTCTTGCACAGTTTCATTTATTTTCCACAGTCCCCCTCTACTTAAAGTGTCTTCTAGTTTTTGATTGGAACCATCTTCACATCTACCGGCCTGGAGAATCATAATACACTGTTGGCTTTCTGGCTTTGAAAAACATGTTGGCTTGTGAAACTTTTTATTTAGGTTAAACAAAACGTATCCTCCAAGGTATTGCATTGCAAATTTTTCCCTCTCAGTTATATGAATACTATCTGAAATTTTATTTTGGTTGTTCATGGTGTTATAGAATGATAACAGACTGTCTGCAACTCTTATTGCCAGTGCAACTGTGGACTGTTCAGGTAGTCCTGGAAAATAAAGACTAGATCCCAAAACTACTTAAGCGTAATATTGCTTGTAAAATTTTTCAGCATTTGCTCCATCTTCCAAAGCCAAAAGCTGCTTGCAAGTGATATCATACCCTTTTTTAGAATCTGTGTTTGTCAAGTCAAAAGAATAGGAATCAAAAATTTGTTGGTCGTTTGGCAAAAAACAGGCATCTGATGCCAAGGACTTTGCAGCCTCAGCCACAATTTTGCAATACTGCTCTTCAGAAAGAACACATGTTGTCGAAGGCCCTGCCGTAGTACTGCCTTTGTCATTTGGTTTGTGCTTTGCTTTAACATGTCTGGCCAGACCTCTTTTTGTTTGGTAAACTTTTTTGCATTCCTTGCATTCAATAGGATCTGTTTTTATCTGAGAGGATAAAAAGGAAAATAATAAGATAGCTGAAGGTTTAATGGGGTCTGGTGAGGGTACTGGTACACAAATATAAAATATAGGAAATTCATTCACTGGCCAGGAGCACAGTGCAAGTCGTCACTACTTTATCGGCACCACGGAGATTCGTTAGATCTGTCTTGGGGTATACTAAACAGGTGTTCGACTGAAAGATGGGGGAAGCTACAGGGTTTATTGTTTGTCATGAAGTAATGGAGACTTTTAAGGGAGGAATCTGGAGACAGCCAATCTTTTTTACGTACAGGTTGCAAACGTTCACAGACACTGGGTCCTCTGGTAAATTTACACACCATTGGCAATGCATAAATCAGCTAAATTTATAATGCCCTTGTGCAGTCACAAGGAGACATAGCTGTGTAAGGGACAGCAAAGGAGACTGACCACTCAGTGGGAAATGCAAAAGTGGACAAAATCTTTATTGAAAACTCTTATTGCACCCCTTGAGAATAAATTTTGCCACCTGAGATTTTTTACCCTTGGCCAATTCAGTGTGGGCCAGCAGTATATTTTATAACATGTGGCCTCCCTTTGCAATGGATTTCATCATTGCTTGCAGTAACTCTGTAAAACCCTAAACTCCACTTGACCAAATGCAGACCCATAGCCAGATGAGATACATCTGGGGAAGACAGAATAGCTTTGGGGAAGAACATGCATAGAAATGAGATGTGAAAAAACATGTTAGGCTTAGCAGTAAAAATTTGAAGCTTTAAGGAGATTTCAACTCTTTCCCCAACTCCCAAGACCTTCAGCCATGAATTTGATTTTGGAAGTCTTATAATGTGTTACTAACGACTTTCGATCTCCATCACTGGCAGTGCCAGTTTGTTGTAAGTGTACCTGTAGGGGACCTGTGAAAATTGAAATGTGAGTGTAATGTGTCCAGGCCAGGTAACGTTATGCACAAGGCTAGTAACCCCAGCCAACATGCCCAGTTGGGCCCCAACTGGGCTAAAGCTGGGCTACATGCTGGGCCCCAGCTGGGACCCATTCGTGTTTGTCAGGTGTTCCCACATGGGGCCCAACTGGGTTAGCTTTTACCAGCTGAAGCCCAGCTAGAGCCCAGCTAGAACCCAGCTAGGCTTCATTGTTGAAGCTGGGCTACAACTGGGCATCAGCTGGGCTAGGTCTAGGTCTAGGGGTAGGTCTACATAAATAATAACACTCCAGTAAACAAACATGCACCGTACGGAGACTCATCTACGGTAGACTCCGCCTATATTGACTATGACTTAGGCTATAACTTTAGCGTTAGCTTGCCAGGTGTCATAGTTTTGCTGCCTGTAATACGAAAATATATACTAACATCTTTAGTCGTATTCTCAAATTCATTTTGAATTTCTCCTTCATTGTCGAAAAAGCCGTCTTCCAGCATTTCCAACACTATGTCTAAGTCTATAGATTCGTTTGCAATTGGTGCTTGTGCAGCCATTGTGAATTTCGCGGAACGGAGTGTGCACTCTGAGTACCACGTGACCACGAAAAACGGACTGCCTCAACATAGCACGTCGATCTATTGTCGCAGCACAATAGCTTGCCAGACCATCCGCCCTCTATAGACTATGACTGGAGTATATTGACTCCTCGGTCGAGTCCAGGGACGATGACGTCATTAAATTTTGGCGGTGGAGTAGTCAAATCAGCAAGCAAAAGCGTATATCCGTTTTCTTACTCTTTAGCGTAGAGTCAGCTGAGTAGTTACAGGGAGTACGGAATGACCTACTCCACGTGAAGGGTCACTGTGACTCTTTTTGTACTGACAGTGCAAACTTTGTTTACAACCCCATGATACTGTATCAAAGGAAATATTTAACACGATTACTTTGTCTTAATATTTTGATTTACCTTCACCCCTCACTAGAATATTGACAAGCATTTATTTTTTTATTTTTGTGTAGAAATTATACAGTTCCATACTCAACAGATATGCTGACCTATAATAGTTGGTTTTAATGATTAGTCCATAGCCTCCATATCAGTACATTTCTACTGGCACAATGAAACCCTGTAAATTCACTTGTTATTCACCTGTGAGTGAAAAACTTGTGCCACCTGACTAAGGAGGTGGCTGACGGGGAAGGGAGTCACAGATTCATGTAATCCCCCATATAGTTACCTCAAGCGATCTTTCGTGAGGAAGGACTTAAACATATTGATATAGTTGCAATCGATTGCTTCAGGTGGTAACTTATATTCCAAGCGTTGATGACCCTTTGTGTGAACAAGTACTTCCTTGTATTTAGATTACAATGACCCTTATAAATCATGTGGCTGTGCCATCTGGTAAATCCGTACCTCTTTTCAAAAAGACTACTAGAATTTATATCTTCAAAACCTTTAAAAATATGGAAAGTTTAAATAAGATCTGCCCAAAACCTTCTCATTTTTAATGACATTAGACCAAGATCATCAAGTCTCTGCTCATAAGGCAAATGACAAACATCTGGTACCATACGAGAATACAATTTGGGGGGTGAAATTACTCGAACATGGTAGGAAATATATCAGTCAGCAAGCAAATACTTTAGTTTATTACGGAAACATCCCGGGTCATACCTGTTGAATGTTTGAATTAAATGTTTTCTCTTTGTGTCCGAAAAGTATGTTGTGACCAGTTTTATACAAAGTTTTGCCCGGTTTTAACCAGGTTAAAACCGCTTTGTGTCAATAACCACCACTTATGGGTCAACCTTGCTCAGTTTGCGCTAAACATAAGCAATGGAGCATGGAAAACGATGTACATGAAAGCACTGGTGAACCTCAGTATTCGGCCTACCTAAAGGGCATATTTCAATAAACCAGAGAGCCAAAAGCCTAATAGTGATTCCTTTCCGAAAAGGGGTGCTTTGCTGTCCTCATAAGCCACTAAAAACGGTGACCTCAAATGACCTTTGACCTCTTCCAAAAACAATATTGTTTCTCCCCTCAACGTGGCAAAACTACATACCAAATATGAAAAGCATCGGTCATTCCTATCCAGTGTTTCCTCTAAGAAATCAACCATTGGGTCAAAATGGCCGGTTTGGAAAATTTTGAATTATTAGAATTGCTAGAGGCATGGAGCTGTGCACGCGAAGCGTGCACGCGAGCACGAAGGGCGAGCCCCGACGGATGGGGTCCAGGGGCCCGCCTTAGGGCCCCTTGTGGGGTCCGGGGGGCGAAGACCCCGGAAGCTCCTGAGTTTTAGGGGTTTTAAAGGCATAAAAAGACTGTTTCCAGGGGTGAAATTTCTGTTATAATGCTCCTGTATTTTTGTATGTTTATGTGCTAGGTGATGATAAAAAGTAGTGTTCAACCGATTATGCTATAATCGGTGATGACCGATTAGCGATTATTTAATTTAACAATCGACCCGATCCGATTATTAGAAAGAGGGAAGTCATATGCTTATCTCTCTATGTTTGCCCCTTGCTTCGTTCATATCGTACTACCAAAACCAGTTCAGGATGGAAAATATTAGGAATAGTTCCGATGGTTTCACGAGCGGAATATCATATATTATGGTGCATAGGCCTACTGTTACAAAAAAAGTGGAGATACGAATCAACCATAAATACAGTAAAATTGTTTGCAGTTGATGTCACGTGCCCCTTGATAATTTAGTTCTTAGGCCAACATCTTAGGCCAATGTTCTGTTAATTTTCATCCCCAGCCATGTCAGAATATTTGCATCGTTTTACTGTACTGGGTTGTAGTTGCGTAAATGATCTGTAGCTACTATCCCGCTTTTAATAACGAACCCCATGTACAGCAATCATGATAATCTTAGCAGTTCGGGGCAGCAAAACAATTGCACCCAGTTAACATATACTATGATTACTTTCGGATATAAATATCCCCGTATATTTTTAGCAGTTCTTGTCCAAAGCTTACGTCTTGTTTAAAAAGAATCTGCAACTGACATTCATGTAAGTAGGATCCCCGAAAAAATCCATGCGCCAGAGATTTGTACCGCAGATTCTTGGTGAATTCTAGCACGGGGCTCGCCCAGCTGCGCTTGCCGGCAATATGAGCGGAAGTGCGATCGTTGTAACACAAACTCAACAGGAAAAGTTGCCTCGAGACTGAGCATTTTCTCACACTAAATCACATAGGCGAAGGCGCGAGTTGTGATTGGCTGGTTAGAATCAACGCAATTGAGCCAATCACGATGCAGGGTTCAATTTATATTTTGCAATGGATCGTATGCATATGATGTCACCGAGCAAAACATGGTGCTTTGTTTGACAGTGAAAACGGACACGCATTTAAGTCCACTGCATTCTTGGGCCAAGAAGTTTGCCGCATGAGACCACGTGCATCACTGTTTTCGTTTGCAATGACGTCGTATGACGACATCGCATAAGTCCTACTGTAAATAACATTACGGAAGGAATACTGGGAATGGCCTAATTTATGCAAGATAATAACCACTGAACTTCACAAGATTCTATGTGCTACGTGTACAAAACATGCACAGATATTCAGATATGTGGGAGATGAAAAAATGGCGAAACACTGCAGCTCCGCAGTCTGCACAATGTCTTTTTGTGCAGAACAGCTTGTACATCAACTTACACGGCGCTTGCTGTGAGACTGCAAGGAATACACCTTGATTGCAACTCTTCATCTAATTCCAGGTTATACTACAGGGTTATAGCGGTAAATATCAAACGTTCATCCCCATGGCAGGGGTAAAATTTAAACGTTTGTGATTATCAATGCACCCCTTTTGGCGGGAAGATAGAGGATTGAGTATTTACGGGAATTAACGAAACTAAAAGCAAGTTTCATGTATATTTTTGCCCCTTTTTCCAGTGTGCAAAATAATCAGTGGTAATGATCGGTTGAATGACAGAATTTAACCGATGTCGATTATTTACTAGGGAGCAAAATGAAATCCTCTTTTTTATTTTTCACCACAAGCATCAGTGCGTCAAATAAATAAGTCATTGCGTCAAAATAGCGTCATAGCGGCTTAGCGGAAACACTGTTCCTATCTCAAGATATCGCGATTACAAGGTTTTCGGTCTTTGACCTCTGGTGACCTCAAATGACCTTTTACCTCCACCAAAAACAATAAGGTTTTTCCTCTTACCATGGCAAATCTATGTACCAAATATGAAAAGTGTCAGTCATTCCTATCTCAAGATACCGCGGTTACAAGGAGCGTCACAAACACACATACACACACATGCACACACATACACGACATCACCATCGCATAGATTCCTTGCCTGCCTTCGGCAAGGAATCAAAAAATGGTAATGTGGTAATGGATTGACATTTGGTACCTATTAAAACAAACGGTGTTGCTTTAGCTATAAGCTGCTGCCATGGAAATCAGTTGCATATTACTAGCATACTTGTTATAGGTAAAATATCAACTTTTTTAAAGAGAGACTAATAATAGTAGTGAGATAACGTAATGTACCAGCAGGATAAAAATATCGTACTAGGAGACGGTGAAGTTTATTATTAAAGGAGAAGGCAACCAACGAATTTAACACCTATCAGCTAGTAGAGACCACAATTCTAACACATTTTCTGAAAAAAGCTAAGCGAATCAGCATATTTCCAAATTTTTATGAATTTTTCAATTATTTTTCTTCCCTAATGAATCCCCATGATGTTCGTAGCCATTTTCTGGTTTTCAAAAAAAGAGGACGCTTTAATATGACGTAAACCAGAGCCATATATTTAGAGAGTTTGGCCAATGCGGGACCGATTCTGATTGGTCAATGCCGACACACCTCCACATGGCGCCATTTTAGGTCCTACAAAAGCAGTCATCGGCGAACAACGTACATACGGAGTAATTGTTACAGCAGAAACAGAAAAAGGGCTTTATTAATCAAAATACATCGATTTGGTGGAGGAGGTTTTAGAATCACGTGTGAAAACTCGCGTGTATTATTTGTACTGGACTCTTTTGTGTAAGAAAAGTAGCAGAAGCTTGTTTCCTGGTGCAAAAAGGACAATAAAATAAATTTACTAGTAGGCCCACCACCAGGAAAGCACCAGTGCTATGTTAGGTTACACAGTACATGACACATAGCCAGCACACTAGGCCTTAACATTAGGCTTAGGCGATTTGCTTGTTGTGCCCATCGTTTGTATTTTGATCGGTTTTTTGGATGAAATGTAACCTGGACTCGGTGTAAGGTTTATGTCACCCCTGCGAAAGTTATCGTGCTTGAATTATGATCCCTTAGGCAATGTGCCTTATGCTTTTGATTTTGTAAAAATGACATGAACTCTTTAGCCCTTCTAACTAGCCTACTGACGTTATTCGTTAGGCCTACCAACGTTAGTAATAGTACTAAAAGTCTGAGTTAGGGTAGGCCTAGGCCAATATATTGGTTGTAACTCAGACTCTGAACCTGGCCAATTTAATGTAAACGTTACTTGCTATTGTATTCTCGTCAGTGTTGTTTTGTTATGTCCATCAGGAAGGGCTATTCAGCATAGGCCTAGACCAACGCTGGGCTAAAGTGGCAAAGAGTAACTTAGGCCTAAGTGTGTTCCAGAATTTATGTTGGCATCTGTTTGGTATTGTTGTGTAGCTTACATTTGGCCAGCAGTTGAACATAAAGTGATGGGACTATGGACTAACCAAGTCCTATATAAAACTGCTCTCTTCTTCTCGTCTTAATGGTAACATAAACAAATTCAATTTTAGCGTAGCTACAGTTATCACATGGAGCCATCAGTCAGATTGAACACTGCTCAATCCCTTGTGGTCACTGCAAAATTACCGAGCTGGCAGTCCCTTAAAGAATCAGGCCTAGGCTAGTAAGAATCCCCAGAACTCTGTCACAAATGCTAATGGTAACAAGTAGAAGCAGGGTTTTCCCTGGGCCTTTTGAACTTTGCGCCCCGCGACGTTCAAGCTTCAAAATCAAAGAGGCCGCGACCTTCAAAAAACGGCCGCGATGTTCAAAATTGCTGCCAGCTTCTTCTTTCTGTCAACGATTGCTTTTGTTGTTAATACAAGAAAAGACAAAATCATTGACTTATTTGTAAAACTGGAACTTACTTTTTTAACTTCCATTCACATACTACTGCATGCGAGTCGGAGCTCTGTATGTGTATCCCATTGGGCCTACTACTGAACAAGTAACACCACAGTATTACTAGCCTGCACTTGCCCTCGTTGGCTCCTATCAGAAAACTCTTGTGCTCACTCCGGAGGGCAGTAGCTACGTGGCACAACCCGACTTGCACGACCAAAACATAAACGCCCGTTTTGCAGGTCAGAGGCGGGGCTAATGTCTCAGATTTTGAAAATTATCAATCAAACGAACGAGCCATGTCATATCTTTACGATGAAATCCCACATATTTCCTGTTACTTCGTTTTTAAAACTTACGCCGAAATTCAGAAAATCGGAAAATAAAGTTGTGCGAACGTACAATGCAATCTAATCCCCCCCCCCCTCCCCTCAGTAAATACTCTATCTCTGAACTGTTTTTTTTTCCGGACTACAACCAAAATTTGATCGTAGCACAAATGCAATGGGAGTATTAGAATTCTATATGAAGACGATTGGTTTCTACACGTAATTCCGACACAGTAAAACTGCATTGACGATGTCGCGAGTATGATTGGCTGATTAAAAGCAACAATGTTGTCGATGTTTCTTACGTAGGGGTAACTTAAAATAAGTGCAATGGAACTTATGTGAATGATGTCATAGAACCCTTGTTTTCCCAACATGTTTTCATAAAAGATGGGTACGCACACAATCTGTGGTTATGCTTGCAGCATTGTGCTCCATTGCTTTTATAATTTCTGGCATTCACTTGATGAATACCACCGATTAGGCTACTTGCAAACTGAAAAAGGGGCTGAAATATAATTGAAACTTGCCCTTTGCTTCGAAAAATTCCCGTAAACTCAATCCTTCAACTTCCCGCCAAAACGGGATGCATTGATAAGCACAAACGTAAAATTTTACCCCTGCCATGCTAGTGATCGTTTCATATTTTCCACTGTACAGTAACCCTGTAGTATTACATCGAATTAGATTTAAATTGGATTTAGATTTGCATTCAATGTGTTTTCATAGCTTTCTCACAGAAAGCGCCGCGTAAGTTGCTTTACAAACTGTTCTGCACAAAACAAATTGTACAGACTATCGAGCTGCAGTGTTTCATCTTTTTTCAAATCCCCAAGCTTAGCATACATGACTGTGCACGTTTTGTACACGTAGCTCCTAGAATCTTGTAAAGTTCGGTGCTTATTATCTTGCATAAATTAAGTCATTTCTAGTATTCCTTCCGTATTGTTATTTACAGTAGGACTTTTGCAATGTTGTCAAGCGACGTCATTGCAAACAAAAACAGTGATGCACGTGGTCCCGTGCAGCAAACTTCTTGGCCCACGCATGCAGTAGACTTACGTGCGTGTCCGCTTATTCCGCCAAACAAGACGTCATGTTTTGCTTAATGACAAACGATCCATTTCAAAATTTAAATTGGTCCC
Organism: Holothuria scabra; assembly: GCA_037179385.1. Lineage (NCBI taxonomy): Eukaryota > Metazoa > Echinodermata > Holothuroidea > Aspidochirotida > Holothuriidae > Holothuria > Holothuria scabra. Next base: position 30,975,024 of record CM074199.1, read on the forward strand.
TGCATCGTGATTGGTTCAATTTCGTTGATTCTAGCCAGCCAATCACAACTCGCGCCTCCGCCTATGTGATTTATAGCGTGTTCGATTACTCGCCCGAGTTGACTCGTGTCTGGCACGACTACGTTCGATTAGCTAATGACGTCAGTGTTCGCGCTTACTCGCGCCAGGCCCAAGTGAGCGACCCTTGGAGTCGGTTACTTAGGTAAATATCCCATCGTGCTTTGGGAGAACATGGCAGCTAAACGAACAACATGCATTCGTGAACAATTTCTGAGCATGTAAATACAGTGGGGTAAACATGAAACTTCTGACTTGTGAAAAGTGGTTGATGTCGGAATTAGTGAAGTCACACAAGTGTTATTTCTCGAGAATTTTCTAAATGGGCATTGTTTCGAGTCTACGTTCATCGTACAAGCGAACCGCATGTAATACGTACGTACCAGAGTTCGCTCTGCCATCCAGCTACGGGCTCTGTCATTGGCTATTGTGAACCAACTTCTCCAATAATTACCGTAAAACGTTCGTTTATTTCACCCAACTGCGCATGACCATCGTAGCCCTAGCTCGAGGCTCGAGTAAGTCAAGGGAAGCAAATCGAACACGCTATTAGTGTGTGAAAATACTCGGTATCGAGACAAGTTTTCCCGTTGAGTTTGTGTTACGACGATCGCCGGCTAGCGCAGCCGGGCGAGCCCCGTGCCACATTCACCATGAAACGGCATCACAAATCTCTGCATACGTAGATTTTTCGGGGATCTGACTAAAGTGCATTTCAGTTGCAAATTATTTTTAAACAAGACGTAAGTTTTGGACTAGAACTGCTTAAAATTTACGGGGATATTTATATCCGAAAGGAACCACAAGATACGCTAATCGGGTGCAATTGTTTTGCTGCCCAGAACTGCTAAGATTATCATGAATGATTGCTCTACATGGGGTTCGCTAAAGCAGGAGAGAAGCTACAGTACATTAACGCAACTACAACCCAGTGCAGTGAAAGAACGCAAATGTTCTGACATGATTGGGGGATGAAAACTAGACAGAGCACAAAGTTGGCCTAAGAAATAAATTATCAAAGGGCACGTTACATCGACTACAAACAATTCTACAGTACTGTATTAAACGGTTGATTTGTATCTCCACTTTTGAAGTGAAAATATTACGCCTACAAAAATGGTATCCCGTTCGTATCCTCAATATTTTCTATCCAGAGCTGGTAATATTTCAAGCCGACCCGGGCTCAATCATGTCAATTTTGGTAAGGGACGGGCGCGAAATAACGGCCAACCGGGGGTAAAAAATCGTCCGGTGCCAGCGCTCAATAAAAGGCATGCCGATGAACCAAAACTTTTGAAGCATAAATTACGGTGATATAAAGCCAATGTGACCGCTATCACTTCATAAAAATTTGTACGAATGTGAGTTTCAGTGCTAATATTTTTGCGTCAACTTACAGAAATGGTGTTGACGAATTTGCCTCAAAAGTGTCACCATTTTGCGTCTAGAGACTTGCATAAGTCACAAAATTTCGAAAAGGGGAGGGAGACACCCCCTCCCCTAATGCCCCCACCCCAAGCCGGCGATCCACCTATGGACCCATCAGATCACGTAAGGGAGGAAAAGAAGCCCACTACATGCAGACTTGATGAAGTGAAGTTTCATATTTGCTTGACAGTAAAGATGTGTTTCAATACACAAAAAGTTACGTAACATTTGGGGTAAGCTAACAGGTCAGTCAGCATGTGCTAAATGCTTTTCACTCAGTGTGAACACAATGAAAGCATAGCTCATTTGAGGTCACAGATCATGTAACAAACACAGATACTAGTTACACCCCACACCGTCTTTGATGTACTGGGGTGTCTATGTTGCTTTTTCTAGAAGCGACATCACAGCATGACCTACCTATGAAGATGAAAAAGTATTATTGGTTCACCTCTTGACCCGAAGTTAAGTTTGAAAACTTCCTAAAAAGAGTGTTACAGATATATTTTGTGATGGGCTTGAACCAGAAACATTTTGTGATCATACTAGAGTAGGCCTATTCACCTCAGATTAAGTTACTACTGTAAGCCTAGTCAAATTTGAAGGACTAGGCAGGGAAAGTTAGGAGGGGCTAAGCCACCCCTGTACAACTACTGTAGGCCTACCTTTGGTAACATGACATGACATACATAGGTAAGTTTCATCCAACTGTAAAAGCTGAAAGTAACTTGATTTTCACTGAAGGAGCATTCCAGTTCCAGATAACATCCTTTTCTCAAATCTTGATGTGAAATGGCATGTAATTGCTGAAGACTGAACCAGAGTTTTGATTAAGTACAGGCAGAGTGTTAGTGACTATTCAGAATCTGCACTCAATTGTACTTGATTTAAACACATGGTACAGAAACATCACAACATGAACTGACTCAACCACCAAGATGCACCAGAACAGAGAAAAAACACCATGTAAACTCAGCAGTTGAAGTTACAAATCCTCATATTCAGTGTTAAAATTGATATTTTCACTTGAAATGAATGGATAATAAGAATTCGTTTTAACAGAAAGTCTTCCTCACAATTTGTCCCCTTTTTGGTGTACTGATAAGTTGTAAAAACCTCAATTTCACAAATCTTTTTTTCCATTTTACAGAGTAAAGAATATTGTCTTAATTTAAGGGTTTTTGCCTTATTCATCACTTTCATGTTTTGAATTGTACAAATAATATGCATTATAAATTTGTTCCAATTTTTAATGCTAAGATAAACAGATTTGGGCAAAAATTGCATTTTGTCACTATTTCAAAATTGCCAAATTTTCACATTTGTAACTATGCCAATTAGCTATTCATCAGTATGCCAGAAAGGGGACAAATTATACAATCAGTTTTAATGACAAATTGAAGATGATGCGTCATTTCAAACTGTAATCAATTATGGTGTAGAAAGTCGATTTTGCTTGTAATTCCAAGTAATCATGGGATTTTTTCACCCCAAATTTCCCAAAATTAAGAAATTCTTATTCAACTGTAATAAGATTGATATTTCAATGTCTTCGTATTCTGATGAATAATCAATTAAATGGTAAATTCAGGTGCTGGAACAAGAGGTTGTTTCCTCCAATCATCCCATTGAACTAATAGTTCTTGAAAACTATCCATATGCCATACACACTGCACTGTAGGTGACATAGTAAAAAAAATAAGCTTATCATTTCCATGGTCTACAGTTAGCAATATCATATAATACCATTCGTTAAATCGAAGAATGCACCTTTCACACCTACGCTGGCAAAAGAAATTGTGTGGACTTACTGCTTGCAAATTCTCATAAAATATTCTAATCACTTATTGGGAAAGCACTGAAAGTTTGAAAGACCGCAAACAATTCAATTAAAGGAGCCATCTTTAGAACTACTACTTAGAACTGAAACATGAATCAAATTTACACTTCTACCGTGTGAAAGTTAAAAGCGCTATCTTTATTTTTTTTTTTCTCCACTCCCCTAACATTTAAAGAAGGATTTTCTAAAGGAAGAGGGGGACCCTTAGACTCCCTTCTAGGACAGCAAACCTTCCACTGAAACTTTTTCAATATTTTATGGCTCTTTCAAGTAGTAATCACCATAGAAAGTCATTTATGACATCCCTAATTTACACATCAACCTTCCTATTGCCACCATAAAAAATTGGTGTTCAGCCAGTTTCAGTAGCAAAAACTTTCTCCTGCCCCAGTGATTTCAGCAGGTACTGTATCTAGCCAGGAAAATATCAAACTGCATGGGTGGGAGTCAATCGACATTGCATCATTCTCACATGATGTTGGTCATATCTCAAGATCTAAAAGACATTGTCTGTGATCAGTTGCCTGATTTTTGGTTATTTCCAATATCAGCACAATCATTCAATTGAATGCTTATGTGTCTGATACTGTCCAGTGTAGCCCATTATTAGAGTATGATGAAATTCAACCTGGGCAGTGATTCAAACTGGGTGGTGAAATTTCAAACTGAGTGCTGACTTAGAAAAAGTAAATTCAAACTTGGTGCAGCACCCAGTTTGAAAGGCCTGGCTAGGACCCTGCAGATCCATACCAATGTTACTTTGACGGAAATTCACCATATTCCTCCGTCACACCTTACAAAACTGTGACACGCTACTTAAATGGTTGTTGATGAGTTACCGTATCTTGAACATGAATATGCACCAAAAAGGTTGTCTTCATGAATTGTCATATATAATATCTTACACTTCATGCATGTCAAATCCTTCATGACTAAAATTTTAATGCTACTTTGTGGAAAACCATAAAAGGGTTACTTGGCTGATTGTTTCACACTGATTTCAACAACATTTTTGCCTCTTCCTTCCTGGTTAAAGAATCCAACTTGTGACAGTCATCTCATGGACAATGAAACTTCATTTAAATAGTTACTGGGTGGAAAATGACATCCAATCATGAAGTACCTGTGTTACATGAACACAATAAATTTTTGATAGCCACATCACTCATGCAAGACTCCTTTTCTTCCATAGAGACCATGGATTCCAAGTAAAAAACAGTCTACAACATTAAGTACCAAATGAACTGAAGTCACATGCATTTGAACTTGTTACTCCAACTGAATGAACAAAATAAATAATATTACTTAGTCACACCATTTTATTCTTCTTAATAGGGGAACTGGCATTTTAGCCTCTTTTTATTATTTTTTCTTTATGTGCATATTTCATCCAAAACATTTCTGCTCCTGTCACAGCTTTACAGAAAGCTACTTTTAAAAACTTCACTGGGCTCTTCCATTTACATTCTTCATAATCTGAAAAAAAAAGAAAACACAAAAAGTGAAAAGTCAAATTGGATCTGTAAGCAGTGTAGTTGTAAGGCTTTAACCTGAGCTGTTAAAAAGTCACTTGAGAAGCAGGTCATATTATGTGGTTATTACAAATCCTCACAACCACCTTTATATACTGTAGAAGGGGAGGGGTGGACCCCTTTGCTGTCATGCTATAAACATCATCATGAGGGATTTTTGGCTTTGAAAAGCATTCAAGTTGAGGCAATAAAATTTTTCTCCTGAGAATGACTTTTTTATACAAAAATTTTGTCTCTGACATTCATTCCAATGTTTTTGGAATGAATACCTAACAACACACTACATTACTCTGACCACTCCGAAAACATTCCTCTCCCACAGTACTTGAGACTCCATGGACTGACTTGTCAAGAACACTTTGACTCATATGTTCAGCAGTTCTGTAGTACTGCACATGCTAAACTGGCCCAGAAGGAAAACTAAAATTGACCTGTAGTAACAAAAATTAAACTACTAAAAATATAATCTAAAAAAAGCTTGGCAATGAATGACATCAGAAGTCTGTGATGAGATTCAAGATACTAACCTAAATTCTAAATCCAAGAGTTGTCCAAGAAAATCTTTAACCAGTTGAACTCGAACCAACTAACTTTTAGAGACATCAGTCAAGACCTGGTTCCTTGCAATTCCATAATCTGTAGTGTAAAGAAAAGAAGTGATGTACGAAAAGGGCTGTATCTAAAATGCCACACAGATTCCATGATGCCACTGTATAGGTAATTATACAATAGTCAACAACAACATGCAGTACACAATTCACATCCTATTCTGACGTACCATGTCTTCAGGCCTTGAGTTTTACATTCTCAAGGTGTGCTACAAATTATGGCAGTATCACACTCCTCAGAAAATGAAGGAGGGCGGTAGGTGAGCTGTTTAATTAAACTTTATAGTAGATTTATATGAGCTCCTTATTTTCAGCTACATGGTAGTTGTGCAAAAAATCACACTCCTGGCAGTGACTGGAGGTGAGTGATGGTTTGAAATCACTCTCCCACATGTCAAAATTCAAGGCCCGTGTCTTGTATTTTTAAAATTGGGTCACAATTTACTTTGATTTTGAAAACTAAATCTTTCACAAATACATATCTTTTCTGTCAAATAAGAACTAAAATTGATCACAGTACTTACTGTATGAGTATAAAGTTAAAGTGGTTATCAAAAAAAGTTCAAACAATGCCATATTTACAATCTTTTCTACTGAATTACAAATAGCACCAGTGTCTCAAACAGACTCTACATGTACGCTAAGCACAGCCCCAACAGCATTGGCTCTGAATCCTCATTTTGGCCCTAGTACCTTTGCATCAAATGCCACTCTACTAGCAGTTTACTCAACATACTGAAGTACCCCAGGGCTCCGTTAAAAGTACACTAGCGCAGTAATCTGAAGTTTGATTGAGGTCTGCAAACACAATGCTTTGTTGTCACGTGAAACTAAAACTGTAAATGCTGACACAGCTGTTTAGAATGTACAATTGGACCCACAGCACATGCAGGATACAAAAATTCTGCCAATTTGTAAAGTGACAAATGGGTCTTTATTTTAATTAGGGTACCAATGGTAAAATACGCTGTTAAGGGCAACTGTCTCGCTATTTTAATCCACATTGTCTTTGCTATGCTTTCATTTTGTCCTCACTATTCATGTAAGTGCATACTCTGCAAAAATAAAAACCATTGAAGTTAATCCTCCCAGTTTTGATGAAACAGTGCCTGAAATTTCATTTCATTCCATATATTTGTTTCACCACTCAAGTATACACAATGACATAGTTCAACAAAATTACGGAAGATAAAATGAGAGTGGAAGGAAGTGCAACTAAAAGCCAAAGGCTTGTCGAGAGTGCACTCCCTAAAAGGAAAACAAGAAAAAAAGAAAGAAAACTTAACTATCCAATAAAAAACTAAAATTACATAAACCATCCCATGAGCAGACAATCCCTACCCACAACAGCATATGCCGAAACCCCACCCCGCCCGAGGGGAAGAACAAAGGGGAATAAAGCATCAGTAATCATTGTTAATATACCTAGGATAATTACTACGGAATGAAGTGAGGATTGGTTTGCCTTTCAAATAATTAGGAATGGTATCCCAGAGTCTGACCGCACGATACCTTAAAGACCCAGTTCTCTCACCCCAAACAGTACCAATTATCCTAACCTTCTTGCTGAAGCCCCTCCCACGATTGTCTGAAATTCATCCTCATCTAGACACAATCTCAGCTTATCATGCCCCAGGGTGAGTATAGAAAAACTCAATTCATATAATCAAAACACTCTAAGTACCGTTCATGCTGTGTAATACAAGCTTTGGCACTCTGCATTGTTTGAATTAGCTGTCAGTCAAAGAGTTGAGCCAATTGAGAATTTTGGTACCCGGGTACCAAAATTGTAGTTTGGGGTGAGAGGTTTGGACCTTTAAAGAGTTTTTGCTACAAGATGAGGATGAAGTGGGAATATGTAAATTACCCGACTGGCGTGTGTTGTGGCCATGTACAAGAAAATTGTGAGTATAAAAATTGGAAAATAGTTTAGGAAGCAAATTATGAGTTAATTTGTATACGAACGTGACAGTAATTAAATTTATAACGTCGTGTAACTTAAGGAGGTTTGTGGTTTTGAACAAATTACTGGTGTGATCACAAGGCTTTGAGAAGGTTATGTGGCGAACAGCTCTTTTCTGAAGAATGACCAACCTTTTAATTTGGGAGGGGGTAGCACTAGACCAGATAGTACAACAATATGTGAGATGCGGATAAATTAGAGAAAGATAGATCGTACGTAGGACATTCTGAGGAAGAATATGTTTGAGTCGGCCAAGAATGCCGACACCCTTAGCTACTTTAGAACACAGGTGGGAAATATGGTGCTCCCATGTAAGGAGTTGGTCAAAAAAAAAAAAAACACCGAGAAATTTTATTTTACTGGCAATTTCAAGTGGTTGGTTATTAATGTGTATATTGAAATTGAAGTTATTCCTCTTGAGATTGAAAACCATGTATTTCGTCTTACTTACATTAAGGGAAAGTTTATTAGAGGCAAACCAGTCTGAATACAAACATAATTCATTGCAGACAGTTTCTTCTAGCTTATGTGGGTCATTGGAGGTAAAAAATATATTTGTATCATCGGGAAATAGTACCATTGACGAGTTCGAAGAAATCTGGCTTATATCATTTACGTAAATTATAAACAAAAGAGGTCCAAGGATGGAGCCTTGAGGGACTCCACAAGTTACCATGTTCATATCAGATGCAATATTTCTAAAAAACCAATCTGCGATCTGTTTGTTAGGTAACTTTTAATCCAGTTGTAAGCTGTGCCACGGAAGCCAGGACTGTAATTTTTCTAACAATATATCATGATTAATGGTGTCAAATGCTTTTGATAAATCGAGGAAGACTGCCAAAGATATTAGATTATTGTCGTGTGCCCTGTCTAGTTTGTTCATTACGTCAATGAGCGCAAGTTCAGTTGAGCGTCCAGGGCCGAAACCATATTGGTTAACAGAGAAAATGTTATCACTAAGAAGTGCTTGGATTTTATTGAACATTATTCTTTCAAAGATCTTTGAAAAGCAAGAAAGAATTGAAATCGGACGATAGTTGGCAAAGGTGTGCAAATCACCACTTTTAAAAACAGGTATAACTTTAGCAACTTTGAGTTTATCAGGAAAGATACCTTGGGAGAGAGATAAATTGCATATGTAGGTTAGGGGTTCATAAATAAAACAAATTACTTTTCGAACTATAGAAGTTCGGAAACCATCGTGGCCAGCGGCTTTGTTAGGCTTGAGGCACTCAAGTGCAGTCTTTACTAAATCACTCTCACTGACTGGTGTAATGAAAAAAGTGCTAGCATTTTTATTACTTTGGAAAGTTTTTCGAGTGGCACAAGTCGATATTTTATCTGCTAGGTTCGGTCCAAGGTTCACAAAAAAGTTGTTGAAGCCATCCGCAATATCCTTTGGTTCGTTTCTTAAGGTGTCACCATCAGAAAATGTATCAGGGTAGTCAGACTGGTTGCGCCCTTTGTGGAGAAGTGAATTAATGTTTTTCCACGTTTGTTTAGGGTCATGCTTAGCATTACTAAAAATTTTCTCGAAATGTTGCCTTTTTACGAGACGAATAATCTGATTAAGTTTATTTCGATAGGTATTATAGGTAAGTTTATTATCCTGCGTAGGTGACCTACGGTATTTCTTGAAGAGCTTGTTTTTATGCTTGACAGAGACAAGCAGTCCAGATGTTATCCAGGTTTGTTTTTTCTTACTATTAGGTTTGAAATCTATGAGCGGAAAGCTATCCATGTAATGTTTACTGAATGTACCATAAAATGCGTTGAAAGCAGAATTCGTGTCATTTTCTGCAAACACATTGTTCCAGGTTGTATTTGCAATCTTTGTGGTAAACCAGTTCAAGTTTTTTTGTGAATAATTGCGGAAGTGTGTTACTTTGTTACTCTTAGGATTTTGCGTAGGTTTTATTGCAGAATGGATGAAAATCGGAAAGTGGTCAGTAATATCTGTTACCAAGATTCCAGAATTTACCAAATCAAAGCCACTTAAGCAATCAATATTGGTACAGAAATTGTCAATTACAGATTGACTAGAAGAAGTTACCCCAGCTGGTTGGTTTAAAATTGAGTTTAAACCACAAGAACGAAAATCGCCTAAGCCGACAATGAACTTAGTAAATATAGCAATTCCACCAATGGTTTGATATCATAAATGATGGAACATGAATTTAGGACTCTTAAATGTCATGTCACAGTCTGGTACCCTAATTTAAATAAAGAACCAAATACAGACAGGTGTTACTTTAGCCATCATCTTAAAGATAAAAAATAAGCACAATTTATACCAAGGCGAATTTATGCCAAAGAATCTTCTGATATCTCCGGTATGAGTTGACCTTTCTTGGTAGGTTTTCTACTCTTTTGCATGCCCCTTAAAGGGCCGAACCTTTCACCCCAAACTACAATTTTGGTACAGGGTTACCAAATTATCAATTGGCTCAGCTCTTTGATTGGCAGCTAACTCAAACAGAGTATCAATGCTTATGTTACACAGCATGAACGGTAGGCCTACTGAGAGTGTTTAGACAACATCAATGAGTTTTTCTATACTCACTTGAAGCAATAAACTGATATTGTATCTGGATGAGGATGAATTTCAGACAACTGTGAGAGGGGATTCAGGAAGAAGTTTAGGAGAATTGGTACACTGTTTGGGGTGAGTGAACTGAGCCTTTAAGTGACATGAAATGCACCCCAGATCTCAGACTATACCTGTTTACTGTAAGTTGTAACTGATGAAGGCCTATAGAACTAGGCTACCATGTAAAATATATCATCCTAAATTTCTAACTGTTCTGCTTGCTTGTATTTATTTATTTTTTTCTTAATTATTGCTTTGCATTTTGGGGAGTGGATCTTCTCGTTAAGCCTTTAGGCTTTTTAGACTACTTCCTTTCTCTTTTGTCAATTGTAAAGAATCTAAGTTTGTTCTATTTTGTATTTTTTATGGAAAAGATAAAAAACAAATTAACGGAACGAAACAAAACGAAACTTAGTGTGCAAAGTAAATTTTGGCAAAGTCCAGGGCCAGGATTAAAAATTCCCTACTAATCAAGCTCTATGATCCATCATTAACTGTTATAATGAAGGCTTGGCTTCTAGGACAAAACCTAGGCTGGGATAGCTTCCAAGTTCAAAATGATGACTGCGTGGTGTCATGTGGCAGTCGAGATTCTGTCATTTTGGTTAGGCCTACTAATACTACTGGGCTGAACTTTGAGTCTGACAATCTCCTTGGGTAGGCTAGGTCTTACTTTGAAGAAATCTTACAACGATTCCAATTCAAGTGAACCTGTTTAGTCAATGGTTATGGATCCGGTAATACTTATTTATTGCCGGGGTTAACGTTAGGCCACCTCACGTTAGTTACACTAGGCCTAGGCCTATGTTACAGTTAGGCCTAATAGTTAGAGGCAAATCAACTCGCATTGGGAAGCATGATGTAGCCACACTTACGTTTTCATCTGAATGTTTTTTTTCCTTCATACGACCAGCACACAGGAGTTTTTCGTACCACTTCATAGTTTGTTGTGTACTTGTAATCACAGAATAGCAAAATTGATCTTTTTGCCAAAATTAGATAACATGAAACCTGTTAAAGGGGACAATAGTAGCCATTTGACTCCCCACATATGTGTAGTACATATATAAACATTAGATATTAACACTACTGTGTTGTTTTTCCACAAAAAACTCATACCGAAAAAAGTTTCAAATCTCCCGCTCTTCAAGACACGAGTATCGCCATACTCGAAGAAACACGACCATGGATCAGCTGATTGATGACGTAAAACCTGCACCTGATCAGATTTCACAAAAGTGGTTACCAACTTACGTACACTTACAGCTGAATTTATAATTACCCTTTACGAAGCTTAAAAAACTTCATAGTTGCTTTTGCTTTACTGATAAAAATTTTTTGATAACCCAATAATTTTTTGTTCTTCTTTTTGTTTCATCCCTCAAATAAAAAGTACTCGTTATTTCTGACTGCTTTTGTACAAACCAAGTTAAGTTACTTCCCGCAGACCCTGAAACTACAAGCAGAAACAACAACAAGCTGGGACTAGCGAGACCGTATTTTAGCATGCTTTTCGGTGCAACAGTTAGGTTGGATTTCACTCATTTTCGCAAAGATTCGATTTAGTCGAACCTTTTGTAATTCTCGTAAGTAATGTAGGATATTTTTGGACACTTAAACGTTAAAAGAAGGCAATCGCGAAGAGAAATCAGCTACGACACCATACACATCGATCGGTGTTATTGTTATACGGCATAGGCTACGTATTGCTATACTAGTTTAAGCCTATACGTAACGTACTGACCCTTGGTCTAACGTTAGCTTGTATAGACTGTACGGCTGGTTCGCTGCGGGTGCTGGTCACATCGCTCGCATGTGCTCGAGTTTTCCTTGGTCGAACTGGCTCAAAATCATATGTACTTGGCCCGGAAGAGGCAGCTATATGCTTTTAATGAGTTAATCTTTTGATTTCTGAACCTTTATCTCAAACTCAACTGTTGAAACATTTGTAAAATGAATGAAACGATGGGCAGTTGTGCTAGTCTTCAGTAGTGTTACGAACGTTCGTGCGGTATAGTATATATGATATTCCGCAATAGCAAACAAAAGTATACATTGGGTGCAGATTTTACGTCACTGTTCTGTTGCACTATGGGTAATTTCGGAGAAATATGGTGCTTTGCACTGCTTTGCCCAACTGCCTTCAAGACTTGCCTCGGAAAAACTCATACTACGTTTGGCTTGGGATAAAATTGGTCTTTAATGATGCCACATTGCTTGGAATAATTTTATTGAATTTCTGTGCTGTCTAGAAGGCTGTGCAGTTGCTTCCCTTTGATAGTATGTGCATTCTTCGTCGACTTCGTTAAAGGCAGTCATTCGTCACCCCAAACTACAGTTTCAGTATACATACATCAAAACTCTCAACTGGTACAGCTCTTTGATTGGCATCACATTCAAACAATGCATCATAGCTAAATTACACAGCACGGGCACTGAGAGTGTCTTGATTACACATTATGGACTTGTATGGCCACTGGGACAAGCCATGAAGCAATAAACTTGGATTGTGTCTGGATAAAGATGAGTTTTAGATAAATGTGGGAGAGGCTAGAAGTAAGGAGGCTGTGAGAATTGGAACTGTTTGGGATGATGAAAATATGCCTTTAACGCTGCGCTATACGTACATATTTCGCGGAATCGGTAACCCGCTTTCTTGGACCTAAAATGGCGCCCAGTGTTTACGTATGACGTCACAATTCGCTAGTTGGCCAAACTCTCTAAATATATGGCTCTGACGTAAACGAGCCACATCGTAAGTTATACGATTTCCCATTCATTGCACATGGCGTGTACACTATTCCACAAACTGAAGGGATGTATAAGGGTCTGAAAACAGACAAGATCATACTGGTTCCGATTACTGTCGAAACTGTTACAAGTGCTAAGCGTACTAGCCGCAAGCTTGAACCTTCATAAGAGATCCCGCCGACTGCCACCTTGTCCTGTTTTCTTTCTTTATTCTCTGAATACTCAGGCTACCAAACATACTGTTTGATTCAATCTTTCTATACAAACGTTCCCGTCCTATGTCCTATATTCCATGTTTAGCGGGAGAGTGTACGACAAAGAGTTCGAGTACATCCTGCTCGTAAGTTGTAACGTTAAATTCCGTGCACTGTGTTTTCACACTGGACACTGCACAACAGTTTACTGTATATTAGTCAAGGTCACCCTGCCATGAGAACGTGTTTGCAGTTCTCTACATACAGTTATTTTCTTTCATCAGGGTTACCCGAATTGTAAGGGTTACAGGCAAAGTGTATGGTGACAGACGGCGGTGCGATGGTGTTGCCAATTACGCAAACTATTTTTCATGCTCTTGTTAAAAACCTGTTTTTCATTTTACTTTATTATTGTATGATGAAAATAATTTTATTCAAACATTAGAAATTTTATCTCCTTCTTAAAGGGGAATTCAGAAGATGTGTTATGCAGTATATGTGCAATTATAGATAGTTTATGTGGGTTGGTAACTTTTCTGTTGAAAAATGATGATATGTGGCTCGCTTTCGTCATTGTTTATACGGGAACTGGTGAATTTCAAAAAACGATGGCGCGGACCAGTAGCTTCTTAAAAATCAATTTTTAAGGTTAAAATGAATACTTCAAAAACTTCTTTGTGCTTCTTTTGGAAAGAGCATGCCATAAAATGGTAGTCTGTAGGCAGAAAAGGCTAGGTTTGCCTTCTCCTTTAATTTCATATTTAACCCTTTGACGGAAACAATAATTATTACGTGCCATTTTTAAATGGGCTCAACCACCTTCTATCAGGTGAGTACAGTACTATTTTTACTTTGTGTGAAATCTTAACGTCCAGAAAACGTTTTGGTTTGGTTCTCAGTTTGTCCGTTTCGTCTTCGTCCAAAGTAACGTTTTAAGAACGTGTTCAAAACGTCCCGCATTTCCCACAAACTAAAGGGGACTATCTAAAAACGTTTTTACTACGTAAAAAAATAACGTTTGTAAAACGTTATAACTAGACGATTTTTAAACGTTTTTATGACGTTTTCTGGACGTTCATAATATATGAGCATTCAAGAGGACTTCCCAAAGACGTTTAAGTACGTTAGAGGAAACGATGCTGTTCAAAACGTTTTCAAGACGTTTTCTAAACGTCATACTAGCTATAGAGTACATTCCCGATAAGTCTTAATATTAGCTTTAAATTGTTAAAAAATGCCCAATATGGAGGCAGCCGGGTTCTCTCTACTGAGACTTTATTGGACTAGTTCCCCACTGACGGGGTTGGGGTCCGTTTAACCGTTTTGTTCTTCTTTTTTATTTAAAGTAAGTGAAATAAAAATATCAATAAGGGGACAGGGACGTGCGATGAAATTCCTTCTTCTATGTACTAAAATGTACAAAAATCATGCTCAAATATGAAAATCAACGTGAGCAACTTGAGCAAGTACTGTAATTTAAAGCTGTGCCAAAGATGCAACCTACATTTTAACACTGCCACATGATTGCTGCAGCGATGTCGCACAGATAAAATTTCATAAAATGGAATAGCCTAGGGTAATCCCCTTGCTTTTCATGCTATCCCTCCCCCCCCCCCCTCCTCACGGTCCCCTCGAAAGAGCAAAGCGTACGAATTTCCTTACGTGCACTCTGTGATATTTTGCAAATGCAACTCAGGTACAATGGGTATAGCGGTATAGGCACAAATTGGCATCCCTACGAAAATATATGGAAAAAGCGATGGGGGTGGGGGTGGGTGGGGTGGAGGGGGCGTATTTTTATTCGGGAACCATGATGAACCATAGCAAAATTGATGTCAGATACTTTCTAGGGAATGCGACCCCCCCCCCCTCCTTGGCTATGTGAGCGATGACCGCAGCAATACTGTTTTCTGTCTTGGCTTTGCAGTTTAAAATGTTAGGAACTTGGCGAAATTTCCTACCCTTTAAACGTCCTACAGTACAACCACAGGGCTGCACCTCCTGCATGGGTGAAAAATAAAATCAGGATCCACCCCGGTGCCAGTCAAATTCGATCCTCCTGCTCTCATTGGCATTGCATCCATAATTT
The DNA here is from genome assembly GCA_037179385.1 of Holothuria scabra. NCBI lineage: Eukaryota > Metazoa > Echinodermata > Holothuroidea > Aspidochirotida > Holothuriidae > Holothuria > Holothuria scabra. The sequence continues at coordinate 30,990,079 of CM074199.1, forward strand.
CGGTTAGCGAGGGAGGCAAAGTTCGTCAGTGAATCGGCTACACTCTAAAATCAAAAGAGTGAACTTAGTCACTCTTTGATCGAGTGAAAAGTGTAAATTCACTCCATTAGAGTGATAATTCACTCCAAGAGGAGTGAAGTTCCCTCCAAAAAGAGCCCTTAGCCTAACAGTTAAGTGCACACGGCAGGTACAAGCCTAATGTTAGTGTTCGATAGATAGGCAGTTATACTGTCGAATGCGCGCCAAACTTTCCCAAAGGCTGTTCTATCGTTTCAAGGTTTTACACGAAATTCCAATGCAGATGTGCACTCGACAGACCCGTGCAGTCAACGTTCAGCCCATTATATTTACTGTAGTACCTTGAGTCAGTCACTATTTCCACCACTGAAAATCTTGGGGTGGAAATAAATGTTTGAACTTAAGCCTAACGTTAGGCTGCCGCTAATTACTGTACAGTGTACGTAGGCCTTTGTTAAAAATTTAAAATTTCCAAGCTCAAGACAACAATAAAATATGTGGTTAGGCCTAGGCCTAAAACTTTTTCAGCATCCTGGCCGTAAAGATTGAATTGAGTGATGTTCTTATAAACATCAAGTATAGTCATGGTCTTCTATTTTTTTTTATGTAGGCCTAGGCTAAGATCTGGATCTGGATCTGGAAAAATACTGCACAACACTCCTGGTGGAGTCAAACGTGCAGGGTTGAGTGTGCGCATGTAGTAAGTCGTCCCGTCTGAGGATCCTCAAGGCTGCGCTCTTGAATTGCTTGGGGTCCTCGAGATCTGTAATGTTCTGGGGGAGTAGGTTCCAGTCTCTGACGGTCCGAGGAAAGAAACTGTATTTGTAGCAGTCCTTATTGGTTGGTATATTTGTAAAGCTATTAGAATGGTGATGCCTGGAGGGCCGCCGGACCGGTTGTAGGTTGTTGATTGGCAAGGCTAGGAGGCCCAATCTGGCTTTGTGAAGAATTGCTAGCCTGTTGGCAGTACGCCTGTTTTTGAGACTATCCCACCCTAGGTCATTTAGCATTTCAGTCACACTACTATGGGGGGAATAGTCATTATAAACAAACCTAGCAGCCCTACGTTGAATTTGCTCAACCTTATTGGATAGGGAAGTGGTGTAGAGATCCCAAACAGAAGATGAATACTCCAATAAATGCCTAACAAGTGTGAGATAGGCATTAGCTTTGACACTCCTGGGGCAGGAGTATAAATTTCTTTTAATAAAAGCCAAAGACCTATTTGCTGACGAAGTGATACGATTAATATGTCTATTCCAGGTAAGGGTATTAGAGATGTCAACTCCCAAATAAGTGTGGCAATTGGCAGACTCCAGGGTATCGTTATCTAGAGTGTAATTAAAAAACTTGGGATTCCTCCTTGAGTGAGTAATCCTCATAGAAAAGCACTTCTTGGTATTAAAGTGCATTTGCCATTTATTTTGCCACTCAGAGAGGGTGTTTAGATCATTTTGGAGTTGAACCTGGTCAAGATTATTCTTTATATGTCTATAAATTACACAGTCGTCAGCAAAAAGTCTTACTTCAGAAGAGATATTATCGGGCAGGTCATTAATATAAACTAAAAACAACAGGGGACCCAAGACTGTACCTTGGGGAACACCAGAGATAACATCCACCCAATCAGAGAAATCACCACTCACTACGACTCTCTGCTTCCGGGACTTAAGAAAATTAGCAATCCAGTTAAGGGTGTTGCCTCTAATACCATAGTTTTGTAATTTACAAAGCAGACGGTTATGAGGAACCGTATCAAAAGCCTTAGAAAAATCCATGATAATCATGTCAGTCTGGGCTCTAAGATCTAAAGACTGCACTAGGTCATTGGTTGTTAAGATCAATTGAGATCCACAAGAATGGCGTTGTCTGAAGCCATGCTGCCTGTTCGTGATAACTGAGTGGTTATCAAAGTGATGCATAATATGAGAATGTATAATGTGTTCCAGGACCTTGCAACAAATCGAGGTAAGAGAGACCGGCCTATAGTTTGAGGCTAGGGAACGGTCACCTTTTTTAAAGATAGGACTAACATTGGCACATAACCAAGAGGGAGGTAAATGACCAGTGTCCAGTGATTTTTGAAAAATGGAGCAGAGGGCAGGAGCAACCTCCTCTGCGGCCAATTTCAGAACATGAGCCGGTATACCGTCAGGACCTGAAGCTTTGTTTGGGTTCAACTCCTTGAGCAACTTCACAACACCATCTAAGGATATCTCAATATCAGACATGGTGGGTATGGTGTTCGCTTCAACTGGAGGTAAGGTGACATTCTCACGGGTGAAAACCTTTTGGAACTGCTCATTTAAGATGTTAGCCTTCTGCATGTTGTTCGAGACCAGTATCCCATCAGATTTCAGGGAAGGGATACCAACACTATCACATCCAAGGTTTTTAATAAAGGACCAGAAACGTTTAGGTGAATCAGTACAAACTGTGTTGACATAATTTCTATAAGCGGCTCTTGTTGTTTTGTGAGTCGCTTTACGTTGGGTTTTGAAGTTTTCAAAAGAGGATGGAGTTCGCGTCTTACGCCATGTGTTATAAGCCCTTTGTTTCCTATTTAATAGTCGTTTAATAGTCTTATCAATCCAGGGGGTTTGGTTCCTCCTTCTAACAACCCGAGCTGGAACATAGACATCCATTACCTCTTTGATTTTGTTCTCAAGGGCAGAGTACATGACCTGCACAGAGCACTCACGTTTAACCAGGTCAGAGCTGAACTTACTAAGCTCCGCCTTGATTCCACTGACATCAGCTTTGTGAAAGCTATACACTTTCCTAGGCTTTTGTTTAGTTGTTTTAGGCCTAGTGCTTATCATAATCAAGGGGATACCATCATGGTCAGATATGCCAGGGATCAGGGCAGACCTATCCACTAGAGTAGGATTAGATGTCAAGAAAATATCCAAGATGTTGTTAACTCTAGTAGGCTCACTTACCATTTGGTCAAGACCAAAATCATTGCATATGTCAAGCATACATTTGGATAAAGCAGGATACTGTGAGCCTGGTTGGACAGACCTAGTGAACCAATCAACATCAGGTAGATTAAAGTCCCCTGCAAGATAGATCTGTCCATTCTTATTCTTACTGGCCTTAACGAGAGAAGCCTGAAGCTGGTCAAGGTAGTCTGTTGAGTTGCCATATTTATGTGAGCGGTAAAAAGACCCTATAAGTATTTGTTTGGCACCTTGGATTTCGAGAGAAACCCAGACCACCTCACAATCCGAATCAAGGTCAGGTCTATAGGTAGCAAGGAGGTCTTCTTTAGTGGCGATAAGGACGCCCCCTTTAGACTGACCATAATTTCTGTCTTTTCTAAAAACAGTATAATTACCAGGAAACAATTCATTACTGGTGACAGAGCTATTTAAGTGAGTTTCAGTACCTATAATCACGTCAGGGTTATTTTCATCAATGCAAGCATTTAAGTCTGCAACCTTATTACGAATGCCTTGAAAATTAATAACAAGGACTTTAAAACTATTCCTAATCGGTTTAGAATTGAGTCTACGTTTAGGTCGAAATTTATTGGTGACTGGGGAGGACGACAACAGAGGCGAAGTTGGGGGGTCGCTGGTAATACTGTGAGCACCAGGAGAAAGACAGGCAAAACTATTCGATAATTCAGGGTCAGAATTGCTAAAGAGTGAACTAAGAAGGCCCCCAACTCTGTGTGTCTATAATATATAGCAAGCTTATGCAAAATGTGTGAATAATTGTTCACAGCACTGAATGTCGTATACTGTACCTGTACATAGGTATGTATTAGTACGAATACCAAAGTCTAGAGTGAAATTGTTGCTTGGAAAGACATCAGCACAGCCAGCACCAAGTGATGCACAGAATAGCAAAAAACATCAATGATATTTGAAACTTTAGGCCTAGGAGAAAGTTTATAAAATCTTCATTTGACACAAGTACCACTGATTTCACATTCCATAACTTTATGCCCCCAAAAAGATGTTTACTGCTAAAAATAAAAGGGACTGAAAATACCATTTCTGAGGGCAGAAAGTAACCAGGGCAGAAACTAAGGTAATCCGGCTACCTGTACGTAAGTATGTATTAGTACACTAAAGTCTACAGTGAGAGTGTTGCTTGGAGCATGGTAGTTACGAGTGTTGCACTGAATAGCAAGAAACATCAATGATGTTTGAAACTTAAAGGAAAACTTGATGAAACCTTCATTTGACACAAGTGCTGTACCAATGATATCACATTCCAATCCATTACTTTCCACCCCCCAAAAAGGATGTTTTCTGCTGAAAATAGAAGGGGTGAAAAGCACTGTTTTTGAAGGGCAGAAAGTAAAGAGGGTGGAAAATAATGTATTATTCTGGAGGGTACAGA